>CAWUFW010000960.1:1881456-3342913 GCA_963921515.1 Calotriton arnoldi
AGTATTTCCGTTTTGGAAGCATTCAATTTGAGATGGCTCCACGTCATCCATTGATCCACGGCTCTGAGACAACTTAAAATTGGCGAGTTTCCAATGTGTTTGGGGCATTCCAGTTGAAGGAGTATTTGCGTATCATCTGCATAGTTATAGCACGTGAGGTGAAATTGATTGATCAGTACCGGTAATGACTTTATGTAGATGTTGAAAAGCATGGGCGAGATGATAAGAGCCTTGCGGGACCCCAGCTTTTTTGGAGTACGGTATGGACGAGAAAGTGGGGTATGGATGACATTTGTTCTGTTTTGAAGGTAGGACGTGATCCATTCTAAAGCAGTCCCCTCTATGCCGGCTTCGTAGAGTCTTTGTACCAGAGTGTCATGGTCAACCGTGTCAAAGGCAGCTGAGAGGTCCAAGAGGAGTAGCGCAGCAACCCCGTTGCGGTCAACTGTGTTCTTCAGGTCATCCCAGATGGCAAGGAGGGCAGATTCTGTGCCTCTTCCCGGACGGAATCTCGTTTGGAAGTCTGAAAGTATGGTATTGTCTTCAATGAATTGTGACATCTGGGTGAACACTGCTCTTTCTATCAGTTTGCCCAGGAAAGGTCCATTTGTAATAGGTCTGTAGTTGTCAGGGTTCAGCGGGTCCAAGTTTGTTGTCTTCAGTAAAGGACGTATGCATGACTTTTTGAGTTCTTCTGGAAATATTCCGGTAGTTAAGGAATCGTTGATAATTCTTCTTACTGGATTGGCAGAATTGTCTTGAAAGTTTGCGGTGGACACTGGTCTGAAGGGCTGCCGGCAGGCCTGCTTGCTTTGACCAGGTCCATAAATTCATCGTGTGAAATGTGTTGGAAGGAACGGAGAGGCTGAGTTAGAGTATTCTTGGATTGTTGTTTTGTAAAAGGGTTAGTGCTGGTGCTTTGTCTCTGTTTTAAGTACGAGTCCAACGTGTCTGCTTTGTCCGTGTAATGATTTGCCAGTTTGTCTGTGAAATCTTGAGTAACGGGATGAGTTCCTTCTAGGCAATTTGGTTTACGAAATTCATTGAGTATTTTATAGAATTCTTTATTTGCACATTTAGCATTTTGAATTCTGTCTGAATAGTACCTTTTCTATGCATTTTTTGATAGCTGACTTGTATAATCTGTTAATTTTCTGTAGGTGAAGTTTGTCTTGTTTGTTTTTTGTTTTGAGCCAGGCACGTTGCAGCTTTCTAATTTGTAGTTTTATGTCTTTTATCTCTGTATTTCTCCAAGGTGCTTGTTTTCTTTTGTTCTGTTGTGTGGTTTTGAGTGGTATCAGGATATCAAAAGCTTCCTGTAGCCACTCGTATAGTTTTTGAACAGAATTTATTGTTTCCAGATCTGTACTGGATGTTAGTTGTGTTTCTAAGTGTTCCAAATTGAGTTTGTTCCACGGTCGATGCACGTAAGGTGGTTTTAGGTGAGTTGCTTAGTGTTGTTTTATGTTGGAAAGTGAGCAAATGGTGGTCTGACCATGTGACCAGAGTTATAGTTTGAAAGGTAACTAGTTTGGTATTAGCAAAAATGACATCTAGGATATGTCCAGCGATGTGTGTGGGTTTGTGGACAATCTGATGCAGGTTCAGTGCGTCTAGGCCATTGATTGTTTTTAGATGATTCATATTGGGTTTGTCAAACCAAATGTTGAGGTCACCCAGAACGCATAGGTTGGAGTGTATTGTTATCAGGTTTGAAACCGTGGCTAGAAGTGCGTCTGGGAATGTCGCCTTGCTAGGTGGAGGTCTGTAAAGGAGCAGGAAGTTACAGGAGGAAGACGGTGTAGGATTGCATCTTGTGAGAAGAGCCTCACAATTCTTTATGGAGATGTTGCCAACTTTAGTGAAATGTAATGTTGCCTGAACACAACAGTTAGACCACCTCCCTTTTTGCCTATACGATTTTGGGTGATCGTTTAATTGCCTAGAGGAATGGCTTCATGCAGGACTGGAGCCATATCATCGCCCAACCACGATTCAGTTATGAATAGTATGTCTGGTTTTGCATCGGTGAGAAGGTCGTAGATGTGATGTTTGTTTTTAGAGAGTGATCGAGCATTTATTAGTAGACAGTTTAGAGAAAGTTCTTTGGTGACAGTGAGACTTAGTTTTGTAGAAGAGTGATCAGTATTGTGTGGGTTAGTAGCAGGTGTGTTTTTAGTGCTGGTATTATCTGTATCAGGATAGCAATTGTGTAGCTGTTCTGTAATGTGTTCCTCGTCCAGCAGGCTAAGAAGGCATTTTGATGGGTCTGCGTGCGCAGGTGGTGGAGACGGTGTTTGAGAGTGAGTTGGTGTGCTGTGTTGTTTTTGTGGTGTAACCTTGTTGTGCAGTAGACACGGAGAAGAAAAGTTGTGATGTGTGGCACGTTGCTTATATTGTTTGCGTATGTTTAGGGCGGAAGGTGTATGAGTCAGTGGTGGTGGTGCAGCATGTGGGTCATGTAGTAAGCTTCTAAATTGTCCAATGGATGAGAGGCAATTGGAACGGAGTTGCTGTGTTGATGTATGTGTGTTAGGTGTGGTTAAAGAGAGAAAGCTTGGCATTGTTGTTTATGTATGGCCAAGTTTCCAGAGCGTGCTTCTGGAAACTTAAATCCTTGCGCAGATTTCTCCACCTACTGCCTATGGACTGTCGGGCCACCATAGTCCATGCCTTGATTACATCTCAGCTGGACTGTGCTAACAGCCTGTACCTGGGTCTTCCGGCCTATCTTATTCAAAGGCTGCAGACAGTCCAGAATGCAACAGCTAGGTTTATCAGAAAGGTGCCCCTTCGGCACCACATCTCCCCTCACCTGCGCAGCCTACATTGGCTGCCGGTAAAGAGGAGAATTCAATTTAAGGCCTTATCTTTGGCCTTTAGAGCGACAAGAGACTGTGGGCCTGGTTACCTTAGGCAGAGACTCCAGACATACCACCAGAACAGAACTCTGCACTCAAACTCTCAGCTGCTGCTCCGTGCTCCCCGCTTTCGGAGAGCTAGGATGGGAGGGCGTGCTTTCGCAGTTAGAACAGCCGCCCTCTAGAATGAGATGCCCATTCATCTGCGCAAGGCTGAGTCCGAATCCACTTTTAGGAGTGCCTTGAAAACTTGGCTGTTTGATCTGTCCTAGCCTTACTTCCTCCCCCCACTGCTTTAACCTCATAGCGCCGGGCCACCGCCGTGGGTGGTAGCTGTGCGCTTTATAAAAGCTATTGGATTGGATTGTATGGAGGCATTGAAAGCGCTCACGTTTTACGTTTTCAGAAGTAAAACACAATACCCGAAACTATCACATGCTCGCTGTGCGCTCTTCGACAAAGATGCACATTTGAGTAAAGATGAGTGTATGGTTAAATGAAGTTCTCCGCTTTGAATCCTTTCCCTTTATAGTATAGTTTCCATGTTTTTGACGTCACTGCCCCGCTTAGAAACATTTGCAGGCTCTAAGATGCAGCTGGCTTTTGAGAAGCTGACAGACGACACACCATGGACTAATAATGACCTTGTTATACTCTGAACTGTGTTAAAGTGCCTTTTTGTTCAACTTGAGTTTATGCAGCATTACATTACGAAATACCAGTTATGAGTGGTTTAGAAACCCTGGTATAGTATCTACCTTTCAAAGGCTCACCACCACTTTCCCATGAACATCTAAAGTACAGTGTACAGATATCTTATCTGGGAAGAGGAAAGACCCTCAGGCTGTGGCAGATCCGTAACTCTGTGCACCCGCCCAGTAGCTGCCCTCAACCTCGGGCTTCAGCCGGAGTAAAAGCTCAAACAGCGAAGGAATTGGGAATCTCTCTCTAGCTCCCGTGACTGTAAAACCCCATATTTGAATGAAGCTCAACATCCTGTTTTTGGCTCAGATGCTTCAGAGGAGCAATGGTTTGTGAGCTTGAGGGTTGTTTTAGTGTTGCGTTGCCGAAATCATTTATGGGGACCGGGTCAAGCCATCTTATCTAATCTTTATGACCGTTGCTATGGGAAATCTAAGTACTGGTGGTACGTGTTTGTTCCATGTGCGCCTCCCCACACCTGCATTGCACTAAGGCGTTTGTGTGTTAGAGAGTTTATTCTTGTTTTAAACAGTGTTTCCAATTCTTTCCTTCTCGTCCAAGGACTAGACCCAAATCAAGAGGAGTACTCCGTTTATTCTCCTGCCGATTTCCTCTGCTGCCTGAATAAAAAGAAACTATTCAGGGAGCTGTGAACGTTTTCTTGTGATATATTTTAAAAACCTGATAATCGAGTATTTGATTTCTAACAAGTCGGTTAGTTCCTTTTCAGTTTGACACAAACGGTGGTTGTGCACCCCGCCCTTTTGTCCTCGTGGACGATTTGTTTCTATAGAGAGAAAAATGTGTTTTCCGGTGACGAAAACATTTCTATTTTGCGTTTTCCTATACTGGATAGAAACGCTTGAAGGAACTATGCTTACATGGCCTTTTCATTGTAGACGGCAACGTGGCTGTCCCGTGGAACTGAGCACTGTCAGTTGCATCATTTGACACAGTTCTATTTCATTACCTACTTGTCCTAATTCCCTGATCCAGTCCTTACACGTGAGATGTTATCGCCAAACTGCCGAACATATTCCCTAGCCAAGAAAATAATTACCCCAAGATGGCCCCCATGTTCCCAGCGGTCCCATAAAGGGGGAACCAGAACAACACTCACTGTCTTGTTAGGTCGAGCCTGGGCAGCGTGTGCGCTGCTGCAAGGCATGCAGTAGTGGAGTATGGCTTTGAAGCCCCGTCCACACTCCGCCCATATTTTTAATTGGCTGGAGTCATTGTTCTTCGTAAACGCTGGCTTCCGAGTTGTTAGTAGGCTTGTTAGTCCCTCCTTAGTACCGCCTTGTCTGCAATTGTTACCTTCCATAATGACTGGACCTTTTACTGGTGTTGTTACATGGTCTGCTATATAAGTTGGTGAGCACTATTTTCTTTAAAGCTCTTCCCCTTCCACCCACAACATCGCAGCACGCCGCACGCTTTGACAACTGTATTTATTTAAACTACTACGCGGTCCGCTTTAATTATAGCGGCCGCGCTTATTCAATTTTTTAATTTACGGAGCGGCCCGCTTTCAGTTTAGCTGCTGCACTTATTAAATTATTTATTTTACAAGCGGCCGTGCTTATTTATTTTATTAATAG
The DNA here is from genome assembly GCA_963921515.1 of Calotriton arnoldi. Taxonomy (NCBI): domain Eukaryota; kingdom Metazoa; phylum Chordata; class Amphibia; order Caudata; family Salamandridae; genus Calotriton; species Calotriton arnoldi. The sequence goes on from CAWUFW010000960.1 coordinate 1,886,621, forward strand.
CGCAGGCCGCTTTCAGTTCAGCGAGCGCGCTGCAGAATGTTTCTAAATTAATTATTTTGTTTTTGCTTTGTGTGAAAGCGCACCATATTCGTTTTCACTCTAATATTGTCTGTGCCCCTTTGTTTAGATGCTGCTCACTGTAACCTGAATACGGCGAGCAGCGTCTAAAGAAAGGGGCGTGGCCAACATTAAAGTGCTCTCGCATTTGCAAGAGTTTGACCTATTGCCATTAAAAATAATAATGCCTTTTATATATGTGTTGGGTTTAAAACACGTAAATAAAAGGCATTGTCATTTGTAATGCCAATCACTTAAACGCTTGCAAAAGTGAGACCTATTGCATTGAAAATGCTTGTTTTTTCTTCTGCTCATCTACCCTAGCTGGCTGCGCATCGCTACGTATACTGTGAGTTATTTTTCTTTTTTTATTATATTGTGTTGATGTTTAGTCTTGCTGTAGCAGTAGGGTGCCCAGACGTCCCGGATTTCCCTGACAGTCCCGGTTTTCAGAGGACTGTCCCGGTGTCCCGACGCTTTTCCTAATTTTAAATACATGTCCCGGTTTTTGGGACAAAGGTCAGGTCATCCTGCAAAGCAGAGTTAAAAGGTATGATCTCCTTTCAGAGGCGCATCCGAAATCTGAAACTTTGATGAGGTGGATGCAGAGGAGGGTCGGAGAGGGTGTTTTCCCATGGGGAAGAGCTGTCATCTCTGTTGGTCCATCTGAGACAGAATTTTAGTCTTCTTGTTCCTACTCCGGCTGAGGTTGGGGAGGAGGATTTTTTTGCTCGTTATCAGCAGGCTGAGCCCGAGTCTCTCCAACTCTTTTTGGCCATTCGTAAAGTGCTTACTCATGAATGGAGGGAGGCTGATAAAAACTCTTTTTCTCGTTTCCTGTCTAAAACGTACCCTGTGGAGCACTTAGCGGAAGAGTTTACACCAGTGGTTAAAGTGGATAACATCATTGCTGGTCTTTCTACACAGGGTATTGTTATTTCGGAGAATGACTTGCCTCCAGATGCAGCAGACAAAAAGCTGGACACTGCTTTGAGGTGCTCGTATGCTGCTTAGAATTTTGGTATTTGTTTGAATATCTATGCTACTTATGCGGTACATTCTTTGCTTAAGGATTTCTAATCCCTGGCTGATCTGATGAAGTTGGGTGAGCATCCTTCTGCTTTATTGGGTATGATGGACCAGAGGTTTGATTTTTGTTAGACCTATCGTTTGACAATCTGTGTCTCTGCTGCTGCTTCTGGGGCAGTGTTTGCAGCACAACGTAATCCTTGGATGTGGACTTAGAAGGCTGATGCGACCCAGAAGTCCACTTGAATGAAATTGCCTTTTGATGGTGCTAGGTTGTTTGGACAGCAGTTAGAGGATCTGGTCAAAAAGACTGCCTAGAACAAGAAGTTGCTGCCTCCTGTTTGGTCTGCTTTCCGGGGTTGGGGTTTGGTTACAGCAAAGCTTTCCCTTCTCCTGCCAAGAGGGCATATCATCTCTTTTATGGTCGGGTCGTGGCTGGTGCGCCCCTGTTTCTGATAAGTTGTGGTTCCAGCCAGGAAGTGGTGCTTCCACCCGCAGCCACCCCCTAAAGCATGACTATCTACTTTCCCCTCCAGTGGGTGATCGGCTCCTGTTTTTCAGGTTAGTGTGGCAGCATTCGGCGCCAGATCATTGGGCAGTCAAGGTTGTTTCGGAGGGTTACCACCTAGAGTTTTCAGTCATTCTTCCCAAGTGTTTTCAAATCTACCTCTCTTTCAAGGGATCCTGTGAGGCGTCAGACTTTGTTGGACGGTGTGCAAATGTTAGTGGAAAAGTCTGCAGTGATTCCAGTTCCTGCACCAGAAAGAGGAGAATGGTTTTATTCCATTCTCTTTTTAGTACAGAAGCCATCAGCTGATTTTCGTCCAACATTGAATTTGAAAGCCCTGAATCGGATCAATATTCATCGCCCGTTCAAAATGGTCACTCTGCAGTCCATCTTTTGTTTCCTTACCCAGGGTGATTTTATAGCATCACTGGACAGGATGGATGCCTATCTGCATTTGCCGATTGTTCCATCGTTGCCTTCGATTTGCTGTAGGCGACAGACATTTTCAGTTCAGGGTCTTTCCCTATGGCCTTACTTCAGCACCAAAGGGATTTTAAAAGTTGCTGGCACTTTTAGTGGGTATCTTGCATGGTAGTGGAATTAACCTTTAACCCTACCTCGATGATTGACTAATTTCCTCTTCTTGTTTTCCAAGGCACTAGCAAATGTCGAGGTGGTGTGCAATCTGCTTCGGACTTTCGGGTTCCTGTTGAATTATGCAAAGTCCCATCTACAGCCTACTCAGACTTTGCAATTTCTAGGAGCCAGGTTTTGCATGAAGAGTGAGTATGTGTTCCTCTCGGAGAGAAGGCCCATACGGTTGATTCAGCATCTGCAGGAACTGTTTTCCTTGACTTCGGCCTCTGCCAGGCTGTGGTTTAGGTGTCAGGGTGAGATGGCATCCGTCTTGTCCATTGTGCCTTGAAGCAGGGTGCATTTGTATCCTCTGGTGCACCATCTCTTGACACATTGGCTCCCTCAATTCCAGATGTACGAGACATTCATTCTTGGGACGGCGGAGATCCGGCTGCTCTCCAGTGGTGGTTGCAACCAGACTCTCTGATCAAAGGGGTTGTTTTGGATCCTCCGGTTCCGATGTTACTGTCCACAGATGCCAACATGTTGGGCTGGGGGCTATGTTGGGCACAGCTTTGGCTCAGGGGAGATGGGACCCGGAGGGGTTCCACAGGTCCTCCAACTGGTGGGAACTGGCAGCTGTTCAGAGAACTTTGCTGTTTTTCACTACTTTGATAAAGGATCAGGCTGTTTGTGTCCAGCCGGACAATCAAGTGGTGAGGTCCTACTTGAATCGACAGAGGGAAATCGTTCCGGCTCTGTTTCTTCTGGCACACAAGATTTGTTTGTGGTCAGAGGTCAGTCTCTGGTCACTGAAGGCTGTCTATCTTCCAGGGAGGGAGAATGGGCCTGCAGACCAATTGAGCAGGAAGTTTCCATCATCACTGTCCCTTTGTCTAAGTCCTGTGGTTTTTCTGGAGCTGATTCTCAGATTTGGGGTTCCACAATTGGACCTTTTTCCGATGGAAGCGCATGCACGTCTGGCCCAGTTCTGTTCCCTGGTTCCCTCCATGTTCATGTCATGGGGGGGGGGGGGGGGATGCTCTGTTTTCTGGTGGCCGGCCTGTCTTCTATATTGTTTCCCACCAATTCCTCTCCTTATGGCTGTCTTGCAGAAAATCAGGGTGGCCCAAGCATCGGTCATTTTGGCAGCTCCCAATTGGGTAAAGAGGCCTTGGTTCTCTGTTGTTGATTCTGTCAGTCGCTCCTGCCTGGGTGTTTCCCCTTCAGCAGTTTCCGTTGTCCCTCCTGTTGCTGTCTCCAGCGGCACTCAGGCATCTGAACCTGGCAGCATGTTGCTGAAAGGTTAGCTCTTGTTCAGCAGGGTTGTTCTAGGGAGGTGGCGGATGCAAGTTACTTGGCCCGTCATCCTGCTACATGGACGTTTTGTGCCCGGCACTGTGGCAATTTAGAGAAGTGGTGTGTGGCACATGATTTGGATCCTCCTTATGGTGATCCCATGAGGGTTCTTGATTTCTTGCATAAATGTTTTGTGCTGGGCCTTGCGGTGTCTACCATCAGAGCCCAGTGGGCTGCTATCCAGGCGGTTAAGGGGTCAGGCGTGGCTGAGCTGGCTCCCTTTACATAGTTTCTTTGTACAGGGTCCTCCTATTAGGTCTCCTGTCCCTCCTTAGTATTTACCATTGGTCCTTAAGGCTCTCACGTTCCCGCCTTTTGAACCTTTGTAGTTGATGGACAGTTTCTCACTGAAAGGTGGTTTCTCTTGTGGCAGTTTGTTCTGGCAGGAGGGTTTCTGGGATTGGTGCTTTGTCAGTGGCTCCATTTCTTAGGTTTTTGGAGGATAAGGTGATTCTCCGGCCTAGTTCTGCTTTCCCTCCTAAGGTTGTCTAGTTTTCACACTGATTCGGATATTGTCCTTCCTGTGTTTTTTTTCTTCCCCTGCCTCTGCTGAGGAGGTGGATTTGCATATTTTGGATCTGCATAGGGCTTTGTCTGTTTACCTTGACCGAACTTCTTTCTTTCGGAAGGTTGATGCTATGTTTGTCACGTTTGGTTTGCCGAATAAGGGTTCCCGGCCTTCCACCTCCTCCATTTCTAGATGGATTAAGTCTGTGATTGTAAAGGCTTATGAGGCTGCTCAGCTTCAGGTTCCTCCCCTTGTTCAGGGTCGGTCTACTCGTGGGGTGTCTGCTTCTTGGGCCTTTTTTCAGGGGGTTTCCGCACGGAATGTGTGTGCTGCATCTACCTGTAATTCTCTGCATACTTTCCTTGATCATTACCTGGTTCAGTTGGGGGGATGTTTTTTTTTACGTTTGGTGAACATGTTTTGTCTTCTGTTTTGCACTCTTGCATTCTGTATGTTCCCTTTTGTCAGGCATGTATTAAATGTTCATTTGCTTGCATCACTACAGTGTGTGCTCCTGCTATTATTGGTTTGTATAATCAATCCTGATGCTTGGGCATGATCTCGCGTGTAAGGACTGATCAGAGAATACTGATGAGGAGGTAATGCCCTGGTTACTTACCGCTAAACTTAATTCCTCTGAGTCCTGGCCTTCCCTGACACAGTCTTGGTTAAGGAGGTGGGATTGATTATTTTCTGCTTTCTGTTGTATTTTTACTGTGCTTGGTATTTTGACAGGAAGTCTTCTTCCGGTTCCCCCTTTATGGAACGGCTGGGTAAATGTGGCCATCCTGGGGGGATTATTTTGTTGGCTAGGGTATATGATCTGCAGTTTGGAGGTAACATCTCACATGTAAGGAGTGGGTCAGGGAAGACCAGGACTCAGAGTAATGAAGATTACTGGTAAGTAACCCGGACATTACTTGCATAGGGTTTCATTTTACCTGTTGCATTAACTTGTTTATTTTATGGTGTGCAAGCACTCATAGCTTTGCAATTTTTTACATGGTAACAAGTGACAGTGAACACAAGTTTCTTAATAAATTCAAGCCAAAAACCTAAACATGAAAGCTCTCCATTTATTGTCATTTATTTACAAAGAGATCATACGATACAGGGTGCACAAATTATGAATATAGGCTATAGCTAGTTTTCGCACTTGCCCTCGTGCTGCTCTTTGCTAATTTTTGTATGCATTTACAAATAAAACTGAACACTGTGCGACGGTTGGTCTTTTATTACTGTCACTGATATAGCCTAAGTGAAGTGATTACAGTTACCGACGCCTCGGAGGTCAATCTCTCACAGATATTGCCTCTCACATCGCAGTGTCTCCCCCCTCTCTCACACACCCCCACGCACACCCCCACACCCCACACCCTGTCTTTACCATTCAGTCCCACACACTGTAGTCTCTCACATGGACACCTATACACTGACGCATGCGCTCAGTAATTCAATCTCTCTCACGCACAGTCTTGCATGTGCTCACTTTCACACCTGCACTCTCACCGCACTTGCTGGCCTATTCACACTCTCCCACACATAAAGCCTGCATTTCATACTGCTGCTTCTAGAGGAAGGGTGCTCTACATAGTAGGTCACTTGTTAACTAAGTTAGAGCTCGATTTTTCCTGACATTTATGTTCTTTCACTATGATGGGTTGTACCTTTTCCATCACTTTGTAATTTTCCCACTTTTCCCATTAGTAGATTAAAGCTAGATTCCAAAACCTAAATGCTTTAAAAAAAAATAAAAAAATTATTGGTCACTCTAAGCCATTCCACTATACGCCACGCCACTACATGCCACTCCACCAACCGGCACTCCATGCAGCGCTACTTCACGCAGTGCTACTGTATGCCACTGCACTCCACTGTATGCAACGACACTGCACGCAACTGCACTCCACTCAACACCACTCCACTCTACACAATGCTGGCCTACGCAGTGCCACTGCACGCAACTGCACGCCACGTCACTCTACGCCACGTCACTAAACGCAGCGCCACTCAATGCAATTCTCCTTCATGCTACTCCACTCTATGCAACTGCACTCCACTCTATGCAACTGCACTCCACTCTATGCAACTGCACTCCACTCTATGCAGCTGCACTCCACTCTACGCAACGCCAGTTCACGCACCTGCAATAAACTCAACTGCACTTGACTCTAAGCCACGCCACTCCTCTCCACTCCATGACACACCACTCTGCTCTACACAAAGCCACTCCACTCTACACAGCGCCACTCCATGCAACGCCAGTCAATACAACTCCCAGCAGCGTTACTCCACTCTATGCAATGCCACTCTTCCATGCAATGCCACTCTGCTCCATGCAGCGCCACTCTGCTCTATGCAGCTCCACTCTGCTCCACGCAGCGCCACTCTGCTCCACGCAGCGCCACTCTGCTCCACGCAGCGCCACTCTGTTCCATGCAGCACCACTCTGCTCCATGCAATGCCACTCTGCTCCATGCAACTCCACTCTAAGGCACGCCACTTAACTGTATGCCACTCCAGTCTATGCAGCGCCACTGCGCTCCACGTAATGCCACTCTGCTCCACGCCACTCCGCTCTATGCAATGCCACTCCACTTTACGCAACTCCACGCTACTCCACTCTACACCATGCCACTTTACGCCACTCCACTCTACACCATGCCACTCTATGCCACTCCAGTCTACGCAATGCTGCTCCACTTTATATAATGCCACTCCACTCTATGCCACGCCACTCTATGCCGCGCCACTCCACTCTATGCAACGCCACTCCACTCTGTGCAATGCCACTCCACTCAATGCCACTCTACTCCACACCACATCACTCTACTCTACTCGACGTCAGGTCACTCCATAACACTGCACTCTACTCAACTTTGCAACACTTCACTCTGCGCCTCTTTTACACCAATAACTTTTAGCCATACTGAATAGCAGCCACACTAGAGTACAACATGGCTAAAACACCTTGGCAAAGCCATAGGCGAGACCGATTTGCTATGCCAAGGCTTGTTTAATTGAGCTTTCTGGGAGACTGGAAAACAGGAACGAACAGTCGAGCACTCCCTGCCTCTACCTGCCCCCTCCAAAAACCTTCTGTGCAAAGACGTGCTTCATTGATTGCTTTGCCTTATCCAGTGAGGGAAACCTTTTTATTTTTATGTTTTTATTAACATTTTTCCATCAATATGCATAAAGCAAGCAACATCACAACATGCAGTACTATACAAAGGCTCTTAAGAAATTTGTAGTTCGTCAATGGCATATGCGTACGTCCCTCCACTGTAATATAGTCGTTGGCATCCGTGTTATAGGTGGTAGTGGCTCTTGTGGAATTGTCTTTCACCAGGCATGGCCTGTGGTACCTGCTTGTTCTCAAGCAACCTCCTATGGTGGGGAATGCAAGAGGTATGCCCTGAACGGTGCCCTGATGTCCTTGTGTCTGGATGCCGGGGGAATAAGCTCTGAATATAGGTCTAGTTGTTCATTTCAGAATGTCATTGACTGGATCCATTGTTTGAGTTTTGGGCATCTGCCTCTGCCCCAGTAGCACGTGACCCCTCTTTTTCCCAGCAGGAGTGCCAGTGCAAGGAGTATCTTATGGGTTGTGCAGACATTCCCTAGCCAGCCCAATAGCACCATTATGGGGTCCTAGGAAACCTCACAGGCTAGCATCTGCTGTAGAGCGGCGATCACCTCTGTCCAATAGCCCCACAGTCTGGGGCACACCTATGCAAGAAATCTGGGTTATCGTACTGAGAGTCTGCTCGAAAACCAAATCGATGCAGGGTTTTTAGGGGTATAGTATGCACGGTGCAGAAACTTGAAGTGGATTGTGCTCAGTTTGCTGCTAGGTGAGACCCTATAAATTTGAATGCAAATACATTTCCAGATGTTCAGTTTGATCTCCAATCCCATTTTGATTTCCCATCGTTTCTTGGCCGATTGTTTCACATCCAGCATGTCTTTCAGCGTTGCATTGTATCGCAGGGATATGAAAAACTTTGAGAATAGTGGGAGGATAGAATGTAACTCATAGGTAAAAATGTCTGGGCCCTGTAGCGTCTTTCCCAGCCTGGGCACCCGCCAACGACTACGCCACACACAGAGCTTAGTATTACAATTCTTTATTCTTCGGCGTGAGACTACGAACTCAACATTCTAAATCCGCCTATATTGCATTCCGCTCTAACTCCTTTGTCACAACTCTACGGAGTCCATCTAGAGCCGAAAGGGTTCCTTCATTGTAAATGAAAAATGATTTTTTTACTATATATATATATATATATATATATTAACTGAAAAAACCATAGGTTTCAGGAACGTTATAGTTAGTTGGACATTTCACTTGTACAAAACCATAGCAATTCCGGCGTTATAGTTAGTTCAGCTAACTATAACTCGCGCCCCCGCAATGCACTGCTGATGACGTCACATATTACATCATTCATGACATGGTCAGTGACATCACTGATGACATCTCAAATGACATCACTGATGACCTCATCCAGTGACTGTGTGTTTCTGTAAAGTTTAATTTTGTTTTATATATATGCCAAGCTGTATTGAGGAATGAGTGGGTGTATAAGTGTCTGTATGGAGGATTTAGTAGGTACGTGACTGACTGTATAAGTGAGTGATTAAATGTGTCTTACTGAATGCATGGGTTAGTGACTAAACTGTGTGAAAGTCTGTATCAGTCTGTCTGTTGTTGTGTAAGCTGCTGCATGGGTTGGTGAGTAGCTGCACGAGTGTCTATATGGGTTATTAATTGCTTGCCTGAGTATTTGTGTGGCTGCCTGAGTGTGTGTGTGGGTGGGTGGGAGGTGTGTGACTCTGTGCATAGATGTGTGAGTGGTTGATTCACTGGGTGTATGGGTTCAAGAGTGCATGTGGAAACAGCTGTATGGGTGGGTGAGTGTGTGTATGGGTGTGTTGGTGAGTGAATGGATGTCTCAGTGGTACATGTGCAAGTAACTACATATGTAAAAGGCAGTATATGTGAGTGATGCTGTATATAAATAACTATATGTGAGAGTCAGTAATTGTGAGAGTGGCTGCATGGATGAGTGTGTATTTGTATCAGTGATTCTATAAGAGAGTAATGATGTGTTAGTATCTGTATGAATAAGTGAGGTTGTGTCTGTATAACTGTATAGGTGAGTAAATGGAAGTATGATTGATTCTTTGCATGACTGACTAAGTGTGTGAGTAACTCTGGATATGTGGCAGTGTGTGAGTGTCTGTATAGGTGTATGAGTGCACATGATAGTGTTGTATTGATGAGTGACTGCATGTATGAGTGACTGATGGGTGAATCAGTGGATGTGTGTGTAGACCTAGGAATCAGTCAGTGCGAATTTAGTAACTGGTATTGAAGTGTCTATTTTTTCGAAAATGGTAGTCTGTATTTTAGAGTGGGTGTATCAAAGGTTATATTCAGGTGTGAGGAGGTGCATCAGATTTTCACGTGGATGATGTCATCAGTGATGTCATTTGAGATGTCATCAGTGATGTCATCAGTGATGTCACTGACCATGTCATGAATGATGTAATATGTGACGTCATCAGCAGTGCATTGCGGGGCGCGAGTTATAGTTAGCTGAACTAACTATAACGCCGGAATTTCTATGGTTTTGTACAAGTGAAATGTCCAACTAACTATAACGTTCCTGAAACCTATGGTTTTTTCAGTTAATTTCTATGGTTTTTTAAATGCTAATTTCTAACTATAACGTGCTTGAAACCTATGGTTTTTTCAGTGAATTTCTATGGTTTTTTAAATGCTAATTTCTAACTATAACGTGCCTGAAACCTATGGTTTTTCCAGTGAATTTCAAAGGTTTTTTTAAATGAAAATTTGTAAGTCTAATGTACCTCAATCCTATGTTTTTTTAATTTTATAGATATATATATATATATATATATATATATATATATATACATATATATATTAAAAAAAAATTGTGAATAATTTTTAGTTAGGAAAACTATATTCATTCTTTTTTTTTATTTTTTTAAATATTATACAGAAGTCACGCACTCTACACGATGGCTGCGCGCATTCCGGTAGCCATTTTGAAAAGTCACGCTGGGGTCGCGACTTAGGCGTAATTTGTAAAGTATGAAATATCTTTAATTATAAATAAAAGTTTTCCTTTAAGTGTTTGTCTAAATTTATTAATAAAAGTATTTTTAAAGTATTATTTTCAATATAATTTCGACTAAAAATTATTCGATTATTATTGGATTCGGAGGTTAGGAGGGATGGCCATTTTGCTCGATCTGTTTTGCAAGATTTTTTGGTCTAGTCAGGTGGACACCCTCCTCTGGGTGAGGTACGGCTTGAGGATTCTATTCAAAAGGTGAGGAATCAACAGGCAGAAGTATCCATCAGAAGAGCAAGTTACTTACCTTCGGTAACGCTTTTCTGGTGGATACAGTATCTGCCTGTGGATTCCTCACTGTCCCACCCGCCTCCCGTTGTCCACCTGTTTCTACCAAAAGATGCTTTTACTGTTTGGCATGAATGTTTTTAATATGTCTTAATCATGCTCATGTTTTAATAGTGAGAAATGCTTGATCTGTTGCTATTTCTTTATGCCTTTATTGGTTATGCATTTGTGTATATATATATATATATATTTATATATATTTAGTATACTATGTATACATGTGAAAATGTGTCGGTCCGCCTGTTTACCTCGGTGGCACGGAAAAAATGGGTGGAACTGATGTCAGCACGCTGACGAGGTCCTCTTATGGCTCCTATGACGTCATACGGTGTCGCGAGCAGAGCCGTGCTATTATGACATCGTCGTCGACGTGGGAGAGCTAGGAAAGAATTTCTGCGGAATGCTGGCGCAGGGGATATTCACCTAAGTGTTCAGGCTAGTCCTTTGGGAGCAACTGTTTATGTTGCCACTCCAGAAACCGAAACCAGTGATCCGAGTGCAGAAGCCCTGCAGATGGCACACGAGGTGGGGAGCCCAGTCGTGTGCACCGGCGGGGCAGCGAAGTGACAAGCACCACTACCCACAGAAAAGGTAACAAGGGCACTGAATAACACAGGATCTTCTCTTTGTCTCTGGCAGGAACAACAAGGTTAAAATGCCCTAGTTCCAAAATGTAGAATTAGTGCTGCAACGGTCTTCAAGAGGACCTGCGATGGATGCCGCTTCTGCCTTCCGTACACTGGAGGCGGCACATGGGTCACGCGGTACGGTCATACTGCGGTGGGACGCACACTCGTTGACCTCTCATGGCACTGCTCCACACTTCGGGGACAACGCTTTCCATTAGCTGTGTTTTCTGATGACGTGAAGCGCCGGCCCCGTCCAACAGCAGAACCCCTTTAGATCCAGACTCTTCCACTCTCTCACCGGAAGTGAAACTAGGCCACGCGTACACTTTCACAATACAACAGCCGGGAATGCACTTTTCGGTAAAAAAAACACATTCCTTCCTCCTAATTTATCAAATAAACGACTCACTGAAGAACAGAGGCCAGCTTCGATCGGTAAACAGCCGTTACACCGACTTTTTTACTTCGCGATACCATTACAACGCATGCATTACTACGCATGCGTTGTACATCGCAAAGTCATTACTACGCATTTTTTTAGAACACATGGTCATTTACCACGCATGCCTTTACAACAAATTTTGTTGTAAAGGTATGTATGGTAAATGACCATGAGTTCTAAAAAAATGTAGACGATCCTCGTCGTTGTAAGGAAACAGGCTGTTCCGTTTCCTCACAACGACGTGCACCGCCCCTCAGAGACGACATGAAGCAGGAACCACGAGGAGTGAGAGGTAAGGGGGATTGGGCATGGGGTGGTGGTTACTTTTCTAGGGTTTAGGGTAGTGCAGTGGTGTTTGTGTAGTGTAGGGGGTCGTGTTGGTGGTAGTGTTTTAGGGTCTAGGGTAGTGCAGTGATGTTTGTGTAGTGTAGGGGGTCATGCTTGGGGTAGATTAAGGGTTTAGGGTAGTGCAGTGGTTTTTGTGTAGTGTAGGGGGTCGTGCTGGGGGTAGTGTTTTAGGGTTTAGGGCAGTGCAGTGGTGTTTGGGTAGTGTAGGGGGTCGTGCTGAGGGTAGATTTAGGGTTTAGGGTAGTGCAGTGGTGTTTGTGTAGTGTAGGGGGTCGTGCTGGGTGGAGTGTTTAGGTTTTAGGGTAGTGCAGTAATGTTTGGGTAGTGTATGGGGTTGTGCTGGGGTAGTGTTTTAGGGTTTAGGGTAGTGCAGTGGTGTTGGTGTAGTGTAGAGGGTCGTGCTGGGGGTAGTGTTTTAGGGTTTAGGGTAGTGCAGTGGTGTTTGGGTAGTGTAGGGGGTCGTGCTGGGGGTAGATTTAGGGTTTAGGGTAGTGCAGTGGTGTTTGGGTAGTGTAGGGGCTCGTTCTGGAGGTAGATTTAGGGTAGTGCAGTGGTGTTTGGGTAGTGTAGGGAGTCGTGCTGGGGGAGTGTTTTAGGGTTTAGGGTAGTGCAGTGGTGTTTGGGTAGTGTAGGGGTCGTGCTGGGGGTAGTGTTTTAGGGTTTAGGGTAGTGCAGTGGTGTTTGGGTAGTGTAGGGGGTCGTGCTGGGGGTAGTGATTTAGGGTAGTGCAGTTGTGTTTGGGTAGTGTAGGGGTACTGCTGGGTGTAGTGTTTTAGGGTTTAGGGTAGTGCAATGGTGTTTGGGTAGTGTAGGGGGTACTGCTGGGGGTAGTGTTTTAGGGTTTAGGGTAGTGCAGTGGTGTTTGGGTAGTGTAGGGGGTACTGCTGGAGGTAGTGTTTTAGGGTTTAGGGTAGTGCAGTGGTGTTTGGGTAGTGTAGGGGTCGTGCTGGGGGTAGTGTTTTAGTGTTTAGGGTAGTGCAGTGGTGTTTGTGTAGTGTATGGGGTAGTGTTTTAGGGTTTAGGGTAGTGCAGTGGTGTTTGTGTAGTGTAGGGGGTTGTGCGGGGGGTAGTGTTTTAGGGTTTAGGGTAGGGCAGTGGTCTTTGGGTAGTGTAGGGGGTCGTGCGGGGGGTAGTGCTTTAGGGTTTAGGGTAGTGCATTGGTGTTTGGGTAGTGTAGGGGGTCGTGCTGGGGGAGTGTTTTAGGGTTTAGGGCAGTACAGTGGTGTTTGGGTAGTGTAGGGGGTCGTGCTGGGGGAGTGTTTTAGGGTTTAGGGCAGTGCAGTGGTGTTCGGGTAGTATAGGGGGTCGAGCTGGGGGGAGTGTTTTAGGGTTTAGGGCAGTGCAGTGGTGTTTGGGTAGTGTAGGGGGTCGTGCTGGGGGTGGTGTTTCAGGGTTTAGGGCAGTGCAGTGGTGTTCGGGCAGTGTATGGGGTCGTGCAGGGGGTGGTGTTTCAGGGTTTAGGGCAGTGCAGTGGTGTTCGGGCAGTGTAGGGGATCGTGCAGTGTGGTGATTCAGGGTTTAGGGCAGTGCAGTGGTGTTCGGGCAGTGTAGGGGGTCGTGCTGGGGCTGGTGTTTCAGGGTTTAGGGCAGTGCAGTGGTGTTCAGGCAGTGTAGGGATCGTGCTGGGGCTGGTGTTTCAGGGTTTAGGGCAGTGCAGTGGTGTTCTGGCAGTGTAGGGGGTCGTGCTGGGGCTGGTGTTTCAAGGTTTAGGGCAGTGCAGTGGTGTTTGGGCAGTGTAGGGGGTCGTGCTGGGGCTAGTGTTTCAGGGTTTTGGGCAGTGCAGTGGTGTTCGGGCAGTGTAGGGGGTCGTGCTGGGGGTAGTGTTTCAGGGTTTTGGGCAGTGCAGTGGTGTTTGGGCAGTGTAGGGGGACGTGCTGGGGGTGGTGTTTTAGGGTTTAGGGCAGAGCAGTGGTGTTCGGGCAGTGTAGGGGTTCGTGCTGGGGGTAGTGTTTTAGGGTTTAGGGCAGAGCAGTGGTGTTCGGGCAGAGTAGGGGGTCGTGCTGGGGGTGGTGTTTAGGGTTTAGGGCAGTGCAGTGGTTTTCGGGCAGTGTAGGTGGTCGTGCTGGGGGTGGTGTTTCAGGGTTTAGGGCAGTGCAGTGGTGTTCGGGCAGTGTATGGGGTCGTGCAGGGGGTGGTGTTTCAGGGTTTAGGGCAGTGCAGTGGTGTTCGGGCAGTGTAGGGGATCGTGCAGGGGTGGTGTTTCAGGGTTTAGGGCAGTGCAGTGGTGTTCGGGCAGTGTAGGGGGTCTTGCTGGGGGTGGTGTTTCAGGGTTTACGGCAGTGGTGTTCGGGCAGTGTAGGGGGTGTTGCTGGGGCTGTGTTTCAGGGTTTAGGGCAGTGGTGTTCAGGCAGTGTAGGGGGTCTTGCTGGGGGTGATGTTTCAGGGTTCAGTGCAGTGGTGTTCGGGCAGTGTAGGGGGTCGTGCTGGGGTAGTGTTTTAGGGTTTAGGGCAGTGCAGTGGTGTTCGTGCAGTGTAGGGGGACATGCTGGGGTAGTGGTTTAGGGCAGTGCAGTGGTGTTTGTGTAGTGTACAGCGCATGCGCTGCGTCGTTAGGCGAGACCTAAAAAGCATTGCACCAAGATGGCTGCCAACACTTCCTGGATTGAAGTGTTGGCAGCCAATTAGAGCCAAGCTCGTGCTTGTGTAGTTAGGTCCCGCCCAGATATATAAAGATTTTTTTCCTTTAATATCTCGAAAACTACTGAACGGATTTACACCATTTAAAAAAAAGGGCGCTTTCTGAACCAAGCACTACCTTTTTGCCAAATTTGGTGTAATTCCGTTCAGCAGTTTTGGCTGTAGCCGTATCTAAAGTTTCCTATGGGAAATTGATTTTTTGACCTCTATTTTTTTAATTTCTCAGGAACTACTGAACGGATTTACACCATTTAAAAAAAGGGCGCTTTCTGAACCAAGGGCTACCTTTTTGCCAAATTTGGTGTAATTCCGTTCAGCAGTTCGGGCTGTAGCTGTATCTAAAGTTTCCTATGGGAAATAACATGGGGAAAACGTGTTTTGGGACCCCTCTTTTTTCTCGGCCCCCGCTAGACGAATCACCCCGAAACTTTCAGGATAGGAGCTGACCGGAGCGCCCCACTAGTTTTGAAAATTTTGCGAAGATTCGTCATCCGGCACCAAAGTTATTGGGAAAAGAAAAAAACGCTTTTCCTATGGAAACTAGGTCCTAACTATAACTATCTACTGGCGACCGCCAGTAGATTATAGATATATATATATATATATATACATACATACATAGATACATATATATATATATATATATATATATATATATATATATATATACATACATATATATACATACATACATACAATTAAATCTTTTCAATTAATCTTTTGGCGCTTTAATTGTTCGACCCGATCAACAACAGTCACTGGTGCATCAGAACCAGTCTCTCCTTCAACATGTAGATCTGATGAACAAGGAGTTAAACGCTTAAAATGAGAAGAGTCTCTGGTAATAGACTTCCCAGGGCACAGGGCAGTCACCATGTGTCCCTTGGTAGAAACCACTTGAAAAGGTTCTGCATCAAATGTAGCATAAGATTTTTTTTTCCGCATCTGGCATTTGCGCATTCGATCTCTTCTCCTAAAGACAATATTTTTCGCATGTCGTCTTTTGTCAGCATGCGCTTTCATCTTTTGTTTCTGAACCGAGTCCTTCTCACGAGTTGCGTTCGTGATTTTCTCTCTCTGATTCGTCCACTGAGGTATCTTGGTTATCATTGCTCTCCCGAACATCAGCGCCACAGAACTTTCACCTGTGGTTGAGTGAGGTGTTGAACGATAAGCATTTAAGGTAGAACTTAACACAGGTTTTTAACATGAGTTTTTTTAAGAGTAGCACGCTGCACTGCTTTTTTTTTTTGTTAGCGTACTCATAAAGCGCTCAACAAGTCCGTTGGCCTGCAGCCACAGAGGTGTGCTCTACTGATGCTTTATATTAAGATGCTCTAAGAAGTCTTTAAACTCACGACTATTAAATGGCGGGCCATTGTCTGATTTCAACACAACTGGAACACCCCATGTCACAAAGATGCCCTCTTGTCTCTCAATGACTCGGTCTTGCGTGGTAAATGAGAGATCCTAAATTAAGGGAAATCGTGAGTATTCATCGACAATCACCATCAGGTGATGTCCATTGTCAAGTGGAGTTCTGACATGTTTAAGGTGTGTTGAGAAACTTTAGTAGAAAGGCAGTTGCACAGATGACAAGCATTTAATTCCTTCTCAACCTGCTCATTGAGATATGGAAACCAGACTCTGTTTCGGAGAGCTTGTTTTGTGGCAGTGATTCTACGGTGTCCTTCGTAGGCCACTTCAATCATCTTTGCCTCAGACTCTCCGGAATCAAGATTCTTGACCCTCGCAATTTAACTCCTTCCTGAGTTATGGACAGTTCATCTTTGACATTTTTGTATTCTTGATATTCATCATCACTGGTGAGAGATCGAGGGAGTATATGTTTCAGCTTTAGCATGTCATTATCATGGCTCGTGGCAGTGATAATCTGGGCTAACAAAATTTCAACTGTTGTGTTTGATTTTACAGTGAAATTGATATAGGCTTCAGCCGTCTTGCATTTAGTACCATGATGTTGTGTAGGCACTCTGGAAAAGTAGTTACCAGGGTTTTGATCCTTCCCTGGACAATGCACAATGTTATATTGTACTCTTGTAGTCATAGTCCCCATCGTTCTTTGAGAGGAGTTATCTTGGCCTTTGGAGTTCCGAATATAATTAGTCAAGCTTGATGATCAGTTACCAGCATGAAATGCTTTACGTACAAGACCACATAGAAATGTTTACAAGCCCATACCATAGCCAAACTTTCTTTTTCAGGATGTGAATAAGCACTTTCTGTTTGGGACAAACTCCTCCTTGCATATGCCACAATATGCCTTCGAGCATTCGGATGTCCACTGTGTTGTGCAAGGATGACGTGTAACCCAACTGGGCTAGTATCTTTAACAACCTCTGTATGAAGCTTCGGATTGAAATATGCCATTTCAGTAGCATTTTCAATGGCTTGTTTCATTTTCTTAGAACATGTCTCACATTCATGTAACCAATGAAATGAAGCATTCTTTTTTGTCAACTCTCTCAATGGAGCATTTACATTGGCAAAGTCTCGTATATACCTAGAACAGTAGCTGGCCATGCCAAGAAATGAACGCACCATAGAAACATCTTGGGGAAGGATCAGCATTTGTCAGCGCTTGTACATTAGCAGAATTGGGTGTTATACCCCCATCAGAAAAGATCGGGCCAAAGAATTTTAACTTTGTCTTGTGGAACTGACATTAATCTGCATTCAAAGTCAAACCTGCATCTGCAAGTAAATTAGTTACTTGTGTGAAAGCTTCATCGTGCTCTTTTTGTGTAGCTCTGAAAAATAATATATCATTGCTATAATTAAACGCATTCATGACAGGCTGTATGATATGTCGAATGATGTTTTGGAAAAGTTCTGATGCTGATGACACACCAAAATGTAGTTTTTTGTATCGAAATAGACCAACATATGTAGAAAAGGTTGTTATGCACCTGCAGTTTTCTTTGAGTTCCAACTGATGATAACCTTTGTTCAAATCAAGGCGAGAGAAGACTTTTGCACCATCTTATTGCGTTATCATGTCAGCAGTGTGCAGACCTGGATGTCGCTCTCGTTCACCTGCCTTGTTTGCCTAATGAATGTTAACGCATATGCATACAGCTCCTTCACTGTCTTTTTTGGGCACTACCACTATGGAAAAAACCCATGGCGTGAGACAAGTAGATCGCTCAATGATATCATGCTTAAGTAACAATTCAAGTTCGCTTTCAATCAAGTCTTGTAACTGGCAAGCAATTTGTCTGTGTCTTTGAACAACACAACGGACATCTTTATTAATATACAGCTTTCCTTTCATAGTATTAAGCTTTCCTAAACCATGAAATAATTAAGGGAATTAACTTACTATTTCGTGATGAGCATTCATGTTGTAGTTTACAGAAATCAGTTTCATATCAGCAGCGGTGCTGACACTGAATAGACAAATGCAACAACAACAGTTGATGGACAGAATGCAGAACAATGTCATACATTCACCCCAGTACAGAGATCTGGGCCCAAATCCATCGTTTTTTTGCTCGCCATGCCATTCCAGTTTGAACCCAGCCATATGCAAATCAGTCTTGACCCTGTGCCTCATGGGAACAGTCCAGCCCGAACTGCCAAGCCAGGTCCTCCCTGGACTGGAAACAAGCATCCTAGGACCGGTTTCGGGGTTTCACCCCTCTTCAGCCAGGATAGCTTGATTCCAGTGGCATGGAGAGCACGGAACCCATGTCTGGGCATACCCGTCCCACTCGGGGTGACAAATGCAAAAACAACAGTTGATGGACAGAATGCAGAACAATGTCATACATTCACACCAGTACAGAGATCTGGGCCTAAATCCATCGTTTTTTGCTCGCCATGCCATTCCAGTTTGAACCCAGCCATATGCAAATCAGTCTTGACCCTGTGCCTCATGGGAACAGTCCTGCCCGAACTGCCAAGCCAGGTCCTCCCTGGACTGGAAACAAGCATCCTAGGACCGGTTTCGGGGTTTCACCCCTCTTCAGCCAGGATAGCTTGATTCCAGTGGCATGGAGAGCACGGAACGCACGTCTGGGCATACCCGTCCCACTCGGGGTGACAAATGCAAAAATAACAGTTGATGGACAGAATGCAGAACAATGTCATACATTCACACCAGTACAGAGATCTGGGCCTAAATCCATCGTTTTTTTGCTCACCATGCCATTCCAGTTTGAACCCAGCCATATGCAAATCAGTCTTGACCCTGTGCCTCATGGGAACAGTCCAGCCTGAACTGCCAAGCCAGGTCCTCCCTGGACTGGAAACAAGCATCCTAGGACCAGTTTCGGGGTTTCACCCCTCTTCAGCCAGCATAGCTTGATTCCAGTGGCATGGAGAGCACGGGACCCACGTCTGGCCATACCCGTCACACTCGGGGTGACAAATGCAAAAACAACAGTTGATGGACAGAATGCAGAACAATGTCATACATTCACCCCTGTACAGCGATCTGGGCCTAAATCCATCGTTTTTTTGCTCACCATGCCATTCCAGTTTGAACCCAGCCATATGAAAATCAGTCTTGACCCTGTGCCTCATGGGAACACTCCAGCCGGAACTGCCAAGCCAGGTCCTCCCTGGACTGGAAACAAGCATTCTAGGACCGGTTTCGGGGTTTCACCCCCCTTCAGCCAGGATAGCCTGATTCCAGTGGCATGGAGAGCACGGGACCCACGTCTGGGCAGACCCGTCCCACTCGGGGTGACAAATGCAAAAACAACAGTTGATGGACAGAATGCAGAACAATGTCATACATTCACCCCAGTACAGAGATCTGGGCCTAAATCCATCGTTTTTTTGCTCACCATGCCATTCCAGTTTGAACCCAGCCATAAGCAAATCAGTCTTGACCCTGTGCCTCATGGGTACAGTCCTGCCCGAACTGCCAAGCCAGGTCCTCCCTGGACTGGAAACAAGTATCCTAGGACCGGATTTAACAATGGATTTAACCCAGATCTTTTGACTGGGGGAGAATGTTTGCATTGTCAGCATTCCGTCCATCATTTGTTTGCTGTAACACTTTTCGCCCCAAGTGGGATGGGTATGCCCAGCCGTGGGTCCCTTGGTCACTGTGCCACTGGATTCAAGCTAGCCTGGCTGAAGAAGGGTGACATACCCTGAAACCGGTCCTAGGATGCTTGTTTCCGGTCCAGGGAGGACCTGGCCTGGCAGTTCGGTCTGGACTGTTCCCATGCTGCACAGGGTCAAGACTGATTTGCATATGGCTGGGTCCAAACTGGGGTGGCGTAGTGGGCAAAAGAACGATGGATTTAACCCAGATCTTTTGACTGGGGGAGAATGTTTGCATTGTCAGCATTCCGTCCATCATTTGTTTGCTGTAACACTTTTCGCCCCAAGTGGGATGGGTATGCCCAGACGTGGGCCCCTTGCTCACTGTGCCACTGGATTCCAGCTAGCCTGGCTGAAGAAGGGTGACATACCCTGAAACAGGTCCCAGGATGCTTGTTTCCGGTCCAGGGAGGACCTGGCCTGGCAGTTCGGTCTGGACTGTTCCCATGGGGCACAGGGTCAAGACTGATTTGCATATGGCTGGGTCCAAACTGGGGTGGCGTAGTGGGCAAAAGAATGATGGATTTAACCCAGATCTTTTGACTGGGGGAGAATGTTTGCATTGTCAGCATTCCGTCCATCATTTGTTTGCTGTAACACTTTTCGCCCCAAGTGGGATGGGTATGCCCAGACGTGGGTCCCTTGCTCACTGTGCCACTGGATTCAAGCTAGCCTGGCTGAAGAAGGGTGACATACCCTGAAACCGGTCCCAGGATGCTTGTTTCCGGTCCAGGGAGGACCTGGCCTGGCCGTTCAGTCTGGACTGTTCCCATGGGTCACAGGGTCAAGACTGAATTGCATATGGCTGGGTCCAAACTGGGGTGGCGTGGTGGGCAAACGAACGATGGATTTAACCCAGATCTTTTGACTGGGGGAGAATGCTTGCATTTTCAGCATTCCGTCCATCATTTGTTTGCTTTAACACTTTTCGCCCCAAGTGGGATGGGTATGCCCAGACATGGGTCCCTTGCTCACTGTGCCACTGGATTCAAGCTAGCCTGGCTGAAGAAGGGTGACATACCCTGAAACCGGTCCCAGGATGCTTGTTACCGGTCCAGGGAGGACCTGGCCTGGCAGTTCGGTCTGGACTGTTCCCATGGGGCACAGGGTCAAGACTGATTTGCATATGGCTGGGTCCAAACTGGGGTGGTGTAGTGGGCAAAAGAACGATGGATTTAACCCAAATCTTTTGACTGGGGGAGAATGTTTGCATTGTCAGCATTCCGTCCATCATTTGTTTGCTGTAACACTTTTCGCCCCAAGTGGGATGGGTATGCCCAGACGTGGGTCCCTTGCTCACTGTGCCACTGGATTCAAGCTAGCCTGGCTGAAGAAGGGTGACATACCCTGAAACCTGTCCCAGGATGCTTGTTTCCGGTCCAGGGAGGACCTGGCCTGGCAGTTCGGTCTGGACTGTTCCCATGGGGCACAGGGTCAAGACTGATTTGCATATGGCTGGGTCCAAACTGGGGTGGCGTAGTGGGCAAAAGAACGATGGATTTAACCCAGATCTTTTGACTGGAGGAGAATGTTTGCATTGTCAGCATTCCGTCCATCATTTGTTTGCTGTAACACTTTTCGCCCCAAGTGGGATGGGTATGCCCAGACGTGGGTCCCTTGCTCACTGTGCCACTGGATTCAAGCTAGCCTGGCTGAAGAAGGGTGACATACCCTGAAACCGGTCCCAGGATGCTTGTTTCCGGTCCAGGGAGGACCTGGCCTGGCAGTTTGGTCTGGACTGTTCCCATGGGGCACAGGGTCAAGACTGATTTGCATATGGCTGGGTCGAAACTGGGGTGGCGTAGTGGGCAAAAGAACGATGGATTTAACCCAGATCTTTTGACTGGGGGAGAATGTTTGCATTGTCAGCATTCCGTCCATCATTTGTTTGCTGAAACTGAATAGACAAGCACTTGATGCTATACCTTGAAGCACATAGATGGAGGCTTGCACCTTCATTTTCTTGTGTTTCATCTTCAATACAAATAAACCTTCACTTTTTAAGGGCATCAATGCTGCTTATGTATACACTTTATCGATGGTGCCAGTTACAGTAATGGAGACAATTCATTTATTTCTTCTCCGGCATAATGTTTATCAAAGCACCACTGCTGATGATGAACAGTATCGAACAACCATTAATTTTAGTGTAATCTTCTAACAATGTTTGAATGACTTTGGTGCTTTAGCATGTCGACTTTTCTTTGACTGACATTTGTCTTCACATTTGGCCAGTCCAAAATGTGTACGCTTTTCTGAGGTAAACATCGACTTGGAATAACCATCTACTTCACTTTCACTTGATATTGATATAGAAGAATTGTTAGAGAATAATTTAGATAACAATCAAACTTGTTCAGTGTCGATTTGCCTTAACTGATGTCGCTGCATGGCCTTGTTTGTGCTCGTCGAACGTTTCTTCTGGAAAGTTCCGGCGGCCATTTTGTCTTCATGACGCACTTGGCTTTGCAAACCGTCACAAAATGGTTCTCCATCCCATAGCCTTTACATATCTGTCCAATGGCGGGACATTTACCATCATGTGGAAACGAAAACCCACATCTAAAACACAACTTCTTTTTGCGTGTTAACATCACCTTGTGTCTTTACTACGGACCTAAAAATGAGGAGTTCTCCGGTGCCTGCACAAGAGAAAAAGATAACCAAGGCCGAAAAAGCGCAAATAAAAGCCCTTAAGAGAATGATAAATGGCTCCATAAGATCTTTGCGTCACGATCCAGGGAATATACTACTCCTTTCTTCCCTGCGGCAACAAAGAACTCAACTAAAGAAGCTGAAATGGAACATCAATAATAACCACGAACAGGACTTCTGGGCAAAACTCTTGTACAACTTAAAGCACAACGCCAGTGATCGCTTTTGGAAATCAGTAAACCCAATTATCCACCCACATCATGGGGGACTTAATTCCCACATTTTGGAGGATACCTGGGCAAGCTACTTAAATTCCCACTTTAACAGTCAAAGCAATAGCCTGCCCAAACTGGAGCAGAGCGGAGCAGACTCGGACGGTTATGATACTAACACCGGAAGTAGGGAAAGAGGCATCAACAATCTCGCTGACTGCTCCGCTGCTACCCGATCAACGTCAAGTGACACATCCAACCCTCCTGTGTTAATCCATCATCAGGAGGAAAGGTCAAACGACACTGAGCATCTAACAATCAAGAAACAGATCAGGAAGGGAAGAAAGGATGGTGCTCCGGGCCCGAATGGAATCCCGCCTGCAGTCTTTAAACAAAGGCCGGAAGAATGGGCACAAATACTCCATCCATTATTTCTGGATGTAAGACGACTGGGCACCATTCCAGACTCATGGAAAGGCTCAACGATCATACCGATCCATAAAAACGGGCAGTAAGGCCTTGCCAGCCAATTATCGGTTAGTCGCACTGATCGATAATGAGGCCAAATATTTTGCGGGAACACTGCTAGACGAATTAACAACCTGGGCAGAAAATAATGATATAATCCCGCTAAATCAGACAGGATTCCGAAAAAACTCTGGCACGATTTCTAACATCCTGGCACTCTCTCTGATAATGGATACAACAAAATTGAGGAAAACACAGCTGCATGTCTGTTTTATCGACTTCAGTGCCGCATTTGACAACGTGGAGAGGCCAAAATTGTGGAACAAGCTAGCTAGATGGGGCATTCCAAACACCCTTTTATCAATGATAATGCTTTTACATACCGACACCTGGGTACAGGTAAAATTTGGATCTGGGTCTCATTTGTCAAGAAAAATTAAAACAACAAAAGAACTTAAACAGGGCTGCGTGTTGGCACCTATTTTATTTAACTTATTCATGGCAGACTTATCACAGACACTTAACACATGTAACTCCCACGCGCCCAGACTGGGGGACACCACCTTGTCCAACTTACTATACGCGGACGACGTAGTCCTGCTTAGCCAAACGGTAGTTGGCTTGCAACATCTTCTTAACGGACTGCAGGTCTACGCAGAAGAAAACAGCTTGACAATAAACTTAAACAAAACCAGGACGATGACAATTAACAGCAAACGAAAAAAGAGGTACCTATGGCACCTGGGCGGCACACATATAGAATCAGCGGAGTCTTATAAGTACTTGGGTGTCTATTTCGATAAAGAAGGTTCATTTACCCGCCAACAAGAAGAGATCAAAAGGAAAGGGATGATCCTTGCCATAACCATGAAAAGTTTATCTGCCAAACTAATGGGCCTCACGCTGAGCCCTCTCCTAACGGTAGCACGGGCTAAAATTCTACCTACAATCACCTATGGTAGCGAAGCTGTGCGAGTAAGAGATATCAATCTTTTGGATAAAACACTTGTAAAAGCATACAGAACCATGTTTAGCCTCCCGAACTACACCTCCCCGGCGCAACTAAGACTGGAGTTTGGCCTGTTAAAGCAAACCTGGGCCAGATATGGAGCATACATCAACTGTTGGAACAAAATCAGAACATCAACCCCTAATTCACTAAACCACCTCCTGTGGCAAGATCTCCAACAGAGGGAGAACTCACCCGCAAGATTGTATCTTCAGGAGGCATTGGCAAACACAGGTCTATCGCCCCTATGGAATACACAGTGCCATCACTTAACTATGAAGAAACTAGTCTGGAAGTCGCTGAAAAACAGTCATTGGTGGAGGATAAAGCTGCTTTTTCATCCAGAACACATGCCTGGATGACGCTGAATTCTTATAAGACACTAGCCCCGCAACCATATTTTAACCTGGGCTATCCAAAGCACAGAAATTAAAATTCCTAAAGCTACGACTCGGAGTGATACCATGCACGCAGCATCTTCCACCATGGAAAAGGGTGCAGACCTTTACAGCTTGCAGTTTGTGTAAAAACGGCCAGGGCGACATCATCCATACCATTTGCTCTTGCACAGAGATGCTTCAAGAAAGGAGGCAACTGCTAAAAATCCCCTTTAATCAAAGGGGAATTCGGACAAGGAGGCAAGCAGTTTTGGCTTGCTTCGATCCATCATCACCTCAATTGAACTCCAGACTAGTCAGATTTCTTGAAGCGGCCAGAGCAAAAATGCCAAACTGTCACTAAAGCTGTTTTGGGGTAAAGGAGATTTTGGATTATTTATTTTTACAGGGGTAGTAACAAACGCTGCAATGACCGGTCAACTCATATTGGCTTTTCTCGCATGTTTAAACCTGCATTTTTTAACTTGTAAGCAATAGAAGCGTTTTTTATTTTAACTATGCTGAAATTTTATCATTGCGAATTAATATTTTACACATGGTTTTATTTTTGCATGTATTGCATTGGTTTTAAGTAACTCTGCAAAATAAAAATAAACTGAAAACTGAAACCTTGTGTCTTTAAGTCTTTGGCTTACTTTTCACACTCATGACTGATTCATTCTGGGCACTTCCGGCCTCTATGTTAGCATCTCGTCTATCGGCACACACTTCAGCTCTGGCAGCCGTTAACACTTGCTCCAGACTAAGAGTTTCTCAGCATTCATCGTCTGAATTAATCTGACAAGCATCCATCGATAACTCAAAGATGTATAGCTTCTTCGTAATTACCTTCATTGCATTTTTTTAATTGTTTTTATTGGCATTCGTCAATAACAAACAATACAACATCAACAGCCATGCTGAATGGAAAAATAGCCTCATAATGCACAGTACTGAACAATCTTCGTTGCACGTTTAAGAACCCCAATGACAACACATTCGAATTGGTCAATGTGCGAACCCTAAAGCATTATTACGAAGGCAACCGGAGCACAATGAGGTAGCGATCTGGCACAGAAGAAAAAGAGGCGGCAGACATCTAGTTAGAAACTTCCCATAATCACTGAGGACAACATGCCAGCAGTATACCCACAACTCGCTGAGATTATCCGAACGATTGGCGACTAGCCAAACTGTCCATTGTCTCCCCACCCACGCCCCATGCCACTGGTAAAGTCCCTCTGACAAAGGAAAGAGGTGAAGGGCTCCCATATGTCTTTAGGATGAAATCATATCGCCATGAGTTCCCAGGAATTAGTTAATTGCTCCTGACAGTATGACACATCTCTCAGCCATGCTTTAATGGTAGGGGCTGGTTTCCTGCCCAAGTGCATGGCCACCCTGCATTTGGCTAGTAGAAGCACCATGGCTGTAAGTTGGCGGTGAGGTGTGGATGTTTCTTTCACATAACCCAGCGAGCCAACCATGGGGGTGCAGGGGGGCGAGGAGCCAGTGATTGCCTGTATGGTAGCACAGACCTCAACCCAGAAGTCCGCCACCTTTGGACAGTATCATGCAAGGTGGATGAAGGTGGCCTATGGCAAGTGCCACCGCAGACAATGGGGGTCAGGGACCAGCTCCATTAAAAAAAAGGAGTAGTGGTTTTCGGTGTAATCTGTGTATGAATTTGAAGTGTATTAAGAGCAGTTTATAGTTTGGAGAGAGAAGCTCTAGTTGGCTGCAGCAGAAGACCACTGCTTGTCCGTCAGGGGAGGTTCTATGTCCCAGCTCCAAGTCTCACACACGCCATCGGGGAGGTGAGCGGCGAAGAGAGCTGCATGTGATTGTATAAGCGATATATAAGTTTACGCGGTGAAGGGGAGTTGAACATGTGTTCTAGTGCCTTGAGGGTCGGGGGGGGCAGGAAAGGTGTCGTGTGACGCAAAACATGTGGCTTGTAATTGATACGTCCAGTTTTGTGGGGGTCGGGTACGACATACCCTGAAACGGTGTAATTAACTGGTCATCAGGATATAGGTCCGAGAACACTCTGATATTGCGCTTACTTGCTCGTGTAATGGTGCCCTTGTCTTGCAGTGGAGATAGAGTGGTATTGTTAGCAAGATGGACAGAGGGAGCATACAGGAGCGATAATCCTGCCCGCTTTCTCAAACCCTCCAATGCCCAGTGCACACACTTGACCGTGTCAATCTATGCGCTAAGCGCTTTGTATGGTAAGAACAATGCTGTCGACAGCAGCCATGGGGAAGACCGATCTCTCTCTATGGCTAGGTGCCACTGAAATGGTGTTGGGTGAAGCTAGTAGTGGAGAAAGTGAGCTTGAACATACAGTGCATACAGCGTCATGTCAGGTGCACTCAGTTTGCCCTATAAGTGTAGCAAAGTGAGAAGCTCACAGGAGGCCCGCAGTTGTTTACCCGCCCAGAACAACAACATTAAGTTGGATTTCGAACACTTGAAAAATCGAGCAGTGAGTGGGAAGGGAACGTTTATGAAGAGGTAGACGAATTTAGGGAGGATGACCATTTTCACTATTGCAATGCAGCCAGCTATGGGCAAGGGCAGGGGCAGTTTGACCCATGCTGGTATTCTCTCCTCCAGTCAGTCGACAGCGCAGCTGTAATTGACTTGCCAAATCTCCTCCTGAACTCTGCTGAGCCATATACCTAAGTATCTAATTGAATCTGTTGCCCAATGTAGAGGGTACTCAGTGATGAATGGCTGTGTGGCATCTGTGAGCGGGAAAAGAAAGAATTTCGACCAGTTTATTTGAATTCCAGAGTAGCCTCCGAATCGCACCACCTCTCGAGTCAGAGGGGCGAGGTTCTTTTGCGGGTCACATGCATAGAGGGTGATGTCATCCGCCTACATCGAAACGGCCAGTCCTCTGGTAATGAAACCGATACCCCTGTTCGCGTGGCTTGCCGCCAGGGGCTCCACAGCGATAGCGAACAGTAGCGGCGACAGTGGACAGCCCTGTTGCGTGCCTCTGGTGATTGGGAAGGGATCTGAGGTATGTCCGTTCAGGCGCACACGAGAAGTGGAGCAAGTGTATAGGAGCGAAATCTGTTTGATGGATTGCTGGCTTAAGCCAAGACATGTGAACAGAATGAAGAGAAATGCCCATTCTAGAGAATTGAACGCCTTTGTGGCATCCAAAAGGGCAGCAATTGCGGTGAGCTGGGGGTCTTGGAGATGCATTACCATAAAGATGGTGCGGAGATTATGCGATGTGGAGTGTCCGGGAATAAAGCCGGATTGGTCCAGTCTCATGATTAATGGCTAAAGAGATAGCAGGCAATTACCGAGCACCTTGGCATAGATCTTGTTATCGACGTTTATTAGTGAGAGAGGCCTATAGGAGTTGCAGTGTTCAGCCGGCATGTCCTGTTTTAGAAGCCTTACAATGACTGCCTCTCTTAGTGAGGCGGAGAGAGCCTGTGTCTAGGGAGTCCTCGTATATCGCCAGCAAGTGGGAAGCCAACAGGGGGGCAAACTCCTTGTAGAAGGCAGTGGTCAAGCCATCAAGCCCGGGAGCTTTGTCCCCAGGCAGGCTCCTAATAACCTGCTCAATTTCTTCAGTAGTAATGGGCGAATCAAAATGTGTGCGTTGGGCCTGGTTCAACCATAGCAATTGTATAGTGTTGCAATATGCTGTGAGCTCAGCTATACCAAGGATCGAGGTGACTTGATATAGTTGTGTATAGAAAGAGGACATGACGCGCAATAGCTCAGATGGGGAGAAAACGAGTTGTGAGTCTGTGTTTAAAAGTTCTGCCGCAGAGGCATGCGGTTTACAGAGCAAGGGTCTTGACCGGGCAGTCCCCCCGCCAAACTGGCAGGCCGCAGCTTCTCTATGTAGTAAGCGATTCTCACAGGTGGCCTCCTCCTGGTATTCCAATATTTTGTCTTGGATACTGGTTATTGTAGTGACGTCTTTGGAGTGATAGTACTCCATTTCTAGGAATTGGATGTCTTTTTCTAGTCTGGATAACGTCCCTCAAATTGCTTTAAGGGCTCCCGATTGCTAGGCAATACAGATACCACGTAGAACTACCTTAAAGGCTAGACATCAGTCTCCAGACCTCAGCCAAGATCTCGGGTCATCTGTGTTTGGACCATATACAGCAGTTAAAAGCACTGGTTGTTTGTGCAGTGCACCTGCCAGTATGATGTAGCGGCCATTTTTATCAATGAGGGAGTGAGATAGCCACAAGGAAGCCGCCTGCGCAACAGTATCGCACCTCCTCTGGTGTAGTTTGAATAAAATGAGGAGTAGGCTACCCCACACCAACAGGCGCACAGCCTGGGGCAGTTACGCTGGCTCTTGTAGAAAGCAAATATCTGTTTTGTGTCTCTTAAGGTAAGCGTGCACTAGACATGTTTTTCTGTGCTCAGCACAGCAAGCACTGGTTGTTTGTGCAGTGTACCTGCCAGTATGATGTAGCGGCCATTTTTATCAATGAGGGAGTGAGATAGCCACAAGGAAGCCGCCTGCGCAACAGTATCGCACCTCCTCTGGTGTAGTTTGAATAAAATGAGGAGTAGGCTACCCCACACCAACAGGCGCACAGCCTGGGGCAGTTACGCTGGCTCTTGTAGAAAGCAAATATCTGTTTTGTGTCTCTTAAGGTAAGCGTGCACTAGACATGTTTTTCTGTGCTCAGTAAGGCCACGTATGTTCCAAGTGATGCATGTTGTGGTGGTTACCTTAGGGTGATAGATACTATACTTGGAGGGTCATCTAATGTGCAAGTAGGGGTGAAAAGAGTCGTGCATTGTGACTGAAACCTGAAAAGAAAAAGCGAACATGAGAAAATCTGGTCAACAAGTTAAACAACCCATACCACCCCCCTCCCACTCCAGCCCCCAAACTCAGTTGAGGCATGCCCAACAAGTCCCTGTAGGTTTGCCATAAAAATTGGGAATTATCCCTGGGGGTGGGGAATAACTGGGCATACAACCCTACTAAGGCGGCTGGGTAGCCGAATGGATGGCTACAAGGGCCACTCAGTTTCAGTGCGTGTAGTGGTGCAGCTTGCACAGGAAAGGCAATATAGACATCAGAATAAAACATTGGCTAGGCGCCCAGCAGTCCCGGTGGCAAGCTTGAGGAACATCTGTGGGAAATGGGACCAGGGCAGAGTGTCTGAGAACAGATAATCCTGCAGCAGCAAGTGTACAGTCGTTGTTGCTGAGGTGGGCTTCCACCGGGAACACGCTGAGACCTCCGAGGGGGACCTCTCTCCCTTGGTGGCATGTTTCTCAAACTTCAGGGCTGCCTCCGCATCTGGGAAGAAGTGTGGTTTGTCCTCAAAGGAGATTCTTAGTTTGGCTGGGTATAATAGGGCATAGGGTATGTCAGCCTTCTGGAGAATCTGCTTTATAGGCAAGAACTAGTGGTGGACCGCCTGCACAGCTAGTGTGAAGCCTGGATAGAAGGAAGTGTTACTGCCCTGATATTGGATGGAACCACGCTCACGGGCCAACCGCACGACCACATCGTGATCTCTGTCATTCAGAAGGCAGGCAAGTATGGGGCGGGCCATCGCCCCAAGAGGCGGCCGCAGGCCCAGCGAGTGAGAAGCGCTTTCCACAATGAAGACCCCGGACAGGCCCTCCCTGAATAGGTTCGCAATCATTGCCTCGACAAAGTTATCCATCCTAATGATCACCGTTGACTCTGTGTTTATCAGCGCACTGTTTAACATGCTCCAGTCAGCTAGTGAGTAGATACAGTTTAGCATCAATGGCCCTCAAACTTGACATCAATGAGGATTTCTTTGAGATCGATCTCTTGTTGAGGATCGTCTTCGGGATGGCCCGGCGGTGTCTTGGTCTGTCTGATGTGTGAGGCGTTTGTTCTCGAACGCAAGCTTTGACTGCTTAGCAACTGTGTTTTCCCATGGTCAAGGTGGCTGCAGCGTACGCCCCCAGCGGAGGAGCAGGGCATGACATCTGAGGTGTAGCTGAAGTCTGCAGAGAATGCGATGTGCTACCTGCCTACTAGTAGATGTCCCAGTTCCAATAGGCTGTCACGCAGGGTGTAGGATCACTGAAGCCCCGCCACGCCTTGGTCTAGCTCCCCACCAAGGGCATGCGCAGGCCCAGGTTCTCGGCCCGACGACCTGTCACCCCGGCGCTACGCCATCCAGCAGCAGATTTGGAGCAGCAGTGCTGACTGCACACTAGGATCTGGCCACACCCCAACAGAGGGCGCGCCCCGAATCCCGGCGCCGAAGTACCCTGTAGTCCCCTGAGGCACCAAGGCCCCCAAACAGTTGAGTTGTCACCTTAGGTGGATGCCGCCCAGCGCACACTCAGGTACATAGTCAATAAAAACAGCAGACACCCTGCGGCATAATCCAACAAGTGCTGTGAGGCCAGAACAGCGAACAGCACCAGTATTTATAGCCCCCCAAGGTAGGTGGTCTGGGTAACTCTGAGCAGGTGCTGGGGGCATTTGGTAATGCAAGCCCACACCCTGTCCAGAAAGTCTCATGGGGCAGTACTGTTGCAGCAGACTGTGAGCAGGTCCGGTTGTATCACTGTCCAGGGGGGTGGAGGCACATCAAGTGTAAATAATAGCAGCACAGATACCCCCTGGGACCGCCTGCTCAACTTGGGCCGAGCACAAGATATACAGTTCCTAATTTCAATTCACCGCCTCCAGACACGCCGACCTAGCAGCTGGGCTCGTCTCCACCGGCCGGCCTCCTGACGCCAGTCCATCCGCTAGGTGCCTCCCTGGACACACGGGGGTGCGGCTGCAGTCTCTCGCAGACAGTGGCTCCAGGCACCTCAAGTGATCACGAGGCCATGCAGGGACTACCCGACCTCTGACCCAGGGCAGAGGCCGCACCAGAAAGCCAGCGGGACCACGGAACAAGGTAAGAGAATGCGGGAGGGGACCAGCAGCAGCGGCGAGAGCTCAGTTGCGTTGCCCCCCGGGAGGGGTGCAACCTGGGAAGCCCTTGAGTCTATGCTCACCGCCCACCAGCGCCTTCCAGAGCAGGCAGCCTCACCAATGGCAGAAGACCTCAGTTAGCCCCTTTGAAGCTGCAGGGTCAAAATGCAGCAAATTGTCCCGAAGTTGCAACGTTCACACTGTGCTGGCAGTTTGCGGGTGTGGGCAGCCCGTTATATGGCGGATACGCGTCGGATTGAACATTCAGTCGGTGGAATCTCTCTAGGGAGTGGCCATTTCGCAGCTCGGCAAAGCCATGCACCCAAAAAAATTAATTAAACTTTGTGTTTGATGAGTATGTTGAGTCTCTCCACAAATTCATTGCTGGTTTTACCAACTTTCTGTTGTTCTTGACTGAAACTGTATCCTTATGACTTTTTACACCATCACCAGCTAGATTTTTTAGGTATTTGATAATCTTTTTTGTTATCGGTCTCTTCAAGTGCATCAGTGAAATCATCAAATGTCTCTCTCTATCCATCCAATCATCTATCACCAATATTTCGCTTTTTGGTGTTATCGAAAGGTGGTGGTGGTGGTTTCAGGAAGGCGGCAGCATTGTAGACCAGTATGGAACTCAATGACTCCACTGGTGGATCACTGTGACTTGGTTTAGGCAACTCATCTGTGAGGCCTTATGAAGTCCTGGCCATGGGATCATCTTTAATGATTGCTGGAAATGTGACTTTCTTCGCTGCCATCTGAAAATGTTCACTGTTCTGAGAGTCGCTCTTGGCTCTTTATTCTTCAAAGACTCGTGAAGTTGTTCTGCACTGAGCAGTTTTGGTGGCTGATAACTTCGGGTATGGACGACTGGGTAAGCACAACCTTGGGCACGTCTCCATGAGCCCCTTCATCACGTGCAGCAGTGTGATGACTCTCTCTAATGGGTTATGGTAGGCCACTTATTTCTTCTTTTCTAAATGTCGATTTGCACTTTCTGACACCTAGTTGGTCTCCGCCTTGCAGCGCTTCTATTCGCAGCGCTATTTTGCAATTTCTGATTATTAGTGACTGCTCTTGGCAAGCCTGGTTGAATCCGCATTCAGCGTTAATAGTATGTATAATGTATAGCTTTATCTGGCATGGCAGCACAGTACCTTTATGTATGGTCTGACCAGCAGGTTCTCTGCCAGCAACGTGTAGATTTTCTTCAATGCTTTCGTTATCGTCAACTGCATAACAGCGGCTGGAGCTGCGCTTTGACTCCACATGCATTAAGTGTTGATTCTGTACTTCAATGAAGGCACACGTGGCATGCACAAGAAGTTTGCTTGGACCACGGCAAACTCTCTGGGAGAGCACTGTCGATCTTTGGGTTACTTCTCCCCAATCTCATCGCCATTTCTAGCTTTTTCCCCAGCCCGGGTACCCGCCAATGACTGTGCCACACACAGAGCTTAGTATTACACGTCTTTATTCTTCTGTGTGTAACTGCAAACTCAACATTCTAAATCAGCCTTCATTGCATTGCGGTCTAACACCTCCGTCACAGCTCTACGGAGTTCATGTGGGGTCAAAAGGTTTCCTTCATTGCTAATTCGCAAGACACTACAGGCCCCTGGACTAAAATGTACTACCTTCACCAGTCTATTCATAGTTTGTGTTGAGGGGCTACACTTTGAGTAACCACAGTCATCAGAGCACAGCTCTCCTGACCACCACCATGGAGCACCTTCAAGGGCCTTGCATTATTGTTAAATCTAATCGACAAAAAACAAACTGTAGTTCAGTAAAACATAGCTGGCTGATATGGGGTGATACCCCGATACCGGGTTCAGGATGCTCATTTTCGGTCCAGGGAGGACCTGGCTTGGCATTTCGGGCCGGACTGTCCCATGAGGAGCAGGGTCAAGACTCATTTGCATATGGCTGGGTCTAAACTGGGGTGACGTTGTGAGCAAAATAATGATGGATTAAACCCAGATCTGTGACTGGGGGTGAGTGTTTGAAAAGTTTCAACTATCCGTCCATCATTTAATTTTGTGATGTTGTTCAGAAAAACATCACATGATGGGATGTTACAGATTTACAACGCATATTGTAGACCTTTCCACCAGCATTCTCTCAGAGGGCTTGAAGGCTCAGTTGAACGTTGGTAGGTTCTATGCTGCATACATCAACTTTAACATTTTCAGTCTTGTCAGCACTTCTGCATTGATGGTATAGGATAGAACAGCCTCCTTAGAAGATTAAGTCTGGAAAGGGTCTGAGTATTTCTCCCAGGGGATAGCCTATTTCTAATAGTACATCTTAGAGCCCATGGATGTTGACAATAATCTTCTCCTTAAATTCTTTCGAAGTTCCTTGCTGTTCTCCGTCTTACCGTTTCTCACTCACTGTTTTTTTCTTTACCCACTCATTTTATTTTTCTCAATCCTATCATTTTTCACATTTGTAATTTGCTTCTTCTCTTGCTGCTGTAAATACACCTTCCTGGTATTTTGACTACCGTTGCCTTCACTTCCTCTTTGGCCTGTGTCACCACAACAGCCTTTCTCTTTCTTTAATTTCAAAAGTTCACCTAACCCACTGATATTTTTATTTATTTATTTTTGAAGTTTTATATAGCGCTGGCTAAACCCGGAGGTATCAGAGCGCTTTACATAAGAAATTGCACAGGTTACATATGCATAGATGCAAATTGCATTGAACAAAAAAACATCGGAAATGCGGCGGAGCAAGGTGTAAACATTGGTAAAAAGTAACAATAGAATAGGGGGGAAGAGGGAATAGGGCAGAAACGATCGTTAGTTTAAATTAACTTCAAATTCCGCAGATCGGCACCAACTAGAGGAGACATCCGGGGCCAGTCCAACCCACCGGCCCGGTAACAGAGGCAGTCCTTACTCAAGTCCAGTGTAAAAACCGCAGATGTGATGGAGGTTACGGCACCGAAGCACAGCGGGACGGCATTCGATCCCCGAGACGAGACTAGCAGATCGCCGAGAAGGCCAGCCGATGGGGGGGGAAATGGCTGCATCGCACCCACCAATTCCACCGAAGGGACGCAGCTGAGAAGCGGTGGGGGAGCAAGATGGAAATCGCAGCAGTCCTTCCCTGGGAACAGACCAGGACGCCGAAGCCCAAATTCAAACAGATGAGACAAGGTGCAAAGGGTGATTCTCGTAGAAGCAGCGTCTCCTCGGGAAGCACACAAGGCTGCCGCCTCGAAGGCAGCCCAAAAACAACCATCCACAATTGCCAGAGAGAAGTAGATTACAGCGGGATGCAGAGCAACGACGGCAGTGTCCGGAAGGTAGATGATGGTCATGGATCAACCCCCAAATGGTGATCCCGAACTAGTCTCCTCTCAGCTGCAATCAGCAGCTCAACCGTGCACTTCGGCCATTACCCAAGGAATCCGCTGGTGGTGGTTTATTCATGTTGCTGTGGGCGGCTTCCTCTCCTTCAGCGAACGCATCGGAAAAGCCCAGGGGGATCGCCGAATTGAGGCATTCAAATCACCGGGGAGGAGATGGTTCAGTGGGAGGCTAAATTCCAGGATTAACGCCAAAAGGCGATCCCAAGCCCGGGAGCTCCCGGCCAGAGCTCCTTACCCGTCGGCCATCTTGCCTGTAAGAGCCCCTCTTGGCAGTGTAGGGTTGGAACTGGAAAACGTGAGTTACTGAAGGATGCTGTGCTAGAGGAACAAGGCCACTAAAGGCTCTCATATCTCTGAAGTACTGGATGTACCTGGAGCAGAAAATCCATTACTCATGGGACTAGAAGCCAGATTCTTATTTGTGCCCCTCGTGTTAACCCCTGGCCATATAAATTTCTCTGTGCTTCAAACCAGTCAGTGCAGGTTCATCATACATCTTAGCATCCACTATCTTAATTGGTCCTCTGCAGTAAATGTACTGGACCCTACTAAGTGGTACTAAACCAATGTCTCCTGGAGATTGGAATCTAAGTATTCCACCTCTTGCCTAGAGGATTACCATGCTGTAGTAACTATGGAAACACTGGCCCTTATAGCAGCATCCCAGACTACTACAGATGTAGGTGAGTTTTTACATCTTCGATGCCTAATTTAAACATTGTTCAAATATCATGACTAGGCCACACCCAGCTTGTATTGACAGCTATTCATATTTGCTTAATAAAAGTGCACAGATATATTATGTGCGTGAGACTTTCTGTGTGTGCTTGCGTGTTTTTTCCATTTAATTGATAATGATACCTCAACAGTGGTGTTAGTATAAGTATAAAAAGTTATATTTGTGTTCTCTCAGGATGTCCCTTTATTTGGTACCTTTCCAAGGTTGCCTGTCAATGTCCAGGGTATGACATTCCATAGCTTAACAAGCCAACTGTGTTACATAATAATGTCATTTTGTTTCCTTAATTAGTTATGCATAGTCTAACCCAGTAGTTCTTCACCTTTTGACTGCTGTGGATCGCCACCTAATCAGTCTAGAATCTGGGGACCTCCACCGAATCATTATTGGACTCTGGGGACTGCCAGAGAGTCATTATTGGAATCCAGGGACCCCAGCATAAGCAATTTCGATGATGTGAACCACAAAAAAAATCAGAAAAACACAGAAATAAGCATTCATCAGACAAATATACAAATCATTAAATATTTTAATCATTCACGCACAAATATAAAAAAAATTAATTTTTTTATTTAAATGCAAAGGTTTAAGTTTTTCTAAATTCTGTTGAGGCCACCCACCATCCGTTCTATATTCTGTTTGAAGCACTTGCACTGCTTCCACCAATCAATATGAGGATACCCACTTCATTTTTAGCCTCCAATTTCAAATTCCTGTCTCATTTACAGAGCGTTTATTAATTTTCAGTTTTACATTTTGCTTCTTTATTTATATGCACCATATTAATCTTTTAATATTATTTAATTTTCTAAGCAGTCACGAGCCCCTTGAGTATGTGTTGCAGACCCCCAGGGTCTGTGGACCACTGAGGCCTAACCAATGAAATACATTAGGTAGTAGGTGTCTCTAGAAATATCTTGCTTACCAGAATATTGATTGGTTTATGTGTTTGCAGCATTGCTAGTCCAAACGTATGTCATATTATACCATGAAATGCGTATGGCTTCTGTAGCCTTATAAAGGCTATGTTATAAGTGTTTTTTTGGACTTTATTTAGGCGCATGCTCTATGTAAATCTGTTTATGTAGATTTTACTTAGTCTTTCCTTGGGCTTCCTTCAGAGGCAGACCTTATGTTCTTCCCCTTGCAGAATTATACTTTGGTTATTTTGTTGATGCTAATTCCTAACTGACTAATAATAGCTTTTTTTTCTTTCTTTAATGATTGTTTGTGAATAAACCCATGAGATTTTATCCTAGAATCTAGTCCCATGCAGGTTTATTTGTTAGCCTTGGAGTATGTCCTACGAAGATTCACTAAATCTTACGAAGACTCAGATAGTCGCAATATTGCGCATCGACCCTCTTAGTTAATGTTATTGTCACTCTAATTAAGCTAATTAAAAAAAAGGTTTGGTTGACTGAAAGTTGGAGAATTGTGGCGATTTGTTTTGTTTATTGGCAGAGTACCTGTGCGTGTCATCTGATGAAAAGATTTAGTGAGTATTAAGAGATTTTGCACAGTGTGAGATGTAATGTGATGTGTGATATGCTATATTGATTTGTTGATAGTGTTCATGTCATGTTATAGTCACACGTAACAAGCGAAGTTCTAACATATTGGAATGTGTTGTACGTTATTGCAATGGGTCATTGGTTCATATTTTAAGAGATATCATGGGAGAGGTGTGGTGCAGCGGCGAGGGCAGCTGACTCCGGAGCACGGGGCTCATGGTTCGATCGCTGGCAGCAGCTCATCTCAGCACCATGTGACTCTGGGCAATAGCTCACCTAATCTATCGACGGCCCCCAGTGCCTCGAGACCCTTAGGGGTGATTAGTTTACACTTTATAAATACTGGGGTATTATGGTTGTATGTGATTTCTGTAAAGGTATTTCATTTATGGAGAACTCAAGTTAGATATAATGTTATCTGCTGATTAAGGCGTGGCACCACTTTAATTATAAGTTGAAGTTTATACGCTCCTTAATAGCCAAGTTGTGAATACGTTCTAATTAGGAATTGTGCCATTATATTCTAGCATGAGGATAGAATATATTGATTCCACGTTGAATACAGAGAAAACAAAAGTGATTATGAGGAAGAGGATGAATTCATAGACGATTTGATAATCCTGATGAGACTACCTTCATATAATGAGGCTAATGCAGAAGCACAAGGAACTAGAATAAGTGAGTCGAGCAAAAGGCAGTCTGAATCAGTCATGTGAGCAGGAGCGGCCCGTGCAGGTAAGAGCGGTGGGGTGGCGTGGGGTGAGGGAGACTCTACAGACAACAAGGGAAGATTGATTATTTTCGGTCGTCATCTGAGTTATCCCCCGCCCCACCGCCCCATCACTCTTACCTGCATGGGCGCTCCTGCATTTGAGGCTAAAGTTGTAGAAATTAACACATTAAATGTTAATGTGGATTTAGACTAAATTGTGGATTTGGACATTTTGACAGATAAAATTCTAAAATGTAATAAATAAGATTTTATGTCTTTGAAAGTAGAAGCAAGGAAGCGTGCTACTCGTACGTATGAAGAATTTGACAGGTTGACTGAGGAATTTGATGTAAATTTGAGGGAAAAAATACATTTGTGAAACAGAATGAGATTGAATTTGAATTGCAGAAGGCAAACATGGCACCACTGAGAAGAAATCTCAGAGAATTAATTGAAATGATTAGAGGCTGGGATAATTTGAAAAATTGCACAGTTGTGTGTGCAAGTGATTCTGAATGCTAAGTGACAGTTGAAGGAGATTTCCCTTTGCGAGAACTGCCTAGAGCAGCTAATGTGCATGTTCCTTGGACTCAACAGGATCTACGGACTTTACAAAGAGTTTTCCGAAGTTTACAGAGGAACCAGAAAATCGGTATACCGAGGTAGAGATTATTGTGACTATTTTGAAGGTGCTTTTGGAAGATCTGGATGCGTTGTTTTCAGTTGTTGTGCTTAAAGATTTGTGGATGAAGTGCAAGACATAGTACAATTGTCTGCTTCAGAACCTCAGAGAGAGGCTCCTAGTTTTAAGCTTTCACCGATTGTAATGCTGAAGTATACTCAGGTTATTTAACATTTGAAAGGAAAGGTTCCACAGAAACAGGTTAATTGGTCAAAAATCATGACCGCGACGCAGAATGCAGATGTCAGTTCATGCATATCATGAAAGATTGATGCAGATTTACAGGCAGCACAGTGGAGCTGATGATACTTCAAAGGAAGGTGTGCCAGGATTAATTTCTGCTAACGTGTTGGGTTTGTGTCCAGAGATCAGTATACATCTTCAGCAGTGTGATGTGCTGGCAAACAAAAATCATTAAATGAAATCCTTGCCTATGCAAAGTATTGTAGTGATTGTTTTTGATGCGAAAAAGAAAATAAAAAAGGAAATGTTGATGGTTACTTAGGCTCATTTCTTTCACAAAGGGGGTCAGTGTTCTTTACAAGGTGGTGTGCAAGGTGGAAATGGTGGTTCTCGAGGTACCAGTAAAAAGTTTTCTTAACAAAACGTACAATGCTAATAACGGTCAGATGAAATCTGGAGCATGTCACATTTGTGGTAGAGAGAATAACTTGAAAAGGAGCTTGTATTTAATGTGAATAGATTTCAAGATAAGACACATATGGCCCCTCAAATAAATCCCATGCAGCAGGACAGGAATTGGATCCCTATTCCAATGGCACAGAATGGGACCATTCAGTCAATGGTCCTAGCTCTCCTGGAATGTGTGCAGAACATGCAGAATACAAGGCAGTTCAATTGGAATATGCCTCAGCCCCATTTCTACAACAACCTATGCAAAATAATACATCACAATTTCAACCAATTTTAACATTTCAGCAAAAGAAAAATCAGTAATGAATGGCAATTTTCCATAATTTGCGGCTACACTTGGGGAGACCATTCTGGGCAGAGTCATGCACAGTGATGGTGTTTTAGGGGGAAAGAGGATTCCATGCTTGGTGCAGTCCTAGATGTAGGCCAGAATGGTGCATATGTGGAAGGAGAGATTAATGCCATTCTGCATCATTTTTGATTGATACGGGTACTACCCATCCACAGTCCGACCAGTGGAATTTCTAGACCTGCCTTTCTCAGCGAAAGAAGTCAAGTTTTAGGCTTTTTAAATGAGAAAATGATTAATAAGTTGTCATCAAATGTCCCTCTAAAAATTTGATCTATTAAAAATAATAATACTTGGTGAGAAACGTTCAGTAAATCTGTTGTGTCCTGATCTTTTACGCAATTAAAATTGCATAATTTATTGCAAACCGGATGGTATTTGCATTGAGAAAAAGATGATGAAGTTCAATCAATCAATCAATCAATCACATGACTTTATTCGGCATAAAAGAATACCATAAAAGTACAAATAAAATACATCAAAGTTAAAAACTAGTTCAGCAATCTAAAAGTTTCCATGAAACATAATCAATACATCAATGATTAGGATACGCATCCCCTTGCACAATTCCCTCGTAATACCTTAAAAATGAATTACATCACTGGCGGGTTTATACTCCCCCCAAGCCCCTAGTTGCCCTTAGCCTGAATGCTGCCCTTAAAAAATTAACAGTACAAAAAAGAGTCAGAGCATCTGTGGACAACTTTAAAAATAACAAAGCTGCCCTTGCCTGTTTAAATCTGGCTTTCTTTAAAATTCTCTTTAAAAATAGGATCCTAGGTTGTGAGTAAAAGGGACATAGTAAAACAAGATGAAGGGTATCCTGTGGAGACCGTAGGTCGCAGCCACATGGTCCCTTCATCTCTATAGACGGTGTATATCCCGCCGGGTCAGCTAATACATGATGCAGGAGATTCAGCCTAAACCGTGTCATTAAGAATCTATCATGGGCATTATAAAAATAAGACAAATAAGGTTCAATGCCCATGGATGTTTTAGTTAAAAGATATTCTCTTACAGACTGCTTAATCAGCTCCCTGTCGTCCCTGAGTGTTGTGATATGCTTAAAAACCGATCCTTAACCATAGCCTTGTCCTTCATGGATATTTTAGAAGGGTTGATAAAAAGATCTGCACATCCTATTCCCTCCAGGGTCTCCTTCACATATTTTAACCATGGGATTTTAAGCCCCCGATGATGAAGTTGACTTTAAACTAAAATCTCAAGAAACAAAAGTTGATATGCATCCAGTTCTCGTAAATGAGGATTTTCCCCCAGACTTAAGATACACTGTAAAAAGAAGGGGTCATGGATGTCATTTAGGAGTCGCCAAGGGTCACAGCTGCGATACTTGGCTTGCTCCTTGTGACCCTGGACACTGCTTTTGCGACCCCTAACCTCAGAGGTAGCAATATCAGTGCACGAATGCAGAAGCAGCTCGCCTTTATGATCGTCGTGCTCAACCTTCATTTACTGCCCATTTTATATTACACTATTAGTGAATAATAGTTCTGTATTCACTATTAGTGTAATAAACAATGGAGCACAAGGAGCTAGAACAAGACCTTCAGTACCAGATGTCTCAAGTAAAAAATAAATGTTTTTAAATGTATGTAGTATGCGTGACTGTGGGTGAGAATGAGTTTGTGTGAGTTTATGAGTGTGTGTCCGTACGTGTGAGCGTGCATGAGTGAAAGTGACTGAGAGGGACAGGTAGTAGGTGTGAATGGCAGTGACCGGTAGTGAGTGAGAATAAGTGAGGCGGAGTGTGAGTGAGTGTGAGTGACTCAAAACGAGTGACAATAACGGTAGTGAGAAAGTATGACTGAGTGAGAGTTACAGTAAGAGTAAGTGAGAAGGGAGGAGAGAGAATGAAAGTATGTGAGAATAAGTGAGCGTGAATGAGAATGACAGTGCAAGTGAGTATTGGTAAGTATGATTGAGACAGTATAATAATGAGAGAGTGAGCTAGAGGAAGTAGAAGCTAATAAGTGAGTATAAATGAGTGCAAGTGAGAATGAATGATGGAGTGTGAATGTGGTGTTATGCTTGCTAGTACTACTGCTGACATACTGGTGGTAATTGTTAGCATGACTAGCACCTGTGAAAAATGCTGGTACTGACATGCTGGAGGTAATTCTTGGCATAATGTGCACCCATGGAAAAATGCTGACACACTTTGTTGGCATAGGGGGCATCCAGGGCAAAATGATAGTGCTAGCTCATTGGTGATACTTCTTGGCATAAGGGAGGAAAGCAATAACATATGGGAGAGGGGCAACCATGAAAATATACTGGCCTGACGTACTAGAGGTAATTTGGCATAAGGGTAACCAAAGGTATATGGTGGCATTATTTGCAAAATTCTTACTCTAGGCTTTTATAGATAATTTATGGCATAAGGGGGCACCCATTGCATATGAGGGACACCCCAGGCAAAATAATGACCCTGCCCATTCTGAAAACAACAGGGCAAACTCTTTGACAGTGTCCGGTTTCATTGGCTTGGCACACTTTGTAATGACTTGATTGTGAAGGAGTGCCCTTTAAGCGAATGGCTTTTTAGGAACCGTCCCCCCCCCCCCATCCCCACAGAGAAGAGGGTTGGCTCACTACAATTCAGGGTAACTATTACGTCCCATCACTTTCAAAGATCTTGGCAGCACCGTAGTATAGATTGTTTCTAAAATGGTCACACAGTTATTACAGAACTTCAGCTATGTCAATTATTGCGATTTCTTCAGGGTAGGGTCATCTGACCACTTTTTGGGGACATTTAGGTTCAAAGGTAATATGATGTCACTTCCTGTGATGTCATTAAGGTCAAAGAGAGTGTAATGTCTCTTCCGCTACCCTTGGCATTTGGTGAATCGACATCCATTGAAAGGTTTGGGATTTTTCAGGACAAGTAAAGTTAGGCTGATTAAAAATGCAGAACGAATGCAGTGTATTCCCATACTCCTCAATACAAATGTATGTGTGAAGTAGAGAAGGAAAATTCACCAGTCATTGGAAAAATGATTGAGCAGAGCGTTTTCAGAGACGTCATAGGGAGGCCACATAATGTACCGATAATATGCTTGCACAAACCAAATGGGAAATGGAGAGTAGTTCACAGGGGTGTGGAATTTAATAAAATATCTACTTGTCCATGGGGCAGGTTGCTTCATAAATCTACTTGTCCTGTAACAAAATCCACTTGCCCCTTTGGTGCCATGTAGTGCAGCGACAAATTATAGCAGCAATCTCATTATATAAGAGCTCTGATATAGCCTCTCTGATTGTGCCAGGGCGCATACCATAGTAGTGTTTGAATACTTGCAATCCCCTTATGTTGCCACGTTTCCGCAGATCTACATACTGGGTGCTGAAGGTAGTGGTAAGCAATAGTTCCAGGGTTAGAATGCCCTTTTGAGACTGTGCAAACCTAGTAACTTGCATGTTTTAGGGGTTTTCAACAACTCTTCTCTAATCTTTTCCCATACTGAGAAATGTTGGAAATTTACTCCTGACAATGGCAGACGTAGACCTTCTTCTAGAGTTGGAAAAAAAAGTGGTTGGAGGGAAAGTGAATTTGCAAACACTCAGATTTTCGCATGAGCAAATCTACACATGCATATTTGCACATGCTAAAATGCAGATCACAGATATTTTCTAGGAGTACTATTTCTTGTCCTACTTCTGAAAATTCTTGGGCATTCACGAAAGCTGTATAGCTGCACTTAATACACGGACATATACCATGAGTGCACTTTTGAGACTTTCTTTAATAATTGGGCCCCTATTTTGGTCTGGCATTGACCGTGACCTTTTGTGTTTATTAAAATTCTGTCGCGCTCTTTCTGTATCGGCTGGCTTCACTGTGAGTGACAGCATACTGCTGTTTCACAAGGAGCATATCGGCACACAAAGTAGTTTTGTTCAGTGCCAGTAACTACTGTGGCAGTGTGTGCTTTTTGAGACCAAAAAACAATTTTTGCTTTTGCCAATATTTGTTATAATGGTGAGGGCCCGAGAGCTCCCACAGCAATAAGGTTTTACAAAAACCATGCCAAAACAAGTCACACATTGACAAAACTAAGAAGCTGACCACCATTTTCAGACCTACTGAGTTTGCCAATGCTTGTTTATTTTTGTTTCTCATAATCTTATTGAAACTGGTTACCCTGATTTTCCATTATTAATATTTTTGGGAAATGCAAGCATGCATCAACACATGTTACTAAATGATGCTGCAAAGAAATGGTACCTGAAATTTACAGTAGTTTAGCAAAATGTATTTTTATGAGCATTTTATATTGAAAGCAAAGAATCATCAATTTTGCTTTCAAGCTTCTGCATATTTTGCATCGAATCAGAGAGCATTCTGGGAGCATTATACATAGCCTCATATTGCTAAACTTTGAAAACCTGTGTACACATTTTTATACTGGAACCACTGTCAGTAGTGCAGTCGTAGCTTACAATATTTACTTAGAGTGCTCACCCTAATAATAAAGACTTTCAATTAATGAACCATAAATACAAGTTTGAAAAGCAATAACATATGGGCAAAAATTACCTTAACTGCTGACATTGCCCTTCCCTGATCCATAACGTGGTACTGCAAACTGGCAGCCAAAGGGTTTGTGCTGCAGGGGATTGGGCCTACTTGTCCCAAGGACAAAATACACATGACAACTTGTTGCCCTTGACCCCAAACAATATGTCCTGGGTGTCGGGCTATAGGAATTCCACATCCCTGAGTTCAAGAGCTGCACAAAATAAATGATATAGTGAACCCATGTTGTCCCATGGTACCGAATTCAGCAGTCATTTTCTTTCAAATTCTAGCAGATGCAGAATGGCTCATCATGACTGATTTGAGTACACCATTCTTTGTTGATCTTCATAAGAATAGTCACTTTTTATGTTTGCATTCAGATTCCAAAATAGGATTTTCTTTTTGTGGCGGTGTTTGCAGTAAGGGGCTCTTGCGCTGCGGGAGCCCTGAGCGGTTTTGAAGAGCGCCTCCTGGCGCGCAAAGCAGCGTCAGCGGCTCCTGCCACGAAGTGTTCTGGGGGATATAGTCCCCGTGAGGCTCTGGCTGCCTCTGTCTGGCTCCGGTGGCGGTGTGTGCAGTAAGGGGCTCCCGCGGTGAGCGGTTTTGAAGAGTGCCTCCTGGTGCGCAAAGCAGCGTCAGCGGCTCCTGCCGCGAAGTGTCTGGGGGCTAGAGTCCCCGTGAGGCTCTGGCTGCCTCTGTCTGGCTCCTGTGGCGGTGTTTGCAGTGAGAGCGGTTTTGAAGAGCGCCTCCTGGCACGCAAAGCAGCGTCAGCGGCTCGTGTCACGAAGTGTTCTGGGGATAGAGTCCCCGTGAGGCTCTGGCTGCCTCTGTCTGGCTCTGGTGGCGGTGTTTGCAGTAAGGGGCGTCGGGCTATAGGAATTCGACATCCCTGAGTTCAAGAGCTGCACAAAATAAATGACATAGTGAACCCATGTTGTCCCATGGTACCGAATCCAGCAGTCATTTTCTTTCAAATTCTAGCAGATGCAGAATGGCTCATCATGACTGATTTGAGTACACCATTCTTTGTTGGTCTTCATGAGAATAGTCAC
Source organism: Calotriton arnoldi (assembly GCA_963921515.1). Taxonomy (NCBI): domain Eukaryota; kingdom Metazoa; phylum Chordata; class Amphibia; order Caudata; family Salamandridae; genus Calotriton; species Calotriton arnoldi. The sequence goes on from CAWUFW010000960.1 coordinate 1,931,530, forward strand.
TTTCATGTTGGCATTCATATTCCAAAATAGGATTTTCTTTTTGTGTAGGATTCCACAAAGTTATACCAAGAGCTACTCAATCTTTTACTTAGGAATGATTTAGAATGTTTAAAATTTCCTTGTCATTCAGTACTGGGGTAGTACATTGTTGATTTGGTGGTCTCAGTAAAAACAAAAGGCGGCTCTAAATTGGACACAATTACATTATTAAATCATGTGGCTAAAAATGGATATAAAATGTCCTGTGCTGAGATACAGTATTGTCAAAAATAAATAATTTATTGTAGGACATCAAATTGAGAAAGTAATAAGGAAAGTGTCTAAGGAATGGATCTCTGCGATTCTGAGAATGAATTTCCTACAACACAGAACGAATTTAGGATGTTTTTAGAAATGGTTGACTGCTCTCATCAGTGGATCTCCAAATTTTCCCAGATTGGGATGCCTCTGCAGAGAATGACACACAATGATGTTGCTGATTAGGTACCCTGGGATGGAGAAGGCATGCAAGCCTTCCTAGAGCTGACACACTCTTTGTGTATGGCAGCATCACTAAGAATGCCTGACTATGAGAAGGATTTTATCTAATCTGTTATGAAAAAGAAGGGTGCACACTTTCTGTTCTCACACAACATTGTGATGCAAAGAGGCCAATTTGATATTTGTCTGCAACATTGGATTCAGTAGCAGCAGCAGCTCCGCCTGGTTGCATGAAAAATATTGCTACAACAGCTGCGGCAGTTGTCCAGGGCAAAGCCATAGTGATGTGATATACAGTTATTGTGATACTTCCACATTCAGTTGAAACCCTTTTAACTTGCACACACACTCAGTACCTGACAAGTAGCTGTTTATCTAAATATAATCCTGTCTGGAGAAAACATTTTAATTTAAAGGTGCAGCACACTTAACCCAGCCACACTGTTGCCACTTGCTGGATAAGAAAATGATGATGAGATTATGATTATAATCATGACTGCATTGTTGTGACAGAATTATGTACCAAGCCAAGACTAGACATTCTAGATGTACCACTCAAGTTGGCTGATTTTATTTTATTTGTGGACGGTCCATGCTTGAGCAACCATCATAAAACCCTTCGCTCAGCATATGCAGGTTGCACATTGACATGCATTATAAAGGCATTGTATTTGTGTAATGTAACCTCAGCACAAGTAGCTGAATTGATTGCTGTCACAAGAGTATGTGTATAGCCAATGCATTGAGTGTTACTATCTACACAGTTGATATGGTTGTTGAGTGGTCCATGATTTTGGACAGTTGTGGGTCCAGCGGTGATTCATGACATCCGCTTTTACCCCAGTTAGAAATGGCCCATGCATTTTTGACTTCTCAAATGCTCTAAAATTGCCAAAAAGGACTGCTGGAGTGAAATGGGCTGCACATAAGTGTGGCAGTGGCATTGTTACATTGGGTAATCATTTCTCTGAGGTGATTAAAGACTGTGCTCTTACGTCTTCCACATTACCAATTACAGATGAATGTTTAGAAGCAAATGACTCAGAAGTTGAAATTGTAAATACTTTTCATTTCATGACAATTCAACCAATGGATGAGTTGTGGGATTTACAGAAGGGAACACCCTATGAGAAAAAAGAAAAAGTGGGATAAATTATGAGCCAAACAAGATGAAAATGAATTGTGGAAATCAACATATGAAAGGTTTGTTTTGACAGACTCATGGCTACTGCAGATGGCGAGATACATGAATGGACTGACACTTGTGGGATGTGATGAAAAAAGGAACACAATTAGAAAATTAGTATCCGGGATATCTCATGTCAGAAGATTAATGTAGGGAAAAGAACTAGAGTGGCCATGAGTCACATTGGAAAATCAGAAGGTCCCTTCACATGGCTCAAGGTGGATTTTGTAGTGATGCTAACATGTAATGATTTAAAATATAAATTTGTTATTATTTGTTTATTCTCAAAATGGATTGAAGCATATCCAACAAAGAGGTGTATTGCATTGACAGTTGTCAAATTGTTGCTGAGGGAATTGATGCCAAGATTTGGTTTCTCTCAGCATCTATACAGACAGTCAATGATACATATTTTAAGAAAGAAACCTTTAGAATTAAGTGTTCAGCACTGAAGAGCGAGCAAATGGTCCATTGCAGCTATCGTCTAGAGCCATCAGGACTTCTGTAAAGTGGGAACAGTAAAATGATAGCAAAATTTGTTGTGCTCCTCAACTTCATTGAAAAAAGACTGATATTCTTCCCTTAGTCTAAATTAGCATGATAAACACCCAGAGGAAAAAGACTAGTTTGAGTGCCCCTAAAGTACTCATGGGGAAGAGTCATGAGGGTTCCTGGTATTCCATCATCTGCAGCCCCTCTGAATATTAATGATGTCTTGGATTATTGCAAACTTTTGGCTGATGTAGTGCGGGCTATCTTTCACCAGATTCAGTTTTAAAGACCTTCTGCAAGTACTGAGTCCTGCTATACCCTAGAGCCTGCAGCAACAACTAGGTGATGGATGGAATGCTTGAATTCGAATCATCCACTCAAGCTGCATCCCAATCGATTGTTTTTTGCCCACCATGCCACATCAGTTTGGACCCAGACATATGCAAATCAGCCTTGACCCTTCTTTAGTCGAAACAGTCCAACCCAAACTGGCAGGTCAGGTTCTCTATGAACAGGAAAACAAGCAACCCAGGACCTGTTTCACCCTTATTATGGGCTCATCAGGCAAGTATAGATTGATTCCAGTGGCACAGTGAGTACGAAACCCACGCCTGGGCATACTCATCACACTTAAGGTGGCAACTGCAACAAGGTGATTGATGGAATGCCTGAATTAATCGCAGCCACTGGCAATTGCTCGGGCTGCATCTCAATCCATCGTTTTTCGCCCACCCGTTTGGACCTGGCCATATGCAGATCAACCTTCACCCAGCTCCAGTCGGAACAGTCTAGCCCACACTGCCAGGCCAGATCCTACCTGAACAGGAAAGCAAGCAACCCAGGACTGGTTTCACCCTTATTATGGGCTCATCAGCTATAGCTTTGTTCTAGTGGCACAGTGAGCCCAGGGCCCACCTCTGGGCATACTCATCACACTTAAGACTGCAACAATAGATGGATGGAATGCTTGAATTAATCTCAGTGACTGGCAATTGCTCAAGTCGTATGCTAATCCATCTTTTTTCGCCCACCATGCCTCTTCAGTTTGGACCAAGCCATATGCAAATCAGTCTTTACCCTGCCTGCATTTAACATTTTTAGAAGTCTATTTTTTTAAGTTTTCTTAATATGTCTGTATACATTGTCTCTTGAGTTGTTTGAATTATTAATACTTACATAGTTGAAGAAATACAAAATGTTCATAGAATTATTTGACTGTATGAATTTTGAAGAATTTTGTACCTTTTTAAAGATGTGATTTATTCAGAGAGTCTAATTTGAACGGAAGAAGATAGCTGCAGTTAGAGAAAAAGTTTGCTTAGCATTCTGAATAATTTTTATGGTTTTTATTTCAGTAACCCTGGGAGGTGTTTTGGTGCATTTATAGTCGCCTGTTAGATACATTCCAATCTCACATTAATACTAATAATACTTCAATATCACATAATGCTACTATTCTCAGTTTGCATCAGTTGAATAATATAGATAGTTATAGTTATAGGGAAGAATTTAGGGAAAATTCCTATATGAATTTACTGAAAGGGCTGCAAGAAATAATAAATGTATCTGACGGACATGTATAATATACTCAGCTACCCACTTCCGTTTCTGAAGGTGTGACTTATATTGAAATGCTTCTTTAGCTATGGATTGTCCCATTGAGTTTATTCTTTTGTGTTTAATCATCAAAAGTATTTAGATCAAGGTAATGGCGATTGTAATCTGTCCATAAATGTATTGGGTATTAAGACTCTTGAATCATCTGGCCCAATATTGAGTTCTTTGAAGTTGCATGTAACTAATACTAAAAACATTAATTCAAGCAGTGTGTGTAAGTTGAGCGTGATTCGAGAATACAATAGGAAAAGATTGAGAGAGAGCTTGGTGAGAGGTACGGAGGAAATTGAGTCTGGTATGAAGAAAAAGATCATGATTGAAAATTCACAGGTTTGTCCTAGTCTTAGAATTTGGAAACAAAAAGATGGATGTATAAGTTTAAGCAAATGAGATATAGTGTGTATGGAAGTACATTTGAATAAGGGAATAGTGAATTTGTTTATAGTTATATTATTGATAGGTTCAATATGCTAGGAACAATTAACATTATGTTTAAAAACATATATTTGCAGTTTGGTTATTTAACACTTCTACAAGGCTCTTGTTATATAGCTTTAGTTTTCCCCAAAGTATATCACATGAATAGTCTGAATGAAGTGAGTGTTATCCGTCATGGAAGAGTGAAACGAGAGAATGTTGAACAAACATTGTTAGATGTCTTTGGTTTGTTGATTCCGCTAATTGGTGTGGCTGTGAACGATGCTAAAATTAGGTAATTGTCTACTTTAGTAGAGCAAGTACAAAAAAAAACCCAGCAGATTCTTTTACCATGATTATTGAAGAGATGTTTGCTATTCGCTCAATGGTTATTCAAAACCGTCTTGCCTTACACGTATGCTTGTTGGGAAAGAAGGTGGTGTATGTCATGTTATTAATGTGCAGCAGTGCGGTGCCTAAATCCCTGATAACAGATTAAGTATTAACAAATGTATTGATAACATAACTAATATTGTGAATTAAATTCATCCTATTGGAGTACATAGTGTGTAGAAGAAAGATGCATGGTTTAGTGAATCGGGCAAGGACTTACTAATGAAGGTAATAACAATGATAATAGCAATCATAATGGTGATCATACTCATGTATAGGATTTTAGAAGCTGCTTGTATTAGAGGCTTATGGTACAATTTCAGAAGGAAAAATAAGTCAATGATAAGAAGGAGGAAATTATGCTTGATGAGATGAAAGAGAGAGCCTATGAAGAACTGAAGGCCTTAAAGAAGTAAAGAAAAATCAAGAACAATGGAGGAAATGTTATAGTATTGTAGTGTGATAACTGTTTTGATAAAACTATCACAGGGGGCGAATTGTATGAGAGTTTTTGCATGTTAGAAAATATCTAATTTAAATGTAGTTCAGTTAGCATGACCAGGACGCAGTCCGCTTCCAAAGCAGCTATTCATATTTGCAGAATAATAGTGCACATGTATGTAATTGTGAGTGACCCTTTCTCCCTCTTTCTTTATGTGTTTGTGTGTTCATCCATTTCAGAAAAATCATTGAAAATGAAGCCTCAACTGTGGTGTGTGTTACAAGTATAAAATGTAATTGTGTGTTCTCTCAGGATGTTCCGTTATTTTGTAACTTACCAAGGTTGCCTGCCAATGTCCTGTGTATGTCATTTATTAGATGTGTTGCATAAAAATATCAGTTTGTTTCCTTTATTAGTTATGCATAACCTAACCAATTAAATGCATTAGGTAGTAGGTGTCTTGTTTAACAGAATATTGATTGGTTAATGTGTTTGCAACATTGCAAGTCCACGCCTACTCCTACTATGTCACATCATACCATGAAATACATGTGACTTCTGTAACCCTGAAACATTATAGAAGATGTGTTATTTTGGAGATAAGGCAGTTTTTTGGCTCATTTCTTTGTAGGCAGACTCTGCGCTAGTCTGCTTTTTTTGTTTTATACTTATAGCTTTTACTTCTTATTGTTCTTTTTGGGCTTTCTCTAGGCGCGCTCTCTATGTAAGTCTGTTTATGGACTTTTATTTAGTCTTTCATTAGGTTTCCTTCAGAGACAGACCTTATGTCTTTCCTCTTTGATTATTTTGTTGATGCTAATTTCTTATTTGCTAACTAATTACTTTATTTCTTTGTGTAATGAGTATATTTTTTAATCAATCCATGCGGTTTTAGCCTGGAATCTTCTCCCGCATAGGTTTATTTATTTATTAGCCTTGGACTACACATTACTGAAGACTAGCTAGGTCTTATGAAGACTCAGGCCGTCCCGATCTTGCGCCTCAAACCTCTTAATTAGTTCATTACAGCGTTGACAAAGAGAGTATGGAATGAACGGTGGACAAGCACGATAACATGATTTCTGCACCAAACGTTTGCATTGTTATCCAGCTTCGAAAGCGTGAGTGAACGTGACGGAGACACCATTTTGAATGTATGAACACTAAAGTAGAGGAAGCCCGTCATCACCACAGGGGAAGAGGCAGGAGCCTACAACCTCCAGAACTGCTCGCAGCCACCGCCCACGTCACTCCTGCGCCTGGAGGCACTACATTTGCAGCTCGGGGCTCTCGCAGCACGGTATGCCCGTCATCACCATAGGGGAAGAGGCAGGAGCCTACAACCCCCAGAACTGGTTGTGCCCCCCCGCCGCCACCACCCACATCACTCCTGCGCCTGGAGGCGCTACATTTGCAGCTCTGGGCTCCCGCAGCGTGGGAAGCCCGTCATCACCACAGGGGAAGAGGCAAGAGCCTACAAACCCCAGAACTGCTCGCGGCCGCCCCGCCGCCACCGCCCACGTCACTCCTGCGCCCGGAGGTGCTACATTTGCAGCTCGGAGCGCCCGCAGCGCCGGAAGCCCGTCATCACCACAGGGGAAGAGGCAGGAGCCTACAACCCCCAGAACTGCTCGTGGTCATCCTTCCGCCACCACCCACGTCACTCCTGCGCCCGGAGGCGCTACATTTGAAGGTCGGGGATCCGGCAGCGCGGGAAGCCCGTCATCACCACAGGAGAAGAGGCAGGAGCCTACAACCCCCAGAACTGCTCGCGGACTGCTCGCGGCTGTCCCGTCGCTACTGCCCACGTCACTTCTGCGCCCGGAGGCTGGGCCTACTCCCTTGGTCCTTTGGTGGGCGCAGACAATCCCAGGCAACCAGTTTATTTGGAAAGGACCTGGTTAATCGCCCGAACGCCACGAGAGCAGCAGTTTGCGGCGGATGCAGTGACAGTGAGTACTCGGGCACTTGAACTTTGTGGGAGGTCTAGTCCTTGCTGTGCTATCTGGAGGCCCTTTGGAACAGGGTACAATGGGGAAGAGGGAAGCAGCCCATGTGAGTTCCCCATCTGGCACCATTGACCATTGACTCCTTTCTGGCGAAAGCAGTGGGAGCCATCTCAAAAGAAATAGACAGGGCAGAGGGGAGGCTTTCTTTGGACTCGGGTGGTTCCAGTGTCCTCCCGCTTAGCGAACCCCCAGACTCGACTAACCAAAAACCTCTGGAAGGAGCCCTGGAGGCAGTTCTGACGGTCACAGAGGCCTTTAGCTCTAGTTCCAGCAACCCTATTCAGGAATTTAACAACATGAGCAAGGCGACTACTGCCTCGGACCAGGGAGTGGACTCAGGGGGAAGGGAGGAGGGGGGCAGCACCTAAAAGGTTGCGGCGAGTCAATAAGAAGTCTGAGACTGTCAAGAAAGGGGAAGGGACTGCAAACATCGATCTAAGGGGCGTAGAAGAGCTCTCGGCTTCTTTAAAACAAAACAAGTACTAACTGATTTATTGACTAAGTTCTGTAATGACTCACTAAAGTAATGTCAGAGTCTAGAGACACATTAGGCAGAGTTAAAAATGCTCTGGCTTCTATTAACTCAACACCCCCCACTGTTACCTCACAGCAACAGACAGTAAAATTGGAACCCCCCCTTTAGATACCCCGAGTATTAATAAGCCCCTTATTTCTAACTCAAGGGCAGTGGGTGTCACGAACCGCGAAATTGAGCTTTTGGGTATCCAGCTTCAATCCATTATTGCCCACTCATGCTGTTCGGACCTTATCCATCAGCGCCCCCCTACAGCAAAGGGAATCAGTCATATATAGCTTATTTGCCTTTAATAGTCCGGTATTACCAGTAATTGATCTCCCCCAGCTTGCTGCCCCTATACTGTGGTTTTGGTAGGAGTGCCAGGCCTTGGCCCTCAAAGGGCCGAACCTACTGACCAACTTATCAACAAAGTTATACACTGGCTAAGCAAATATGCCAGATTTAAAGTGGAAGACCATAGAAAAATGTTGATGGCCAGGACGGTCTCTTGGATATGTCGGTCTAGGAAAGCATTTGAGGGCGATAGTGTGATAGTCACATTTAGATTCCCAGAACTAGCTCGAAACATCTTGCAACAGACCTCCCAGCCCCTTTATCTAGAGTCGGGTATCACGTCACTACCTTTGGGCTTTTTTTATAGGCCCTCTCAAAACATCATAACCTGCAATCACCCCCCATTCCAGGAGGGAGTCTCTTCTTCCCTCGGGGGAACACAGACAACGCATAATCCCTATGCACCCCTGAGGGACCTTAACGACCCAGACTGACTGCAAGTGTGTGAGGGGAACAGTATAGCCACTGTTATGCCTATGGAATCACCGTCACAGAGATCAGTAATTCAGGAGATACAGTCTGGTGTTAATGTAGACCATCATTTTAGTTGTACAAGTAGCCCGGGGTCAAGTAGCATGGGGACTAGCAACCCAAAGTTGGGCTTCATCGCACCATTTTTAAACCACACCCAAGGCAGGGGTGAAACGTTTAAAAAAATTCCTGGAATGTGGCAGGTCTAGCCACAAAATTTGTGGATGACAGGTGGCTCCATTTTATTAGATCCTTTAATATCATTTGTCTTCAGGAGACATGGGAGGCTGAAAATAACTACTTTCTTGAGGTTTATAAAACCTTTATCTGTCCGGCAGAGGGTGCAAGAACGAGAAGAGCAAGGGGTGGCCTAATTATCTTTATGAATCTGTGGATCGGTGAAGCACTTGAATTGGGATTCCACTGTAGCACAAGGTCTGATATTAGCGGCAGGTAAAGCACTTTATTTTACTTTAATTAATTTTTATAATGCGAAACAAAAGTCTCATGGGCCCTCAATCCTTGCAGAGTTAAGTGGTCGCCTTGAGTGGATGCAGGGTGAAGGTCTTCCTCAGGCACATCTAATTTTACTGGGAGATTTTAATTGCCATCTATGCCCAGACCTAGCACTGAATATGCGAGATTGGTCCACGTGTACGATTAGAGATAGCTTGCATATGGACCACTCCCCAGAAGGACAGGAACTGAATGCCCTCCCAAAAACTCATGGTTTAATATATACCCTGGATCTAGTGGCGAATCGCCTTGATTCCCCTCTGCCGCCGACCTATAAAGGTAGGGGATCCACAACTATTATTGATTTTGTATTGGTTTCTTTTCCTTTGAAGCGGTTTATATCCTCCTTTAATATCCAACACAGAGCTTTTAGTGATCACAATCCTCTGACTTTGGTGCTTGAAGCGCGAGGAAACCAGGCTGCGCCTCATAGGATGAATGTGGGCCCTATGACCGCAACTGATCAAGGGAGGCGCCTGAGGTGGTCACAGTTGGACACCACCGTTTTTAACCATGCTCTTTTTAGATTGAGACAACTGGAGATTCAAAAGTGTTTAGAATTGCTACCACCTGGAGAAGAAATTATACCTGCTTTCATTGCAATTGCGCAATCAGTCACTAGTTTATTAACAGTCCCCGGTAGCCATCCCTCGTACTGATTCCCCAAGATGGTTTGATAGCGAGTGCTCCCAGGCTTTGCGCCAACATAAGATGGCCTTGAAACAGGCCCCACGTGACAGATCTTGGGTGGCAACATGTTGCAGTAATTATAAGGGGGCCATCAAGGCCCCGAAGCGCTTGCTACAAAAACAAGCATGGGAGGAGTTAATAGAGGCATGCGAACAAAAGGATTGCACTCTTTTTCGGAGTGTTATTAACAGCCCCTGTTTTTCAGAACCGGATAAACCGGGCCTAGGTCATAAAATCACCCCAGAGCAATGGAAGGCTCACTTTCAGGGAGTCTATAATCATGGACTTAGCGAGCAATCCATTGAGGATCCAAGTCCCCCTCTAGCGGTTGATCCATTACCTTTACTCTTGACGAGGTTAGGTTGGGCATTGAGAGTTTGTTGCAGAATAAGGCTCCTGGACCCGATGGGATCCCTCCGGAACAATTTCCCGACAATATAGAGGTCTGGGCCCCAGTTTTAACCAGGGTACTAAGCATCGCAGTCACGACAGTAATGCCCCCTCGTGGTCTATGGCCACCATCGTCCCGATCTTCAAGAAAGGGGACAAGGAATAACCCTCATGGTTATCGCCCCATATCCCTTATTGATGCTACTGTTAAATTCCTTGGCCAGGACTTATTAAATAGGCTTTCTGATTGGGCGGACACTAATCAAATTATCTCGGAGGTGCAATATGAGTTCCACATAGGTAGGTCAACAACAGATCAGTGTCTAAACCTCTATCTTTTTATCTCGAAATACACGATAGCCAAACCAGGAGCTCTCTTCCTGGGTTTTATGGATCTCACCGCGGCATTTGGCCGGGTGAACCACAGTAAATTATGGTCTCTGCTTGGTGGCCTTGGGGTTGATCCAGTGATCATAAATGTCTTAATGACCCTGATCTTTAATACCATTGCTGCAGTCAGATACACTCAGGATGGGAATATCACTGATCATTTTAAATGTTCTAGAGGGGTCAGACAAGGATGTATACTAGCTCCTTTTTTTATGAACGGTATATATCAACGGTCTAGAATCGTTCCTGATCGCTTTACAGGCTAATACCCCCAGGTTAGGCAGGAGACCGGTCCCCATCTTGTACGCAGACGACGCAGTATTGTTAGCACGAACCCCAAGAGGATTGCAGGTTTTACTTGATGGGTTTGTGGCCTTCATGAACAGGATGGACCTGTCACCGAATTTGACCAAATCGTACATCATGGAATTCGATAAGCAGGCCACCAGACCTAACACTTACAAAGTAGTCACTCATAGTTTAGCGAAGGTCCCGGCCTTTTCTGGGCATCTTATTTGACGAGAAACTTAATTGTAAACATTTGAAGGAGGGGAAGACACTGGACATGAAAATATCAATGGGAGTAATCGCAAATTATGCCCACAGACTAGGCGCATGGTCACTGGGGGTAATTTTAAAGTTGTACAACTCCTTCTGTGTCTCTAAGGTTTTATATGGAAGTGAGATATGAGGTTTTTCAGTGGCCAACAAACTACAGACCGCACAAAATAAATATCTTGGATGAATTTTGAAAGTACCCCAGGGTACCCCCTCGTACTCAGTCCATGAAGAATAAGAAATGAAGCATATAATGGATTTGGTGGCCGGTAAAATTTTGTTATGTTGGGTGAAGAACTGGTCTAGTCAGGAGGCAGTTTTAACCGACTAGGAATTCAGGACTGCCTCTCATTTGACCATGCATTAACAATCCCATGGTTAAGATATGCCAAGGAAACCCTCACGGCTCTGGGCAGAGCAGACATTTTTATGAGATATGACACAGTGAAACCACAGGATAAGAATATTGTCAAAGAATTGTTTTTTAAACATGCCATGGTTTCCAGGGAGGAAAATGAGCTGAGGAAAACTATAGTAAGAGGGCATGTCTTGGTGAAGTCTGTGCAGGGCATGGAGTCTTATTTAATGATTTTAGCAAATGCTCACAATAGATTTCTTATTACCCGTTTTAGATTGAACATGCTTCATCACGTATTGGCATCTCCCCCCCGGTTTTGTCTCACACATAGAAGACAGAGGTCCCTGTGGCTGCGACAATAGGTCTCCACAGGATACCCTACACTTTGTTTTCCTTTGTTAATATTTGCTGATTGTTTCTTAAAGTGCTTTTAAAAGAAATGAGATTTAAGCATGCCCGTGTAGCTTTACTTTATTTACAGCTTCTGCCTAACGCTCGCACGCTTTTTGGTGTTATTAACTTTTTAAGAGCTGCACTAAAGTCAAGATATTCCAGATGTGACTGAATAACATTAGGGCATTTGCGATTTTGCACAGTCTTTGGGACATGCTTGCACAAATGAATTTTGTTGTTTTTAACTGTGGTCTCTTTTATGGCTTGGATTACTGCACGCTCTCATTCACCTCTATTTGTATTCGTACCCGATCGAGGGTTATGACTGATGTTTACATGGTTAATCTGCAAATTTTGCACACTTAAGTGATATGCTGCTAACACATGAATTTGATGTTAACTTTTTCTTTTTTAATGTTGCCTCTTTTATGGATGTGACTACCGTCGAATAAAGATTATTATTATTATAGAGGAAGGGGTTTTGTTTTTCTGAAGCTGTGTAATTAAAGGAATATAGCAAACACAGTTGGCGGGTTATGCCCAGACGTGGGTCCCTTGCTCACTTTGCCACTGGATTCAAGCTAGCCTGGCTGATGAGGGCTGTTAGCCCGAAACCGGTCCCAGGATGCTTGTTTCCGGTCCAGGGAAGACATGGCTTGGCAGTTCGGGCTGGACTGTTCCCATGAGGCACAGGGTCAAGAGTGATTTGCATATAGCTGTGTCTGAACTGGGGTGGCAAAGTGAGCTAAAGAACGATGATGGATTCAACCCAGATCTGTGACTGGGGGTGAGTGTCTGAAAAGTTTCAGCGCTCCGTCCATCATCTCCTTGTGTTTGCTTAATTAAAGGAATATCACACATCTGAACTTTCGCTGCCAACTCATTGTTCACTGCTGCCTGAGAAGAGTGTTCTTTCTCAACAGATTATTTCCAAAGCTGGATTCTGGAGTTGGTCTTTATTTTTTGTTGACTCTCCGACTTCTAAAACTAACCTTGTATTGTTAGTGGTAAGGCGAGGTTAAAGATAAATTCTTTGTACTTTAAGTACTTTAAACTATATTCGGCTGAAGGATTACAGGGAATAGAAATCTTTGTGATATTTATATTTAGCTGCTTTATGCTGGTATACCTAATGGACTCAAGTGAACTACTATAAAGAAAACATATCTGTGTCTTGTGACTGAACAAGGATTATTATCTTCAGTTTATTATCATGGACCCTTTTGAAATAACGAGACGCAAAATATTTTTAAATGATATTCCAAATGGAAGGTTGTATTGTAATATATGAAGTTTATGAACTTCACTACCAAGTAGAAAGTTGTAATACTATGTCAATATTTCCCTTAGCCTGATTAGCATGTTTTTCTGTTATTTCAGAGGAGGAATAGCTGATACTTTCTATAATGTAAGGTGTGTAATCACTCATAGTCTTTCTTTTAGACATATATATATAAAATACAACAGCCAGCCAGAAATAATAAAGTTGTTGTTGTAATTCAGGAATGTGGAACCAAGAAACAAAATTAAAGGTCAAAGGAGCTCTGGCTATTCTCTCTCTCTCTTCCCATTCCTCTTTTCCCCATGGACTTCTCTTAGCTTCTGTAGGAAGGAGTTCGGGTAAATGATATGTATTTTTTCAGTTTAACGAGTATTCCCAGGGAGCAGTTCAAGATACAAGTTATTCCTTAATGGTAGAGTTTTGAAGTGCTAGTTCAGATCCTAGCCCTAATTGCAGTTCCCATTGGTAACTGGTTAAGCCAGTAACCAAAGAGTGTGCCCCAGCTCTCCCGAGTGCCCTCAGTGGTAACAGGGAGAGTGTGCGATATAGGCCCTTGAAGTTTAATGTACCCTTGAACTGTAGAATGAGTGCAGGTCAATTATTACATCTACCCCACTGGAAACATAGGAACCAGGCTTGTCTTAAATTGATTCCTTAACTCCATTGATTTAAATCTCATCCTAACTTGCCCCAGGTTGCCGGATCCCCAGTCATCTCTGACTGCAACAACAACTGTCTTGGGATAAACTCTTTGTTTAAGTGGTGGGGATTTTTCCTTAGAAATTTTGTTGGGGCTCCTCCTATTTTTGGATCTCTGTAGACCCTACATTAACTGTTCTATTTACCTAGCTGTGAACTAAAGTCGTTCTCCTCTTTGACATTAAAGCTCTAAAGGGACCTTGATGTTGGGTCTTATTTACTCTTTTATACAGAATCTGAACTTCTAATGCCCTATTACCCCCCTAGAATAAGTCTTGACTGCTTGCCTTCGCTGCCTAGAAAGAGCCATGTGCCCTAAGGGAACATCTTAGTTTTCTAGCTGGAGTGCAATAGTATTGTGGCTATGGGTACTAGGGATAAATGACAGTACCCATGTTCTATACACTCCAGAAACCAATGACTGCTCGAAGACCCCCAGAAAAGACCTCAGAGCATGCAACTGGAATCAGTCTTTATGTAATTTATTGGTTCTTATGTTACTCAGGATCTTGTTTAAGAAAGTTTAATTTGGTTCATTACTATTGGTGTAAGTTTTATTTCCTCTTCCTTTCAGGCATTTAAAGCAATTCGAAGTTTCCTGGAAAAGCTAGAGACCGTGTCTGAAGACCCCTCTCAGCTGCCTGAGCTTGGTGAGTTATAACAGCATTGACACTAATGTGCAGGGTTCTTACTGAGTGGCAGTGATGTCAGTGTTTGACACAGAACACTCTGGGAGAGTCCTGTGTTAAGATTCTCATTCACTAGCATTCCTTTTTCTGGCAATTGCTTTCTGCTTTTTGGAAGTCACACATCTGTCATCTTTAGTTCATTTTGTTATCTTTTTTTCATTAAAGGAGACTTAATACTTTTATCATTGTGTTGGTCTCATCAAGTTCCGATGAGGACTGGCTTATGTGTAACAGTGGAATGGCATCCCTGCAATATGCAGGAGGACTGAACAGACATCAGATTTAGTAGGAAAGAGCATGAGCGTGGCATAATGGATTTTTAGGAGGTTTTATGCCGCGTTTGGACTGTTATGCTGACATAAAGTCCCTAAGGTCCAACTCCATCTTATGTAGGCCCTAACTCTATCTTAGTTCATTGAGATCGCCATCTCCCTTAACTTAGACAATGGAAGGCACCATATTCCCTGATTTATATAGAATCATTGTACCGTCTGCCTTTAAGCGCAGCTGTCACCAGCCCTTATCGTTCTAGGATCTGTGATAGTGTCAAGCTCTTCGATTGATGACTTAGATACAATATCTAATGCGTCATTTGTCTGGGTCTCACCTGCTGCTACGCACTTCACACTTGCCTGAAGCTGAGCGAGCCAAGTCCTGGAGAACGACTGACTGGCTGCTACCGCAGTGGGTGTTTGTCCATCACAGGGAACACTGCCTTCACACCAGTGGCGGCTCCTCCGCTAAGGCGTAGGAGCATCACCCTACTGCTATTTCAGCAGTGCAAAAATTAAAAAATAAAATGATAATAGGACGTTATTATCATTTTATTTTTCTTTGCGGGACTCAAAGCCAGGTCAGGGCTGGGCTGGGCTCTGTGATGCCAGAACAGAGTGAGGAGTGGTCTGCACTCCTCTAAGTGCTCATGACGGTTTGGCCGGCCAAACCATCATAGCCACTTAGCATGTTCTCCACGGGGCTGTGTTGCACAGCCCCATGGAAAACATGCCTAGGCTATCAGGCACTGCCCGAGTGGGCAAACAGGCCGCTCAGACCAATCTCGACGTTGCTCATGCAGGTGGGAGAGTACAGGAGCCTGGGTGCTTCCGGTGCTACCAGCAATGAAGAGAACGGAAGAGAGGCGTGCAAAGGTATGTTTTCTTCTTTTTTTTTTATCTATCCCCCCGCCCACCACCCCCGTTCCGAGGCAGCCACCACTGCTTCACACGACTGCTGATAAAGACAGCCTTTTCTGTCAATAAGGTATGCAGTGCGTCTCTTCTCCCTAAGAAACTCTAGAATGCAAGTTGCTCTGCCTTCCATGCTCTTATAGTACAGCGCATTGAAGTAGACATTCGGGTCTTAGGTTATAGATAACATTTTAAATGACACTTTAGCAATGCTGGAAATGTTTATTTTGTTCTCGTTATTTAAAACATGTCTTGTTGCTGTTTTTAGTCTGCATAGTTGTTGTAGATGTACTGAGAAACTTATTGTCCCTGTAGCAATAAATACTTTTAATTTAGAAGTGTTCATTTATCTTACAGTGAATAACGAAATAAGGTATGTTGCTGTTTCCACTGTGTCACTGATCCCTACATGGGATTGTTAGTAACACAAAAGCAATACTTTCACATTCATTGCTGGTGTTTTGACCAAGTTCACCCGTGACACTCTTGGGTGAGAAAGCACACCTTGTAGAGTTACGCCAAAGTCGTACCTTGCGTATCGGTTTATAAGGCATGAGCTTACAATTGCACAGTTCATGAGGAACTGCATCAGGATTTCATTGTCAAAGATCGATGCGTACAGTCGCATGTAGGCTGTTGGAGTATGTATGATTTGCTGGCGATACAGGGGGAATACGCGCATGCAGCATTTGTTGAGCATTCCAGTGTGGAGCGATATTGCTCACTTTGTGACATTATTGTATTGTGTGTTACTAACACATGTGCCCATTCTTGGTCTGCATCTGTTATACTACAGTGTTGTATTTTGAAAAACCAGAATGTTTTGGTGGTCTTGTTGGCTTTATTTTTGTTTTCCTTGATTATTTTTGCCATTGCTTTAGTCATAAAGTTTCATTGCAATTGTAGTGCTGCACATTTATTTCTCCAGGATTAGCTAGCTATTGTTAATTTATTTTGGGTTAGAAAGACAACGTGTACATTTACCTGAATGTGCACCAGATCACTAGTAAAAGGGATGATTGAACGGAGTGGGCCGTAGGGATCCAAAAGTACGAGGGTCCTCAACAAATAAAAATCCACTCAGGAAAAACCATGTGGGACAAGATTCAAAGTCTAAACCATAAGGGTTTATTAAAAATTAAAAAAAACATATCACTGAAAGGAAAAAAGATTAGTTAGTTCAAATCAATAAAAATTTATAATAGGTTAAGAGAAAAGTGTAAGTATAGTGTGAATAGGAGGACCGACATAAACTCTGCCTCTGAAGAGAGCACGGAAAAGACTTGTGAATAAGCGAAGTACGAAGTCAAAGAGCAGTCCGTCATAAGGACAGGCTCGATAGAAGTCTCAGAAAAAGTGACTGAAACGTTTAGTACATACCCCAAAAACAACATATTTTATAGTTTCACAGTCATAGAAAGCCACGCCCTTGCATGGTTGGAAGTGGCATAGTGGTCTGTCCTAATAAAGATAGATAAATTGATAAAAAGCGATCAACATTTTAGAAATGTTATTACGTAAATCAGTCTTACACTTGAAACCCTCACAAAATAATCTCTGAGTAGCTCTAATCTACATACAATGGGGCATGACATTGCATTACTGAACTATAAACTACTGAAAAATTGAGTGGAGCACTGTATGACCAGGAATCCGCATCAACCTTGAACATTTGAAACATGACATGCAGGCTTCCTCCGCAGCACATTAGTTGTTACAGAGAAAATAAACAACACCATGGAATAGAGAACATTTCCATCTTATTTTGTGAAAAGGAAAAAAATAAAACGAGAAAGATGTAGTTCAGCTTTTAAAAAGTTATGGGTCACATGTATCAACATTTGTAAAAGCAATTACCTAATTGTGATTTTCAGGGAATCACAATTAGGTAATCGCTATTACAAATGTATGAAACTCCAAGATTTTCATTTAGCGATTCCTAGGGGGTCGCAAATCGACCTACCTCATTAATATTAATTATAATATTAATGTCGCAAATATAAGTTCTTCAATTCACGGGGATGGTGGCCTGCTGAAGTCAGCAGACCACCATGTTTGTGATTGCTTTTAACACCTTTCCGTTTGCGAATGGGTTACCACCAACTTGAACTTGGTGGCAAATTGCGAATGTTTTGTGACTGCATTCACAGCCACAAAACATTCATATATACTGTTACGAATCTGTATTTGTAAGGGACGCCCTAAACACGCTCCTTCCAAATACCGAATCGCAAACCCATTTTGCAATTCGGTAACAGGTTACCGAATCGCAAAATAGTGTTTGTTACATGTGAAAAGCATTTTTTGCGTTCGCAAATGGGCCGATTCTGAGAATCAGCCTGTTTGCAAACGCAAAAAATGTTTGATACATGTGGCCCTATGTTTCTTAGCCGTCAGTGAGGTCCAATAAATTAGTTTTGTGGGCTACTTTTGCTAACATAAACAAATGAAAATTAATATTAATCTTCATTGATAAATTTGCACTCACAATTATCCAGTATTGGGGTATCTTTCATAGATTCACATGCTTGAATCATTCCCGTCGTCGAATTGGGAGTCCCACGGTACATATAATAAATCAGTAAATAATAGCTTCTATAGGCTATCATTGGGGTAACCATGTATTCAATATCCTATCAACCTCCTTTTATAAAAAGGACCAAACTCAAAACACGACCAATCAGCAACCAGCACCCTCTAGAACCTTCCCAAGAGAGGCTGAATTCCTCAGATTTTCACTGCACGTTGTGTGTAAGGGAGTCTCCCTGAGCTCTGCTCAGTTCTTCAACTTTTCTCAGATAAGTCTTGTTTCTATATTTATATAGAAGAATGTCTGATAAAAAAGGATTATTTAGACCTTGTAAATCCTGCGGAAAGAAAAGAGTACACATTGATGATGCCCACAAGGATTGCATCTATTGCCTCCATCCCCATCATGAGGCAAAGCAGTGTAAAATATGCTCCACTTTTTCAACAAAGACCCTTAAAGACAGAGAGGGCAGACTTTTATTGTGGCTGAAGAGGAAGCAGAGTGCTTCATCAGATGTTGAGAGCGACACGTCCTCAAAGACTCGTAAGAGGCCCAGGTCGCCTGAGGGTCAGCCTGAAGAGAGCAAAAACATTCTAAAGTCTCTCATCTGACCAGAGAATTTGTAAAAAAAGGAGATACAGCCTAAGGTCTCCTCAGAGATAGGTTCCCCTCATTCTTCGGGGACATCTAAGGAAAAACCGGAATCTTCAAGTCATTCCAGGCGCAAAATGAGTCACAAATACTCATCGGCGTGATGCTCGCTATCAACGCCTACTACTTCAACAACACCGACGACAACAACTCTATCGTCCTCAAGACCGTCGACAGCGCTGATTACTTCGACGGCGAGTATTAAAGGTTCCATACCGTCGACGTTTCCTCTATCATCGACGACGACTCCGTCGACGAAGACACCACCATCGACAAAGATCTCATCATCGACGAAGACCTCATCATCAACGAAAACCTCGTCATCAATGAGGACCCCAACATTGACGACGACTCCATCGTCAACGGCTCCATCGTCGGCGAAAGCTGCACCATCGACGACAACTCCACCCTCGACGACAATCCCGCCGTCGACGACGATAATTCCACCGTCGACGGCCTCGACGACTGCATCGTCAACGATAATTCCAATTTAGTCTACGGGTCCGTCAACTCCATTTCTACAAGCTACACAAATTGAATTCCGAACACCAAAAATTTCTCCACTACCTCCAAGTCATCTGTTAGATGTGGAAGACACTGATGAGGATGATGGCCCGTTTGGGACTGCGCATAGCCCTTCCGAACTCAATGTGAAGGGTCAGGAAGAGGATGAAGACTATGACGCTGAGGAGCAATACTATCAACAGTATCCAGTCCCTCACACACAATATCATCAATTCAGATACTATGAACAGCTGAGGCAACAACCTGCTCAACTGCCTCCGTCCCCAATAGTGGACCTACAAACTATGTTGGCGGATTACAAAAGGAGATTTCCTCCTCAAGAGGACAGTGTCACAGTGCCCCCCCCTCCGCCAGTGGCTCCTCTGACACCACCACCACCTCCTGCCACACCCATAATTCCTCTGCCTCCTAGAGAGGATCCTACCACCTCTGAAGAAGAGCCTGAGGAGGGAGAAATCCATGATCCCCCTCCACCTATGGTGATTATGTAGTACCAACACCGTCCCCTCCTCCTCATCGTCCTTCAGACTCATCTCCGGAGGATATTGGAGGTTTCCATAATATAATGGACAGAGCTACAGCCAGATTCCACTTGCCTACAGTTGTAAAACAATCGGATTGCTTTCTGTATGATTTTAAAGAACAATTAAGAAAGACAGTCGGGTCAATACCTATCGTAGATTACATTTGGCAAGAGGGTATTAAGGTAATGAAGACGCCAGCTTCTGTGCTTCCGGTGCTCCCAAGACTAGACAAAACATACAGGGCACCAGAGGATTCTCCAGCATGTCTCAAAGGTCATCCCAATCCGGACTCTGTGATCTCACAGGCAGCCCAAAGGAGAGCAAAAAACCCATCTACTGCCATCACATCTCCACCGGATAAAGAGGGTCGCCGTCTAGACTCCATTGGAAAAAGGTTTTCCTCAATGGCGGCAATTTCTGTCATAGCTTCTAATGCTTTAGCCATCTTGGGGCTCTAAGATCGGCAAATGTGGTCCGATATGGGGACAATGGGAGACCTTATTCCAGAGGAGAATAAGGAAGAGTTTAATAAGATCCTTGCAGAAGGAGAACGAGCAGCGGCCGAAATCATAGACTGCGCTATGGATATAGCCACTACAAGCTTTCGCCAACTAGCGGGTGCGGCCGTTCTAAGACGCCAGGGGTAGCTAAGGGCAACATCCTTTCACCCAGAAGTACAGTCGAAAATTCTAGACATGGCATACGACGGTGATAGCCTATTCAGCAATCACATAGATGAAGCGCTTACAACAATAAAGAAAGATACGGATATTGCCAAAGCGCTAGGTACCCTTCAGTACCGTAAAGTGCCCTTTCGGTGAGCTCGAGGCTGTGGGTTTTCTGGATACAGAGGAAACTACCAACGTACCCAGACTTACCAATCCTACCAGCCACAATATCGCCAAGGATACCAACAAAAATCCTACCAACAACGGCTGGTTTCTCCAGACAGGGCTCCAGACGAAAGCCAGCGTCTCAAGCCTGCGACTCCGGTCGCAAGCAGTGATCACAACAGGGTACCAGTTACATTTCCCCCCTTCCCAACCGGTGCGAAGATTTCCAACCATATCCACCAGTGGAGCAATATCACGTCAGACAAGTGGGTCCTGGATCTCATCTCTTATGGCCACACTTTGAATTTTACCCAAATCCCTCCCAACACGCCACCCAGGGGATCGCACCCCCCTCGTCTTCACTTACTCAAAAAAGAAGCAAAGATTATGCTCCAGAAAGGAGCAATAGAAAAAGTCCCTTTTCCTCAGAGAAGGAAAGGTTTCTACTCCCGCTTCTTCCTTATTCACAAAAAATCGGGAGAGTGGAGACCTATCTTAGACCTCAGGAAATTAAACAAATTTCTCAAAAGTCAAACATTCAGGATGGTCACGCTCTCCGACATCCTGCGACGCCTCAACAGCGGAGATTTCATAACTTCATTGGATCTAGAGGACGCATATTTTCATGTTCCTATTCATCCAAAGTACAGAAAATTCCTCCGATTCACAGTGGCTGGTACCCACTATCAATTCCGAGTCCTTCCAATTGGCCTCAAATCGGTTCCACAAATTTTTACGAAGTTTCTGCTGAAAGCCCCATCAGCTCGTCTAGCAAAGGCCGCCACAGATTATTGTCTAGCCCTGTTCCTCAAATTGGGACTCTCGATAAATCATCAAAAATCTTCAATCTTCCCAAGCCAGACAATGACATTTCTGGGGGCCAACTTGAACACCATTCAGAACAAAGCCTTCCTCTCCCAGGAAAGACAGCAGCGGTTGCAAGCATTGTCACTCAAACGTTCCAGAAAAAAGTAGGCTTCTGTGAGAATATTCAAGTCTCTGCTCGACTTGGTACCACTAGCTCGCCTACATTGAGGCCTCTCCAAGAAGAGCTTCAATGCCAATGGGTTCAAACTACAGGATCTTTCGACGACGTGGTAATTATCACCCCACGCATGAAAGAGGCATTCGAATGGTGGACACAAGAATCACATCTGTCCCAGGGCCTCTCCTTCTACCAGTGATTCCAAAATACATAGTAACAACAGATGCTTCTATGGAAGGTTGGGCAGGGCACCTGCAGGTTCAAGGAAAGTGGTCCTCGACTCAACGTCAAATGCACATAAACAGGTTGGAGTTGAAAGCCATTTTTCTCTCCCTTCAGGCTTTCCTCCCTCGAATACAGGGCTCATCGGTGTTGATCTGCACAGACAACACCACAAGCATGTTTTACATCAACAAGCAAGGAGGCACCAAGTCCCTATCTCTCTCACAGGATGCCCAGCAGTTATAGAGCTGGTTGACTCTTCACGGAATATCCCTAACAGCGGAGCAAGTTCCAGGTCTCCGGAATACCTGGGCGGATGCTTTGAGCAGAACCAAAGACAGTTGCCACGAGTGGGAACTAGAACAGAGCCAACTGGACAGGATATTTGCAGTCTGGGGAAAACCAGCGTTAGACCTGTTTGCGACCCAAATCAACTCCAAATGCCAATTCTTCGCAAGCAGATTCCCTCTCCCAAACTCTCGGGGGAATGCTCTTTCAATGCGCTGGTCAGGGATCTATGCATACGCTTTTCCCCCCATTCCTCTGATACCCAGGGTCCTCACGAAAATGAAATGGGAACACTGTCGCCTTCTTCTAATAGCCCCCAGGTGGCCCAGACAGCATTGGTACACGGAACTTCTCCTCTTATCGAAAGCTCAGCCCATCTGCCTGTTACCAACACCAACACTGTTGACCAGGAACCAGGGTCAAATATGTCTTTCCGGAGCCAGCGACTCTGCAGTTACATGCGTGGCTCCTGAATTCTTCAAATTTAAGGATTTGACCTTTTCACAGGAACGCAAAGACATAATCGCTAGATCCCGTGCTGACAGCACCAATAAGTCATACAGACTGAAATGGAAGTGTTTTTGTCTATGGTGCAGGCATAATGAAGTACATCCTTTTCCCTCTGCTTCAGAAGAAGTTTTACCTTATTTGCTATCCTTAGCAAAATCTGGATTGGCATACTCTTCAGTTAAAGTTCACCTCGCTGCTATATCTAGATACAGACTCTCATCTAAATACCCATCCTTATGCTCGTCAAGAATCATAAAACAATTTATGAAAGGACTGTTTCGAACTTTCCCACCCATCCGAGCTCCATCCATAAGGTAGATATAAAATATTTAAAATGGAAAGTTGCTCTTCTATTGGCCCTCACATCAACGAGAAGGGTTAGTGAAATACAAGCTTTTACCATAGCGTATCCATTCCTGCGCTTCTCTGACGAAATGGTCATTCTCAGGACAAATCCTAAATTCATCCGTAAGGTTCCCTCTCTGTTCCATTTGAACGAACCGGTCATCCTCCGAACTTTCTTCCCTAATCCTTCTACGCCTGTGGAAAGAACGCTTCACACTTTAGACATCAAAAGATGTCTTAAATTCTACTTACCAAGGACTAAAGCTATATGCAAGACAGATCAGCTATTCGTAGCCTATGGACAAGGCCGCCAGGGCGTTGCAGTTTCTAAGGCTACTATCGCCAGATGGATAGGGAACACAATCCAATTTTGTCACGACAAAGCTGGCAAACCATTATCAAGGACTGTAAAAGCACACTCCACTCGGGCAGTTTCCACTTCAGCTGCTATGTTTGCTGGAGTACCACTGGAAAAGATCTGCAGAGCTGCTACGTGGAAAACACACACGTTTACGCAGCATTACTGCCTGGAGTCAACACAGCGGGCTGACGCAGCTGTGGGACAGGCAGTGCTACGAAACCTATTTCAATAAGGTAACCCTCTTTAAATAGAGGAATTACATTTAAAAAAAATTATGATACAAACTAGAAATTTATATATCTGTTTGTGGTTTCTTTAAGTCATATTTTTTGACTAATGTGATGATAACAGTATTGAGTATGCACACCATTACTTTGGGTACTTGCAATACATTGAAGGATAATATTAGCACTATCCACCGTCCACTTAAGTGCTTAGTAGGATGGTGTGTGTGTGTATATATATATATTAAAGCTCCAAGTTTGCCCCCCTAGGCATAGACGCACTCCACACCAGGTAGCAGTAAGCCATTTATTGGTAAAGAAAAGCACCGCCATTAAGTACACAGTTCCCGCCCTCTGATGGGCTACTCCATTGAGCAACATGGCCTTATGGGTCATGTAGTCTGCAAATAAAATCCCAAATGGGCGCCTTGATTGCTTGCTGGTGAAAAAGTTTAAAGCCCTCAAATGGTTCTCAGCATGCCGTTCTGTTCATTAATTCACGCCCGATGTCCCACACAGCGGCTCCGTGTGATGCGAAGCTCGTGGCCCCCAATTTAGCAGGGTGGTGCATCTATCGCGGCCGGGCTGCAAGACTGTCGAGCCTCTGAGGAAAGTGCTACAGGCACTGAAACGCGTCAGGCAATTCGACGGCAAGAAGCTGGAATTACGAATTGGCATGCTGGTGCTTTTCTTTACCAATAAATGGCTTACTGCTACCTGGTGTGGAGTGCGTCTATGCCTAGGGGGGCAAACTTGGAGCTTTAATATATATATATATATATATATATATATATATATATATATATATATATATATATATATATAATTGTTCAACCATCTTGTATGATTTATTAAGGTTTTGAGATTTCTTATTATGACTGGGATATTTTATACATGATAAGTTTTTATTTGATCAACTTTTTGACACGTATTTTACTCAACATTTTATTTAGGAATCTCGTTTTGCACTCTGGCATCCTTTATAAAAACAAAATAATGATTCTTTAACAGATATGTATCTATTTAAATATTTATTTATGTAGTTGCATATTTATTGATATTTATTTTATCAAACTGTTGAAAATATTGGTACAATATGTATCTCATTACGTATGCATTTATTTCATGTTGAGTATGGAACAGACTTTTCTATGTCTGTGATAGTTACAAGTCACCAGCAACGAGCAATTGTCACTTTAAATAGGTGAAAACACTCCACCAGCGCGTCGTGTGATCAAGTTCTCCTGAAGGCCGAAACGCGTTATGGCGGTGGTGCAGGGCAAGAAATTAAATAAAATAGTTGCACCAACATTCTGGGTCTGCATCGTCTTTTCCTGATCTACGGGAGTGTGAATGAGGCGAGATACAAGAACATATATATATTTATATATATATCCCAGAATTTCGCTATACACATTCCATTCCAAAGGACAAAGACGAAAATGGACCCAATTGCAGTGCGTAAGTGTTTATTTGCTGCCACGCACCTCTGCCACGACGCGTTTCGACCTTCAAGAGGTCTTGTTCACATAACGCGCATGCGAAGTGTCCCAAACATTTAAAGTGCTCGTGCATAGTCTCGTGACCAATCACATGACAAGATTTTTAAAAGACATGGAAGAGTTGATTCAAAGGCAGGATAATAACATTAACCAATCTCAATTCCCATTTTGGAATTTAGGACACACATATATATTATTATTATTGCTATATTATCAACATGAAATGGCATATCACTAAAAACCTCTAAAACCGTTATAGTTAAAAAAGAAGGTTTAGCGAATTTCATTGCATTTTGTGTTAAATAGCTTGTACACAATATATATTTCCAAAAAGTTTCTAAAAATATATAAGGATAATTACGTACATGATAAAACCATAAATGGAAATATTTTCACAGTTTACCGGTGACTGTACCGTCTGTAAACAATTTAATGATAGCCCTAAACATACCGGTATTTACCCGGTTGGAAAGACTGGAGCTCTATCATAATGAGTCCTACACTGGTTTAATGCCTATAGAACTAATAATGCCCATAATGGGCCTTATAGCAACTCATTCTCATAATAAAAACAAAAAGTGCTAGTGCTGAATGTGCCACCCACTCGAACCAGTCACGGCTCAAAAAGTGATAAGTGTTAATAACATTTAAAGGATTGAGGAGGCATCTATATAATTGTTAAAACAGACTGAACATGGACATGAAACTTTTTGATTAAAATCTATATAAATATAGAGAAAATTCATATTATTAGGGAAATAGTGCAGATATAGCTGGCTTTTCATTATAAACAGGTAAAAAAGTCCTCACTGGAGTTCAGTCCTGATGGAAACTTTGTGTCTAACTCCAGGATATACCTAGTTTCAAGTTGCCGTAATTGTGCTTCCCGGTTACCACCCCTACGTAACGGTAGGATTGTATCAATCACATAATATTGTAGATGTTCAGGATTATTACCATGTGTGTCCTTGAAGTGTCTTGCGACAGGATATGCTGGGTCACTATTATTGATAGCTCGTATGTGCTGGAGTATCCTCTTGTGGACCTGCAATTTGGTGCTACCAATATAACGCAGACCACAGGGACACTCCAGCACATATATTGCATATTCTGTTTTACATGTCAACAGCTTATTTATATTTATTGCCTCAGCTCTAAATGGGCTAGTATATGTTGTTCTGCTGTTAGCATGTTTACATGCTTTGCATGTTGAACACTTCACAAAGCCTCTTCGGGTGGTCAACCAGTTTTTAGTATTGGCAACTTCAGGACTGCTTTTCACCAACATATCATTCATGGACCGAGCTTTCTTAAATACTAGATCCGGGGTTTTAGATATATGTTCCCCCAATATTGGATCATTTTGTATTAGGCCCCAGTTTTTATTGAATATTTTACGAATGGTTTGATGTTGCTTATTGTATGTTAAAATCATTCGTGTTACTGAGTTGGTGTTATCTTTAGTTGGGCTCCGATGGACAGCCTTTGTAAAAAGCATGTCCTCCCTTTGAATGTTACCGGTCTTGGTAATCGCTCTGTCTACTACCTTAGAGGAGTAACCTCTTGAAATAAACCGTTCCTTGCTTTCCCGCTGGGCCAATTCACATTCATCAGGGGTACTGCATATGCGCTTAATACGCAGCATTTCCCCATAGGGTATACTTTGAATGAGATGTCTGGGATGATGACTGCTGGCATGTAATATTGGGTTGTCGGCTGTTGGTTTTCTGTACATCCTAGTTGAGATTTTGTTATCACTGATATACACTTCAACATCCAAAAAACACACTTTTTGTCTACTTAACTACGCAGAGAAATGCAGGTTGAGATCATTGCTGTTGATCTGTTCGATTAATTGGAGTGCCAGATGTTCAGGGCCTCTCCAAATCAGGAACAGGTCATCAATATATCTATACCAATGACATACATGGTTACTCATAATTTCTGCATATTTGGTCTTAAGAACTTGCTCTTCCCAGAGCCCCATGTGAAGACAAGCATAACTAGGGGAGAAGCACGCCCCCATAGCCACTCCCCTAGTTTGTTGGTATACCTGATTCTGAAAAAGGAAGTAGTTATTTTCTAAGCAAACTTTGATCATTGACAATAACATTTTGTTATGCATATAAAAGCACATCGGTATCCCATTTAGATAATGTTCGATGGCCTTGATCCCATCCTGATGCCGTATGCTAGTATATAGCGACGTAACATCCATTGTGATTAAAATGCATTCAGTGTCCCAGATCATATTGCTAATCTTCCTTAAAAAATCCCCAGTATCTTGAAGATACGATGGCAGGCTTCTCACATGACTCTGCAAAAAATAGTCTACATATTTTGAAGTGTTCTCCATGAGACCATTACATGCAGAGATGATCGGTCTGCCAGGCGGTCTCAGGGGGTTTTTGTGAATTTTAGGTATAAAATAGATTACTGCAAGCTCCGGATAGTCATTTTTCAAGAATTTAAATTCGTCTTAATTGCAATAAACTGGTAACACTTAAAACATTTAATTTAAAAAGGAACAAAATGAGGGGGTTCATTTTGCCATAGAAATTATGGTTAGTGCTGCAGAAAGAAAAATTAGAGCATGTTTTAAGTGAGATCTCAAATCCTCTTCTATTTCATTAGAAACTTCTGACATGCAGACTGAAACAATAACTTTCAATGCCAGCAGTAGACTTCCAGTTAACTCCCTGGTGAGCAGTAGCTTTACTACCGTGATCTAATGAGCAACTAGAGTGCTAACATTCTGAATTTATGGCAAATGTGTGACACATCTGAATGCCTTCTTGATGGAATCAAAGTAAAAAACTGAAAGCATTTCCTACTGAGGAGACTGCAGTAAATGAGGAAATTAGGAAACTTGATAACAAATAAGCCTCCCAAGATGGCCACCAGAGAAAAAAGAGCCCAAATGTAGCACAAATATCACCCAGATGTAGCCCACATATAGCCCAATGACAGAAGTGTGCCAAACACTTTTTATGTTTTGTTTTTTTGCAGTTTTATATAGTGCAGACTGGTCAGGTATTGGAGCGTTGCTCTTACTTGTCCCCTTATTGCGTATTTTGCACGAAGTACATGAGATTGATCTTGCGAAACATTGAACTTTACTATTCTGTTAACCTGAAGTTGCTCTGAACCGGGCTTTGTAACACCCGTTTTTACCTACTAGTTTTAATTAATTCTCACTGTATTGTATTAAGAAAGAGGATTTACTGTTTTTATGTACACTTTTATGATCTATGTTTCTAACTCAGATCGAATAAAGTTTAATGAATTTAATTGAAGTCTCCCAAGATGGCCACCAGAGAAAAAGGAGCCCACGTATAGCCCAATGACAGAAGTATGGAAAACACTTTTTATCCTTTGTTTTTTTGCAGTTTTGATAGTGCAGGCTGGTCAGATATTGGAGTGCTTTACATGAGCATTGGATACATCATACAAGGACAAACTCATTTTGGTTGTAGGCATGGGTAGATTAAGTGATTTGACCAGAATCACGGAATGTCGAGCTGAATCAGAAACTCCAACTTGGTTCCCCAGTTGCAAAGTCTGCAGTTCTGGAAGTAACACCACATTCTCTCCCCTAAGCGTAACATTTAATCAAGTGGTCAACTGGATAAAAAAACATAAAGATAAATAATTTAAAAGTGCTTTGTCGCTATTTTAGTACTCAGAAGATATGTCCTCATTTTAGTTTTTTAGAGCACTAACCATAATTTCTATGCAAATAAGACCCTCTCATTTCTATAATTTCTAAAGGAACTGCTTTAGGTATTAGTTTTGATTACATCAAGATGACGTCAGGCGTGCCACACTTTTGTAATAAATATAGTATGTTAGCAATCTAGTTGTCTCTTGTCTCTTTCTGCACGTCTCTTGCCTCTTTCTGCACCTCTCTTGCCTCTTTCTGCAGCTCACTCTCTTCTTTCTGCACCTCTCTTGCCTCTTTCTGCACCTCTCTGCCCTCATTCTGCAGCTCACTCTCTTCTATCTGTACCTCTCTTGCCTCTTTTGCACCTCTCTTGCCTCTTTCTTGCCTCTTTCTGCACATCTCTTCCCTCTTTCTGCACCACTCTTGCCTCTTTCTACACCTCTCTTGCATCTTTCTGTACCTCTCTTGCCTCTTTCTGCACCTCTCTTGCCTCTTTCTGCACCTCTCTTCTTTCTGCAACTCTCTTGCCTCTTTCTGCACCTCTTGCCTCTTTCTGCACCTCTCTTGCCTCTTTCTGCACCTCTTTTTTTTTAAACAGATTTTATTGGCATTTAATATCAAGCTGTGTCATTATACATCATGAAACAAATATATTCTGGCCTTATGTATTGGCAATATATCCCATTCCCCAGCTCGTGACTCCTTTCCATTGGAGTCCGTTTTTCTGTCGTCTCCTCTCGGCGCCCAAATATGAAATGCTGCATATGTTTCATTAGCCCTCCCTCCTCCCCCTGCCCAACTAAACAATTAACTAGGTCTCCACCCTGCACTGCTATCTTCATTGTTTTCCCAGAGCTCTGAATGGTACCCCCTCGTGTCAGACCGTGTGTGAAAGTCCGCCGCAGGTATCCCCTGGTCAGTGGTTACCTTTCCCTGAAAGCATGGTATATGTCCACCCCCAGTCTGGATCCCCTGTGCACTCTCTCCCCGTCTCCGCCCCTAGCGAAGTTCCCATTGTGATGGCCTCTCAGGGGTAGAAGCGTTGGATGCCTGCCCATCCCGCTGTATGTCATTCAGCAACGCCTCCCAAGCCCTGGCTCTCTCCTCCCTGCCTATCCCTCGCCGCGCATTCCTCAGAAGGACCCTGCTCTCACAGCCCGCCCATTTTACTAGCTCCCGCTTCCACCCCTTCACATTGGGGCCCCTCAGATCTTTCCAGTTACGGGTAATTTCCCGCTTTGCCAGGACAAAGGCGAGGTCCTGGAACCTGTCTGTAGTTTTAGTTTTGGCCGTGTGTGGAAACAAACCCAACAGTACATGTGTCGGTGTGCATGGAATTACCCTCTCCGTGATCCTAGCCGTCTCCTGCATCACTTCTGTCCAGTAATGTGCTAATGAAGTGCAGCTCCACACCATGTGGAAGTACGTCGCTCCCACCGTATTACACCTCGGGCATCGAGCGTCCTCCCTGGCAAAATACCTATTAATACGCTCCAGGGTCAGATAAGCCCGTTGGAACGTATTACAGCTAATTAGGTTAAAGCGGGCATTTCTGGAGACCGTAGCCGCCCGTTCAAGTACTTTCTCCCAGTCCTTATCCGCTATCGGACTGGCGATATCCCCCTCCCATTGGTTCTTCAACCGGTCTAGTGGCAATATGGAATCCCTCCCAATGGCCCTACTAAGACATGCAACCGCCTTGATGGTTCCCCCGGCCAGGCTTATATATTCGCAGGTGGCCTTTCGCACCGGTTCCGTCGTACCCGTCCCACAATGTCGCCTCAGGGCCCCCGTAACTGCCCCATAGAGTAGGAAATGCCCCTGGGGAACGCCCCAGTCAGCACTAAAGTCCTCAAAGGATAGCAGCTCCCCATCTCGGAAAAGATGTCCCACCTTTGTAGCCCCCGCCTGCACCCATTCCTCTATATCTCGCCAATTTCCTCCATGGGGTAGGGCTTCCAGTATCGACATCGCCATTTCTGGCGAGTATGGCCGTTTCGTCCTGGTTTTCTGTCGGCATCGACTCCAACACCGTCTAATCACACTATGCTCGTTGCTACTAGCCTGTCCGGGCCGAGCAGTTCCTAAAAGTGTGCGAAACACCTCCATCCTGTCTGGAGTGAAGGGTGGTACTCCTCTATCCTGGTCAATGCTTCCTGCCACCCATTGCGTTAGCATCTGCCAAATAGTAAGTCTCCATATCTGGCAGTGCTAGGCCCCCCTCTACTCGGGGTCATTTCAGCGTGCTCAGGGCTACCCGCCTCCGACCCGCTCCCCATATGAATGCCGATAGGCAGGAATCCAGTTCCAGGAACCAGGCCGCCGAGATCCACACTGGTAGTGTGGTAAAGAAGTATAGCAGCCGAGGGAGAGCCACCATCTTAAGGAGTGAGACCCGGCCTATCACGGAAAGAGGAAGCCTTCCCCAAAAGGCCATGCTATCCCTGATCCAGCGCGGCTAATATAAATTTTTCCTTATGACACAAATCCAGAGAAAACACCCATACAGCTTTGATCACTTGAAACTTATGTCGGTGGGGCCCATAACACCGCATGCATATATCCACTCAATTCTCTGGATCGAGCATTAAGGAAAATGAGTTGCTGGACATGCGGGATACCTTATAAAATGACAGAATTATAACCTATACATTATATACATTGACTTCGGATCCTGTTGGTTCTAAACATCAAGGTACTCCGCTATTCGGTCGATGGACCAACTAGTAGAATTAGTTGATGATGATTAAGACCAGCTCAATCATAATTAAAACCTTTAGCATTTAAAATCACAATTTTGTTTAAAGAAACCACAGACTCATTTAGAGTTAGCATATGATTTTATCTAAATTTCTTTAAGCAAAGGTAAAGTTCAATTTATTAGCAAAATACATTTATTTTATCAGTAAACATTTAAGTAAAAGGTTAAAATGTAGATGGGAAATATTCATTACCCTTAGCCATTGGGCGATGACAAGAATGATTCATCAGGTTGCAGAATGGACTCCCAAACTGACTGACTGTCCCGCTAACCTCTTCGGACGCGCTCCCCTCCTGGACAATTCTCGCAACGGTCTCGTTCCTTTTCCCAGTCAAAGTCCAAAGTTTAAAATGACAGAGTCTCTCGCAGCATCAGGGTAGAATAAAAGGAGAAGTTTTTTCACAACGTAAGAGCAGACCCTCTTATACCCTATTTTCTGGCTCACTACACTTAAAAGTTGCAATCTTTAGGGGCAGAAATCACGCTAATTGGTCCATTGGAGGGGTGGTGATGGTCACCTCATCGCCCTCCTTGTTCGATCCGGTTTGGGGACAATAAGGCATACAATAAGTCTCATATCCAAAAAGTCCAAAAGTAGTTCAATTTGTTAATATAATTTGTAACAAATTCCGATGGTCACACATTTGTTCATCCCCTGTCGTTCGCTTTTCCCATCCGTTCCCAGGCATATGTGCTGAACTCTTGGTACGCCTCTTGTGGCAGGTCAGACTGGCCTTGACATCTCTCACTCCGGGCACAGGCCCCATACACGTGACTGGAACTTCGTGCTGCCCATGCGCAGGGGCCATTTTATTCGGCGCACGCATCTCATCCTTTCCAGTGGCCATTTTGGAAGCAAGGCCTAGCAGGCCCGAACGGAACTAATGTAAGAACAAACACAACAGTAATTAAAACATGGAAAATAAGCCTTTCTGTTTACCACCTGCCATTCTAAAAACCCATGTTAGGTATTACCTAGCAGAAGCGACATTTAAAGCCATTTTACTTACCATCTGCATTCTTTGCCACGGTGCAATTTACTATGCAACACGAATCATGCAATTTTACTCTATTTACTACTCAAATCACAGTTTAGGTTATTTAGCTTCACATTTGTAAATAAATTAGATTTTGCATGCATTTAGCAGGTTGCCCACGTGTACTGTTTAACAAAAAGGTGTATTTGTTGATTAATTCATGCGTTTTCAGACGGTTAGTATCATTATGGTTATGGGGTCATTAAATTCCAAGGGGTACAAAAATATTTCGTTTCCCCTGCTCCATCAATTCCCCCCTTTGGTGATTTTTAACATCACCACTAATACCTATCCCTACCAAATTTTATCAGATAAATGTTTCTTGTCCACTTGCATTTGTTAATCTAGACAATCGTGTTCTTTTCATCTTGTTTCTTAGACCTTTTGTACATACTCTCCTTAAACTCTTCCAATTCGATCCCTCCCATCTCCCGTTCTCTTTCTTTGTTTTTCTCATTTTCTCTTTTTACTTTATTTTGTCTTTTTCTTCTTTTAACACACACATATGCTAATCTCAATAACAGTATTATCATTACTACTAAAGTCACTGGAATTAGTACTTTTCCAATTTGTGAACTACCTATCTCGGTGAACAATTTCCTTATTGAGGAAAAACCTTTACCAAGTTTCTCCCAAGCACCTTCAACCTCCAGTGGGGCAATTTCTTTATGCAAATCAGTAATGTTTTTTATATACTTCTGTATATTCTGACTTTTATCTGGAATGTAAGTGCAACAATGTTGTACTTTCAGCATTCCACAGACTCCACCCTCTTTTGCCAAAAGAATGTCAATGGCAAGTCGATGTTGCATTACCATAGCCCTCATGGCAATCATTTCAGTATTTATCATCAAGAACCCTCCAGCAGTATTCGTTGATAAACGATCTACTAAAAGGCTAGTCTGTATTCCCCGAGTTTTTAGAGCCAGAGCCGGGGGCCGTTCGTTTAAGGTGCTAGCAGCTAGGCTCTGGAACTCCCTTCCCCTCGGGATTAGAGAACTGCAGAACTATTTAGAGTTCAGGAAAGCCATAAAGACCTGGCTTTTCCCGGGCTAGCTCTCTCTTTGACATCTTCCTTCCGTCCCCTGTCTGTGTTCCTGGGTAGCGCTGGGACGCCCCGTCGCTGGGGCAGCTATGCGCTGTACAAAATCAGTAAATAAATAAAAATACTACTGTAGACAATTTCCGAATCTTGTATGCATTCAAAGATACACTCACTGCTGGTATCAATGCTCCAAAAATTTCACCTATTATCTCTGAGAAGCTTTCCCTTCTCCTACGGGTTAATGGTGTACCTATCGCGTGAATTCCTTTTGTTCCTCGTTCCACGTGAAAAATCTTTGGAAAGACTAGGCCTAGATAGCATGATCCAAACCAATGATCCGGCAACCGATAGTATGCTCGGTTTCCACAAATATAATAGATCCCTGGAAGTACTGGATCTTTTCCTCCTTTGAATCCCCATCCCCCTAACATTTTGTATGTATCTCGGTACTCACTAGAACCCACAAAATAGTTATCATACAGGGTGTTGTCTCTACTAATACACAATTTCCCCTGTTGGGGCCAATCTAAAACCATAGCTGCATTTGTTTCGCCTTTGTCTTGACCTCCCTCTTCAAACGTCCAAGGTGGGGTTTTTGTCTTTTCTTCGGTTGCCTTTCTTTGAAACTTAACCCTTCTGTCTTCTACCATGTCTAAGAAAACCTTTTCTTCTTTTCTTAACCTACAAGTAAGGTTATGTCTAAATGCATTTTCTAATGTTAATTCTTTTGTTTCTAAGAAAAATTCTCCAAAAGTCTTTGCAAATTTCAGCCTATTTAGTTCAGGGACTATGGGAACCTTAGCAAAAAACAGCATCTGTGTCAGTGTAGTAATACTCTAATTTACCTGTTTTGTAAAACAAACTAGCTAAAACACTACAAGTTATTCCATACGTCAAAGGAAGGTGATGATATGTCACACCTTCTGTTACAGACGCATGAGTAACTACATACATACATAACAATCTCTGACATCCATTGTCTCCACATATTCATATAAGAGTTTCGTGAAGACATTCTTGGAGAAATCAGTTATTGACTTATCCCTATGAAATTCAGTACTATCTATCAGTGTTGCAGTGTTCTTTATGTTAGTTTTCTTGTCATTATTCGTGTCATTTATGATTGCAGATGTATTTTCTACAACTAATCTTAGTGGGATTACTATTGTTAAAATGAACCAAACAAGCATCAGAAAGCCTGTACAGCAGAAACATATCTTACACCATCTACGGAAAAACCCACATCTAGATCTTCTATTCTCAGTGTCTACCATGTTGAAATATTATCTGGTTATATGTACAGAAATGTGTTCCCACACCTCAAATGACTTGGTGTTGATTGGGATCAACTGCTTTTGCTGCACTTTTCGGTTTTCTCAGAAACCTTCTTTGTCTTTATCAGTTTTGTGTCTAGTCCGGTTTGCTTTCTCTGACTTTCAAGATTGGCGCAGTTCACTCTCACCCATTTGTTCACAGTCTTTGTCTGGGTTTTCGTGACTACTATCCACTTCTTTAATGTCAGGCAATGCTATGTATACCCATTCAGGCGACTTGTATTTCAAGTTGGGTCTTTTCACTCTTTTGGGTCTCTGCAATTGTCTTTTATTTGTCTTTCCTTGTCTCTGTTGACTTGTTATTTCATTTACGTGTTCTGCATTGTCTCTGTTCAAATTTATTAGCTTATATCTCAGTCTTTTAATTTCGTTGTGCCAATTGTCTCCTTTTCTTGGCCTTTTCAGTTCACTTTCCTTTTCTTCTCGTTCTAGTCTCCAAGTTCTCTTTCTTGGACCTATTCTTTGCCTTCTCTCGTCTTCACTTTCCTCAGATTCTGTCTCAGATCTCACTTCACTTCCTCTAACTTTGAACTTTATGATCTCAGCTCCTTCGTCCGAATCTAAACCTCCTCGTGTTTCTTCCGCTTGTATTTTTGAGTCTAATCCTCCTCGTGCTTCTGCCACTTGAAATTTTGAGTCTAAACCTCCTCGTGTTTCTTCCGCATTTTCCTCAATCTCTCTATCTGAATCTGAACTTTCTTGAGTTACCTCTACAATTTCCGGTGGAATTTCTCCAAAGCTTGTACTTGGCTGTTCACCGTCGCTGTCTATTTGTTCAGTTTCTCCCGTTTCAATATCAGTTCTTTTGTTTTCGGATTCTTTTGTTTGCTTTTCTCTGCATTCAGGTTGGTCTGTTTCAGATGCTGAACTGGTATCTGATATTTCCAGATGTGGATTTACAGGTCGAGCTTCAAGATCTGGAACTCTGATTGTTTCAGTCTCTGCTTCAGACTCTGAACTGGTGGCTGATATCTCCAGATGTCGACTTACAGGTCGAGCTTCAGGATCTGGAACTCTGATTGTATGGCAGGCATGAATCCAATTTTTCACACCTGCACACTTTACTGCAGTCGTCGTCACCACAATCACTTGATGTGGCTTATCCCAACGTGGAACCAAGCAATTTCTTCTTCTGTGAACTTCTATGCGGACCCAATCTCCTGGACTCAGATCATGAGCTGGTTTTCTCTCAAGAGTGGTCGCATCCGGTCCAACCTGATGAAACACAGAATGCACCACATCAGCCAATCCTTTGCAATAGTCCAGTACGAGATCATCAGTTATAGTCAGCAATTTGTTCACAGGTACGTATGCTTGTCTCATGGCTCGTCCCATTATTATCTCGTGGGGACTTAAACCTGTCTTTCTGTCAGTTATGCTTCTTATTCTCATCAGCACCAATGGCAAGGCATCGGGCCATTGAGTCCTGTGGCTTGACACATTTTCCCCAACCTATTCTTTATGGTGCCATTTACTTGCTCTACCACTCCAGAAGCCTCTGGTCTGTAGGCACAATGCAGCTTTTGTTGAATATCTAGTGCTTCACATATCAGTTGGATAATTTCATTTTGGAAATGTGTTCCTCTATCTGTCTCTATTGTTACTGGAAAACCATATCTAGGAATGAACTCTCTCAACAGGAGCTTAGCTACAGTAACTCCATCATTCCTTCTTGTCGGATAGGCCTCCACCCAACGAGAAAGCAAACAAACAACCACCAAGACATACCTCAATCTGTTACTTGGGGGCATTTCAATAAAATCTAGTTGCATTCTGGTAAAAGGACCTCCTTCTCGTCCTATTGTTCCCAAACTTACTACTGTCTTCCTTCCAGGATTTATCTGTTGGCATATAAGACATCTTTGGCAAAGACTTTCAGCAATAGCCCTAACTTTTGGGTTGTACCAGGTCTGTTTGAAAAGTCTGATCATGGCATCTCTATCTATGTGTGCCTGTCCATGGTACATCCGTGCCATGTTAGAGATCATGCTATCAGGCATAACTGGCCTTTCATCCCTGTAAACCCATACTTCATCTTCCTCTCTCTGTCTGCAACCTGATTTTATCCAAATGTCTTTTTCCTCATTACTTGCTTCTTCCTGCAATTGTTTTACCTCATCCCATGTTTCAACTGGGTTAGTAAACAGCAAGGGACATGAAACATTTTCTTTCTCCCTTCTTCGATTCATTGAGGTCTCATTTCTGGCGCAATATTGGGCTATTTCATCAGCAAATTTATTACCTACTGCAATATAGTCGGTTCCATTTTTGTGAGCAGTGCATTTTACCACCGCAATCTGTTTAGGCAGCTGTATCGCCTCAAGCAACTTCTTCACAAATTCGCCATTCCTAATAGGAGACCCCGAGGAAGTCAGGAATCCCCTCTGGGACCAGATCTGTCCAAAATCAAGGACCACTCCGAAGCCATACTGGCTATCCGTGATCACAGTGATTCGGAAATTCCTTCCCAGTATGCACGCTCGAATTAGAGCAATCAGCTCAGCAACTTGGGCTGAACGTATTCCTCTCAAACAGGATGCTTCCATTATGATTGCCACCGTACATACAGCATATGCAGCACTTAAAACTCCTTCATTCGTTCTCAAGCACGACCCATCCACAAACATTACATAATCTGATTCTTTCAAAGGTTCATCCCTAATGTCAGGGCGGGGCTTTGTGCAAAACTCAAGCACGTCCAGACAGTTATGATCAACGTCATCTTTGACTTCTGGATTTACTGCATCTGGCAGTGAGGTGGAAGGATTCACACTCGTGCATCTTACAATGGTTACATTGTCTGCACCCAAAATCACTTTTTCATACCTAGTCAGCCGACTATGTGTCATGAATTGGGTTTTTGTTCGGGTCAGAAGGATTTCAACTGAGTGAGGGACATATACTTTCAAAGGATATCCCATCACAATGCCTTCACTCTGTTCTAGACTCACACAAGTAGCAGCTACTGCTTTTAGACATCCAGGCAACGCCTTTGCTACTGGGTCCAAAACAGCTGAAAAGTAAGCTATTGGTCGTTTCATTCTTCCATGCCTTTGTACCAAAACTGAAAGTGCACATCCGTCTCTCTCACTACAATACAGCTTAAACTCTTTCTCATAATCCGGCATTTCCAATGCTGGTGCTTCGCACAAACTTGTTCTCAGTACCTCGAAAGCTTTCATTTCCTCATCATTCAGTTCAATCGGATCTTTAACATCTTTCTTTGTCAATCGCTGTAAAGGTTTTGCAATCAATGAAAATCCACATCCACTGTCGGCAATAACCAACCATTCCAAGGAACATTCTCACCTCTCTTTGTGTCATTGGGGCTCTCATTCCTTTAATAATCCGTATACTTTCTGTTGTCACTTTTCGCATCCCTTTTTCAATCTTATGACCTAAGTACTGTACTTCCTGTTGACAGAATTGCAGTTTTGATGGGGACACCTTGTGTCCTTTTTCTGCCAAGTGATTCAATAAAGCAATTGTGTCCGTAAAACATGCTTCTCTGGTCTTCGATGCTACCAACAAGTCATCGATATATTGGACCATCACAGATTTTTCTGGCATTTTTAAACTTTCAAAGGATTTCTTCAGAATTTGATTAAAAATAGAAGGACTTTCAGTATACCCCTGAGGAATTCGGCACCATGCCAAAATACGCTCTCCAAACCGGAACGCAAATAATGGCTGGCTGTCAGGGTGCAATGGAATAGAAAAGAATGCATGGCACAAATCAATAACTGTGTACCATTCTGCATCATGGGGAATTTGATACAGTATTACAGCAGGGTTTGGCACAATTGGGCAACAAGGAATAACAATTTTGTTTACCTTTCTCAAATCTTGTACTATTCTATATGTTCCATTTGGCTTTTTCAGTCCCATTATAGGAGAATTATATGGGCTGCTCATTATTTCTCTCAGAATCCCTTGTTCAATCATCTTATTAATCA
Organism: Calotriton arnoldi; assembly: GCA_963921515.1. Classification (NCBI taxonomy): domain Eukaryota; kingdom Metazoa; phylum Chordata; class Amphibia; order Caudata; family Salamandridae; genus Calotriton; species Calotriton arnoldi. Next base: position 1,970,357 of record CAWUFW010000960.1, read on the forward strand.
CAGGTGTTATTCCTTCAATAATTTCTGGTGTCAGTTTGAATTGCGGGGTGTTTGGGTAATTCATTCCTTCTTTTACGGTAATGTTTACAGGGTCAACTCCTCTCAGTCCAAGATCTTCCCCTGTCAAATCCCATACATCAGACCTGACTGTTTCTTTCAATTCAGCATGGATTTTCTCTGCATCGAACACAGGAAATGTATCATACAGTCCTGGTTCTAGTTCTGTCAGTGTTAATTTATACAGAACATCATCATCTGGTGTCTGGAAAGCAATACCATCTGGAGTACAGTAGATGGTACAATTCATTTTACAAAGCATACCGCGTCCTAACAAATTTACAGGACTACAATCACACACCACAAAACGATGCATGTCTTTGAATGGACCAATTTCCACCTCTATTGGTTTTGTAAGTGGAGTTTTAATTTGCCTGTTTGAAACACCTACAACTTGGATGTATTCTCCTGAGAGGAAGGTTTGGAATTTCCACTGGCCTGACAGTAGAATGGGTAGCACCAGTGTCCACAAGGAAAGTAACATTTACACCATTCACTTTTCCATCCACAAATGGACCTGACTGATCTACCTCTAGAGTTGCGCCAAGCACGCACTCTTCTTCCTCTCCTAGGCACCGTCATAAGCTTTCATCCGATTCATCTTCATTCTGTCGTAACCAATACTGCGAAATTGCAGCTGCGCGCGCAATTTTGTTACCTGCTCTCCTCCGTAGAATCCTGCCTCTGTACTGTATCTCTGAGGATTTACACTCTTTGGAAGAGGTGGTTGCGGCACCTGACACTGTTGAGTAACTACCTGCGGCTGTTGCAGCTGTTGGTAACGCACCTCATTCTGCACCTGTGGATTCAATGATTGATTCTCTGTGTTAGTTTTCGGAGGAAATTTACACTCGTTTCTCCAGTGCCCTAATGTTCCGCAATTGTGATATGGCCATTTCATTTTAGCTTCTTCTATACTCATCTGACCTTTTCCCTTACCAATATTTGGTTTGGACTTGGTCTGTCCTGCATCACTAGACTGATTATTCATTTGAGCTTCTTGCTTTTCTGCCATCTTTACTTGTGCCCACATTGCCTTTTCCTTGAGTTTACGCTGTCTACACTCGATATCGTCACTGCAATATTTGGCATACCGTAATACCTCATCTACTGTGCTATTCTGCCAACATAACATATGCTGCTTAATCATTTCACTTATCTCAGGTCTTAAGCCATACACAAATCTGTACACAAAATGACTCATGTCCTTTTCACTCAAATTCTCGTATCCACTATACTGTTTAAAGACCAAAAGCAGTCTCTCGTAGTAAGCATGTACAGATTCCTTACTCTCCTGAGTTGTTCTATCAATTTTTACCCAATCCGTTTCTTTTGGTGGAATTTTATTTTTCAGAAACGTGATTGCCTGTTCATATTTTCTCATTACTTCTGGACCTGGAGCTCCTGTTTTTACATCTCTAGGATATTCTTCCGTTGGCCAGTCAATTGTAACCTTACACTCCGTCCATAAATCTGCAGGAACAACAATCTCAAACAATCCATCCAGATCTTCCCACACTACTTTTGAAACCTTTACAAACCTTTCTACCTGTCTATACCACTCTACAGGCTTTTCTCTCAATCTTGGAAAATCATTTGTAAATGACAATATATCTTGTCTGGACCGATGGGACATGTACATAACTTCCTCCTGGAGTTTCTCTCATAGGACATTCCATTACTGTTGGTTCTTTCTCTTTTACCTGGAAAAGCCAATGATGCTTTATCAGTTGTTCCCTCTTTCCTTCTTATCCACCTACTTCTCCATTTGTCTAGATTACCCCCATTTTCTTAGTAAAACAATTAATTCTTTTATCTGGGTTAGTCGTCCTGAAGTATTCAGATTTTCTATGTCTTACTCACTGAAATCTACCCTGTACGGTTTCTGCAATCCTTTAATCGTCCCAAAATCTTCTCCTAATTCATTCGCTGTTTCTTCCAGTTTTTCATGCAAATTCCTAGCTCTCCAAGTGATGCTTTTGCACATAAACATTAACTCCTCATCTTGATAGGACTTCAATCGATCTGAACCAATAGTTCCTAGAATTAATTCTTCCAAGTCTATTTTTAATCTGACCACATCCAAAAGTTGTGGTTCGGCATCTTTTTTCTGCAAGCTCCTTACCCAATCATTTAATTCCTCTGCAGTCGGGCCCACAGGGGTCCTATTTAAATCTATCCAATTTGCACTTCTCTCTGGGGTTTCAGTTGCTGACTCAGCTCCCATAGGAGTCCTATTTATCTGACTCTCATTAATTGTCAAATTTACAGGTGGACTTAATCTATATGGACAAACAGTATCTTCTTTCTCTCTACTTTCTGGAATCATTTCTTCTCTTACTTTTTGCATACTAGAATTTAATGGAATTATTAAGGAGTGTTCATCTATCTATTGATTTTCAAATACTGGGATTACTGGCCCTATAGTTACTGGCACAGTCACAGCTTCCATATTCTTTGTTAGTTCTCTTATCTTTTCAGTCAACTCTCTTGTGGTTCTGGCTAATTCAGCTGCATTACCATTATCATGTTTCACAGTCTGTGGTGTTTCTAATTTACTAAACTGGCTATTTATTTCGGACAATCGTTCAGGGCTTTGGTTTATTACAGTTCTCATTGGCGGTGCATTTGGTGTCACCACCGCAGAATCCTGTTGATATGGAGGGGGTCTTTTATTTAAAATGTCCTCCAGCAACTCATCCTCTGTATCTCTACCTCCATACCCATATCTCTCTGTTACTGCATGCTTCTTTTTCTCTGTACACTTTTTCCCTGTAATTTCTTCAACTGTTCTGGCAGGAAACATACCATCCGTTATGTTAGCATACCGCCATCATCTCATTCTGTCTTCATGATTCACACCCCATATTCTTCCATGAACTATACTATAATTCTTTGCACCTCTGTGTCTTTCCCTTTCATACATCTCGTCCTCCCATTCACCCAAGGCTTCAAACTGTGTCGGTCTAGGTCTCGGTTCAAGTCTCATCATCTTTTCTCTCAAATTTCGAAGTACCGCTGTGCTAAATGAACCATTTTCTGGAAATGCCAATACTCCATCGTTTTTGGTGTACTTCGCCCAATTTTCCAACCATATGCAAGTATGATAGCCATATTTCAACATCATATGAGATACTGGCGTTTTCGGTGGAGGAAGTATTTCGCCTTCCCTAGTCACAACCTTCTTATCTTTCTTGAAAAAGTTTTTAAGTTTTGTCAACCACGACGGTTTCTCTCTACCGTATTCATTATAATAAGGCATTTTCACTGTTGTTTTGCCGAAGCAATTCACACAATCCTTCACCAATCAGTTCTTTCTACTGCTCGGTTATTTGAATCTATCTTAGCGCGTCTCACACCAACACACCAATCAGAAAGCTTTTACGTCGCTCCCACACTAACCTATCCCAGCGCGTCTCACACCAACCAGAAAACTCTCCGTTCTTCCACAACTGGCCAATACCAGCGCGGTGCTTGTTGACGTCAGCTCTACTCCTGCTTCTGCTGACCCCTCCTTTACAAAAATTATCGGCACTTTTCTTAACTTTTCTTTTCGACTAAATCGATTAGTTACAACGTAAAACACATTTCCATTGTCTGTTTCTCTAAACAAAAGAGATAGTTTATTCTTTCTTACAAGTATACTGTTTCGTTCGATAAGTGTAGCACTTCCCTCTACCTTACCCTTCTTTCAAGCAAGAGGTAAACCCGTTTCTCTGGGGATAAAACACATGTGGAGACTACACTGCTCCTGAGAATTAAGGCCAAAGTTTCACAAGAAAACGTGTTGCTATTTCACTCAAATGCAATTCATACGTGAAATTTTCCCTAACATAACACAATCCTGTGTTATCACCAAATTTGAAATCAGACAATGCACAATTCCGTGTGACTTCTCTTGCCACACGTGTCCACTTCCTACTTCCCGGAAGCTTCAAAATTCTGACTTACACATAACGTAATACAAACTCAACATAAAGTGTTAGACATAAAAAATCAATAATCACTAATCACCAAACTAATCTATAGTAACCATAACTCTGCTACCAAGAAATCTGATCCAGCGCGGCTAATATAAATTTTTCCTTATGACACAAATCCAGAGAAAACACCTACACAGCTTTGATCACTTGAAACTTATGTCGGTGGGGCCCATAACACCACATGCATACATCAACTCAATTCTCTGGATCAAGCACTAAGGAAAATGAGTTGCTGGACAAGCGGGATACCTTATAAAATGACAGAATTATAACCTATACATTATATACATTGACTTCGGATCCTGTCGGTTCTAAACATCAAGGTACTCCGCTATTCGGTCGATGGACCAACTAGTAGAATTAGTTGATGATGATTAAGACCAGCTCAATCATAATTAAAACCTTTAGCATTTAAAATCACAATTTTATTTAAAGAAACCACAGACTCATTTAGAGTTAGCATATGATTTTATCTAAATTTCTTTAAGCAAAGGTAAAGTTCAATTTATTAGCAAAATACATTTATTTTATCAGTAAACATTTAAGTAAAAGGTTAAAATGTAGATGGGAAATATTCATTACCCTTAGCCATTGGGCGATGACAAGAATGATTAATCAGGAAAGAAAAGATGAACCGCAGATTTCAGAATGGACTCCCAAACTGACTGACTGTCCCGCTAACCTCCTCGGATGCAATACCCTCCCGGGCAATTCCCGCAACGGTCTCGTTCCTTCTTCCAGTCAAAGTCCAAAGTTCAAAATGACAGAGTCTCTCTTAGCATCAGGATAGAATAAAAGGAGAAGTTTTTTCACAACGTAAGAGCAGACCCTCTTATACCCTATTTTCTGGCTCACTACACTTAAAAGTTACAATCTTTAGGGGCAAAAATCACGCTAATTGGTCCATTGGAGGGGTGGTGATGGTCACCTCATCGCCCTCCTTGTTCGATCCGGTTTGGGGACAATAAGGCATACAATAAGTCTCATATCCAAAAAGTCCTAAAGTAGTTCAATTTGTTAATATAATTTGTAACAAATTCCGATGGTCACACATTAGTTCATCCCCTGTCGTTCGCTTTTCCCATCCGTTCCCAGGCATATGTGCTGAACTCTTGGCACGCCTCTTGTGGCAGGTCAGACTGGCCTTGACATCTCTCACTCCGGGCACAGGCCGCATACACGTGACTGGAACTTCATGCTGCCCATGCGCAGGGGCCATTTTATTCGGCGCACGCATCTCATCCTTTCCAGCGGCCATTTTGGAAGCATGGCCTAGCAGGCCCGAACGGAACTAATGTAAGAACAAACACAACAGTAATTAAAACATGGAAAATAAGCCTTTCTGTTTACCACCCGCCATTCTAAAGACCCATGTTAGGTATTACCTAGCAGAAGCGACATTTAAAGCCATTTTACTTACCACCTGCATTCTTTGCCACGGTGCAATTTACTATGCAACACAAATCATGCAATTTTACTCTATTTACTACTCAAATCACAGTTTAGGTTATTTAGCTTCACATTTGTAAATAAATTAGATTTTGCATGCATTTAGCAGGTTGCCCACGTGTACTGTTTAACAAAAAGGTGTATTTGTTGATTAATTCATGCGTTTTCAAACGGTTAGTACCATTATGGTTATGGGGTCATTAAATTCCAAGGGGTACAAAAATATTTCGTTTCCCCTGCTCCATCAATTCCCCCTTTGGTGATTTTTAACATCACCACTAATACCTATCCCTACCAAATTTTATCAGATAAATGTTTCTTGTCCACTTGCATTTGTTAATCTAGACAATCGTGTTCTTTTCATCTTGTTTCTTAGACCTTTTGTACATACTCTCCTTAAACTCTTCCAATTCGATCCCTCCCATCTCCCGTTCTCTTTCTTTGTTTTTCTCATTTTCTCTTTTTACTTTATTTTGTCTTTTTCTTCTTTTAACACACACATATGCTAATCTCAATAACAGTATTATCATTACTACTAAAGTCACTGGAATTAGTACTTTTCCAATTTGTGAACTACCTATCTCGGTGAACAATTTCCTTATTGAGGAAAAACCTTTACCAAGTTTCTCCCAAGCACCTTCAACCTCCAGTGGGGCAATTTCTTTATGCAAATCAGTAATGTTTTTTATATACTTCTGTATATTCTGACTTTTATCTGGAATGTAAGTGCAACAATGTTGTACTTTCAGCATTCCACAGACTCCACCCTCTTTTGCCAAAAGAATGTCAATGGCAAGTCGATGTTGCATTACCATAGCCCTCATGGCAATCATTTCAGTATTTATCATCAAGAACCCTCCAGCAGTATTCGTTGATAAACGATCTACTAAAAGGCTAGTCTGTATTCCCCGAGTTTTTAGAGCCAGAGCCGGGGGCCGTTCGTTTAAGGTGCTAGCAGCTAGGCTCTGGAACTCCCTTCCCTCGGGATTAGAGAACTGCAGAACTATTTAGAGTTCAGGAAAGCCATAAAGACTTGGCTTTTCCCGGGCTAGCTCTCTCTTTGACATCTTCCTTCCGTCCCCTGTCTGTGTTCCTGGGTAGCGCTGGGACGCCCGTCGCTGGGGCAGCTATGCGCTGTACAAAATCAGTAAATAAATAAAAATACTACTGTAGACAATTTCCGAATCTTGTATGCATTCAAAGATACACTCACTGCTGGTATCAATGCTCCAAAAATTTCACCTATTATCTCTGAGAAGCTTTCCTTCTCCTACGGGTTAATGGTGTACCTATCGCGTGAATTCCTTTTGTTCCTCGTTCCACGTGAAAAATCTTTGGAAAGACTAGGCCTAGATAGCATGATCCAAACCAATGATCCGGCAACCGATAGTATGCTCGGTTTCCACAAATATAATAGATCCCTGGAAGTACTGGATCTTTTCCTCCTTTGAATCCCCATCCCCCTAACATTTTGTATGTATCTCGGTACTCACTAGAACCCACAAAATAGTTATCATACAGGGTGTTGTCTCTACTAATACACAATTTCCCCTGTTGGGGCCAATCTAAAACCATAGCTGCATTTGTTTCGCCTTTGTCTTGACCTCCCTCTTCAAACGTCCAAGGTGGGGTTTTTGTCTTTTCTTCGGTTGCCTTTCTTTGAAACTTAACCCTTCTGTCTTCTACCATGTCTAAGAAAACCTTTTCTTCTTTTCTTAACCTACAAGTAAGGTTATGTCTAAATGCATTTTCTAATGTTAATTCTTTTGTTTCTAAGAAAAATTCTCCAAAAGTCTTTGCAAATTTCAGCCTATTTAGTTCAGGGACTATGGGAACCTTAGCAAAAACAGCATCTGTGTCAGTGTAGTAATACTCTATTTTACCTGTTTTGTAAAACAAACTAGCTAAAACACTACAAGTTATTCCATACGTCAAAGGAAGGTGATGATATGTCACACCTTCTGTTACAGACGCAGGTAACTACATACATACATAACAATCTCTGACATCCATTGTCTCCACATATTCATATAAGAGTTTCGTGAAGACATTCTTGGAGAAATCAGTTATTGACTTATCCCTATGAAATTCAGTACTATCTATCAGTGTTGCAGTGTTCTTTATGTTAGTTTTCTTGTCATTATTCGTGTCATTTATGATTGCAGATGTATTTTCTACAACTAATCTTAGTGGGATTACTATTGTTAAAATGAACCAAACAAGCATCAGAAAGCCTGTACAGCAGAAACATATCTTACACCATCTACGGAAAAACCCACATCTAGATCTTCTATTCTCAGTGTCTACCATGTTGAAATATTATCTGGTTATATGTACAGAAATGTGTTCCCACACCTCAAATGACTTGGTGTTGATTGGGATCAACTGCTTTTGCTGCACTTTTCGGTTTTCTCAGAAACCTTCTTTGTCTTTATCAGTTTTGTGTCTAGTCCGGTTTGCTTTCTCTGACTTTCAAGATTGGCGCAGTTCACTCTCACCCATTTGTTCACAGTCTTTGTCTGGGTTTTCGTGACTACTATCCACTTCTTTAATGTCAGGCAGTGCTATGTATACCCATTCAGGCGACTTGTATTTCAAGTTGGGTCTTTTCACTCTTTTGGGTCTCTGCAATTGTCTTTTATTTGTCTTTCCTTGTCTCTGTTGACTTGTTATTTCATTTACGTGTTCTGCATTGTCTCTGTTCAAATTTATTAGCTTATATCTCAGTCTTTTAATTTCGTTGGGCCAATTGTCTCCTTTTCTTGGCCTTTTCAGTTCACTTTCCTTTTCTTCTCGTTCTAGTCTCCAAGTTCTCTTTCTTGGACCTATTCTTTGCCTTCTCTCGTCTTCACTTTCCTCAGATTCTGTCTCAGATCTCACTTCACTTCCTCTAACTTTGAACTTTATGATCTCAGCTCCTTCGTCCGAATCTAAACCTCCTCGTGTTTCTTCCGCTTGTATTTTTGAGTCTAATCCTCCTCGTGTTTCTTCCACTTGAAATTTTGAGTCTAAACCTCCTCGTGTTTCTTCCGCATTTTCCTCAATCTCTCTATCTGAATCTGAACTTTCTTGAGTTACCTCTACAATTTCCGGTGGAATTTCTCCAAAGCTTGTACTTGGCTGTTCACCGTCGCTGTCTATTTGTTCAGTTTCTCCCGTTTCAATATCAGTTCTTTTGTTTTCGGATTCTTTTGTTTGCTTTTCTCTGCATTCAGGTTGGTCTGTTTCAGATGCTGAACTGGTATCTGATATTTCCAGATGTGGATTTACAGGTCGAGCTTCAAGATCTGGAACTCTGATTGTTTCAGTCTCTGCTTCAGACTCTGAACTGGTGGCTGATATCTCCAGATGTCGACTTACAGGTCGAGCTTCAGGATCTGGAACTCTGATTGTATGGCTGGCATGAATCCAATTTTTCACACCTGCACACTTTACTGCAGTCGTCGTCACCAGAATCACTTGATGTGGCTTATCCCAACGTGGAACCAAGCAATTTCTTCTTCTGTGAACTTTTATGCGGACCCAATCTCCTGGACTCAGATCATGAGCTGGTTTTCTCTCAAGAGTGGTCGCATCCGGTCCAACCTGATGAAACACAGAATGCACCACATCAGCCAATCCTTTGCAATAGTCCAGTACGAGATCATCAGTTATAGTCAGCAATTTGTTCACAGGTACGTATGCTTGTCTCATGGCTCGTCCCATTATTATCTCGTGGGGACTTAAACCTGTCTTTCTGTCAGGTATGCTTCTTATTCTCATCAGCACCAATGGCAAGGCATCGGGCCATTTGAGTCCTGTGGCTTGACACATTTTCCCCAACCTATTCTTTATGGTGCCATTTACTTGCTCTACCACTCCAGAAGCCTCTGGTCTGTAGGCACAATGCAGCTTTTGTTGAATATCTAGTGCTTCACATATCAGTTGGATAATTTCATTTTGGAAATGTGTTCCTCTATCTGTCTCTATCGTTACTGGAAAACCATATCTAGGAATGAACTCTCTCAACAGGAGCTTAGCTACAGTAACTCCATCATTCCTTCTTGTCGGATAGGCCTCCACCCAACGAGAAAGCAAACAAACGACCACCAAGACATACCTCAATCTGTTACTCGGGGGCATTTCAATAAAATCTAGTTGCATTCTGGTAAAAGGACCTCCTTCTCGTCCTATTGTTCCCAAACTCACTACTGTCTTCCTTCCAGGATTTATCTGTTGGCATATAAGGCATCTTTGGCAAAGACTTTCAGCAATAGCCCTAACTTTTGGGTTGTACCAGGTCTGTTTGAAAAGTCTGATCATGGCATCTCTACCTATGTGTGCCTGTCCATGGTACATCCGTGCCATGTTAGAGATCATGCTATCAGGCATAACTGGCCTTTCATCCCTGTAAACCCATACTTCATCTTCCTCTCTCTGTCTGCAACCTGATTTTATCCAAATGTCTTTTTCCTCATCACTTGCTTCTTCCTGCAATTGTTTTACCTCATCCCATGTTTCAACTGGGTTAGTAAACAGCAAGGGACATGAAACATTTTCTTTCTCCCTTCTTCGATTCATTGAGGTCTCATTTCTGGCACAATATTGGGCTATTTCATCAGCAAATTTATTACCTACTGCAATATAGTCGGTTCCATTTTTGTGAGCAGTGCATTTTACCACCGCAATCTGTTTAGGCAGCTGTATCGCCTCAAGCAACTTCTTCACAAATTCGCCATTCCTAATAGGAGACCCCGAGGAAGTCAGGAATCCCCTCTGGGACCAGATCTGTCCAAAATCATGGACCACTCCGAAGCCATACTGGCTATCCGTGATCACAGTGATTCAGAAATTCTTTCCCAGTCTGCACGCTCGTATCAGAGCAATCAGCTCAGCAACTTGGGCTGAACGTATTCCTCTCAAACAGGATGCTTCCATTATGGTTGCCACCGTACATACAGCATATGCAGCACTTAAAACTCCTTCATTCGTTCTCAAGCACGACCCATCCACAAACATTACATAATCTGATTCTTTCAAAGGTTCATCCCTAATGTCAGGGCGGGGCTTTGTGCAAAACTCAAGCACGTCCAGACAGTTATGATCAACGTCATCTTTGACTTCTGGATTTACTGCATCTGGCAGTGAGGTGGAAGGATTCACACTCGTGCATCTTACAATGGTTACATTGTCTGCACCCAAAATCACTTTTTCATACCTAGTCAGCCGACTATGTGTCATGAATTGGGTTTTTGTTCGGGTCAGAAGGATTTCAACTGAGTGAGGGACATATACTTTCAAAGGATATCCCATCACAATGCCTTCACTCTGTTCTAGACTCACACAAGTAGCAGCTACTGCTTTTAGACATCCAGGCAACGCCTTTGCTACTGGGTCCAAAACAGCTGAAAAGTAAGCTATTGGTCGTTTCATTCTTCCATGCCTTTGTACCAAAACTGAAAGTGCACATCCGTCTCTCTCACTACAATACAGCTCAAACTCTTTCTCATAATCCGGCATTCCCAATGCTGGTGCTTCGCACAAACTTGTTCTCAGTTCCTCGAAAGCTTTCATTTCCTCATCATTCAGTTCAATCGGATCTTTAACATCTTTCTTTGTCAATCGCTGTAAAGGTTTTGCAATCAATGAAAATCCACTTATCCACTGTCGGCAATAACCAACCATTCCAAGGAACATTCTCACCTCTCTTTGTGTCATTGGGGCTCTCATTCCTTTAATAATCCTTATTCTTTCTGTTGTCACTTTTCTCATCCCTTTTTCAATCTTATGACCTAGGTACTGTACTTCTTGCTGACAGAATTGCAGTTTTGATGGGGACACCTTGTGTCCTCTTTCTGCCAAGTGATTCAATAAAGCAATGGTGTCCGTAACACATGCTTCTCTGGTCTTCGATGCCACCAACAAGTCATCGATATATTGGACCATCACAGATTTTTCTGGCATTTTTAAACTTTCTAAGGATTTCTTCAGAATTTGATTAAATATAGAAGGACTTTCAGTATACCCTTGAGGAATTCGGCACCATGCCAAAATACGCTCTCCAAACCGGAACGCAAATAATGGCTGGCTGTCAGGGTGCAATGGAATAGAAAAGAATGCATGGCACAAATCAATAACTGTGTACCATTCTGCATCATGTGGGAATTTGATACAGTATTACAGCAGGGTTTGGCACAATTGGGCAACAAGGAATAACAATTTTGTTTACCTTTCTCAAATCTTGTACTATTCTATATGTTCCATTTGGCTTTTTCAGTCCCATTATAGGAGAATTATATGGGCTGCTCATTATTTCTCTCAGAATCCCTTGTTCAATCATCTTATTAATCACAGGTGTTATTCCTTCAATAATTTCTGGTGTCAGTTTGTATTGCGGGGTGTTTGGGTAATTCATTCCTTCTTTTACGGTAATGTTTACAGGGTCAACTCCTCTCATTAGTCCAAGATCTTCCCCTGTCAAATCCCATACATCAGACCTGACTGTTTCTTTCAATTCAGCATGGATTTTCTCTGCATCGAACACAGGAAATGTATCATACAGTCCTGGTTCTAGTTCTGTCAGTGTTAATTTATACAGAACATCATCATCTGGTGTCTGGAAAGCAATACCATCTGGAGTACAGTAGATGGTACAATTCATTTTACAAAGCATATCGCGTCCTAACAAATTTACAGGACTACAATCACACACCACAAAACGATGCATGTCTTTGAATGGACCAATTTCCACCTCTATTGGTTTTGTAAGTGGAGTTTTAATTTGCCTGTTTGAAACACCTACAACTTGGATGTATTCTCCTGAGGAGGAAGGTTTGGAATTTCCACTGGCCTGACAGTAGAATGGGTAGCACCAGTGTCCACAAGGAAAGTAACATTTACACCATTCACTTTTCCATCCACAAATGGACCTGACTGATCTACCTCTAGAGTTGCGCCAAGCACGCACTCTTCTTCCTCTCCTAGGCACCGTCATAAGCTTTCATCCGATTCATCTTCATCCTGCCGTAACCAATACTGCGAAATTGCAGCTGCGCGCGGCAATTTTGTTACCTGCTCTCCTCCGTAGAATCCTGCCTCTGTACTGTATCTCTGAGGATTTACACTCTTTGGAAGAGGTGGTTGCGGCACCTGACACTGTTGAGTAACTACCTGCGGCTGTTGCAGCTGTTGGTAACTCACCTCATTCTGCACCTGTGGATTCAATGATTGATTCTCTGTGTTAGTTTTCGGAGGAAATTTACACTCGTTTCTCCAGTGCCCTAATGTTCCGCAATTGTGATATGGCCATTTCATTTTAGCTTCTTCTATACTCATCTGACCTTTTCCCTTACCAATATTTGGTTTGGACTTGGTCTGTCCTGCATCACTAGACTGATTATTCATTTGAGCTTCTTGCTTTTCTGCCATCTTTACTTGTGCCCACATTGCCTTTTCCTTGAGTTTACGCTGTCTACACTCGATATCGTCACTGCAATATTTGGCATACCGTAATACCTCATCTACTGTGCTATTCTGCCAACATAACATATGCTGCTTAATCATTTCACTTATCTCAGGTCTTAAGCCATACACAAATCTGTACACAAAATGACTCATGTCCTTTTCACTCAAATTCTCGTATCCACTATACTGTTTAAAGACCAAAAGCAGTCTCTCGTAGTAAGCATGTACAGATTCCTTACTCTCCTGAGTTGTTCTATCAATCTTTACCCAATCCGTTTCTTTTGGTGGAATTTTATTTTTCAGAAACGTGATTGCCTGTTCATATTTTCTCATTACTTCTGGACCTGGAGCTCCTGTTTTTGCATCTCTAGGATATTCTTCCGTTGGCCAGTCAATTGTAACTTTACACTCCGTCCATAAATCTGCAGGAACAACAATCTCAAACAATCCATCCAGATCTTCCCACAATACTTTTGAAACCTTTACAAACCTTTCTACCTGTCTATACCACTCTACAGGCTTTTCTCTCAATCTTGGAAAATCATTTGTAAATGACAATATATCTTGTCTGGACCGATGGGACATGTACATAACTTCCTCCTGGAGTTTCTCTCATAGGACATTCCATTACTGTTGGTTCTTTCTCTTTTACCTGAAAAGCCAATGATGCTTTATCAGTTGTTCCCTCTTTCCTTCTTATCCACCTACTTCTCCATTTGTCTAGATTACCCCATTTTCTTAGTAAAACAATTAATTCTTTTATCTGGGTTAGTCGTCCTGAAGTGTTCAGATTTTCTATGTCTTTCTCACTGAAATCTACCCTGTACGGTTTCTGCAATCCTTTAATCGTCCCAAAATCTACTCCTAATTCATTCGCTGTTTCTTCCAGTTTTTCATGCAAATTCCTAGCTCTCCAAGTGATGCTTTTGCACATAAACATTAACTCCTCATCTTGATAGGACTTCAATCGATCTGAACCAATAGTTCCTAGAATTAATTCTTCCATGTCTATTTTTAATCTGACCACATCCAAAAGTTGTGGTTCGGCATCTTTTTTCTGCAAGCTCCTTACCCAATCATTTAATTCCTCTGCAGTCGGACCCACAGGGGTCCTATTTAAATCTATCCAATTTGCACTTCTCTCTGGGGTTTCAGTTGCTGACTCAGCTCCCATAGGAGTCCTATTTATCTGACTCTCATTAATTGTCAAATTTACAGGTGGACTTAATCTATATGGACAAACAGTATCTTCTTTCTCTCTACTTTCTGGAATCATTTCTTCTCTTACTTTTTGCATACTAGAATTTAATGGAATTATTAAGGAGTGTTCATCTATCTATTGATTTTCAAATACTGGGATTACTGGCCCTATAGTTACTGGCACAGTCACAGCTTCCATATTCTTTGTTAGTTCTCTTATCTTTTCAGTCAATTCTCTTGTGGTTCTGGCTAATTCAGCTGCATTACCATTATCATGTTTCACAGTCTGTGGTGTTTCTAATTTACTAAACTGGCTATTTATTTCGGACAATCGTTCAGGGCTTTGGTTTATTACAGTTCTCATTGGCGGTGCATTTGGTGTCACCACCGCAGAATCCTGTTGATATGGAGGGGGTCTTTTATTTAAAATGTCCTCCAGCAACTCATCCTCTGTATCTCTACCTCCATACCCATATCTCTCTGTTACTGCATGCTTCTTTTTCTCTGTACACTTTTTCCCTGTAATTTCTTCAACTGTTCTGGCAGGAAACATACCATCCGTTATGTTAGCATACCGCCATCATCTCATTCTGTCTTCATGATTCACACCCCATATTCTTCCATGAACTATACTATAATTCTTTGCACCTCTGTGTCTTTCCCTTTCATACATCTCGTCCTCCCATTCACCCAAGGCTTCAAACTGTGTCGGTCTAGGTCTCGGTTCAAGTCTCATCATCTTTTCTCTCAAATTTCGAAGTACCGCTGTGCTAAATGAACCATTTTCTGGAAATGCCAATACTCCATCGTTTTTGGTGTACTTCGCCCAATTTTCCAACCATATGCAAGTATGATAGCCATATTTCAACATCATATGAGATACTGGCGTTTTCGGTGGAGGAAGTATTTCTCCTTCCCTAGTCACAACCTTCTTATCTTTCTTGAAAAAGTTTTTAAGTTTTGTCAACCACGACGGTTTCTCTCTACCGTATTCGTTATAATAAGGCATTTTCACTGTTGTTTTGCCGAAGCAATTCACACAATCCTTCACCAATCAGTTCTTTCTACTGCTCGGTTATTTGAATCTATCTTAGCGCGTCTCACAGCAACACACCAATCAGAAAGCTTTTACGTCGCTCCCACACTAACCTATCCCAGCGCGTCTCACACCAACCAGAAAACTCTCCGTTCTTCCACAACTGGCCAATACCAGCGCGGTGCTTGTTGACGTCAGCTCTACTCCTGCTTCTGCTGACCCCTCCTTTACAAAAATTATCGGCACTTTTCTTAACTTTTCTTTTCGACTAAATCGATTAGTTACAACGTAAAACACATTTCCATTGTCTGTTTCTCTAAACAAAAGAGATAGTTTATTCTTTCTTACAAGTATACTGTTTCGTTCGATAAGTGTAGCACTTCCCTCTACCTTACCCTTCTTTCAAGCAAGAGGTAAACCCATTTCTCTGGGGATAAAACACATGTGGAGACTACCCTGCTCCTGAGAATTAAGGCCAAAGTTTCACAAGAAAACGTGTTGCTATTTCGCTCAAATGCAATTCATACGTGAAATTTTCCCTAACATAACACAATCCTGTGTTATCACCAAATTTGAAATCAGACAATGCACAATTCCGTGTGACTTCTCTTGCCACACGTGTCCACTTCCTACTTCCCGGAAGCTTCAAAATTCTGACTTACACATAACGTAATACAAACTCAACATAAAGTGTTAGACATAAAAAATCAATAATCACTAATCACCAAACTAATCTATAGTAACCATAACTCTGCTACCAAGAAATCTGATCCAGCGCGGCTAATATAAATTTTTCCTTATGACACAAATCCAGAGAAAACACCTACATAGCTTTGATCACTTGAAACTTATGTCGGTGGGGCCCATAACACCGCATGCATACATCCACTCAATTCTCTGGATCGAGCATTAAGGAAAATTAGTTGCTGGACATGCGGAATACCTTATAAAATGACAGAATTATAACCTATACATTATATACATTGACTTCGGATCCTGTCGGTTCTAAA
The DNA here is from genome assembly GCA_963921515.1 of Calotriton arnoldi. NCBI lineage: Eukaryota > Metazoa > Chordata > Amphibia > Caudata > Salamandridae > Calotriton > Calotriton arnoldi. Next base: position 1,986,535 of record CAWUFW010000960.1, read on the forward strand.
CATCAAGGTACTCCGCTATTCGGTCGATGGACCAACTAGTAGAATTAGTTGATGATGATTAAGACCAGCTCAATCATAATTAAAACCTTTAGCATTTAAAATCACAATTTTATTTAAAGAAACCACAGACTCATTTAGAGTTAGCATATGATTTTATCTAAATTTCTTTAAGCAAAGGTAAAGTTCAATTTATTAGCAAAATACATTTATTTTATCAGTAAACATTTAAGTAAAAGGTTAAAATGTAGATGGGAAATATTCATTACCCTTAGCCATTGGGCGATGACAAGAATGATTCATCAGGAAAGAAAAGATGAACCGCAGATTGCAGAATGGACTCCCAAACTGACTGACTGTCCCGCTAACCTCCTCGGACGCGATCCCCTCCTGGACAATTCCCGCAACGGTCTCATTCCTTTTCCCAGTCAAAGTCCAAAGTTTAAAATGACAGAGTCTCTCGCAGCATCAGGATGGAATAAAAGGAGAAGTTTTTTCACAACGTAAGAGCAGACCCTCTTATACCCTATTTTCTGGCTCACTACACTTAAAAGTTGCAATCTTTAGGGGCAGAAATCACGCTAATTGGTCCATTGGAGGGGTGGTGATGGTCACCTCATCGCCCTCCTTGTTCGATCCGGTTTGGGGACAATAAGGCATACAATAAGTCTCATATCCAAAAAGTCCAAAAGTAGTTCAATTTGTTAATATAATTTGTAACAAATTCCAATGGTCACACATTTGTTCATCCCCTGCCGTTCGATTTTCCCATCCGTTCCCAGGCATATGTGCTGAACTCTTGGCACGCCTTTTGTGGCAGGTCAGATTGGCCTTGACATCTCTCACTCCGGGCACAGGCCGCATACACGTGACTGGAACTTCGTGCTGCCCATGCGCAGGGGCCATTTTATTCGGCGCACGCATCTCATCCTTTCCAGCGGCCATTTTGGAAGCATGGCCTAGCAGGCCCGAACGGAACTAATGTAAGAACAAACACAACAGTAATTAAAACATGGAAAATAAGCCTTTCTGTTTACCACCCGCCATTCTAAAGACCCATGTTAGGTATTACCTAGCAGAAGCGACATTTAAAGCCATTTTACTTACCATCTGCATTCTTTGCCACGGTGCAATTTACTATGCAACACGAATCATGCAATTTTACTCTATTTACTACTCAAATCACAGTTTAGGTTATTTAGCTTCACATTTGTAAATAAATTAGATTTTGCATGCATTTAGCAGGTTGCCCACGTGTACTGTTTAACAAAAAGGTGTATTTGTTGATTAATTCATGCGTTTTCGAACGGTTAGTACCATTATGGTTATGGGGTCATTAAATTCCAAGGGGTACAAAAATATTTCGTTTCCCCTGCTCCATCAGGAGCGTCGCGCTTGTTCTATATTCCCCTCTTTTACATCTGCCATGTCATGGAAAATGCGCACTCCCAGATATCGGAAGCAGCGGGGCGCCCACCTCAAGTCGCCCAGGCACCCAGGTGGCGGCATATCCGCCATCAGCGGGAACAAGCTGGACTTCTGCCAGTTCACTCTAAGGCCCGATAAGGCCCCGAACTCTTCCATCATCCTCCGCGCCCCTGGCAGATCCTCCCCCGCCCGCCGCAGGAACAGGAGGAGGTCATCTGCGTACAATGCTATATTATGCCTCTGTTCCCCCAACTGCAGCCCACAATAATCTTTGTCCGATCGCGCTACACATGCCAGTGGCTCCATAGCCAGGGCAAACAACGGGGGGGAGAGAGGGCACCCCTGGCGTGTACCCTTCTCCACCCGATATTGCTCCGATATCGTGCGTCCTGTGCGGACTCTCGCCACTGGGTCAGCATATAGCAACTGCACCCATCGTAGGAACCCTGGACCCAGGCCCATCTTGTTCAGAACCGCGTGAATTAACCCCCACTCATGCAATCGAAGGCCTTTTCTATATCGATAGTAAACACTGCCCCTGCCTGATGGTTGCGTGCTCCGAGCTCAAGGACCGATAGCAGGCGATGAATGTTCAAGGTCGTATTCACTGTTTCTGCACCTCTCTTGCCTCTTTCTGTAGCTCACTCTCTTCTTTCTGTACCTCTCTTGCCTCTTTCTGCACCTCTCTTCCCTCTTTGTGCAGCTCCCTCTCTTCTTTTTGTACCTCTCTTGCCTCTTTCTGCACCTCTCTTGCCTCTTTCTGCACCTCTCCTCTTTCTGCACCTCTTCTCTTTCTGCACCTCTCTTGCCCCTTTCTGCACCTCTCTTGCCTCTTTCTGCACCTCTCTTGCCTCTTTCTGCACCTCTCTTGCTACTGTCTGCACTTGTCTTGCTTATTTCTGCAGCTCACTCTCTTCTTTCTGCACCTCTCTTGCCTCTTTCTGCACCTCTCTTGCCTCTTTCTGTAGCTCACTCTCTTCTTTCTGCACCTCTCTTGCCTCTTTCTGCACCTCTCTTCTCTTTTTCTGCAGCTCACTCTCTTCTTTTTGTACCTCTCTTGCTTCTTTTTGTACCTCTCTTGCCTCTTTCTGCACCTCTCTTGCCTCTTTCTGCAACTCACTCTCTTCTTTCTGCACCTCTCCTGCCTCTTTCTGCACCTCTCTTGCCTCTTTCTGAACATTTCTTCCTCTTTCTGCACCTCTCTTGCATCTTGATGTACCTCTCTTGACTCTTTTTGCTCTTCTCTTGCCTCTTTCTGCGGCTCACTTGCTTCTTTCTACCTCTTTCTGTAACCTCTCTTGACTTTCTACACCTCTTACCTCTTTCTGCACCTCACTTGCCTCTTTTTGCACCTCTCTTGCCTCTTTCTTCACCTCTCTAGCCTCTATCTGTACCTCTCTTGGCTTTCTACTCCACTCTTGCCTCTTTCTGCACCTCTCTTGCCTCATTCTGCACTTCTCTTGCCTCATTCTGCACTTCTCTTGCCTCATTCTGCACTTCTCTTGCCTCTTTCTGCACCTATCTTGCCTCTTTCTGCACCTCACTCTCTTCTTTCTGCACCTCTCTTGCTTCTTTCTGCACCTCTCTTGCTTCTTTCTGCGCTTCTCTTGCTTCTTTCTGCACCTTTATTCCTTTTTCTGCATTTTTCTTGCCTCTTTCTGCACCTTTCTTCCTCTTTCTGCAACTTTCTTCCTCTTTCTGCACCTCTCTTCTCTTTCTGCACCTCTCTTGTCTCTTTCTGCACCTCTCTTGTCTCTTTCTGCACCTCTTTTGCCTCTTTCTGCACCTCACTTGCCTCATTTGAGATGTCATCAGTGATGTCATCAGTGATGTCACTGACCATGTCATGAATGATGTAATATGTGACGTCATCAGCAGTGCATTGCGGGGGCGCGAGTTATAGTTAGCTCAACTAACTATAACGGGCGAATTTCTCTGGTTTTGTACTAGTGAAATGTCCAACTAACTATAACGTCCCCGAAACCTATGGTTTTTTCAGTGAATTTCTACGGTCTGTTAAAGGCTAATTTCTAACTATAAAGTCCCTGCAACCTATGGTTTTTTATATATATATATATATATATATATATATATATATATATATATATATATATATATATATATATATATATATATATATATATATATATATATATATATATACGAAACTGCTTACTATTCTGATCCAAGCATTTGAATCTATGAAAGATACCCCAATACTGGACAAGAAATAAGTTACTTACCTGTAGCTGCAGTTATCCAGTATTGGTATCTTTCATAGATTCACATGCAACCCACCCTCCTCCCTGGAGAGGCTTCTCTGGCATTACAATACTACAAACTACACTTGTGCTGGAAAATCTGAGGGATTCAGCCTCTCTTGGGAAGGTTCTACAGGGTGCTGGTTGCTGATTGGTCGTGTTTTGAGTTTGGTCCTTTTTATAAAAGGAGGTTGATAGGCTATTGAATACATGGTTACCTCCATGATAGCCTATGGAAGTTATTATTCACTGCTTTATTATATGTACCGTGGGACTCCCACTTCGACGACGGGGAATGATTCAAGCATGTGAATCTATGAAAGATACCAATACTGGATAACTGCAATTACAGGTAAGTAACTTATTTCTTCCCCCCTCTGATTATTTTTTTTAAACCATCACAACACACTACACTACTGTACTAAGCATCGTTCATAAATGTTTGATTCTTCTTCATTTCTTCAAAGGATTTCAATTAATCAAACAATTTTGATTTGATACCTTCCAGTTCGAACTCTTCTCTCTTCATTATCTTTGTTGTTGTCTCCTTTTCACACCCACATTTTAACTTGTCCCATAACCAAGCAACTTCAAAAGGTTTTAATAAAAGAAATAGACCAATTATACCTAAGAGGAATTATGATAATTGGGGTAAGTATCCGTCTAATCATACTTCCACCCACATCACCAAACCACTCACCAAACTTTGTTAGTCCCTTTCCAATCATTATGTTTCTTATGTATCATGCAAATCGCTCCTTTCTTCACATGAGTAATTCTAAGTCTAGGATGCATTTTCAAATCTCCAATTCTCTCAACAGCTTCTTCTTGCAGTTAAATCTCTGTCACTTCAGCATTTCTACTGATTTTCACTCTCCTCTCATTAAGCCTTCAATACAGTTAAGCTCCACATCGCTCAGCTTACATGCATTCTTTTGATTAGTGGTATTTTTGTTTATATAACATAATGGGTCTAATGTTATTTTTGTTAATTAAATGCAGATTTAGAACCTCAGGCAATTCTTAAAATAAGTAGAATTTCGTCTTAAATTCCACCAAAAGATCTTGATCTGCTAAAATAGAGAAATTAACATTACAAGATAATGAGTGGGATAATGGAAGTTGAGAATACTTTATCTCTTCTGTTACAGTAGTAGGCAAGTATGTACAAACATAACATCTTGATATTTTTCTAATTCTTTGATATTCATTGAACAAACTAACGTAAGAATTATCCTTGAAATTCTCAAAAGAAACATCTCAACGATCTACTCTACTAGTTTTTTAGAATAATTATATGAGTTATCTTCAGAAGTATACCCAACAGGAGTTTATGACTCACTAAAGCACAAATAAAAATTAATAATATAAGAATCGTAAAAATTCTTTTGAGACCTATACAACTTTTATTGGCAGTAGTCATCCTCTATCAAAAACCTTTCAAAAACAAAATCTAAGCAAATATAAGTTCTTCAATTCTCAGAATGATTCAAAATAAGTAGATTAACAAATATACTTTTGAAGCTCAGTTCATAAACTTCAATCCTGGAACAAAACTATCATCAGCAGGATAACTAACAACAAAATCAATCTTCAATTGAATATGAACTGTCATTTATCTCTAACTCAATTTCTAATCTAAGGATTTCAGAAGGCACACTATGAAAAGGAAAAAGCAAAATAAAACCAAAAGTCTTCTTCTCTGGTTCAAAAATTCAGTTTCATTACTTCATCAGGAAATTATTCAACATGCATCATCACCATTCTCAGTTCACAACTATTAATGGAAGCTCTTCTAACAGTAATACACAATCTCTCAAGTTTGTGTCTCTTTCTTCTTGGTCAAACTTTTTGTGATACACCCATTTGGGTGCAGTATACTTATTTAGCACTCAAGGACTCATTTTTTCCTGTTTAAAATCCAAACCCCTCTTGTTAATTAATATGTATAATAGGAGTGCCAGTTATAAGTAGGAGTCCCAAACGTTACAAGAACTGGACAGAATATTGGTAGCCAACTCTGAATCCAACCACATTCTTGTGTCTGGTGATTTTAATCTTTCTTTTGAACCAAGTGAATTAGCCCAAGACCTGTCCAGCATTGAGGACTCAATATGGGGGTTCCCTGATCTTACATCTCCAATAGGAAGAAATCTTTCTAGAGCGGCCTTTCAAGTGGTGGCAGTCACCTTGTATCATGGATTGCGTGCTTTCAACGATCAGTCACCCTCAGCCAAATCATGGGCTCCCACATTTAGTTTAATATTGTGTAACTAATTCTTTTGGATTTCCTTGATTCCCTGCTTCTACTATGATGTACCTGCTGTTAGCTTTTTTTTTGTATAGAATCTTACATTGGTTAGGGTTTTTTTTATTGTGCACTAGTTTTATCCTTTCAAACATGTTTTGTTGATACTGTATCTTGATATTTTACTCAGGATATTATTAATATATTATCCCTATTTTATACATTTTTAAAGATTTTATGTGATGTATTGTGATGTACTATTATGACCTCGATGATCAATAATAAAGTTTTCGATGATGATGATGATTTCTTTTCCTGAAAAATCCCAACCCTGTTGCAGGTCTTAATTCTGGAGGTACGTCTTTCTCTGTAAAAACTGGGACCATTTTAACTCTTGTCATTTTATTTTAAAATCTGAGTCTTCCTAATTTGTCCTCAATTGTCTGACTTGCGACACCATCCAGTGGACAGTAAATTATGCAATGTGCCTTGCTGAGCAAATGAAACCCTAACAAATTAACTGTTCTTGGGTGGGGGTAGAGTCAGCTGCCATGCTGTAAGGAGTGCTCGCTAGGAGCTCCCCGATCCTCCAGAGTCTCCCAACCTATCCGTTAGCTTTACGCACCAGGGGTGTTGCGCCTCAATCTACGGAGCAAGAGGCTGGCGTAGCGCAGGACAAACCAAGATGCCGCCTGCTGGGACTAGAGCCTCTGGGCCCCACGTGTCTGCCGTGTGAGACCAGGGCGGTCCTAGTAGACACAACAATGGCCTTGCGACTTTGGTGTGAGAGCAGCCTAGACGCACCTCTCTCCCACTGATTTCCTGCCAACCTCTGCCCAGCAATGTAGGACCGCCACTGCTCAGGATACAGAAACCGACTCCTTCTGATGCTCATTGAGGTCTTCTTCTAACACGTAGGGTGGCATGCAACTCAATCCTCCTTCGCGCTACCCCCTTCCCCCGGTTTGTTCTTGGCTGGAGTGGAATTTGGCTTCCATCCTCGCTCTGTCACCTGAGAGGGCTAGGGGTGGGCAAAATATCTGTTCCGCAGGCGAAGTTGATGTAATTTTAATGACTCCGCATTACTCTTGTATATAGTTTTTGCACATAGCTTCAGAACAGTAAGTTTGCCAGTGCAAGCGAGATTTGGTTTCACCTAGCATGATTTCCAGTCGCTAGGAGGACATCTGGCCAGATTTTTCTAAAGCAGGCAGTCGCAACTGTTCGCGGTCTGAAGGCTGCCGTGCGAGTAAAAAATCTACTCAAGAGGCAGCAAAAACAGATCGAGTAGCTGCGCCCTCTGTTGCGCTGTGTGGTGCAGTTCACGCTGATTTGACAGTGCAGAATACTCTCCTGATGCAAAATCACAGCGCAAGGAACGTAACGTGGCTATTTCCATCCATTCGTGAAACTCTGCTGAATCTAGTGAGTTTTTATTTAACTTTGCAAATTCCACGAGATCCACCCACCCCAGAGAGAAGTCTGCCTTGAGGAACAGTGACAGAACTGGGGACCAATTGGGCGGTGGGTGGGATGCATCCCGTTTTTTTATTTTTTCCTTTTTCATTGTGCCTTCTCCTTAAAGCTTCTCCCCTCCTGGACCACCACCTCTTTTGGGGGACATGAGGCCCACTGATTGCGACAGCAGGGATTAAGTTTGCGGGGGCGCTACCTGCTGGCCCGCCCACTTAAGCCCAGTTGAGCAACACCAGCTGCATCCACCCGCCTGGTTGTACCACAGTGCTCTCAACACTAGGCCTGCTATCTGTCAGAAGGCCCTCCCTTGCTGCCAGCTCCTACGCTCCCCACACTGTGCAATAGGGTGCAAGAACCAACCGAAGGAGAATTCTACCCAACCCCCACACCTGGGGGTGCAGTCCTTCTCAGACTTCCTCTGTGTTCGCAGGGACACGTTTTGATACTAGAGATTAGATAGTCGTCATCCTAGCTCTCATAGGCTCTACCAGGGAAGCCTTGGAAAACATCAGCCTGTTAAGCGATGACCACCGATAAAATGACTGACCGGGTACGTACTGTCTGTTTTGGCCCCAGTCACGAAGGAGCACACATCCAAACTCTGTGTTATGACTGATCACATCAAGGCTTGCTGGCTTGCTGGCCTGCTGTAGAACATTGAAGGAAGCTCTATGTTTTCATTTCTGGAAGACTAGCTGCAAGAAGTGGTCGCTCCTGAGGGCCTCTCTTCATTCTTGCCCTCAAGAGGGCACATAGGGTGCTGGCACAGACCCCTGGCCAGGAGTAGCTCGCCTCCTTCTTTTTCAGGCCCGAGATTTCCTGTTTCGACAAGCACGCACCACAGGTCCTTTCTAAGTAGAAAATGAAAAGGTTCCCATTTTTTCTGACTACGCTGTGGCTGTGCAGTGGCCCAGGGCATGCTCACTCACTGTGAAGAAAAGTCAATCTGAAATGTCTATTCATTAAACCCTGTTGTTCCCAGCTAGATTGCATGTACAAACCACTTTTCTTGATACTCCTAGAAACTGGCCTGAAACTGGCTTGACACTAATAGATTATGACCACCCAGAACAATCACAGGACCATCCTGCACTTGTGAGGTGCAAACAACCCTGCTCGAAGAGAGACAGGAGCACTCACCCAGTACCACAAAAAGCTCAGGCTTTGCAGGGAGCAGGCTCTAGCTGCAGCAGCTTTTATGAGATGCAGCACTGGAAATAAGGTACTCAGGGCTTCCTCCGCCAAGGAATCTTTCTTGGGCACCGAGAGTGGCCCGGGCTCTGACTCTAGCATTACACTCCCTCGAGTTATGCCCAGGACTGCCAATAACATTTAGTGATCTTACCCACGTCCCGAGACCTGGTCAATAATTTGGCTGTTGTAACTGGTTTTCTGTCCATCTGATGGATGAAGCTCATGCATTTTTCTACCCTTGGAAATACTTGTTGTCTTTGCTAAGAGACTCTTGGGTAAGATGGCCCCACTTCTGCACTGTGCGTTTCTCCCCCTGTCCACTGTGACCCCGCTGAAAGTGTGTTTCCTTATGAGTAGATATGGTTTGGACGGAGCCCCTTGGTGCAACTGTCCTTGGAGGGTTTTGTTGGGGTGTTTGGCCACTGGATTGGGTTGTTGTCTGTTTTCCACTAGGGTGTACTGATCATACATGCTTGCACCATATGAGTGGGTGGAGGAGGGAGGACCTCCCCAATTTGGACTCTGTCTTTGCTTCCATGACTGGTGCTACCCCTACCCTGAGGATAATCACTTGGAAAGTGCAAAGCCTCAATTACCCAAACAATGATATAGCGTACAAGCATTTCTAAAAAAGCAAAAGGCTCAGATCGCCCACCTCCAAGAAACCCATTTCACTAAATTGGAATGTCAGGGGCTACAAAAACAGTGGTGGGATAAGATTTACGCCACTGTCTTTTCCTCATTTCCCAGAGGGGTGTTAATTTTGGTGCTTCCTGGGACTCCCTTTCTCTCCAAAGTTGACATCATTGACCCGGAGGGGGGATCACTGACATAATATCGACAACAAAAATATCGTATTGACAAAATATCGTCGTCATAATACCGACTACAATAATATCGACTACCAATACTTATTTTAAAAAGTACAAAAATATCGAGTACACAATATCGTATCTAAAAAATATCGTACACAACAATATCAAAATATAAAATATTGTTAAAATATCGTTTAACTTTAAAACATATACAAAATATCAAAAAATATCGAATACCAAAATATAGACATCAATATTTTCGACTTTTTAACAATATCGACTATTGAAAAACAGGTCAATTAAATATATGTTTAGCACCAAATATAAATTGACATTATATAACAATATAAAACACTTAAATAACATAAATAATCATTTGCAAACACATCAATATATAAAACTTAAACTTTTTTCAAAAACGAACAATTACAATAATAAAATAAAAGCTTTAAAACATATAATGCTTGCATCAAGTCACATTCAAAACAATGTTTAATATATTTTAAAAAGAAAAACGATAAAATAAACACTTTCTACTAACAAGTTCTTAATTAGCATTTTCCTTATATGGAAACAAACAGCCAAAACAATAAAAAAAATTTACTTCAACGAATCAAATGCTCACATTTTAAAATACACCAATAACATAAAGCAACCAATTAAATAAATACTATATAAGCATGAAACGTTTACATCTCTTTAATACTTCTAACCTACAATAAAGAAGAAGGTGAAACTCTGCCCGACTGTTTCCTGAAAGAAAATTTTCATTACTGAACAAATCTTTAAAACTGCACTAAGTAAGTAAAAGTGTATTTAAAATATAACCATAGTACTAGCCTTCAACACTAATTATTTCTGAGACATAATTTACTAATCTTTCATTGCTTACATTTATATCTCCTCTACAGATATCTTACAAAGCCAGCAAAATATTTTCAACATCCTCACCAATAAAAGAACAATAAATGTAAGTATATTATATTTTTTTCCAAGCCACCTAAAAATATTTTTCAAACGTAATTCACTAATGTATATTTTATTTCTTATCTATCTCCTCTACAGAGAACTGCAAAACCATCCAAAATCATTTTGTAAACACTCATCAACTAAATACAATTAAAAAGTAAGTATATAATTTTCAATTATTAAACACCCTTAAATACCCACCCAAATATCCCTTTTCCCCTAAAATCCCTATCAGCTACAAACAATGTAATTAAATTATTAAAAATTTTCTTTTCTCTTCCCAACAGAAAATACATCAAGAAAATAGAAAATAAAACTTGAAATCGTTTCCTGGACGATTTTATTTACATCAAACCAAACATTGTAAGTATATTCACTGAAATGTAACTGTGTTTAATAAATATGTAGCATTTATTATATTTGAAAAATTGTTTTTTTATTTCCCTAGCATAAGACAAAACAACATGACTGAAGGTGCAGAATTTGTAATGTCACAAAAAATAAAATGTTATTATGTTATATGGGGTATGTCTATACACAGGAGAAACAAATAGGTCTCAAAGTGTTTTGGAAGTGTAGCAAATAATACTCTAACAAATGCTATGGAAGAGCTATTACTCATGAAACTACTGTTCTTTCTGTAAAAGAACATAATCACCCCCAAATATAACAGAGATTGAGGTTTGAGATGCTCTTGAAAGTATTAAAGAAGCAAGCACTAGTACTGATAAACCCACCACCCAAATACTCAAAGAGCAATTATTAAAGGTACCTCAACATGCATCAGGACAATTACCCTCCATAGATTCTTTAAAAAGAACTATTGCCAGAAAGAAAAAAGCAACTACAAGTACCATACCTGCCCCTAAAACATTTGCAGAAGTAGTTATTCCCCCAGAATTGAGCATTACTCACACTAAAGAACCATTTATATTTTTTGATAACAAATGCCCTGATAAAAGAATAATTATGTTTGCTACTGCAAATAATTTAGTTAAATTACAGCAATGTGACACCTGGATGATGGATGGAGCTTTCAAAGTCTGTCCAAAACCATTCTACCAGCTGTACACAGTGCATGGATTGTACCAACATTCAAATATTTCATTCATCTATGCCCTATTACCAAATAAGCAGCAAACTACCTACATAGATATACTAACTAAAATAAAACAAGAAAGCAATAATTATTTTCCTTCAAAAATAATTATTGATTTCGAATTAGCCATGATAAATGCTATACTAAAAAATTATCCACACACGGCAATCCAGGGTTGCTATTATCATTTTAACCAGAGTCTCTGGAGACATCTGCAAAAATCAACCCTAAGTTTACAATATGCTACAGACAGTACTTTCGCCTACCAAATTAAAAAGTTAATAGCACTAGCATATGTACCTGTAACTGATGGAGCAGAGCACTACAATATTCTAATAGAGAGCCCTATTACAAAAGACAAAATAAGCCCACTACTAGACTACTTTGAGGACACCTGGGTGGGAAGACTACACAGATCAGGGCATAGAAGGCAACCTAAATTCCACATTCCTTGGTGGAATGTGTACCCAAGTACCTTAAACAAAGAAGCCAAAACATATAATAGTGTTGAAGGATGGCATAATGCCTTCCAAGCAACAACAAGCAGAGGTAAACCTACCCTACAAAAACTACTACAATCTATACAGAAAGAACAAAGCTATCAAGAATTACGGATGGAACAATCTGTAACTCAAATATGTCCAAAATTAACTAAGCAAACTAAAAAAATGTTTGAGCTACTCCAAAGTCAGGTTACCCTATACCCATCAACAAGAGGCCTAGATTTCCTATCCCTAATAGCCAAAAGCATATTATAAACTACATTTCCACAACTATTATAAACTTTTTCGTTCACAAAACAAACACTTTACACACATATATTAATATTATATTTTCACAAATATTAATTGTCATATATTTTTTTTAATTTAAAAAAATATATTTACAAATAAATAATATTTATCAAAATATACTATAGATCACAATTAATTATAACAACATTTCCCACCCAAATTAATGCAAAAAAATTAGACTTACGATTTATGTAGCTGTAGAAGATGTATTCCAACAAGTAATAATCCTTGCATCTGTCTGTTAATCCATGTTAATGTTTAAAAAAGCCCCCCCAAAAATGCAAAAATCCAACAGGTCCAATATAAATCCATCCTGGCCAAATCCAAGTAATCGAAACCCTCAAAAACCCGAAAAAGATATAAAAATATAAAAATCGCTCCAGGAAATCCCGAAAAATAAAAGAAAGTGTGAGTAAAAACGCGTCTTTCTTTCCAACGTAAAGTCGATTAAAAGTAACCTGCAAAAAATGTCGAAAGCATACCCACCCACACAAATACACCCAAATACATTCATTAAATACAATAACATTAATTTATATTAACAAAACAACACATATTTAGTCATATTATCGTCTGTCTACAATAGGCCTCAAACACTAACTTACAACATCTCACTAAAATATAACTAACACCTACAGCACATCAAAAAGGCGACGAGCTAACAATAAATACAATATATACATCCTAACTAGATTAAAAAATAAGTATTAAGGTGTCCATTACGATACCGGGCGGAATAAAATCCGCCATCTACCATAGCGGTAAAAAACCGCCCGCCTACACCGTCTGAATACCGACCGAGCAATCACGATGTCGCGAAGCGAACACCGCCCGCGGCGGAAAAAACACACAAAATACCGCCCGTCTATGTCCGAGTCGAAGTCCATACGTCCGCCACGGATGCAAACCCGCACGACAACCCAAAACCGCCCGCCCTGACTACCGAGACACCGGCCGTGAAATTAGGATCTTCCCGACATGAGCGTGGAAAATCCACAAATACACCGCCCGCCATCGTAAACAACAGTGATGAAAATGGACATGGCGGAAGCCCTGGCGGCCACGTCCCTGCACAGAAACCATCCGCGGACCAAAGAAACACACACAACATGGCCAACAAGTCCACACAGCAAGCCACGCCCAAATACCCAAACACAGTACACATCCCGAAAACACATCCCCCCTGGACAAACAAATAAACTACAAATCCCAGAACACCAGCCACAACACACCTGAAAACAACAGCACATCATGACACACCCACATAGGTAAGTACAAAAGCAGCCCCTTCACAGACCACAATCCCTTGCAACACTACAAACTGAGGACGAGAGCACAGAACACAGCGAGAGAGAAAGGACAGCAGCACACCACAGACACGCACCCATCACCACCACCACCACCACCAAACACCGGCCCCACAAACCCCCTGCACATCACACACCACACACACACACCGCACCCGCACCACAAACACCAAACCACACACCATGGCAGCACAGAGAATGCCCAAGTTCACTTCCACTGAGCTGACGGTCATGGTCGACGAGATCATCAAGGTGCACCCACAAATCTATGGGAACCAGGTCCAACAGACACCACTAGCCACCAGAAACCGGTTGTGGAGCAGGATCGTAGACCAGGTCAATGCAGTCGGGAACGTGCCACGCAACAGAGCCGAAATCACTAAGAGGTGGCACGACCTGAAAAGCGTGGTCAGAAAGAAGGAGGCCAAGAATCGGCAGCTGGCTGACAGGACTGGCGGAGGAAATCCCACGCTATTTAAGACCTTGGGAGGAGAAGGTGCGAGGCATCCTACATCCGGAGGGTCTCACCGGAATACCAGGGGGAGTGGAGGCTGGTAAGTACAAACAAATGTATACCAGCACACCGCTATGTACTCACATGCACTACCACTATGCCATAGCTCCGAGGGACAAACACCCCCATGTCCAGTACACAATACACAAGACATCACTCACACTTGCAACAGACACTACCACACACTCAGCCCAAACCTACCAACTAACAAAACCATGGAGGCATGTGTACAGTCAGCCAGCACCGCAACTCCTACCAGGTCCCCTTGTACTCCAGAAGTGCCAGAAGGAGCACTCCCCACACCCACACCCATGAGTCAGCCATAGCTGCACTAACCGACAAGTAACAGGTAAGTAGCCGGAACACAAAGTCAGTGGGTCGGAGGGGGGACAGCTGAAGTACAACACCCACCAGGCCCCTAGTCCTACAGCGCAGCAAGGTGGAGCACACCCCACACCCATGTGTCAGCCATAGCTGCACTAACCGACAAGTAACAGGTAAGTAGCCGGAACACAAAGTCAGTGGGTCGGAGGGGAGACAGCTGAAGTACGACACCCACCAGGCCCCTAGTCCTACAGCGCAGCAAGGTGGAGCACACCCACACCCATGTGTCAGCCACTGCAGTGCACACCTTCAGTCGACAGGTAGAAATCACACCCTACATGCAGAGGTGTCTGTGGGCGGTAAGTCATCACCACAACACACAACACCGCCCCCACTCCCACAGACCAGCAACATGGAGCACCCCTCCCTCCCATAACCATGTGGCATCCATTGCATTGCGCCCTCCAAACCAACCAGTAGGTACACAACTGTACAGTCCGGGGTGTCTGTAGGCATGAGGACTGTATTACGACTAACACATGGGACATGTCACGTAGCAGAGGAACACGCAGCACTGCTCCCTGTCATAATCATGTGACCAATGTGCACACGGACATGTATTACAGAGTCATAGCCCACATGAGCCATCACAAATACAGCAACACCCATGGAGCCACGTCTGCATGCACAAGTCCCACTGGAGTACTGACCCACACAGCGGGCACTGTGCCACTCATCACACACATCAGCAACACCATCGAATTCTTGTCCATGTAGTCGTTACTGCCTGTTCCCCTCACAACGTACAACATCGCCCATGTAAGTCTAACCTGTCTAGAACTAACAGTGTGGAACCCCAGTAATGCACATAAACACCACTGGACCCATGAAACACACAGCCACACAATGCACATCCAACATACCATCCATCTCATCTGTCAGCCCCAGTGTCATGAAAGGTATGTCATCGGAACAGCTGGCCCTCATACAGTAGTTCTGCAAAGATACCTGCCCATTACAAAGAATGTGTCTGCAGTGACTGAAGCGCACATCACACTGATTTACAACATACATAATATAGTCAACACCCCAAGAGCACTGCATTGCTGCACATGGCCGAGGTGCACGCACACCAAGGAATTGGCCCATCTGCAATACGTCGTGTGGCACACAACCATCACTCACTCACTACAATGCTTGCAGTGTAATGTCCATAAATGATAACAGTGAGCAGATATGCTGGGGATGTCAGACATACACACACCTTTGTCTCTGCACTGTCATGTTGCCAAAACACATGTCCCGTTCTGCACCCATATGTCACAGTATGTACCCCAAAACCATATTTCACCTCAAAAGCGTTGAGGGGGCTGTACCCCTTTTGCCATCTGCGTTTCTAAGCGTTCCATTTGAACCCCAAAACCATATTTCACCTCAAAAGCGTTGAGGGGATGTACCCCCTTTTGCCATCTGCGTTTCTAAGCGTTCCATTTGAACCCCAAAACCATATTTCACCTCAAAAGCGTTGATGGGGCTGTACCCCCCTTTGCCATCTGCGTTTCTAAGCGTTCCATTTGAACCCCAAAACCATATTACATCTCAAAAGCGTCGATGGGTCTGGAGCCCGCATACACCCAAGCCACAAAATGTAGGCGTACAGCAACACACACTGATTGTCATTGCTAATCCGTCCCATGCCACATGAACACAACACACAGTTCCATTGCCTTGCCCACGCATACACACATCGTACATCCACACACACGCCACTGGGAAACCTGTGCACGACAGTGCACGAACTGTGAATGTCAGACAACCAATACAAACTTTGCAAGGTGCAACACAATAACCTATCTCATTCTCCCCACAGGTGCCGACGAACAGCTGGATGCTGGAGAGGGAGACAGCAGCCAGCACAGCCAGTCCGCAAGCCCCCGACCCGGACTCACGGATGTAGAAGACCTGGACACCTCTTCGGACGAGGACCACCGAGCAGGCCCATCTGGAGTGGCAGGGCCCAACCGCTCCCCAGGGCCCCTCCTACCCACCAACACATCACCCAGGGCTGCTGACCAGTCACAGACCCCTGCTGCCACGGTCATTGCGGCCACCACCACCGCCGCAACAACCACCACCACCACCACCACGCCATCCCTGGCCACAGCACCTGCGCAAGGGGTGGCACGCCCGTCGGGCTCGACCCTGGGAGCCAGACAGAGGACCGTGGTGACCAATGTGGCGAGTGGGCAGGTCGGTGGCAGCAGTACTGGTGGGAGGAGCAGGGTCAGGCCAACGCCATCTGAGCCTGGGAGCCAAGCCCTGCCGCAAATCTCCAGAGTCCTTGGGGCCTATGAAGAGGCCCAAGGACAATGGGCCAGGTCGGCTGCCGACACGCGGGAGGTCCTTGGGGTGTTGAGGTCCATGGACGCCCATATGGGCCAATTCGTGACCCGTATGGACCAACTTGTGGACCTCATGGGCCAGCTGGTGGTGGTGGTGAGGGCCCAAGCAAGGCCAGCCACACCACCGCCGCCACCACGTGCTGTGGCGCAGGGTCGTGCAACATCTAGTTCCCCTGCGTCCACAGCGAGTGAGCAGTCCTCAGCCACCACCAGCAGCCCACCAACACAACCCCCCCTTCCAAACGTGGAAGGGGCCGTCCGAAGAGGAAACAGGTGTCCAGAGAGGACTTCGCACGCTCCAAACGCCAGTGAGTCAGCCAGCCACCCTGACCACCTACTGCATTGACTTGGACTACGATCCTACCCCACACTGCCATGTGAATGGCATGTGTCTGTTGGACTGTGGACATAGAACTTCATGGGTACACCTTGACCATCACGCAGCCATGACCGTCAACTCATTGTCACAGCATGCACCACTTCTGTCATCACCTTGCACACAATCACATGTCACCGCTGTAAATAAATACACCTTGATCACAATCTGCTTTATGTGCCCTGGGTTTATTCAACGATGTGCAACCGCCACCATGAGCAGAAATGCCTCTGCTGTGTGGCATGTAGATAGGCCAGGAGATGTTGTAGGGACCTAGGGGTGAAAACCAGAACAAGAGTCCATTCAATTAGTGTGTCACACACCCATCACACAGTACTTGTCACCAACTACAAGCAATGTACACACATCTCACAGAGCAACGGGGCACAATGCCACAGCCACTGTCAGTGGCATACTACCCTGGACATGGACCATTGCCACACAGCACTCAGTGAACAAAAGGCCTCCGTCACAATGCACACATACACCTGCACAACTACAGCTACATCAGCCGTCGTACATGGTCACTCACCGTCAAGTGAAGTAGCGGGCGATGAGCTGCTGACGCACATTCACAGCTTCCTCCTCTCCACTGTCCTCGTCACTGGACCCGTCCTGGTCTGCAGGCGGGGGCCCGGGCTGATCACCGTCATCCACTATTAGGGGGATCTGCTTGCGAATAGCCAGATTGTGCAGCATGCAGCATGCCACAACTATCTGGCACACCTTCTGTGGGGAGTACGCCAGTGCACCCCCGGTGCGGTCCAGGCATCTGAATCTGGACTTCAGGAGGCCAAAAGTCCGCTCCACCACACGTCTGGCCCTGCCATGTGCCTCATTGTAGCGGACATCAGCTGGTGTCCGAGGATGACGTAATGGGCTGAGCAGCCAAGGCCCATTCGGATAAGCAGAGTCACCTGGGTGTGAGGAATACCGAGATTCGTTGCAATTCCAACTGTACACAAGACAGCATCGCACACCAGGCACGCTACACGAGTACACATACTCACCAACAATCCAAGCACGGTCCGGTTGCAGATTGGTCATCAGACGTGGTAGGATGCTGTTGCGCATGATGTGCGAGTCATGGGCCGATCCTGGAAACTTCGCACACACGTGTGTAATGACCATGTCCGCAAGGCACACCACTTGCACATTCAGGGAGTGGAAGTGCTTCCGATTCCTATATATGTGCTCCATGGCCTGTGGTGCTACAAGGCCAACATGGGTGCAATCAATTGCACCAACAACGTGGGGGATCCGTCCAAGGGCATAGAAAGCACCCTTCACTGCCGCCAAATCACGAGCCCTGGGGAATCGGATGTACCGGTTCCTGTACAGCATCATAGCTGACAGTACATCCCGTAGCACCATGCTGAACATGGGCTGGGACATCCCACCTCCACTGCCCACTGTGTGTTGGAATGACCCAGTGGCGAAGAAATGCAGTGCAGCCATCACCTTAGCCGTGGGGGTAAATGCAGTTGGATACACCCTGCGAGGACGGAGGTGGGGTTCCAACAAGGCACATAGGCGATGCAGGGTGGGTCGGTCCAGACGGAATTTCCGGATTACCTCCACATCCTCCATGTCTGACAGCAATTGGTAGGGGCGATGTATGTTTGGTCTCCTCCTAGGAAAGATGGAAGTGGACACATGTCAAAGCAACACGCCACATGGCATTTTCACATACACAAAACAAAAATGACTGACCAAGCAATTGAATCACAGAACAGCTGACAAGTAGGGACAGCACAGCCACAATACACTTACACAGGTCCCCTTACCAATAGCAATGAGCAGTGACACAAACCATTGCTATGAGCATGCACATGGGGATTTAGGCCATAAAAACTTGTAAGGCATGACGATGATATCAGACTGCATATTTGGGAAGCGGCAACACCACGGCAATATAACTAGCTGCTGTGCCTGACACAGCTTCCGAGGCTGGGTGAGTATGGCACACACCAACAACGCTATGGACACAGGCTGAGCGGCAAAAACAAGTGGGTCCTGTTGCACGAGGGGATATGAGACAGTCATTGATGTCCCTACTTCACCCTATGTACAGCACTGTACGGATCACACCTCCAAAACACATTGACAGGTGTACACATTGACAGCTCCATGACAACACAGCTGTGTGATTGCAAATACACATCACAAGTGACACGTAACGTTGCACGTGCCAAGTGGGAGATGTACATAGTGAAAGATGGCATGTGTGTGCATATGCATGTCCCATGCTCCCATGCCAATGTGTACATGATGATGTGCCAACAGACATGTGGAGGCTGAGCACTGGCCGTCCCTGCCCATGCGCACAGCATGTTGTGGCCCTGTCCAGTGTGGACCTGCTCCCACACACAAGTCATGGCCACACCTGCTGATGCATTGCGCACATCATACTGTGTAGTGCACATGGCATCAGCGGACTGTACCCGCCATGGGCCAGGCCCTTACGGCCAACTCAAATGGCCCTCGCGGTTGCACCCTGCGTGTTCCACTATGGAGGTGAGCGTCCCGGGCCAGCTGGGAGCAGGCCATCGTCTGCAATTTAAGCAGGCAGACACGGTACACCAATTGTAGCGGCTTGGACCCACTGAAACTGCCCCAGGGGGCTATATGACTGTGGGAGTGAGACCGGCATTACCACAGCTACCAGGGACTGCAGCCTGGCATCCCTCAACAACACCTGCTGCTGCCACCTGTCCACCTTAACGTCGATGACGCTGAAGATATGTCCAGGTCCACTCACCAGCGAGGAGCTGGAGATCCTGGATTCCGAGCTCCACGCACACTGCACATGGCTATCCCTTGCAAAAGTTGTGTGTGTGAGACAACCACAGTGTGTGTGGGAGTGCATGTGGGGGACACACATGTCGTTGATCCGCAGCACCATGAGTCAGAGCCTGTGGGGTTCCAACATGCACTGCTCACCATGCTTACTGCAGGTGGCAGGGGTATGTGAGCTCTCGGGCGCTTTGCCATGTCTGTCCCTCCCGAGTGGTGGTACATGGCAACTTCATGTCAGACATCCAGTGACACAGCCAATTGGCAATGCAGGTCTCAGAGCACTTGTTGCTCGTGAGAATGGCAGGCTGGGGCCATGCTGCCCTTCTCAGTCCCAGCAGGCCTGGGCTGCACATTGACTGCACAATGCCAGTAGGTGACAACACAGACTGCCCAGTGGGTTACATGTGTCTTCTGTTCAGGACCCTCCGGAAAAGCGCTAACTCAGCACTGTCGATTGGACACACCATGCCTCGTGATAGGGATGTGTGTGAGAGATAGTGGCACAGAATGTGACCTCCATTGCGGGGTGGGCCATGCACAGGGCGAGTATGTTGATGGTTGCGCAGTGTTGGACACAGTGGGTACACCCACACAGATGTGTTGCCTTGTGAGCTTTGTGTAGGTCCACCTGACAATGGACAGTAGATGTGGACAGGCTACACATTGCTCGATGTGCTGTCAACCTGCATGTGAATGGGTTGGACAGGTACTGTGTACACACTCCCAGCAGCATGCATTCACGTTGTGGTGTACACATGCTGTTAGGCCATGTCCGATTACTTCCTGGCTCTGTTGCACGTCTCGGAGTATTTGGGATGGGTCAGCAGCATGCCACTGTGATTGGTGGATGTGGGTGATGTTGAGAAGTGCATTAGTGACATTCCAAGCCTCCTGTGCACCATCCCTGCAGTTGGAATTCCTCCAGCCCAAGGACTTGTGAGGAGCCATTGCTACCAAGTTGATGCCTTTGTGTGTGTGTGACCGCCAGTGCAGCCAATTCCACAAAGGGTGTGACGGCATCTGCCGGATGGGCCACTACGTGGCGTTGACGAATCGGGGGATGCCCCCTCGTATTGTCAGGTTAGCACGGCGCTGCATTTCACCAGTAATGGTCTGCATCTTGACAGTCACACGGCCTGTGCCGGATGCACGTTTGTTGGGGCATCAGCAGCAAGCAAGTTTACAGTCTTGTGGGATGGTGTCTTTTGCTGTGAGAGGCAGCATGTGTCCACAGCCTACCCATGATCTGGGTAATGTGATGTTTGTTTTGTGATGCAGTGTGTAGTAACTGTAGTCTGTGCTGTGTGCATCTGACATGCATATGCTAGTCCTGAGGCTTAAGATGCAATTAGGGCACTCTGCATTCCCAATGCACTCGGAGTCGTAGCCCTCAGGTACAACCTGTAGTAGGCTGGAGTGGCTATTCACATGTATGTTAGGGGCACTGTGCCTACTCTGATTTCGGTCGGACATATGTGTGCGATGCCTCACCTCATGTCTCTGGTACTTACACATCCGGCACACCGTGCAACAACAGTTGTGCTCGTGTGAACGACAGGTGGATGGCATGGGCTCATGGCCATTGTGGGCTGTCATGTTGCAGTCTGTGTGAGTAGTTTCCCATTCTGCTCCATGCAGGTATGTGTTTGGCCTAATTACATAGTGGTCATCCTTGCCACCATCAGGATAGTGGTTGTGCACAACGCGAGTTGGGGCTATGGTCGCAGGGTGACACAGGCCGTGTGTAGTGCGATGTGCACTACATTCGTGGCACTAATTAGCGGATTCCTTTCCTGTACGTCAGCCATTGGGTGTTGATTGTGGTGGCTGTATACTATTGCACAGGTATCGTGCAACATGTGGATTTGGGTATGTTCTGTGCTGCTTCCCTTGCACATGTCTGTGTCATTGATGCCAGATGAGTGGGCCCACCTCGCTCTCTCTCATGTGGCATCTCCCCTGGGTGCTGAGGGACAGGGGACGCTCAACAGTGGGGTGGCTTCGGATGTAGCAGCTGCACAGCTGCTGAGTGAGACAGTTGTGACCTGCGCCTCGGAGGGGCTAGACGTGTGCTGGATGAATCACAGGCCCAGTGGGCAATTTCGGCGTTATCTGAGGACTGAGGTGATGCATCCATGTTTTATGACTCAGGGGACGTGGACTCTGGGTCTTCTTCAGCCACGCGGAGGCCAATGCCCGCCCTCCCATTCACTTCCACTGGTGCAACACGTGTCGGCAGAGGGATGAAGGATAGGGTGTCCTTCACACCAGGCACAGCTGCCCCTGCACATGTGACCCCTGCTGCCCTCAGTGCTGGGTCTGTTGAGCTGATGTGCCATCTGTGCGTGGGGCAGACAGCTCTCCTCACTTACGTCATTGCCCATGACATCACTTAGCCGCAGGAGACATGGATGATGGAGGGCCCACATGTACGCGTGGGTGGACTACACCAGACCGTCCAATGGTTGTCACCCCCAGTGAAGGTGTGCCTTCAACTGCGCCAATCTCAGACTGACATTCCTGACCCTTTCCCCACCCCGCTGGGGAGTGGCACATCTGACGGCAGCAGTGCACGAGTCCTAAATCGGAGGAGTGGGGGACGCTGACGTCCCGACCGGATGTGACATGTTGGAAGGTGGCTTGCACCGTCAGACTTATGGCCTCCCCTCGCTCACCCCAATATGCGTTTGCATCTGAGAAGCCAGCGCGTGCACAGGCAGCTCCGAGCTCGCACCAGAGAGGCCAAAGAGTGTATGTGTGGGTCCATTTGAACGAGTTGTCTGTCTCGCGGTATAATCAGTGGCGGGACGCCGTCCACCTGCGTGGTACCCCGACTCGAGACCTGGACAACATTGACAATGCATGACAGGCTCCGCAGTCCGGATACACCACCTGCAACACACAGAGGCTGTAGCTGCCCTAGCGGCCCAGGCCGCGTCCAACTGGAGCTAATGGACCCACACATTCACTCTTTGACCTCTCTGGGGCGAGCTTGGAGCTGCTTGTGCACGCGCTGGCTTCTCTGTTGCAATGGCATGTAACGTGTGTGGGGAAATAGGCAATGAGTGCGATGGTGCGAGCCACCTTCCGTGACGTCACTCCCGGGCGCGATGTGTGCGTCCCCCACTACTTATATTTGACTTGTGCCATGCTGCACAATGAGGATGTGTTGCCTGCGTGATGTGACCAGGAGGAGCGCGCCATGACCTCTCACCCACCATGCTCCACTGCCATCCCGTGCCCTGGATAGCCCGTGCAGGTGGACAATGTTGGGGGTACACCTGGTCGACAGGGGATGTGCGTGCCTTGGCAAGGGCCTGGCGGACGCACAGCAGTATCCAGCATGTCCCCAGAGGGTGGGCTGACGTCTACACCTGATGCAGCATTTTTCGTGTGGCCGCCTGTTGTGCACACACGTGTTCACATTCATCCCCAGACAGGTGGTCTTTACAAATGCCCAAGACAGCGGTAATCTAGTGCTCCCGAATCCTCCCAACACAGTGTGTTTCAACATTGCATGTGCGCACCTACCCGTCACACCCACCCACCTGGGCCAAGCGTAACTCCCGCTTCACATGACACATGTGTGTCTTCCACAGTTGTGCTACTCTCTCAGGGCCGGACCTGCAACTGTCCTGTAGCTTACACACAGCACCGAGTCGTACTGGCATCCTGTTAGATTGGTAGGCACACTCACACATCTCCTTCTGACACAGTGGTGGCTGTGATGGATATTGTGACTGCCATGGCAGTGTTGGCTGGACATGGCAGGGCACACTCACACACATTGCATCCGCGGCACTACGTGTCACTACTCGGCACATCGAACTGGGCACTGTCCCTGGGGTTGATGAGTAATGCCGCCTGTCGATGTAATCTGTGACTGGATGCTGTTGTTCCTGTAGTCGGTTGTATCTGTGTAGTTGATGATTGCAGTTGTTGCAGTGTGTGCTTGGTTAAGTGGGGCACATGCCGTGTATGTTACCTCAGCAATTGCAATGTCTGGTCTCACATTCCAATGTGTTGTACACGTGGCAGGGACTTCACTTCTTTCAGACTCTGCTACTTGTGTGTGTGATGAATCTGCTTTTCTGTGCAACGGATTGACTGCATGTATTTGGTGTTATTTCTGGCTAAATGTATCCGTGTCATGTTTGCATGCATGCAATGCACAGGGTGTGAGTCTAGCCACAGGTGGACTGGCAGCATGCGCTGAGTATGCGGTCATGTGTGAGCTTACTTGCTGTGTGGCCAGCGGTGTAGGTGTATGTTAGTCTTGTGATGTGCATTGTGCCTGGGCACATGGCCTACTCTCAATGTGTGCATTTGGGATGTGGTGGTGTGTGGTGTGGGTGGTGTGAGTTTGGGGTGGCGTTGGTGTGTGTGTGTGTGTTGTGGCCATGTCGACTACACACATATGTTTCCCAGGCCCATGGTGGATGTTTGTAACCGTGTTGAGGTCTGTGTATATGATGAGATGTGTGTGTTGTATGTTGCACGGTATGCAGTGTGTGGGTGTGTCCTTGCAGTTCAGGATGACTCCTACTTGTTATGGTTCAGACGTTGTGTGTGTGCAGGGTGTGTGACTGTCAAGATTGTGCCTAGTTCAATTGTGCATGTCAGATTTTCTGCAGTTCTTACTCATTGTGCGGTGCTGCCCACCCATACTGATGTCGTGTGTGTGTTTTGACAGGCATTGCTGTGGCATGCTTTTGCGTGGCTCCTACTTTTGGTTGCTGAGTGTGTGGTCAGACTGTGTGGCAAATTGTAGACATGTGTAGGACTGTGCTTTGTAGTGACCAGGCCGTCAGTGTTGATGTGATGATCTTTCGGGCACCTTCAGAGTCTGACAAGTCCTGCTCCAGGAGCTGTGGTATTGCACTGTGGCCACTGTTGCGGCTACTCATTTGCGTTGACATCCAATGACAGTGGACTACATGGTCATCTCACGACTGTCGTGTACTTCACACACTCTCATCCTCTCTCATTCGTACTTGTGTTTGTGAAATGATTCAGCGGAGTCACATTTTTGCTTCAAGCCATGTATTTGGACTTACGTCCTCTGTGATGCAGTATAGTGGACACTACTGGCAGCGAAATGCATGTGGAGGATCTACTTAGCATGATTACACATACAAAAGGGGTTAGGGGTAGATGTGATTAGTTGTTGACTGTGGAATGAGGGCTTCAGAGTTACAACTGCCTTGCCCTTGCTATGCTAATGTACATTTGCTAGTTACTGAGGAGCTCTCGACTTTGACACAGACAGTAATCATTTTGCCTACGAGACAGCTTGACATCATAGGTACAGTACATCTCAGTTCCATGGTACAGGTTTACTACAGTAGTTACTACGACACACGTGCGTGAGGGGTGACATCAGAGCATGAGCCTACGTGCATGCAGCAGCGTGTCACTAGTTGTTGCAATGTGGTGGCTACTGAACATGTCACATTCACTGGGGTCATGTTGTTGGGGGATGCATTTGTTGTCCATGCAAAAGTCCTGGCACGGGAGTACAGACAAAGGTGAGGTGACAGTTCTCACGTGATACAGCAGACAGATTAGTGTGCACTGACCGGTGCATATGTTCATGTGCGCAGGATACATATTATAGCATAGTTGTTCGTGCAGTATTGTCCATGTGGTTACTGTACACAAGTCCCATACCTCTGCCTCCCCTGTTCATGCAGAGATATTGGATGTGGTGAGGAACAGAGAGAATGTCCCGAAAATGTCCGATGTCATGGCAGTGGAGTTGATAGTGTGGTGTTTGTTGCAGATTGTATGGTATAGTTGTTGTACAGCTAACTGCCCAGTCCGTGCGAAAGCCAAGCATGGGTACGGTGTTGAACATCATTGTTCAATTGGGGGTATTGCGCAGGGCCCGACGAATTGACAAGTTGTCAGGTATGCGATACCTTCCAGCAGGGCTTCCATGGCATTGTTGTTATACATGGATGCCATCCAATGAAGCGGATGGTGGCTGTCAATGTGTTCATCGTAAGTTGTCCCTTGTAGGAGCCTGATGGGACATGTTGGATGACATTCGATGAAACTGTGATCCAGAATCCGTTGTGTGGAGGCACACATGTCCCATTGCAGTGTGTGTCCGATTGCAGCCACATACGCCATGCCCCCATAGACTGAACAGATCCTGTCGTGTGCGTCCAGGGGGCGAACAGTTGTACCAGGTCCGCCTTTGGACATGCCGGGTTGGAGAGACATAAATCCACAGGACAGTGGAAGGGACACCTCCGACAGTAGAAGACGGGGATGACGCAGCTGAACATTGCGATGCGGTAAGTTACTCGGTAACTTACGTTCAGCATGGCCAGGTTTTCACAGCCCACTATCTGTAGCAGGCTGTCCATGTAGAGCTGCATCTGTCCGGCGTAGTTGGGTAGCTGTGGTGCGACTGCCATTTTGCTACAGGGCGATGTGATGGCGTGCTCCAGCCGGCTGTGCAGTCAGCAGAGTGCAACCTCCGACGATGCTGGGAAATCTGGAATAGTCGTACGGAGGCAGGACTTGGGTTATAGTAGCTTGTGCGGAGGACACAGGTCCTCATCCCACATGCTTCTATGAATGGTCAAGGTCAGTGGTGTCTGACTCCTTCCAGATTACTTGCATGTGAACCACAAGGAGGAGTGGTCTTATAATTTTCTTTTGTTCAGAACTGTCTTTCATGTTGTGTGCTATCTGCACATTGGACGGTTTCCTCGGCATGCCTCTGTTTGGCTTGTTGTTGGGACAATGACTGTATTCTCCGGCTTGTTTTGTCGAAATGTGGTTTCAGAGTGGGAATGGAAGGCCATTCAGTGCTATCTGCTTTCCCGTGTGTGGGCGGCACGCTGCGTTTCCGCTATACGTTGGGCCTTGTGTGTGTGTGTTGTAATTGGTAACACCTGTTGTCAGGCACCCGGGTTTTTTTATGTTACGTATTGCATGTATTGGTATTGGGTGCAAGATGGTATCAGTATTTTTGTATGGTACTGGCGTGCCTTTTGCGGGCGGGGTCCATATTCTGCGGCGTGATGTAGCAGCCGCTGTGTGCTTCGCCATGTTATGCACACAAGGGTGTGTCCTATTTTGGCGTGACGTCACTGCCCTGTTCGGTACACTTGTGTGACGTCATGTTGGCACCTGTGAGTTGGCCGGTTGGGGACATGACTGATGCAGGAATGCCACGTGACATGTGCGTTCAGGGTGGGGCTGGTGTGTGGTGTGTGTAGTTGTGAGCCTGTGTTATTTGTGTGCGGCCACATGCATGGCGCTGTAGTTGGCCTCTGCGTTGTGCGCATGTGTAGCTGCGTCATCGCCGCTGCGCTGCGTTGCCGTGACGGGGACGTCAGTTCCTGGTCCCGGGTAGTGTGTGCCCGGTTGTTGCGAGTTGTTTCATTTTGCCCGGTGTGACATTTGTGGGTGCAGTGGTGGATGTGTCCTGTCCACACAGGGGTGTCTGGGGGGGCCATGTACAGTTTTTCCGCCCTTGCACTGTGTGCGGTGTTTGCGTGCCCTTGTTGTGTGTCTGCCTACCTGCGTCGCCGCGGCGCGTTGACTCCTAGGTGGTGCATCAGGTAGAGCATGGGGATGGCCTGGAGTGCAGGATTCATGTCGTGGTGGGCCGCCTTTTTGGTGTCCGTACTCGGGCGGTCGAGTTTCCGCCTTGGTATCTCGTGCGGTGTCTCTTAGCCGGGGGAGCTGTTTGTTTGCGGCATCGTAATTTGTACGCCGGGCGGTACGTGATTTCGTCTGTCGGTGTGCGTCCATTGGCTCGCACCGCTACGTGTACGGGCGCACTTTGATGGCGGGCGGCGTCGCGGGCTTACGGGCGGTGTTTGGCTGATTTTGCACATCCTAATTGGGCGAGCGTGTGGGCCGCGGCGGGCGGACGGTAACTGTTGGTTTTTGCCTCCGACAGCACGGCGGTAGTGCTTCCGCCCGACATCCTAATGGGCCCCTAAATTAGATAAAATAATTAAAATTCCCCTTACCTTGCTCAACGCGACGCAGCTTCCAACCGCGAGCTTCTCCGGTCCTAAATGACCCAAAATAACAGTACGCAGTTACAAAATAGTCCCTGTGAAATAAAAATGGCTGCTTAAATAAATGTAAAAAAAAGGAATAAGGTTATAAACATGCATTATATTAAAGTGTAAATGTTATATATATTTTTCTTATATTGTACCATTTTTTTCTGTATATTTAAAAATTAGTATATATTTTATTATACTTTGTAAAGTTATAATAATAATTAATATAAAAATATATTTATTATTATTATAATTATATATGTATTTTTTTAAATTTCAATCAATATTAAAAATACATATTAATTATGTACAAATGTAATAGGAAACTTACCTGTTTTCAAAAATGTTTGTTATGCAATACAACAATGTAATAATAATATTATTAATATTTTATATACTAATAATATTAATTAAAATGTTATTTACATGTAATAAAGTTATTATTTTTCCAAATGTTAAAGAATATTCACTTCAGCATTATAATGTTACAATATTCAAGAATAATTAAATATATCAATGCTTTATGTTATGTATATATATGCAAAAAATGTTTATATTAATTGTATAAATATATTATGATGTTCCAACTGTTGTAAAATAATAAAAAAATATGTTTTGTATATGAAAATATGAATACTTATGTTATAAAATTTGATTATATCATAAAATGTTCTTTTCCTAAAAAAATTCCATTAACTAATAAATGTATGTAAAATAATTTAAGTTCCTTAAATAAAAATGGACATATTTTCTGTGTTTTTATTAATATGTATTCCATACTATAAATAAAAAATAAAAAAATTCTTTTTACCTACTTATACAAAAATAAAGGTTGTTTTAAAATTAAAAATGTCAAATTTTTTGTATATGTATATATTATTATTGAATATTTTACTTAAATATATTAATTTGATAAATGTACCATTTTAAATTACTATAAATAAGCATAATGTTTTCTCTATTAGTAAATTATAAAATATACATCAATTTCACAATAAAAATACATTATCACTGCACATAATAAAAACCTCTTATATTTGTTCACATATAAAAACACATACTGTAATTTTCCTACAACTATTTATATAAAATTAATAAATACACAGCAAACAACATATATGTAATATAAAAATCTTAGATAAATTATAAATAAATTAAAAACTATTTGTACATAAACATATATCACTTACTATTCCCAATACAGTTAACTAATAGTCAGGGAAGGTGCTGGACATTAACCATATATAATTTACTCTTCCCACTCCAGTTTGGATTAAGTCAGAGAAGTTGATGGACATTAACCATATATAATTTACTATTCCCACTACAGTATGTATTAAATCAGGGAAGGTGCTGGACATTAAACATATATAAATTACTATTCCCACTCCAGTCAGTATTAAGTCAAAGAAGGTGCTGGACACTAAAGATATATCAATTACTATTCCCACTGCAGTAAGTATTAAGTCAGGGAAAGTGCTGAAGACTTAGGGGTCGATTCCGATCTCGGCCGGAAGCGCACCTAACACCATTCGTCCGGAAAAAAACCAAGCCGAACGCGTGTTTCCCGACCGATTCGAACAGTCGTCCGAACAGAAGTACGATGCGCATAACAGCACAGATTCCGAGCGAGCCGTACTTACCCATTTCAGCTCCTGTTCCTCACCCGAGCCGGATCCGTAAACGCCGAATCGAGTCGCACAGAACCAAATACACAGCACCTTCCGGCCGGGCTAGTACGATGCGCCTTCCGTACGCGCCGAACCCGTCGCTACGTCCGGCACGTCCGAGCATCCGGGAAAGCTGTACATAAGCTCCGATTCGCGCCACAAGACGATCCACGGCGACGAGACGAACAAGCCAGCGACGAGTACGAGTCGAAGCCACAAGAAACCCGAA
The DNA here is from genome assembly GCA_963921515.1 of Calotriton arnoldi. NCBI lineage: Eukaryota > Metazoa > Chordata > Amphibia > Caudata > Salamandridae > Calotriton > Calotriton arnoldi. Next base: position 2,016,473 of record CAWUFW010000960.1, read on the forward strand.
CGATACGAACCAACCATGAATCCCATCGCGCAGGTCCTACCAATACTCTACATCTATTACCGGGACCGGTACGGACGCGTACGGCGCAGTCGGTAAGTCAAACACCCACAACACAAACAAACGACACGTACCCGAAATATGTCACACACACATAGGGATGCAGGAATGACGCACACTAGCAACAGCAGAACCATAGGGGCGGGATGGCTATCACCAATGCCATACACACCCATAGGGGCCTGGATGCCTACCACTACCACCACCCCTACTCAGGGGGGGCTGGATGCCTACCACCACCACCACCCCTACTCAGGGGGGCCTGGATGCCTACCACTACTACCATCCCCACTCATAGGGGGATGGATGCCTACCACTACCACCACCCCTACTCATGGGGGGCTGGATGCCTGTCACAACTACCATCCCCACACATAGGGGGATGGATGCCTACCACTACCACCACCCCTACTCAGGGGGGGCTGGATGCCTACCACCACCACCACCCTTACTCAGGGGGGCCTGGATGCCTACCACTACTACCATCCCCACACATAGGGGGATGGATGCCTACCACTACCACCACCCCTACTCATGGCTGCTGGATGCCTACCACTACCACCACCCCTACTCAGGGAAGGCTGGATGCCTACCACCACCCCTACTCAGGGGGGCCTGTCACTACTACCATCCCCACTTATAGGGGGATGGATGCCTGTCACTACCACCACCCCTACTCATGGGGGCCTGGATGCCTGCCACTACTACCATCCCTACTCAGGGGGGGCTGGATGCCTACCACCACCACCACCCTTACTCAGGGGGGCCTGGATGCCTACCACTACTACCATCCCCACACATAGGGGGATGGATGCCTACCACTACCACCACCCCTACTCATGGGTGCTGGCTGCCTACCACTACCACCACCCCTACTCAGGGGGGGCTGGATGCCTACCACCACCACCACCCCTACTCAGGGGGGCCTGGATGCCTGTCACTACTACCATCCCCACTTATAGGGGGATGGATGCCTGTCACTACCACCACCCCTACTCATGGGGGCCTGGATGCCTGCCACTACTACCATCCCTACTCAGGGGGGGCTGGATGCCTACCACCACCACCCCTAGTCAGGGGGGCCTAGATGCCTGTCACTACTACCATCCCCACACATAGGGGGATGGATGCCTACCACTACCACCACCCCTACTCATGGGGGGCTGGATGCCTACCACTACCACCACCCCTACTCAGGGGGGGCTGGATGCCTACCACCACCCCTACTCAGGGGGGCCTGGATGCCTGTCACTACTACCATCCCCACTTATAGGGGGATGGATGCCTGTCACTACCACCACCCCTACTCATGGGGGCCTGGATGCCTACCACTACCACCACCCCTACTCATGGGGGCCTGGATGCCTGTCACTACTACCATTCCCACTCATAGGGGGATGGTTGCCCACCACTAACACCACCCCTACTCATTGGGGGCTGGATGCCTGCCACTACTACCATCCCCACTCATAGGGGGATGGATGCCCACCACCCACACCACCCCTACTCATAGGACGGGTAATGCATGACACAACCAGCATACTTGAACATTGTGGCAGTGGGGTCTAAAACCCCATCATCACAGTGACCAAAAGGTAAGTGTGGGGTCCACAGCTGAAGCACATTTTGAACATTGTGGCAATGTGGTCTAAACCCCCATCATCACAGTGACCAAAATTTAAGTGTTGTCATGGAAAAAGCTGCAAATGCCAAACAGCATGGATGATTCCTGGTCACAGAACAACAAACACATCTGTGGCATAGTAGTGCTTGTGTCCCATAGCAACATAGATTGGGTGAGGCAAACAGTGCAGTGCAAATAAGACATACCTTTGGCCATGTGCAGACAAACATCACCCATGGGGGCTGACATTGTCAACATTCATCAATAACACAATGACAGAAGTGACCATCATAATGCAGACCCACATATCTGCACCAATGGACACACAAATGTAGATATCCTGTGGAGACTGTGTATGTGAGGTGAAGAAATACCATACCATGGCAGCAATGGGACATACAAACCATGATCATTGTGCTGACTGATGACCTAGGAGTTCCAGGGACAGCAGGGGAAACCCACCAAACAACATACAGCCAATGGCACACTAAAGATATGTCAATGCAGTGGTGCAGATGCACAAAGACAAACAGGCAGCCTCACACTGCATATCAAATACAACAGGTGATGGGGGGGTGTGCCAGTGTCCCCAGGCAACCACACAACACACGAGGAGGCCTGAATCCCAATTACACAGATGTGAATACAGTGCCACACAAAAGTAACACATGTATCAGGTTTCCCCTATGTGGGCAATCAGGCATTGTTAGATGAGAGGGAGCCCAAATTACACATGTCACACAAGCTTGTAGGAACAGCAACTAACACAGCAAGAGACAGACCCACCACAGCACTACCCCCAGGGACCCCACATTGTGGTGACCCTGGCCTGCATGATAATCCCACTGTGATGACAAAGCTAGATGTCGTTCACACTGTGAACCACAGTCATGTGTCCTGAGCAACAAACTACCATCACACCTACACAAGCACAAATCAATCAGCACGGCCTGTCAGCCAAGGCCAATATGGAGGTAGGGGTCTAGCCGTGCAACAACTCTCATTTGCACACACTCAACACCACACACCTTGATCTCCACCAATGTGCAGCAGTGAAGCTCACATGGACTGGTGACATTGCACATGCACCCATGACAATCCCAGGGGTGGTGGTGGGAACTAAGGTGCAGAAACCCATCACACATGGCCAGTCAACAAGACTCGTGAATGTCTGACACACTGCACAGTACGCTGTACATGGGCATGACGTCAAATCCACACCAACCAATGGGATCCCGGCCACAGTCACACACCAATGAAGAAGCCAAGGTCACCCACAAAGAACACACATAGACAACTTCCAACATTGCAGCTCTGACCCTGAGGAGTGGCAGCAGTCACACACACAACGTGTCACAATCACTGAAAGCTACCACAAACTGTAAATTACATGACTTGTGTAACCAACAAGTGCCAAGGGGAATCCTGACTGTGTCTCATCTGCGTTTGCCCACAAACTCAGCCCTGACAGCAAACACACCTATGGATGACACCCTGATGACCAGTAATGTGCCATGCACCCACATCCCAGAGAACCCAGGGCGAAGATTTTGGGGGAACATAGGTCAACTCAGCAAGCATCACAAACAGGAACATCACTAGGGATCCCAGCCTGCGTAGCAAAATGGAAGTGAACACACACAGACATGCTCACACAACACACACCTTGGGCTCAGGCAATGTCACGGAATTACACACTGCCATGAGGGGACTCCACTCCTGTGTAAGGAAAGCTGTGCCATACGTTGTCTCTGCAGGGCTCTATCATGTCAGCAGAACACTTGGTCACTCAGTCAACAATTAGCACAAAATGAAGGCTCTCGTCACATCAGCCTGGTCATGGGAGTGTCACCGAAATCATCTGCACAGATCCAACACACATGTATAGCAAGTTGCACTGATAACACAGATGAGTCCTTCCCCATTGATGCCCAAACTTGCATGTCCAGTGGAGATGGTCACACGGTCAGGGAAATAGACAAATTGAACAATGGCAAGCACAACTGATGTGCAGGGGTGTAAGCCACAGATGTGATATTGCAAATAAATGTAGGAAATCCCATTGGCAAATATTGAAAACATGACACCCTCATATTGCTGCAAAGGATGACATGGATATACACCAGGATAGTACACATTCCCCTGGACCACATGGGGTCCTGCACAGTAACACTTCATTTTCCTGATATCAAAAATCACCATCACTGCAGCAAGGGCATGGTTAGCATCATCAACATCATGTACATCTGAAGCAAAACCACTAGAGAACAGAAAGTAGCTTTATTCAGCATATGTGGGTGTAAAATAGAAAGTCCTGAAAAAGACAAAGGCCAATGGCCAGTCCATCAGTAAAGTCCGAACAGGGTGACAGTGGCAGATGTCACCCTTTGCTTGCCTGCACTGCTACGGACCAGGGACATTCCCCTCGGAGGGGCATACGGGGGGGCAGGCCAGGCACCGCAGGGACAGGATCAGGGCTCACCAGAAGGAGGCAGGGAAGGGGTGGCTGGTGCTGGAGTGTCACTGACAACTGCAGTGGAGGTGTCTGACATGGTGTGTGCCGGCACAACTGGGGGCATGAGTCAGATGGTGTGGGTGCCGGCACGACTGCAGTGGGCTGGCCAGATGGAGTGGACAGGTTCCCCACTGCAGTGCCCAAGTCAGACGGGGTGGTAGTGGACTCCACTGCAGTGCCTATCTCCAGGGGAGTAGAATGGGGTTCAGGTAAGGTGGGCAGGACAGAGGGGAGGACACGGTCTCCACACCAGTGGCACAAACATGTGCAGCGGGGGGTGTGGGGCTGGAAGAGCAAGTGGTAGGGGGAGAAGGCCGGATCATTTTGGGGATGGTGTATCTGTGGGTGGGGGAACCTGGGGCAGGGTGTGGTGGGGGAACCTGTGTTGTGGGGGCCTGAGGGATGGAGGAAGGAGACTGTGTGGTTGAGCTGCAGGGCGGTGGCGGGGTCTTGCTCTTCCGGGTCCGGGGGGACTTGCGGGTGGGGGCCTCAGTTTGTCTGTGCCTGGGGGAGGGTGTCCGGGGGTGAGGGGCACTCCCTCTGTGTGGGTGGACTTCCTCTTCCCCCTGTATGCTGGATCAGCTGGATCGGAGGGGAAGAGGCCGAGGTCACAGAGGAAGAGCTGCTTTTTAGGTGGGGTTGCAGGTGAGGCAAGGGAAGGGGTCTTGGAGGGAGAGGATTTGGAGGACTGCGGAGTGACTGTGGATGCCTGTGTGTGTGTCTGTTCCCCATCCCCTGTGGGTGTGGTATCAGTCCCCTGAGGATGCTTGCGTGCACGTTTTGACTTTGTTTTGGGTGTTTCTGTGCTGCTCGTGTCTGTGTGTTTGGGTGATTGTGCAGGTGTGCATGTGCTTGGGACAGGTAGGGTGCCAGGAAGTGTGGATGGGGCAGAGGTAGGAGGGGTGAGGGACTGTTGGAGGAGGGACACTGCTGCCGTCAGGGAGGAGTCCATGGACTTATTGCTCCTCTGTAGGGCAGACATGCCCGATGAGATGCCCTCCATGAACGACACCAGCTGTGTCAACAGAGTGGTGTGTGCATGGAGGACACTCAGCATTGCTGTCTGCCCTACATGGAGCTGGCGAAGTAAGTACACAGACTCCTCACTCAGGGCAGCAGGGGACACAGGGGCAGGGGGTGCGGTGCCTGGCACGATGGAGACACGCTCCCGAACACGGGAGCCTCCACGGACCTCTGGAATGGGAGCCAATGGGAGGGCGGTGGTGGTGGTGGTGGTGGTGGTGGCGGCCAGCCATACTAGCTGGGGTGTGGTGGCTGCTGACACCCGCCTCCACAAGGGAGTCATCCTCCGAGCTGCTGTGGTCCTCAGCTGAGGTGGATGGTGCTGAGGACTCCTCGGTGTGGCTCCCCTCGCCCTCCGTGCCACTGGGTCCCTCCGACCACTCATCGGCTGCTGACCCAGTCTGGCTCTGCAGCTCCTCCTGGTCCGTGGAGCTGTCCCCTCCTGTGGCCGTGGATGTATCTGCAAACAATTAGGGAAACAGACAAACATCAGTCACCTGCACTGACCGCACACACCACAGTAAGTACAGCACATTACAGAGCAAGCCCTGGCATCCTTAGTTGAACATTGCCAAAAGTGCTCACACAGATTAGGAGAAGCCAATTGTCAGTCTGATGGTCAACCATGGCACTCACACCCCTCCTGGCCTTGCACCCATCTGTCTGGTGCCTGTCGGATGGTAATACCCCAGTGTGGACACATGCACCACCTACACAGTTGTTGGACATTGCAGAGAACACGGTGAAGTATGTGAACATGCACACATCACATCTCTTGCCACTGAGTCAGTACAGGTGTCCGGATAAAGGGATGGCCAGAGTCTAATTTGAAATGCATGTGATGCATACCAGCACCAGACACCATGATGCACCCATGTCCTGATAGTCAATGCCACAATGGGGTGCATGTAGCACATGTCACTCCCCTGCAGGATCACTCTTAGGAAGTTTAATGCCATGGCACAGGCATGCCTGCAAAGTCATACATCACTGTCTCCAGTCACATGGGCAGGGCAGCCAGCCAACAACAGTCTGCACTGTGTCACAATCCTAGGTCATGGGGAATGCAAGTTCTGTAGCTGACAAGTGCACATGTCCATCCCCCACAAACCACATCATCTGAACTCTTATTTGTCCACGTCATACCAATTGGACATATGGGAGACATGAAACACAACTCTCTGAACCTGAGCACCTCACAGTCTGCTGTGAATGAAAAACAGCTGCCTGAACTTCACAGTCGCATACACCAGTCTGCACAGTCAAGTGATCAAACACCTATATGTCACACAAGTATCGTCTCTCATGGTCACATCTCAGATGGCATGCTGAGCCCTAACCGATAAACACCCCAGTAGTCCTGACAACGAAGCCACAGCACAATGACACAGAGGCAGACACCTGAGGGAACATTTCACTGAGCACAACGTGTCAGCTGATACACGGGAGTGGGAGTACAGAGTGTATTGTATGCCCTGGAGTAGGCATGACTGTCCTGCTCCACGTGAAAGAGGGATGAGCCCTGGACAGTAGGCAGGTGGCTAAGCATGTGTGACACACTTGATATACATACTCCTGAGGCCCAAACATTGTTCCCACCCGCAGCATGGGGGTGTGCCAAATACCCCAGGCACATGTGGTGAGTCAGATCAGCAATTGGACCACATATCAAAGTTACACGCAGATTACATGTCAGAACTCAGGCATTGTGTAAGCAATTGACCCACCCATGAAGCCCACCACAAAGTTACGGGAACAAATGCTGTCCCCCACCTTGAGCTAAGCAAAATGCAAGGACACAGTACCCAAGTGACACAATTTCCTGACTGTAAGGGCCACACCTGGGTATCAGATGAGGAGTGGGCATGTCACAATTGAGGGACATGGGTCCTGGACCACAAGACTGATGTACTGTGGAAGTTTAACCAGGCCAGAGGAGGGCACATAGCATGTCAGACAAAGTTCACAGTGCAGTCATGGACTCACCCCTCCTTGCTGCTGTCTGGCCTTCAGCTGCCCATCCAGGTCAGGGAAGACCACCGCCAGGATCCTGAGCATGTGGGGGTCAGGGTCCGGTGTCCGCCCCTCCTGCGAGGAGGCGACAGCTTCAGCTGGACCCTTGCGATCCTCCGGGTCCAGCCCCGAAGGTCCTGCCACCTCTTCTGGCAGTTGCGGATCCGGCGCTTGTAGTCCCCCACGGATCTTACTGCCCGGGCGATGGTCAGCCAGATTTCCTGCTTCTGGTGGGCATCAACCTGTGAGGATGACAAAGTGAAAAGGCCATTACTACACATGCAACATATCCGTGCATCACACAGTTGGATATACATGTCTCAATCACAGGGGCATATGATGTACACAGGCAGTGCAACGATGGCTATGAACAGTTTGCCAGCAGTTACTACATGGTATCATTGCCTGGGAAGTAAAACCTTGTTGGAATGCACTGTTACTGCACTATACCTGTTCAGTGCATGTAACTACACACTTTGGGGGTGAGAACTACTCAGTGAGCATGCTAGCCAGTGGTGTGCACACTGTAAGTCTTGCTAGTCAGACAACATGCACATTTAGTAAGGCAGTGGACAGCACACTCACCTGCTTCCCTGGTCTCCCATACAGCTTGCTGTACTGTGGAAGGAGGCTGTCCAGCAGGGCCTGGTTCTCCTCAGTGGTGAAGGCTGGGGCTCTCTCCACATTACGTGCCATTGCAGTAGCCAGAGGATGCAGAGACAGCAGCAGTGTTGGTGGCAGATGTCGTCCTGGAGCATGTAGTGCAGGCAAGTGAGCTCTCAGGGGAACAGCCAGCATTATATGTGTGCTGCAGAGGCAGATACTGTCCCATGTGTCCAAAGTGATAGGTCCAAGTCGTTTGCATCTTCTGAATCTGGCCAATCCATGGAATTGCACCACTTATACACGCCCACAGCATCCTTCAAAAGTTAAACTTCATGACACCCATGAATTTGCAACATTGTTGTGGCTGGCCAACTGAATTCACTGCATCAGACTCGTTAAAGCTTCGAAAACGCGTCCGTTGCCATGCCAGGCCCTAGCCAATGCGTGCGCACCGATCGGTCCATTGCTGTACAACGCGTACCCGCTCACATCATATGCAATGGCCAATGCGTGCGCACCGATCGGTCCATTGCTGTACAACGCGTACCCGCTCACATCATATGCAATGGCCAATGCGTGCGCACGGATTGGTCCATTGCTCTACAACGCGTACCCGCTCACATCATATGCAATGGCCAATGCGTGCGCACCGATCGGTCCATTGCTGTACAACGCGTACCTGCTCACATCATATGCAATGCCCAATGCGTGCGCACCGATCGGTCCATTGCTTTACAACGCGTACCCGCTCACATCATATGCAATGTCCAATGCGTGCGCACGGATCGGTCCATTGCTGTACAACGCGTACCCGCTCACATCATGTGCAATGTCCAATGCGTGCGCACGGATCGGTCCATTGCTGTACAACGCGTACCCGCTCACATCATATGCAATGTCCAATGCATGCGCTCCGATCGGTCCATTGCTGTACAACGCGTACCCGCTCACATCATATGCAATGGCCAATGCGTGCGCACGGATCGGTCCATTGCTGTACAACGCGTCCCTGTACAAGTCACTCGCATATGTCACCATGCTTGTCACTGGTGAACGTATGCCAGCCACATTTACTTGCCAGGGACTCAGGGGCACACCTACAACACCACAGCCTGTCCACACTGTATCCTAAGGCATGTAAGGCTGCATTACCTTTTCTGTGTATGGGGGTCAACATGTGGTTTTTGGGTGGCACTTGGGGGCAGCCACTCCCAGGCTGTGCACGTGTTCATGGGGACAGAATCCTTTGTGTGTTGTGCACATGACCACTGTGATGTGCAACTGTTCATTTCATAGCATGTGGCATGGTCACATTTCCAGGTTGTGTATGTGTATATCATGTCACATACCCCCTGAGTCCCATGTGGGAAGGTATGTAGGTCACAGGGTGACCCATTGCCACAATAGTGATGGCCCTCCACAGTCTGTGTGCATGTTGTATTTCCGATGTCTCTGATTCCATGTGCACGATGGGAGACAGTGTCCACATCCACGTTGTTTGTGCATGGACTTTGATGTTGTGCGTGTGTGTGCCACAGACGTCCATGTCTGTCCTGCAGAGGCAACAGGGGCCACTACCTGTGGGAGTCATGGTTGTTTTGCTGACGTGTACATGATACGCCATGTCATGCCAGTGTCCATGTGGCAATACAGGGTCCCTGGGAATCTACCTGTCAATGAGCTGTGATGCCTGTGGCACATCAGTCTTGACATGTCACTGTGGTGTGTGTTTGGAACGTGACAGCAGTAAATGGGTACTGTGACACAGCCTAATGATTTCCCATAGCACAACCTGGAACTTGTTGTCAACACATGTTGAACTGTGATGTTAGATGTTGGCCATGTAGGTGCCATATATGTCCATACAGAACGGCACACACATCAGGTACTTGTGTCTCGTAATGATGTATCATGTGATATTGAGTATGGTCAATGGCACATATGTGGGGTGACTGACAATCTTTCTTTCTTCACCTATGCACTGCAGGGCACCAGCTGTCCATAGACCATTCCCTGACCTTGCAACGATGGTGGAACGTGACTGCATCCGACGGTACCGCTTCAACAGGGCGCTGATTGAAGAATTGGCGGTGCGGTTGGCCCCACATTTGCAGCAACCTGGCCGGCCATACCCTACAGCGCTGACCCCCAAGGTAAAGGTGATGGCAGCCCTACACTTCTTTGCCACCGGTACCTTTCAACACACTGTGGCGTCTGCTGGTGGGATGTCACAGACCATGTTCAGCCGTGTGCTATGCGATGTTTTGGAGGCAATGTTGAGATACCTGAACCAGTACATCTATTTCCCTAAACGTCAACAACTCACTGACGTCAAGAGTGACTTCTATGCCCTGGGGAGGATGCCACATGTCATTGGCTCCATTGATGGGACACATGTGGCTTTGGTACCACCACAGGCACATGAGCAGGCATACAGGAACAGGAAACATTATCATTCGATCAATGCTCTGGTGGTATGTCTTGCAGATATGAGCATCTCACATGTGTGTGCCCGTTTCCCCGGTTCGGCACACGATGCCTACGTGATGAGGAGTAGTCGCATCCCGAGGATGATGTCACAGATGCAGAACCAGCGTGCCTGGCTTGTCGGTGTGTACTGACTTTGTACCATTGTGTGTGTTCTGCTATGTTGTATTCCGCCCTCTTTTCCAACTCAGCTAATGTGCAATTGTCTGTCTGTAGGTGACTCCGGATACCCCAACATGCCGTGGTTGCTGACACCCCTCAGGAACCCTGTGACACCAGCCCAGATGCGCTACAATGAGGCACATGGTCGGACCAGGAGAGTGATCGAGCGGACATTTGGTCTCCTGAAGAGCCGCTTCCGCTGCCTGGACAAGACAGGAGGGGCCCTCCCATATGCCCCAGCAAAGGTGTGCAAGATTGTCATCGTCTGCTGCATGCTACACAACCTGGCAGTGCGGAAGGAGTTGCCTCTCATCCTGGATGACGATGACCAACATCCGCCACCTGTGGAGGATCCTGGCCTGGGCCACGATGCCAGTGATGATGATGATGAGGGTGATGTCCGCACACAGCTCATCACCAACTTCTTCAACTGAATGTGAGTATCCAGAGAGTTGTCATGTCAATGATGGGAGTTTGCATGATATGTGTGGGTGGTGCTCTGGTGCTGTTTGAGTGTGGCCATGTGCTACTTGACTGGATGCGTGCAGCGATGTGTCCTTACAGGTAGTCTGTACTCCCCAACAGTGTTGACATGCTAACTTGGTTTTGTGTAGGTATCTTGTGACATGTATTGGGCATGAGTATTGCAGTTCTGTCCTGTTCTTCAGTGCTTTTGACTGTGTGTCATGTCTGTCCTTCACAGGGTGCTTACAGAGTTGTTTGGTCAACTTGGATCCCCCGACACCATGATTCAGCTTTCAGGGTGGCAGCAGTTGTTTCCCTACAGGTGATGTGCCACACACCCCTGGACTTTATTTCTTCTACACTTTTTGACTGTGTGGCCACTGCCACGTGGGATTACCTTGCATTTGTAGTGGAAACAACATGTTGCAAATGTGTAATAAACCTGTGCTTCACTTCGGGATGTGCGTTGTCTGTGGTCACACATCTGACTGACATTTGCTTACTGCACCTGTGGGCTAGTTAACACAGACTCTGAATAGGTGTGGTGTCTGTGCATTCCACTGTATTTCCTGGCAACATCAGTGTACGTGATGAGTCCGATGGCCCTGGTGTCTATGTGTTTTGTAGCCCTAGTGGTGTGTCTCCCTCATATGTGTCACGTCGCCATGACTCACATGACGGTGTTGAACTTGCTGTGGCAGTTAGCATGCACAGTGTCATTTAGCAGATCATCATCTCCATGACAAAAACAATGTTGGAATCACAACAGAGGCAAGTATGGTGTATTAGTGAGTTTATTACATACATGTGTGAGGATAGTGCACAGGATGGTGGGTGCTGTACATTGGTATTGGAATCCAAAGTTCCCAGATGAGTTGGAAGTGTTGGTAGCAGAAATGTCCTGAGTAAAGTCCACAGTCATCTGATACATTAGTCCAACTTAAACTCCCCATGTCATGTGGGAGAGTTGTGTTGCATTCGACAGGGTGAACAGTTTGCACACAAAGGAGAATTTCCAGAACAGGTGTTGGGTTCCTGGGGGATGTACATGGCCATCGGCCTCTCAGTTGTCCTTCCTCGGACGACCCCTCTTCTTTCTGGGGGGACCCTCACGTGCAGGCCGCTGCTGTGCAGAGGACTCTCCACCAGAGTCATCCTCCCTCCCTGTGGCAGTTGCAGTTGTTGCGGCACCAGATGTTGTGGGCACACAGGGAGGTGTGGACATGTTGGTGCTAATCTGGCGGAGGCATGTCAATATGTCCCTCTGCACCACTGTCAGTTCTTCCAATGTGTCCCACTTGGACTCCATGCCAGACATGTGTGTCTCCACACGGGACATGTGGGAGTCCAAGCGGGCATGATGGGCAGCCTGCTGCTGTTGAATGTCCTTGAGGATCCCCACTACCTGGCTGACCTCTCCGGTGCTATTCTGGTACGCATCAGCAATGCATGCCAGTTGTGGGTCATCATGCAGTCCAGACCCCTCTGCAAACAGCGACCTCTGCCTACCACCCCTACCACCACCCCTGGACACACGTGCGGGAGCTGCCGTGGCACGCACAGGTGACCCTCGGCCCCCTTGGGGGTTGGTACTGGGGTTGTTGTCCATTGCTTCACGGTGGGCTGTGGTCCCTGTGCTGTTGTCATTGAGTGTCCTTGGTCTGTCTGTGTCGGCGGGGGTGGTCTGTGTGTTGGCAGATGTTGGAGGAATGGGTGCAGGGGGTGCAGATGGTGGTCCTGCTGTTGCTGCATGATGACTCCCACCGGAGGTGCCAGGTTGGTCTTCGCCATCCGATGAGGGCAGAGGCTGTTCCACACCAGAGAGCTCAGGGTCCCCGGAGCCTGGGACAGGGACTCCTCCTCATCTGCTGCTGTGTCCCCATCATCACCTGTTTTTGGAAGAGACACACAATGTATGTTATGTTTCTGCAGGCATCAATGGTTCAAACACATGACAGTTGTGACTGTACCTCTGGATGCGGCCCTGTACATTGCATTGTCCTAAGTTGTCACAGTCAGAGGTTGATATTGGTGTGGCTCATTGCCCTGCCAACATGATGCATTTCAATGTGGATGTTGAGGTGTGTGCATGACCAGCATTGGTGGTATTTGGTTGACATCCGGACCTCCTTCTCCCCCAGCCCAGTTGTCCCACCATGAAGCATGCCACACTTGCAGTGGGTGCAGGTTGACTCTCAGGATGTCAGTCAGTGGTGTCCTGCTGTTGGTTGGTGCACAGTTCCCAGCAGGGCCTTGTGCTCCCACAACAGAGCACCATTGTCAGACATCTTGGAAGTGGCTTTTCACTCACTCTCTTGTAGGGCACGGTCCCAGGTGTGTTGTTTGGAGTTAGTGGAAGTGGTGTGTGTGTAAGGGCCTGCTGGTAGCTGTAGTCGGAGCTGGCACTCCTCCTCCCCCCAGGCCAGACATCCCACCATGAAACGTGCTTCCATTGCAGGGACTGGAAGTTGGCTTTCAGGATGTTAGTCAGTGGTGTCCTGCTGTTGGTTGCTGCACAGTTCCCAGCAGGGCCTTGTGCTCCCCACAACAGAGCACCATTGTCAGACATCTTAGAAGTGGCTTTTCACTCCCTGTGAGGTGTGCATGCTTCAGTATGAGCTTGCTGGGCCATGTGGGTGGGGGATGTTGAGCTGTGACTACCACTCCCATCATGCTATTGCCTACACCCCCCTTCCCAGCATGCCCATACTTCCTTCCTTTTGAGTGGACTTCACTGTGTGTGAGTGTGACAGCAATGGCAAGATGGCTGACAGTGGTGTCCTGCTGTTGGTTGGTGCACAGTTCCCAGCAGAGCCTTGTGCTACCCACAGCAGTACCCAGTGTCAGCCATCTTGTCAGTTGTTTTCCACTCCCTGTGATGTGAGCATGGTTCAGAGTGGTGTTGATGGGCCAATTGAGAGGGTGACCAATATCTGTGACTACCACTCCCATCATGCTATTGCCTACGCCACCCTTCTCAGCATGTCCATACTTCCTTCCTTTTGAGTGGACTTCACTGTGTGTGAGTGTGACAGCAATGGCAAGATGCCTGACAGTGTGGTCCTGTTGTTTGTTGGTGCCCAGTTCCCAGCAGGGCCTTGTGCTCCCCACAGCTGAGGCCAGTGTCAGACATCTTAGAAGTGGCTTTTCACTCTCTGTGAGGTGTGCATGCTTCAGTGTGAGCTTGCTGGGCCATGTGGGTGGGGGATGTTGAACTGTGACTACCACTCCCATCATGCTATTGCCTACACCCCCCTTCCCAGCATGCCCATACTTCCTTCCTTTTGACCCTGCTTCCCTGTGGGGTAGTGTGCCTGTGCTGACAGGATGGCAGACAGTGTTGTCCTGGCGTTTGTTTGGCTACAAGTCCCAAAAGTGTCCCTGTGCTTCACACAGCATAACCCAGTGTGGTTGTTCTTTGTGGGATATTTAATTAGAGTGTGAGGCATTGCATTCTCCCAGGTGAGTTGTGTGGAGTTTGTGTTAAGGGGGTGTGTGAGAAAAGCTGCTGGTGACTATGGTCAGAGCTGTCAGTCCTCCTTCCCACCCAGCCAGATATCCCACCATGGAACGTGCTTCCATTGCAGGGAGTGCAAGTTGGCTTTCAGGATGTCAGTCAGTGGTGTCCTGCTGTTGGTTGGTGCACAGTTCCCAGCAGGGCCTTGTGCTCCCCACAGCAATACCCATGTCAGCCATCTTGTCAGCTGTTTTCCACTCCCTGTGATGGGAGCATGGTTCAGAGTGGTGTTGATGGGCCAATTGTGAGGGTGACCAATATCTGTGACTACCACTCCCATCATGCTATTGCCTATGCCACCATTCCCAGCATGTCCATACTTCCTTCCTTTTGAGTGGACTTCACTGTGTGTGACAGCAATGGCAAGATGGCTGACAGTGTGGTCCTGTTGTTTGTTGATGCCCAGTTCCCAGCAGGGCCTTGTGCTCCCCACAGCTGAGGCCAGTGTCAGACATCTTTGAAGTGGCTTTTCACTCCCTGTGAGGTGTGCATGCTTCAGTATGAGCTTGCTGGGCCATGCGGGTGGGAGATGTTGAGCTGTGACTACCACTCCCATCATGCTATTGCCTACACCCCCCTTCCCAGCATGCCCATACTTCCTTCCTTTTGACTCTGCTTCCCTGTGGGGTAGTGTGCCTGTGCTGACAGTGTTGTCCTGGCGTTTGTTTGGCTACAAGTCCCAAAAGTGGCCCTGTGCTTCACACGGCATAACCCAGTGTGGTTGTTCTTTGTGGGATATTTAATTAGAGTGTGAGGCATTGCATTCTCCCAGGTGAGTTGTGTGGAGTTTTTGTTAAGGGGGTGTGTGAGAAAAGCTGCTGGTGACTATGGTCAGAGCTGTCAGTCCTCCTTCCCACCCAGCCAGATATCCCACCATGGAACGTGCTTCCATTGCAGGGAGTGCAAGTTGGCTTTCAGGATGTCAGTCAGTGGTGTCCTGCTGTTGGTTGGTGCACAGTTCCCAGCAAGGCCTTGTGCTCCCCACAGCAGTACCCAGTGTCAGCCATCTTGTCAGCTGTTTTCCACTCCCTGTGATGTGAGCATGGTTCAGAGTGGTGTTGATGGGCCAATTGTGAGGGTGACCAATATCTGTGACTACAACTCCCATCATGCTATTGGCTACACTGACTTCACCAGCATACACAGAATTCCTTCCTTTCAGTGAGCTTCCCTGTGAGGTGGTGTTCTAGTGGTGGCAAAATATCTGACTGTGTTTGTTGGTTATATTTGTGCCACTGCCTTGCTCTATTTGTTGTTAGGTTTGTACATGTCATGACACAGTTACATATCACTATGAGATGGCATGTATTGTATTTATCTAACTAACATACACATCTTGGGGTGATTATCTTTTGGTTGCTGTGGATTTGCTAAGGGTGCATGGTTTGACTATCCCCTTGACAGTGATGTGTGTTTATTGTCACACAATATTGTGTATATTTGTTGTGTACTCACCAGGCTCTGGGATGTTTGATAGTCCATATACGCTCACTGGTGGTAGGATGGCCCGCACCTTCTCCTCCCAGGGCCTGAGGTATAGTGGTTTGGCAGGAGGGCCACTGCTGGTGCGCTGACTCAAGACGTAATCCTTCTTTAGTAGGTCCTTGACCCTCCTGCGCACATCATACCACCTGTTCTGGATGTCTTCCTTTGTGCGCAAACATGGTGATTGTGCGCTCACCCTGTCGACGATCCTCTCCCACATCTTGGTTTTCTGCGACATGGGGGTCTGTTGGACCAATGTACCAAACAACTGTGGCTCTACCCTGAGGATCTCATCTACCAGGACTTCCAATTCACTGTCTAGGAACTTTGGATTCTTCTTTGGGGGCATGGTGATGGGTGGTGGTGGTGATTGATGGGTGTGTGTGTGTGTGCAAGTGAGGGTGGGTGAGTGTAGGTTTTGCTGGGTGTATGTGAGGGTGCTATTTGTTGAGGTGCTAATGGTGTGTGGCTTGTGTGATGGATGAGCTGTGAGTGTGTCTGTGGTTGCTGTCTGATGGTGTTCTGTGCTGGCAGGTCAGTTGAATTTGCAACGGATCATGGTAGGGATTTGTGGCCTTTATATGGGTGGAGTTGTGGGTGTGTCTTTGTTCCATGTTTTTCCCCCCCAGTATTTATTGGCTTTGTCATTGCTTGTTTGGCCCTTTTTTTTGTAATTTTTCCTCTGTATTTTTTGTGCATGTAGGAGACGTTCTTCTGACCGAGTAGGACGCTGCAGTTGTCTCGTGCGAGCTTCTCCGAGTCGTTCACGCTGTGTTTCTGCTAGGTTTCATGTGCGGCGTACGCGTCGGTCGCGGAGTATTGGGTTGCTTCGGCTGGGTTTTGTATGCGTGTGGGTCGTACGGCTTGGGCTCCGTGCGACTCGGTCTGGTTTTCCACACATTGCATCGTACTGCGCGGGTCGGAGTTAGCGGGTACGTTTCGGTCGGGTTCATTCCTGGTGTGTGTTGGTCGGTTCGATTCGCGTGGTTTCCCGGCCGGATAGCTTGTTTCCGTGCGGTTCGGTCGTTCGGCTTGTGTTCCGTACGAGTCGGTCGTGATTCACATGCATTTCATCGTACTACGCAGGTCGGGCAGCGCCGGTACGTGTCGGTCAGACTACATTCCCGTACCGAGTCGGTCGGTATGTTTTCCGGCCCGAATCGGAATCGGCCCCTAAATATATATAATTTACTACTCCCACTCCAGTCAGTATTAAGTCAGGGAAAGTACTGAACACTGAAGATAGATAAATTACTATTCCCACTCCAGTCAGTATTAAGTCAGGGAAGGTGCTAGACACTAAACATATCTAAATTACTATTCCCACTCCAGTGACTATTAAGTCTGGGAAGGTGCTGGACACTAAAGATATATAAATTACTATTCCCACTCCACTGAGTATTAAGTCAGGGAAGGTGCTGGACATTAAACATATATAAATTACTATTCCCACTCCAGTCAATATTAAGTCATGGAAGGTGCTGGACACTAAAGATATATAAATTACTATTCCCACTCCAGTCAGTATTAAGTCATGGAAGGTGCTGGACAGTAAAGATATATAATTTACTATTCCAACTCCACCAAATATTAAGTCCAAGAAAGTGCTGGACACTAAACATATATAAATTACTATTCCCACTCCAGTCACTATTAATTCAGGGATGGTGCTGGACACTAAACATATATAAATTACTATTCCCACTCCAGTCAGTATTAAGTCAGGGAAGGTGCTGGACACTAAACATATAAAATTACTATTCCCACTCCAGTCAGTATTAAGTCAGGTAAGGTGCTGGACACTAAACATATAAAATTATTATTCCCACTCCAGTCAGTATTAAGTCAGGGAAGCTTCTGGACACTAAATATATATAATTTACTATTTTAACAACCTCACCATTTTCCCCTAATGACCCAACATCCCACTACAAAACCAACATTTTAATTTTCAAAAATAAAATAAATTTACAAATTTTAAAAACATTTCTTAATTAAAAAAAAATGTTTAATTTATATTTTTATTTTTAAAACACCACCACTCTTGTCCCTCAAAAAATAACAACATCCCTCTAGTAAAACAAAATTAATGTTTCTAATTTAACTTTAAATTTCTATTTTTAAATTAATTTCAATTTTCAAATATTTTTTAAAATGTGTAATTTTATGATAATATATTTAAAACACTAACCAGCCTTATCCACTAATAACCCAACATCCCAGTACTAAAACTAAAATTCAATTTCCATTTTTAATTAAATTTATTTGTTAAAATTAATTTAAATTTTCTAAATTTTAATTTAATATGTAATTTTATAGTAATATTTTTAGAACACTCCCCACCCTTATCCCCTAATAACCCAACATCACACTCCTAAAAAAAAATATATATAATTTCATTTTTCAATTTCTAATTTTAAACATTTTGCAATTTTAAACTTTTAAATTAAATATAACAATTCATGTAATTATTTTTAAAACACTCCCCACCCTTCTCCCCTAAAAACTCAACATCCCACTCCTAAAACAAAAATGTAATTTCGATTTTAAATTTATTTCTTATTTTAAATTATTTTCAAAATTCGAAATTTTAATTTAATATGTAATTTAATACTAATATTATTAAAACACTCCCCACCCTTATCCCCTAACAACCCAACATCCCGCTCCTAAAACAAAACATATAATTTCTATTTTTAATTTAAATTTCTTTTTTAAATAATTTCTAATTTCAAAAAATTAATTTAATATGTAAATATATACTAATATTTTTAAAATACTCCCCACCCTTTCCCCTAATAACCCAACATCCCGCTCCTAAAACATATCTTACAAAAATTATTTTTATACAATTTCAAACAAATATTCATACAATTAAACTAATAATAAATTAATATCAATAAATACTATTTAGATATTTACAAAAAATAATATTTTACACATTCTATATTTTTTTCCGATATTTTTTACACTAATAAAGCGATATTATCTACTAATGATATTACTTATTCGATATTTTATACTTCGATATTTTTTTGTTGTTGTTAAAAACGATATTTTTACAACGATATTCATCACTTCGATATAATGGTACAATCGATATTAAAACTTCGATATAACTATAATTCGATATTAATGATTCGATATTATGTCCATTTACCACTGGGGAGCAAACTGGATGGTAAGGATGTAGCATTTATTAATATGTATGCCCCAACCACAGACCAAACAGTTTCCTGTCCTCCATCATGCCACACCTCAACACTGTACTACATTATCCTCTCTTAGTGGGAGGGGACTTCATTTGTGTAGCTGATGTTAACTTAGATAGGTTGCATACCCCCCTCCCTGCCTCTCCGACACACGAGTGCGTGACTCTTTCGTTGTTGGATAACAGAATGGGGCCTCATCGATTCTTGGAGGGCTCATATTTCATCAGACGCTACATATTCCGTCTACTCCAGTATGCACGATCTGTCCTTCCACCTAGACACCATCTTCGGCACTGCACCCCTCCATGGGTGCTTCAAGTTGAATACCTTGTGAAAACCCACTCCGACCACAACCTACTTTTGTTGACCTGCATCTGGGGAACCCCCAGAGCCTCCATTCCAACCTAGAAAACCTAAATGTTACTGCCCTGGATGGCCTGTTTTTTTAGATTGGATTTAGGGGATGCAATTCACAATTAATTCACCACGAATGAGGGCACGGTGTCTCCCCACTGGTGGAGTAGGAGGCATTCAATTGGTCATCCGGGGACACTGTATGGCTAAGATGGCTGAGGTCAGTGGCCAGCTGCATGCCAAGATCACTCGGCAGGAGAAGTTCTTAATGGGACTGGAGCTGCGACGTGTTGGTTCCCCAGCCCTTTCCACCAGACCGGCTGCTAATGGAGAGAGAAAAACGCTTAACATTGATCAAACTGCTCAAACTCTATGATTATCAACCATACATTGTCAAGGCTCATGATGAGCATGAGAAGACTGGGAGATTATTGGCATGAAATGCTAACCCTGACCGACTGAGCTCCCAGATCCTCCAGATGCACAATGCCACAGACAGATCAGGTTATACCCAAACTGAGATCAATTGGATTTATCTCACCTAATAGATACAACTTTATACGCAACGGGGCGAATTACATCAACCAGTCTAGGACTATCTCATAGACACTGGGACAAATAGACTGCCTGCTGCATTGGTGATCTCTCTAGAAGGGGACATAACATTCCAGGAAGTGAGAGAGCCAATGAGGCGTTGGCCTGTGACAAGACTCCTAGAACAGATGGCTTGCCATTTCATTCTATACAATGTATGTTGATACCATTGCCCCTGTACTAAACGAATTGTTTAACAAGGCCAAGTCCTCTGGTTGTCTCCTTTCAAAGTTATGAGAGGCCTTGCTGGACCCTCTCCTGGATAAGGGCAATGATAGGGTGTCCTCTAGTAGACCCCTCTATATCCTTAACGTACACACTAAAATACTGAGTAAAGTCTTGGTGAATGGATTGCTCCCCCCCCCGCAAGTGACCTTGTTTATGAGGAACAGTTGGGCTTCAATCCCACCCGTGACACAGTGCCAAATATCCTTCTACTGCTACATGTAATGCAAGTATCGATGACAACGGCCCTAGTTATCACAGTGGATATCGAGAAAGCCTTTGATTCTTTTGCCTGGGCTCGCCTGCTGTACACAAACCCATTCACTTTTGTGTGTACTGGTAGTGCTATTTCGGTGCCTCGTCAAATGGAGAGAGGTACTCCAAATGTAGGAGAACATGAATCAGATACTTTTTACCTTGGCAATGGAGCCAATGACCTTAACACTCTGAGTGGGACATCACTTTCGTAGGCTACGGATTGCCTAATTGTAAATTGGAACAAACTTAGCACGTTTCCACTGTACATCCCTACTTCTCGAGCCCCTCCCTCACCGCCCCCCTCCCCCCCCGAAATAGGCCGGGGTCTCTGTTAGGTGCCTGTCACCTTCCATTTCCTCAGAATCAACTTGTATTACACAAAAACAGAACTGATGGAAGATAACATCATGGAGACTCTTGCTTTCCTACGCCAATCTGTGCGTTTCTAGCTGCCCCTCCCCCTGTCTGTGGTGGTTAGGGCCGTATTATCAAAAATTATGTTTCTCCCTCGTTTCCTCTTGTTTGGGGCCCTCCTGATATGTCTCCCCATATCCCTCTTCAACAAGATGAATGGTCTACTGATAAATTCATCAATTGATTTGAGGAACGAAACATCATCGGATTGCCCTGAAGCTGAATGAACTTCTCACGGACGAGGAGGAGTAGCGGTTCCGGGCATAGAGCACTATCGTCCTGCCACACAGTTAAAATGGGCGGCCTACTTGAGAGATAGATGATGGGTTGGAGCAGCTGTGGGTCTGACATTTATTCCTACCTATGCCACCCTGCTGTCCTTGCTGCTCACGCCACATCCTCAGTAACGTGAAGAAGTCGAGGGTCCTCTGCTCCTTATACTTCAGTTTGCATGGATAGGTGCGTTTCAATACACGGGGCCAAAACTCCCATACGAGAAAGACCTTTCCACACAAAGGTGTTTGGTCTGGCCAGTTTGACTTGGAACGGAGGGGCTTGAATTCTGTAGGGGATTGGTATACGAATGGGCAGCTGCGGAGTTTCTATGATTTGATGGAGCTCTTCTATGAGCCTCGGATAGAGAGCGTCTGGAACCTTCTGTGCATATTTGCCTGAAGGACATCTGCACAACAAATGGACGGTAGCGAGATGTCACCCTCCTTTACAGGTTCCTTCTTTCCCAAACCAAATGTGAAGGCCCCCGCCCCTCCAGCCCGTCCGTGAGCGCGGGGCGGCTGACATGGGTTTGTAACTCACAGATGATGGCTGTACTAAGATCCTAACTAACACCCCTTGCACTACTCGCAATGCCCGCTTTAAGCTAATTCTTTATATTACCACTTTAATTAACAAGGTGTACCTGATCTCGATGCCTATCAACAAAATGTTCCGTAAACGCAGGAATCCTGCCTACGATGCCGGCTATGATAAATATGTTATGGACTTGCTTGATCCTTACATCATGCTGCGACTCAGTACTACTTCTCATTAATGCCACCACTGCCCAGAACTTGAATTCGACCCCGGCCGTCTGTCTACTAGGGCTGTTCTCTCAATCTAAATCCAAATTCATCACCACTAAATTCGTTCATCTAGCTCTTGTCCTGGCCTGCCATCCTTTGCCCATGTTTTGGAAATCCACAACAGGCCCCACCATACAGAAGTGGAGATGTGAGCTGTTCAAGTGATCTGTGTGTGAAGGCGCTCTGCTGAAACTGGAGGTGCAGAGAGGCCGGTGCCGTCCCGAACACACACACAGGCCTGGGATCAGATACTGGAGGACTGCCTGCTCATTGCTGACGGTGTTGGGGTGCTCTCCCCCTGGGCGGAGAATCCTTGAATGAGGATGAGGCGGCGGACCCCGAAGGTGGAGCCCTGACCGATATTACTTTACCATCCCGGCTCCGCGTGTCTGAATTGGAGACAGCGCGAGTCTCTTGTGACTTAAAACATGCTCCCTGTCCGTCCCCCCCCCCCCACCTTATAGATGCAGCATCCCGGTCTGCCACAACACCTCAGTGACTGTTTGGGTATTTGAGTTGTTTTATTCGGTTTCCTATTTTTCTTTCTCCGTGACTACTCCTGATGCATTCACAAATCTAACTCACACATTGTGTTTGCATGCTGTAACACCATAAACTTGTACTCCTGATTACATTGTTCCCTTTCTGGATTGCCCAACAGGCACTCCTTGTCTTGTTAACTACTAAATCTTTGATGTCAATGTTTACTCTGCTGTTGTGGGGTCTTATATTATACGATATTGCCTCTGTTCCACAGTTGCATAATATTCCTAAAATCTTAATAAAATGTGTTGAACAAATAAATAAATATCTAGTCTTATTTCACTTATTTTGCACGTGTGGTTATTCGTTAGTGGACACTTTTTACTGGGAAATTAGCTGACAACTTATTAGTTGTTTCTTTATTAGAAATACCTGCGACGTGGACTTTTTTCCCCAAGAGGGTTAGGTTGGGAACCTCCAACGGTCTACAGAACAGTAACACCGCTATTAATAAGAAATTATACTGGATAGCCATTCACCTCTCCTTCTACAAAAGGGCCATTCTGGTCTACGTTTAGGACTGCATCAAGCATGTAATCCTCCTCCCTCCTTAGGCACCGTCATTGTGCCAAACTCAGTCCAGTAGAAACTCCGATTAAGCCTGTAAAATGTGAAAAATGACCATTAATCATTGGAGGTGTTTGCTGAAATTTAAAATTGTGTTGAAAATCCTGCATATTATTCTGTTGCATAAACAGAGCAAATTCCTCTTCAACTGCCTGAGATTCTGCATGTTCTGCATACAAGTTGGTAGGACTGGGGCAGCTGGCTGCATCATACCATTTTGTGACATTTGATTCATGTTCTTCTGCATTTGGGAAACGATTTGTGACTCATTTTGGAATCTATCTGAATTAAACCTACAATCGCGTTTCTGATGGCTTGTGTTCTCATTAATGCGGCAAGGACCATTTCTAATCTGTGCATTGTTAATTTTCTGATTAGGCATGTTGATAACAAAACCCCTACCTGAGCCACGACAAACAGTTCCACTTTGCACAAACTGTGCACTACTGCTTTGTAAATTAACACCTTGCATGCTGACACCATCACCAGGACCAAAATCAGTACTGAAGTCAGGACCCTAGACCTGAAAACCACCTTGACTACCCTTCTGGAAAAACAGTCTCTGAGTCATCATTCATTTTTCTTTTGTCGATTTATTTTTACGTGGAAAAAATGACTACAATACTTTGCATAGGCCAGGATCTAATCCAGAGATTTTGCCTGCCAACACATCACATTTTGCTGAATATGCAAACTAATTTACGGACGCAATCCCGACACAAAAGCCGAAACAAATTGAGAAATGCCCACTTTTGTTGGGTGTTCAACATCACTGTATTGTCTGTAAATCTGCATTAACCTCTGATTAGATGCATGTACTGATTAATTTGAATTTTGCATCACTCTCATGATCTTTTATCACTTTACTTGCTTCTGGGGTATTTTTGTTTTCAAATGATCAATCACCTCTTTATGCTTCTGCCTTATAACCAGAAATGGTTTATTCTGAGGCTCTTCCCTATGGGTTCTCCAGCTTGCTAATTTAAAACTTATTTGCACTCATTTCACAAATCCTTTGGAACAGTAATTTCAAATAAGTATTCATACCTTTCCAAAGTTCTTTTTAAATAGTTACAATCCTCTCTACCTCTGTATACAAAGCTTGGGATTGGTGTCCGAGGTACTGTTCTTCAGTGGTTGTCTGATTTCTTAGAAGATCGGATTCAAATAATTACCCTGGGTCCTTTTAAATCCCGTTGGGTTTCCTTCACCAAAGGAGTACCGCAGGGCTCATCATTGAGCCTGACGCAGTTTAATATCTATGTTGCTTCTTTGGCCCAGATTGTCAAAACATCTGGTTTTGAAGTAATTTCCTGTGCCAACGACACTCAGCTGATCATCTCTTTGGGACAGGACATTGACGGTGCTATGTGCCATTTTAAGGATTCCATGAGGAATATTGCAGTCTGGATGTCCTAGAACTGTCTTCATTTGAACAGCGAGAAGACAGAGGTTCTGCTGTTTGGCAAAGCCCAACATCTCTGGTCTGACTGGTGACCTTCCAAATTGGGGTCTGCCCCTTGCCCAAGCTAAGCGGCAAAAATCTAGGTATCAAAATTGACCAGGAATTGTCTATGAAAAGCCACGTAGCGGCCACAAGTAGGATATGCTTAGCCACCATGCAGCTTTTGAGGAAGGTTTTCCCCTGGCTTCCATCTTCGGCTAGGAAAACGTTGGTCCAGGCTTTGATAATTAGCCGTTTAAACTGTAGCAATGCTTTGCTTATGGCAGCTAATGGCTCCTGACCCAACGACAGGTGGTGCAAAATGCGTCTGCCCGGTTACTTTGTAACCTTCTGGCAGGCACTCCTTCTGCCCCCATTCTCATATTCCTTCACTGGCTTCCGGTCAGAAAGCGCATTGTCTTTAAAATATGCTGTCTTGCCCACAAAGCTTTGTTGAGCTGGTCCCCTCGGTATCTTAATGACAAATTACGCTACTGTTGTCCCTCTCGCACATTGAGATCCAGCAATAAGGCATTTCTGTCCATCCCCCGCATCCGTGCCTCCAGATATGGGTGCAGAGCATTTTCCTATCATGCCCAAGGGCATAGAATCGTCTTCCAGGTCACTTTTGCTGCTCTTTGGACTTTGCTCAATTCAAAAGACTGTTAAAAACCTGACAGTTGCAATTATTAGATGAGACTTATGTAGAGGTAGAGTGCTGAGATACACCTTCAGTGTGATTCGTTGCGCTTTATTAAATGGATATAACATAACAGCATATACCACTTCTCTGGTTCTCCGTTAAATATGGGAACATTTGTTGTGGATGTGAATAGATCAATTCTAGTCCATGGCTCATGAACTTCTCTCAATGGAAACCCTTTGTCGACAGTCACATCTGTAATGTTCTGGAATTCAAATTCAATCATTCGTTCATTGACCTCCCTATTTGCTCATTGAATATTTGATACGGTAGGATGAGGTAACAGTTGCAGTAGAATCTACCACCAGTATAGTGATAAACATTTTTGAAGTGGTGTTTGCCAAAGAATGGTTTACAGGTAAAAAAAATAACAGATAATATGATACAGTTTATTTTTCAAAATATAATGATAATGGCATCACGTATCATAAGATGGTGCTTTATTATCCACAAGCTAATGGGCAGAGTCCTAGATTAATGCATACAATGGCTGCAGGGGCTTAACTTCGGGGGGAGTTTGGGGTGTTACACTCCCCTAATAAATGAATTCTCTAGTAAATAGTTGGGTACAGGTGCTTTCAGGTGGGTATGGTGAAGTGTTTGTCGAATTTCACCTAGGATTTTTACATGCACACTCCGACAAAAACATACATACTCTCTCTGTTTTGAAGTTCTTAAAACTGTTGGTTATTTTTGTTATTTTTAAACTGTTGGTTATTTTGGTTATTTTACAGATTGGGGCAGATTTACAAACATTTTGATTTACGAACATTTTGCGCTGTGCTTCCATCACAAAAGTAACACAAACGAACACAAAATATATTTTTTATTATTTACTGTCCAGTGCATAACTTGTTTTCTGCTGGAAATTGCCTAAAAGTAAGACAAAGCAGCACGAAGCTCTGCTTTGCGTTACTTAGCGTCAAGGGGGCTTCACTTGGTTGTTCTCACACGACCACCCATGCTTTTGATGCAAAACCCTGTCTAACAAAAAACGGAAACAGGGATTGCTTAAAAATGAACGCCTTTTGAAAGCAGGCGTTCAAAGGAGAAATGTTTTCATTTGTTCTTTCTTTTCTAACTGTATGTAAGCTCTGTTCAGCTCACATACAAGTAGGAAAAGTTTTAAAACTTGTCTAGGCATAGAATTTTGTACTGGAAAGGAACCCTTCCAGTACAAAACCTATGCTGGATTCACGCACACACCTCTGCACTATGGCACAAAGGTGTGTGCGTGACACACAGCAGCAAAATTCTGCATCAGCACTAGGGAAGAGGAAAGGAGAGTCCCATATCTCTGTAGATATGGCGTTCTCCTGCTCCCTCCCTGTCACGCAACGCAGCGCAGCATTTTTGGATGCTGCGCTACGTTCCGTAATGTAGCGTTCTACTCCAGCCTGGGTACCTGCAAATTATCATGCCACACACAGGGTATTACACGTCTTTATTCATCAGGGTGTAACCATTAACTGAACATTCTACGTTAAGAATTCTATCCCCACACCCCCGCACTTACATCACTATTCTACAAAGTTCATCAGCAACCAAAAGGGTCCCGTCATCTCTAATTCACAAGACACCATATCTCCCCCATTGTTAAATAAAAAGTACCAATAATATGTACATACATTACAACTCTTCAATAAGTCAGTCTGGTGCTCAAATCAATGGCACAGATCTGGTTATGAGGTTTCAGAGTTGCAAGAGAAGAGTCCATGACTGGCGCTGGTGACGTAGACACTGGTACAGTCATTGGGCTCTCCAGACGTTCAGGTGGACAAATCTCACTTCTGACATCAGTAGCTGGCAAAGGTCGAGGCAAATGCTTGAAATGCGAAGAAACTCGTGTGATGGACTTTTTGGAACGGTGAGCAGTCACCATGTGGCCCTTACTAGTCGCAACCTCCAGTGGGTCAGCCTCAAAAGAAGCATCACACATGCCTTCCGTTTCTGCCTGATGATAAATTGGTCTCCTCTATCTAACACAGTGCTCCGAGAACTGTGGCATTGATCCGCATAAGACTTAATTTGGCTTTTGTGAGACGAGTCAGTAGTACGAAGTCTATCAGTCAATAGATCTCTCATTGTGGCAACTTGGTGCCCATGGCTCTCCCAAACATTAAGATGGCAGGGATTTCATCTGTGGTAGAATGTGGAGTTGACCTCTGCACTGAAGAACTGATTTGAGATCAAGCTTTTCCAGCGCAGCCCGCTGAACGGTCTTCTTTAGGGTGCACATAAATCTCTTGACCACACCATTCGCCTGAGGCCAGAGAGATGTGGTTTTCTAATGCTTGACATTTAGATGAGTGAGAAAATCTTGAAATTCTCAAATATTGAAAGGCTGGCCATTGTCAGTTTTCAAAATCGAAGGAACACCCCATGTTGCAAAGATATTTTCCAGTCTCTCAATGACTCTGTGTAAGTAGTCGACGACAGACCTTCCACAAGGGGAAAACGGGAATATTCATCAATGATTACTAGTAGATTACATTGGCAAGGGGTTCAAAGAAGTCAACTGCAATCTCCACCCATGCTTACTTTAGAAGATCAAACATGTTTAACGGATGTGGGGTTGTCTTGGATGACGAGCAGTTTCACAAATGACATGACTTAAAATCTTTTTCAACTCTCATCATACTCATTAAAAAAAAATTCTTGTGACATTCAATTTTAAATTGCACTTTTCACCCCCCAATTTATATGCACTGCGCCCATCACTCAGTAAATCTTTCTTTCACCTCTGAGGGATCCTAAGGAGCTCCATTCCATAGAGTACATTTAAAACATCCGTGAGCTCCCTTCTGGTAGATAGAAGGTCGCAGCCCTTGGTTACATCAATGTGTAACCAGGAGGAGATCCCAGATGATGAAGCATGTCACCTTGAGTGAGTGATGGGAATCCGTCCTCCTTTTAGGATTTCCCTGTGTCTTCCTTTTGCAAAATACATTGTCTCTTCTCTTTGTTAGTCCCGTTACTATGAGAACATCTGACTAAGGTTTAGTTTTTCCAGGGTTGTCTGGACCCATCAGACCTGTGGATCCTTTTTGTGTTTCGTGTATCATTTGGGGAATAGATCCACGCTTAGTCGTAAAAAGTTCTCTTAGACGCTCCACCATAATTTTTTTGTTCCTTGTTTGCGTGCAGCCGACGGCTGCGGGTCCTTTTATTCTAACTGTACTTTTTAGACAGTTAGCTCTCTCTTAGAAAATTCGCTCCCTGTGTGTGTGCTCGATACTGCTTTAATTGTCAAAATGGCTGAATTTAGTGGTTTAGCTTATGATGATGATACATATCAGGCCATTCTTGCTACCACTCCTAGTATTTTGGACACTGTTTCTAATACAACTACGAACAGTGCAGATGATTGGACAACACTTCTAGGGCTCAAGAAATCACATTCCCGGACTATTATTCATGGTGCTATCATGACGGAATATCTGAGAGGTAATTGTGCCCCCACGGGATTAATAGTTACCAACGTACCTAGACTTTTCCTGACAGACAAATCCTTTCTTAAAGACTGGTCTCTTATAGCTTGGCGCTGTACGCGCGATTGGTTAATTCTAATTATAAGTACAGCTAAGCGAATAGCTGACACCATCCTCATTGAGATACAGTTGCTTGAATCCCAGATCAAGACAACGGTCACAACCACTCTATTCAAGAAGAATCTTGAGGAGTCCAACAAAACCAATAAAGATTTTAAAGACTCAATTCTGCTCACTAAAATTGAAAAATTCAAAAAAGATCTGGCACGCTTTGCACTTGAAAAAGTGTACCCGTATACAAGCGACAATTATGCTCCGCCAGAATATAACAGAAAAGGACGAAGATACGGCTCCTCATATTCATCTACTAGCTCTGAAGAGGGGACTAGTGACTCCGATTCGTCCACTAAAAGCATACAGCATCATGGTGGACGTGGTAGAAACAACAGAGCGAATTGGAGGAATGGTCCACCAGCACCACATTACCAACAATGGTGGCCCCCTATGCCATGGGGATATCCTACACCCCCATTTCAACCACAAATGGGCCCAGTACAACAGAATTTCCAAGATTATAACAACCAGCCTTTTTTAGGCTTTGGCCGTGGACGATCCAGAGGCAGACGAAGAAATCCACAGGCCCAAGTACACTGGAGCGATCCACCAGCTCCGATGAACACACGCAGCAACAAGAAGAAGAATCTTCCACAACCAGGAACCAGTGCAGAGACGACCTAGTGGTCAATCTAAGCAGTAGAACTTTAAAACCAGATGAACAGTTGGTGCTGAAAAGAGGACTGGGTTTTGTGTCTACCTTCAATGGAGACCCTTTTCAGACCCAGTGCGAGCTAGCCAAATTTTTCTGCAAAATCCGATTGCATTACTTCTTCAAGGATAAAGAAGAAACACCGCTCGGATCAAATGATGTCAATACGGGCTTAAAAAGACAATCCACTTTTAACCCTCCAGCACATACTGTGCCACCTCAAGTTTTGACCTTCGAGAAGGCAGTTCTGGAAGATGTAACTACGTTATGTGCTGAAAATAAGAATGGAAATAAGAGTTCCTATATGAATTTGCCCAAGAAAGAACAACAGGCTCTCCGCGCTTTGGCAACGGACGACAAGATAACGATTAAACCGGCGGACAAAGGCGGTGCCATTGTTATCCTTGATACCAACGTGTACCGTGCTGAATGTCTGCGACAACTGGAAGACAGGTGGTTCTATCGTCCCCTGAAAATGGACCTGACTGAGAGGATTAAGAAAGAGATCTCTAATATGGTCGTGGAAGCAACCAATGAAGGTTGGATTACTGCACAAGAGGCGTCTTATCTACAGACTGCTCACCCGGTGATGCCCTATTTTTATGCACTACCGAAGGTGCATAAACCGCAGAGACCTCCCCCGGGCAGGCCCATTATATCTGGCCTGGGTTCTGTACTTGAACCCTTATCTACCTTTGTAGATCATTTCCTAAGACCTATGGTCAGAGAAATGCCCACGTATCTGCAAGATACGGAAGATGTCTTACGCCTACTTCCGATGGTAGAGTTTGACCTAGACATGGACTATTTAGTCTCTTTTGATGTAGAGTCTCTCTACACTTCCATTCCGCAAGATGAGACTCTCGATACCATTGCTTCATTGTTGGCCAACAGAGTGTTGGATTCAATCACCCCTGTACACTTCATCATGGCCTGCGCCCAGTTGGCCATGAAAGAAAACTTTTTCCAATTTGAGGATACTATTTATTTACAAACCTCAGGTACCAGCATGGGCAGTGTCTTTTCGCCAAGTTTAGCTAACTTGTATGTGCACGCATTTGAACAGGAACATATCTTGTCAACCGACAACCCCTACCATGATTCGATTAGCTTATGGAAGCGATATATCGACGATGTGTTGGTGGTATGGAGGGGCAACTCGGACTCCATTCTTGAGTTCCTCTCCTGGCTCAACACCAGGAATGACT
Source organism: Calotriton arnoldi (assembly GCA_963921515.1). NCBI lineage: Eukaryota > Metazoa > Chordata > Amphibia > Caudata > Salamandridae > Calotriton > Calotriton arnoldi. Next base: position 2,047,288 of record CAWUFW010000960.1, read on the forward strand.
TCTTGAAGTTCACTGTTGAATATGACAAGAACAGGCTACCCTTTCTTGATCTGCTCATTTGTTCGACACCGACTGGCTTGGAGAGTGAGCTATATAGGAAACCCATGGCGAGGAACTCCCTCCTCTGCTATGACAGTCATCACCCCAAGTCACTCCGAGACAATCTACCCTATGGCCAAGTCCTCCGGTTACGGAGGAATTGTTCCACCAAGGAGAAATATGATGATCACTCTGAGGCTTTATCCAAGCAACTGCAAGATAGGAAATACTCCATAAAATTGGTCAAACGCTCTTTAAAACGAGCTAGCAACAACAATAGAGAAGCACTATTGGATTCACCGATATCCAAACCTCCCATGACAAGATTAACTTTTGTTAACACTTTTAGCACAATGTCAAAGGGGATCCAACGGAGTGTTCAGAAACATTGGCGCATACTCAACATTGGGAAAGAAAAACTTCCAGCACCGCTGTTTTCCTTCAAAAGGAGAACCAACCTACGAGACACTTTAGTGCACACCAGACCTAAGACACAACCGACTCACACAGTTGGGACCTTATGGGATTTACCAGCGGTTAAAGGCCACTTTCCCTGCGGGTCTTGTGCAGTGTGTCCTCAGACTTACCATTCCAAAACGGTGAATATTGGGACGAACAGACCATGGATTCAAAACAGCTTTACGAACTGCAATAGTGAGAAACTTATCTATTTAATAACATGTCCATGCGAATACCAATATGTAGGGATGACTACCCGCAAGGTCAAATTGCGTATCCTTGAGCACAAGAGCACCATAAGGTGTAAAAAGCAAGAGACCAGATTAACCAAACATTTTTTGGACTACCAACATAAAGCGGAAGATCTCACTTGGACTGTGCTGGAAAAACCGTTCATTCCAAACCATATTTCTCACGTGTCCAAGTTCTTGTTTACAAAAGAGCAGAAATGGGTCTTTAAATTAAAGAGTGACAAGTGCGGTCTTAACGATGAAATTCCTTGGACCGCCTTGTAAATCTCGAGATCTCCCAAGTACTTTTGAACGACAGGACGATCTTTGATAAATGTCTGAATTCTGGACCCTATCAGAACTAACATTCCTCTTAAGGTCCTTTGCACAAATCATGACCAACCAGTTTATGCAGTATAAAAAGGCTTTACAGCTGTTATCTTTTTAGCAGATGGTTTTAGCAACGATCTACGAGTACCATGTCTTTCGCAGTTGAATCTCTGCAATCTACCGCGCTATAGATGGTGGCAGCAACTAACCATAAATCCCTTGTTTTTCTAGTTTGGTTCCTGCGCAACTGATGCATTAAATTATGAGTCTCAAATATTCGAAACGCCTGGTATATTCCAACGCTGAGCGATGCAACTAGAGTTTGTAGTGCATATAGGTCTTGCACAAGTTACCTTCTATGCAGACGGTTTCAGTAATAAACTACCATTATAGGTTTCTCGTTAACCACAGCGCTACGTATGGTATTAACTACTAACCCCATGATTATTTGCAGTTTAGATCCTGCGCGATTGATGCTTGACATTATGAATCATAATTATTTGGAAGGTTTTGTTGAATTCCCAAAGCTGAACGATACAACTTTTCGAACATACACAAGTAATTTGTGGTGTAGTGAAGATGCAGATATGACTACAAACTACAACTCCCATGTTTTTAGGAACTGTTGTAGTTCTGTATGTTTGACGTCATCGATATGCGCACGCTTTTGACGCATACCACCTGAGCTGGTTCTCTTGCATATATGCGACCTTTGACCCGACGTCGGTACCTCCGTATCGAGCTCAGAAGCAGCCCGGGGTACCGACGGAAAGGTAGGCTCCTTTGTCGAGTGTTTGTCTTTTTGTCTTTGTGTTACGTCTACGACTAGAGGACCATTGTTTTACCTTGGTAGGTCAATGTTAAAGATTTTTTACACCGCCGCATAGACGGCGAAATGTGTTCACGAATAATTTAGCTTTTGCGTGTATTCGTGATAAATCAGTCGATACAGGCAAACGCTGGTGGTTAATTGTCACCTGACTATCGGTTTAGACCGTAAAGGGAATACCCCAACATTACGGGAATTCTTTTGTGGCTCAGTGACGTTACGGACAAACTTACCAACATACAAATGACGTCACTGTAGAATTAAATGTTCCCCGCATGACTTGTTACAAACATGGTAGTTATATAATTCAGTTAGTTCGATAACCCAAATATGATCGTTTCGGACTGCTTTTTGGTTTTTCGTAACTTCAGGATTCATGAAGAGTATGATCTAGTGAAATATGTCCTAGAAATAGGACAGAGCTGATGCTCTGTTTTTGAATAAAATCGACCTCTTAGCCGATTTTTCGCAATCTGATATAGGCAGATGCTGCCGGATATTTTTAGATTATCTGACTAATCTGATTTATGTTCGGTGGCTTTACATGTAATTCTGCCATGCTGATTTATTAGCCATCATGACAGTTTGCACTTACACAGATCAAAAGATAACATTGGTTTAAAGTGTTAGGCACGAAGATAGGCTTTCTGCTTGTCTTATGTTGCAACCCACTTTTCTCCTTTCTATCTATAGAGCGGGGCCTCCATTCCTGAGCTCTCGCCAGGTGAGGTGAGGTCGAGTCCTCGTGAATTACGGGTGAGCATAATATGATATTAATTCTTCACCAGACAGTAGTTGCACATTAAGGAACAATGATAATGTGTATCACGTTCACTAAGATTTTTTGTTTTTGGCTTGATCTGAGCTGTATGTTTTCTCATAGACATTTTTTTCTTAGGTGCCCCCAGCATCTGGGGATTCACATAGGAAAATCACGCCTGAAATACAGGTTTATTGGTTGTATTGGTTCCAACCTTGTTTTTGTAGACACTGTTTTCTCACTACGCAGTAGCAAAAGTTTATCTATTGGTCCTGAAGAAAGCCTTGGATTATCCACAATCCATTTGGCTGAAACATGTAGACCTAGCCCTGATATTGATGCAGTTATTTTGTTGAAGCTGCTTTTTGCACTGTTTTTAGTTTGGATATCACAAGATACTCATTAAAAAAAAGTTCTTGTGACATTCAATTTTAAATTGCACTTTTCACCCCCCAATTTATATGCACTGCGCCCATCACTCAGTAAATCTTTCTTTCACCTCTGAGGGATCCTACAGAGCTCCATTCCATAGAGTACATTTAAAACATCCGTGAGCTCCCTTGTGGTAGACAGAAGGTCGCAGCCCTTGGTTACATCAATGTGTAACCAGGAGGAGATCCCAGATGATGAAGCATGTCACCTTGAGTGAGTGATGGGAATCCGTCCTCCTTTTAGGATTTCCCTGTGTCTTCCTTTTGCAAAATACATTGTCTCTTCTCTTTGTTAGTCCGGTTACTATGAGAACATCTGACTAAGGTTTAGTTTTTCTAGGGTTGTCTGGACCCATCAGACCCGTGAATCCTTTTTGTGTTTCGTGTATCATTTGGGGAATAGATCCACGCTCGGTCGTAAAAGGTTCCCTTGAACCCTCCACCATAATTTTTTTGTTCCTTAACCACACTCTGTCCCATATAGCTCGTTTCATAGCAACAACTCCACGGTGTCCCTCATGAGCCAGTTCAATTACTTGTTGTCTCAGACTCTCTGGTATGAAAATTCTCGACCCTTGTAAGATGATGCCTTTTGGAGTAACTGAAAGCTCTTCCTGCACATTTTTGAATTTCTGGTATTCAAGGTCATCATGAAGAGGTCAATTATGTTCTAGCCATGATTGGTATGTAATAATGTCTTTGAATATTAGCAAATCCATGTCAATACTCATGACAGCACTGATTTTTTTCTACTGATATGACAGCAGGGGTACTGGATTTCAAATTGTGGTTAACATAAGCATCAGCCGCTTTATAAGTAGTGCCATGACACTGTATTGGCACGCACGAAAAGTAGTCAGCATAGTTTTGATCTTTTCCTGGACGATGCACAATAGTATAATTATACTCCTGCAATCGCAACCCCCACCTCTCAATGCGAGTGGGCATCTTGGCTTTAGGATTGCCCAAAATGGTGAGCAGTGCTTGGTGATCGTTGACAACTGTGAAATGCTTTCTATATAGGAACACATACAAATGTTTACAAGCCCACACCACAGCGAGGCTCTCTTTTTCAGGTTGTGAATAGGCACCTTCCGTCGATGACAAACTTCGGCTAACATAAGCCACAATGTGCCTTGGGGCATTGGGATGTCCAGTGTGCTGGGCAAGGATGTTACCAACCCCGCAAGGCTTGCATCAACAACAACCTTAGTCTGTAATTTCGGATCGAAGTATGCCATTTCAGGTGCATTCTCAATTGCATGCTTTATTTTCTTGAAGCTCTGCTCACATTCACTTGACCATCGAAATGGGACATTTCATTTTGTTAAGTCTCTCATTCGGGCACACACAGTGGCAAAGTCATGTATATACCTTGAAAAGTAACTGCCATACCAAGGAAGGATCGCAGCATAGTAACACCTTGTGGGGGAGACGTGGATGACAAGACCTGTACTTTATTTGGATCTTGAGTCATTTCCCCAACAGAAATGGTATGACCAAAGTACTTGAGTTTGTTTTGATGAAACTCTCACTTTAATGTGAAACCTGCATCGGCAAGTACACAACACACTCGCGCAAGAGCGTTATCATGTTCCTTTCGTGTGGCTCCAAAAACAAGTATGTCATCACTTTATTTGAAAGCATTTGTAACTGGTTGTATAAATCAACGAATGATATCCTGAAAAAGTTCTGCAGCTGATGACACTCCAAAACGTAGCCTTTTGTATCTAAATAAACCAACATGAGTCGAAAAGGTAGTAATGTACCTGCAATTTTATTCCAGTTTGCGCTGGTGATATTCTTTGTTCAAATAAAGGTAAGAAAAGACTTTAGCTCACTTCAGCTGGTAATCATGTCAGCAATGTGTAGACTTGGATGTCGTTCTCGTTTAATCGCCTTGTTCGCTTGGCGTATTTAAGCGCAGATGTGCATGGCTCCTCCACTGTCCTTTTTCTGCACTACCACTATGGGTGATATCCATGGCGTCGGACCAGTGGATCGCTCTTTGATGTCATGCTTTAAGAGTATGTCAAGTTCTTTCTCAACAACCTCTTGTAAATGAAATGCAATTCGATGATGTCTTACAGCAACAAGACAGATGTCCTCATTTATGTGAAGTTGCACTTTCATGGTTTTAAGTCCACCAAGATGGAAACTGATTCACTATCTCATGATGGGCATTGACATTGTAGTTTACAGAATCAGCCACATGTGAGCAGCAGTACTGAAAGTGAGTAAACATGCGCTCGATGAAGTGCCTGGCAAAACATGAATTGGCACTTGTACTTTCTTATTTTTACGCTTCACATTTGCTATGAATGAACCTTGACTTTTGAGTGGTGTCGAAGCAGCCCACCTATACACATAGGTTTTCGACTGAGTTAAGCGGGGCACTGGAGACAGTTCATTGTACTTTTTCACAGGCATTGTTTTGCGACGCGCCACTGCCTATGATAAAAGTTATGGAGCACCCATTTACATTCAGGGTGATCTTGGGACAGTGTCCAAATGATTTTCGCACTTTCACTTATCGACCTAGCTTCGACCTGCATTCTTCTGTGCAAGAAGATAATCCTACATGCGCATGTTGTCCAGCTGTCAACATAGACATCGCACACCCATCCTCCTCACTGTCGATTGACAATGACAAACTCAGACGAAGAATTTGCTGACAATCCACATCGTTCAGTTTCTCCTTGCCTCAGATTATGTTGCCACTTAGCCTTGTGGGCATGTGTAGATCGTCACGCCTGGAACTTTCTGGCATCCATTTTGTTTTCTCGATGTGCCACTTATTCTTGCCTCCATTTTTTTTTCTTGACGTGATTCACTTGATCTTTCTTTCGCTTTGTAGACTGTTACAAAATGGTTCTATTTCCTGCAGCCTTTGCATACCTGTCCAATGGCGGAACATTTACCTTCATGTGGGAAAAAAAATCCACATCGAAAAACACAACTTCCTTTTCTTTTGAGACATTATTTTATGGCCTTCTACTTTGTATTTCGACTTACTTTTTACACTCATCGCTGATTCATTCTGGGCCGTTCCGGCCTCCATGTTAGCTGCTTGTCTGTCAGCTCTTTCTTCCGCTCTGGCAGCCATGTGTATGCGTTCCAAGCTGAGTGTTTCTTTCAGCATTGGTTGTCTGAAGGAATTGGAAAGGCAACCATCTATGACCCTGAGATGCATGGCCTGCCATCGTTGAACTCATTGAACCTGCAGTGTTTTATGAGTGAATTGTCTTTCTACAAACTCATTCATCGTCTCACCAGCTCTCTGCATTTCTTGACTTAAAATGTCCCTTTCATAGTCGACATTCGCCAGTGGATTGAACTTGGTGTTTAGCACCTCTTTGATTTGACGATACATCACTTCATCACCTTGTGGTATTTTCTTTATCTTTTCTTTTACTCCGTTTCCTACCAAATTCTTTAGATATTTAATGATCTTTTTTTAATTCGCTTCTTCCAGCGCATCAATGAAATTGTGGAAGGTTTCAATCCAATCAGTTCATTTGTTGCCAAAATTCTGCTTTTTGGTGGTATCGAAGGGAGGCGGAGGTTTTAAGAAGACAGCTGCATTACAACCAGTTTTGGCCCTTACTGACAAGCGTATGTGCTGTTCACATGGACTTGCACCATTCATACCATCTGCAATTCCTTGCGACGTGCTCGTTTCAGGTTCGTTAATGCCAAACTGTACTTGTGGGGCTTCTTTTCGCTTTGCCATCGGAGCCGGTCAATGTCTGAAGGACTTTAGAGTTGTACGGAACGCCCCCGACACTGTCTGTGGTGTCCGCTTCAGGGATCACTGGCTCTGTATTCACAACCCCGGGCCAAAGGCTGTGGTATGATGACTCTTTCTGGTAAGTGTAAATGTATGCTCTATATCTGGTTATTGCCACCTCTTATGCTTCTCTGCTTTTATCTGCTTCTGCTCGCAGCGTTCTCTTGCACCTGGCTGTCATCTCTCATGCCACCCTTCGTACTTGGTTGTTGTTGCCTTTAGCGTTATCGTACTGTATGAATGACCGCTCTTTTACGCGTTGTGGCGCAGTACCTCGTGTCTCGACTTTATCAGCAAATTTCTAGCCAACAACAAGCAAACGTTCTGTAAGGCCTTCACCTTCTTCACAGGTCTTGCACTGGCTGGAGTGGCACTTTGACTCCACATACGCCAACTGTCGTCTTTCACTTCGACTGAGGAACACGTGGCAAGCACATTATGAATTCTATCCCCCACACCCATGCACTTGCATCACTATTCTGCGGAGTCTGTCAGGAACCAAAAGGGTCCTGTCATCTTTAACTCACAAGATACTACACTCCCTCCTCCCCCCAATTTTACTGCCCAAACTGAATGGCTAGTAAATAGGTTTGTAAACTTCGTGAATGCTATAGGATGGGCCATAGTGTCGTAGAGGACGTCATCTAATGAGTCTATGGGGATAAGTCAATTCGAAGGAATGAGAAGAGTTGCTTCATTTGAATGAAACAATGGGGTTTGGAACAATTGTGGTCTAGATGAGAAACATTGATTTACAAAGACAAGGGTACATGATTGAGAAAGGTAAAATGAATTAATTGAGAGTATGGAATTGGGTGAGATTCAAGCATCTGGTTGTTATATAATGGATTATCTAGATTCTATGAAAGACTTGTGGTGAAGGAAGTAGGAGGAAATATGTGACTCTAAAGGATGGGCAACAGTGGAATGCTCAATGGCTAAGTAACGTGAAAGAGTTGTCCAAAGCAAACTTATTTAAATATAGATAGACACTTGAGTATTTTGTTATGGGCCCTGCCACAGGGTTTAAGGGTTTGATGTGAACACTTCATAAGTTACTGTTGTGTTATTCTATTTGTACATTTTTGTTTTAATTTAAAAGGGGAAGTCTCTGAGTGGCTGTAATGTCCGAGGGGTTCTTGTTATATGGATATGGGCTCTTATGTATCAACGCATTTCCTTATAAACACAGAATAGGGAAAACCCTTTGATAGATCAGGCCCATAATTCTTATTTGTTGCCATTCCTTTATAATGTTGTGCGTTAGTTTTTTCATAGTTGTTTCTTGTGAGCAGGGCCGGCCTGTAGCATGGGTGAGCTGGGCCCAGGCCGAAGGCGTCAATTTTCTGACAAGCAGCTGTGTGCTTAAGGTTATGCCAACAGCAGTGCCCTTCTCCTCTTGCTCCAGCCTTCTCTTTGCCTGTTCATTTCTCTCTGATTTGCCAGTTTAAAGTGGTTTTAGTCCTTCATTGTCACATGGTGGGCAATGTTTTTTAACACCTCTTTAGCCCCTGCTGCCACACATCAACAAAACCATCATCTGCGTGAGGCAGCTAAACTGTCAGTGATTTAGATGAGCTGGGGGTGGTCCGGAGATGTTTGTATTCAGGGGCCAGTCCCTGCTCATCCAGGTACTAACCGGTGAACACAAAAGGGACACCCTGTTGCCATATTTAATTCACTACCATCAGTAAAGGCGCCAAATTTCTCTCCGCCCACGGCGCTATCTTAGCAAAGGCCGGCTCTGTTTGTGAGATCTATTGCAGTATTAAAACTTCAGGTTTTTGTGCCTTTTCTTTGCAGAGAAGGATGTTCACGCAGCATCTAGCAATCCTGGTATTGGCGCTGCTGCAAGCTGGGCTGGTTGGGCTGTGACCGGGGTCTCATCTCTCACCTCCAAGCTGATACGGACCAATGCCACCGGCTCACAAGTGGCTGGACAGATTAGCACAGAAACAACACCTGGTGCTGCTGCAGGAACATCTAACACAGGTAAATGTCTGTTTCCTTGACCTATGAAAGTGGAGGATTTGCATTAATTTGCTGATTGAGAGTTATTGTGTCAGTCATTTGCAGCATTTTATAAGTATTTGATGAGGTCACGTACCACACTAAGTTTCTAGGTGCTAGAACAGCCCTACCGAGTGCAACGCATCTTAGTTTAGAGTAAAGCATTTCGGTGCAGATCCTCGCAACACTGCACTGCAATTAAATGTCAAGCTAATTTAGCAGCTTCTCTCTGCCTTCACGTTGCTTCAGGTGTTCTCAGCACAGAAGTGTATCAGCCAACAAGGCGTTTGCAGTTTGGGATGGAGGCCAAATGAGGTGCTAATTAGTCCTGGGAGTAATTTTAATTTTGCCGGTGTAATCAGAGTAATTTTGGTAATTCCACGTTACTCTTTGATGAAGAATTACTGATAATTACAAGATTATACCCGCTTGCCTAATTAAGAGTAATTTAGGGTGAAATTACCACAGGAACAACGCATTAAGTGAGTGCTAGTGGCTGCTTGCACTACTATTCATGTTTTGTTGCTTTTAGCACTATTTCTTAGTGCAAAATGCATCTTTGCGTCTATTTTGGACACAAGGGGGCATTTTTGCGCTAAGAACGCAGCACTAACTACAGAATTACGCGAGTTACACCCACCCCTAGGTTGCTGTCATAGATGCTAGTTTCAACCCGGTCTACTTTTTTTTTTTTAACTTCCAGCAATCTTTAACAAGAGAATTGCACATCCAGGATGCAACTTTGCTGTTTACTTTAAAAAAAAAGAAAAAAAAGACAAATGGCTCAGGGGTCACTTAATCCTTTTTGATATTTATCTGTTTACATGGGCATTACTACTTTTCTCTACTTGTGTTAAAGTATCACTAAAAGTGTCACTCACAAGACGTTTGAATGTCAAACACATGCAAAACGTATAAATGTCACACATAAGCAATCTGAAAACTTGGCAGCTATGCTACAATACCAATAAATTACCATGCATTAGCAAAGCCAGAAGATTTCACCTGTGCAAAACCTATTAGCGTTGTCAATGTTTTTTAGAGTTGTTGCACAGCAGCGCAGGCTGCTGTGCAACATGGCTGAAAGTAAATAATAAAAAATAACTATTGCGCGGTCAACAGTGGCCGTGCCATAGCTGTTTGTTTTTGTTTACTTTAAGCCATGGTGCACAGCAGCCCAAGCTGATATACAATATATTTAAAAAAACATTGAGCATGCCAAATAGCTCTAAGATATGTAATTTAAACCAGCTGGTGAAAAAACCAGCAGCTACTATTTAAATATGATATACTTTGGAAGTGGCATCTAATTATTAGATGGTTGTCAATTCTTCATAAATCTATAGCTGCAGGACCTGAACCAGATATGTGGAGGCAAGTGGTCTGTGTACTGTGTGTGGAATGAATGCTTGTATCTTTGTGTGTTGGTTATGCTTTTGTATGGGCTGTGTGAATTGTGTATTTTGTGAATATATTTGCCCCTGATATGTCCCATTTGAACTTTTGCAGTTACCTGTTAGGTAGCTGTGTGTCTCGAGCTTCGAAAGAAACTGATGCATTATAACAGAAATCTCCATCTCAGTCACTGAAAACAGCTTCACACAATTCGAGCCTAGACATTCAGCCTTTTCGATGAGGAGCACTCTGCATTGTAGACTTTCAGCAAGAGAAGAGTCACTTTGAATTGGAGTGTTTCAACGAAAAGAACAAGTTACTTACCTTCAGTAACGCATTATCTGGTTAGGGACACTATCTAGCTGCAGATTCCTTACCTTTGAATTTCCCAGGCGCCAGACTGAACCCGGAAACTATTGCCTGACCAGTACCCCTGCGTGCCGTCGGGTGGCCTCATTTGAATCTGCGTGGTGTCGTTTGTGCCTGATGTGACGACGCGGTCACCTATAAAGACGCCACCCAGGCGCGCAGTCGTCACTTACTTTAATGACTTTCCATGCCAGAAGCGCAGAGCAATGAAGTGAACTGACCAGTGTGTGTCCAAACTAGGGCCCTGTTAAGATAGCAACCCAAGCACTATAAATATGTCCGCAGAGTGGGGAGGCATGGATGGGTCTGTAAGGAATCTGCAGCTAGATATTGTCTCTACCAGATAATGTATTACTGAAGGTAAGTAACTTATTCATCTGACTTCTAGCTGCAGATTCCTCACCTTTGAATAGATACCCAAGCCATACCATCCTGGCGGTGGGCTGCAGACAAATTACTAGACTAAAAAGTTCTTCAGGACCGAACAGGCGAAATGCCCATCCCTGTGGAACTGACAGTCCAGGCAGTAGCGTTTAGCAAATGTGTGCAGGGAAGCCCACATTGCTGCCTTACAGATGTCCAGGACTGGCTCCTCATGAGCTAATGCCGTGGTCACAGCCTTCGTTCTGCTTGAATGTGCCCTTAAGTCCTCCAGAATCTGCTTTTTAGCCAGGGTGTAGCAGATCTTCATACAGAGAAGGACCCAGCGCGAAATGAACCGCACTTCTGTACTGCCCGACCTTTTTTAGCTCCCACATAACCCACCAAGAGTTGGTCGTCCACCTGGAACTCTTTTGTGCTTTCAAGGTAGAACAACAACGCTCTTTTTGGGTCTAGACGATGGAGTCGCTTCTCTTCCTTAGAGGGATGTGGAGGAGCATAAAAAGTTGGCAGTGTGACCGATTGACCCAAATAGAAATTGGGATGGGATCACCACGTTAGGTAGGAAAGAGGCCCAGGTGCGAAGCACTACCTTATCCGGATATATCGTAAGATAGGAAGGCTTGGATGATCAAGCCTGCAGCTCACTCACCTCTGGGGAGTTGATATTGCCACTAGAAATGCTGTCTTGATGGTGAGCAACCGGAGGGGATAATTATGTAGCGGCTCAAAGGGAGCACACATGAGATAAGTGAGAACCAGGTTCAGATCCCACTGAGGCATAATGAGGGGCGTAGGGGCAAACATATGTACAAGCCCTCCAGAAACCTATTTACAATAGGAGAATTGAATAAAGAGGGTTGGTCAGGAAGCTGCAGGAAAGCGGACAGAGCAGGTAAGACCCTTGAAAATGCCCAGAGCCGAGCCCTGCTGGGCAAGTGTAAGAATAAAGAGAAGAATATCAGAAAGAAGGTCAATAGAGTTTTCTGTACAACATTTTACACATTTTTACCAACGGCAGGCATGGAGGCCGCCTGAATAACTGTACAAACTTCGAGAGAAAGGTCAAAAGCTATCAACTGTCGTCACTTAATCTCCATGCAAGGAGGCGGAGAGTTGACTGGTTCGGGTGGAGAACCCTCCCCTGCTGCTGCAACAGAAGATCCGAAGGGGCAGCCTGATCGGAGGATCGATGCTCATTTTCAGAAGCACGTCATACCAAACTTTCCGCGCCTAGTCCGGAGCTACAAGAATGACTTGAGCCTGGTCGCTCCTGATCTTCTTGAGAACTTTGGGCAGGAGTGGTATGGGCCGGAAGGCAAACAGGAGGCCTGAGCTTCACTCGCGACAAAAAGCATCACAGATCGATAGCTGCCTTAGAATCTCCAACGCGCAATACTGCTGACATTGTGCGTTGTCTTCGGGTGTGAACAGATGGAACCGAGGCTCTCCCCACTGATGAGAGACTGTGCGCCACCTCCGGCAGGAGATGTAATTCGTGATACGCTAGACATCGAAGGCTGAGTTATCTGCCCTGGCATTTAAAGAACCTGCCAGGTGTTGAACCACCAGGGTTATGCCCTGCTGTTCCAGCCATGTTCAGAGACACAGGGCCTCTTGATAAAGGGTCCACAACACCACCCCACCCTGTTTGTTGCAGTACCACATGGTGGTGGTGTTGTCCATGAACACCTGCACTAACTTCCCCTCTGCAACCACCGCCATCATCTTGGTGAGCACCCTAGGGGCGCTGGTAATGCCACAGGGTAGCACAGTGAACTGAAAGTGCTCGTGGCCTACCTTGAACCGCATGTAACAGCTGTAGGCAGGCAGGATGGGGATGTGAAAATATGCATCCTGCAAGTCCAACGCTACCAGCCAGTCTCCTTGGTCTAGAGAAGACAAGACCTGAGCCAACGTGAGCATCTTGAATTTCTCCTTTTTGAGGAAGAGATTGATGGTTCGGGGGTCTAGAATAGGATGAAGACATTTGTTCTTTTTGGGTATCATAACGTAGCGGGAATAACTACCACTGTCTAGTCCTGATATTGTAACCCTTTCTATAGTCCCCTTGGCCAGGAGAGCTGTAACTTCCTCTCAGAGCAAGATAACATGATCTTCCGCCAGCCGTTCTTGGGATGGCGATAAAGGGGGAGGGGGAGATTGGAAAGGAAGGGAGTAACCCCTCCGACTGATCTGCAAGACCCATGCGTCATCGAAACCGCTCTGCCCAGCGAGTCAGTCGTATCGAGATCACTTCTAATGGTGAACTTTGCTGCATCCCTCCCATCTTTCACTGCTTGGAAGAGCACATCCTGGGCCTTCTCCAGGACCTGTGGCAGCACTTGGCCAACCATTTCTCATAAGGTGTGCTAGAAACGGCCCAAAAAGCATGCAGTGATCACCTACCGCAATGCTAGGCTGGCGTAAGAAAACCTCTTCTTCCCAAGTACATCTAGCCTCTTCGATTTCCTGTCCGGGGAAGTGGAAGGGAACGTGCCATGGGATGTTGAGGTTTGGCCTACCAAGCTCTCAGGGATAGTATTTTGGCTGAGGAAACTTGGATCACCCGGGGCAAGGCGATGGCTGCATGTTATTGTTCTGTTCACAGGAGCCCCTGTGCTAGGCTTGGACCAAGTGCCTAGAAGGACATCTGTCAGTGCTTCATTGAAAGGCAAAAGGGGTTTGGATGAGGAAGCCCCAGGCTGAAGCACTTTGGTCAAGAGGTTAGTCTCGACCTGCACTGAGGGCAGCTACAGGCCAAGGACTTCGCTGCCCTCTTCACCACCATAGCATAAGTCGCCCCCTCCTCCGTAGCCTCAGTAGGTGGAGAGAGCATACCTTCATCTGGAGAGGTGTCCAGTCCACTGGCTTCCACAAGCTCCTCCTACCAGTCCAATTCCTCACCAGGAGTGTCTTACTGGTGCTCTATAGGGTCCAGTTACCCCTCCCACTCCTCTCCCATGCCTGTAACTTCCTCAAAACGTTCAGGCAATGACCTAGAGCCCCTGGGCTCCGTTGGTGCCGGAATCGACGTCGATTGACACTGTTCTGACTCCGAGTCGTTGGGAATCAGAATTGGGCTGGCGGCTCCAGGAGCATCGACTTCGGGACCGGACCCCGGGGAAGGTTACGGTGGCACCACCGGCGCCCATGAAACCCCACCAGAGCCGAGGCCAGAGCTGTCGGCGTGGAACCTGATGAGACCCCTACTGACCCCACAGGGCCTGTAGGCTCACCGGAGTGATCGGTTCGCTCAAATACTCTGCATATGGCCTCTTAAATTGTTTTCTTTGAGCGGGGGTTGCTCCCAGAAATAGGGGAAGGCGCGGAGTCGGACCTGGCAACGGCTACACAAAACCATGTCAGGAACGTCAATGTTCCTCGCTCATCTCGTCAATTCTCAACGGACAAGGTGAAGTCAAAGTCTGTCTAGACTTCTTCTTAGTGTGCTTCTGCAAGTGTCCTGAGGCCCTCAAGTGCAATGAAGAAGACTTGGGGATCCTGGAGCAGTCGCGACCTTCAATTCCACGATCGGGCTGAGACCTCCTAGGAGTCGCGCTGGATGGCGTTGACTGCAGAGGCCGCAGCCAGCTTTAGGGCCCGCTCCCAGAAAGCCTTCGGCGCCATGGACTGGCAGTCCGAGCATGACTTTGAGTCGTGGTCATGATCAAGACACCATAAACACACAAGGTGCGCGTCGATAACCGACATGGTGCTGTGTCAGACGCCACAGATTAAACCCCTATCTTTCTAGAGGTCATCCCTCAACACACAAGGAAAAAATGTTCGACAAAACATCGAAAAAAGTCTGTTAAAAAGAGACAGAGGGATAGCTGTTCCTCCGAATCAGTGCTAACTGTCGCAGAAAGAAAAGAACCAACATCTGCATGCCTGGGTGGTGCCTATATAGGTGACCGCGACGTTACATCCGGTGCCAACGATGCCATGCGGAACCGAACGGAGACACCCAATGGCGCACAGGGGTACTGCTCACACAAAAGTTTTCGGATCCGGTCTGATGCCTGGGAAATTCAAAGGTAAGAACTCTGCAGCTAGAAGTCTCTATCAGATCATTTTGGTTTAAAATAAAATGAAGAAGGTGCGTGAGAGGGACCAGGGCATGCTGCAGGTGCATGCCAGCACTCTTGACGTTAAAAGGTGATTCTATTTGTTTTCACTCGCTTAAAAAATCCTCTATTTCATTGCACATTTATGGGTAAATCAAGTTCCTCAGGTTTTCCAAAATCCCCCTCTTACCTGTTCTCCAATGTTGGACTCTATACAGCTGGTAACTACATCTCTGGCACCTCGCATTTCTGAGGCAGACAGCACGCCCAAATGGAAATGCTCAATTCCTTGTTTCCAAATGTTGTGCCGTTTATCCTGGCGGTAAAGTGTGACACTGAAAAATACTGTGACTGTAATAGGATTTATTTACCGCTTACTATCTCTGGTGAGGCGTTGAAGTGCTTTACGTGAGTAGCATGCTATTCTGAAACCCAAGGTTAGTGGTTAATCTTGTAGTTAATGTTGATTATTGTAATTAGTCATGTGCTCTCAAGAGAAAATTGCATGAATATATTCCAGTTACTTTGTCATATATTAACACCAGGTAGGAGTGATCATTAGTGGGGCTATGTGGTTTTAGGGGAATGGTAGGTGGGATAGATAGGCCGGTGGAGAAAAGGTAATGTTCGGTTACAGGGATGGGGTTTTATAGAGGAGAGGTTGTGATCTATGAAATTAGGAATCAGCCAATTGTAGAGTTACAATAAGAAGAATTAAGGCATGGATGAGACTGAGAGGAGGCTTTACAAAGAAATAGAAGAGATTCAGAGGATGGAAGGTAAGCAGAGTGTTACTCTGAAGAAAGAAAGAAAGAAGAGGAATCAAGCAGGAGTAAGTCAAGGTAAATTGTTCATGCAGGGCTCTAGGATTATAGTGGGAGAAAGCTTTCTGGGATAGCAAGCAATAGGAGGATGCAAGCTGTAGAGAAACAGCATTATACATAGTGCTCCACACCAGGGGGAGACCGCTTAAACAATAGTGTAAATATGCAGAATGACTGAGCCAACAGGGGGCATTCAGAATTTTCGCCAAATCAATGAAGTGAGTGTTCAGTCTGTTCAAATAAAGGACCAAGGGTATTTGGAAAGGACCATAGCACAACAGGCTGAAGAGGAATGAGGGTGGTGCAGTCTGAAGAGGAATTATTAAAAGGTAAAAACCTGCCAGTTGGTATAACTAATTAAAGTATTCCACATATGGCCAGCACCAACAAGTCTCATTCGGTAGGAAAATACCATATCTTCCTTAACTAAAATAATGAGGATTTTCACACTTTGCAATATTTGTGCAAAACATAGGAAAACAGCGACTACATCTCTTCATAGTGCCAAATTATTTGATACTGTGTATCCACATCATTATTCAGGGGCACCGGGCTTTGAAATTGAGTACCGTTATGATCTTTTGTTCAAAAAGGCAACATAACCTAGTGGAGCGTTGGCCAGGGGCCATTGGTACTTAGCCAAGCAAGTACTGCAACATTTCACAAGTGGAATTGTATAGTGATAACAGCTGAGATCTGTGGGGCAAAAGCATGAGAAAGAATAAACATGACCCCTTCCCAAATTCAGACTTCAGTTTATAATTTATTTGTTTTGTTTTAAAGGTACAGTTCCGTAGGTCAGTTTTTCATACTATTTGGCTACTGATCAGTCCTGAAGAAATCACCAACAAATAAAAAAGTAAATCAGCTTTACAATAGTGGTAAATTACTGGTTAACATATTTAAATATAATATATTTTCACTGAAAGAAATCAAAGGTTAAAGTAACATTCTAGTAAGGTGAAATGTTCAGTAACAACGTAACATTTTAAACTCTAAAAACCAGAGAAATTCACCAGTTATAGTTAGGGATATCTCAAGTAAATATAACTTGTGCACCAAGGTAACTATCACGTGCAACCACTATATGCTGTTTTCTCATCAATAATTTTATTGCCATGTTGCGTTGATGTCATCAGTCATGTCATAGAAGATGTCATGAGTTATGTAATATGTGGTGTAATTAGCATCGCATGGCGAGAGCACAAGTTATAGTTACCTTAGCATACAAGTTATAGTTACTGTAGATAAACATAACTATAACTGGTGAATTTCTGTAGTTTTTAGAGTTTAAAACATTACGTTGTTACCTAACATGCCACCTGTGGAAAACTGAGTTCTTGTTGCAGTACTCCCCTACTTTTTACCTGCTTTGTGATGCAACTTTGAGGTGTACTGGGTCCCTGTTAACCAGATTCCCAGCACCAGTATTCTTTCCCTACAATTGTTCCAGAATTGGCACCACATCAGCCCCCTTGTAATTCACTAGTAAATGGTACCCCTGGTACCTAGGGCATTGGGAATGAAGAGGGTCCACTAGGGATGCAGCACAAATTGTGCCACCCCAGAGCCTCCTCACCAAGACTATGCAAACTGCCATTGCAGGCTGCGTGTCTTGGTGCAGAGAAAGCCGAAGAGTCAACACAGAACCCAGCCCTGTGTGCCATGCCCACATACACTGCATGAGGTATAGGTAAGTCACCCCTACTGCAGGCCTTACAGCCCTAAGACAGGTTGCACTACATCCCATGTGTGCACATAGCTGCATGAGCAGATATGACCCTATACTATCTGAGTCCATTCTTGGATATTGTAAGTGCACAGGGAAGCCATAGAGAGTACATGGGCTGGATACTTGCCATCACAAGTTTCTTAGCTCCATGGTGGCTTCACTGTACCATAAGATGTTTGATACTGAACATCTTATCTTAATAAATCTTCACTGATGCCAGTGTTGGATTTATTAATACATGAACACAGGGGTCACTTTAAAGGTACCCCTGAAAACCTACCAAGCACTGGTGTGGTCTCTGACTAATCTTAGCTAACTCGCCACCACCAGACTGGTTTCTGACCTCATGGGGTGAGAGCCAGCGCTCTCGGAGGTCAGGATCAAAGCCTGCCGTGGGTGGAGGTGCTTCACACCTCCCCCAGGCACAGATGGCCTTCCAGGGCAGGAAGCTTCATAGACTGTGCCACCTTTGAAATGTAACCCAGGCAGCTCCAGTTAGTTGAGGATGCCAACCCCCTGTCCTGCTCCCCATTTGGCAGGAAGGCTGGCGGGAAAATTAGTTTGATTAGGATGTGTGCCCACATTCAGCCAGCACCACCCCTAAGGGCAGGTGATGTAGGCACAACTTTTCCAATTACTCCATCTTGGGATGGCAGGAAATAACCTATCAGGGCTAGGGTATTGCCTCTTCCCACAGGAAATGGTCACTTAGAGGGTGTAGATAGCCCTTTGCCTACTACCTGTCACCCACTTTAAGGTCCCTAAATTTAGTATTTAGGTGGTATCCCGGGACCCTGAACTTCAGATTCAACAGACACAAAGAAGATACGCACAAAGAAGAACTGCTGACCCGAGAATAGAAGACCAGTAGAATTTTGGCGCGAAACCCTGCCTGTTGCTTACATGACTCGAAAATCGTGGTGTGCTGTCTCGTCCTGCTGCTGTGAGGACTCCAAGAACCCTGAAGCACCCCAAGCCCTTCGTTAATCACCAGAGAACTGCCTTGGGGTAGAAGAACTACTCCCCCTGCAGACCGCAGGAACTGAACCCGGTTTACCAATTTGGTGCTCCCTGGTGACTCTGGCTCAGCATCCCAGCAAAACGGGGTACATCCGCTCCGGAGGGTCAGATCTGTCTCCCCATTACGTCTGAAGACACCAGAACCTACTGGAGCCATGCCGCACCAATACCCGGGTTACCGGACCCCTTGCAACCTACACCAATACAAAGAGTCCATTCCAGACTTCAACTGCCCAGGAAGTAAGCACTCATCGATGGACGTTGAGACCCACTTCTGGAGTGGCCCAGTTGTCCTGGAATCATCCCTGCAACCTGCCTGCACCTGACCTCGTAGACATCTTGACTCACGCCGCCCGGCTGACCTATCTGCTCTGCACCCAGGCCACCCAGCCTGGGAACTGACGAACCAGCTGTGCTCCTGTGGTCCTGAGGTCCTTGTGAGTGAGACACCTCAGACTTACCTTTAAGTCCCCATGTGCAGTGTGTTTTCAGGTGGCCCCCTTCTTCATAGCGCACCACCTACCAACGACGTCGGCACCCTTCTCCCGGCCGAATCCGGGATGCTTGTAAGAATCCGCTGGTAGAACATTGTACCTGGCTTGCTTCTTACCTAAATCCAGAAGGTGAATCTAGAAATCTAACTGTATGGTTTTAAATGCATTTTTCTATTTTCTCCCATTGACTTCAATGGTGTGTAGTTGCTCACAGGAGTCATTTTTTTTGCGAACTTGAAAATTCAGATCTTGAAAAGTACTTACTATAGAACAAAGTTCTTTGTCTCAAAAATTATATACATTAAATGATGTTTTTTGCAAATTGGTCTCAGATTTATACTTGAGTGTGTGTATCTGAAAGAGACAATTAGGGGCTGATTACGATGGCGGAAGGCCCGCCACCGCCAGCCGTGCGGTGGCGGGCCCTCCGCCATTGGACGACGATTTTCCCCCCGCCACATTACGATGGCGGGGGGAATCGGACCGCGTCCGTGGCGGGTGCAAAGACCGCCCGCCACTGATCCGCCACAGGCAATCGTTCCCATTGCCTGGCGGACGGTCCAGATAGCGTAAAATGGTGGCAGTGCCTAGCAGGCACCGTCCGCCAAATTACGATGCAGGCTTCAGCCAGCCTTTCCATGGCGGTGGAACCGCCATGGAAAGGCTGGCGGGGATTGGTTTCGGGGGCCCGTTGCGGGCCCCCCTTTTGTTGGGGGGAGGTAGTAGTGCACTGGGGGGTACCCCTGTATTTCCCTGCACCAAGTGGCAGGCACCGCGTGGTGCCTGCCACCTAGTGCAGGGAAATGCACGACATGCATTTTTAGCATTGCGGCGGGTGCTGCAGCCAGCAGCACCCGCCGCAGTGTTAAAATGCAAGATGCGACTGCCATGGTGGCGGTCGCATCGTAATTTGGAGTGCGGGACCGCCACATGACTGGTGGGCGGTCCCAATCCCAACTAGGATGGCGGGCGGACTCAAGCCCAACCGTCATCGTAATCGGCCCCTTAGTTATAGATTCCTTACCTTAGAATTACCCCCAGGCGTCAGACTGGATCTGGAGAATTTTTCGTCAGCAGTACCCCTGCTTGTCGAAAGGTGGCGGCGGTCGGCTCCGCGTTTGTCGTTGGCGTCGTGGTCGCCGGGATGACGTCGCGGTAGCTACTTAGATGCTGCCCTCGCGTGCTGACGTCAGGATGTTTCTGACATAGATACCCCCACTTTTTGCCTGGTGTCAGTGTGTTTTGACAGTACTTTACTGGGATCCTGCTATCCAGGACCCCAGTGAATGTGCTCTCTCCTCAAAATCTGATGGTTAGTACTTTGTATTCCCCACAATTGGCATACTGGGGTACCATTGTAAGTCCCTAGTATGTTGTACTAAGGTACCGAGGGCATTGGTACACCAGTTGTCTCCCATGGGCTGCAGCATGTATTGTGCCACCCATGGGAGCCCATGCAAACTATGTCTGCAGATCTGCATTGCAGCCTGCTTGAAAGGTGCATGTACCCTTCACTTTAGATATAAGGTTTCCCTTATATCCCGGTCACAGCACTTTAAACCTATAAGTCATCCCTAAGGTAGGCCCTTCAGTTCAAGGGCAGGGTACATGGTTCAAAGTGTGTGGGTACCCCTGCACGAGCAGAGGTACCTCTGCAGACCCCAGACTCCATTCTCGGGGCTTTGTAAGTGCGGGGCTGCCATTTTAAAGTATGTAGTGAGCACTGGCAAGTCGAGATGTCCAGATACATAATGGCTACCCCGAAACTGGTCATGTTTGGAATCAAACATGTTAGAATCATGTCACTTCACTTATTCCAGTGTTAGTTGCATGGTACCATGTAAGACCCCCCAATTCCTACCTGTGTAGCCTTACAGGGTCTGCCTGCCAGACCGCGCTGATACCTGCCCCAGACACTGTTCTGCCCCCCTGCTGATGAGCCTAACTCGGCAAGGGGAACCTGAACAAAGGATTTCCTGCAAAGGAGAGGTGTGACCCCCTCTCCTTTAGAATTAGGTAGGGTGGGGGCGCTTCCGAGCGCCACCAGACTACATTGAAGGGCACATTTGATGCCCTCCTTGCAAAAAACTGTTTTGCCCAGTTCAGGAGCTCTCGGCTCCAGCTCTGGTGCAAAACTACACAAAGAACAAGGGAGTGTCCACCCCCCTGTCCAGCTCCCCCCTAGGGAGGTGACCAGAGCTCCTCCAGGTGACCACTTGATTCTGCCATGTTGAAACTTGGCCCCTAGGAGCATCTAACTGGCTAGACCAGCTGAGTAGCGTACCTGACCCCCCCGATAGGTGGGTCACTGCAGAATAGGTCCTTTCCCCGTTTTTGGGTTACTAAGGGCTCCCCCGAGGGTAGGCTCTTAGATTTGTTCGGACAATATCTTCAAGGAAAGACTGCCTGCCTTCCTAAGATCGTCTAAAGACTTTTCTGCTGGTGTACACTGGAACTCTGCTGTTTCTTCGCGTCAGGACCCAAGACAAGTCTGCTCTCTGCGGGACAATTCCTGCTTCAACATTGTCTCCACGCTCTTCAAGTTTCTGCAACTTCATGACCATGCATCCTCTGAGTCAGCAAGAACTCTGCCTCCATCCAAGCCAGAAGGAATCTCCCTTGGATTGAAGGAGTCGCTTTCCCGCATCTGCGGGCACCTTAACATCGACGACCGGTTTGCTGATCCTGTTGTCCCACCCACATCGTCTGGCTCTGCAACATAGGTGGTGGTATGTTGGCTCCTCAGAGGCCTGACCAGTCTTCCCTGCAACTTGGGTAACTGTAATCCCTCTCCAGACGACTTGCACTGCCTCCCTGTGCACTGCATCTGTCTGCTGTTGCAAGGCTTTTTGGATCTCTTCACGAAAGATCATCAAGCTCCAATTAACCCCTTCCTGCAGCATCGCCCAGCTCCAAGAACAACGTCCTGCCTGCATCCTCTGCAACGTGGACCTACATCTTCTGTGGGCTGTTGAGGCTTCCCTGCAACTCCCTGTGCCTGCTGCCAGAGGGTCCTTGAGGGGGCTCCAACAATTCCTGCTGGCTCTCCTGTTTGCTGAGAGCCTGCCTTAACCTACCCTTGCTGGGTTAGTCCCACAGACCTTGCTGGTCTGGATCCAAGCATCTTTTCATCTTCCCTGACTGGTGCGGTTGCCAAGACTTGTTGGTGGCCCTGCCAGCCACCGACCTTCCTACATTCGTCATCCGTCCTGGGACAGCTTATCGACGGCTCCTATGCTCCTGCATCATCGCCTGGGCTCCACAGCTGCTTCATCAAGACCGTCAAGCTGTTGCAGCAACCTCTGACAAGGGGTGGCATTGTGCTCCTGCGCAACCTGCACATCTCCTGGTTGTTTAGACTCTGTCCCCTCTGCTTTCAGGTTCTTCTGGCTCAGAATCCACTTTTGTGTTCCACCGTCCTGGTCCACGAATCGCTGCATCCATTGGACTTCCAAGATCCTCCATTGACTTCTATGGGCAGTTCCGACATCACTTCGCACCTATGTACTCAGGCACCCTGGTGTAGGTATCCTGGGTCCCTGGGTATCCACGGGTTTTGTGGCTCTCCAAACTCCCATGATCCAATTGGTGTCCTCGGGGTCCTTTGAGAAGTGCCCTGAAACAAGAAAATACCAACTGCAACTTACCCTGTGTTATCCTATGGACGTTTGACCCGGTGTAACCACTCTTCACCTGGACGCCTTGGGGTCCCTAGCTATTTACCTTGGGTGGTTCCTTGCTTCCCCTGGGCTTCTCCAACCTTGGGTACTATTCATGTTGTGGTACCTACCTCTTATACCACTTTCTTAGTATATGGTTTGGCCCCCCCTATAGGGCCCCATGTGGTTTTCTATGCTACTTACCTTTTTCTAAAATATTTCTTGTGTGTATTTGATATTTCTAGGTAGGAGGTATACCAAGTCAGTTATTAGTGTATGTAAATAAGTACTACAGTATTTTTATAAGCACTGATGTGGTTCTTTCTTGTGTGAAAGCTTGCTGACTGACTCTGTGATAATTTTATCCACTTTACACCCCCCTGAATAAGCCTTAGATGCTCTCCACGGCTACCCCTTGAGAGGTTTGGTTATCAGGGACCTAAACTCTATCACTAAGGGTTACCTGGACTCTGTGCACAGTGCCTCACCATAGGTGGACACTATATACTGAGCCAGCCTCCTACACCCACAGTACTACAAATAGAGCGTTATTATTATCTACTTTTGCCTCTGTATACCAGTCTGGGTCACTCTTGACTCTCTGCACAGTGTACTTCGTTTTAGTGCACTATATAGAGAGCCAGCTTCCTACATTGGTGGATCAGCGGTGGGGTCTATGACTTTACGTTTGCTGATACCAGTCTGTCAATAAGTGACCACACACATAAATCCAAAAATTGCCTTTAGCCAGTTTTATTTTTCGATTGGTCTATTTTTCTAAATTTTAAAATCAACTGTTAGGGCCTTGGTTAAGTCCCTGAACCCAGTTGTTAGAATTTCAAAATCTTACTCTATTTAGGACAAAAGAAAAGTGTTGAAGTCTATTTTTAACTTTACAAAAGGTCCCAACTTTAGTACAGTGATGGATAACCCACAGGGGCAAGATGAGGAGCTTGGCCTGACATTATACGTGGAGATGTCATACTCCCAGTTATGGGCCTTCTGTAGTGGTTATGGTATTAAAACTTGCTCTCATGTTACCAAAGAGAAGCATATGAGGCTTCTGTCAGAACATGAGCGAGATTACACAATGGGTGAGGATAATGCCCGGTAAGATCATCCCATAGGAGAAGATAATGCTGAGGAGGTGGTGGAGACACCTGCCTCAGAAGTGGAAGCTCCTCAGAGGAGAAGCTTGCCCTAGAAAGATTGGCCAGGAGGTTGAAACTAGAGGCTCAACTTCTGGACATAGAAAAACAGAGACAAGAGATAGGTTGTAGGCCTATCTCTGGTAGCAGCAATATCATAACTAGGGAGAGAGAGGAATCTTTTGTTCCTAAACTCCCCAAAGGAGTTGTCCCTAAATATGTAGAGGGTGATGACATCACCAAGTGGTTTACTGCTTTCGGGAGAGCTTGTAACGGTAGAAAGGTAGCCAAAAAGCACTAGGTCTCTCTCTTGTAGGAACGTTTCTCCGGTAAATGCAGGGATAGACTCCTGACATTTGAATAAGAAAGATGCTGAGTCTTAACAATAATAATAATTTCATTTGTAGAGTGCCTGGTTACTCCCAACAGTGTGTCCCTGCGCTAGGATCCAGACCCCCCAGAAGGAGAGCAGAGAGAGCGCTTAAGGGAAAAGGAGGAGTACAGGAAGGCATATGGAGAATCTCACATTAGGGGTGAAATAACCAGGTTTTTAGATCTTTACGAAAGAATCTGTCAGTGGATTCAGCTCTCAGGGTCAGCGGTAAGGTGTTCCACTTTTTTGCTGCCAGATAGCCAAAGGAGCGCGCTCACATCCTGGCACTTTGGAATTTGGGCACTTTGACCAGGTGGGCTCCCGTCGACCTCAGATTACCTACAGGAATATAGGGGGTTAACATGGGGAAGAGATAGTTTGGACCTCTACTCCACAGAATTCTGTGGCAATAGCACATGGCTTTAAAGATGATCCTTTTTTCCACTGGCAACCAGTGGAGGGTGTCCAGAGCTCTGGAGTAGGAATATCTTCTGAGAAGATTCAGGACCAATCGAGCGGCCACATTCTGCATGTGTTGAAGTTTGTTGAGACATTTTTTAGCTGCTCCTAGATATAGTATATTGCCGTAGTCCATCTGAGATGTGACTAGAACATGTACAAGAGTTTTCCGGCCAGGATAGGTAGTAGGTCTAGGATTTTTCTTAGGGCTTTAAGAGTCCCAATGCATTTTCCAGCTACCTTCTTGATTTGATTCTCAAAAGAAAGTTTTGGATCAAACCAGACCCCGAGATTTCTGGTTTCTTTTTTAGGGGTAGGGGTTGACCCCAAGGTCTGGGGCCACCAAGCCGAAGACCATATTGAGGGGGCTTTCCCCACGATCAATACTTCAGTCTTATTGCAGTTCAATTTAAGGCAATTGTTGGACATCCATGAGGCAAGCTCCCCTAAACAAGAGGAGAACTGATTGGCAGCTGTCTCCATGTCCTGAGATAAGGCGATGATCAATTGCGTATCATCCACATAAGATACAAATGTTACTTTGTATTTTTCCACAATTCCTGCAAGGAGGCCAATATAAAGATTGAAGAGAGTGGGGCTCAGTATCGAGCCCTGCGGGACCCCTTGTGTGAGCGGAATACTTTTGGATGTATGCGGATGTTGAGCGACTTGAAAGCTGTGGGAAAAGAGAAAGGAGGTCAACCAGCGAAGAGCTGAGCCCCCAATCCCACAAAGCCTTAGTCTATGAAGGAGTAATTTATGGGATACAGTTTCGAAAGCTGCACTTAGGTCCAGCAGGACCAGTGCAGCAGTATAGCCTATCATCTGCACTTTCCCGCAAGGTTTCACTTGCGAGAAGTAAAGCCTTTTCCGTGGAGGAGAAGGCTCTGAAGCTAGATTGAGAGGGATGGAATAAATGGTTGAGATTAATGTGGTTAACCAATTGGGTGTTCACCACTTTCTCCGCAATTTTGGCAAAGAAAGGCAAGAGCGAGATTGGACATAAGTTGTCTAGCAGACCAGGGTCGGCGGAAGTTTTTTTTTTTCAAAGGGAGAACTATTGCTTCCACTTCAGTGGAACTTCGCCGCAGCAAAAGGATATATCTATGAGTTGTCGGACATAGGGCAGAATGGCGTCCATTCCTTGCATCAGGATTGTAGGCGAGGCTGGATCCAGGGGGGAGCAAGATTTGATGCTCATGGCCAGACTCTTAAGATCATAGCATCTATGCATCTAGCACGGGGGTTTTAAATTCAGAGAGATCAATCCCCTTAAAGAAGTATCATAGAGGGTGTCAAGACTGATACCGCTACGTGCTTTTAACAGGAATGTGTCGTAGATCTTCGCTACTTCAGATGCAAACAAGTCAGCGATATTATTGCAGTTCTCCAATGTGCCAGCATTCCGTCCATCAATTGTTTCTTTTGCCTATGTCGCCCTAAGTGGGAAGGGTATGCCCAGACGTGGGTCCCGTGCTCACAACACCACTGGATTCAAGCTAGCCTCATGCCCTGAAACCGGTCCCAGGATGCTTGCTTCAGGTCCAGGGAGGACCTGGCTTGGCAGTTCGGGCTGGACTGTTCCCACAAGGAACAGGGTCAAGACCAGTGGCGGCTCCCCCATTGGGGCGTGGGGGCGTCGCCCCACTGCTTTCTCGCAGTGCGAGAAGGCAGAAACATAAACGGTAAAAACTTCCATTTATGTTTCTGTTTCTCGCACTGCGAGAAAGCAGAAGTGCCTCTGTGCCTGGTTGGGGGCGGGCGGGTGGGCGGTCCTGCTCGAGGGCAGGGGGGAGTGGCTTACCCACTGTTGTGGGTACTGACTGTTTGGTTGGCCCCAGGGCCGAACAAAGCAGTCATGCGCACTCCCCCCTTTTCTCTATGTAGGCTGCTGCATGCAGCCTACATAGAAAAAATGGCCCGGCTGGGGCGCTCTCCGCTGCGCCTCACCAATCACAACGCTGCCATTGCAGCGTTGTGATTGGCTTGGGTAGGGGAGGGAAGCTGCCTGCTGGCTGCTTCCTGTTCCTGCAGCAGGAACACGCGGACCCGGCTGCCGCTGCACCAGTACAGTGTGACCGGCCAGGAGCGGAGGCGGTGCGGTACCCGGCACTCCCGGCAGTAAGGTACGCTTTATTTTAATTTTTTTTATTCCCCACCCGCCACCAACCCCCCCCTCACCCGAGCATGCCGGCCGCCGCTGGGTAGAGGAAATACAATTTAAAATAGCCAGTTAAATCATATTTCTTTCTATCAGACTTTATGGAGTTGAGACACCTTTGATATCATCACTTCCTTGTTAGGTTGGTGTTTTTTTTAATTGTTTTTACATTTCTGGTGCTGATTGACTAGTGAGGGTGATGTTGGGAGCTGAACTCTAAGTGCTCCCTTCGTAGAACATTAGCGGATGGACAAGTTAAAGATACAAACACAATACACAGTGAGGA
This sequence comes from Calotriton arnoldi, assembly GCA_963921515.1. NCBI lineage: Eukaryota > Metazoa > Chordata > Amphibia > Caudata > Salamandridae > Calotriton > Calotriton arnoldi. The sequence continues at coordinate 2,074,537 of CAWUFW010000960.1, forward strand.
AAATGTTTAACGTATGGTGAATCTTGTGTGACAGCTGCGCAGGGAGCGCTGTAACTGCCCATATAACCAGTAGAGGACATGAACAAATGAAGGGAACCACTTTGTTCTCTTGTAATTAAAACAGCTATGTTACATTTAATAAAGCACTCACGGGCCCTGTTGTACCTATCTGAAAGAGACACGTTAGTGACAGATTCCTTACCTTAGAATATCCCCAGGCGTCAGGCTGGATCCGGAAAGTTTTTTGCGTAGCAGTACCCTTGCGCGTCGGTAGGCGGCGTCGTGCGGCTCCGCGTCCGTCGTCGGCGTCGTGATCGCCGGGATGACGTCGCGGGCAGTACTTGGCGCCGCCCCTGCGCGCTGACGTCAGTTCTTCTTTTCCGCGCCAGTAAGCGCAGATCCGGGAAGAGCAGTGCCCTAGTCACTTTTTGACTATCTTTTTGTGAAATTTTTCACTGTTCTCTTCAACGAGTCTTCACGACTCCTAAGGTGTCGTAGGGATGCCCGGCTTTAAGCCCTGCGAGGTATGTGGTCGTATGATGTCCATCACGGACCCCCACCTCGAGTGTCTCTTCTGCCTCGGCCGAGGCCACGACACGAAGTCGTGCCCTGACTGCCGGAAACTTCATCCGAAGGCTTTGCGAGAGCGGTCTCGAAAGCTCCTTGAAGTCCGGCAGTCGGCTCCGCGCCGCAGCAAGCCCCGGTCCCGGGAGAGGTCGAGGGGCCGGACGCGGAGTCCCCGCCGTTCGTCGGAATCCAAGTCTTCGCGCTCCTCCGGTAAGTCGAAGCACAAGAAGTCTAGCGGCGTCATCGCTCTAAGACTTCGCCTCGCCGGTCGCGCGACTCGGCTGAGGTCCCTGTCGGCACCGTCCCCGCCCCCGCGGCCCCGGACGTGCCTGTCGAGTTGCCCCCGCATTACCCGTCCTTCCCGGGTTCGGGGGCGACTCCGGCCAAAGTACAGAAATTCCTGTCGGCCATGGCCCGCCTCTTCGGGCCTCAAGGTCCCTCCGGTGCGCCTTCGGGCCCCGCGGGCCAGATGGGGTTGCTCCGGCGTCGCCGTCGACTCCGGTCCCGGCGTCGCCTGTCCCACCAGCCTTCGTCCCGGCCTCGGCTCCGGCCCCGGCCTCGACCCCGGTTCCGGTGGTGCCGCAACCTCCATCGACGCCGGTTGACCTAACCACGCCTCCGCCGACGCCGATGTCCCCGGTGCCGTTTCCGACGCCGTCCGGGGCTCCGGGCGGCGTCGTTCCCGGTTCTCCCGGGTCCGGACATGGAGCCGGACCGGCGTCGCCCGACGCCGGTTCCGGCGCCGATGAGGCCTTGGGTCCCTTATGTCCCTCCTCCTCCATCTTTTCAACCTGAGGAGGACCAGGAGAGCTGGGAGGGGTCTGACGACCCTCTCACACAACAGTGCGAGTTTGACCCGGACTGGGTTGAGGAACTTGGGGATGCCAGTGGGCTGGATACCTCCCCCGACTCTGGCATGCTGTCTCCTCCCGTGGCAACGGAGGAGGGGGCTAATTTTGCAACGGTGTTGCGTAGAGCTGCTGGAGCCTTAAATCTCCAGTTGCCTACAGTGGCCGTCAGGACTAACCTCCTGACTGAAGTGCTTCAGCCGGCGGCCTCCTCTTCGGAGCCTGTGCTGCCGTTCAACGATGCACTCACTGACGTTCTTTTGGGTGCCTGGTCCAAACCCACCACAGGGGCTCCTGTGGATAGGAACGTGGCCCGACGCCATCGCCCGGCTCCGGGCGACCCCCTGTTTCTCTCCCAACACCCCACCCCTGAGAGCTTGGTTGTCCAAGCCTCTGCCTCCCAAACAGCCTTCCCTACCGCCCCTCCGGATAGGGAATCCAAGCGCCTGGATCACTTTGGGAAGAAGGCTTTCTCTTCCTCCAGTGCTGGCTTGCGGTCTGTTAATACCGCTTGCCTCTTGGGCCGATACACCCACTCCCTGTGGGATTCGGTGGCTGATGTTTTGCCGCAGTGTTCTGAGGAGGTCCAGACACTGCTTACCCGCGCTATTGCGGAAGGGCGTGATGCGGCTAAGTATACCATCCGCTGTGGCCTTGATACCGCCGACTCGCTGGGCAGATCGCTTGCAACGACGGTGGCGCTGCGTCGCCACGCCTGGCTGAGAACCACTGGTTTTTCAGGGGATGTCCAGAATACTCTCATGGACATGCCCTTTGATGGAGTCGGTCTCTTTGGTTCAAAGGCGGACCATGCGCTGGAGCGTTTCAAGGATTCACGGGCTACTGCTAAGTCCCTGGGCCTTGCTGTTGTGCGCCCTCCGCATACGTCTGCTTTTCGCCCCTTTCGTGGCCACGGAAGGGGCGCCCAATCACGTCCACAGCCCGGCCAACGGCCCGCGCAGCAAGCGCCTTCGCGTGGCCGAGGACGTGGATACCGCCGTGGCGGTTCGGGCAACCAGCGTGCGGGTCAGGCCACCACCTCCAACCCGTCCGCGGCCTCCAAGCCCTCCTAGTCCCTCCTTTCAGGTGCACAGCACGCCAGTCGAGGGCAGGGTCCGCCATCACCTTCACCACTGGCGTCCCATCACCTCGGACAAGTGGGTCTTGGACATTGTCCGAAGGGGCTACTCCCTCCCCTTCGAGACCACCCCCCAGCCATGCCACCTCAATTCCACCGCATGTCAGGGGATCACTTGGTGCTTCTACACAAGGAAGTCACGGCCCTCTTGGCCAAGAGGGCCATCGAGCATGTTCCGACCCCAGAAGTAGGGCGTGGTTGCTACTCCCACTACTTTCTGGTGCCCAAAAAGGACAAGGAGGACATGCGTCCTATCTTGGACCTCCGGAACGTCAATCGCTTCCTCCGGAAGGAGAAGTTCAAGATGCTCACCCTAGCTCAGGTCTTGACTGCCCTCGACCCCGGAGACTGGTTGGTAGCGTTGGACTTGCAGGACGCCTATTTCCACATCCCCGTCCTGCCGGCCCACCGGCGTTACCTTCGGTTCACGGTAGGCCTCGAGCATTTTCAGTTCACCGTGCTCCCCTTTGGCCTTACCAGTGCCCCTCGGGTGTTCACGAAAGTGATGGCGGTGGTCGCAGCTCATCTGCGCCGGGCAGGGGTTTCAGTCTTCCCCTACCTCGACGACTGGCTGCTGAAGGCGGGCTCGTCCCAGGCAGTTGTCTCCCACCTCCAGACTACGGCCGAACTCCTGCACTCGCTGGGGTTCTCCATCAATGTGCCAAAGTCGCATCTGATTCCTTCTCCACAGCTCCTTTTCATCGGAGCAGTTCTGGACACGACGCAGTTTCGGGCCTATCCTCCCGAACGGCGAGTCCGGGATATTCAGGCTATGATTCCGATCTTTCAGCCCTTATCCTGGGTTTCGGTACGGATGACCCTGAGGCTGCTGGGCCTCATGGCCTCCTGCATCCTGCTGGTCACTCATGCCAGATGGCATATGCGGGCTCTGCAGTGGGACCTGAAGTTCCAGTGGGCGCAGCACCAGGGCGACCTGTCCGATCACGTCCAGATCTCGGAGGGGACTGCAAAACAGTTGCAGTGGTGGCTCTCGAACCGGCAATGGGTCATGGGCAGATCCCTCTCCCTTCCCCAGCCAGAGCACACAGTTGTGACGGACGCGTCCCTTCTGGGATGGGGCGGTCACATGGGAGAGGCGGAGATCAGAGGCCTCTGGTCTCCGGCGGAGTCCCGGCTCCATATCAACCTTCTGGAGCTCCGGGCGATCCGACTTGCACTCAAGGCATTCCTTCCCTCTGTCAAAGGGAAGGTAGTGCAGGTGTTCACAGACAACACCACTGCCATGTGGTACTGCAACAAACAAGGCGGGGTGGGGTCGTGGACCCTTTGTCAGGAGGCTCTGCGCCTCTGGACATGGCTGGAACACCAGGGCATGTTCCTGGTGGTTCAACACCTGGCAGGTTCCCTGAACGCCAGGGCGGACGAACTCAGCCGCAGGTGCATGATGGATCACGAATGGCGTCTTCACTCGGAAGTGGCGCAAGGACTCTTTCTACAGTGGGGAGAGCCTTGGTTAGATCTATTCGCCACCGAAGAGAACGCGCAATGTCATCAGTTCTGCGCGTTGGAATTTCCAAGGCGGCACTCGCTCGGCGACGCTTTTCGTCACGAGTGGAGTTGCGGTCTATTGTACGCCTTTCCGCCTATACCACTTCTACCCAGAGTGTTGAAGAAGATTCGGCACGACCGGGCCCAAGTCATTCTTGTGGCTCCGGACTGGGCTCGAAGAGTTTGGTATCCCGAGCTACTCAATATGAGCGTAGATCCCCCGATCCGTCTGCCTCTTCGGGAGGATCTTCTGTCGCAGCAGCAGGGGACGGTCCTCCACCCGAACCTGTCCAGTCTACACCTGCTTGCGTGGAGATTGAGCGGCGGCAGTTGATTCCTTTCGACTTGCCTCCCGAAGTTTGTGATGTGATTCTGGCAGCCAGGCGTCCCTCCACTAAGGTGGTATACGCCTGCAGGTGGAACAAATTTGTGGCATGGTGCACAGCAAAGGCTGTGGATCCCCTTTCTGCCCCTCTTTCTGAGGTCCTTCTGTTCCTTCTCTCTCTGGCCCAACAGGGTTCTGCCCTGGGTACCATCAAGGGTTATCTTTGTGCTATCTCGGCCTTCCTCAGGCTCCCTGATCAGCCCTCCCTTTTCAAGTCCCCTGTTGTTAACAGGTTCTTAAAGAGCATTACTCACCTCTTCCCTCCTGTTCCGTTTGTGATGCCTCAGTGGGACTTAAACTTGGTTCTTACCTTTTTAATGTGCGCTCCCTTTGAGCCTCTACATAACTGTCCTCTTCGTCTTCTGACTCTGAAGACAGCCTTTCTGGTGGCCATCACCTCCGCTCGGCGGGTGAGTGAGCTCCAGGCTCTATCTTGCAAACCTCCCTTTCTGTCTGTTCATCCAGACAAGGTTGTTCTTCGGACGCGTCCGTCCTTCTTGCCAAAGGTGGTTACTGCTTTCCACATTGGGCAGACCATCACTTTGCCCACCTTCTTTCCGCCTCCGCATCCTTCCAGAGAGGAAGAGAGGCTCCACCGTCTGGACCCAAAACGTGCGCTCTCCTTCTATATTGACCGCACAAAACACTTCCGGGTGGATGACCAGCTCTTTATTGGCTACGTGGGCGCCAAAAAGGTCGGGCGGTGCACAAGAGGACCATCTCCCGCTGGGTTACCTTGTGCATCAAGACCTGCTATTCTTTGGCTAAAAAGGAGCCTCCTGTTGGGCTGCGTGCCCATTCCACCAGGGCAACGGCTGCTACCACGGCCTTGGGCCGCGGTGTTCCGCTGCCGGTTATCTGTCAGGCAGCTACGTGGGCCTCGCTGCACACGTTTACAAAGCATTACTGCCTTGACAGTCAGGTCCGGAGGGACGGCTTCTTTGGCCGTTCTGTCCTCCAGGACTTCCTTGTCTGATCTTTGTTCGCAGACCCACCACCGGGGTTGGTATTGCTGGGGTATCTATTCTAAGGTAAGGAATCTGTCACTAACGTGTCTCTTTCAGATGCACAAGTTACTAACTTGTGTAACGATATATCTGTAAGAGACAGTAGTTAGTGACAGATTCCTACCGCCCACCATCCTCCCCGTTCTGCGAACTGATTTCTAGGGTTAAGGACATCCCTTTCAGGGCCCTAGTATTTTTCAGACACCTATGTCAGCTTCTTGCATGGCTCTGCGTTCCTGGCGCGGAAAGTCGTGTACAGAACTGACGTCAGCGCGCAGGGGCGGCGCCTAAGTACTGCCCGCGACGTCATCCCGGCGATCACGACGCCGGCGACGGACGCGGAGCCGCACGACGCCGCCTACCGACGCGCAAGGGTACTGCTACGCAAAAAACTTTCCGGATCCAGCCTGACGCCTGGGGATATTCTAAGGTAAGGAATCTGTCACTAACTACTGTCTCTTACAGATATATCGTTACACAAGTTAGTAACTTGTGCTTTAAACTTTTATAGAAAAGCAGTAATACCACTTTACGACACAACACGCAAACCCCGTCCCGTCTTGCTGCAAAATAAATCGACTGCAGGTGGGAGGTCTTTCTTCGTGCTAGCGCTTTGCAGATAAAAGAAACCCTCAAGCTCTCGTTTGATCACATCTACTTACTCGGCAAAGTGATATATACATCAAGCTGCATTGTGTAAGCGAAACCTTCAACTGTGTATGCATTACAAGTTTATAACTGCATTCCTCAAAAGGCCCGTGCTTGATTTAGTTTTAGTATAACAAGTACTGGAAACATAAGAACATGGACGTCATTTAGTGGTCGCAACTGCGACCCCTGGAGTGCCCCTGGCGACCTCTGGCACTGCCTTTGCGATACCTGGCCTCACAGGAGCAAAGGCAGTGCAAGGAACAGCAATTAAACAGGGCTCGCGGAGCTTGTTTACTTTCTGTCGCCTGCAAGGAACGTACTTATATAAAGCACACTCAGTGAAACAAATGCAGCCATATCAAACCGTTTGTAACCTGTGGCTCCTTTGTGAGGTGCCCCATAGATTACATTTCATTGTGCATGAAGGCATGAAAAAAACATTGGAAAAAAAGTAACACGTTCGGAAAAGGCATCACTATTTTTTCTAGCTGCCCCTGGAGGGAAAGGGAAATATAGAAGAGGCACGAGAAAGAGAGCACCAGGGAAAGCTGAAAGAATGGAAGAGAGAAAGAGTGCACTACAAAGAAATGTGAGAAGGTGCGTGTGCGCATGTGTATGATAGAGAAAGAGAATACCGAGCTGGAAGAGATGGAAGACAGTTGTGATAGAGATATGCATAACAGAGGTGAGAGGGGTAGCAAAAGAGACATGCAGGAAGGAGACAGGAAAATAAAAGGAGAAAACAAGTAAGATGGTGAGAACTAAAGGCGTCCTATTTATCAAAAGAGGGGGACTCGAGGAGCTATTCTAAAACTGTCGACCACGACATATAGGAAGCCCACAGATCGCAACAGCTTATTGCCCTACGACAGCCACCATACCAAAGCCTTGAGACAAAATCTCCCCTTCGGCCAATTCCTCAGGCTGAGGAGAAATTGCAGCACTACCCAGGATTATGAAATACAGGCAGCAGAACTTAGCAAAAATCTGGAAAAAAGAAACTACCCACAAAAAATCATAAAGTCTGCCAAGAAACATGCACGGAACAACCATCGAGGAGCGCTTCTGGAAACACAAGAAAAGCGAAAAGATGAAACAATTACATGTGTCACAACTTACACACCTCAATCCAATCAAGTAAAAAATGTCCTATTAAAACATTGGAACATCTTGAACATAGGCGAAATGCAACTACAACACCCAAGATTCGCATTCAGACGTACACAAAACATAAAAGACATCGTTGTCCACACGAGACCACAGAAAAAACAAGGGGACAGCCAGAGGACATTATGGGACCTGCCGACGCTCAAGGGACACTACCCATGCGGGACTTGCAATGTCTGCCCTCTCACAGCACATACCAAAACACTCCAATTAAAGAACCAAGAGTGGACACAAAAGAGAGACACCAATTGCAACACAAAAAATTGCGTCTATATGGTGAAATGTCCTTGCAACCTACTATACATAGGGATGACCTCTAGAGTTGTAAAAACAAGGGTGAATGAGCACAGGAGCAACATCCGGTGCGGTAGGAACACCACCAAAATGAGCAGGCATTACATCGAAAAGGGACATACACCAGACCAAGTCAATTGGACCATCATTGAGTCCAATCCTCTCTGGACAACAAAAACCCTCTTCCAAAAAGAGCAAAGATGGGTGCACCGCCTCCAAACGAACACCCAGGGTCTTAACGATGAAATACCTTGGATTGAGGTACTATAGGAATCCAACCCTTGACATCGATCTCACAAGTGTGACATTCATAAACACTATAGTGAAGACTATGTCAGCAGACCTCTGAGATGCACCACCCACCGCAAAATGATACACCAACTATAAAAACTGACCAAGGGGGCACTAGTGCACCGCAAATAACACCAACAAATACAGTGACCCTTTATTGTGATTCATCAGCGCAATAGGGATACTTCATTTATCACATCTACCACAAGAACCCACTACAAGATGGCGACCGAGATTCTGCCTATTGCGCGCAGCACCAAAATTTTAGATATATAACTTCATACACAAAACATGCATCGCCCCCCTTTAAGTAAGATCACCGTACCAGCGACCCATAACAATTATCAGCACACAGAGATTCAACAGCCCGTGAATATCCCTCATATGAGCATTTCATAGAAGATATCAATCCAAGATGGCACCCATAGTAACAACCAAAACTTCCTCATACGAGCTTGTCATAGTAGATACCACTCCAAAATGGCACCCATAGTAACAACCAAAACCTTCCCATATGAACTTATCATAGAAAACACCACTCCAAAATGGCACCCATAGTAACAACCAAAACCTTCCCATATGAACTTATCATAGAAAACACCACTCCAAAATGGCACCCATTGTAACAACCAAAACTTGCCAATTAATGCAGTGATTAAACAATTAACGCCCCACCCGGAAGCAGGCCAATCCTATAAAAGGAGACAGAATTTTCACTTCCCCACCGGCGGAGACAGCGAGAGGCACACAGGTGACACAGCCCAGATGCACCGAGAGAACCGTGAGTAACTAAGGAGCAAGATCAGTCCAGGACAGATCCTGCACATGGCAGCATCATCTCCCTTCAATTTCTAAAAACCAACTGTGAGTTACAACTTAGAGCCTTAGGAAGCCCTGTAAAAATGACACATGTGGTTTTCTGTTTTTCTTCCTTCCCATTATAGCTCTCAAGTGACCCTCCCTGATCTCATGGGATCTTACCCTACCTACTAAGGGGTGAGATATATTATCTAAGTGCTTACACATAATAACACAGCGTCTCAAGGTTTGCCATCAATGGTAGGGCCTAACGGTATTACTTACCTAGATTTAAAAGGTTCACAAGCTTACTGGATAATAGAACCTTTTCACTTTTGAATTTTTGACTCTATTTATACGATTCACGCCTACTCGATATAACCAGGGTATGTTCACAAATAAAAAATAAAAATACTGATACAGAGAACAACCATGACACCATTCTCTGAGCACTAATCATTGATCTTATAGGTCTGTCTGTCACCTAGTTATAACCTCCTTTTTAACAACTTTTAGAAAGATCACAGCACCTTTTAGCTCACGTATACATACCGCGACCATTAACAGCAATGATCACGCTATGAACTACAAGCACCTGGCCCTCCAATGGAGAACCCAGACCTGAGCATAATTTTCATTAGTATTAATACCCTAATGGCAAATTGTATCTTTGTTTTTTGACTCTTGTCGTTTCAGAATCTCTACTCCTTTCATTTATCCGGGGGCACCGAAATTTTTCGGGCCACTGTAGATATAAATTTCTTATCCGGTCCTGACGAAGCGCCCTGGATCTCCCCTGAGACCACTGAAGCGCGAAACATGTTGACCATAACATATGCCCACTAGGGACATATAATCACCCAGCTACCAAGGGACATAATACCCCTTAAAGCAGCTCCATACACTTTGTTTTAATAATGACAGAGGGATCACTTTATTAAAAATTAATCACTCTCCCTCCAGCCATTTTTTAATACACTTTCTAGGACTTCACTGCCACTTACACCCACGCACCCATACGGCTTCATCAAAAGATCTCCGAAAAGAGACCCTTCGGGGACCCGTATGGCATTGCAGCGCCGGCCCGACGAGGAGCAAAAGCCCAATGATGAAGCATGACATCCTTCGGGGTGTGTGAGGGCATCAAGATGAGGACACCCTGCCTCCCACAAGCAGAGTAGCACACGACAAGAGTACCCCCTACTTCCCTCCTCTCCATCTCCACTCAGGAATGGTGACTCCCTTTGGTATGAGAACTAAAGGCGGCCAGTGAGATAGGTGTATTAAAATTGCAGGCTGGTGAGAGACAGCTCAGAGTGAGCGAGGGCGACAGAAGAGAGAAAGAGACCTATGATAGAAAGACAGACTAGAAAGAGGCAACTGAGAGAGTTTGGAAGGATAGACAAATGGACAATATAGACTGGTGAGAGAGAGGTAGACACATTTTAGAGAGGCAATAAAGAGGTAGAGAGGCATGAGACAGTTGAAAGAGAGACAAAGTGAGATAGGTGAGAGACATAGGGTATAAAGAGAAGCAGACAGATTATAAACAGACAGCTGAGAAAGGGAAGTGGGGAGGAAGGACCGATAAAAGAAAGATACAGAAAGAGGAGAGAGTAAAAAGAAAGAGATAGGTGAGAACTTTCGTAGAGAGCAGAGAATATATGTCAGAGATGATAAAGAGACACATAGTTTGCATTACGTGGGTGAGTGGCAAGATGTAACAGCCCAGTCGATGCAGTTTTATGTCACTTCACTAAAAAATAATTAACCATTTGCTGTCCCAAAAGCTTTGAAGCTTCCTGCAACAGGTTGTTCGCGGCGGTCTAACTAATTGTAGTGCTTTAGTCAACAATAGACGATACAAGTTGTGCCTAGATTTTTTACTGCATGTGGATTAACCCTTCAAGTATCGTGAATACTTAGAGGGTATTGAGGATTAAGTTGAGGGGGTGCATGTCAGTGGAAGAGTCTGGTAATTACATTGGTTTCAGTGTTCACAACATCTGGTACATAAATACAACCGTCACATAACGAGTTACTTGGTCTGGGAAAGCTAAAATCATCAGAGGTACTCAGCAGTGCATTGTATCTCGAAGTCTGTTATGAAGCTCTGTGGTTATACTGAATAAGCAGCTACCTATGTTATATGACATCTCTTTATTAATGTAATAACTGCACTTTCACAATTGCTTTATTAACCTTCCTGCTTTCTCAAATTTGCTTGAAAATGCACCATTTGTCCACTGTTTTTTCAAAATTTTCTCGGGGGGGAAAAACCCCCGAACCTCCCGTAGGTTGTTCCAGCTGCCTCGCCGCGGTGCAGTACGACAATAATTTTACGCCCCACTACTTTCAAATGTCACCAGCCGCCACTGGTCAAGACTGATTTGCATATGGTTGGGTCCAAACTGGGGTGGTGTGGTGAGCAAAAGAATGATGTATTTAACCCAGATCCTTGTGACTGGGGGTGAATGCATTGCCAGCATTCGGTCCATCAACTGTTTATTTTGCATAGGTGAGGGGGCCATAGTGCGGTCAAGTGAGGACAAGGATTTTAGTATGGAAAAAAGTTCATTAGATGAGTTGTTGGCTTGCCTAATTTTATCTGTGTAAAAGGCACAGCGTGTTTTTCTAATGAGTGCGTGATAGTGTTTTAACTCATTCTTATAGATAGTTTTACTCGTTGGGGAGTAGTCCTTTCTCCACTTACGCTCAAGGCGTTTACACGTTGTTTTGGCTATCGTCAGAGTTTCATTGAACCAGGGCGCACAATTCCGCTGCCTCTGAGTGTTGTCTATGGCTCCTAGAATCCAATGGATGATTCTCTAACTCGACCTGGAGGGAGGAGGAGGTCTGGTGAGAGGGGTAGAAAAGGCCACCAAATGTTGGTCTGACCAAGGGACTATAGTCAACTATGTCCACTTCAATCTCCGGGAAGTTGGAAAATATTGGATCTAGTATATGTCCTAGTTGATGCGTAGGGGTACTCACATTTTGACTTAAATTCATCGTGTTAAGTTCCTTACATAAGGATTGGGCTTCCAGGTTAGAATTAGTGTCAAAGTGCCGATTAAGATCGCTTGGGACTATCAGACTGTTGTGGCGCAGTGCTGGTTGGACAGTGTTTTCAGCTAAACTAGATATAAATTTAGCGGCAGGTCCCGGAGGCCGGTAAATCAGGAAACCAGCTAGAGCATGGTCCTCAACAGCGACTAAGGTGAAGAAGATGGCCTCGCAGTTTTCAATGTTCGCGGCCTTGATGGTACATTTGAGGGACAGTTTATAGATAATTGCTATTCTCCGCCTCTCTTAATAGGGCGGTCATGTCTTAATATTCCATATTCTAGAGGTAAGGCATCTAGAATATCGGAGGATGAGGACTCATTCAGTCAGGTTTCTGTCAGAAACATGGCATCGGGCTGTTTTTCCATGAGACACTCATAGATTTTGTTTCTATGTTTAGTTAGTGACCGGCAGTTAATGAGTAGGGACCTTAATTTGTGCTTACTAGTGGGCGTTCGCTCTATCTGATCCAGATTAAACTTGCAGTGTGGGCATTTAAGCAGGTCGGCATCTACAGCTAGCTTATGCCAGCATGCTTCATGGATGTCAGGCTCTAGGTTCCTCAGTTGTTCTGTAGAATATTTTAGAGGCTGAGTGATAGTGAAACTGGCAGGGGTTCTGGCCCCTGCCGGACGCGGGCGCAGACGGGCTTGCCTTTGGCGGGCCTTCGGCCTCATAAAGGGTACACTGATTGAGGGCTTTGGATTCACCACTGAAGAATATAGAATTAAATTCAGGGAGACTAAAAAAAAAACAGAGTCAGTGCTGGATGGATTTTGTAGACTTTTCAGTGAAAACACTGGGTGCTTGGTTAATAGTTAACAGCATGCATTACTATGATGGGCTTTACAATTTGATCTTGAAAGAACATCTGTTAAGTAATTGTGTGCAGGAAACGTTGCATCAATACCTAGTGGACCTAGGGGCAGTCTCTCCCAAGAGTTGGGGAAGAAGACTGATCAATGGGTAAGACTGGCTACGGTCTGCAGGGGAATAGTTCCTCTACCCCAAGGAAGTTCTCTGGCGGTTAACAAAGGGCTGGTTAACACAGCAGCAGCAGGACGAGACAGCACACCACGATTGTTGAGTCCTGGAAACAGCAGGCAGGGTTTCGCGCCAAAATACTGCAGCAGGCCTTCTGTTCTCGGGTCAGCAGCTCTTCTCTGCCTATATCTTCTTTGTGTCCGTCGAATCTGAAGTTCAGGGTCCAGGGATACCACCTAAATACAAAAGTTAGGGGTGTTAAAGGGAGTGACCGGTAGTATCCGTGGCCTTCTGTTGTTTACAGCAGGGGGTTGGCCACAGGGCCTGGCCTGCAGTCAACCCCACATTGCACACAGCATTCAGCTGTGCACATCTATCGAGCTGACCCCACACTGCCCAGGCCTGCGTGCCCCCCTCCACCGAGCCTCATTAGGCCCTGGAGACCCCAGGGCCATACCTGTTTTGAATGGGAGGGGGGGTTGCGAGGCTCCCTTCCGCAGCCTCTTTAGGCCCTGGGTAATCTATCTCCCAGAGCCGTTTGAATTTTTAAGGGGGGGTGTTTTTTGTGTGGAAACACAGTCCTAACTATAACTACCCAGTGGCGACCGCCACTGGATATTGTATATATTTCCTGTCCCCCCTCCTTTGCAAGACATACGTTTAAAAATGTAAAGTTATGGTTACTTTTTGCAGAACTATAGTTGCTCTACTAAGTGTTGCCTTTATCTTAAAAACTATTTACAGAACATGTTTAAATTCACTTAAAACATGATTCTCATGAGTTTCATCGGGAAAAAAACAATATTTGAATTATTTTGATAGTCTGTTGAACTATGCCAAGAAAAAACTAGACAATAGGTTTTCATTACCCCAGCCATAAAGAGAAAGCACTTTTTTTCTTTTCTCTTTATTTTCATTATAAAAAATAAAAATATTGAGGTTTGGATGTAAATAAACATAAAAATAATAAAAAGGTGTCTTAGTACTGCTGATGAAATCTCACAGTATGTAAGAATATAATCGCAGGTAATCACAAATTGTTAGGAGCCTCACTTTAGCAGATTGTGGTTACATCAAACCGGTTCAGAACAGAGTGGCATTATTATGTTGCATCTAGTCCGGTGTTATAACCAGGGGCATAGCTACCATTAGAACATTGGAATGTTGGGAGTTCCATTGAAAACAATGGAGAGCTGCAGGCTTCTAATCGGTTGAAGCCCGGAGCTCCAGCATTCCAATGTTGTTGTTCACAGCTGTTGCTGTGAACAAAGGCCTCATGGAGCCCGAGGGAATTTCAATTTTGTTTATTTGCTAGAACATTCTGCCCTCTAGTTGCGGAAGGTTCTAACAGCCTTATAGCCCTCCGTAGTTGGGCTATACCGGCATTAAGTGCTGCTCCCTTGTTAAAGGCCCTCAAACGCTGGAGCGGGCCTTTAATGGCTGCTATAGCCCACTACAGCAGGCTATAAGGCTATATTGGTGCTGCAGGTTCAATGGCACCGGGGCACATTGAACCCTGACAATCCTGCAAGTTATTACCTCAACAGCGGTGAAAGGATCCTGAAACTCGTACAGTCTGGATTCTGACCAGGACATAGCACAGAAACCTCCCTGCTCACGGTCCTTGATGCCCTACAGATGTAAGCGGACAAGGCAGAACTGGTAGCCTTAGTGCTATTTTAGTTGTCTGCTGCATTTGGTACAGTGTCACTTTACATACTTCTATACAGACTAGCTGAGGCAGGGATCTGTGGGACAAATTTCCAGTGGTGTAAATCCTTCTTAAAGGACATGTGTCCGGCTATCTGCCTCCATTTATGTTGGGATTCAAGGTATTGAATCAAGGTGTGCCTCAAGGGTCTGCATTAAGTCCAGCCCATTTTAACATCTATATTCTTTGACTGTCAAAATTGGTTAGGTCTTCTGGTTTTAAGAGCATGAACTATGCTGATGTCTCCCGACTAATTATTGCCATAGACCGATCAGCAACAGCCCCCTTTGAATCTTTCCATCATTGTATATCTGCAGTTGCCACCTGGATGCAACTCAGTGCCTTGAGGTTCAACTCCAACAAAACTGAGGTGCTTTGGATTACCATATTCTTATTGACTCGACCCTTTCCGTCTAATTTTTGGCTTCCCTCTTCGTACGATCCCCCAAGTCCCAGGCAAGACTTGGAGAAATCTAGAGCTTCTATCTCGAGAAACATAATAACTGTAAGTCTTCTACTTGCATTCTTCTGCTGAGGGTGTTAAGGAAAATGGTATCACTTCTTCCTTTACCGGACCGTCGGTTAGTGGTCGAGGCTACCATTTTTGTTAGTCTGGATTTTTGCAATTCGCTCTATTTGCGTGCCTCCCTGGAACTGCAGTAAAAGCTTCACCGTATTGAAAAGGCTGCAGTCAGATTGGCTCTTGGACAGCCTCTGCATTTCTCCACCTCTACAATGCTGTACAAGCTACTTTGGCTTACAGTGGCAAAAACGATTGCCTTTAAATCAGTCTGTCACGTCAATAGAGTCATCCATCACACCGCTTTACTTTATTTGATGAAAACATTCAATGCTTCTGCTTCTCTGTGTCTACTTACGGTAATGAAAGCATCCCTTCCTACTCTGGTGCAGTCCGGAGGCAGGGCCTTCTCTGTGGCAGCCCCAAACTTTGGAATGCTCTCCCAACAACTTTGAGCAAAAACACATGAGCATCTGCATTTTAGGAAGGCCTTGAAGGCCTGGTTTTATGTCCAGTAGTTGTTCCTTGTTGCATCTGTCTAGCTCTTTTAGCACCAGGACACCTACATAGGTATATGTGCACTTAATAAATTATATAACATAACAAGAGGTGGGGAATCTGCAGGTAGATGAAGTATCCACTAGAAAGATTATTAATGAATGTGCATAACTTATTTACTTTGAATGAAAATTGTCTAGTAAATCTATGGACCACAGCTCTGTTACAGTATAATAAGGCTTTCCTGTTTACAGTTTCTATTTGTTGTGAATTCAAGTGGGGTCTTTACAGTGTTTTTCAGTGTTTTCAAAATGTGTGAAAATAACTGGTTATCGTGTTTACTGTTTTTTTTTTTGCTCTGTACAAAATCACAAGAAAATGTTTCTTCAATGCTAATAAGGAATTTTGCTTTAATTTCCTTTCTTCCCTCTTCGTTCATATTGTCATTATTCCTCCCTCTTTCTTGCTCATAGCTCCCTTCTTTGTACTGTCTCCTTGAATTTCCTCTTTCTAGTAACTTTTCATTATTTCACCTCAGTGTCTGTCTTATTTCTCTATGCTCTTTTCAGCAGTCCTGTGCAATCCCATGCCAAGCATGTGAACGGATAGAGATATGTTTGGACCTCATTAAGATTTGACTGCAGGAGATAAAAGGTTAATTGTGGGCATACAATACTTTCCCGCTGCTCTGTTATTTAGACAAATAACCAAGATCAGCTAAATGAATATGTTCTGCTTAGAGCATGAGCTATATATATTGTGTGGTGCTCAGTACTATGTTTTTCAGGCCAGTTATCACACTGCTCTGTCCTGTGTCTCGAGATAGAGCTGGTCTAATAAATGTAGTATTAGTCTGATGTAGACCTATTCGAGCTCTTCCTGACCATATGGGAGAAGCATGCTAAGGAATGCTTACTGGTTGCTAAAATTATGTTGGTAGCCGGAAACTGTGCTGCTGTATGAAGAAGCAGGTGACGGAGTAAAAAACATAGCCTGCGGGATTCCTTGGGTCATTTACTTGTGCAGCTGACACCTTGAATGGCGTTTACTCTACGTTGTTGGGCCACGTCTATGGGATTTTGCGTCCTGGGTCTGTATCATGGACATGTTCTACTCTAATGCGCAGTATGGGTCTATGCATCTATTTTTCCTGAAATTGCACTGTCTGCAGTAACTACTATGAAACACAGACCAGTGATTGCCTCATCATGTTTCTCAACT
Organism: Calotriton arnoldi; assembly: GCA_963921515.1. Classification (NCBI taxonomy): domain Eukaryota; kingdom Metazoa; phylum Chordata; class Amphibia; order Caudata; family Salamandridae; genus Calotriton; species Calotriton arnoldi. Next base: position 2,091,192 of record CAWUFW010000960.1, read on the forward strand.
TAACTGTCTACAGCTCATAGACTGAATTGTAGGTTTTCTGAGTTAACGTATAGCTAAATTGATCACAGTTGCAGTAAAACAAGCAGACAAACCCCTTCTGGGCCTATGGGAGGAGAATGATGATGTTCCTGAAATGCTCCTGATCCTTCTGTATGAGTGGACGTGACTCATATACTCATGCTTTTCAGGCCATTATGAAGTGATCGAAGGAACAGGAGTCTTGGGTGCAATGTTTTATGGGAGGTTAGCGATTAGGGAGGCATCCGTATTCACAGTGATCTTTGTTGCTACAATCCTGATATCAGAGCTTTGCGAAAGCAAAACTCCACAACACACTCAGTGAGAGAAGATGACATCATGGAGGTTCTGCTTGCCCTGGACTGAGACATTGCTCCAAGTTCAGCGGCTAAGCTAATGGTCACTACATAGCAACATATAGTGAACAGTGAGTGAAAGCCACATGAGGTGAGGCTGGTTCCCAAAATGGAAGAGATGTAGGTCCTGGGGGTCCAGGGACCTTAAATATGATCATATGGACCATATAAAGTTGTTTACCAAAGCCAGAGTGGGTCATAGCTGGAGCATCTATCATAGAAAGAGCTTTGAGGTGGGGACTGCACTTATACTGTTTGACAACGGATGCCGTCGAAGCAGTAAAAGTGCAGCAAGTTACAGTGATTTACAGTTTCTACTGAAAAGCAAATATTCCCTTTGGTGGTGTTTAGTCAGTTATAATCGGTTCTAAATGAAAAATGGAAATCCTAGTATAACGTTAATGTAGAGTATCTAGAACTCCTTGAGTGAGTGCATGGTCTGGCCCTCAATTGGAGCACTCAAGAGCAAAGAATAGAGGCTCCTACTTCAGATATGGCCAAAATCTATGAGGACTGCCACAGAAACTTCATCCTAAAAGAGAGCTTGTCATGATGTGTGACGCCATTCCTGATCAACGTCGTGGTCTGCGACCTCGAGGACTATTACGGTGCCTTAGCTGAACCACTGTGGGAGCACCACTTAACATAGAAGAAATCCATACTTTAAACATTTAAAGAGAAATAAATAGACATTGATGCATCGCTCAAGGTCAAGTTATAGACCATATCAACTCTTTGTTTCCTGCCTACTATGACATCAGTGATTGTTTTAAACACTTTTCTGCCAGACCCATGCTACTGTTAGTCTGTGGCTTGATTGAGCCACACCTTTAGACCTTTGTTTTAAGCAAATAACAATACAGAAGCTGGTTCTTTCACTGTCTAAGAAATATAGCTCTCTGGAATATGTTCATCTGAAAGAAACAGTTAGTTATAGATTCCTTACCTTAGAATTACCCCCAGGCGTCAGGCTGGATCCGGAAAGTTTTTCGTCAGCAGTACCCCTGCGCTTCGGAAGGTGGCGTCGGTCCACTCCGCGTTAGTCATCTGCGTCGTGGTCGCCGGGATGACGTCGCGGTAGCTACATAGACGCCGCCCTCGCGCGCTGACGTCAGTTCTTTCTTTTTCCGCGCCAGCAAGCGCAGATCCGGAGAGGGCGGTACCTCCAGTCACTTTCTGACTGACTTTTTCTTGACTTTTGTCGACTTCGTTTTTTGAGTCCATCGACTCCTGGTGCACGATGGATGCCCAACTTCAAGGCTTGCAGTTCCTGTAACCAACTGATGTCGGTGACGGATGCGCACCGCGTGTGCCTCTACTGCCTGGAGCGCGACCACGACCCCAAGTCGTGCTCCGACTGCCGAACCATGGCCGCGAAGTCTTTGCGGGAGCGGTCCTGAAAGCTACTCGAGGCCCGGCAGTCGGCTCCGCGTCGCTCGGGGTCCCGGTTGCGTAGGAGGTCGAGGTACCGGTCGCAGAGCCAACACCATTCTTCATCTAAGTCTTCGCACTCGGGGTCAGGTAAGTCGAAGCACAAGAAGAAGTCGAAGAATCGTTGTCGCTCTTCAACTTCTCCCTGTCTGTCGGCGGACGAGGGATGTGGGTGGTGCCCCTCTCGCGGCTCCGCGTGCGGAGCCCGTAGGGTCAGTTTCGGGTTCCCCCCCCCCCTTCCCGGGACCGGGAGCGACCCCTGCCCAGCTTCGTCAGTTTTACAAAGTGATGCACGCCAACTTTGGGCAGCCCGACTCCTCCGGCGCGCCTTCGGGCACCGCAGACTTGGCTGGGGGCCCAGGGCACCGACGGCTTCGGCGGCTTAGGCCTCGGCGCCACAGGGTCCCCTTGGATCCAGGCCTGGATCCGGATCGGCGCCGTTCGACCATGTTACACCTCCCCTGACGCCGATTCCACCGGCACCACGTCCGCAACCGGCCTCCACCTCGAGGTAGACACGGAGTCGGACCGGCGCCAGATCCGGCTCCGACGGGTACATTTGTGCCCCAGTTCTACCCTGGCTCTATGAGACCAGATTTGGCAGCCAGAGGAGGATGAGGAGGACTGGGAGGGGTCTGGGGACCCTTTAACTGACCATTTGGTTTATGAACAGGACTGGAGAGAGGAACTGGGGAAGCCAGTGGTCTGGATACCTCACCAGACCTTGTCATGTTGTCTCCTCCTACCGTGGCTACAGAGGAGGGGAGCGTCATACGCAGTGGTGTTGCGTAGGGCGGCCGAGGCTCTCCACCTCGAGCTACCTACGGTGGCAGTCAGGACTAACCTCCTGACAGAGGTGCTTCAACCAGCAGCGAGCTCTTTGGAGCCTCTGCTGCCGTTTAATGAAGCCCTCACGGACATCTTTTTGGGCACCTGGTCCAGGCCCAACACAGGGGCTCCTGTGGACAGTATGATTGCCCGATGCCACCGCCCGGCCCCGGGCGACCCCACTTTCCTCTCCCAACACCCCACCCCTGAGAGCTTGGTGGTCCAAGCCTCCACCTCCAAAGGTGCATTCCCTAACACATTACCCAATAGGAAATCCAAAAAGCTGGACCACCTTGGGAAGAAAATGTTTTCTTCCTCCAGTTTGGGACTGCGGTCGCTAAACACCACATGTCTGTTGGGCCGTTACACCCACTCTGTGTGGGATACGGTAGCGCAGGTGCTGCCCCAGTGCCCGGAGGAGGCCAGGGCCGTGCTCCCCCGTGCAGTTGCCGAGGGGAGAGACGCAGCAAAGTTTACCATCCGCTGTGGGCTGGATACCGCCGAGTCACTAGTCAGGACGATTTCCACGTCAGTAGCCCTTCGACGCTACGCCTGGTTGCGATCGACTGGTTTTTCCGGGGATGTCCAATCCACTCTTATGGACATGCCCTTTGATGGCCGTCGCCTTTTCGGCAACAAGGCAGACAATGCGCTGGAGCGCCTTAAGGCTCTCGGGCTATGGCAAGGTCCTTGGGCCTCTCCACCACCTGCCCTGCGCAGTCTGCCTTTCGCTCCGTTCGTGGCTACGGAAGGGGTGCCCTGCCACGTCCCGCCCAGAGCCACAGGCTGGCGCAAGCTGTTCAGCCTCTGCGTAGCCGGGGACGTGGGAACCACCGCCGTGGTTCTGGGAGCCAGCGGGCGGGTCAGTCCACCGCAGCTCCCTCTGCAGCAGCCTCCAAACCCTCCTAGTCCGACCTTTCAGGGCCACCAAACGCCAGTGGGCGGCAGGATTTGCCATCACCTCCCCCACTGGTGCACCATCACGTCGGACAGGTGGGTTTTGCAAATAGTCCGAAGGGGCTACTCTCTCCCCTTCGAGACTACCCCTCCATCCATGCCACCTCAGTACCATCGCATGTCGGAGGATCATCTGGCCCTTTTCCAACAAAGTTTTGGCACTCTTGGCCAAGGGAGCCATCCAGTGCATTCCTGCCCCAGAAGTAGGTCGTGGTTGCTATTCCCACTACTTTCTGGTGCCCAAGAAGGACAAAGGCCTGCGTCCTATCTTGGATCTCAGGAATGTCAACCGCTTCCTCCGGAAGGAGAAGTTCAAAATGTTGACGCTCGTTCAGGTCTTGTCTGCCCTCTACCCTGGAGACTGGATGGTAGTGTTGGACTTGCAGGACGCATACTTTCACATCCCTGTCCTGCCGGCCCACCGGCATTACCTGCGGTTCACGGTAGGCCACGAGCACTTTCAGTTTACCGTGCTCCTCTTTGGCCTTAGCAGCGCCCCTCAGGTGTTCACGAAAGTGATGGCGGTGGCCGCAGCTCATCTGCGCAGATCAGGGGTTCCAGTCTTCCCCTATCCCGACGACTGACTGTTAAAAGCGGGCTCGCCCCAGGCTGTCGTCTCCGACCTCCAGACTACGGCCGACCTCCTGCATTCGCTGGGGTTCTCCATCAACGTGCCGAAGTCACACCTGACCCCCTCTCAGAAGCTACTCTTCATCGGAGCGGTTCTGGACATGACGCAGTTTTGGGTTTATCCTCCTGAACAGCGAGTCCGGGATATTCGGGCTATGATTCCGATCTTTCAGGATCTATCCCGGGTTTTGGTCAGGATGACCCTCAGGCTGCTGGGTCTGATGGCCTCCTGCTGGTGGACCATGCCAGATGGCATATGCGGGCTCTGCAGTGGGACCTGAAGTTCCAGTGGGCACAACATCAGGGGAATCTGTCCGATTGCGTCCAGATCTCGGAGGGTACTGCACACCAATTGCAGTGGGGGCTCCCGAACCAGGATTGGGTAGGCGGCAGGTCTCTCTCCCTTCCCCAACCAGAGTTCACAGTGGTGACCGATGCATCACTTCTGGAATGGGGCGACCACATGGGGGAGGCGGAGATCAGAGGCCTCTGGTCTCCGGCGGAGTCCGGGCTGCACATCAACCTTCTGGAGCTTCGGGCGATTCGTCTTGCACTCAAAGCATTACTTCCCTCTGTCCGGGGAAGAGTGGTGCAGGTGTTCACGGACAACACCACTGCCATGTGGTACTGCAACAAACAAGGCGGGATGGGGTCGTGGACCCTATGTCAGGAGGTGTCTTATTACTGCTGATGAAATCTCACAGTATGTAAGAATATAATCGCAGGTAATCACAAATTGTTGGGAGCCACACTTTAGCAGATTGTGGTTACATCAAACCGGTTCAGAACAGAGTGGCATTATTATGTTGCATCTAGTCCGGTGTTATAACCAGGGGCATAGCTACCATTAGAACATTGGAATGTTGGGAGTTCCATTGAAAACAATGGAGAGCTGCAGGCTTCTAATCGGTTGAAGCCCGGAGCTCCAGCATTCCAATGTTGTTGTGCACAGCTGTTGCTGTGAACAAAGGCCTCATGGAGCCGGAGGGAATTTCAATTTTGTTTATTTGCTAGAACATTCTGCCCTCTAGTTGCGGAAGGTTCTAACAGCCTTATAGCCCTCCGTAGTTGGGCTATACCGGCATTAAGTGCTGCTCCCTTGTTAAAGGCCCTCAAACGCTGGAGCGGGCCTTTAATGGCTGCTATAGCCCACTACAGCAGGCTATAAGGCTATATTGGTGCTGCAGGTTCAATGGCACCGGGGCACATTGAACCCTGACAATCCTGCAAGTTATTACCTCAACAGCGGTCAAAGGATCCTGAAACTCGTACAGTCTGGATTCTGACCAGGACATAGCACAGAAACCTCCCTGCTCACGGTCCTTGATGCCCTACAGATGTAAGCGGACAAGGCAGAACTGGTAGCCTTAGTGCTATTTTAGTTGTCTGCTGCATTTGGTACAGTGTCACTTTACATACTTCTATACAGACTAGCTGAGGCAGGGATCTGTGGGACAAATTTCCAGTGGTGTAAATCCTTCTTAAAGGACATGTGTCCGGCTATCTGCCTCCATTTATGTTGGGATTCAAGGTATTGAATCAAGGTGTGCCTCAAGGGTCTGCATTAAGTCCAGCCCATTTTAACATCTATATTCTTTGACTGTCAAAATTGGTTAGGTCTTCTGGTTTTAAGAGCATGAATTATGCTGATGTCTCCCGACTAATTATTGCCATAGACCGATCAGCAACAGCCCCCTTTGAATCTTTCCATCATTGTATATCTGCAGTTGCCACCTGGATGCAACTCAGTGCCTTGAGGTTCAACTCCAACAAAACTGAGGTGCTTTGGATTACCATATTCTTATTGACTCGACCCTTTCCGTCTAATTTTTGGCTTCCCTCTTCGTACGATCCCCCAAGTCCCAGGCAAGACTTGGAGAAATCTAGAGCTTCTATCTCGAGAAACATAATAACTGTAAGTCTTCTACTTGCATTCTTCTGCTGAGGGTGTTAAGGAAAATGGTATCACTTCTTCCTTTACCGGACCGTCGGTTAGTGGTCGAGGCTACCATTTTTGTTAGTCTGGATTTTGCAATTCGCTCTATTTGCGTGCCTCCCTGGAACTGCAGTAAAAGCTTCACCGTATTGAAAAGGCTGCAGTCAGATTGGCTCTTGGACAGCCTCTGCATTTCTCCACCTCTACAATGCTGTACAAGCTACTTTGGCTTACAGTGGCAAAAACGATTGCCTTTAAATCAGTCTGTCACGTCAATAGAGTCATCCATCACACCGCTTTACTTTATTTGATGAAAACATTCAATGCTTCTGCTTCTCTGTGTCTACTTACGGTAATGAAAGCATCCCTTCCTACTCTGGTGCAGTCCGGAGGCAGGGCCTTCTCTGTGGCAGCCCCAAACTTTGGAATACTCTCCCAACAACTTTGAGCAAAAACACATGAGCATCTGCATTTTAGGAAGGCCTTGAAGGCCTGGTTTTATGTCCAGTAGTTGTTCCTTGTTGCATCTGTCTAGCTCTTTTAGCACCAGGACACCTACATAGGTATATGTGCACTTAATAAATTATATAACATGACAAGAGGTGGGGAATCTGCAGGTAGATGAAGTATCCACTAGAAAGATTGTTAATGAATGTGCATAACTTATTTACTTTGAATGAAAATTGTCTAGTAAATCTATGGACCACAGCTCTGTTACAGTATAATAAGGCTTTCCTGTTTACAGTTTCTATTTGTTGTGAATTCAAGTGGGGTCTTTACAGTGTTTTTCAGTGTTTTCAAAATGTGTGAAAATAACTGGTTATCGTGTTTACTGTTTTTTTTTTTGCTCTGTACAAAATCACAAGAAAATGTTTCTTCAATGCTAATAAGGAATTTTGCTTTAATTTCCTTTCTTCCCTCTTCGTTCATATTGTCATTATTCCTCCCTCTTTCTTGCTCATAGCTCCCTTCTTTGTACTGTCTCCTTGAATTTCCTCTTTCTAGTAACTTTTCATTATTTCACCTCAGTGTCTGTCTTATTTCTCTATGCTCTTTTCAGCAGTCCTGTGCAATCCCATGCCAAGCATGTGAACGGATAGAGATATGTTTGGACCTCATTAAGATTTGACTGCAGGAGATAAAAGGTTAATTGTGGGCATACAATACTTTCCCGCTGCTCTGTTATTTAGACAAATAACCAAGATCAGCTAAATGAATATGTTCTGCTTAGAGCATGAGATATATATATTGTGTGGTGCTCAGTACTATGTTTTTCAGGCCAGTTATCACACTGCTCTGTCCTGTGTCTCGAGATAGAGCTGGTCTAATAAATGTAGTATTAGTCTGATGTAGACCTATTCGAGCTCTTCCTGACCATATGGGAGAAGCATGCTAAGGAATGCTTACTGGTTGCTAAAATTATGTTGGTAGCCGGAAACTGTGCTGCTGTATGAAGAAGCAGGTGACGGAGTAAAAAAACATAGCCTGCGGGATTCCTTGGGTCATTTACTTGTGCAGCTGACACCTTGAATGGCGTTTACTCTACGTTGTTGGGCCACGTCTATGGGATTTTGCGTCCTGGGTCTGTATCATGGACATGTTCTACTCTAATGCGCAGTATGGGTCTATGCATCTATTTTTCCTGAAATTGCACTGTCTGCAGTAACTACTATGAAACACAGACCAGTGATTGCCTCATCATGTTTCTCAACTTAACTGTCTACAGCTCATAGACTGAATTGTAGGTTTTCTGAGTTAACGTATAGCTAAATTGATCACAGTTGCAGTAAAACAAGCAGACAAACCCCTTCTGGGCCTATGGGAGGAGAATGATGATGTTCCTGAAATGCTCCTGATCCTTCTGTATGAGTGGACGTGACTCATATACTCATGCTTTTCAGGCCATTATGAAGTGATCGAAGGAACAGGAGTCTTGGGTGCAATGTTTTATGGGAGGTTAGCGATTAGGGAGGCATCCGTATTCACAGTGATCTTTGTTGCTACAATCCTGATATCAGAGCTTTGCGAAGGCAAAACTCCACAACACACTCAGTGAGAGAAGATGACATCATGGAGGTTCTGCTTGCCCTGGACTGAGACATTGCTCCAAGTTCAGCGGCTAAGCTAATGGTCACTACATAGCAACATATAGTGAACAGTGAGTGAAAGCCACATGAGGTGAGGCTGGTTCCCAAAATGGAAGTGATGTAGGTCCTGGGGGTCCAGGGACCTTAAATATGATCATATGGACCATATAAAGTTGTTTACCAAAGCCAGAGTGGGTCATAGCTGGAGCATCTATCATAGAAAGAGCTTTGAGGTGGGGACTGCACTTATACTGTTTGACAACGGATGCCGTCGAAGCAGTAAAAGTGCAGCAAGTTACAGTGATTTACAGTTTCTACTGAAAAGCAAATATTCCCTTTGGTGGTGTTTAGTCAGTTATAATCGGTTCTAAATGAAAAATGGAAATCCTAGTATAACGTTAATGTAGAGTATCTAGAACTCCTTGAGTGAGTGCATGGTCTGGCCCTCAATTGGAGCACTCAAGAGCAAAGAATAGAGGCTCCTACTTCAGATATGGCCAAAATCTATGAGGACTGCCACAGAAACTTCATCCTAAAAGAGAGCTTGTCATGATGTGTGACGCCATTCCTGATCAACGTCGTGGTCTGCGACCTCGAGGACTATTACGGTGCCTTAGCTGAACCACTGTGGGAGCACCACTTAACATAGAAGAAATCCATACTTTAAACATTTAAAGAGAAATAAATAGACATTGATGCATCGCTCAAGGTCAAGTTATAGACCATATCAGCTCTTTGTTTCCTGCCTACTATGACATCAGTGATTGTTTTAAACACTTTTCTGCCAGACCCATGCTACTGTTAGTCTGTGGCTTGATTGAGCCACACCTTTAGACCTTTGTTTTAAGCAAATAACAATACAGAAGCTGGTTCTTTCACTGTCTAAGAAATATAGCTCTCTGGAATATGTTCATCTGAAAGAAACAGTTAGTTATAGATTCCTTACCTTAGAATTACCCCCAGGCGTCAGGCTGGATCCGGAAAGTTTTTCGTCAGCAGTACCCCTGCGCTTCTGAAGGTGGCGTCGGTCCACTCCGCGTTAGTCATCTGCGTCGTGGTCGCCGGGATGACGTCGCGGTAGCTACATAGACGCCGCCCTCGCGCGCTGACGTCAGTTCTTTCTTTTTCCGCGCCAGCAAGCGCAGATCCGGAGAGGGCGGTACCTCCAGTCACTTTCTGACTGACTTTTTCTTGACTTTTGTCGACTTCGTTTTTTGAGTCCATCGACTCCTGGTGCACGATGGATGCCCAACTTCAAGGCTTGCAGTTCCTGTAACCAACTGATGTCGGTGACGGATGCGCACCGCGTGTGCCTCTACTGCCTGGAGCGCGACCACGACCCCAAGTCGTGCTCCGACTGCCGAACCATGGCCGCGAAGTCTTTGCGGGAGCGGTCCTGAAAGCTACTCGAGGCCCGGCAGTCGGCTCCGCGTCGCTCGGGGTCCCGGTTGCGTAGGAGGTCGAGGGACCGGTCGCAGAGCCAACACCATTCTTCATCTAAGTCTTCGCACTCGGGGTCAGGTAAGTCGAAGCACAAGAAGAAGTCGAAGAATCATTGTCGCTCTTCAACTTCTCCCTGTCTGTCGGCGGACGAGGGATGTGGGTGGTGCCCCTCTCGCGGCTCCACGTGCGGAGCCCGTAGGGTCAGTTTCGGGTTCCCCCCCCCTTCCCGGGACCGGGAGCGACCCCTGCCCAGCTTCGTCAGTTTTACAAAGTGATGCACGCCAACTTTGGGCAGCCCGACTCCTCCGGCGCGCCTTCGGGCACCGCAGACTTGGCTGGGGGCCCAGGGCACCGACGGCTTCGGCGGCTTAGGCCTCGGCGCCACAGGGTCCCCTTGGATCCAGGCCTGGATCCGGATCGGCGCCGTTCGACCATGTTACACCTCCCCTGACGCCGATTCCACCGGCACCACGTCCGCAACCGGCCTCCACCTCGAGGTAGACACGGAGTCGGACCGGCGCCAGATCCGGCTCCGACGGGTACATTTGTGCCCCAGTTCTACCCTGGCTCTATGAGACCAGATTTGGCAGCCAGAGGAGGATGAGGAGGACTGGGAGGGGTCTGGGGACCCTTTAACTGACCATTTGGTTTATGAACAGGACTGGAGAGAGGAACTGGGGGAAGCCAGTGGTCTGGATACCTCACCAGACCTTGTTATGTTGTCTCCTCCTACCGTGGCTACAGAGGAGGGAGCGTCATACGCAGTGGTGTTGCGTAGGGCGGCCGAGGCTCTCCACCTCGAGCTACCTACGGTGGCAGTCAGGACTAACCTCCTGACAGAGGTGCTTCAACCAGCAGCGAGCTCTTTGGAGCCTCTGCTGACGTTTAATGAAGCCCTCACGGACCTCTTTTTGGGCACCTGGTCCAGGCCCAACACAGGGGCTCCTGTGGACAGTATGATTGCCCGATGCCACCGCCCGGCCCCGGGCGACCCCACTTTCCTCTCCCAACACCCCACCCCTGAGAGCTTGGTGGTCCAAGCCTCCACCTCCAGAGGTGCATTCCCTAACACATTACCCAATAGGAAATCCAAAAAGCTGGACCACCTTGGGAAGAAAATGTTTTCTTCCTCCAGTTTGGGACTGCGGTCGCTAAACACCACATGTCTGTTGGGCCGTTACACCCACTCTGTGTGGGATACGGTAGCGCAGGTGCTGCCCCAGTGCCCGCAGGAGGCCAGGGCCGTGCTCCCCCGTGCAGTTGCCGAGGGGAGAGACGCAGCAAAGTTTACCATCCGCTGTGGGCTGGATACCGCCGAGTCACTAGTCAGGACGATTTCCACGTCAGTAGCCCTTCGACGCTACGCCTAGTTGCGATCGACTGGTTTTTCCGGGGATGTCCAATCCACTCTTATGGACATGCCCTTTGATGGCCGTCGCCTTTTCGGCAACAAGGCAGACAACGCGCTGGAGCGCTTTAAGACTCTCGGGCTATGGCAAGGTCCTTGGGCCTCTCCACCACCTGCCCTGCGCAGTCTGCCTTTCGCTCCTTTCGTGGCTACGGAAGGGGTGCCCTGCCACGTCCCACCCAGAGCCACAGGCTGGCGCAAGCTGTTCAGCCTCTGCGTAGCCGGGGACGTGGGAACCACCGCCGTGGTTCTGGGAGCCAGCGGGCGGGTCAGTCCACCGCAGCTCCCTCTGCAGCAGCCTCCAAACCCTCCTAGTCCGACCTTTCAGGGCCACCAAACGCCAGTGGGCGGCAGGATTTGCCATCACCTCCCCCACTGGTGCACCATCACGTCGGACAGGTGGGTTTTGCAAATAGTCCGAAGGGGCTACTCTCTCCCCTTCGAGACTACCCCTCCATCCATGCCACCTCAGTACCATCGCATGTCGGAGGATCATCTGGCCCTTTTCCAACAAAGTTTTGGCACTCTTGGCCAAGGGAGCCATCCAGTGCATTCCTGCCCCAGAAGTAGGTCGTGGTTGCTATTCCCACTACTTTCTGGTGCCCAAGAAGGACAAAGGCCTGCGTCCTATCTTGGATCTCAGGAATGTCAACCGCTTCCTCCGGAAGGAGAAGTTCAAAATGTTGACGCTCGTTCAGGTCTTGTCTGCCCTCGACCCTGGAGACTGGATGGTAGTGTTGGACTTGCAGGACGCATACTTTCACATCCCCGTCCTGCCGGCCCACCGGCATTACCTGCGGTTCACGGTAGGCCACGAGCACTTTCAGTTTACCGTGCTCCTCTTTGGCCTTAGCAGCGCCCCTCAGGTGTTCACGAAAGTGATGGCGGTGGCCGCAGCTCATCTGCGCAGATCAGGGGTTCCAGTCTTCCCCTATCCCGACGACTGACTGTTAAAAGCGGGCTCGCCCCAGGCTGTCGTCTCCGACCTCCAGACTACGGCCGACCTCCTGCATTCGCTGGGGTTCTCCATCAACATGCCGAAGTCACACCTGACCCCCTCTCAGAAGCTACTCTTCATCGGAGCGGTTCTGGACATGACGCAGTTTTGGGTTTATCCTCCTGAACAGCGAGTCCGGGATATTCGGGCTATGATTCCGATCTTTCAGGATCTATCCCGGGTTTTGGTCAGGATGACCCTCAGGCTGCTGGGTCTGATGGCCTCCTGCTGGTGGACCATGCCAGATGGCATATGCGGGCTCTGCAGTGGGACCTGAAGTTCCAGTGGGCACAACATCAGGGGAATCTGTCCGATTGCGTCCAGATCTCGGAGGGTACTGCACACCAATTGCAGTGGGGGCTCACGAACCAGGATTGGGTAGGCGGCAGGTCCCTCTCCCTTCCCCAACCAGAGTTCACAGTGGTGACCGATGCATCACTTCTGGAATGGGGTGACCACATGGGGGAGGCGGAGATCAGAGGCCTCTGGTCTCCGGCGGAGTCCGGGCTGCACATCAACCTTCTGGAGCTTCGGGCGATTCGTCTTGCACTCAAAGCATTACTTCCCTCTGTCCGGGGAAGAGTGGTGCAGGTGTTCACGGACAACACCACTGCCATGTGGTACTGCAACAAACAAGGCGGGATGGGGTCGTGGACCCTATGTCAGGAGGCCCTCCGCCTCTGGGCATGGCTGGAACATCAGGGCATATCCCTGGTGGTTCAACACCTGGCAGGTTCCCTGAACACCAGGGCGGACGAACTGAGCCGCAGGTGCATGATGGATCACGACTGGCGTCTTCACTCGGAGGTGGTGCAAGGTCTCTTTCAGCAGTGGGGAGAGCCTTGGTTAGACCTATTCGCCAACGAAGAGAACGCGCAATGTCAGCAGTTCTGCGCGTTGGAATTTCCAAGCCGGCACTCGCTAGGCGACCCTTTTCGTCGCGAGTGGAGTAGCGATCTTCTATATGCCTTTCCGCCTATACCACTTCTGCCCAGAGTGCTGAAGATCAAGCGCGACCGGGCCCAAGTCATTCTTGTGGCTCCGGATTGGGCACGAAGAGTCTGGTATGCCGAGCGGCTCAACATGGCCATCGATCCTCCGATCAGACTGCCTCTTCGGGAGGATCTTCTGTCGCAGCAGTAGGGGACGGTCCTCCACCCAAACCTGTCCAGCCTCCACCTCCTTGAGTGGAGATTGAGTGGCGGCAGTTGACGTCGTTTGACCTGCCTCCCGAAGTCTGTGATGTTATCTTGGCAGCCAGTCGTCCCTCCATTAAGACGGTATACGCCTGCAGATGGAACAAATTTGTGGCATGGTGCACAGCAAAGGCTGTGCATCCCCTTTCCGCCCCTCTTTTGGAGATTCTCTTGTTCCTCCTTTCTTTGGTCCAGCAGGGCTCTGCTCTGGGCACTCTAAAGGGCTACCTCTCGGCCATTTCAGCCTTCCTCAGGCTTCCTGATCAGCCTTCTCTTTTCAAGTCCCCTGTTGTAAATAGATTCCTTAAGGGCATTACTCATCTTTTTCCTCCTGTTCCCTTCGTAATGCCTCAGTGGGACTTAACCTTGGTTCTTACCTACCTCATGTGCGCTCCCTTTGAGCCGCTACATAACTGTCCTCTCAGGCTTCTGACTTTAAGAACTGCCTTTCTGGTGGCCATCACCTCTGCACGCAGGGTGAGTGAGCTACAAGCTCTTTCTTCCAAGCCTCCCTTTCTGGCTGTCCATCCGGACAAGGTCGTCCTTGGAACTAGACCTTCCTTTCTTTCCAAGGTGGTTACTTGTTTCCACATTGGCCAAACCATCACTTTGCCCACCTTCTTTCCGCCTCGGCATCCTTCAAAAGAGGAAGAGAGGCTCCACCGTCTGGATCCAAAACGTGCGCTTTCCTTCTACTTGGATAGCACCAAACAATTCCGGGTGGACGGCCAGCTCTTTGTTGGTTACATGGGTGCTAAGAAAGGTCGGGCCGTGCACAAATGGACCATCTCCAAGTGGGTCGTTCTGTGCATCAAAGCTTGCTATTCTTTGGCAAAGAAGGAGCCTCCAGTGGGACTGCGCGCCCATTCCACCAGGGCGACGGCAGCCACCACTGCTTTGGGACGGGGAGTCCCCCTTAATGACATCTGTCAGGCAGCTACGTGGGCATCGCTGCAAACGTTCACCAAACACTACTGCTTGGACAGCCAAGTCCGGAGAGACGTCTTCTTTGGTCGTTCTGTTCTCCAGGACTTTCTGGTGTGAACTTAGTTCGCAGACCCACCTCCGGGGTTGGTATTGCTGGGGTATCTATTCTAATGTAAGGAATCTATAACTAACTGTTTCTTTCAGATGAACAAGTTACTTACCTTCGGTAACGATATGTCTATAAGAGACATAGGTTAGTTATAGATTCCTTACCGCCCCACCCATCCTCCCCGCTCTGAGAACTGACTTCTAGGGTTAAGGACTTCCTTTCAGGGTCCTAGTTTTGTGCACCAGTGGTCAGTGTCTTGCATGGCTCTGGGCTTCTGGCGTGGAAAGTCGTGTACAGAACTGACGTCAGCGCGCGAGTGAGGCGTCTATGTAGCTACCGCGACGTCATCCCGGCGACCACAATGCCGACGACGAACGCGGAGTCGACCGACGCCACCTTCCGACACGCAGGGGTACTGCTGACGAAAAACTTTCCGGATCCAGTCTGGCGCCTGGGGGTAATTCTAAGGTAAGGAATCTATAACTGACCTATGTTTCTTACAGATATATCGTTACCGAAGGTAAGTAACTTGTTCTTCAATTCTTTTGGGTAGATCCACAGATAGATTTAGTTTGCTAGTCCTACTCTAAGGGTCTGTCCTTTAAAGTTCCTCCTAACAATAAAAGCAAAAGGCTAGAAACAACAGGAAAAACATTTTGTGGTACCTCTGTAGCTTAAATGAAAGCCTTGTGCAATAGCCCTATTGGAAAGATACAAATGCTCTCTATTGATCTCCCTGCAGCTGTTTGTAGAAGACCTTCTCCAAGCCAAACCTGTGAGTTTTCAAGTGATCCTGAACATGGATGTGTTGATCTCTAAGCAGATATTTTGTAAATTAGAAGGTACCGCTGATTTGGCACCACATGGATACTGCTGAGGCCTTACCATGTAGAGATTGTCATGACTTTGTATTCCAGGTTTAAAAAACAAATGCTCTGACAAGAATTCTAACATTTACATTCTCTAGTAAACACTCTGTTTGGATGCCATGCTGTTGTGGAGAATGCAGCATATGAAATCAGAGACTGAAACCATGTGAGCTGTGGATTTCGAAAAATCAAAGGAGTATTTCCAGCAACCAGTTACAGGAGAGGCTGTCAGTAACCATCTGCAGGTGCAGGCAAACCTCAGTCAGGTCAAGCAGTGACTCATATCATCCCACTCTTCCATTGGCCACTTCACTAAGGAAGCATCATAGATCACCTGCAAAGATCAGAAAAGTCAACTTCACCTGTGGAACTTTAAGGCAACTTGCTGCAGTGTCTGAAAGTGCCAAGGGAAATTATTGTAAACCCTTCTTTAAGGTAAAATTGAGCATTTTAGTAATCAGTAGTGTCTCCTCTAGTTCTGCCACTAGCAGAATTAACCAAACATGGAAAACATACAATGGGGTTAGTTTAGCCATAAATAGTATAAATAGTAAGAACAGAACCAGGAATGTCTATATGTTAGAGGCTGCTAACTTGTAAGGTGAAACGAGAGATCACTGCCCATAGTTGGTTAGATGTGAATTGCAAAAGAAAGCCACATGCTAGAGAGTGTGCTACCCTGTATAGCGGAAGAGGGCAAGCATACCGGAGATCCTGCTAACTTGTTTTGGGGGAGCGGTGGATGGGGGAATTGGCAGCCATTGCCTCCAATCATGTAAGTGGATAAATGGGCACATGAACCTTAAAGCAAAATGTGTTGAGACCCTGGTAAACTGTGAAGAGAATAGAGGGACACAGGGCAGAGATCCTTTTCAATGGGTAGCGAAAGAAGGTCACTGGTAGGAAGTCGGCTGAGACATTGAGCCAGCTAAATAGAGAGGGGAGAAGGGATCCTGGAATTTGCTGTGACGGAGTTACAGATAGCGTACACTATATAGTGAAGTGGGAGATAGCGAGTTATAAAGCATTCAGTTATTAAACTTGTGATCATAAAACATGCTTAACTAAAAGGATGAAAGTGCTGAGGGCATGAGCCTGCTGACCCAAGAGGTAACTGAGGAAAATCCAGGGATGGAGGCTAAATCAGAAGAGGCACAGTGTTTGGTGCATCAGGAGGAAATTATATGCATAAAGCTAGCTGGAGGATCATGATTGGATGTAGCATCATTTTGCATAATTTCAGCTGCTGATTTCAATACTCTTTAGTTTTGCCCCACATGCCTCCCAATCGGATTGCAGGGCCTGGAATTTCCTATTTGTGCACGAGTACCACGACTCTCTCTCCTTTGTGATTGCCCCCCCTTTTCCGGGAACCTTGTTGGAATCTCCCTCTTTTCAGTGCGACATCTTTCATTTGAGGGGACCTCATGAGAGAGACACATTCCAGTCACTGATTTATTCCCACCAACAACCTCCATGCGGATGCACTCAGAACAGGACTGGCATTCACCAATAACCTACAGCTGGGTGTTTCAAGTGAAACACAGCTCAGTAGCCTGCCCAGTGCATTCTGGTCAATATAGTCCATCTATCAAAGTTGCAGTTTTTCCATTAAAGCAAAGCTCAATAGGTTTCTTCCAACACTTCATTTTTAGCTTGATATTTATTAAATTCTTGCAGTATTTCATTTTCTTAGCTTCAGATACGGTTCACAGTTCATGTGTTCGGTAGAGCACAGAAGCTACTTAGTGTCTAACTTATTTGCAGTGCAACGTTTAAATGCCAGGGCCTTCTTAACTGTTAATAAAAGGGCATGGTACTGCAAAGATCATATCCCTCTAGTACATGGCCATGGGGCTCAGGAACCACTCTACGCAACATCATCTTCCATGTAACTGCACTAAAAACACAACTGCCGCTCACCAATCACTTCCCTCGAGGGCTTCAAGTGAAACACAACTCAGTAGCCCTCCCAGTGCATTTTGGTCAATGTGAACCCTCTATTCAAAGTTACAGTTTTTCCAGTGAAGCAAAGCTTGTTTACTTGTATTTTTTCCAACATTTCATTTTTTTAACTTGATAACTATTAATTTATTGCAATATTTCTTTTCCTTAGCCACAAATATGTGTTTCGCTCTTTTTGAGCTCTTTGGTGGAGTCCAGCAGATAGAGTACCAAACTTGTTGCAAAAAATCAATAGTTATCATCGAGAGTAGTTAAACATATACCCTGTACTGAGATGTCTGTGAATTCCATGGGTTGCACACTTGTAACGTCTGGTTACAACACCATAGACCAATCCTTTCTCAGCTACTCCAAAAATACACTACTATGCAACCTATGGCATTTCTTGGGTCTTCCTCCCTCCTTTTCTAACTCTCCATATTTGACTACACAGGAGTGAATTTTATCTGTACACACTGAGCATTAGGTCAAGGCCTCGGCGCCGCAGGGTCCCCTTGGATCCAGGCCTGGATCCGGCACGGCGCCGTTCGACCTTGTTACGCCTCCCCTGACACCGATTCCACCAGCACCACGTCCGCAACCGGCGTCGGCTGTGTCCCCAGCCGACGTCGACCCCGGCCTCGGCTGTGTCCCCAGCCGACGTCGACCCCGGCCTCCACCTCGAGGTAGACACGGAGTCGGACCGGCGTCGACCGACGCCGGATCCGGCTCCGACTGCTACTTTTGTGCCCCAGTTCTACCCTGGCTCTTTGAGACCAGATTTGGCAGCCAGAGGAAGATGAGGAGGACGGGGAGGGGTCTGGGGACCCTTTAACCGACCATTTGGTTTATGAACAGGACTGGAGAGAGGAACTGGGGGAAGCCAGTGGTCTGGATACCTCACCAGACCTTGGCATGTTGTCTCCTCCTACCGTGGCTACAGAGAAGGGAGCGTCATACGCAGTGGTGTTGCGTAGGGCGGCCGAGGCTCTCCACCTCGAGCTACCTACGGTGGCAGTCAGGACTAACCTCCTAACAGAGGTGCTTCAACCAGCAGCGAGCTCTTCAGAGCCTCTGCTGCCGTTTAATGAAGCCCTCACGGACATCCTTTTGGGCACCTGGTCCAGGCCCAACACAGGGGCTCCTGTGGACAGGATGATTGCCCGACGCTACCGCCCTGCCCCGGGCGACCCCGCTTTCCTCTCCCAACACCCCACCCCTGAGAGCTTGGTGGTCCAAGCCTCCACCTCCAAAGGTGCATTCCCTAACACATCACCCGATAGGAAATCCAAAAAGCTGGACCACCTTGGGAAGAAAATGTTTTCTTCCTCCAGTTTGCGACTGCGGTCGGTAAACACTGCATGTCTGTTGGGCCGTTACACCCACTCTGTGTGGGATACAGTAGCGCAGGTGCCCCAGTGCCTGGAGGAGGCCAGGGCCGTGCTCCCCGTGCAGTTGCCGAGGGGAGAGACGCAGCGAAGTTTACCATCCGCTGTGGGCTGGATACCGCCGACTCACTAGGCAGGACGATTTCCATTTCAATAGCCCTTCGACGCTACGCCTGGTTGCGGTCGACTGGTTTTTCCGGAGATGTCCAATCCACTCTTATGGACATGCCCTTTGATGGCCGTCCCCTTTTCGGCGACAAGGCAGACAACGCTCTGGAGCGCTTTAAGGACTCTCGGGCCCCGGCAAGGTCCTTAGGCCTCTCCTCCACCCGCCCTGTGCAGTCTGCCTTTTGCCCCTTTCGTGGCTACAGAAGGGGTGCCCTACAACATCCCGCCCAGAGCCACAGGCTGGCGCAAGCTGTTCAGCCTCTGCGTGGCCTGGGACGTGGGAACCAGCGCCTTGGTTCTGGGGGCCAGCGGGCGGGCCAATCCACCGCAGTCCCCTCTGCAGCAGCCTCCAAACCCTCCTAGTCCGACCTTTCAGGGCCACCAAACGCCAGTGGGCGGCAGGATTCGCCATCACCTCCCCCACTGGCGCACCATCACGTCAGACAGGTGGGTTTTGCAAATAGTCCGAAGGGGCTACTCTCTCCCCTTCGAGACTACCCCTCCATCCATGCCACCTCAGTACCATCGCATGTCGGAGGATCATCTGGCCCTTTTTCAACAAAGTTTTGGCACTCTTGGCCGAGGGAGCCATCCAGTGCATTCCTGCCCCAGAAGTAGGTCGTGGTTGCTATTCCCACTACTTTTTGGTGCCCAAGAAGGACAAAGGCCTGCGTCCTATCTTGGATCTCAGGAACGTCAACCGCTTCCTCCCGAAGGAGAAGTTCAAAATGTTGACGCTCGTTCAGGTCTTGTCTGCCCTCGACCCTGGAGACTGGATGGTAGTGTTGGACTTGCAGGACGCTTACTTTCACATCCCCGTCCTGCCGGCCCACCGGCGTTACCTGCGGTTCACGGTAGGCCACGAGCACTTTCAGTTTACTGTGCTCCCCTTTGGCCTTAGCAGCGCCCCTCAGGTGTTCACGAAAGTGATGGCTGTCGTCGCAGCTGATCTGCGCAGATCAGGGGTTCCAGTCTTCCCCTATCCCGACGACTGACTGTTAAAAGCGGGCTCGCCCCAGGCTGTCGTCTCCCACCTCCAGACTACGGCCGACCTCCTGCATTCGCTGGGGCTCTCCATCAACGTGCCGAAGTCACACCTGACTCCCTCTCAGAAGCTACTCTTCATCGGAGCGGTTCTGGACATGACGCAGTTTCAGGTTTATCCTCCCGAACAGCGAGCCCGGGATATTCGGGCTATGATACCGCTCTTTCAGCCTCTATCCCGGGTTTCGGTCAGGATGACCCTCAGGCTGATGGCCTCCTGCATCCTGCTGGTGGACCATGCCAGATGACATATGCGGGCTCTGCAGTGGGACCTGAAGTTCCAGTGGGCACAACATCAGGGGAATCTGTCCGATTGCGTCCAGATCTCGGAGGGCACTGCACACCAATTGCAGTGGTGGCTCATGAACCAGGATTGTGTAGGCGGCAGATCCCTCTCCCTTCCCCAACCAGAGTTCACAGTGGTGACCGATGCATCACTTCTGGAATGGGGCGGCCACATGGGGGAGGCGGAGATCAGAGGCCTCTGGTCTCCGGCGGAGTCCGGGCTCCACATCAACCTTCTGGAGCTTCGGGCGATTCGTCTTGCACTCAAAGCATTCCTTCCCTCTGTCCGGGAAAGAGTGGTGCAGGTGTTCACGAACAACACCACCGCCATGTGGTACTGCAAGAAGGCGGGGTGGGGTCGTGGACCCTTTGCCAGGATTCCCTCCGCCTCTGGACATGGCTGGACATCAGGGCATATCCCTGGTGGTTCAACACCTGACAGGTTCCCTGAACACCAGGGCGGACGAACTCAGCTGCAGGTGCATGATGGATCACGAATGGCGTCTTCACTCAGAGGTGGTGCAAGGTCTCTGTCAGCAGTGGGGAGAGCCTTGGTTAGATCTGTTCGCCACCGAAGAGAACACACAATATCAGCAGTTCTGCGCATTGGAATTTCCAAGCCGGCACTTGCTAGGCGACCCTTTTCATCGCGAGTGGAGTTGCGGTCTTCTATACGCCTTTCCGCCTATACCACTTCTGCCCACAGTGCTGAAGAAGATCAAGCGCGACCGGGCCCAAGTCATTCTTGTGGCTCCGGATTGGGCCCGAAGAGTCTGGTATGCCGAGTGGCTCAACATGGCCATCGATCCTCCGATCAGACTGCCTCTTCGGGAGGATCTTCTGTCGCAGGAGCAGGGGACGGTCCTCCACCCGAACCTGTCCAGCCTCCACCTCCTTGCGTGGAGATTGAGCGGCGGCAGTTGACGTCGTTTGACCTGCCTCCCGAAGTCTGTGATGTTATCTTGGCAGCCAGTCGTCCCTCCACTAAGACGGTATACGCCTGCAGATGGAACAAATTTGTGGCATGGTGCACAGCAAAGGCTGTGCATCCCCTTTCCGCCCCTCTTTCGGAGGTTCTCTTGTTCCTCCTTTCTTTGGTCCAGCAGGGCTCTGCTCTGGGCACTCTAAAGGGCTACCTCTCGGCCATTTCAGCCTTCGTCAGGCTTCCTGATCAGCCTTCTCTTTTCAAGTCTCCTGTTGTAAATAGATTCCTTAAGGGCATTACTCGTCTTTTTCCTCCTGTTCCCTTCGTAATGCCTCAGTGGGACTTGAACTTGGTTCTTACCTACCTCATGTGCGCTCCCTTTGAGCCGCTACATAACTGTCCTCTCAGGCTTCTGACTTTAAGAACTGCCTTTCTGGTGGCCATCACCTCTGCACGCAGGGTGAGTGAGCTACAAGCTCTTTCTTCCAAGCCTCCCTTTCTGGCTGTCCATCTGGACAAGGTCGTCCTTAGAACTAGACCTTCCTTTCTTCCCAAGGTGGTTACTTCTTTCCACATTGGCCAAACCATCACTTTGCCCACCTTCTTTCCGCATCCTTCAAAAGAAGAAGAGAGGCTCCACCGTCTGGATCCAAAACGTGCTCTTTCCTTCTACTTGGATAGCACCAAACAATTCCGGGTGGACGACCAGCTCTTTGTTGGTTACGTGGGTGCTAAGAAAGTTTGGGCCGTGCACAAATGGACCATCTCCAGGTGGGTCGTTCTGTGCATCAAAGCTTGCTATTCTTTGGCAAAGAAGGAGCCTCCAGTGGCACTGCGCTCCCATTCCACCAGGGCAACGGCAGCCACCACTGCTTTGGGACAAGGAGTCCCCCTTAATGACATCTGTCAGGCAGCTACGTGGGCATCGCTGCAAACGTTCACCAAACACTACTGCCTGGACAGCCAAGTACGGAGAGATGGCTTCTTTGGCTGTTCTGTTCTCCAGGACTTTCTGGTGTGAACTTAGTTTGCAGACCCACCTCCGGGGTTGGTATTGCTGGGGTATCTATTCTAAGGTAAGGAACCTATAACTAACAGTTTCTTTCAGATAAACAAGTTACTTACCTTCGGTAACGATATGTCTGTAAGAAACATAGGTTAGTTATAGATTCCTTACCGCCCCACCCATCCTCCCCGTTCTGCGAACTGACTTCTAGGGTTAAGGACTTCCTTTCAGGGTCCTAGTTTTGTGCACCAGTGGTCAGTGTCTTGCATGGCTCTGGGCTTCTGGCGTGGAAAGTCGTGTACAGAACTGACGTCAGCGCGCGAATGCGGCGTCTATGTAGCTACCGCGACGTCATCCCAGCGACCATAATGCCGACGACGAACGCGGAGTCGATTGACGCCACCTTCCGACGCGCAGGGGTACTGCTGACGAAAAACTTTCCGGATCCAGTCTGACGCCTGGGGGTAATTCTAAGGTAAGGAATCTATAACTAACCTATGTTTCTTACAGATATCGTTACCGAAGGTAAGTAACTTGTTCTTCAATTCTTTTGGGTAGATCCACAGATAGATAGATTTAGTCTGCTAGTCCTACTCTAAGGGTCTGTCCTTTAAAGTTCCTCCTAACAATAAAAGCAAAAGTCTAGAAACAGGAAAAACATTTTGTGGTACCTCTGTAGCTTAAATGAAAGCCTTGTGCAATAGCCCTATTGGAAAGATACAAATGCTCTCTATTGATCTCCCTGCAGCTGTTTGTAGAAGACCTTCTCCAAGCCAAACCTGTGAGTTTTCAAGTGATCCTGAACATGGATGTGTTGATCTCTAAGCAGATCTTTTGTAAATTAGAAGGTACCGCTGATTTGGCACCACATGGATACTGCTGAGGCCTTACCTGTAGAGATTGTCATGACTTTGTCTTCCAGGTTTAAACAACAAATACTCTGGCAAGAATTCTAACATTTACATTCTCTAGTAAACACTCTGTTTGGATGCCATGCTGTTGTGGAGAATGCAGCATATGAAATCAGAGACTGAAACCATGTGAGCTGTGGATTTCGAAAAATCAAAGGAGTATTTCCAGCAACCAGTTACAGGAGAGGCTGTCAGTAACCATCTGCAGGTGCAGGCAAACCTCATTCAGGTCAAGCAGTGACTCATATCATCCCACTCTTCCATTGGCCACTTCACTAAGGAAGCATCATAGATCACCTGCAAAGATCACAAAAGTCAACTTCACCTGTGGAACTTTAAGGGAACTTGCTACAGTGTCTGAAAGTGCCAAGGGAAATTATTGTAAACCCTTCTTTAAGGTAAAATTGAGCATTTTAGTAATCAGTAGTGACTCCCCTAGTTCTGCCACTAGCAGAATTAACCAAACATGGAAAACATACAATGGGGTTAGTTTGGCCATAAATAGTAAGAACAGAACCAGGAATGTCTATATGTTAGAGGCTGCTAACTTGTAAGGTGAAACGAGAGATCATTGCCCATAGTTGGTTAGATGTGAATTGCAAAAGAAAGCCACATGCTAGAGAGTGTGCTACCCTGTATAGCGGAAGAGGGCAAGCATACCGGAGATCCTGCTAACTTGTTTTGGGGGAGCGGTGGATGGGGGAATTGGCAGCCATTGCCTCCAATCATGTAAGTGGATAAAAGGGCACATAAACCTTAAAGCAAAATGTGTTGAGATTCTGGTAAACTGTGAAGAGAATAGAGGGACACAGGGCAGAGATCCTTTTCAATGGGTAGCGAAAGAAGGCCACTGTTAGGAAGTCGACTGAGACATTGAGCCAGCTAAATAGAGAGGGGAGAAGGGATCCTGGAATTTGCTGTGACGGAGTTACAGATAGCGTACACTATATAGTGAAGTGGGAGATAGCGAGTTATAAAGCATTCAGTTATTAAACTTGTGATCATAAAACATGCTTAACTAAAAGGCTTAACTAAAAGGATGAAAGTGCTGAGGGTATGAGCCTGCTGACCCAAGAGGTAACTGAGGAAAATCCAGGGATGGAGGCTAAATCAGAAGAGGCACAGTGTTTGGTGCATCAGGAGGAAATTATATGCATAAATCTAGCTGGAGGATCATGATTAGATGTAGCATCATTTTGCATAATTTCAGCTGCTGATTTCAATACTCTTTAGTTTTGCCCCACATGCCTCCCAATCGGATTGCAGGGCCTGGAATTTCCTATTTGTGCAAGAGTACCACGACTCTCTCTCCTTTGTGATTGCCCCCCCTTTTCCGGGAACCTTGTTGGAATCTCCCTCTTTTCAGTGCGACATCTTTCATTTGAGGGGACCTCATGAGAGAGACACATTCCAGTCACTGATTTATTCCCACCAACAACCTCCATGCGGATGCACTCAAAACAGGACTGGCATTCACCAATAACGTACAGCTGGGTGTTTCAAGTGAAACACAGTTCAGTAGCCTGCCCAGTGCATTCTGGTCAATATAGTCCATCTATCAAAGTTGCAGTTTTTCCATTAAAGCAAAGCTCGATAGGTTTCTTCCAACACTTAATTTTTAGCTTGATATTTATTAATTTCTTGCAGTATTTCATTTTCTTAGCTCCAGACACGGTTCACAGTTCATGTGTTCGGTGGAGCACAGAAGCTACTTAGTGTCTAACTTATTTGCAGTGCAACATTTAAATTCCATGGCCTTCTTAACTGCTAATAAAAGGGCATGGTACTGCAAAGATCATATCCCTCTAGTACATAGCCATTGGGCTCAGGAACCACTCTACGTAACATCATCTTCCATGTGACTGCACTAAAAACACAACTGCCACTCACCAATCACTTCCCCGAGGGCTTCAAGTGAAACACAACTCAGTAGCCCTCCCAGTGCATTCTGATCAATGTGAACCCTCTATTCAAAGTTACAGTTTTTCCCAGTGAAGCAAAGCTTGATTACTTGTATTTTTTCCAACATTTCATTTTTTTAACTTGATAACTATTAATTTATTGCAGTATTTCTTTTCCTTAGCCACAAATATGTGTTTCGCTCTTTTTGAGCTCTTTGGTGGAGTCCAGCAGATAGAGTACCAAACTTGTTGCAAAAAATGAATAGTTATCATCAAGAGTAGTTAAACATATACCCTGTACTGAGATGTCTGTGAATTCCTTGGGTTGCACACTCGTAACGTCTGGTTACAACACCATAGCCCAATCCTTTCTCAGCTACTCCAAAAATACACTACTATGCAACCTATGGCATTTCTTGGGTCTTCCACCCTCCTTTTCTAACTCTCCATATTTGACTACACAGGAGTGAATGTTATCTGTACACACTGAGCATTAGGTCAATGCCTGTTTAATTTTTTTATTGATACATTTGTTGGAAGTTAGTTGTTTACACACCTCACTTTGACCTTGGGGAGGTGGAGAGGGGGGCTGCCTGCCTGCAGACTGACACTTTGCCACTTCTGGGTTATTTTTTAAGAGCAATCACTATGGCTGCAAACCTTCAGCTTCCTTGTCTTGGATAGCCTCCTCTTTGTATCATAAGCAATGGCTAACAGGACCCAGTGCAAGTCCATGGGTCACATTAATGCCACTCTTCAGATTAAGATGTTCTATATTAGGCTCGTCCGTAATCACAAGCAGGCTTGCTATGCGAGTACTTAAGGGAAAGTCAGTGGACATAAACTTGTATGAACTTAAATGAAACAAATGGCAGTGTTGGGGGGTGAAGCAGTAGGTAACCACACTGGGTAATAACATGCCAACACGCCTCACTTAAATAATGCTCTCACCCTTTTCCTCTGGCCATTTCTGCCAATATCTGTTATGTTATATTATAAGGAACTTCTAAAGAGCCCAAAAGGTTTCATGGCGCTGGGAGCACTAGCAGCAGGGTGGAGATGCAATTAATCGTAGGCTTGTCTGAAAAGCCATGTTTTTAGCAGGGTTCTGAATTGCTCGTAAGAGATGGCTGCTCGTATGTTGTCTGGGAGAGAGTTCCAGACATCGGGAGCCAACACAGCAAGTCTGGTACCCCCCAGCCTTTTCCTATTATATTTGGGAACCTCTAAAAGATTGAGGTATGCTGATCTGAGATTATGCCTGGGGTTGTAATTCCGTATTTTGAAAGATACAACAGTGGGGCTTTTGTTCTGGCCGATTAAAAAAAATCGTACAGTCCGTTTTAAACAGAGTTCTTTGTGCAATTGGAAGCCCGTGCAGTTCCTTTAGCAAGGCTCTATTGTGGCAATATCTTGGTTATTGGTAGACCAGTCTAGCTGCTTGATTTTGAACAAGCTGCAGTCTTTGGCTCAGACCTTTAGGTCAAAACTATTAATCAATCCCATGATTTTTCTCCCATCTCCATTGTTGTCATGCTGCCTTCTGCTACCCAGTTGAAGGGCAGCTTAGCTTCACCACACAGCTGCCCTGCTGTCTGCAGCAGATGTGCCTCACCTCTTCCCTCTGAGCACCTCTCCAAGAGGATGTCTGGCTCCCTTTTGTGGCCTCTCCTTCCATTCTTTCTTTGTTGGACTGAGCAATCAACAGTGGCGACCAAACTGCAGACCTGCAAGATCACGAAAACACATTTAAAAGCCGCAAAGACACACACCAAAATCTGAAGGAACAAGGCCAGTCTGAAATGGACTGAGGGCTCTAGAATCGCTCAAGGGAGTTGATGGAAACCAGGGAATGGCTGACTGAGCAGCCTGTGGCTGAGGCTGCGTGGACAGTGATCACATTAATGGAACGGTCTGCAGCAGAAGAGTTGGAGGAGGGACGGACTGCAAAGCATGGCGAGCGCTTGTTGACTGACATCACAACAGCTTCCACACAACAGACCACTTCATGTTGCTCTTTTCCATTCATTGGTCTTGTAGAACTACAACTAATTTCGCAGCTCTCTAGTAGTGCCATGACAACAACTTAATCTCTAAAATCAGGGCTGTTTACGATTTATTTTCCCTAATATCTGTATAGTTAAATCTCTGACGATAGCCACCATAATTTGCTTGATGAGAAGTGTCTGGTACAGCCATTAGATCTGAGCAGGACTGAGTGGGTGTAGGGCTGAAGAAAAGGCATGATAGAATCAGGCCTGAGAGAAATTAACAAGTTTCCTTAGGGGTTATTGCCTGTCATCAAACACGTATCCACATATGGCAGCAAAGGATCCTGAGAGAAAATAAGGCTCTATAAACACCACCTTGAGTTGTCCCTTTTGAATAAACCCTTTGCCCAGACTGCCCCGGCTCACTCGTTCTATCTTATGCTGGCTGTCTCTTTCACCTCAATGTGCGAGCTTGATTTATCACCCATTTAATGGCACTATTGGTGCTAAATTGTTCAAACATTCCAAGTCTGGTAGTTCGGTGGACTAATGCATCCACTCCAGAAACTTGTGTTTTGACCTCATGAAAAAGGTTCCAGCCTTTCATCCTTCTGAAATGGATAAAATGAGTACCACTGAGTTGGACAACAAGTTATTCAACACCATGATGCCTCAAGGGGTAAACATGTGCTTTACAAATTCATGTGTAAGTTATTTGTTCTTAATTTCTTCATTTTTACTGTGCTCCTTTGTCCTCCTGAGCATTTTTTACATACCCTTTCCCAGGTTGAATTCTCATCACACATTTTCTGTCTTCTTTATGGTATACACTTTCTGGATGTCTCCATTCGGTAGCCGAAGGCTGATGTATCTTTAGAATAACTTACTGAAAAAAGCTTATGTTACTGAAAAGATTTGTGAGGGTTTAGGAAAGATTTGTATATTTCAGTTTATCAGTGTGTGGAAATGTTTGTGTACACATGTTCTGAGTTGTTCGGGTGTGATATATATTTATTTAAAAGCTAGGCCTTATTTTTATAATTTGGTTTTGCTAAAGATGTTAGAATGCTTTGTTTAGTAATTTATCAAGCAGCAGTTTGATGATCAGTGTGGTCAATGAGTAGTGTATTCAACCAAGTGTGTATATTTTGTGCCTGCTTAAGTAACCAGTCGGACCTCTTTGGCAGTACCTACTGCAGTGCCTGTGTCTGCTGCTCCACCAAGCCACCTTGATGTCATGCAAGATGATCCGGTAGAGGGAGATGAAAATTCTGCTGACAGGTGGGATGATGAGGACTGGGGCAGTATAGAGGTAAGGTGTGATACATTGCCAGAGCTTTAAAATCAGCAATACACATTACATGCTGTATGCTATTAATGGTATTTAATTATTTTGTATTTCTCAATTTTATGAAGCATAAGTCAGCTGAGGAGGTGTCAGCTCACTTTACATCAAATCAACTAGTGGTGTATGTCTGCTCAGAAATAGAACTATGAAGTAACCATTGTAGGCAATAGATTGTAAAACAACATCAACAGTTCAACAACAATCTTAGCAGAAAGTATTGGCATATGTTCTCAGAGAATGAGAAGAAGTTGTTAGATTTGGGGGAGACTGAGGGAGGTGAGGGGAACAAGTGAAGATGTTGAAAGAGAGGAAAAAGGTCACTGATCGTGGGGGGGTCTTAAATAGCACAGACAATAGGTTTCGCAGTGAGTCTTTCTTGGATTCATATGCTGTGCATTATTCCAGCAAGAGGATGGGATCTGAAAGTCCTCTTTCTTTTTTTTATCTTGTTCGTCAACCAGTAGATGGGCCTACCCCTCCCCATTTTTTTTTTTAACAAACTTTATTGGTTTTGACATAAAGTTCCAGTTGACATCAATACATCTTGTGCTACCTTGTTCAGGATCATAATTCTCCAACTCGTTATACAGCTAACACAGTAGTAGGGAAAAAGGAATAGTGATCGTTACAATTCTCATTCTACTCCACCCCTCCCTGAGCAACTCCCTGAGCATACGTCCATTAGTGTTCAATTTTGGAGTTCTTGTATGTGTCCTTATTCTGGATTGTAGACCCCTTACCCACAACAGCCCTCCCCCCCCTCCCCTCAGGAGTGTCACTGGCATACAGACCCCCGGCTTGTAGTCCCCTACTCCTCCAGTTTAGGTTGCGCATTAGTTCTGAGGTATAGCTACAGGATCCCTCGTACGGTGCCAACGGCGTCTTGCTATTTCTAGGGACACCCTTCTTAGGGCCGTGCCATGTAAGTCAGGTGACTGTGTTCTAACCTATTCCCGCTGGGGGCTCTTCCAGTGGATCCTCCTCTCTGTCAGCATTTGGGGCCTTGAGTGCCACAACTAAAGCTTCCCATGCTCTGGCTGCATCTAAAGCCTTCTCACTCCCCGTCCATTTAGCTATTTGCAACCTGATTATACCCTCACACTCTGCCCACTTAATGTGCTCCCTCTTCCATCTGGCTGTGCTTGGACCCTGTTTTGCTTTCCAGTGCAGTGTTTTGGCTAGGAGTAAGCCCATGTCTAAAAATTTGCTTGTGACTTTATTTTTGGACGTGTGCGGGAACCAGTGCAACAAGCATTATTTGAGGGATGCCGCAGTGTCTGTCAGCGATTTCAGCCAGTATCGTAATCACCTCCTCCCAGAAATTA
The DNA here is from genome assembly GCA_963921515.1 of Calotriton arnoldi. NCBI lineage: Eukaryota > Metazoa > Chordata > Amphibia > Caudata > Salamandridae > Calotriton > Calotriton arnoldi. The sequence goes on from CAWUFW010000960.1 coordinate 2,120,620, forward strand.
CCCAGTATTGTGCAGTCCCAGAACATGTGTTTGAAGGCCGCAGAATGGGTCGCAAAGTACTTATTAATTTTCTCCAGAGTGAAATATGCCCTATATAGTATGTAAAAGTGTACCAGTGGAATCTCGCATTTCTGCTGCTTTTCCAAGCCCTCTCCACCAGCTCTCCCCAGGTTCTCTCTGGGATATCTTCTCCCAGGTCCACCTCCCACTTTAGGCGCAACTCCGATACGGGGGATAAGGCTTCCCTCGTAATGCGCCTGTAAAAACAGGTGACCGCCTTAAATGTGCCCGCCGCCATCACCACATATTGGCACCCCAACGACGTTGGGGGTTCAGTGAGTCCCCTTCCCCAGTGCTTTCATATGCCTGCAGTGAGGGCAGAGTGCAATAAAAAAATTCCCCCTGGGTAAGTCATACCGGTCTTGCAGGTCGTTGAATGGGATCGTTGCACCTTCCTCATATAAGTCTCCCATTGCAACCAACCCTTGATCCGCCCAATCCGTCAATCTCTGCCAACTTCCCCCATGCGGTAAGGCCTCGCACATAAGTAACGGGATTTCTGGGGCATAAGGGCACTTAATTTTGGCTTGCCGCAGATATCTGTGCCAGCAGCGCCTAGCTGTATCCAACTCCATGGGGAGGGCCGGGTTCCAGATCGGGAGTCCGGATCGGGAGTCTTAAAGTAAGTTGGGATAGGAGCCTCCGGGTCATCAAATCTTCGCCCATTTCCTCCGTTCCCCTTAAGCGCCCCGCCACCCATTTTGTGAGCCATTGGAACTGTGCCGACAGGTAGTAAACCTCGAAGTCAGGCACTGCCCATCCCCCTTCCGCTCTCGGTCTCATTAGCATGTTAAGTGCCACTCTCCGCCTGCCTGTTCCCCATAAGAAGCCCATAACCATTGATCTGAGTTGGGTGAAGTAGCGTGGCGGTATCCAAATTGGTAGAGTTCCAAAGAAATATAATATTCTCGGTAGGGCTACTCTGTTGGCTACCGAGAGTGGCAAACTGCTCCAAAAGTCAAAGTTGCTTTTTGTTCCTCTTATGTCTCTTCCTATGTTGCCCTCTAAGAGATCTCCCTGAGCGTGATATGTTTGGGTGCCCAGGTACGTGAGGCATCTATCTTCCCATCTCACTCCCTCAGTTTCCTGTGGGCCTACTCTGCCATCTTTCGTCAGGAATAAACAAGATTTTGCCCAGTTCACTTTTAACCCCGCCACTTCACCCAGGGCCTGGAGTAATTCCTTCGCTCCCTGAAGCGCCTCCCCAGAGTCTGCCAGGAACATCAGAAGGTCATCTGCGTACAACGCAATGTGGTGCATTTGCCCGTCAACTTCACGGCCCTGATAGTGTTGCCCTGTTCGAGCTCGGGCGGCAAGAGGCTCAATCGCCAGGGGGGAGAGGGGACACCCTTGCCTTGTTCCCCTCCCTACACCACAGGCATCAGATATCAGGGTACCCGTTCTTACTCAAGCAGTGGAGCCGGAGTATAGAAGAGCAGGCCAGTCCACAAACGTGTCTCCCAGCCCAAACCTCCTCATCACATGGAACAGATATGGCCATTCTAGGCTATCAAATGCCTTTTCTATGTCCACCGCGAAAATCGTCGCCAAGTCCTTCCCATAGGTGTCTGCCCCCAGCACACGCAGAAGTCACCTGATGTTATGCGCTGTGTTTCTGGTGGGAATAAACCCCGACTGGTCCTTGTGGATCAGTGTTGCCACATGTGGGAGTAATCGAGTAGCTAGTATGCGGCTGAGGATTTTGTAGTCTAGATTAAGCATAGAAAGGGGGCAATATGCCGCTTTGTCCCACGGCAGTTTCCCTGGCTTAAGCAGGGGTATGATAATCGCCTCTCTGGTTGAGACGGGCAGGTGTCCCAATTGTTTTGCCTCATTGTATAACTGTACGAATCTGGGGGCTAAGAGATCAATATATTTTAGGTAAAATTCAATTGGTAGGCCATCTGTTCCTGGAGTTTTGTTTCTTGCCATATTTCTAATGGCCCCTCTCACTTCTCCAATTTCCACATCGCGACCCAGTGTATCTGCTAATTCTTTGTCTAAAGTTGGTAGTTCCAGGTCTCTCATGAACCTGTCTATGTCCTCTTCTACTAGGATCACCCTGCTCCTATACAACTCAGTGTAGTATTCTAGGAACAAGTCATTTATGCCTTGTTGATCATATCTCGCTTCGTCATTTTGGCCTCTAATCTCTAATATGACTGTACCTCTCCTAGCTGGATTAGCCAACTAGGCTAGTAAGGCTCCCGATTTATCCCTCTCAGACTGGGCCCGCGTCAAGTATTTTTTATAGTCAAAGCAGCGAAGGCGTTCCACCTGCACTGCTACAGCTTCCCTAGCCTCTAAGAGTTCTCCGGCCTTTCCTGTTCTAGTTCCCTTAGATGCTGGTCTGCCCTTTGTACATTTTGGAGAGGTACCTTCCGGGTTCCCATCATTCCTGATATACAGCACCCCCTGATGACTGTTTTAAACTCATCCCACTCTACCAGTGAGTCCGTGGCTGTGTTAGCATTTTTGTGGAAATATTGGTTGATAGCCGTACTTATCGAATCATGAAACACTTGGTCTTCTAGGACCTCCGGCCTCAAACGCCACGTGGGTATTCTGGGCCTCGCTTGGGACCAATTTAGACATATCAACTCTGGGTTATGATTAGAGATCGTCCGAGTGAGGTATTCACTGCTGCGTGCTCTGTGATGTACATCAGGGGAGCACAGAATGGCATCCAATCGCACATGTAGTTCATGTATCGCCGAGAAGAAGGAATAGTCCCGAGTGCCGGGGTGCTGGGCTCTCGAAGAATCTACTAACCCCCACTTCTGCTGCCAGTTCCACCGTACTTCTGCTATTTTATGTGTGGGCGCATCAGGGAGCGGGGTATGAGAGCGGTCAAGGGCAACATCTGGTATGCAATTAAAGTCACCCCCCAATAGAACCGAACCTGTGAGTACAAAGGCCAGTTTCCTAGAAAGGTGTGAGAAGAAATTGGATTGGTCTGTGTTGGGTGCATAAATACTGCTCAGTACTATATCCCTGCCATCTAGTCTCCCAGAGACTATCACATACCTGCCATCTGGGTCTATGATTTGTTGCGTGCACTGAAAGGGTATTCCCGCCCTCACCCAAACCCAAACTCACGCAAATGCCGAGAAATTGGTATAGAACACCTGCCCTCGCCATTGACGTTGCACCGCCACTCCCTCCTTCGCCATGATGTGGGTCTCTTGGAGTAATGCAATCTGGACCCCCCTGCGGACCAAATATGCCTGTATTTTATGCCGTCGTATCATTGTGTGCATCCCTCTTACATTCCACGAAATACATTTTAGATCTAATGAGGGTCCCATTGTTGTATTGAAACCTTTTCCCCGTTAAAGTCCGCCCCAGTGACACGCCTGCCCCAACATACCATTCTACGAACCAAATAGAACCCCCAACTCCCTCTCCCCAGGACAGGTACCGGTGAACTAGTCCCCATCCAAACGTAATCTAACTGTTTAAACATAAACAGTGGGTAGAGGGGTGATCAGCCAACAGTTCCGGTCCCAATCCCCCGACCCCCCCCAATACCTGTACCAATTAGTTCGGCCCAGACCAGCAATCTGAAGTCTCTTGCTGCCATGCCGCTACCAGCAGAGTCCGTTACTCGCCCCTTCAAGTGGAAGTTACATCGCGCCCCAGGAGTTTGCCGACCGGACAGTCAGGCCCCCATTCTCAAGCAATATCATCCGCGGTTTGAGGAGTTATTTTTGGAAGTTCCGTCTCTGAGGTATCAATTTCACTAGGAGCCGGTGATCCGTCTGATCGGTCTGTATCCATTCCACTTTTACTGGATGTAGGGCTGGAGCCGCTGTGGCTATGTCTTGCTACCTCCTGTAACACTCTCCTCCGCTCTATACTAAGCTCCCTAGGAGATGGGGCTCTGGGCCCTGACTTATTGCTGCAGGGACTGTTTTGCGGCGATTCCGTTGGAGAGTTACGCCGCTCAGGAAGCCTTCGCATGTCCAGCCAATCGCAGGCCTCTTGGGGTGTATTGAAGAAACGCGGCACCGCAGGGTCTGCTACTCTGAGTCACGCAGGAAAGAGCATTGCGTACGGTAGTTGTAATTGGCGGAGCTTCTTTTTAACAGCCAAGAAGGATGCTCTGTTGCGCTGGACTTCCCTGGTAAAGTCTGGAAAGATCATAACTGCGCTATTGTCAATTTTTAATCCTCACTTTTGGCGGGCCTGCTGTAGAATATGGTCTCTATCCCTGAAATGCAACAGGCGTGCCACTATCGGTCTAGGAGGGGCCCCAGGCCTGGGCGCTCGCGCTGGAACTCTCTGGGCCCTTTCCAGAGCATAGAATGAGGACAACCCCTCTGGAGCTACTTCTGCTTGCAGCCAATCTTCGAGAAATCGAACCATACTCACACCCTCAGCCTTTTCAGGCACTAAAATCAGTCGGATATTGTTTCTTCGGTATCGTCCTTCGCTGTCTTCAGCCTGAACTTCCAGCACTTTGACTTTCGTTTCTAATTCTGTGAGTTTCTTCTGCATCTCGGACATCTGCGCTGGTAGGCCCCCCAGTTCCTTCTCAGTGGCCGCCACCCAATCTTTGAGCTTCCGATGGTCATCTTTTAAGAGGCTCAGATCTGTGCCTATCGCATCAATTTTCCCCTCCAGAGCCTCTCTGGAGGCCGTGATCGCTTGCATAATGTCCGCCAGCATCGGTTTCCTGGGAGTTAAGTCTTTACTCACTTCCAACACCTCCTCCTCATCATCAGTCTGGGCCCCTGGGGCATCTACACTGAGGGCATTAAATCCTCGTTTCTACTGGGTTCTCCCCATGGTCCCAAGCAAGCACTGGATTTTCTCCTCTGCGCCCGGCTGGTTCTGGAACCCAGAAGGTTGTTCCGCCCTATTGCGGCTGCTCGCCAATCTTGGCTCAGTGCAGATCGTCCCAGGCTGCAGCTCTCCCGTGGCCTCAATGATCTCTCCCGTAAACCATCCACTCCCCAGGGCCCGGTTTAGCCTCCCCGGGAAGTACGCAGCTCGTGGTCAGGGCTGCTGCCTCTCAGGAGGGACTGGCAGCGGGAGGGACCCAGCGGAGCGCCATGACACGCGCCTCCTGCGATCGGCTCAGGGTACGTGTTCTCCCTGGATGACTGGAGGACGGTCCGCTTCCGAAGTTGTGTTGCACCACCTGAGCTGCTATTGCTTAATACATTAGCAGCACCGCAAGGGACCGCAATCTTCTTTCTGGGGGTGGTGTATTCTACTGCAGGTTCCTGTATTAAGGTCCGTCTTGGGCATACATTCACTGCCTTCTCCCCCAGCGAATACTCCCCTCGCTGTGCAGATATGTAGCTTGCCGTTGTTTATCGGCTCTAATTGTGGACTGGGCGCCTCCACAACTCTTGGTCCAGCTGCTGCTGTGGCTTATGTCTGGGAACTCATTGTGCAAATGCCAGATATACCTCTCTGCGATACTGCCTTTTCTGTCTCACTGGTAGAAACCTGTCACATCCAGTGAGGGCCAGCCCCGGACACAATTGGCGCCTCGGACTCCCGGGTCACCTCCGTGCCACTTTAATGTCCAGCGCTCCAGCAGGGTATTAAATCGATCTGCCCCAGCGGGCCCCGTCTCCTCTCTGTCGGCCTGTTTCAGCAACGCTGGGTCTGCTTCCCGCGCGGGCGCTCCCCTGATTCTTCTCCCAGGGGCCTTCCTGCTTTCAGGTGTAGCGCGTAGGGTGTTTCTCTTCGGCAGCTCAGGCACTCCACAGACGTCGCTGTGCTACCCAGTCTCCCTCAAGTACTCACAGCGCAGGTCCCATCTCCTCTCTGTCGGCCTGGTTCAGCAACGCTGTGTCTGCTTCCTGCACGGGCTCCCCCTTGTTCCTCTCCCAGGGGCCTCCCTGCTTTCAGCTGCAACACGTAGGGGATTTCTTCTCAAGCAGCTCAGGCACTCCACAGACGCCGCTGCGCTTTCCGGCCTCTCTCAAGCTCTCACAGCGCTCCAGGATCCTTCCGTAAACCGGGGGTGCCCCGTCGCTGAAGCTCGTCACCGCATCCTACCCGCTATTTCAGGTCCTCTGTGGTATGGGCGCCATTTTGTCGCCGCCCTCGCTGAGCCCCGCTCGCCTCACGGCAGGGCTGCCGTTAGCTCATCCGAGCCCCTCAGCTCTCCCACCGCACATGCCGCGTCTCAGGGCCGTCTGCAGTGCGGGAAGGATTCCGCTGCTGCTTTCCCTCACTTCATCGGCTGTCCATGGCGGGTACTCGATGCCTCTCGCAGCGCGGGCGCCATCTTGCCGCTGTTGCCACCTGTCTGTCCCGCTCCTATTTCAGAGCATTTATGTTCGTTTCAGGGTCTATGGGGCTTGCCCCTACTCGCTCTGAGCACCCAGCTTCCTCCGGCTGGCAAATCTGCGCCCCAAGCTGTGTCCGGGGTACAGGATAATTAATTACTGGGCAAGCGGCGGTCGGAGCTCCTCAGCTCGCGTCCGTTCCCATCGGCTGCTGGCCACGCCCCCCCCGGCCTACCCCTCCCCATGATGTCAGATGTACCCCTCGAAGCCTAGATCATGCTTGCTATATTTAGGTTCATTTTTGTACCATTAGGTATGGATGCAGAGCCCACAGCTTCGGGTCAGACCCTGAAGATTCAACGGAAAATGGCAAAAAAGACAGCAGTACACTGAAAAAAAGTATCATCGATGATGAAGAAGAGCTCCGGAGAACAAACCACCTTGCACTGCCATAGATTGCATATGTCATCATTGAAGTAATAGGTGAGCCAATAAGTAGTGCAAGTTATATTTAGGTCAGTTACTCATAACAGGTGAATTGCAGTGTTTTTTGGTTTTAAAACAGTAGTTTTATTATTAGAAGACCGAAATATAACTCCACTTTAACTTTTGATATTTTCAGTGAATTTCTAACGTTTTTTAACGCAATCAAAATCTTTCTACCTTACTTATGTATAACTCCACTTTAAGGGCCATATGTATCAAGCCAAATTGCATTCGCAAACGCCGAAATTCGCAGAATTTCGGCGTTTGCTGAATCTATTGCTTAGAAGGTATGTATGAAGTCAAAACTGCCTCGCAAAATAAGGAATCGCAAAATTTGCGATTCCCTATTTTGCGATTGCATTAAGGAATCGCAAATTGCGATTCCTTAAATGCAATTTAGAAGCACCAAAAAGTGCAATTTGACCTTAAGGAATCGCAAATTACCACCAACTTCAGGTTGGTGGTAATTTGCGATTCCTTGAAAAATGCACTTTTTGCATTTTCAAAGTGCCATGTGGCGCACATACATGCCCTTAGGGCATGTATGTGCGCCACATCTGCACCCATGCTCATTTCAGGGGTGCAACAGGGTGTCCTTTAGACACCCTGGCACCCTTGAAATTGCATTCTCAATTTGCGATTCTCTAATTGGGAATCGCAAATTGCGAATGTCTTCCCATTCATTCCTATGGGCCTCTAGGCCCATAGGAATGAATGGGGAGGTATTCCTTAATTGCGAATCGCAATTTGCGATTCGCAAATAAGGAATATGTAGGATTCGCAAAATTTATTGCAAATCCTACATACATCTCGTTTTGCGATTCTCAAATAGCGATTCTCTAATATTCGCTATTTGAGAATCGCAAAACCAAACTTTCATACATATGGCCCCAAGCTTTTTATTTTTCAGTAAATTTCGATGTTTTTTTTACTTAAAGTAATATCTTCTTACGATACGTCTGTTGCCAACCCCACGTGTGCACAGCCTTTGGCCGTGCGAGGTTGACCGCATGGCCCTGCATTCAACCCCCGCAAGCGGTCATGCCCGCAGGCCCCCTACGCTGCACCTTCCTCCATCTTTTTTTAAAAACTTTTTTCGGGAGTCATGGATGAGTTAGTGTGGACCCCTGTGCTCCTGCGGGACTCAGGAAAGGGGCTGCGCTGGTTCTTGCAGGAGTCACGTTGGACCGCGAGGATCTGAAAAACAAATATATTTTTTTAATTTGGCCTCTTGGGAGGATCCCTTTGAAACCTCTCTCCCCACAAAGGCTAGGTGGTTACAGTCCGCAATTACTGTAATAGCATCCGCAACATATCTCCCTGTGTTGGGGGCAGCCAATCACATCTGTCGGTACAGCGGGACAAGCCAATCAAAACACTTTATTTTCCAGTGGTGCTCCAGTGGGAGTTCCGCAAGACTATATAGCGCTATTTATTTTTTAACCTTAAATTCTCAAACGCCTGAACAGATCGACAACCCATCATAAAACACTCTCTTTTGGACTAAAGTTCTAGATTTCTGCTAAATTTTGTGTAATCCTGTTCAGCCATTTTGTTCTGTATTGTCTACTTTTCCATATGCAAATTCCATGGGGGAAAAAAGTGTTTTGGGTCTCCTTTTTTCTCTCCCATACCCCCCCACATACATACACACACACACACACTTGACAGACCTTGCGAAAGCTTTTCAGGAAGGAGCGAAGTGATGAACTTTTTTGGGAACGTTTTGTGAAGATTCTTCAAACTGCGGCAAAGTTATAAGTGAAACAAAAAAAACGCTCTTTCTACGGAAAGTCTGACTTGCGTATAACTACACTGTGGGGACCACCACTGTGATTTTATATATATATATATATATATCTTCGCTCCTCTCCTCTCCTTGGGTAATCGTACCCAGAATAAGGCAAAGCACTCACGGGGATAAGTACCGTAACTTTATTAAATGGTCTCCTGGTCACACAGACGCGTTTCGGCAGACGCCTTCTTCGATGTTCATGAAGAGCGCCTGCGTCACCGTCATTTAAAAGAACAGCTAATCAAAACAAATGAGGGACTGAAGTCACAATTTCCAACCAGTCCGCCATTGCATAATGTGCAAATTAAATGCATTTCACAACAACAATTGCGTGCTAACCCTTATTCGCCCCCTCAATTTTTGGCGAGATATGAGCTATTTGTTTACATATTCATATACACGCATTAAAAGGACAAACCCACTACTATATATACAATTTCATTTAAGAAGTGGTGATGGAAACCCACTGGAATATCTCAATTACGCCCTGGATGGGCAGACCAGTGGGAGGATTATAAATGTCAACACTAGCCAATCCTCATATGTACAGTGATCAATCTTTGTCCTAAATGGACTGACACTAATCTCTTACTGAATCTTTGCCAAATGGCTTTTCACATATATCCTCCTATTCCATCACTAACACCTTCACTGTTCATTTTAGCGGTTGTCACACATCAAAATATACTATGCATATATCATTCGCTGTTCAAAACCATATCAACGGTGTCTTAGGGACAAATCCCAAGCATGTAAAAAACCCCATGGTGTAATTATCATCACCATGTTACATCAATAAATCACACCGCTTAATGCAATACATATCCCTTAATCCCTACAAAAAATCCCTACAAAAAATCCCAAAATTGTTGGTGCGATCTGGAGCTGCGAATGTTTAATGTCGGCGCACCGTTGCTGCTAAAACACAAGGAATACTATCGATAGCGCTAAGCTGTGGCAAATAGAAGTTCTGCGATCGCAACTCCCACAGAGATTGGATCGGAAAGACGCATATGCCTCGTGGAACAGAACCGGATGACCGATAAGCTAATCTAGCGCGTATGAGAGACTCTGGTGTGTATGCAGCAGCAGGACGAGAGGATTATTGTGGTCACTTATGAGGAATTTTAAAATCCAAGAACTTTCAAAATGTTTTGTGAATCTGAGCGCCGAGAGGCAGCCCAAAGCATGTTTAAAAAACGTAAGGATGTTGCGACCGGGGCTGGCATTGAGACGGAAGGAATCAGACCGAACCTCGCCACTAAAATTACCAAACTGGAACGTCTATATGAACGTGAGACGAGAAAATGGTGGGAGGCGACGTCCTTACAGAGTTATATCGATGTGAACAGAGTCCCGAGGGGATTAAGAATTTATACTGTCCCAGCTTATGAGAACCCGGATCCTCTTCTTGATGAATGGGCAGAACATACAGCCCTATCATGCAAAGGAATGTTGACAATATTAGTTAAATTCGCATGGAGTGACAGGCATAGAGCTCTGAAAGACATCGAGGAGCTAGCCAAAGAAGAGGATAAAGTGAGAATGGAAACACTAAGGGAACAAATGAAGAAAAGACTGATAGGGTATGAGCAAAAGATCAAACAACGGAAATCTGAAAAATTTGAGAGAGACGAGCGAGACTATAATCAAGGGCGAGTTTTAACTTTCGCAAGAAGATTTGATTCACCAAGAGAAGAACTTCTGAAAAAGAAGGGCCAATCGAACATCGAAGTACCTGATACTTCGGAATCAGAAGCTACTGACAATGAGTCGTTGGGAGAAGCCAGTGGCGGACCCATTATGACAGAAAAGACCCCTTTTCGCGAGGAGTTCAAACTAATCCGTCAATCACGTTTGCAGGGAGGAAGAGGCAAACCACCGGACAAAAGATCCGTAAGACGAGGCGGGGGGGCGGGGGGCGGAGCAAGCAATCGCTCACCCCCAGTAACCCGCAGCAGGAAATTCTTCAACAAAAAGAATTAAAACAGGATAACTTAACGATAATGAATTTGACAACTAGACCTCTATCAGGAATTGAGGAATCAACATTAAAATTGGGATTGTCCTTTTGTCCACAAAAACCATTGGAATACACAGAAACGCGTATCGATCTTTTCAAATTTATCCGGAAATTGAAATTACATAAGTACTTCAAGATTAAACCAACTATTGAGAGACCGGAGAAAACGAGTAAAGTACATCGGGACACAGATGTGCTAACGGCTAAAGACTTCAAAACATTGCTTACCCTTGAGAATCTTAGACAAAATCAAACACATAGTGGAGAGATTTTGGAGAGCACGACTCAACAAATTGCCACCATAGGGGTACAACAATGTGGAGGGGACAGTCCGTTCAAACCGGCTTCACAATTTTTCCCCCAAATGCCCGTGGACGCGATAGATGTATTTTCAGAGTCGGTCAACAGAGACCTTATTAAATTACGCTCTAGTAAAGGCAAAGAACAGAAAGTCAAATATAATCTTTCAAAGGCACAACATCTTGCACTTGCCAATCTTCAAGAAGAACATACTATTGTGTGTAAGCCATCTGATAAAGGGGGTAATATTGTTTTATTAACGGATGTGCAATATAATCTGGAAGCATTAAGACAATTAACAGATACTAACTGTTACGAGCCAATTGCCGAGAGATTGTATAATCAAAGTGTGACTAATTATCATCTGTTAATTTGCAAGTGGTACAAAAAACAAATGCTAGAAACAGAGGAGCATCTATTTTTGAGATGTCTCAATCCCATGGTACCTACTTTTTACCACCTTCCTAAGGTACATAAAAATAGAGATAACCCTCCCGGTAGACCGATAGTGGCATCACAGGGAAGTGTGACAGAACACATGTCAATGTATATTGATTATTTTCTAGCGCAACATGTGGTTAATCTGAGATCTTATGTTAAAGACACTAAGGATTTCCTTGGGAAGATTGCACATATACAATGGGAAGAGGGATGGCATTTGATGGTACTCGACATTACTAGTTTGTACACTTGCATAGCTCATGCCGATGGACTAACAGCGATCAAGTACTTTTTAGAAAATCGTCCTCTAAAATATCTGGAACATAACTTGATGTTGATGGAATTTACTCAATTTTGTTTAGAAAATAATATCTTTTTGTTCGAGAGGCAATTTTATAAACAGATCTCAGGGACTGCCATGGGCACCTGCTTCGCCCCCAGTTACGCGAATTTATTCGTGGGCTGGTGGGAGGAGCAGGTGGCCTGGGCAGCATGCAACAAGGAGTGGACAGACAAGATCGTAGTATGGCATCGCTATATAGATGACCTCTTCTTGATTTGGAGAGGTTCATCTGCAACAGCTTTTGATTACATTGAAACTTTGAACTGCAATAATAATAATTTGAAATTCACAGGAGAGGTTAATCCACTTACGGTGAATTATCTCGATCTCAAGATTTATGTCTTTGATGGCAAATTATGCACCAAACCTTACAGGAAGGAAACTGCGGGGAATTCTATTCTTCACGCAGGTAGTAGCCATCCTAGCAAATTAATCAGTAGTATCCCCTATGGGGAACTATTGAGATTGAAGAGAAATAGCACCAATGAAGTTGATTTTCAAATGGCAGCCAGTGAATGTCTTGAAAGATTTGAAACCAGAGGCTATAGCAGTGTCACACTGAAACAGGCAATGAGCAGGGCAAACACCCTACGTAGGGAGGACCTTTTAAAAAATTTCCATCTAAAAAAACCCCGTAAACATATTGAGTCAGGATTAAGTAAGTTTAGAATGATAACCAGATTCTCCTCTGATGCAGGACATCTGAAAAAAAATTTAAGGAGAAATTGGCACATCTTACTGACTGATCCTATTATAGGGGGTGATTTACCCACGAACCCACTGGTGACTTTCAAAAGAGCAAGGTCACTAAGAGATACATTAGTACACAGTTATTTGACTGGGGGTACTAAAAAGAGATCTGTTTTGGCACCATTAGAGGGTTTTTTCCCGTGTGGCAAGTGTAAAGCTTGCCACAATAGCAGACGAGTTACAACTTATGAGATTCCAGGAAAGGGAAAACACAATAAAAAAAATACGGAATTTTCTAACTTGCACTACACCTTATACTGTTTACTGTCTTAACTGCCCGTGTGGGCTTAAATATGTTGGCAGTACAATTCATCCGACTAAAATAAGGATATTGGAACATATGAGGGCAATTGCCAATGGCGATGTTACGTATCCTGTCGCCAGGCATTTTGCAAAGATGCATAATAAGGACAGGAACCTTCTTACATTTTTCTGCCTAGACAATGTACCAGTACATCCCAGAGGAGGTGATCGTGTGCTCAGGTTGAGGCACCTGGAATCACGGTACATTGTCGATTTGCAGACCAAGGTACCAGGAGGGCTAAACAGTAGTGAGGAACTTACAGTACATCTGGGTGAATAAATTGACCGGAAAATAGGAAGACACATATTACAACGATCAGGTTTCTGATTTCAGATATGAATATAATATGATATTTTATTCCCTTCTCTTTTCTTCTTTCCCCTTTTTAAACTCCTTTTCACAATTTTGGGATTTTTTGTAGGGATTTTTTGTAGGGATTAAGGGATATGTATTGCATTAAGCGGTGTGATTTATTGATGTAACATGGTGATGATAATTACACCATGGTTTTTTTTACATGCTTGGGATTTGTCCCTAAGACACCGTTGATATGGTTTTGAACAGCGAATGATATATGCATAGTATATTTTGATGTGTGACAACCGCTAAAATGAACAGTGAAGGTGTTAGTGATGGAATAGGAGGATATATGTGAAAAGCCATTTGGCAAAGATTCAGTAAGAGATTAGTGTCAGTCCATTTAGGACAAAGATTGATCACTGTACATATGAGGATTGGCTTAGTGTTGACATTTATAATCCTCCCACTGGTCTGCCCATCCAGGGCGTAATTGAGATATTCCAGTGGGTTTCCATCACCACTTCTTAAATGAAATTGTATATATAGTAGTGGGTTTGTCCTTTTAATGCGTGTATATGAATATGTGAACAAATAGCTCATATCACGCCAAAAATTGAGGGGGCGAATAAGGGTTAGCACGCAATTGTTGTTGTGAAATGCATTTAATTTGCACATTATGCAATGGCGGACTGGTTGGAAATTGTGACTTCAGTCCCTCATTTGTTTTGATTAGCTGTTCTTTTAAATGACGGTGACGCAGGCGCTCTTCATGAACATCGAAGAAGGCGTCTGCCGAAACGCGTCTGTGTGACCAGGAGACCGTTTAATAAAGTTACGGTACTTATCCCCGTGAGTGCTTTGCCTTATTCTGGGTACGATTACCCAAGGAGAGGAGAGGAGCGAAGATAAATAACGGGTGCACCCCCGTACGAGCACCCGTCCGTGAGTGCACCGTGTTGGTGCGATCTGGAGCTGCGAATATATATATATATATATATATATCTATCTATCAGGCGGGGTGGTGCATAGTGTTGGGCGCAGCTTCCGACCCTGCAAATCCAAACCAAGAAAAGGATGTACGCGCAATCAGAAGAGTGATTCAAGAGGTTTATTAGCACAAACACCAGTCCCTGTATGTATATATATATATATATATATATATATATATAGATCGATGGATATCTATATCTGCTGACTCAATCATAGTATCAGCAGCCAAGAAAAAGATAATCACCCCCTCCTCCACAGGACCACTACCAGACAAAGAGAGCAAGAGGATAGGACACTACCAAACAAAGAGAGCAAGAGGATAGACTTAGTAAGCAGAAAGGTGATGACATCATCAGGCACACAGTGGAGAATTGCGAACTCCAATGCTCTCTTAAACAGATACAGCCACCAAAAGTGGGGGGAAGAAGAGAAGGTGATGCAACATCTCCCAGATGATTATAAGAAAATGGGCAAATGAATAATACCAGAGGAAAAAATGATATCCAACATGTGCCTCAAAAGAGCCCTGGATGCAGCTGACACAGCAAGTAGGCAAAGGTACACAGGTACCAAACTCACAAGGGACAGCTAGTTTAGCTCGATTGTGGATAAGGACATCAACACAGTCACTACCATGTGAGCCTTTAATTTCAGAGGAGCATTTAGGAGAGACACAGTTTCCACTAGGAGGCCTACAGGCAGAGCGTCCTTCTACTCTTCCTCCAAAGAGATATAGGCTGCACAACCCACTGAGATGCAGGCATCTAACACCTTCTGGCAAAAACACCGGTACCAGAGGTAGTCCTTTCACAAAAAGAACCCAAGCATACAACAACAGTAGGGGGCAAGTTAGGTGGACTCCTTCATGAATGGAGGAAAATCACCTAAGACAAATGAGTACTAAGTTTAATAGAGTACAGATACTGCATAGAATTGCAAGAAAGACCATCAACGAGAAAATATTTTACAAAGTACAGCAACTCAGACTACTACAATAGGAGGTAAAGGAGCTATTACAAAATTAAGCCATAGAAAATTTCCTCTGCAGAGCAAGGGAGTGAGGGAGTATACTCCTTGTATTTCTTGATAGTAAAATAGGATCTGAAACTGAGATCCACCATAGACCGCAGTTTCTTTAACAGATTCATAAACACACAGAAATTAAAAATAACCATATTGCATAAGGTCACACCCATGTTGAAGCATGGGAATTACACAGCGACCATAGACCTCAAGGAGACCAATTTTCACAACCCAAACAACAACAGACCCAAGAAATACCTCAAGTGTATGGTAAACAATTCACATTAACAATTCAAGACATTCTCCTTTGAGATAAAGTCAGCACCGAAGTTTCATAAAATGCCACGCTGTGGTGGCAACACTCCTCAGAAGGCAGGCTCCATGTGGAAATGCAAGGACAGCATTGAGATAGAAATACATAGCTTACACACATTGGGTTTTTCCCTAAACATGTAGAAATCCTCCCCAGTACCTGAAAGAGAGAGAGAGAGAGAGTTTTTCTAGGGGCAACCCTTAACTCTGACAATTGAAGGAGCTTCCCAAGTGGGGAAGAGAATACTTGTATTGAGGTAACAAGCTCACCTTTACCAAAAGGGACAATCATAAAGAGTTAGAACAGTGATGAAGTCACTGGGAACGACAGCCACATGTATATCAATAATCCCTTCATCCATATCGCACATAAGACAAGTTCAAAAATTTTTATAGAACCAATGGCCACAAATAACGAGGGACATGGAGGATCTTGTTGTTATGGAGAAGATTAAAAAAGAAATGCAATACTGCACTTGTTCGCAGGTTATTCAAGGAACCACCCCTACTCTGTGACCTTACAACACAGTGGAATGGACTCTCAAGAAGGCATAAAGAATATAAACATGCTGAAACTCTAGACAGTATTCCTGGCACTGAATACATTCCACATGCATGTCAGGGGAAGGACTGTACAGATCCAAACAGACCACACAACAACGTTGTACCTGACAAAACAGTGAGGGACAAGATCTTTTTTTTACAAATCTCTTTATTTTTATATGCCAAGTACATACAAATGTCAAAACTAGCTAAATATGTTCTGTACTAGGGAGGATCCCTGTGTCTAACAGTGTTGGCGTCCCTTGCAGACTGTGGCATGAGCTCTTGTGTGACATCCCAGAGATCTAATCCACAGTGCTGTCTCCATGGACCCCAAACTTTGTGGAATTTTCTGGGGCAACCCCATCTCAGATACATGGTATGTTCAGCGGCCATGTAGAGGTCCATCCCCTTTGTCCACTCCTGAATCGTGGGATTCTCCACCACACCCCGTCATCTAGCCACGTCTCTCTTGGCTACCGCCAACCCCAGAGAGGGGAAGAGTAGTTATGGCCTATTAATATCGACCTTGCTCGGGATTCCCAAAAGGACAAATCTAGGGTCGACTGGCAACGTCGCCCCTAGTATCGTCCCTAACACCTCAGTTATAGCCTCCCAGTAGGCATGTATAGCAGGGCAAGCCCATATTGTATGAAAGAAATCGCCCTTGACGTTTTCACAAGTAGGACAGTATGGCGTCTCTGACCTACCAATCTTGTGTAGTTTCTCTTTATCATAATATATTCTATTTAGTAGCTTATATTGGACAAGGCGCAGCCTTGCCTTGATAGCAATCTCTCTGGGCTGCCTCCCAATTTATGTCTTCTATGGACCCAATGTCGTTCTCCCACCTCGTTCGCAGTCCCCCTAATCTGTCTGGCATGTTATTGTTGATAGTTTTGTACGTAAGGGAGACGGCCTTCTCTACGAGTTCCTCCTGTAGTAATCTTCCCTATAATGGGGCGTATTCCGGTAGGTTTGTGCACTGTATGCCCTCTGCCCTCCATGCTTGGCGCAACTGTGCTTATTTGATGAATTGGGATTTATGTAAACCATATTCCTGACTAAGTATGGGCCAAGGTTTAAGTTCACCCCTGTCCATTATATCTCCTATCGTGGAGATTCCTAAGACATCCCAGGCTTCAAACCCCTTTAACTTGCGCAATTCCTTAAACCCTCCTCCCTCCCAGAGCGTTGTGGGCTTTGTATCCCAGTTTGTCCATCCTATTGCTTTTGTTGCTCTCACCCATGCCTCCAGGGTAACTTGTGTTGCGGGCAATAGTTGGGAGGTTCCCTTCCCGCCATAAAGATTGTGCAGATGTGTATAAGATGCAAAAACAACAGTTGATGGACAGAATGCAGAACAATGTCATACATTCACCCCAGTACAGAGATATGGGCCTAAATCCATCGTTTTTTTGCTCACCATGCCATTCCAGTTTGAACCCAGCCATATGCAAATCAGTCTTGACCCTGTGCCTCATGGGAACAGTCCAGCCCGAACTGCCACGCCAGGTCCTCCCTGGACTGGAAACAAGCATCCTAGGACCGGTTTCGAGGTTTCACCCCTCTTCAGCCAGGATAGCTTGATTCCAGTGGCATGGAGAGCACGGGACCCACGTTTGGGCATACCCGTCCCACTCGGGGTGACAAATGTAAAAACAACATGTGTATAAGGTGCCATCGATTTTCTTTCCAGCCGATATGTGGGGTGATCCCTAGCTCGATGTAGCCATTCGTTTATGGGGCGAGGTGGGCGGCCCAGTAATAGGCCTCTACATCTGGTAGCGCTATCCCATCGTTGTAGGGGTTTCGCTGTAGTGTTTTTAGTGCAATTCCAGGGTGGCCTGCCTGCCACAATAGGATCGGAGATCGCTCTCTGGAGGGCCTATAGCAGTTGGGGCAGGGTAATCATTTTAAAGATGGCCGGTCTTTCAAGCAAGGAGAGGGGAATGTCCTTCCATCGTTCCACATCCAGTTTAAAGTTTTGCAAGACCTTTGAGGTTTTGGATCCTACACCTCTCTCTTTGTGGGGTTACAAAGATCCCAAAATATTGGAAGCCTTCATGAACAACCCTTAGGTCTCCAGGTAACGACCACTGTGACTGGGTTCCGTTGGGGCAATAGAGCATGGGAAACCGGGAAACCAAGAAACCGAGTGCGCACAGTTTGTCACGGGGACTATTGAAGACGCGCTGCACCGACTCGAGGTGTCTGCTTCCTGTGCTGCAGTCAAAGTAGGAAGAAGTAATTCGAGCTCCGGTTTTTTTTTCACTGACAGCTAGTAGCAGACTCGCGGTGATGTAGCGCGAAAGTCTGTCTGTCTGTCGGCGTCGCTTAGCTTGAAGCTTCTCTCCAGTCCACACGTCACCCCGCAGCCCCCAACCTGTGAGTGAACAACGAGGTTGTGGCGTTCACCTCTGCGGTGCCGATTGGCTCGTCTCAGACTAAAATGTCTTCCGAACTGGAGTTTATTTCTAGAAGATCGCCAGTTGTTTGCACTGCTGGTTGTGTAGCATCAAGTCAGCCCCTGGCGACTAATATTGGCCTTGTCTGATCCTTGTGCCCTGAGCCCTGAGCCTGAACCCTTGCACCAGCACTTTACCCACAGCCCCTGGAGGGGCTGCAACGCGCTAAAAGGACGCTCGCGGTTCCCGCGGGCGGGAAGCCTGATCCTTGTGCCCTGAGCCCTGAGCCTGAACCCTTGCACCAGCACTTTACCCACAGCCCCTGGAGGGGCTGCAACGCGCTAAAAGGACGCTCGCGGTTCCCGCGGGCGGGAAGCCTGATCCTTGTGCCCTGAGCCCTGAGCCTGAACCCTTGCACCAGCACTTTACCCACAGCCCCTGGAGGGGCTGCAACGCGCTAAAGGACGCTCGCGGTTCCCGCGGGCGGGAAGCCTGATCCTTGTGCCCTGAGCCCTGAGCCTGAACCCTTGCACCAGCACTTTACCCACAGCCCCTGGAGGGGCTGCAACGCGCTAAAAGGACGCTCGCGGTTCCCGCGGGCGGGAAGCCTGATCCTTGTGCCCTGAGCCTGAACCCTTGCACCAGCACTTTACCCACAGCCCCTGGAGGGGCTGCAACGCGCTAAAAGGACGCTCGCGGTTCCCGCGGGCGGGAAGCCTGATCCGTCATAGGCCGATAGAGGCTGGGCTGGGCCACGACTCTTTCATTTTTTCCATTTCATTCTCCATTTGTGAGCCCGAACAAGGTATTGTGCTCTACGCCCTCGCAACCTCCCCTATAAGTGATCTGATAACGGGGGTTACTGTAAGAGACTGATTAAGACTTGTGTGGAACTTTGTGGAATCATATAATTATATTATTGTGTGCTGATTTATATGTGGTAATATCTATTTTATATTTTTATTCGCATATTTTGGATATTGTTTTTTGTACTATACTTTTTATCCCGATATGGGGAAGAGGAAAATGCAGAGTATTCAGAGTATTCAGACTAAAAAACACAGAAATCGGGGGAGCATCCCCGCCAATCTTTATTAAATTATCTAACAGGTGCTGTGGGCGCTATTGAACGTCAGATAATTACAGTCGAAGAAGCTTTGAAGCCGGGTTCTGAGATTGCAGAAATAGAGGTTGGAAAATGCAGTGATCTAGAGCTATTAGGCAGGGGGACTGCAGATGCTGATGCTAATGGCTGTGCGGTAAACATATCCGATCATATATCGTGTAGTGAAATTGAAATAGAATCAGATATTCAGCCACCGACTAAGCGCGCCAGAAATCCTGAGGGCTTATCAGTCTTGGAGCCTTTGAGCCCAAGCCTGTGCTCTAAATCAAGCACGAACCCACCCAAAACGCGCAAAAAATTAATAAAAAAGAATAACCCATCTTCAACGTGTAAGTCAGAGAACTGGGAGAAATCGTTAGTTAGTAGTAATATGCGTACACAAAATGAGGTGGGAAAACTAAAAGGTAAAATGGACGCAATGGACAAATTTGTAAGAGATACATTAAATAGTTTAACAGCTAAAATAAGTGTAATGGAGGGAATTTTAGTTAAATGTTTGGATAAATTGGATAAATTGGAGCTTAGGCAGAAAGAAGAGTTCAATCAAGTGCCCAAACAGGTTTGTAATACTGATGTTATAAAGCCAGTTAATGACTATGGATATGGGCCTGTAGACTTAGCCCCACAGATCCAAATGGCTAAGGCGGGGCCATCACGTCCTACTATATTACCCAATACCCTACATAAGTGTCCCCCTTTATATCCTCCAGCAGCTACTGGCAGTAGCTGTGATATGATATCATCAATGAATAGGAAGGGAACACAGCACTTTTATTTAGATCTCCCACCCGAGACTACTCCGTACATAGTGGTCCTGGCAAATGTCCCAAAATTAGAAATAGGGACACAAGAAACATGCGAGACTTTAAGGAATAAATCTCTACATTGGCTTGGTATGAGGTCGGGTCTAACAAGGGAGCTCTTTGATGAGTTTAAGATGGCAAGGAGAGTGCCATGGGTGGGAAGAGGACAGAAGACCCTTGTAGGGGACTGTGTAGTTTTAACTCTTAAATCCCCTGAACTAGTTAATTTGATCTTGAGTAGAGCAGAGTCCCACACTGTGATAGGACAGGGTGTTATTGTGGTTCCCTTGGGGTTTTTCTACCAACCAATTCACGGTAATAATATCAGGGTGAATTGGAATACAAACAACTTAATTGAACCAAGGTCATTTAATATCAGAACACATAATCGATTTGAGACCTTTAACGACCTTGAAGGAGTCGATTGACTGGGTTCTGTTGTATTACCCCGAGCTATAACCAGTGGATGTTTGTTTAACCCATTGGATGTAGGCTTAACGTCGCCAAGCTCATTTAATGACATACCGAATATCCATGGTGTTGTATCTGAGAATCAACTTAGGATTGTTAGTAATTCAAACTTAAATACATACGATGCTGCTTTACAAATCCCTACATCCCAACTAATAGTGGTACCATCTGAAGTTGTAGAGGGTGATGTAATAATTAATAAGAAAGTTAACTGTAAGTTTATGTTCTGGAATGTGGCGGGACTAAAATCAAAAGTGATCAATAATGAGTGGGCTGTTTTTATAAATAATTTTGAGATCATTAGCCTACAAGAAACTTGGGCAGAGGAACCAATTCATCTTAACGGTTTTAGAACATTCCATACACCGGCAATAAGATCGCCCAATGGCAGAGCTAAGGGGGTCTCTGTACTTATGTGTCTAATTGTTTGAAATTGAAGAAGGTAGAATTAATGGTTGATAATCCATACTATCAAATGTTAAGTTTACAAGTTAAACAGGGGCTGTGCGTGATTTTATTAAATTTTTATAATAATATCCTTCCGGCGATATTAGAGCAGACATTAAGGAATATCTCTAATGACTTAAATGATCTACAACAGCATTCAACCAAAGAATCTATCATCCTATGGGGAGGTGATTTTAACACTCCTATATGTCGTATGGCTGAAACAGGGATTTGTGGATTAACATATGCAAAAGATTTTGGTTTCCAACATTTCCCACACACAACATATGGTGATTGTTTGAATGATATTATGTTCTCCTTGGATTTGGGGTTTGTCAATTGTCTTTGTACGCCTATGGTACCTTTCTGCCCGACGTTTAATGGACGTGGTGCTTCTACTATTATTGATTTTATTATGATTACAACGCGACATTCTTCACGTGCAAAAGATTTTATTACTCATGACATTGCCCTAAGTGATCATTACCCTCTTAGTATTGTCGTAGAGATTTTTAAATCAGATTTCATTATGAGAAGCTGCCCTGTAACGCTTCTGCAAAATATATCATTATGCAGACAAAATGGTTATGCATTAAGGTGGGAAAAATTGGATCCGATAGATTTTGTAAAACAATTGGTGTCGCAGAAGAAGGAGATGTTCTTCTCATGTTTAGATCCGCTGACTCCACATTGTAAAATAATAGAGAATTTTTCAATAATCTCTACTCATATTAAAGAACTTTTGTGGGTAAAAACAAAGAAGCGCAAGCCCATTAGTGAAGGGTGGTTTGATTCACAGTGCACGAAGGCTCACTCTAATCTGAAACGCGCTCTTAATGCTAGAGTAAAAGATCAAGTTCACATCAGGATAGCCAGAAGGAACTATCAAAGAGCACTAAAAGAGAGGAAGCTAGCATTAAAAAAGGAAGCATGGGATGCCCTACATGAAGCCTCTATTAATCGTGACCCCACAGCTTTCTGGAGAGCGGTAAATGCCCCATTCATGGCTGGGAATGAAAAAGCAACCATTGAAATAGCTATTCCTGAGATGGACTGGATAACACACTACTCAAGATTGTATAGGAATACTGAGTGGGAAGAGACGGGATTAATGCTTAATGTTGAGCAGGAATCGCCACCTACTTTCCGGAACTTAGCCTTGGACTTCACCTTAAGTGAGGTTAATGCTGCTATTAAGGCAAGTTCTGGAGGTAAGGCCCCGGGCCCAGATTGTGTACCTATTGATTTATTTAAATCTAATTTGGAATTGTGGGGTCCACTTTTAACTCAGGTTTTTAATGCCTGCTGCTCTATGGGATTTTTAAGGACATGGTACGAATCTATAATCGTGCCAATTTTTAAAAAAGGAGATAGGGCTGATCCTGTGTGTTATCGCCCTATCTCCTTGTTGGACTCCACAGTTAAGGTTGCAGGGAGAGTGATTTTGGAAAGGTTACAGGCATGGGCGGATGAAAAGGCAGTTATAAGCGATTTGCAATATGGCTTCCGCAAAGGACTGGGCACTATTGAACAAGGATTAAATTTGCACATTTTAGTAGATAAATATATAAAATCTAAAAGAGAAAGGCTGTTTTTAACATTTGTCGACTTGACTGCGGCATTTGATTGCGTCGTCCATAATGAACTTTGGGCAATTTTAGAGAGGCTGGGGGTAGATGTTTTATTAATTTTGTTTTTAAGACAGCTCTATTCTGAGGCAAGGGCTAGTGTGCGCTATGGCTTGGGGGGGAATGTACTAAGAGTTTTAGAGTAGGTAGAGGTGTCAGACAAGGCTGTGTTTTAGCTCCGTTTTTATTTACTTTATATATTAATGAGTTAGAAGATATACTTGTTAAGGAGTGTAGGGATACTCCAACAGCCTTAACACGCCCAATTCCCGCGCTCCTATATGCGGATGATGCGGTCCTTATGGCCCGCACTCCGCTGGGCCTTCGAAGAGTTGTTGATTCCTTCTCAAAATTTATGATTAACTTGGGCCTTAGAATAAATTGTTCGAAAACTTTTGTAATGAATTGTGGGAGCGAGGCTAAGAAAAAGGCTATCCCTATCTTTATTGATTCAAAGATAATTGAGAGTACTAAAACCTTTTCTTACTTAGGAATTTTATTTAGTAATTGTGGATCTTGGACTCGAGCAGTAATGGCCAGAAAGCTCTTGTTCAACAAATCATTGATGGCACTATTAAATTTTAGTAGAAAGTTGGGAAAACGTTCACCGGATGATTTGATAAAAATTTATAAAGCAAAATGTGTGGCGGTTGCCACCTACGGTGCCGGCATCTGGGGTATTGCTAATGTTAATTCGCTCCAGTTGGTCGAAAATTTGTTTTTTAGGTTTCTTTTAGCTGTACCAGGTAGTACGTCAAGTTTTATTTGTCATAGTGAACTAGGTATGCCATTCCTGGAAGACTTGATCAAGATACAGCCTGTTCTTTTATGGCACAGGGTTTGGACTACTGATGAGGCCTCCTTCAATAGACAAATTTTGAAGGATGCAATGGGTCTTGACGGGGCCAGACACATAAGATGGTTGGATTATGTCAAAAAATTTGTAATTCGAATAGGCCATCAAGAATATTATACTGACCCTCTCACTTTGCGTAACGTGACGAGAAAAGAATTAAAGAGTGTATGCATGCAGTGTTTAAACGAAATGAGAATTAAGGTTGAAAGTGGAAAAATAACGGTTCAAACACATACTCAAACTTTGGCTACTTTAACTATACAACCGTATATTATATTTGTAACTAGAGATTATGATAGATTTTTGCTGACAAGATTTAGATTAAACACTTTGCATAGGTCCCTGAGTTTCCCCGAGCAAAATGATTGGTCACGATCCTTGTGTAAATGTCCTTGTGATGATATTTCTGAACAATCAACGATGCATATTTTGTTATTTTGTAGTTTTTACTCAACATCCAGGAATAAGTGGATTAGACCGGTCATAAAGAGATTCGGATTGAGACAGTGTCGCCCTGCATACCTCGCTTTACAATTTTTAGATAATGAATTTATTATTATCTCTGTTATTGCCTTTTTAAAAACAGTTTTTAAATTACGTAAAACAATTGCGATTTGACTTCTTATTAAGGATGTATATATATAATGTTTTTTATCTCTGTTTGTAAATGAAATAATATGTGCTTTTATGGTTTACATGTAATGTAACCGAATAAAGTTCTTTTGAATTGTTAATTGTTAATAGAGCATGGACCCATTTACTCTGACCATGGCGATGGGCAAGTTGTAGAGTAGTGCTACCTGCCTACGGAATTTGGGGCCTATTCCAAATTTGACCAGAGTGCACTTCAAAAAGGGCCAGTGTACAGCATCAAATGATTTCTCTGTGTCTGGCGATAGGAATATGTGGGGTGTGTCATGGTCCATTACCTTTATTAACCAGTTATGGGTCCTTCGAAGGTTCAATCTGGTGGCGCGTCCAGGCATAAAACCAGATTGGTCATCATGGACTAGTGATGTGATATGCTTGAGGAGATAGGTTACTAAGATTGTGGCTAGTATCTTCACTTCTGTGTTTAATAGTGAGATAGGTTGGTATGGGTCGCATCGGTTGTGTGGTTTGCCTTCCATATGTATTGCTATTGTTGCCGATCTTAAGTCAAGAGGTAGGATACCTTCCTTGTGTGCATCTAAAAAGAGCCTCAGCAGATGGGAGGCCTAGAAGGTCTGTGCAATGTTTATAAAATTCGGCCGGTAGCCCATTGGAGCAGGTAGTCTTCCCCTAGCGCAGCTTTGCCACTGCCTCTTGTATTTCAGTCAGGGTCAAATCAGCCTCTAGCTCTTGCACATCCTCTTTCCCCACCATTGGAGTCTGAACAGACGCCAGGTAGTCCTCTATATCAGAGTGTGACCTTAGGGGACGAGCAGTGTAATAGTCCCATAGTAGTCGGCGAATGCCCTGGCGACATGAATATCAGTGGTATGGGCAGTGCTATGACTATGTACAATTTCCCGCACCCATCTAGCTTGCATCTCCCTCTTACTGACCCAGGTCAGTAGCTTACCGGCCTTATCCCCAACTTCATAAAGGCGATGGAGCATCGCCAGTCTCTGTTTCCTGGCGTTGTCCATGGCCGTGTCTCTATATTACTGTCTCAGGGTGTCGAATTGACGCGTCAGTTTGGGAGTCTTCCCCCAAATCGCCTGTTCTTCAAGATCTAGTATCTTTTGTTCCATGTCCTCTAGCAGTTTAGTCATCTCTTTTCCCAGGTGATGCGACTTTGAGCCCTATCACTCAGCACTGTCTTGTATTCCTCCCATACAGTCACTCTTGAAGGGATCTCAGAACCTTACCTCTCCTCAGTTCCCAGGTGTTTAGACGCCACCCTGCTTTGCTGTCGGGACCCCACGTTCCTATTCGTACTACGAGCGAAGAGTGGGCAGAAAGACCTCTCGCCAGGTAGGCAGCTTGTCCAATCTCATTTAGTTCGTCCCCAGCAACAAAGACATAATCTAATCTGGAGTATACATTGTGTGCCCAAAATAGTTGGAGAATTGCTTAGCTCGTAGTTGTTCATGTCGCCACGTATCGACCAGCCCAAGGGTATTAGCAAATCACGACAAGGCAGTGGTATTTAATGAATCTCCACCCACCCCCCTCCCCCGAGAATCTTTCCATTGCAGAATCCCTTGAGGGGCGGAGGACAGGTCTCTCCTCTGCCCAGGCCCAGGTGTCTTCTGGGGTTTGGAAAAAGTGCGATTTCCCCAGATAGATGACCTTTAGCTTTTCCGGAAAAAGGAGCATGTATTGTATGTGAAGGGTCCTAAGTTTTGCCTTAACTGAATGATATGTTCGACTCTGTTTTTGGACCTCGCAGCTGTAGTCCTGGAAAGTCTTGATCTTTGAGTTTTCGTATCAGACCTCTCCTTTGCAGCGCATCTCACGTAAAATCATATCTCTGTCCAAGAAATTAAGGAGCTTCGCGATAATCTGTCTGGGTGCAGCTCCCGGAGGTGTTCTTGCACTCAGTGCGTGGTGTGTCTTCTCTACAACGAAGCAGGTGGAGAAGTGTTCTGATAGATGATGTCCTTGAGCCAGGTCGCCAGGAACGCTGGTGCATTAGTCCCCTCTGCTCCCTGCGGAATGTCCACGAAGCAGATGATGTTTCTCCGGGCCCTGTTTTCTGCATCCTCTTTTCGCCACATTGCGTCCGCGTTGGCGCTGCATAGGTCCCTTACCCCTTTCTGGAGGTCCTTCACTGCGTCCTACACCTCTGAGACCCGGGTCTTTGCTTCTGTCACCTTTTCTGATAAGGTCCTGGTGCAGGAGTGTCACTTCGGAGCAGACCTCCCCAATCTTGCCCTCAAGCGCTTCTCTAGAGCTTTGTATCACCTGAAGTAGTACAGCAGAGGTCTGATGGTGGCTGCGCCGCCTTGACAGGCTCCATCTGCGGTGTCAGCACCTTTGTGAAGTGATTCATCTTCCCTTGTCTAGGGTGTTTGGGATCTTTGTCCTTGGCCATCATCGTGGGTGGGTATCTTAGTTAGGTGCCACCAGGTAGAATGACGTGTGAGGCAGTCTTGTCTGGTCGTCTTGGGCCCAGCGGGATTCAAGAGTGCCCGAGGGCTCGTGGGGGCCAGTCAACCCTGAATCCGGGGGGAGGCACAGGATCTCCCAGTTTAGGTCCAGTAGATGGGTGATGGTGTCTTGTGGGGCGGAGCCCGGGCCACACCTAATGAAACCCAGCAGTGGCTTACTGTCCCCTTGGCTCTCTCGTTTCTCGTTGATCTCTCTGCTCAATCAAGCCACACGGGACGGTGGGGGAGGAAAAAATTCAGGTGATCTTACACACATCCAGTCAATTCACTGTGCTGGTGCCTGCCCAGAATTTCCTTCAGCCTTTAGGTGCTGGCAGCCCGCCTTGGCCACTTTGGTAAAAGTTATTCCCTGGGGTCTATTTTGTTGAGGACTCAGGCTGCAGTTAGTGGCCAGTATTAGTCTTTTTTCGTTTCTTGCTAGTCGATCGGTTGGGGTTGCTCCCAGCACTGGGCCCCAACTGCAGCTGGTTAGTTTGGCTTGGCAGCCAGGCGTGGCACTTTCTTCCAGTCCCGATATCGACCTCTGTCTCCCCGCTCTTCCACTCAGGCCCTCCCTCAACTCGCCCACACCTGGGCCCCGGGCCCTGGGAGCCAAGGATTACAGCCAGGAGCACCACCGGGGGAGGGGAGAGGGCTCCAGCAGTCTTTTCTCTTGGCCTCGGGCCGTGCCTTTCGCTACTTGCAGGGCACAGCGAGTCTGCACCTTACCAATCTCGGGTTCGCGTCTCCTCACCAAGCCGCCGCCGGCTCCTCAGGCTGCCCGCTCTCACCTGAGATGAATGTCTCTTGGCCTCCACAGCAGACCCAAGGGCCAGCGCATCAAAGCTCCTGATTCGCTGACTTCTTTATCCCTCCACTCGCCGGATCGCCCCAGATCAGGTCCGGCCTTGCACCGTCTTCGGCAGCCGCTCCGACCTCGTGCCAGTGCGGTCTTGTATTCTTCTGTTGCTGTGCGGCCGCCTCCTCCCGTATCCCCTACGTCAGTGTTGGAGGAAGGAGCATCTGGGGTGCCGTCCCTTGTCCGGCCACGGATTCCTCCTCAGGTTCTTTATGGCCCTGGTCGACCCGATGTCTCCTCGAGGGGTAGAGGTGGCCCCGGAGTTCCGATGAAGGTCAACCCAGACGGGACGCCATTTTGGGCAGCGTCTGTCTGTTTGTTTCCGCTTCAGTTTTCCACTTCCCCGCTGGATCGGCGGCTTCTGGGCACTCAGTTGTCGGCGGCCCCACTTCGGAAATTCCGGGGGCCCTCCCTGGCCTCTTCGGTTTATTCTAGGGACGGCAGGATTGGTGAAGGATGAGGTGCTGCGGCGGGAGCTCGCTGAAAGCACGGCTTACACGGCCATTGTTCAGGAGGGACAAGATCTTATATCCAGACTAACACAAGAAATATGGAGATTGGCAACCCAAAGGGACATAATGAACACTATACACCTGCAGGTGTCGAAAATATAGATGCATTCGGGCTATGCAAACAAGAAGGCTTGTCACAGGAGTATGAACACAAACGAGGTGTTTACAAAATCGTCAAGCAGTGGGCCACACCTCATATAGACCTGTTCCAACACATGCAAATGCAAAATGCCAAAACTTTGTGTCCAGGTACCCACAATCTCTGTTTCTGGGGGACGCCCTAGCAATAGACGGGTTAAAGATCTTTGCATACACTTTTACACCAATACCACTAATACCCCTAGTGATAAACACGTGCAAACAGGCAACTAATGCAACTAGGACAATGATACATATAGCCCCACAATGAGCCAGGCAAGCGTAGCTCTCAGACCTAGTGAAAATGAAACAAGACAGGGTAATACATTTGCTAATCTCACAAGATTTGTTACTGATACAAAGGGGGCAGGTATGTCACTAGAGCCTCAGTTCAGCAGCATGGCTCCTGAAGATGTAGAGTTTGCTCACTTGAGCCTTGCCCTGAGATGCATGGAGCTGCTGTGGGCAGCCAAGTGAAGAACAACAAGGAAATGTTACACCTTTAAGTGGAACAGATTCATTCACTTGTGCAAGAAAGAAAATGTAACGCATTACCAGAAAAATCACAGATATTTGATACCTAACTTAAGGTTCCAGATAGGTGTGTGTGGTGGCTTTGATCATGCAATTCTTTTATCTCATAAGCATCCATATCGGTACACTTGGCATACACCAGAGCACCACAGGCAAAAGTTAGTTTACCTGATCAGTCATGAAGGGGTTCCTTAAAAGGGTTACAAGAAGTGCATAACCAAGGCCAGTACACATGCCTATCTGGAACCTTTACCTTGTACTATCACTAATGATAAACACCTTTTTGGGCCAATGCACTAGGCACAACTAAAATGTATAATACTAAAAACCTCCTTTTTGATACTCATTACATCGTTACGCAGATTTAGCACACTACAGGCATTCACAATACAGGAACAGAAAGTACAGAAGGGTAGTCTATTCATGGGAACAAACCCACATTCCATGCCTAAAGTAATATATCACTTTCATGTCAATCAAATAGTCCAGCTATCAGCTTTCTTTCAGTAACAAAAGACTCACGCAGAGAGAGAATTTCACACATTAACATCAGAAGAGCAGTCATGTGGTACATAAAAGGCACTAAATAGTACAGGAAGGCAAACAGGGCCGGACTAGCCGTAGGGGGCACCGGTCGTTTCCCCGGTGGGCCGGAGGGGTGGGGGCTGGTTTTCTGGCCGTGGGGAGCGGTTTTGTCACTGGGGGCCGGTTTTGCAGCAGTGCTGCAATATTGCGCCCCATTAACAGAAGCGGGAGGGTGCTTTTTACTAGCACGCCACCCCCTCCCAGGGCCAGTTGAGCAGCAATCTGCCAGGGCTGGTTGCTGTTTCCTGTCCGGCCCTGAAGGCAAACCAATCCTTTGTTTCATTTGTACCTGAAAATACAGGCATGTCAGTCACAGAATGAAACAAAGAGCGAACTCAGCTAAGAAGAAATGAGCTAATATAGCATTTTTAGCCAATGAATCCGTAAATAGTTTGTGCATGGTGGCAATGTGGTCATCTGTCCACACTTTCACAAAATACTACTGCATATAATTAAAAGCCAGCAGAGAAGCACAAGTAGTATAGAAGGTCTTAAAACACCTGTTTGCAAACAAACACTCACTTCAACCCAACCTCTTGGTTGGGGGATTACCGTTACATAATCAATGCACAGCATGTGAATCCAGAAAAGATTAAAGCCACAAAAGTAAATGGTTACTTACCTGTGGAAGTAGTTTTGCAGCTTGAAGACTTTTCTGGATTCGCAATCAACCCTCCCGCCTCCCCTAGAAGAGATGTGATTTATTTGTTTCAAATGAGGTGGAGAAAGTATACAGCACATAACACTTATGAAACCCTAGAACAATACATATCACCAAAACGGGGAAAAAGAATCTGAAGATGACAGCACACTCGGGCTTTGAAGGGTTGCCTCTAGCTGGGAGGGGTATATCTACAAACTGGTTGATGGTCAAGAGAAATAAAGAAAAAGAGGACTTTCCAGACCCATCCACTAGATGGGGGACTGATGCCCAGCATATGAATCCAGAAAAGTCTTAAAGCTGCAAAACTACTCCTACAGGTAAGTAACCATTTTGTTCATTGTACAAGGTGGTTTGATATGGTGGGTGGGGTAACAATAGAAGAAGGGAAATGGTGGAACCTTGAAAAATAGTTGAAAGCAGAGACTTGCTAAGAATGAGACCTGGAGTAGAAAGAAGCCAGGAGAAGGATTCTGGTTTCTTACCTGTAATACTGTTCTCTAAACATAGGTATCTTTAATAGATTGACATGCTGCAATCACTCCTTCCCATTTAGTAGGCTTCCCGCTTATGACTTCTTAAACACTAGTGTAAAGAAATCTTAGCTATGGTCCTATAGAAACTGTCAAATTCAGAGCACAGTTCCCACATTGGTTGAAATTTTGGCAGTTTTCAATCAAGTGGATGTGCTACTGAAAATACAACTGTGTTGCCATCCAGTCTTGCTAATATCCATTTTTTCCCAATATAGAAAGCTATCAAGAACTCAGAGTCTGGCATAGTTGTATGATTTAAGCATGTGCATCTATTAGGGATACCAGTGCTGGAGAAATGTAGTTGCAAGTAACTTAATTATTACGCCATTTTTGTGATTTAACAATACTGAATCATAATAACCATATGAAACCAGCCTGTAGCCCTGCTAAAAGAAAAAAAGTGCTAAATAGGAGTTAATCTGAGCCACAGGTAAGTAAGGTACTCTGGAGGCCTTCAAGGCCATGGTTTCTGTTTGTAATCTGTGCCTTTCTAAAGGGGACCAATTATATATTGGAGTTACATAGGGAGCAATACGGGGCTCCATAAGTGCAACAGGTACAGTAGAATTCCAAGTTAACTGTGCCTTAGGGTACATGCCGCACCTTACTTAGACGTTCCTCCAAGGCAGAGTATGGTCTGGGATTGCTTGTGTTCCAGTCTAGAAGAGGCGTGGCCTGACAGTTAAGGTTTGACCACCACTATGGGAATAGGACCAAGTTTGATTTTTATATGGCTGGTCTCTGCCTGGAGTTTCATTGTGGGCAAAAATAATGCCCTCGAATGCAGATCTCACAGTGGTTAAGAGTAATTAAAGCGCTCCATCCATCACGTTCTTTGTTTATTCAAATTAGACCTGCTACAAAGATAGCAGCCATAGAGATAAGTGCCAGTCCCTTCTAAGTAAAATATAACATCCCCTTCTGACTAGTGGTGTTGGAGATTCATTTTAAGTATTGCGCCCCCAAAGAGAAGGGTTGGTACCTTCCTTTTAATTGAGCATCCCTGCTGAGAAGTGTCAGTACTTTTCCACTGAAAGTATGTTAACCTCCTTTCGGAATAGCCAATAGAGACCCATTAAACGTATAGCAGCCTTGCTGAGAAAAGTGGGTACTATTTAAAAACAAGCATTGGCATAGCCAATAGGTCTCGCCATTGGGGCCTTATAAGTATTTAGTTATGCAGCACAATATCCTTGGTGCAACAACATCAACTGTTGCATGGCTAAACACTTATAAGGTCCCAAAGGCAAGACCTATTGGCTATGCCAATGCTTGTTTTCTTGTAGGCATTTACGGGTTAAACAGCCCACTGGGTGAGGGGGCAAAGAAAGTCTTTCAGATGCAAATACCAGCATCTCACTGCTAAGGGGCTTACATTAACACTCCTTGGCAAACCAGCAAAAACACGTTGTTTAGCAGAACAAATGTGTCTAGAGACACAGAGAAGGGAAAAATAATGTCTTGTCACCCCTCTTACGGAGCACAACCAGGGTTTAGAAGTTGGTGTGCCCTGTGCTGAACTAGTGCAGTACACGCTGCAGGGGCAGTCCCGCTAGGGCCCCTGGTGTCCGTAAAAAACACATTTTGAGAAGAAAAAAAAGTCACCTGTGAAGGACTAAAGTGATGGTAACTACTACAGACACCATGGGCTGTTACTGAGTAAGGTTAAGATCGATAATTGCCACTTTGTACCTCAAGCATGGGCACATAAAAAAAAAAAAAGAATTTCATGATCCTTCCTCTGATGACTAAGGGTAAAGCGCTTGACTAGGAAGAATTTAAAGGGGAGGTCTCCCCATCAGAGTGTGCAGCACTCACCAACGCCATACATGACAACATGCTGTGACAAAAATAGAGGTAGGAGTTGTTAGGTTTCAAAACAACTAATTAGCATACCGGTGACATCAGCTTAAGTGACACTATATAACATTTGGCCTAACAAGGCCCTCCCAGAAAATAACAACATTCTCTTCTTGCTCAAGTATCTGGAGTTTACGCGCTCACACGTAAAATCCACAGTGATCAGATGACTGTTAAAGCTGTAGGGTCTAGCGCCGCTGAAAAGCAGAAACAGAAGGTTTGGCTTTTATGCTATGCCAGCTAATTCCTAGGGGGCAATGGTTGCTTTACATTATGAGGAGGGAAACCGTGGTGTCACACTTCAACACAATCCGCACCCTTGCAAGCCCCCTACCGAATATCTATGACCACTTGGCATACATGTGAAACTTACAGACACATGACACCGAAAAAAGGGCACACGCGGAAACGATACACCCTCACCACAGTACGGACTGTACATAAAAGAAACCCCAGCCCTGATGTAGCCTGTAGCTAGTGCCGGGTTTCGCGGAATGTCTTCACACCTGGGTGAAAGCCAGACCTTACACTTGCATTAATAAAAGATTCCGAACGCTTCTCTGACATGGCGTGCCTGCATAAATTAAGGTCAGTGTGTCAACAACAGAACACCATGTTAACAGTAGTTTCAAAGACTGTGACTCGAGTTTTCATTGGTAGTTGGCGGAGTCTGTCCACGAGAAAAGAGTGCCAATGTTGACACCGGACATTCTTCTGACCAAAGCCGCCGGGAGCACAGAGGGTGGCGTTGAGATGTATTCTGGCTCCGGCGGTGTCCCAGGAGCAGGGACTGACGCGAGGAGCAGCTCTACGACATGAAATGAGCCACACAGAGAATGCCCGGAGGAGGCAACCCCTGTTGTGCACACCTCTACTTTTGCACACCCGTGTGGATAAGATCCAGGCCAGTGGAATTATGCGGCAAAGTAAGACACATTTAAGCAGCAGGGTTTGGTAAATTATATGACAAGAAAAGCCAAATTATGTGGCACAATTTTTTATAGTATTACGTCATTATTGTGTCCTCTGTGCCCGTTAACTCTGTCTTGATAAAGGTTTAACCTCCTTACTACCTCATTAACAACTAAATACAATAAGCAGCTGAAAGGTGATCAGTCTAGCTTTACAAAGGTTATCCACAGCGCAGCAACACCAAGCCACATTGTTAGTAACTTTTGATACGCTAGAAACAACATGTTTTGGTTGACCTCTGCAAACGTAAAGGTGGTATATTCCATCGATGGGACGGCCACTTAACACTTGTTTTTGTTGGTTTCACAAGTACGAGTGGTGCGCGCGTGAGAGAGAGGGGGAGCAGGAGGTGAGCCTGCGAGTGGTGTGCGCGCGCGCTTGGGAGAGCAGTCTGCTCATTTTCAAGCACTGCACTCGTGCTTGTGGCGCGCCGCAGCTCGCTCCCGCAAGGTGGATGCTGCCACAAGCACGAGTGTGTGCT
The DNA here is from genome assembly GCA_963921515.1 of Calotriton arnoldi. NCBI lineage: Eukaryota > Metazoa > Chordata > Amphibia > Caudata > Salamandridae > Calotriton > Calotriton arnoldi. The sequence continues at coordinate 2,154,495 of CAWUFW010000960.1, forward strand.
TGAAATTGAGCAGAGCGACGGCTAAAAGCCCTCCTATGCAGCGCATGCGCGCTGCGTAGGCGAGACCTAAAAAACAAGTTTAACGAGCAGAGGAGGAGGCAGCAGGGGGAGGGGAGAGAGAAGGGGGCCTGCGCCTGTTTCCCTTGCGAGAGTGAGCAATGGCACCATCTGTTTGCAAGTTAATTACAAACAGATGGTTTCAAAGCTCGCTCCCGCAAGGGAATCGCCAAACGTGCACGCGTTGCCATTCAAAGCAATGCAATGCGTGCATGTTTTTGCCTGAAAAACTGAATCGATTTCTAAAGGTCTCCTCCTATGCAGCGCATGCGCGCTGCGTAGGCGACACCTAACAAGCTATCAACTCTACAGATAAGAGATGAGAATGTCGTTCTAAAGTACAACACCTCACCCGAGAAGTTCCTTCACACTCACATTAAAATTGGAGGAGCCTACTGATATGTGCTGTTCTGTTTTATTAGTATTATGACAGCCCTTCAGAGAAATTGTGGTTCTGTCTTAGTAACCGCAACCCTGCCAATAAGTGTTAACAATATGCCAGTAAATGTACAGCAATCCTGAGAAGTTGTGGTTCCGTGCCTTTAAACATACTGCAGCTGTACTGAGATATCCTTTTTGCTGTCCTAATTAAACAGTCTTGGTGAGGAGAATGGGTAATGTCCATCTAATTGCTGCCTAAGAAGTGTCTGTACAGTCCAATTGTCACTCGCCGGTTGATTGATACCTGAAAGGCTAAAGTAGGTCAGCTGGGTGGGCAGGTTTTATGCAAATCACTGGACAGAACACAATAATCTACTTAAGTGTCTCACCAGGCTGTGAATCCTTGTCAGTATATTAAATGCAGATCACTGCCTCTTAGAACGGCGATATGGCTATTTGTTCGTCAGATCTGGAACGTTCTACGTAGATCAGTAACTGTGAAAGAGAGACAGGGCTTGGGCAGTGTCGCTGTCAGCCTTTTTGTCACGTATAAGGCCAATCACAAAAGATGCTAGAATAATGTCAGCATGATCGTTAATCCAGCGCAACAGTGTAAATTTGTAGCATAACCCGTCTTGGTGCCTCAGACTTTTTCCGGAGTGGAATAGTGAGGTCAGACTCTACCTATGCTATCTTGGATTTTTAGATGCAACTGCCAAAGAGTGCTAGCACTTTGTCATTCAGAGGAAATCAGTCATCTTCATAAGAACTGGGATTTTCCCATTCCAGGTAATCCGGCTTTACTGAGAATATCTCCTACCTTAAAAAGGATAGCAGTCCTACTGGCAAGTATTAGTTTCTTTCTGTTAAATATATGAAGCACTGCTAAAACGTGTTGCTGCCTTTTTCCGCTTCATCACAGTGTATGTTACTCCTGTTCTTGATAGTGAAGCCGGATTTGATTTGAGACTACTGTTGGGCAATTTTCTTTTTTCTTTTTGTCTGTTGTATGCTCATGCGATTAATGGCACTAATCTGCAATTTTTGCGTGATTCACATCTGCTTAACATGGGTGAAAACAGGAAGCCGACTGCAGTTGGTAATTGCGCAGGAGCTAACAAACAACTGCAAAATGAATTGCCCGCATGTTCTAAAAGCTGTTCATGTATGGGCTGTTTTGTAGTCAGAGAGGCGCTGGCAGCCTGAGCACATTTTTTTCTACTACACCTGTGTGGGGGCAAGAAATCCACCTGTTTTCTAGTTCACCCTCAATGTGGTATTTTCTCCCACTTAGGCTCTGAATAAAATTTTAGGACATTTGATGAGAATTGCCCCACTGGTACCTTGTTAGTGCAACTGCAAGCTTAAGTAATTGGTCTTTGACCCCTGGTGGATACAGGCTGCCAGGACGCCCTTCACTTGGACACTGGGAACACCAAAGGGCTCTTGAGCGTGGGAATGTTCTTTGAGTGCTAGACATTTGAATAAACATTTTTAAGACTGTACGCTGAACTGTTTTTAAGATGCCACCTTTTAGTCTTGAGCATAAAAGAAAAATATGATGGCTGGAAGGTTTGATTTGACCTCTTTCACTGGTGATCTCTCTAGGCCAAATTCTAGTCCATTGTTTTTCTAGCACTATGTCACTCAAGACAGACACCAGTCATGTGGAAAATCAGTCTTGGTCCTGCCCCAAGAGTAACTATAGAGCCTCAACTGCCAGATTAGGCCCCCTTCAGTTGACAACACAAGTAATTAAAGGTGCATTTTGTCTTACTAAAGCCACGTCACTGATGTGTAGCTTGAGTCTTCTTGCGCAGTAGACACAGGACCCCAAATTCCTCCAGCAATATGTGTACAAAGATACACAAAAGAATACACATAAAAGTAGTATTTCAGATTTGATGCGGTCACTTCAGTTTATTCGAAACAAAAACATTGCATTTACAACGTATAATAAATTACACAGTAATTTAAAACACTTTACTGGTACAGCTTTACTGGTTAACATAATTTTCCACCAATTTCTTGAAAGCTTCTTTGAAAAAATGTAGCAGCACGATTAAGCATCTGGGGATTGCAGCCACGAAATCACAAATCAATTGCATTGTTGCATGTTTTACCCAACATCTAGCTTAACAGTAATATTCCCTCCCCTAATAAATCTTGGCAACAACATAAAATATGTTTCAGTGATTCAAACTTACAGTGGCACAATCTACGTTCTCCTACATAATTCGGAAATGTTTTCCAGCTATTTCTGAAATCATAAATTAGAAGGCGAAGGAAACGCAAATAAACGATTCTCTGCCTATTAGAATGATTCATTGGTGCAGATAAAACTCTTGCTTAATTGATAAGTTATATGATTGTATTGCAAAGGTGGTATGTTTTCTTTGCGAGAAATCCAAGTAGCCCAAAACATGTAAATTTATTGACAACTGAGTTCTGACTGACACTTTAAAGGCTCTAGAGAAACCATTATTCTGCCAGGCATCTTTGACACCCAGATGGTTTATCAAGCTATTTAGCCGCTGTACCTACGGGTTCATAGTGACTCCTTCCCTGCCAAGATATGTCAGAGAGCAGACTTCAAAGAGCGCATCTTTAATATGAAGATTTGGCCCTAAAAAGGATGTCTCATGTTTTAGATCCTGTCTCACCAACCCAAATTGTAAGTGAATTTGGCATTGATTTATACTAGTCGCCAAGTCAAAGAGTTTCCTAAGTGCTGAACATTGAAGGAAGTCTTGGCATGTTGGGGGGCGCGGCCTGGTATTATGGCCAACACCACGTAACTAATGCCGACTCCGTGGCTCATGAAGAATCCTGCCGCTTCCTGGACCTCTGCTGCCACAATCGCTAGCCATAAACAGCCTTGTGCTCTGCCTGGGGGCCTTTTATCACTCTACTCAGTTCCTTCCTGGCCGCTAAAAGGGTGGGCCGCGCTGGACATTGTGGTGGCGGGTGGCCCTGCAGAACCACTCTTCAGCATTTGTCCCCTGGCACCCAACTCTGGTAGGCTCGTGGCTCAGAGCCCCTCTTCTTGAGGAGTCAGCACTTTGTGGGAGAGGTGGCTGGACCTGCTTCCGGGCCCCTGTATGTGAAACTCACTTACAGAGGTAGGGTTTGCGTAAACTAGCTGGACTGGCCAGGAGCCCTACTGATGCCATGCTGCTGGAAGACTGCAGACTGGAACACTAACTGCGGTGTTCCAAACCCTGGGGGGAGCCCCAGTGGCTTTTGGAGAGGAGAGGCAGGACTGTGGGAGCTGCCTGGGCTGGTTTGGGGTTGTATTGTACAGCAACGCTCGAGAGCTGCAGAATGGAAATGCTTGCTGTGCGTGGACTCAGAGGAGTGGCTTTCATGGCCTGTGGCACAGAGGAGTGAGGACCGTGTTGTTATGCAGGTGCCTTGAGCACCTTGACCGGTGAACTGGTTGAGGATTGGGCCCGGGGACACCATACACTGAGTTGGTGCTGTGCTGCCTAACTGAAGTGACTAAGCGAGTGCCTCGTCATTGGTACACAGTGAGGGCCCCACTTCAAGCTCCTTGGGTTCCCTGTTTGTGAATTGCTTGGGGCTCTGGTGGGGTTGCATCATTATAACACATAATTGCTGTAGAGGAGGACTGGGGACTCTGTGGGTGATCCCCTGATGAATGCTGCACGGAACAGGCCTCATTCTTGTTGCCTCTGTTGTGATGTGGCCAGCTCCCCTCCATTTCAGGTTCTCAGTGGGTGCCGCAATCTTTGAACACTTGGCCTCTTGGGCCCATCTGGGCATCCTCCTGCCTCCCTTCCCCAATCCCCTGTCCTTTGAGCACAGAGGCAGTGTTGCTTCTTGGGGTACAGAGCTTTGTACAACCCTGGAGACATTGGCTGCAGGAACACTTGTCCCCATCTCTCAGACTGGCTGCTTCATAAATTGATGAACGTTGAGTGGCCTTGGACTGAGGTCTTGCGTTCCATATTCTTTACTGCCTCCTGATACGCTGGGCCACTCCACTCTTTAGAGGGTACTGCCAAGAGAGCTGACCTACTCCGTACGTGACTACAGATCTGGTGCCACTAGACTCTTGAAGAGTAAGTGATAGATTGTGGGGCAGCACACTAGGGTGGAATTATAGTTCTGAGGGTTGTTTTTCATCATTGTAAAGGGCAGGGGACTAGATCCAACGCAATAAACAAAATGGGCTAGGCTGCATCGGGGTGGGCGAAGGGCGTTGCCCCAGATTCACAAGGGCTCTAGATGATAGTTCTGGGGCTCAGATTCTGGCTACCATAAGCTTTGCAGAGGAAAATTGACGACATCTCTTTGGAGGTTAACCTTTTAGAAGCTGGCACAGATTACAAACGGGATGGAGGTCCGAGTGTGGGAACTTTGCACCACACTGGGGACATTTTTTAAAGGGAGTCCGTTCCATCGACGTCCGTCGCTACCGGCGCGGGTAGGCCCAACGGCCCGCGTCAAAGTTCGCTGATGTGGAAGATTTTCGAAGTTTTTGTCGAGGGCGCGTCGAAGGATACGCGATCGAGACAATACCGTCGGTTAGCTGTGATTGCGTGTCAAAAGGGGGTTGGATAACGACACCGACCCGGAGCGCAATAAGTCACATCCGAACCCGATGGCGGAAAAAAACAATCTAAGGATGGAGCCGATGCCCATGCGCACTGTCGACCGAAGGAGGAGTCACCAACCTCATGACTACAAAGACTTCTTCGAAGACAAAAACAACATGCAAACATCCGAGCCCAACAACAGATGGCGATCTATGCAAAAGTGTACAACTCTGCAGCTCTACATGCCAAGAACAGATGCATACTGGTAAGTAGCATTTTCCTTACCTAAGTTCAGTGAGGGTCTCGTTAGCCAGAAAGGTCAGTTGAGGCCCTTAAGTTGGAGGTGGGTGAATTGTGTCCGAATTGGCTCATCACCTTGATAAGAGTTAAGGACACGGAGGGGAGGTCTCGAGGTGTAACCTGTGGTTTATGGGATGCGCAGAAGGAGCTTAAAGCTGACATCATAAACTCATCCTGGAAAACACGCTCAAAAACAGTCTACAGCCTGAAGGTCTCTCACAGTGCTTCATTTTTGGAAGGTTCATATTGCTTTGGCGCTGGTTCCACCATCTGGGACTCCTCCCTGGGCAATCATCACCAAGATCCTGAACTACGGTGACAGGGATCTCATCCTTCAGCTGGCAAGGGCCATCAGCGACATTAGGTATGAAGGGACTGTTATCAGGATATTCCCAGATCACACGCAGCGATTTCAGCAGATCCAATGAACCTTGGAATCAGTGAAGCAGAAACTCAGAGCTATGAGCTTTAAGTACATGCTGCTCTTCCCTGCCTAATTGCGAGTCATTCATGAGGGGAGAGCCCACTTTTTCACCTGCCCAGAGGACGTCTGGGACTGGTTGGATGTGGGGAATAGTGTCACCTTCACTTACAACTGCTGCAAGTCTCGGATCCCGTGGTTATGCTGGAGCAAGGATGAGCTCCATTGGTGGGAGCAGGAGGCGCTTGAGGAACAGAAGGGGTTCTGGGAGGCCGGTGGTGGAGGAGGACGGCACAATTTTGCTAGAGAGATCTTTCCTGGTGTGGTGTCTATGGAGGTCACCAGTGAGGGCGAGAGTAGAGCTGGAGCGGAATGACAGACTGAGAACTGGATGGGATCCTATGTGGCACTATGTAATTTATTGGGTGGGTTTGGGTCCGGGTGATCGGAACAGGGTCCTGTATAAGAACATGTGATTGTTGTTGACCACCTTCAACTTTTTTTTATTGAGTGAAAGGCACTGAGATAGACTGCTTAGAGCAGCTGGTGTGAAGTTTTTCTCAGCGGTGGTTCCAGGCCTTTATTAAACTGGATGCCTATGGGGGGCACCAGGCCTGCCATACAGTACAGACATCTTTTTGGCTCATATGAACTACCCACAGTTAGGTGGGAAGACTTTCTCTTTTTTCTGTGATCAATAAGAGTATTGAGTTGTGTTTTTCCATCCAACAAGAGATGATGGACTGGGTTTTCCTGCGTTACAAGATGTTTACCCATGGTAGGATGGAGGTAGTGTTGTAAAATGTTAGGAGTTGATTGAAATATTGTTTTGTAGTTATAGATTGTCACAGTCGCTGTTGTATCACAGGCACTCACTACATACTACTTGTGTTGTTTCTGCATTGGACATCTCTAGCCTCCTGGCCTGTATGACATTAACCCATGCTGGACTTATCACTGAGGATATTGATCTCTAGTGCCGATTTCGCAATATAAAATACTCATTTGGAATATCTGAGGGCTAAATGGCTTTTATCCTTTCTAAACACTACCAGATAAGCATAGCTTGCCTTTAAGAGACCCATGTCGCAAACATGGAAGGAGGGAAAGTTAAAAAGAATTGGAGGGGCCAATTGGTCTCATCTACATTCACTGCATATGCTAGGTGGGTGTCTGTATGGGTGGTTGCCATGACCCATGTCGGACTTTGCTACTCCGAGGCTGATGTGAGGGTATTTATATTTTCTTTCAAAAAAAAAACAACTATTTTTATTAAATTTGCTGAATAGACCATTACATACTTGAATCACTTATGTTCGTACATGATAAGGCTTCAATGTTACAACCATTATATGTGAAAGAGGGAAGAGACTGTAGATCACAGGCGATTTCTGATACATACATATACAGCAAAAACACATTCATAAGGAATAAGCATAAATCGGGTGCCTACCTTGCCAGCCCTATTACACCCCAACATGGCTGATACATATCACTCCCCATCCTATATCGCTCTATATCGCTTCCATGGTGCCCATATTTTCTCCCATTTTTTAACACAACCCCATCTCCTATACACCGTTTCCTCTGCTCGCTGGCACCAGTCGAGATCGTTTTCCCACTCCCCCACTGACGGCGGCAAGGATGCACCCCACCCCCTGGCAATGTTCCGCTTTGCAATCCCAGTCGCGAGGGCTAGCCATATGCCCACGTGTCTGGACCAATCAGAGTCACCTCTAATCATTAGGAGGAGCCATTTAGCATCCATTGGAACCTACACCCCTGTCACCCCAGACATAACGTCTGTTACTTTCTGCCAGAACCGGGTAATGTCGAGACACTCCCACAAAATATGGAAGAAAGTTCCTTCCTGCTGACAACCCCTGACACACAGCGTAGCTGGGGCCCTACCCCATTTATACAGGTGCGTACGCGGGTAGTAGGTGCGGTGTAGTATCTTAAGTGGTATTAACCTAAATCTTGAACGGACTGCGATTTCCCTTGGACTCTGTATTGCCTCCTGCCATTCCTCATCGTCCATATTTCCCAGGTCGTCAGCCCACGCCCCTCGCAGGGTCAACAGGGGGTCTGGTGCGTTATTTATTAGTTTGCGGTATATTGTCGGTCGCTTTTTCAGGGATGGGATCGAGTAGTAGCCTATCTTCCAGAGGCGAGTGATCCGGGACTGGGGTACCCCGTGGGATATGGCTTCGTAGTCCATGCATTAATCTAAGGTAATGATATCTCTGCGTTTGGTTCAAGTTGTATTCCTGTTGTAAGTCCCCGAATGTAGGGGGAGCCTCCCCCCTCCACACGTCGCCAAGATACTCGATGCCTATCAGTTTCCACCCTTTGAAGCCCGTTGGGTTAGCCTCCTCTTTCAATGGGTAACCCACCCATAGTGGGGTCCGGCCCGTCAATTTACCCATCCAGCCGAGGAATCTATTAGCTTCCCTCCAAAATTCTACCACCACTCCAGTGTGTACTGGCCAATCCGCTCACTTTTTTCAGGCATACAAGAGCGGCTCACAGTTCCCTTGCGGAATGGATGCTCTGTCTGCTCTGTAGGCCGGCTCGTTAGTGTCTATGTATACCCAGTCATTAATGACCAATAATTGCGAAGCCCAGTAATATAATTTGATGTCAGGTTGCCATCATAGACTCCCTTTTGTAATTTATGAAGGGCGATTCTGGAAGAACCACCTAGCCATAGTAGTGTTCTGACTTCCTGGGCCACCCTCTTAAAAACTGTCGGTGGACCAGGATATGGGGTATTTTGGAGAACGTACAGGAGGCGTGGCAGAGCCATAATTTTATAGAGGGCAGCCCTGCCCATAAGAGACAATGGGAGGGTACACCAATGCCGGACGTCGGTGCGTAGTCGGTCTATCTGGGGCTCGAGGTTTTCCATTAGGAACGTCCTTTGACTTCGCGTGACGTAGATGCCCAAGTACTTGAAACCTTCCCCTACAACTGGGGGCACACTTCGTCGGCACCCTAGGTGGGAGACCCGATAACGGGAAGATCACGGACTTAGACCAATTGATGTTATAGCCCGAGTAGCTCCCAAACAACTCGAAGATGTGGAGCACCCTCGCCATCGAGTGATATAGTCTTGCTAGATATAGGACTATATCGTCTGCATAGAACAAAATTCGCTCTTCCCACCCGCCCGGTGCCCCTATGCCCCAAATCATCGGATCCCTTCTGATCCAGTGCGCCAACGACTCCAGTGCAAGGTCAAATAGTAGTGTAGTGTAGTTCCTATTTCCCTAATAGGCTCTGCGCATTGGAATAATATACCCTATAGGTTTGGCATAGGACTGAGGTCAGTATGCCCCTATCGAGCATATTAAACTTAATTACTTTTGTGCCAGCTAACTCAGAGGCCACTAGAAGCTCCTTGTAAACAAGAAGGGAGTAGTTTCTGGCAACCGCATAAACATGACAACTTTGTTTCCCTTTTAGAACCGGAATACTTCTCAGAATCGTGGAAACAATAGATAACAGTTTCACTCAGCTAGTCGTGCATGCTTAGTTTCCTCAGAGTTACACAGAAAGAATAGACAGGCATTTCAATAAAAAGGTTTTATTGAACAGTCTTGTTTCTCGTGTAAGAGATATGAGCTGTTATGATCACAAGACAGTATGCAAGATATATAATGTACAGCGTAAGCAGTAGGAATAAATAATACTGTGCTAGCATTATCTTTTAGCATATATTCACGTACATAAATAACGTGAGCTAAAAATGTGAGTACACATTCGATGCTTCTCTAAGCTAGTTCTACTCCAATGTACCTAACCTAGTCTAGGTGTAGGGCAAGGTAAGAAGTAGGTGAAGTATTCTCTAGTATGGTATACTAAGAGTATGTTAAGTCTAGTATGCCAAGAGTCCCTCTATGTTCTAGTCAGCTCCATACCTTGAGAATGAGAGAGGTGGGAATCTCCTGCCGGATCTCAAACTCTAACACCCCGCGAAGGGAGTCAGAACATTGGAAGCTGGATTCTTCTGCGAGCAGGAATGACCGTGTCTTCTCAGTGCGTCAGGCCAGGATACGGGCTCCTCTGAAGTCGAGGTCTCCTCTGACTTGCTTGGGCAAGGGAAGGTATATTTATACCTGGTAGGTGCCTTGGAATGTTAGCATTGACGTGACGTCGGACAGAGGAAGACGTCAGGAATGAACCCTTAAGGTATAGCGGTTCATGCATAATAGATGAGTTCTTGGAGAAATCAATAATCCTGTGCTAGGGGAACTCCCAAGAGCTTAAGGGTCTGGTTTCTAAGAACTCGTTGTGACGTTAGGGTGGACGGATGTCGGTGACCATGCCTGTATTTGGAGTGCATGGCTAATGCCTAAATAAGGACTGGGATTCTATGCCTATATAAGGGCAATGCGAATTGTGCCTATATAAGCACATGTTTCAGGAAAACCTATATACGGACACCTAAGGCGGAATACAACACCCACTCCACTTTCGAATGAACGATAATACTAAATGCTAAATATAAAGCTCGAGTACCACATATTGCTAAAAACATTTCTAAAAGCATAGTAAAAGAAGTTTTTAAAAGAAACTGTTGATAAAACATGTAACGCAATAGGTACTGTACATTTTAAAGCATTTTTTCATTCTAAGCATATATTGGAAATAAATGCAACATGAATGAATAAACAGAAATATATACATATGATGAAATGGTTGACAAGTTTTCAAAAATCAAAGCCATTGCATATCATGGTATTAAATGACATTTTAGACAGATAAGGTGACAATGTGTCCCTGGAAGTATTCAAAGAAGTCCGTTTTATAAGAATAGTTCTACTGTAAGCAGATTGTTTTGCCATGTATTAAAAAAAAAAAAAAAAAAAAGTTCAATTTTAGGAAGAGTTCCAAGTTTTGAAAATATGAAGGCCAAATTCATGGTTTCCCTGGTACACTGTGAGCCGAATCAAAGTCAGTGTATGGGTCTGGTGTAAACATGAAATCATCTATTTCCGTAGCCAAAATATCGTCTACCGATGTTGGCGACATTTGGAACACCTCGTTCAGAAGGTTAATTGCACAGAGATGAGAAACATTGCCTTCAGCAGAAGATGCCGCAGCAATGTTCGCGTCCGTTGTTACCTGTGTGCCTGTTGATCCATCTCGTACCTCAGCAGCAGCAGGAAGCGTCTGTGAGATCTCAATGAATGCCGTCATCAGGATTGGTAGCCTGTGGGGACAACACAGAGCATGAGCCATTACCGGGTCCAGCAGAGTATTGATGTCCGTTGGCATGACTGATGGGAGTGTTAGACAGGTGTCTAGCACGCATTCTTCACCGCAAAGCAGGCAGCGTAGAACAGGTAAGATGCAATCTTGCCAGATTGGTCTGAATGACAGGAACCATGTTGTATTAAGTTCCCGTAGACGAGACATGCCCAAAAGCTGCACTATGCGCTCACGGCACTTCCGTTCTAGGAGAGCTTTCTCCACATCGTTCGGAGTGATGTCGGTGGATAGGCTTGCCATAGCGTAATAGTAGGAATAGAAATAGGATTCCGGCAACAAGTGCTAGAATTAATGGCACACCACCAAACACCGAATGTGCGAAGTTTGGGATGATTCGAGGACTGCCTCGAAGGGTGCTAACAGATGGTCTTAAATACATGTACAATACCGCTCGTATCAGACATGTTAAAGATACGTCCCATCATTTCTGCGAAATGTATAGGGCAGTTTGTACGAATTAAAGCCTGTATCTCAGCCGAAGTCCATGCAACTTGCAAATCCTAGATTTCTTTGGCCGAGGTCAAAGGCACGGTCTGTTGCAAAAGCATGGCTTTCATTCTGCTTAAAGTATCAAAGCGTATAAAAGAAACATTCAATGAAGGCCATAGAGGCGACTCCCTGACTGTCTATTGGGGGGAACAATACTTGCATACAGCAAGTAACCCTGGAGTTGACCGTTACCAGATATGGGATGCCTGGCAACATGCCACAGCAACTCTGATCATTCAACATGAGGTAACTTCCGTTAGAAAGTTGGCCAAACGTTGGATTAATCACAGTAGCCGGTGTACCCTGCTGGTGGCAGGACAAATTTGCCACAGAACCATTACAAGGCCTGTGTAAAGAAATGTCCTGACATATGAGTGAACCGCTTAGTGCATTTTCACAGTGTGTACCGCTTAGAAACACTTCACGATCCCCACTCCAACATCTGTATTCGTAAGGTAAATCCCAGGATGTCTTAATGTATTCTTTACCCAACCTTTCATATTTGCCTGCTTGCATTTGTTTGAGGCAATACTGAAACTGAAAAGTAGAGACAGGCAGAATGATTTTGCCATGGATAAGCCATTCTGTAGCTGGTTTTTCTGCTACCGTAAATGGTAATTTTTCCAGTTTTTCAATGCTCAGAACTGTATACTTTGCTCCCCTTTGTGCCAGTTCGATCTGTTTATCAGTTAGATTGTATTCTGCAAACAGAGCCGACGTGTTGATAAAACGCTACGGCACATAGCCCGCATGCAAAGATTGCAGCGTCCAGCTTAATAACATAATAGAACGTAGTAACTGTGATTGGCCTTGTTGTAACATGGCTAAATCTTGTTCCAGTATGTCAATAGCAGAGGATACAATGTTGTCCAATGAATAAATTCTGGATGACAAAGTTGTTAACCCATTGTCGACCACAGAGAGAGTTTTCTCTAAGTTAATACGATCAAGTTCACGTATTCGTTCTGCGGCCTCTGCCTGTGAAACCTTCCATACTTCATTATAAGCAGCATAAATGCCGGCATATATTAAACGTTTTTGACGCGGTTTACTTGGTCCTAGCAAGAATTCCCTAAGGTCTGCGTCTTCTTTAATTAAAGATAAGTGTTGTTTCACATCCTCAAGTGTAGATTTTTGTAGCCAGTCGAGGCACAATTTTCCTACACTGTATGTTGTTACTACCCCCGGATGTTGTCTTTGAACGTATCGTGGGTCTGGCCTATGGATAGTAAAGCCCTGTCTTCTATTCAGGAATCTTTCTTGACAGATGTTTGTGTCTATGGGCCAGAGTAACCAGTTTCTCCAATCAGGATCTGTTCTGTTGGTTTGTAATATTGTGTCAACTGTAACCGTTGCCTGTGTAGTGTTACCTGCAGGTGTTGGTACAGAAGGTGTTTTCATGTCTTTGATCTTAGCTAAACCAAGGCAAGACGTTTGTTGCACAGTGTCATTCAAAAACATTATTTGCTCAGGGATGATACATGCTCTAAACAAAGCTTCTATCCCCTGTACTTGCCAATCTTTAGAACCCCAGACAGATTTTGTGTCTATTGTGTCTTTCCAAAAGTCAGATCCATGTCTAGACAGTTGGGTAATAAATGCTGCAGAGTAAATCTGTTTTGTATTTGTCAACATAATTTTCTGTCCTGTTTTGTTTACATTTTTATAGTAAAATGTTTCTGGATCAGATGTATTGTACCCTGAAAAATAGGGAAACTTTTTAGCAAACGTTTTTGAACTACTTTTTGGTGGTGTAGGACAATGCTTCCATTGGTTAAACATAAACACATTTCTAGGTGTTGCAGATTTATGCAAGAAATGATGACCATAGTGGTTGTAGCAATAAAGCTGTTCATAGTCTGATAAGCCCTCTAAGTATTCATTGTTAGAGAATGCAGCAGACTTTTCTAGATCAGACATCATATCATTTACAGTCTCAAAGTCCCAATCATCAGAATAGGTACTGGAGGAAATAAAATCACTTAGTGAGATTTTAAATAAATGTGGAATGTTCAAAAGTTCCGTAGGGCCGAAGATATCGAAATCGCTTTTGTCCCACACTATACCATCCTGTATAGGAACGGCTGTGATGTTCACTGTTGACAAGTCTCTTGCTTCACGATGGGATGATTTGTGTGGTTTCAAAAGTAAGTTCACATTTTTACTTTCAGAGTCCAAATGGATGTATCTGCCATTTATAAGCACGCTGTTAGTCATAACCAAAGCTAGCCAAAGCAGAAAGAAAAATATTCCAGAAATAATCCATAGTTCAATCCATTGGGGAAACCAGATAAGTCTTTTTCAGAAACTGAAAAAAGTCTTGTACTTGTTGTTTGAAAGTTTTTGATGCTGGCGTCGTTTCAGGTTCACTCGGATCCTCAGAAAACATATCAAAGTTAATGAAATAGCCAGAAGCAGTTCTGTCAATTGTTGGAATTGCATCAGGATTTGTTGAAATTGCTGGAACCAGTTGATCACTTGTTACGTTGGTGTAGACAGGTGTATCTGGACGAACTGTTACTTGAGTTTCAAGAGGGACGCGTTCCATAGCATTGTTGCTTAGTCCTTCATCTGTTACTGCTGAATTCTCGATTGTTATGAGTCTTTCAGTCTGAACCTCTTGGATAGTAGCGAGAGGAGTGCGTCTGCTACTAGGTCGGAGTCCACGAGGCCTACTATTTAGTATTGGCCACATACTGTGGTTTGATGAGGTCGATTGACACAAATCTTTTCTCCTTTTTCCAGCGAGGGGCGGCAGAAGTACTGTTCTTGTTCCATGGACAGCTAGGACAGGTACTGGTTGTTTGTAAGAAGGTCCAAATTCCTTCTTGTCCGCAATCTTCTCTCTGACTAGATCCCCAACTTTTGGGATCCAGACAGGCCTTGCTGGGACTGCCGGTTTTTCCCCAGTGGTGGTTGGCTTCAGGAACACGTTGCTTTGTTTCGATCTTAGTTCATTTAGATCCTGTAAAACAGCCAAACGATCTTTGATATCAAAGGGTTTATTTTCCACCACTGTGCCTTTACATTCGAGATCAGGAACCCACATTCGTGTCCCAAATAGGACCTCATATGGAGTGACCCCCCCCTAGAGAACTTCTTGGCAAATTATTTAATGAGCGTTGGACCCCATAAAGATGTTTGACCCACCCATCACCCGAACCTAATACTCTAGCTGTTATAGACTGCTTTATGTCCCAGTTTTTCCTTTACACACAGAATTTTCCTCAGGATGAAATGGAGAGGAGTACCGCAATGCTATGCCCAAACTGGCCATGGCTTCTTTGTAAGCCCGAGAGCTAAACGTAGGGCCCTAGTCAGAATGTAGTGTGCCAATTGCGTATGTGCCGATAAAGACTCGCAAATCTTTTATAACCGTTCGAGTGTCAGCCGAGCGCTGAGGCCATATCCATATGAACCTTGAGCACGAATCCACTGCGACCATTATATATTTATAGTTACCGTCCCTTTGCAAGAGACCGCAGTGGTCCAGGTAAACACAAGCTAATGGTTTGTCTGAAATCAATAGGGGTGTCTGTGCAGGACGTTTCACTGTGGAGACTCTCATCTGTTGGCATATTTCACATTCCAACACATAGTTCTTGGTCTGTTTCCTAATGCCAGGCCACCAATATCTTTGTTTAAGTAAAGATACTGTTGCAGAAACACCTGCATGGGCAGAGGCTATCCCTTCATGTGCTGCTAGGATTAGTCCTAATCTACGTTCCATGTTTGGAATTACCCTATCCCCCACTCCAGGGATTCGAGCAAAAGGAACGTTGTTTGCATCAATTACATAAGAGTACTTGAGTGGAAATTTCTTTGGTAACGCTGCACCACTGCCTTTGCTTGAAGCATTGACAGCCAACAATATCTCACTGTCTATTCTCGTTTTTGAACGAGTGATCGCAGGTACGGAAGCCGTCTGAACAGCCCCCTTTGCGGCTTCGTCAGCCAATGAATTCCCTGCAACGTGAATGCCATCCCGTTGATGACTCAGCGTGTGTATCACGTGAGCCTTTGGTAGTTCGTGTTTTAACTGAACTACTTGTTCCCAAAGCGTTTTATGCTTTATTGGGCCACCTTTTGCATCTTTGAACCCATTTTCAAGCCAATTTTGTATATATTCATTATACGACTGCACACAGTAGAAAGAATCGCACACTATTAGTGTGGGGAATTCGCGATCTGTACTTTCAAGTGCCAGTTTGAATGCTTGTAGTTCAGCTCGCTGAGCTGTACAATCTCCTAGAGATTGAGTTTTAGTGACCATTGGTCTGAAGTTATCATCGCGCATGCTACCTTTAACGATTGCGCACGCTGCACTGTAAGCTTGCTTACTCCCTGTAGCGGATTGTGCGGATCCGTCAGTGTAAATTATGAATTCATACTGATCGAGAGGCAGAATTTCAGTGGGCAGAGGACATTCATGTTCATATTGCAGGAACGCTTGTGTTTTTAGATCAGGATCAAAAACATATTCAACATCTGTTGCAGCAAGAGAATTAACCCATTGTATCCATCTAGGATGTAAAGCTTTTGCATTTGGAATGCTCGCTTTTGTGACCGCCTCTAAGGCTGGTACTGGGGTTACGACAATAATGCGTTTCCCTTGGGCTAGAGCTCTTTCTTTTGCTACTGCAGTTTGAACTGCTGTCAGTATTTTTTCTGTTGAAGTGAAGCGCATTTCTGCTTGTGCATACAAATGTGATTTGTATGCTATTGGTACTTTTTCACCCTCATTAAATGTTAAGTAGGTGAATCCGCATTGACCCGAAATTATTCGGATCACTAAATGCTTTGGCTTACGCGTGTTTGTAAGTGATTTGTTGCTAACATGTTAGCTTGGAGTGAACGCAAGATTTCTGTGTGTTCCTGTGTCCAATGTTTGATTGAAAAATCAGGTTTGATTAATTCGTAGAGAGGTTTAACCCTTTCTGCGTAATTTAGAATGTAAGTTCTTCCAAAATTTAGGAAACCCAAGATGGATTGTAAGTTTTTGAGCGTTTTTGGAGGTTGGAGCAGGGCACACTTTTCTAAAAAGTTGGCTGCCAGGCTCTTGCCTTCACTTGAAAGCTCATATCCTAGGAAAAGGACATTGAGATGGGCAATTCTGGATTTTTTAAAGTTGAATTTATAGCCCTCAGAGGCGAAGCCCAATATAATGGTACTCACCCTGTTCAAGTGCCTATCTAGGTCATCGTCTGTCAGATAGATGTCATCGACATATGACAATGCCTCATTATCATAAATTTGTAGTAACTCTGTTACTCTTGCTGAGAATAACCCCGGGCTATTCTTGAACCCTTGTGGGAGTCTACAAAATTGACGCTGGGTCCCCATTATTGAGAAAGCTGTTAAGTACCTGCTTTCAGGTGCTATGTTTTGACAAAAGAAACCATTTGAAATGTCCAATGTGGTTTTATATTTTTTACGCACAATGTTATTCATTAATGCTGTACTATGTGCATTTTGCACTGAAAATGTTTTAGAACAAGTGTTCAAGTGTCTGTAATCCAAAACTAGACGATATGTATTGTCTGGTTTGGAGACAGGAAACAAAGGATTGTTCATTGAGGAGGTGCATGTTTCAATCACCCCTTGGTATTCAAGTTGATCTAAGATCTCCCTGACCTGTTTTTTAGCTTCTTGCTTTATTGGGTACTGCCTTTGTGCAGTAGGTTCATTTTGTAGATGTATTTTGTGGTGAGGTGAGTCCTCATCCCATCCTACATGATTTTTATATAATGCTGGGGCCTAGGCAACTGCCCATTTCCTGGCATAAGTATATTTTTGGTGAATTGGAATATGGTTGGAGAAGGCAGGCATAATAATGTTCTCGCCATGTGGGCACTCCCTGACAAATTGTGGTGGCCAGTCTTTTTCTGCTAGAAGTATATCATAACCCCTTGAAAGTTTCTCCCAAAAGAGTATTTTAACTTTTCTTGGTATGTCTCCCTCCATTGGGAGTGTTATTTCATATAACTTTTGTGGAGTACTAACCCTGGTGTCTACAGTCTCTACTGTGATGTACTCATTCAAGTCCACTGTCTCCAAAAGTTCCTTCAGGTTCTGGCGAGCTATTGTGACTTCTGCTGCACTGTCCAGCATTGTCTGAGCCTATTCTCCGTTCTTGAGTTGTGTTCTCAGTATCCTCGGCATGTCTGATCTTCAGACCTGCTACCTTCTTTTTTGAGAATTGAGGTTTTGATTTATTTTTCTGAACGTGTTTGTCGTCTTTGGATTTCACACGTTCTTCTCTATGTTCTGACCGTCCTCTTCTTTCCGATGTCTGTGATGATATCTGAAAGGTACGAGAGGAACGTGTATCAGCATCTTGATACCTGTCAGGTTTTCTTAAATTATCCCTATTCCTGAGGTTATACCTCCTTTCAGAGGGCTCCTTTTGAGGAGACCTACCTCGGGATTGAGAACGTGTCTTTTTTGAATTTTGTTTATTAGTTTCCCACTTCTTTTTAGAAGATGTAGGAGTTTGTTTAATAGAGTCCTTTTCAGGACTTTCAGATAGTTTTGGCTTCAAAGGTTTTCCAACCAAACTATCTCTGCCTAGTTCTGCATAATATTGTTCTATTATTCTGGGTAGTTCAGTTTGATGTTCTGTAACATCAAATTTTCTTAAGCGTTGGCGGATCGCCACTGATGCTGCCTCTCCTTTAATATTAGATAATATTATTGTTGAGACCTGGTCGAAGTTTTTCAGTAATTTCATACCTAAATTCAGAGCAGGCTCTGCCCCGTATTCGTGTTGAATTTGTTTCAGGACATCTGGTATTACTGCAATTGACGGAACACCATGCATTATAGTATAGATGGCAGCAAAGACTGCGCCCCAAGTGGTGCAATCTTCCAGTTGTGGTGTGATCCCCATTGGTAAACAGATTGTTAGAATTCTCTGTTTCTCATAAGGGCTAGTATTTGGAAATACTGCTTCAATTGGAGTAATTTTTTGAGCTATCCAAAATGGAATTTGCTCACGTTTTGTGGGCATTTTACCCATGACTGCGTATAAAGTCTGTGGAGTAATTTTTAGTGTATTCCCCTGTTGAGGGGTTTGAGTTGGAATGGTCAATGGTGGTTGGACTGTGAAAGTCCGCATGACATATTGGACTAGTTGTCTGTAAATTTTTATTAACTCTGTAAGTTGAGTAAGTAATTCCTCGTCTGACATTACATCGAGGTCAGGATGAGGAGTGTAGCCGGCTAGAATCGGCCATGTTGCTCCTGGTCTACCTAGTGGACCGAGCCTGGTAATGTTTCTGTGATGTTTTAGGGCGCCTTTAAACCAGAGATGATGCTCCTGGTATGTGAGTGGAATTTCAATATCCTCGAAAGGAATATATTCCTCTGGTGTTTCATCTTCTTTGTAGAAGTGAAACACTCTTGTTACTGGATTTGATTCTGGGAATACTATCCATGAATAGAACGAAAACTGCTCTACCCCCTCTTGGTGGTAGGCCTTGTTTTATAAGTTTTAGAGTGAGGGCTCTTCTTAAGTTTGGAGCGATGTCTATAACACCCTCCTCGGTTTCATTTAAACCAGTAAAGTTAAAAGCTGTTACGACTGGTTGAGCCGCAGCTACACCGTTCCCGGTGTCATCCTCCCCGTGTATGGACATTTGTTTTTTGAAAAATGTAGTACAAGTTTCAAGGAAACAAAAGATAAGGTGCACAATATTTTGGAACACTGTATCCTTCAACGTTGATTAAACCAAAATAGCTAATCTATAGGTTTTTTGTCCTATTTAGCTTTGGCGGATATTTAACCCTACCCACTCCAGACGTCTTATGGAGTATGTGAGTAGGGAATGTATGATGATACAACGCGTACCATCACAACGCGGTATGTTACATCGCGGTCTTGACAACGCAAGTCGTTACATCGACTTGCGCTGGAAGGCGCTGGACTTAGGAATAGTGTGAATTACTATTCCAACTCCAGTCTACGTACAGTAGGGAAGGTGTTGGAATAGTAATTCACACTATTCCTTAGTCTAGAGCGCCCTCCAATGCAAGTCGATGTAACGACTTGCGTTGTGAAAACCACGATGTAACCATACCGCGTTGTAATGGTTTCGTGGTAAAGGATGTTTCCCGTGAGTAGGGGTCTCCGAGAGAAAAGCACCACTGAGTTACTCAGTATCTAGCATTAAATTAGTGCCTTACCAAAACGTTGGGCGCCATGTAGTGTAGTTCCTATTTCCCTAATAGGCTCTGCGCATTGGAATAATATACCCTATATGTTTGGCATAGGACTGAGGTCAGTATGCCCCTATCGAGTATATTAAACTTAATTACTTTTGTGCCAGCTAACTCAGAGGCCACTAGAAACTCCTTGTAAACAAGAAGGGAGTAGTTTCTGGCAACCGCATAAATATGACAACTTTGTTTCCCTTTTAGAATCGAAATACTTCTCAGAATCGTGGAAACAATAGATAACAGTTTCACTCAGCTAGTCGTGCATGCTTAGTTTCCTCAGAGTTACACAGAAAGAATAGACAGGCATTTCAATAAAAAGGTTTTATTGAACAGTCTTGTTTCTCGTGTAAGAGATATGAGCTGTTATGATCACAAGACACTATGCAAGATATATAATGTACAGCGTAAGCAGTAGGAATAAATAATACTGCACTAGCATTATCTTTTAGCATATATTCACGTACATAAATAACAGGAGCTAAAAATGCGAGTACTCATACGATGCTTCTCTAAGCTATTTCTACCCCAATGTACCTAACCTAGTCTAGGTGTAGGGCAAGGTAAGAAGTAGGTGAAGTATTCTCTAGTATGGTATACTAAGAGTATGTTAAGTCTAGTATGCCAAGAGTCCCTCTAGGTTCTAGTCCGCTCCATACCTTGATAATGAGAGAGGTGGGAATCTCCTGCCGGAACTCAAACTCTAACACCCCGCGAAGGGAGTCAGAACACTGGAAGCTGGATTCTTCTGCGAGCAGGAATGACAGCGTCTTCTCAGTGCGTCAGGCCAGGATACGGGCTCCTCTGAAGTCGAGGTCTCATCTGACTTGTTTGGGCAAGGGAAGGTATATTTATACCTGGTAGGTGCCTTGGAATGTTAGCATTGACGTGACGTCGGACAGAGGAAGACGTCAGGAATGAACCCTTAAGGTATAGCGGTTCATGCATAATAGATGAGTTCTTGGAGAAATCAATAATCCTGTGCTAGGGGAACTCCCAAGAGCTTAAGGGTCTGGTTTCTAAGAACTCGTTGTGACGTTAGGGTGGACGGATGTCAGTGACCATGCCTGTATTTGGAGTGCATGGCTAATGCCTAAATAAGGACTGGGATTCTATGCCTATATAAGGGCAATGCGAATTGTGCCTATATAAGGACATGTTTCAGGAAAACCTATATACGGACACCTAAAGCGGAATACAACAGTATTGGAGACAGGGGGCAACCCTGTCTAGTGCCCCTCTGCAATTGAAAGGGTCTGGACAGCACCCTGTTGACCCTCACCCTGGCCATAGGTGCCGTATACAGTAGCCTTACCCAGCTGCAGAAAATGGGACGAATCCCATCTTGCGAAGAACCAGGAACAGATATGACCACTCAATACTATCGAACGCCATTGATGCGTCTAGCGCCATCAATGCCGTCTGTTGGGCCGCTGGGTCTCCTGTAATATGAAGCACGCCATATAGTCTCCTTAGATTAGGGGAGAGGAGTGGCGCTGCGGCCAGGGCGACTGACGCTGGACGCTGGGGATCATGGTTCGATCCCTGGCTCCAGTGGCAGGGGTCTGCCCAGCACCATGTGACTCTGGGCAATAGCTCGCTTAATCTTCCCAACGGCCCCCACCGCCGAGATACCCCTTCGGGGGTGATTTGTGCGCTATACAAGTACTGGATTTACATTTACATTTTACATTTTACATTTACATTATGGCGGGTGCTTCTGTTGGGCACGTGGACACGTGGACTAGTTCCTTGATAACCGGCATCAGTCTGTTTGCCAAGGCTTTGGCCAGCACCTTCGCCTCCACATTGATCAGGGAGATTGGACGGTAGGAGCTGCATTGGTATGGGGGTTTCCCAGTCTAGTATATAACTACAATTGTGGCCACCCGTTGATCAGGGGGAAGTTGCCCCCTATCTCGTACCTCTAAGAGCATGTGCCGTAGTGGAGGTACTATTAAGGAGACCTGCCCTTTGTATATCTCGACCGGAAGCCCATTTGGACCTGCTGCCTTCCCTGACTTCAGGGACCCCAGGGCCCCTCCCAGCTCTACCTCCGTAAGGTCGGCGTCTAGCGCCTCACGCGCGTCCTCTGGCAAGGCAGGCACACAGAAATCTCTTAGGAGCTCCTCGCAGTCGGTCTCGGATCTAGTACTTACAGGTTCATATACACCTTCAAAGTGTGCGGCGAAGGCTTCTGCTATCTCTGTACTTGTTCTCAGAGTCCCAGAATTATCTCGCACCCCCGTCACCCATGATCGTTCCCTATCCTGACGCTCCAGCCACGCAAGGAGCTTCGATGCCTTGTCTCCTACGTCATACAGACGATGCGGCATTGCCAGGACGTAGGCTCTCGCCTCACCGTCTGCTAAGGGGCGTAGTTCTCGCTGCCGCAGTGCTAGTCTATGGCGTAAGTCCGCACTAGTTCCCAGTGCTGCATCGCCTTCCAACTGATGTATTTCCTGTTCCAGCACCTTGACCTGCGTGGACTCCTTTTTCTTTGTGGCCTCAATTAGCGCCTGTGCTTGCCCCCTCAACACTGTCTTATAGGCCTCCCATAAGGTTATTGGTGAGTCCACTGTCCCTTTGTTTTCTCTAAAGTAAAGTTCCGAGCACTCTCTGACTTTATCTCTGAGTGCTGGGTCTCTCAGGTGCCATGGGTCAATCCTCGGGAACGCCGCCCTATCCAGGAGCGGGATAACAATGGCAATGCTCACCGGGGAGTGATCTCAAATACCCCTCGCCATATGTTTTGGATTTACAAATCCTCCTGCCCGATCATTTTGTGTAAAGAAGTAGTCCAGTCTGGACAAGGAGTCATGGCGTGTCGAATAGTATGTGTATTGTCGCGTCAATGGGTTGTGTGTCCGCCAGAGGTCCGCCAGAGGTCTGCCATGCCCATAGACTTAATGAATCCCGACAGGTCTCGCTCTCCTTTCCAGCCTGCACGCGAGCCTGATCGGTCTAATTCGGGATTCATAACTGCGTTCATGTCCCCCCCCCCAACCATAAGGGTACCCAGAGGCAGACCTGTCAGGAAGGAACCAATCTTCGGGAGGGCAACCGCATGGAGCCCTGGGGGGATGTAGATCGAGCATAATATAATAAAGCGCCCTTCCCATTTGCCCACTGCCGCAACACAGCAGCCTGCCTTGTCCAACCAAGTACCAGTGATGACTAGGGGTAGCGTGTTGCGGGTCAGGATACCCATCCCCCCGAGCCCCAGTCGAATATCCGGAGTGGTCCACTAATCTATACCCAAAACGATCTAGGGCCTTGCATTTACTTCCTCTTAGGTGTGACTCTTGTATCAATACTACATCTGGGGAATGCCTCTTAATATGCTGTAGAACAAGAGTATGCTTGATTTTGTTCCCCAGCCCATTTACATTCCAGGTCCACAGCTTTAGGCTAACTGGGGCACCCATGACGTTGAGTGCAGTTCGGTACACGTATGATTCCTCTCCTCTCGCAATAGTCTCGTGCCCACCAGCTGTACTTTATGATTATATTGGTCTTGAGCGCACAATTACCCATAACATAACCAAACCTGAATCCCAACTCCCCCCTCCCTGCAACCCTGCTAGGTGAGTAACAAACCTCCCAAACACGCAGAGTGCCTGTCGCCCAAACAGTGAGTTAACAGACATTAGTGAGGATTCGTGAGCCAGCCTCCAGCATGAAGTAAAGTAAATCTGCTGTCGAATGCATTTCAGCCCTTATAGCTTGGCTCCAGAGCCACCTTGCCCCCTCCGCCGCTTGGCCTATTGTCCCTTTTAATAAAAGACCAGAAACCTCACATTGCGGGTGGCCCTTCGGCGCCCTGCTTCAAGTGGGCTAAGCCAAAGGTGGAGTCCCCCCTGGACCTCCCCAATACCTCCCCCCGAAGTCTCTAGGAAGGGTCCACTCAGATCCAGTGTCCAAACTGCCACCTCCTAAGTCACTTATCTGGTTATTATCGCTATCCTCTCCCGCTGGACACCTGCTCCGTTGTTGCATGCCCGTTCTTTGGCGGTGTATGGCTCTTACTTCCTTTATGCCTGACAGTGCGCCATCCCTCCAACCAGTTGCTTGCCTCTGCTGGTGAGTCAAAGAAATATGCCATCCCCTTGTCGATGATTTTGAGCTTGGCAGGGAAGAGCATCATATATTTCACATTTTGCTCGCGCAGTGCCCTTTTGACTGCATCAAATGTTCGCCTCAGGCGCTGCACGTGAAGCGTAAAGTCGGGAAAAAGCGTATGGTAGCGTTCTCATGGTGGAGATTGCCATGCAGGCGTGCCGCCTGTAGGATAGCGTCTCTGTCCCTGAAGTTCAATATTCGGGCTATAATCGTGCGCGGGGTGCCCCAGGGCGAGGCCTGCCCCCCAGCGCCCGATGCGCGCGCTCTATCGAAAAAGGGAGGAAAGGCGCTTGGGCTTCAGCTTGTTGAGGATTAAATCTTCCAGAAAGAGGTCCATCGAATGGCCCTCTATTCCCTCCGGCACTCCCACTACGCAAATGTTGTTTCGCCGGGCCCTCCCTTCTTGGTCTTCAAGTCGGGCGAATATTTCAGATTGGTTCTTTGTGAGCATAGAGACCTGCTCCTCGAAGGCATTTAGTTTTGGATTGGAGACCCCCAATTCCTGCTTCTGCCTTTGACACCTTGTCCGACATTTTCCGGAGGTCTGCTCGCAAGAGATTTACCTCCTCGGTGACCGAATCCAGCTTCGGTTCAAGGGTCCCACGTAGGTCCGTAATTGCCTTCATGATGTCCTTCAGGGAAGGGTCTGGGGTCTGATCGTCTTGGTCTGTCAACGGAACTCCTCCTGACGCACCATCGTCCTGGCCCATAGTTACCCTACACTTATCGATGTGGTTGGCTTGCCCAGGCCCCACCACCTTATTGCGACCCATGGTCTGGTCTGTAGGCCCCCAGTCTTGTGCTAGGGCTCCGGGCGATGTGTGCTGGTGTAGTGGGTCCCTCCACGAACCTCCTTGATCTCCGCCCTATCGTCACTTTCTCGTGGGCCCCACCACAGTGTCGCGGGCCTATCTCAGCCTCCCGCTTGCTTAAGGATGTCTGGTTATTGGTCTCCCCCTTCCTCTAGTTTGCTAGGCCGCTTCACTTGGGCCTCCGTCGTAGGGAGTCACCTGGTCTCGTTGTGCCCAGTTTCGCACACTTCAGTCAGTTCAGGTGCAATTGCCTGGCTCACAGGGCTGCCCAGCTCTCACCGGTACTAGTGCTCAGAAATAGAAGAACACGAGGGGGTTAGGGGGGAGGAGAACGTATCTCTGCCTCCCGGTCCGCTGACTGTGCTGCCTGTTTTCCCGCGGTGCGGGCGTCTCCCTTCCTTTCCACACTTACTTCAAGTCCGGGCATCACGCAGGCCCGGTAGGGATCTGTGAGCCGCTCCGACGCAGGCCTGCGACTCCGCACTGATAGTGCCGCGATCACCTTCCTTCAGCCCGCACACACCGGAGTTTGGCACTCCGCTACCAGGGATACCGGGGTCCGCCACAACCTTCCACAGCGCGGCCGCGCTTTGCCGGGCCACTCCGGTCGAGACACCGACTTTCACTTTCGCAGGGCTACAGGGATGTCGCCATCTTGCCCTCACGTCCGATCTGCCTGTGCGTCGCGCATCCGGTCTCTGCACCCTCATAAAGGGGTTTTTCCCCTCACGCCGGGACAGCCTTTGTTTCTCCAATCGGCTATGCACCCTTTGGAGCCTTCATATCGTCGGATTATAACGGATTTTGTGGGCTGATGCGCTGGCAGCTAGCGCAGCTCGTTTAAAACGCGGCCATCTTCATCGGCTGCTGGCCACGCCCCCGGTATTTATATTTTCAATCGTAGTGATCTAGATAGTAGGGAAGTATGTATAGTAAACACAAATGTTCCCAACAGTGATGTTCCACAAAATGCAGGATTTGTTGGCCACTTACGTGGATGTTCACATAAAATGATCAGGGGATTTTAATTGTGTGCTGGATGGTGACGTGGATAGATGACCCTGAAGCATAATATTTAACCGTCCATGACTGACGCCCTGAAGAAGATTAAGAACAATTTGCGATCTGTAGACATTTTGAGGGTATTGCACCCTACCATAAGAGAATATTCTAGTCACTCGCTGATGCACATTACACTCAGTAGGCTGGACCGCATGTTGGTCTTAGACATGGCCTCTTTTAGAATACCTGCTGCAATATACATGGGTAGATTTCTGTCTGATCTCTCTCCTTTATAAATTGGCTATGGGCTGGGTACCACCATTGGGGTGGCATTCTTGTGAAGATTACTTTCAGGGGTACTTCCTAACCCTGTATGCCTTAGGGCAGGGTTCTCCAATGTCGGTCCTGGAGGGCCGGATCCATGCCATATTTTCAAGATAACCACATTTATCTAAATGTGGATATGCTAAAAATCTGGCATGGATCTGGCCCTCCAGGACCGTCATTGGAGTACCACTTACTTGGAGAATAATTGGGGTACCATGGCTACCAGAGTGAATAAAAGGGAGGCAATGAAGGCGGTGATGGAAGGAGAGTGCCTGGGCAAAGTGTAAGGGATTTTAAAAAAAACGATTACAAAAAGGCCTAAAGATACAAGGAAAAACGTTGGCTGATATGCAACAAGAGGATGCAACACATGAGACACAACACAAAATATTTTAGGTCAAAAGAGGAATATCGGCTCTCTGGGATAGATTACATAAATTGACACTAAAAGAGTATCAGTATTACATAGGGAGGGGGATAAATCTAGCAGGTGGCTGACTTAGTTTTTAAAACGTGAACGCAATCACTCTCTAAACCTTGCTCTGACCTGATGGTTCAATGGCCTCAGTGCAAGTGTCCATTAATAAGGCACTCAGCGTGCTGACAGGGAAGCTGTTAGAAACCTTTGGAAAGGCCAGACATTGGGAGTTCTCTCACCCACCATGTGGGAGGGCATGATCTGTAAGATGTTAAAACAGGATGAGATGCCACAGACCCATTGTCATATAAGCCATTAATCATGATTAACTCGGACACTAAGGTGCTATGCAAAATTCTTGCCAGCAGGCTAGAGCAGGTGGTGGGCAGTTTGGTGCATGATCATAAGTGTTGCTTCATGCCATGCCGGAACACAGCTATGAGTATCCATACACTCCTATATTGCACCTGGTGGCTGATGCGAAGAATGAGTTTGCTCTGGTGTCGGTCAACCTAGCAAAGGCTTTAGGTTATTTGATAAACGTCCTGCAGCATATTGGGTTGACCCCAATTTTCCATGGTTGGTTGAGTTAATAATACACTAACCCTATGGCGAAGAACAAGAATGACAGACCTTTTTGGGGAGTTGGTGTGTCAAGTGGTGTACCAGGCAAGGGCGTCACTGCTCTTTGCCCTAGCAATTCATCCACTGCTGATAAAACTGAGGGCAGAGTTGGGAGAGTGGGGGATTAGGGTGGAAAATACCAATCCACTGATCTCACTATATGCAGGTAATGCAGAACCAGAATGAAGCCAGCCTAACTAAAATTTCTACAATGCCATTCACGCCATCTTTGGGTCACCGTCTTCATCTGTAGTGCCTTCAGTCCCCACGGAGCCCTGCTAGGTTACTTTACCAGCGGTGTGTCCGCTCCTGAAGCCAGCTGGGTCCTATGGATCCGATCCCAGGTCCGAACAGACGCCAACAAGAGTGCCTTATTCCATCTGTGCTCCCCCTTTCTGGCACTACTAGATAACAAGCCCATCCTGATCGCTGGCTGCGAGCCGGCGCCGCCCCAACACCAATAGATGTTGTTGTTGGCGAAGTTCAAGCCCTAACAACCCCTGGACTCCCCACCACTTGGTAATCCTTTCCTCCCTGCAGAGAGAGATGAGGAGGAAGAGTTTGATCCTATGGAGAACCATGACCCAGCTGATAACTGATATGATTTTCTTAGTGGACCTACCACTAGATCCACTGGTGCTGCTACTGGAGGAGGCTAGTGAGGATTTGGTATACCTGTATACTACCCCTAGGGGCAAGTTGCTGACTTCTTTAATCCTAGCTGCTAGACACGATTGCCCACACTTGGAAGAATCTGCTTCCTCTGAGTCTTACCATGTGGTAGTCTAAGGTCTGGCATATATACACCATAGAGCGGCTGACTGCTATAATCACTGATAGAATGTACAAGTTTGATAGAATTTGGTTGCCGTTTAAAACTTACGTGAAGAGAGAGGGAATGGGTTAACCCGGCTAATGCTATGCCTGATATCTTACCCTGGTTGAGCCTGGAAGAAGTCTCAACATCTGAAAGTGATTCAGTGATGCTCATGGCCTAATGCAGGCTGATTGCAGTTCCATGGCCATCCTCGGTCGATGATTAATTGTTTGTAATAATGCCTGTACTGCGACGCACTGTATCATACCCTGTAACTCTTGAATGGTAACAATGCTTCGTTTTTGCTATGTAATCATCCTAGATTAAAAAACTTTAAATAAAGTGTTTTTTTTAAAAAAGGTCCAAGTACAGGCCCAGGGTGGGTATTATAAGTCATAAGCAATAAGAGAAACTAAGGTTGGTCAGAGAACATAGCTTAATTGAGTGGATGCTTGAAAATTGGCAGATTAATCACTTGGAATGTGGCATTGAGTAAAAGTTTAGTCCTAGAATGCCAATTTTCCTGCCACCAAATACAGACTAAGCCAAGTGATTTGACTGTTTGTTGTGCGGCAAGGTGAGAGGAGTGTTACCCATCTGTCCCCCATGTTAACACTTTGAAGTATCCAACAGTTGACACTTTTATCCCCCCACAATATTCCGCCACCCCATGTATCACACAGTTCTTGTTGGGCATAGGTGTCTAATTCAGCTGTTGTGAGGCTAATTTTATAGTATCTGCATATCACCCATATTCATGATTTCAAGTATTCATTTTCAACATTTTCTGTGGAGTTGTGACAAAAGCAAAGTCTCATTAAGTTGGGTCTGAGTATGGAGCAAATTATTACGGCTAAGGTACAGTCAGATACGGATCACAAACCATCTATCTTGTGTATCTGAATTTTACAAATGTGTAACTGTCTTAATTACATTTGGAAATCCCCGGCCTGAAGCGATTTATGAAATTGCCCTGAAATACTTAAAACCCAGGCCATATAAAACTTTTGGTTTAAAACACACTGTGCTGAAATTATTCACAATTTGCCATTGATTCTAACAATTGATATATTTGTCCCCCACCCTCTCAAACCTCCCTCCCTTCCACATGGCCTGACACTTCTGCATCTTTGAACTATAAAGTCCTCCACACCTCCTCCTTATAGTTTGGCATAGGTGTCTGTATCTATAGCCATCACATTTTCTTCTAGTAACTGGAGTGCCCTCAGTCATCTGGGTAGCTTAACACTATCATAGTCTTTTGCCTGAAAGTGCAGATATAGTCCCTATATTCTGCAAAATAGTTTGTCACTCTCATCTAGTTCATATGCTAGTTTTCTGCCCCATATTGCACCAGTGCTTCCGGTTTGCCCAATAAAATTAGGTGGCTTGTTTGGCAGTACATAATAGAAAACATTTGTCTTCTTTAATACCATTTAACTGATAAACACTTTTAAAATCACCATAGGACACCTAGCAAGGTCCTTCCCTATTTTACATAACTCCAGCATAGAGCTAGATTTGGACAGGCCAGTAGTATGTGTTAACGCGGGGACACTCGGTTGGAGTAACCAGGCGCTTTACAAGCTAAATAATAATAATAACGTTCCTACTTCACCACAACCGCTCCAGGACATGTGGCCTGGTGTTATGATATGTATGCCTACTGGAGTGTAATGCCACCTAAATAATACTTTGGATACCCGCTGTTTCCCCTGACTATGTTGAGCAAAACTATTTTGTCTCTGTAACATGTCCCCTTTGGTCCTCCTTTATAGGAAAGACTAATACTTTCTCTCATTATTTTCTTAAAGACAAACCCTCCAATTGTCCTGGCTGTGTTAGGATATTATAAATAAGTGATACTGGCTGTGTTTAGACTGTATATATTTTTTTATCAATTTCTCAAAATTTGTTAGTGATCAAGCACCCCCTCCTTAACTTTGGGCGGCATTACCAAAGATAACCAAACTTGTCTTCATGTGGAAGGCCAAATCCATTTTTTTTTTTTTGTTTAACAATTTTTATTGAAAACAAAACAGCAGCAATCATGACATCGCATAAACATTTCAGCTGGAAATATAGGCATTTTAGGATTACACAAATCACATTCCGCCCAGCAGGAGCCCACAAAATAACATAGAGCGAAGGGCTGAGCAGTATAATGAGGGGTACAGTCACTTCGTTGAGTCTGGGAACATCACTCGCACACACTCTTCTAGTTAGTCCGGAGGATTATGTTATCCCATCTGTGCCCTCCACCTCCAGTAATGCCTGCCTCTCCCGTCTAAATTCCACTGTAGGGGAAATGCAGATGTCCCCCCTGTATTTATTCCAGCGTCCCCATTTTTGATCCCATTTACGTGGACAACCTCTATCTTTATATACAGTTTTCTCAGCTACCATGGCATGGTCCATGTCCTTAGCCCAATCTCGCAATTGTGGTATAGTGTCCACCCCCACTTCTGGGCGATGTTCCTTTTCGCTATGCACCACCCCAGAGTGGCCCACGCTTGTTCTGCTTGGGTGAGGTCTGTTGTCTCCCAGATATTAAGAAGGCACATCTGGGGTGATGGATGTATGGTTTTATTAGTGGTCCTTGCCATTTGTCGAGTGACGTCTTTCCAGTATTGTTGTATGGGGGGCATTCCCATAGAGTGTGTATGAACGTACCCAATTGATTACAGTGTCGAAGACAAAGTGTATCTGGCCGTCGTCCTAATTTAAATAACAATTTGGCATCAAAGTACACACGATGGAAAATCTTAAGCTGGACGAGCCGGAGTCGCATCGGGATTGCCACCTCCCGAGGCGAAGCCCGTGCTTCAGTCCAGTCTTCGTCAGGTATTGCCCCCAGGTCCGCCTCCCAGTTAGAGCGCAATTTCCGAGTTGGGTCAGCTCGGTTATTGATCAGTTTTTTGTAGGTTAAGGAGATAGCCTTGCGGGCCATTGGGTCCAGTAACAACCTATCCTCCAGAGGGGAGGAATCAGGGAGGGGGTGTCTGTAGGGAGGGCAGAATCTATGGCGTGGCTTATCTGAAGATATCGGAAGTGTTCTGACGGTGCTAGTTGGTATTTGAGTTGGAGATCTGCAAATGAAGCCCTCTTGCCCTTGATCCACATATCTCCCACCGTGGAAATGCCAATCGTGTCCCACTTGTCAAATCCTGCACAGACACTCAGTCGTCCCAGGATGTCGGGTTCCCAGAGGGGGGTAGCCTTTGTCAGACGCACTTGCCATCCCATCCGCCGCTGAATCCCGTGCCACACTTCTACCGTACGGGCCGTTGGGCCAGTCAGACCTTGTTTTTGGGGGTTGGAGTATAGCGCTCTATTGTAGCTTCCCTTCCCCATCAGCCACAGATCGGTGCGGAAACTGGGGTCAGTATGAGACCCAAACACCCAACTGTTGATGGCGATTAGTTGTGACGCCTGATAATAAAGGCGCATATCCGGCAACCCAATGCCTCCATCGTACCATTCCATCGTGAGCTTATTTGTGGCTATCCGGGGCGGTCTATTATCCCATAGTAAATCTCTAATTGCTGCCTCAATCTGCGAAAAATAGGTTCCGGGGATCGGGATGGGGGTATTCTGCAGGGCGTAGAGAAAACGTGGTAGGGCTAGCATCTTAACTAATGATGCCCGCCCCAGAAGGGTAAGGGGTAGTGTCTTCCAATGGATGACATCCGATTTAAACCTCTGCAGCGGTCCCCTCAGATTCTGTTCATAGAACACTGTTACATCAGTTGTGATAAAAATGCAGAGGTATTGGAAACCCTGGGTCGCCACAGGAATGGTGTAACCTCGCGGACTCTGGGGTGGATTACCCCAGAGGGAATACATCTGGGATTTGGCCCAGTTTATCTGGTAACCAGAGTGGGCCCCAAATATATGGAAGATATGAAGAACTCGGCGGAGTGAGCGTGCCGGTGAGGTAAGATAAAGTAAAATAACGTCCGCATATAGCGATATGCGGTCTTCGTGGCCGTCTGCCCACTTAAAGCCTCTGATACCGGGGTCTCCCCTGACCCAGACTGCTAACGGCTCCAAGACCAGGGCAAAGAGGAGGGGCGATAGTGGGCAGCCCTGCCTTGTACCACGGCCCAGAGGGAAAGAGCCTGAACGATGGTTGTTTACTGAGACATGGGCGGTAGGAAGGGTGTATAACAGTCTGATCCACCCAATCAACTTGGGCCCGAGCCCAATGCAATTCAGAACCGCGAACAGATAGTCCCATGCCACGGTGTCAAATGCCATTTTGGCATCAAGCGCGAGCAAGACAGCCTCTTCCTCCATCGTTGTCACACGACCCAACGCGCCATGGACGCGGCGTAGGTTACGGGCTGTATTGCGTCCCGGCATAAATCCCGATTGGTCGGGGTGGATCAAATCAGTGAGATATGGGAGTAGGCGGTTAGCCAACAGTTTAGCCAAGATTTTGGCCTCTACGGTAATCAGGGAAATGGGTCGGTACGATGTACACTCCTCCGCTGGTTTACCGGGTTTGCGGATGACTACAATAGTGGCCGCGCGGATATCTGCTGGGAGAAGGCCAGCTTCATAACATTCGTTGTAGAGGTTTAGTAAATGGGGAGCGAGTTTCATAGCCATGGGTTTCATTAGTTCAATCGGAAGCCCATTCGGGCCCATGGCCTTACCCGCCCGGATATCTTGAATGGCTTTCTGAATCTCTTCAACTGAGATATCCGCTTCTAAGGCCTCTTTATCTGTTTGGGAGATACACGTGACCTCAATAGTAGCAAGGAGATCTGCCGCCCATGCCGACTGTGAGTTCTGCGGCGGGGTGTATATGTGCTCATAATATTTTGCAAACGTTTCTGCGATGGTTTGAGGATCGGTGGTCAGGACATCACCGGGCCCTTTGAGCGCGCGCACCCATCTTGCTGACTGTTCCTTACGTTCCAGCCATGCCAATAATTTACCGGTACGTTCTCCCTGCTCGTATATTTTATGACGGGTGGCCAGAGCACGACTATTGGCATCCTCTAAAAGCAGTTGTCTATAATCTTGTCTCTTAACGTTGAGGTTATGATGAACGTCTTGATCCGCGTTTTGCGCCATGGCGCGTTCGAGGTCCGATATCTCCGATTCCAATTCACTCACTCGCCGGTTGCGCTCAGCCCTGTGGCCCACCATCATTGCCAAGGCTCTCCCCTTTATCACTGCCCCGTAGGCGCCCCAAAGTGTAATAGCTGATTTCACAGACCCTGTGTTTTCCTCAAAATAGTAGTCGGTATCTTTCCGTAGGTTTTCCCGAATGTGTGGGAACTTCAGCGCCCAAGGTTGGATCATGATAGGGCCAGGCTGCACCACACGGCGAGCTCCAAAAACTGTTGTGACAGGAGAATGATCCGACACTCCCCTCGCAAGACAGGCGGAATCTGTGAAGTCTTGTATGTTTTGTGCGTGGGTGAACAGGTAGTCTAGTCGTGATTGGCTGCCGTGTACACCGGATTGGAACGTAAAGTGTGTGTCGTGCAGGTGTGACCATCTCCAGATATCTACCATCCCCAGGGCATTAGTGAAATCATGTAATTGTGTGCTGTGTGCGGAGTCACGTCTGGGCGGGAATCGGTCTATTTGGCCATTCATTGTCAGGTTAAAGTCACCTCCCATCACCAGTGTACCTACAGGTAAGTTCAATAATAGCACACCAATATCTGCCAGTGTCAGGCGTTGGAGGCCCGGTGGGGCGTACACGGAGATAACGTTGAGGACTCTGCCTTCCCAGATGCCCGAGCAAGCCACATATCTACCCAGCGGGTCAGTCCACGTATCTTGTATCATATAGGGGCAGCCCTTTCGAAGGAGGATCCCTACCCCTCTAGACCCGGATGTAAAGCCAGAGTGTGCAGTCATGTGATAGCCCTTTCTATCCAGGGCCTTACAGGAGTTACCTATTAAATGTGTTTCTTGGAACAACACCATATCCAGCCCCAGACGGTGAATGTAGTGTAGCACTATTCCACGCTTGATTTTGTCCCCCAGTCCGTTGACATTCCATGTCATGAGTCTAAGTCCCTGACCTCTTGCCATCAAACACCAATATCGATACAATGATGTGAAAGGGGTGTGTCAATTGGTTGTAATCCATAACGGTATTTGTCTGTGTTGCTCCTGTTGTGTCATCACGCCCCATTGCTCCATTAGGTGTGGGCTCAGTGACATGAATATCAATACCATCTGTGGTGCACTGGTATGAAATGTCATTTCGTATTGCTGTATTAAAACAATAAAAAAACATCCCCCCAACAAAACAGACCCAAACAAGCCCAAATATGTAATAACTCACCCCCCTCCCTGCATTACGGGACTAAAACCGCCCGCCACCCCCAACATGCAGAGTGCCTGTCGCCCACCCATAAACAATTCTAGGGAACGTGAGCTACCCCACTCCCATCACAGTTGCAGACAATCAATTTGTTCCTTGTCCCCCAACCCAACCCCACCCCCAGCACTATTTAGAACTCTGGGCTCAACCCGGATAATTGACCATCTCCATTCGGTGTCTCGGCCCAAGATTCTATATGTCCCTGGTCTCAGACCCAGAAACGGACACCACCAGGTAAAAAACACAGCGATAACATTTGACAATAGGCTTTCAAACACTGAGTCAGCCCCCTCAGCAGTGACAAGGAGTGCCGCTTCGCCAGCAAGGGTAGTTCCCTCCCTCCGCCCGATCAGCCCCGTACCTGCTACTCTCGCCCTCAGAGGGCTAGGCACTCGAGTCCACAGTCAGGAGCCCATTGGGGAACCCTCGGGGATCAAGAGCTATCACACCCAGTTTTACCAGCATCCAAGGTTAGTGCCCCCCCGTGTGGTCCTGGGAGTCAGAGTCTGGGTGTGGAGAAGCACGTTTCTGCTGGCGCCAGTCTTCGGCCGCATCCGCCGCCGAGAGTCCCTTATTCGCATTTTTCCCCACTGTGCGCCATCCCTCGAGCCAGTCCCATGCTTCCTCCGGGCGAGTAAAGAACCATGACTTCCCTTTGGCTTCCACTCTTAGCTTGGCAGGAAACAACATGGCGTATTTAACTTCTTGAGCTCGGAGAGCTCGTTTCACCTCCAGGAAGCTATGCCGCTGTTTCTGGACACGCAGTGTGAAATCGGGAAAGAACATGATTTTACTGTTGTCAATGGTTAGCGGCGGGGCCACCCGCGCCGTTTGGAGAATGAGATCCCGGTCTCGGAAATTGAACACGCGGGCAAGAAGTGGTCTTGGGGGCGCCCCAGGCCTGGGCCGACCCCCGGCACCCGATGAGCTCTTTCGATCGAAAAACATTTAGAAAGTCCTCGAGGCTGAAGACGTTTGAGGACCAGGTCCTCGATGAAAAGGTCCGCTGCTTGCCCCTCTGCGTGTTCCGGGACACCTATAATGTGAACATTGTTCCGGCGCATTCTGCCTTCATAATCATCCAGCTGTTGAGCCATTGCATCGTGGGAGGCGCGCAGTTCAGTAACTTCTCGTTTGAGAAAGCTGGTGTCATTGCTCAATTCTTTAGTCGTGCTCTCCACCGTTCCCACGCGTTCAGCGACTTTTTTCATGTTTTCCCTGATCAGCCCCACATCGGTGGCCACTGTGTCGATTTTCGCCTCGAGGGATGTTTTAATGGCAGTGATCGCTTCAAGGAGATCTTTATTCGTGGGTTCTGTCATGTCACCTGAGGCCACCGCCGCGTCCCGCTCTGTTGTTTTTGCCAGGCGAATTTATCTAGCTTGGTCTGTGTAGCTGCTCTGTTGCTACGTCCGGTCGCCATGGTCACTGCTTCGCCGGCCCCACCCGGCGCTACTCACCGCCGCCTGCAGTGGGGTCCTCCACCCAACCTGTCGGCTTTCGCGGAGCGCACTCCAACCCGGGGAGCACCCCACAGGGAGTGGAATGTCAGATGAGTTCTCGTGGCGCCCCACTAAACTCCAAATTCAACAAGAGAGGGTCTGGGTGGGTGTAGGCCTCTAACTCCTCCGTTTTCACGTCGTCTTTTCAACTATGGCGGTCCCATCGGGGCCAACGGAACACAGCAGATACCCGCCGCAGTGTCCAATCTCACTAGTCCTGGTGTGAGATTTTCCTGTTGTTCTAGGGAGCACCCTTGCTCCAGGTCGTCTGGGGCCCCATCTGTTTCCTACTCCCGGCCTCTATCACACCGCGGGGGGGAAAGGAGTAGCGGGCTCCTACGCCGTGCCTCGCCCGGCCACCGTTGTATCCCACACCGGAGGCGTCAGATACCCCACCAGCTTCTGGGTCGTTTATGGGCCCCGTGCTGTCCCGAATGTATCCCCTCGGGCGGAGCAGCAAAGAGTGCGGGACCAGGGTTAATGGGCCTCTGTGTCAGGCCCTCTCGAGTGCGGGACCATGCCACTGCTGTCTCAGGTCCGCGGTGATTTTCCGAGTCACTGGCGGGGACTTGTGTTATTTGTGGCCGGGCCCACTTAGTCCTGGGGTTAGAGGCCGCTAGGCCGCTGATGGCGCTACTCACACGGACGGGCCCGTCGGTGTTCACTCTCCGGTTCCACCCTCTCTCAGGCCTCCGATCTGTCCCCGCTGGCTCCCGCTGGGCCCAGGGTGAAGTGCCAGTTGTTCCGTCTCGGCGGTTCCGTCAGTCTCCGGGGTAGTAGGCCGCAGCCGCGGTCTTGCGTAGCCACGCGCCCCAGCCGAGGTGCACCCCCTCCAGCGGGGACGCCAGGGAAGACCCGGTCCGTGGAGCTCGTCACCGGTGCAGCCACCAATCAGGACCAAACTCACACACAATGTCGCTAGGCGCCACCAGACATAGGAGAAGGCTGTAGGGTGTAGATCAGATCGGCGGGACCCTGGATTAGCCGGATAATGCGGGAGTGGCGCTCCGGAGCCGAGCTACCGAGCGGCCATTCCCATCGGCAGTTAGCCACGCCCCTTCCCAAATCCATTTTTAATCTGGCTAAATATTTAATTGCAGCTTTCTGAAAGAAATCACAAACTCACTCCTGCGAACCCTGGAACCCCAGGTAGAAATTGGTGTTTCCTAAAAGCAGCTGAAGGATGATAGATAGAGCGTTAGGTCCCTCTTGATGCTTATTTAATCTCATACAGTCGGCACATCTCTCATGACAGGAGAGATCCAAATATGTTTTTTTTCTCAGGATCCTAGGTTACTATCCAACCCCCACCAGGTTCTTCCCAAGATTGTGTGGTCTAGATAGCACCAGTCTTTTTCTGTTTCTGTATTGCATATTCCAATAAGTACCCCAAGTGTGACGCCCCCTGGTATCTAAGTAGATGAGATGAACTTAATCCTCTCTCTCGGCACTATGTGCCCCCTCTTTCCACCAGATGTGCGCCCTCTTTCCCTACAATATAGAATTCGAGCATTAGCCTTGTAACCTCTGGATGTCTGCTCTTGGGATGGTAAGTGAGGGTATGTGGAAAAGGTAGAGAATTCTAGGTAATATTGTCATTTTTGACAGCTATTTGCTCTGACGAGGAAATGTTTTGATTAAGCTAATTGGAAAGGTCCATTAATTTTTACACAAATTATGGCTAGTGTCTCTGAAAAGGTTTTTACAAATACTATCCACAAATTCTCTTGAGATACTCTATTTGCCCATTGGTCGACCAAAAGACATGCGGACCTTCCGAGCTTCTGTGCTGTCTGGTCAGATACTTTGATGGGCAACCTCTCTGACTTGGAGAGATTTACTATCAAACAAGATACAGCCTGGAATTGTTGAAGTTCCAGCATCAAGGCCAGAGTTGATGTTTGCAAATTGATGAAGGTAAGGATGATGTCATCCACAAACGCTGTTGCTGTGAAGATGTCCTGTCCCAATTTCAGTCCTTGCAGTTTCTTGTTATTTTGTATTCTTTGTAAGAGATGCTCAAGGACCAAAGCAAACAACACAGTGGATAAAAGGCCTTCTTGCCCCTCATTTGTCAACATTTCTGTGAGCCTGCCTGTGACCCCTACTCTAATTTCCGATGCTTCATACTTTACAAACACTCCTCTCAATGATTTTTTCACCACATCCTGCTTTTCTCAAAACATCCACCAGGAACACCTAATCCACTCTCTTGAATGCCTTCTTGGCATCCAGGGACAGGTCTCTCAAACTTTTCGCTGGGCTATGTCAACAATGTCTAAAACTTTTTTGTATTACATCCTGTGCCTGCGCCCCTAATAATTCCTGCCTGATCTGAACAAAATCTGACAGGAGGCTAT
This sequence comes from Calotriton arnoldi, assembly GCA_963921515.1. Classification (NCBI taxonomy): domain Eukaryota; kingdom Metazoa; phylum Chordata; class Amphibia; order Caudata; family Salamandridae; genus Calotriton; species Calotriton arnoldi. Next base: position 2,192,535 of record CAWUFW010000960.1, read on the forward strand.
TCAGCTTTCTTGCCAATGTTTTTCAAGAATTTTGGTCACCACCCAGATTAATTGTGGATATTGGCTGGTACGACTTACATAGTGTGGAGGATTTTCCTGATTCTCATTTAGGATTATTCATAGAAGATGTGAGGTCCACTTCTGACCGAAAGTCATTCATTAGTGTCATCAAGCTTCCCACTAGCAAGAGTTTAAAGGTCCTATAGAATCCAGCCGAGAACCCATCGAGACATAGGGCATAAATGGGCTAAAAGCTTTGTATAGTCAGTAAGACCTATTTTTGTCATTATGAGAGATTTGAATCTCTCTCCGTAAAAGTCCATCACCTTTGGCAAGTATTTGCCTGCAAGGGAAAGTTATCTGTCATTTTCATTAGTTCGCTCAGACGAGTCATTAAATAGTAGGCTTTATCCATTTCCACAGTCTGAAGTTGATCCTTTAATGCCAAAACTTTTTGACATACCCTTTGTGATTGTGTAACTTTGTGTGTATGTTTTGTCAGAATCACGCTGCACAATATCCAGTTCATAAAGTTTATTTTCCGAGGAAAACGGAACACTCCATGCATTATTGGAGTTCTACACACAGATTCCATTTGCATAGGAAAGAATCCACTTACATCAACACATAACACACCCCCTCCCACAATACAAAAAAAAGGTCCCCTAAGAAGAGAACGTATTATTAAGGAAACTAAAAAAACAAGGTCAAAATAACAATTAACCACACTAATTCTTATCAAACTCCATTTCTCCGCTCTCCACCCCCTCTGCATAGTAATCTTTAAACCTCTTAGGCGGTCTTTTCTCTCTCTTCCTAGAAACTTCATCACCTTTCACATCCATCTCAGGAACCAACCCTTTGTCCACAACACCAAAACTTGATTCACACTCATTCTCCAATTGCATCCCTGATACAGAATTCCCTGTTGCAGAATTTCCTGCTGCGGACAAAGACCTCCCCCTTCATCCACAAGCGGTACCTTAGATGTGTCATTTTCCACCGTGGGCTATGTACAAGTAGTCACACCATCCTCTGCTTCCAACCACTGATTGGCACTCCTAGCCAGACCACAACAACCTTTCTACAAATCTTGTGAACCTACAGCAACACTTTTCAAACTCCACACCTTACCACTGCTTATTCTGACTGCATTTGTAACCCTTCCACCACTTCCTCTGGATAAAAAAACTGACTCTCACTCTTAGACTCTTTATAAGGCTTCTCACTCCTTACCCAATCGCCAATTCCAATACAAAAAGGCTTCACTCCATGCTTAGTATCATAATAAAATTTTGTTTTCTTATGTTCCTCCGTTAATTTTCTCTGTAACAACTCCAGCGACCACTCCTGCACACCAGTACCACACAACCATCCAGGACTATGCTTGGTACTCGGATTCCTTCCTCTCATAAGCAGGAACGGTGACTATCCTGTAACATCATTGCACGTCACTCTCATAGATGCCAAGGTTTCAGATTGCTTATGTGTAACATTTTCATAATTTCAGTGTAATTATGAGTGACATTCAATGACTATGAGTGACATTTTCTCGCAAGCAAAATCAAGCAATGAAGATGAGGGAAACATATAAATATCAGATATTACACTCATTTGAGCAACGAGAAACTCTAAGTAGATCTTAATACTGCTGTAAAGCACCAGAAATGGAAGAGCACTAACCTAGTAAAAAGTAGTAACTCAGATAATCCTCATAAAACAAACATTTTGCGAATATGCCTGGCTCATGTTGGAGGAGGTGTGTGCCAGAGAGACCTCTATAAACCTTCCAGCCCCCTTGCAGTGGCAGGGGGGGGGATCAAGTACATGGTGTCCTAATCTTGAAATTAGTCCAAAACTGGTATAACACCGGCGTGACAACAAGGGCACAGCAAGTGAGTGCACCCCAGGTCACCAAATGAAGCTTCGTCATCTTGAGAACAGGACGATAGAAAGGTCCCCAAAATCTTGATGTTCCCATCAAAGTGAAAGGCATGGGTTTGGGGCTGAGAAGAAAACTGAATGCTTCAGTCAGAGCATGTACTGCAGAGATCTGAGTCCACAGGACTTTTCAAAGTGAGGGAAATGAGGATTTCAAGCAAGTGCCCTTTAAACAAGCACAGAATCAGAAGAAAATGAGACTAAACAAGACATAAAACTAAGAGGTTTTGTTCAATTCAGAAACATCCAAACTACGTGGTACGAAACAATAAGTTTACCAGTGTTCCAGAAATCTCCTTCCTGTGAGGTTTCCCAATCTAATGTTACAAATAAATCTTTATTCTATATGACAGTTCAACTCATTGAAATCGAATAAGACCTATTGCATTCCATTCCTGGGCAGGCTCAGGGCCTCCTGTAGTGACAGACCCACCGCCGGCCCCACCCATTCCTTTGGACCCGGTTTCCAGCGTGCTTCCAAGACCCATAAATCCCCGATATGTGTACCTGAACAATACAGAATATTTTCCCCCATTAAACCATAATTTACCCCAATCTGACACTCTCACAGACATCCCATTGCACTACTTCAGTCCTCTCTCACCTTTGCCACCATGACATGTCCTCCTGTAGTGCCAGGGTGAGCCAGAGCGTCTTTTACCAGGTTGCTGGGAAGAGGGTCACTCAAGCTGCAGACAGTAGGGCTGTACACTGGCTGAAGGTGGCTGTCTGTGCTGTTGAGAGAGTTGGCTTGCCTGGTTGGTGCAGTGACACGCACTGCCACCGCGCTAAGCTGCTCTCTTGTGTTTGACACTTTGATGGCCTTTGTCCGGTCTGCCACATTCTCATTTGGGAGCTATGGTGTACTGATGTGGGCAGTCGGCTGGAGCTTTCATGTGTGCAGGTGCCGATCTCTGGGGCTGCATTGGTAGAGAGCCGCTTTCACTGACCGGGCATGGCTCAGCTGGACTGGGGGTCCTGGGCTGTGATTGTTAAATACTTGCAGCACCGAGATAGCCTTCGATGTGATGTAAGAGCTATAATATGACATTTTATTTACATTAATTAACTTAGCAGGGTCGGCAGGCGGACAGCCGGTACCGATGTCTGGTGGCCACAGGTACCTGGGGGCTGAGGGTGTTGGGGCCAGGCGGGCTGCAAGACTCCTGACACTGAAGGCCTGGCTAGTGCCCTGGAACAATCCTGCAGCCTACGACCCGGTGGCCCTCTGCACAGTGAGCGTGGATTGTGAGGAAGGGGTCTGCGCAGGATGGAAAGGCGCCAGGCTACAGTTCCTTCATTGGTGGTGGGCGTTCTCAAGGGGAAAGGAAAGCTGCAGACTCACCACCTGAAATCGTCAATGTTAATTGACCTCCTCATGACCTGCGGTGCCGGAAAACAGCAGAGCAAGATCGGCGCTGCCTGGAATGGATTCATGTGCTGTTTTCAGCAGGCCAGTGCTGTTGTTTATATCACTGTGTTGCCACTTGGTCCAGCCCATACACAGAGCCCAAACAGCTCCTGGAAGCTATTGGAAGCCTGATAACAGTACACAGACCATAAAAAGAGATTGAAACTGTCCGGCGGCACAATAGCGGTGAGGTGTGAGCAGCGGGGGGGGCTCCTAACTCCACTCTAACTTTAAAACTATCTGATAACTGCCGCAGCACGCTCAACTCGCGGCAGGCGCGGGCAGCCCATCTTGTATTATTGAGCCCAATCTTGGCATTGGGCGATTGTGGGACAAATTGTTGTAGTGTCTCCGTGACACCATCATGCCACTTGAATGTCTAATGGAGCGGAGCGAAGCTAAGTCAGCCCCCAAGCCTGCAGCATTCAGAGTCTCTTGTCAGTCACATGACTCTGTGGCTGCCAGAGCAGTGCAACCATGCCCTGCTTTCCTCTGTGCTAACTATAGCGCTCCGACTTGACAGCTTCAGGAGGCGCTATAAATGCGTGACTTCGCATTTCAGTGCGGTGATGCGGACCACCACACTGAAATGCGTTAGTCTAACGCCTGATGCGTGATACTTGGCAGGGCTGCACTCTATAAGCCCACACTGCTTTTATAACTTGAACTTCCCAGTCACTGTTATTGGCAACAGCTGATTGACGATCTCCCTTGGGTACACATTTAAACCTCTCAACCATGCCGTTGCTTCTAGGATTGTACAAAGACTGGGTCCTGTGTCTAATCACAATTCTTTTCAAATACTCTTTAGATGTTTTGGACAAAAATCACATTCCATTATCACTTATAATATTTACTGGAATACCCTCAGATACACAAACTTTATCCAAGAAATTCACAATCGTACCAGTATCCATTCAATTAACAATATCCACTACCGGCCAACTGGAAAACAAATTCATGAGCACAATGATATACTTTCTTGACTCCCATTCCGGTCCTATAAAATCAACGGCAACCGATTCCCACTGTTTTTTGAGAATCCATTTACTCATCAGTGGTTTCAAAATGTGCAGAGATTTTTCTGCAAAAGAACAGTTAATACATTCCCTCACAAACCTCTCTGCTGCAAAATCTACACCTGGCCACCAAAATAACTTTTTGACTGCAGATTTGGTTCCCACCACACCAAAGTGGCCCTCATGACACAACTTTAGTATCATGGCCCGCAATTCGGCAAGAGGTACAATCCTTTCTCCTCTTAAAATTAGCCCATTCTCAACAGACAGTGTTGATCTGATTTCCCCAAATGGTATCAAACTATTGTGGAGAAGTTCTTGAATAAATTCTACTACTTCCTGTAAAATACTATCCTTATCATATTCCTCAACCTACATATCCTTCTTGATAGCAGGCATACCACAATCATGTACCAAAGCCACTTGAAAGTTGTTCCACACATCTTCACACTCCTTCAACTGTGCTGGAAAACAAGAAAGACAGTCAGACACTACATTGTCCTTCCCAGGCACATACTTAATTTTATAAATTTGACAAAAGCTTGACTCCGCACCCACTCATTATCATGGTTTTTAATAATATACTAGTCAAATAAAGGCATGGGAAAATCACAATTGAATTACATAATGCACAGACTCAAAGAGACTTTTTATTAAAACAGTAATTTCTTAATTCATGATCTTCTCATTTTAAAAAAAAACTTCTTTTTTATTTTGCCGTAGTCAACACATTTCGTCTCAGTGGGAATTCTTAAGGGCTACAAAGCACACACAATGTATACAAACTTTAAAATTAGTATACAAACAAATGAAAAACTAATACAGCAAAACCAAAACACAGCAAAAGACAAATTGCCTATGTCAAATCCTTGATAAAATAGAATTTTTACAGGCAAGTAAACTGCAAGAAAAATAACGAGTTGAGTCCCAGTCTGTTGACCATGTTCAATGTGCATTATTATTGTGATTATTTTTTTAATCAAAATTGCAATGAGGCCAATGGTCATAAAGCTAACTCCCTACAAATTATCAAACATTACCTGTTGCTAAACATGGTGAGGTTGACTGCATGGAGACAAGGGGGAGGGGGGATACATTTACCTATGTGTAAACAGATTATTACTGATTAAAGGGGTTTCACACTGGTTAAAGACAATATGAGTCTATGTCCACCTTTAGACTAGTCATCCCATTCACCCAATTGAATTGTACCTTGGATTGGTATATATTCCCTGTGTGATGTTATGGTCAAATAAGAAGGGTTCCTTCTTATTTGGAAAAGAAGGACGCCTGGACCTCGGAGTGCAATATGTTCTTCCTTCAAGAACGATGATATACAAGGCAGAGGTCCATGCATAGGTAAGCCCTTTAAAGGTCCTGACATATATAAAGCCAAGGTTTCGAACGCAGTATTGACGGTCTTTTGTTGAGGTATCACGAAGGGAACAATTTGTGCAGAGATTGCACTGCTGCGGAGTCCGAAACCTTCTATAGCCCTTTTCTACTTAGTCTACAGAAGTTCAGTCCCATGTGAGGGGGGACCATTGACGATCCTAAAACAAGCATGGAATTTTTTTTTCTTAGAGTTAATTTAAACTAGAGTGATAAAAAGTACGAATTTATGGCTGCATATGCCCTTGGTCACATGCGATCGTCAGCCAGAAGTTCACTATAACCAAACAAGCAAAATACCAAGGACCGCTAGGTGGCCTAAAACCCAATCGTAATGCTCCATCAGTCCTCACAAGCATGCTGTGTGTATTTCTGAAGCAGCGATATGACACGAAAGGCTCCACTGAATAAAGTGGCTGTGTACATCATTACCACAAATACAGAAGAAAACATTTGTGTCAACACCAAAAGGCACCATCCCCACACCTGTAAAAACTAATAGAGGCACCACGCATGCTCCATCATGTGTGTGTGTGTCACGGGTGGCTCAATAGGCAGAAAAGTTGGACAATACAACTGCCATTTCATGCTGCATAATAAAACCATTTCAATAATATCTCCTGGCCAGGCATTAATGTTGTAAGCGAATATGAGATCACCCATCCCACACTGTAAAGCGAAGTTGTAAGTGATGGAGAAAGTCTCACAATTATGCAAGGACCCCATCCTGTAAAGCGTTGTAGTGAGGGATGCAGAAAGTCACACAATTATTCAAAGCTACATGTGGCCTGACCGTGTAGAGGAAAGTTAGAGCCTCCAACCTGCTCAGTACCGATTTTGACTCCTTCATCCACACTAAAACCTTCTCCTCACTGTTGGGATAAAGGATGATTTGCAATTTTCCTTGGTCCAGACACCCCAGAACTGGAGGACCATTCTCTGCAATATACAGCTTTCCTCTTGCACTTCGATTTTTGAACCTGAAAGTTAACCATCTGAATCCCGACATCTCTATTTTCTCTCCACTTTATCCTTCCGGCTGTATGTCTGGTTCTAAAAGTTGTGGACCAATTGTGTTAACAAATTTTATTAATCCAAACATTCTCATTCATAATAGTGTATGGTGATCCAGAATCAGCATAAATTTTGACTAACACACCATCAATTGTCATGTTACATCCTGGTTTCGTTTTGATCAAACCATCATTAATGTTCAGAACTAATTTACTAATTACAACCATGACATTAGAAGACTTTTCAATCTCATTTCCTGAGTTCGTAGTGTCCTCATGAACACACTTCACATGGCTACCCTTCTTCCTGCAAACTCTGACATAATGACCTTGTAGTCCACAACTGCTACATTATTGCTTCAACGCAGGGCAATTTTTACTATATGCACCTTACTATCGCAGCGGAAACATCTGTTGCTCTCCTTCCAAACAGACTTCACTGTCTTCCAATTACGGGAATTCTTATCCTGCTGCCGACCTGTTAATTTGTTAACTGTATCATGTTCCCTGTCATCCTACTTCAAGGCACTTGCGCACCTACCAAACATCTCAGCCTTCCTTACAATTGCTAAGACGTCATCAAAAGGCTAGTCCCCACTAATCCATAACTGTTTTTGGATGGCTGGATTACTGGCGTGCATGACCAATTGGTCTCTAATTAAATCGTCATGTAACTCCCCCCCCTCAAATTTAAGGTCAACAGCAAGCCTTTTAAGTTGTGCCACAAAGTCACCAGATGATTCACTCTTCCCCTGTTTCAGTTGAAAGAACCTGAATCTGGTTATACCTATACAAACCTTTGGTGGAAAGTATGCATCTATATCTCGTTTTGCCACAGCAAAAACATTAGTGTCACCAGTCACTGTCACCTTAGGCATTTGGTTGTAAGTCTTTAACCCATGTGGACCCAGTGAATGTAAACAAATGCATTTTTCTGCTCAGCAGACATATCCTTAGTCTCATTAATGGCTTCTATATAGTTCAAGAAATATGCCTTTCATTCAACCCACTTAATAGTTGGTTCTGACCCAGAAGCCCAAAAGGTGTGAGGAGGTCTAATTGAAAAAGTTTGTTGAGACATATCAGTCAATATTCCTTACAATGTGTGGTCACTCTTACTATTGTCTATATCGTCCCAAAAAAAAGAACGCAGTCTGTTTTTCTCCTAGTCCTCACCTTCCGTTCAGTTCCACTAATTTGGCATAATTTTCTCACAGTACAGTGCCGAATCACTTTAGTTCAATTGCCGTTTAGATTGCCGATACTCGTCATTTAGAAACTCGTCAATTAGATAATTTCAGGGGCCATTCCGATCACTGATTTAAATAAATTGCGAAGTATGCTGTGATCCAAAATGGCGGTCATGCAAGGTCACGCCATTTGACCTCATGTGCTGCCTTAACGTACTCCCACATACGATTGCGATTGAGATGCCACACATACTGGGATGTCAAAGAGCTGCATGCTCTGGGAAGATTCAAATGAAAGTGCAGCCAAGAGGACCAATAGTAAGCTGCCAGCAGTAGATCCAGAAAGTTGAAATGCTTGCAGGCACTTGCTGTGGCACTTCTACTATGCTCGCCTCCCAGTAGTTCTCCCCAAACCATTCTCTTGCATAAGATATTTCAGTTACTCTGCTTTGCAATAACCTGTACAGCAGCGAGCAGCTTCAAAGAGGAAAAAAATCCTTGCAGCGTCCAAATCCCAATGACGTTTCCTTAGATTTTGCTCATCACTAATTTGTTGCGTTAGAATCACGCTGCACAATATTCAGTTCATAAAGTTTATTTTCCAAGAAATAATAGAAGGTAGGTCTCGCCGACTCTGCCTGCAATGTTCTGTGCTCCCACAGAACACTCCATGCATCATCGGAGTTCTAAGCACAGAATCCCAGGACATAGGAAATAATCCACTTAAATCAACACATAACGGTGTACTTTACATTGCCTCCAAGTCAAGCCTCATCAATTTGGCCTTTTCGTCTACGTCTTTTTAATTGCAGGCCCTCTGCTATAAACCTCCTTTGCACCACAGCTTTCAAATTATCCCATACTAACCCATGTGCACTTCACCTCATCCTTGTTCGTTAGGTAATGTTTAATACATGAGGCAATGTTCATGTGTACCACAGGGTCCATAAGTAGTTTCTCAATAAGTCTCCATTGCCCTTCTAGTTCTGAGTGTCTTCATATCTTCAACATCAACACATTTATCCGTTGCCCAGCTGCTTCTTCAGAAACACTTACAAGCTTAATACTTCACAGCTAATGCAATGCCTAGAGTCAACTAGGCCATCTCTCGCCTGTGCTGTGGCAAACTCGATAGAGCAATTTAATTCCTGGACAACAAAACTCTGCATCTCATTATCCCGATTAAATCACTTAAATCTCACAGAAGCCAACCCTCAGCCCAATGGTATAATGATAAACACTACTTGGTAAAGAGAAGTTGCAAAACAATTGAGCAACTTTGGCGTCATTCATACTATCAGTTGGCTAGTTAGAGTTATAAAGAGGAACTATATAATTACAACAAGCTGGTAGGACAAACTAGTTCTAATTATTACCTCATGTGGCTTACTAATTCAGCCAAATCCTCTAATGAGATTTTTGCAATTTATCAATCCCTTGTGCAGCCAAAGGCACTGGCCACCACCCATCTCTATCCTTTCACCTTTTGTAACACCTTGTCAGATTTTTTCAAAATCACTTACCAACTTGATTGAGCCAGTGTAACATCCCTCTCCTCTTCTCAGGCAATTAACGCTCTTTCATACTCTGACTGGACAACTTTTACAGAACCATCCCACGATAACATATTACATAATTAGAACATTATCTCTTCTGGTTAACCCTTTGATTTAATTCCTGTAAAGGTCATCAAAACAATGTCATTCAATCTGTTCGCCTTCCTTATCGTCCGATCATATTCCTGCCGTCCAGAAGCAGGCAATGATTATTCCCCTTCTTAAGAAGGCTCACTGGATCCTCTCTTACCTTCAGATTACAGACCAATCACTCCTATCATTTTTGCTAAACTTACTGAGAAATGTGCCAACTATCAGCATAACTCTTTCCTGGAAGCTCACAATCTCTTTAACCCCCAGCAATCTCTTTTCGTCCAGGGCTGAGCACAGAGATTGTGTTAATAGCAGCTATTAAGGACATCAGGCTCCCGTTGGACAAGGGTGGATGCACTAGCATTGTCCTGCTTCACCTGTCGCCCGCTTTAGATATGGTCGCCCATGACATCTTCCGCACCAGGATGAAGGAGATGGGTATAGGTGGCACTGTGCGGAGTTGGTTCTGCTCGTATTTAAGAGGGCGCACGCTAGCTGTCTCTTTGGGCAACTCCTGATTTCCTTATAAGTCTGTTTCTTGTGGGATTCCTCAGGGGCTGTCCCTTCTCCCTACCCTGATTAACCTTTATGTTGCCCCCCTTGCCCATATGATTGCTTCTTTCGATCTGTTATTTTTGCATATGCTGATGGTACCCAAATTTTTTTCAAGGCTCCCTCTCTGAGGCTCAGACTCTCTCCCAATCTTGTCTTGTCACTTTAGCCACTTGAATAAAGAAGCATTCTTCATGCCGGAACACCTCAAAAACTGAGACTCTTACATTGGCAAACCAGACATATGGCCTTCTTACTGGTGGCCCAGTTCCTTTGGTGCTTCACCGAACCCAGTGGAATCAGCATGCAATCTCTGAGTCATTTATGATTCCAATTGGTCTTTCAGTTTTCAAATTTCAAAGTTAATATCCACCGGTTAATTTAAGCTGAAAGTACTTGGGAAGATTGCCCCCCATTTGCCTTTTGACTCCCGGAAGATCTTGGTCCAGATTTAATATTAAGCATTCTGGACTATTGCAAGTCCGTCTAAATAGGTCTCCTGTGTTTTTGATCCATAAATTACAACTTGTACAAAATGCGGCAGCACAACTGATTAACAACGCGTCCAAATTGGTCTATGCCTCTCGCTGCTGTCTTCCTTACATTGGCTGCCTGCCCATAAACATACTATTTTTACAGCACTCTGTTTGTCACAAAGCTTTATTTCCCATGCGGTGTCTTTCCTAAATGACCACCTTATTTTCATCATACAAACCTAGGCACAAATTGAGATCCTTTCATGTCTGAGCTGTCGTCTTCCCCCGCTAGGGGACGTGCCTATTCCTTAGGAACTACTTTTGTTGGATAGGCTTCTCCTTTATGATATTTGCCCAACTTACTGCAATTTCATAAAGATTTAAAGACTCCTCTCTTTATGCTATAATGCTGGCTTACTGTAACCATGACTTATGTTCTCCGGGCACCAGGACACTCCAGGGTAATCACGCTATTTACAAACTTATTAACATAAGTGTCTGGCTATACCTCCACAGGTCTGCCTGCCCAACTCCTCTAGCCATTTCTTCTCATAGACCAAAATCGCCTCTGAGACCGCACACTTAGTCTGCGATTTAAGATAGATGTCTTGATAATCAAGGTCAGGTCTTCCCCTATTACTGTAGGGCCTGTAGATATATGCAGAATGTTCTCCAATATCTCTGTAAGGTGTCTCTATTGACCAGAATTAGTGGATTAAATGGGTGCTATTGGGAGTGCCTCTGCCCTTGGTGCACCATTCATTAATTGCCTTTTTTCTCCTCACTATGTGTGAATCCTGCATCTTAAATTCTAGCTGTTTGGACAGTGGTATGCCCACCCCAACTGTCGTCTTAGATGCCAAATATTTGTGTTGAAGTGACAAAGTTCTGGATCTCAATTAACTCTGATCTGATTGTACAAGAAGTGTTTCTTGGAAGAGCCATTTGTCCAATGAAATTTGTGGTAGTTACTCTAAAATACTAATTTGATTGGCTTAGTCATTAAGACACTGAACAATGCATGTGGTGATAGTTATTGGGGAAGGTGGGGTCAGGGTTTTTTTCCCCACAAGTCTCACATTTTAATATTTTGTCTTGGTTATGTTACAATTCATCACACTCTTCAAGGAACACCCATTTCCTGTTTTGTTAATTTTGTAGTGGATCATTTCCCTCTATAGTCAAAGCAGTCAGGCCTATGTCAAATGCCTGCCTTCACTTGCTGGTTTTCATCCCTTTAGAATTTCCCATCTTGGTACTTCCTCCTATTATGTTCTACCCTCTGTCTTTCAGGTCTTCATGTGGCAATGCTTTATTCTTTATTTCCTCAATAATTTAGTTGTTTTGCTTTTTCAGTCTTAAGATATTGTGGGCATCCATCAAAGACTTCATGGACCACTAGGCCCCTTTTTATGTGATGGTGAGACAAAATGGATGGCCCCACTTGCACTGCTTGCCTTGCATCCTCAGAAAGGTGGTCATCGGGTGAAACACCTTTCTCTTCTGTAAGATGACTAGGAAAGATTTGCTGTGAGGTAGTATTTTAGGATATTCTTCTTCCACTTGAGCCTTTTCTTCAAAGTAGTGAACATGTACTACAGTGTCTGGGGGTATCAGCTTTTTGCTAGGGCAGCCAACTACTTGATATGCCCCGTCATTCCAGAATGCAATACCATTTCAGTGTTACAAAATGGCCTGGAATAGCTCTTTAATGTAAGTCTTGATGTTTACACCTTGGGCCTCCTTGGACATCCCTCTTATCTGTATTTTGTTTCGGTGTGCTCTAGTTTCTAAATCTACCTGTTTCTCTTGGAGGATCACCTGTTGCTTTTCTAACAGAAACAGACACACTGTGAATTCTTCTTGGTATGTAGTACATTCATCCATCAAACCACTGGAAGAGATGGCTCTTCAGGGTCATATCCAGTCACTCGAGTCAGGGCACTTTGCTGTTGAGCAGTGCTAACCTTCTCAAGTGCACAGGTAGAACAGAGTTCACTTCTCAGGCTTATATCTTTTGGGTAACGGTGACATCACAGGGAGTCCTATCTTCAAGTCCATGTGTGGTTCACTGCCTACTCCTTGCTATAGTCGGGGATGAAAGGGAAAGTCCACATTTGTTTTTCTCTTCTGTCGAGTGAGTCCTCAGTGAGGGCAACTTCTGGAGTGCTCCTGCCAGTCTGTCCCCACACTTCAGTCATCTCTAATCGGTCCCTTCCATTCTGCTTGCCAATGTATGGGCTCCACCATCTTGTGTAGCAGGGATCTGTCTTCTGAGTGCCAGAGAAATTTACAGTGCGCCCCCTCTCCTCTCCAGAGCACAGGTACCACCCTAAATAGTTGTGCTATTGTGACCAGTCAGTAAGCCTCCTGCTTCAGGCGCCTCAGGCCGAAGACTCAATTGGCGACTTACCACAATCTGGTGAACTTGTATGGGTGTCGCTGTTTCACACATGGTGATCTTCAGATTTCTCCCACAATGCAGATGCCAGGCGCTCCCAGGCTTCAGCACAGGAACACACAGCACCTTTGTCCTGGTCTTTAATCTATTGGCCTGTGGCAGGTGTAAATGAGCAGAATCACCTGTCTGCCGTCTTCTTGGGTGAACCGAAAGCCCTCCTTAAAAAATCAGATCTTTCTTTGGAAGCACATGGGATTCTTGGATTTACAGTGCTGGGAGAGAGGAACATCCCTCTGTAGAGCATGCGCCTCTGCCCAAGATGTGACATAGCAAGCTGTAATTTTTTGACCCCTATCTCAATGCACATGACAATCGTACGTGTGCACCAGAGGTGTTTTTGTGAGACAGAGTTAGACCCAGTGCATGGCTTTGTGTTCAGACGACTCCTTTGGAGGAGTGTGACTGTTTTCAGTTCACCAAGTTGTAGAGGACAGATGGTGGTGGCAGCGAAATCGATCCTAGTCAAGACAGGCATTCTTACTTGTCGCTTACTAGGGAGAGTGGCCTACAGGCCTCTCTCGTGTTTTACATTTGGTCTGTAAGTCCCCTGCTACAGGATCATGAACCCATTCATGTGGGGCTTGGATGCAGCTTTTACCATACTTGTATGTGTAGAAGGTGCCTGTGGAGCACATATAACATGTGGTTTTAGCCACTCTAGATTCCAGTTTGTGCCATTACACTCTTAGGTCTAAGATGGCGGGGTGAGAGAGAGCCCAGACAGCAGTTGCAAATTGGAGCAGTCTACAAGGACATTCCAGGGAATCTTTGTAGTGGGTCAGACAGAGACATGTTAAAGGAAACCGAGGTCTCACTTGAAGGTAAGGAGTTTGCCAATGCCCTTTCCTGGCCCATTGTTCTTTGGAAGGGCTGCCCCCTGCAGGTTAACAAGTAGATCAGTGGGGTTACCTCCTTAGCCTTTATGCTCCTTTTTTGAGTATCTCCTGACATCAAACACCTAGCTCCCCCTTCCCTTCCTGCTCACACCTGTGACAAAGACCATTACTGATTCAGTCTGCTTGAAGTGATAAAAGAGCACAGTGCCCAGAACCAGTCACAAAACTGAACTGCAGAAATGCATAAGGAGTGTCTGTAACCTGGGTATAAAGATGTGGAAAAAACTTTGTGTCAGCGTACCAAGATTTATTGACCTGAAGTCTGTGGTCCCCCGTCAGTGGCAACCAGGAGATTCTTGTGAACTCCAGGGTACGGGTAACTTCCTCCAACTTACCTTGCCAGGTTCTGGACCAGCAGTCTGGAGAAAACTGAACTAGTCTGCCTCTTTGAGGGAAAGAAACGATTAGCTACTCACAAAGAAGGAGAGGGGGCTATGAAGAAGCTAGGGCATGACAAATCGATAACCACGTCATGACAATAGTGAGACTTGCACTGCTGTTTAAGGGGTGAGGTTGAGTGCCCTAACGTGCCCCCACAGCATAAGCAATTGCAGGACACGTGAAGCTGTAGGTGTTGTAGAATTTGACAGTGAGTGAGTTCCACTGTGTCATCTAGTGCCAAGAAGTATCCAAAGCGCTATAGAGCTTTTGACTGCTGCCTACGATTGAGCGATGAATAACTTAGAAGTGCAGAAAGATCAACACCAAAAAATGAGACTGCATTCACATGGAGTGTTCAAAGCTGCGACCTGGGGAGGACACCTAGCTTGTTTAGGTTGAGTGTTTTGTGGAATGAGTACAACGAAGACCCAAGCGGCAAGATCCCAAGGACCCCAAACACGCAGGCTTTTCTCAATTGCTGCCGGCGCTGATGTGAGTTGCCTTAGGTTACGAGAACCTCTGTCCTTATCAAGGCGTGCAACCCTGTTGTGGGGGCGAGGACTGCAACATACCTCCATGGTGAACTGTGCAGGACGTACACCACCTGGTACAGGGCGCTGCACCAGATGATCAGGGACACCTGCAGACGCTGTTTGCTTGAAGGGTCTTCACAAACTTTCTTTCAAGGACAGAAAGGTACTGTGGCATTGCAACCCAAAAAGAAGGAAAAGTGCACACTTATTTGAAGGGCAGAAACACTCTCTTGAAACTAAGGTAAACTAGAAGAGCTACCCCAACAGTCCACTGAGATCCCCCTCAAAGGGCCAAGGGCCATTGCACTTTACCACAGAGACTGTCCCCAGATTATCATGGGCATTGTTGCCGTTTAGTATCACTGATGGCTGTTCTCTTAATTATGTTCAGTGGTTTCTGTTTTGTGTCTTTGTTTTGTGAGCATAAAATGTATTTTAATTAGAAGTACTGCCTGGACAGTAATTTATTAATTATTATCCGATTCCATTTGAGTTCTGAGTCTCTAACCCCACATCTCCCCCTGAGTAAACATTGCATTGCTCGACCTCGCTACCCAATGGGTCAAGTGCTAAAGGGGTGTACTTGGTGTTCATTTTTGCATCCAGTAGTAGGGTTCAGCCCCGGGACATTAATGGTATACAGCTTAGAACCACTCAATCTGAGCCCAGTAACGGGATACTAGTTGAACGTTCGTGTATAGAGTGCCAGCAATGCATTAAAGATATATGTATGTACCACACAGATTGGTTTGTATGTACTGTGAAGGATTTTAAATACCAATAAAATCTGGTTAAAAAAAAAAATCTGAACCCAGTAACACCTGTTGCCCCAGAACTCCTAAAAAAGGTTCCACACAGACAATAAATCTGGTAACACTGTCTTTGTCCCATTGGGAGCCAACATGTATGCTTGCACCCTCTTGTAATTCTGTTTCCATTCTCCACCACATCTCACTGCCAACTGCACAGCAGCCTTCATTCCCACATTATGCTTTTGCATATGATCCCCAATTTACTATACACTCCAACTGTATAGCAAAGTTAGGCTCTTGGCTCTCCGGGAGAAATGAAGTTGAGCAGTCAAGGCTTACTATAGGAAATGGTAGGGGTTAGAAGCTCTTATACAGCATGACACAGCAAATAGAGTTGCAGAGGTGCCCGCCAGAAGATAATGTCGCTATACACTCGGGCCTTTGCGTCAGGTGTTTCTGGCTCTGTATTCAGCACTGGACAACTCAATCGTCTTAAGCCCCAGGTACTGAATTTCCAGTAGAAAATGTAAAAAAAAGTCCACATAGCCCAAAATTCACCATCCTAACAAGAAGAGGCCCATCTCAGTAAAGGCAGTGGTGGAGTCTTAGGATGCCAAAAACCCCACGTGTCCTGTTCAGTGGCTACCATGCATCTGTTAAATTGCTCACAGATGGCACACTGTTTGAATATGTTTGGCACGAGTTGAAGATCCAACTTTTCTCTCGTTTTTCAGTGGGTGGAGATGTAATAAGAAGTCATCACCCACTTTTGCATCCCAGGGTTACCAACTTGAAGTGTCATTATCTGCTAATAGGCCTGAAGAAAGTGATGGGTATTTAACAGAGTGGCAGGGCTCCGCCAAATATATTCACCAAGATATAAAAGCAACATTAATAGAGCTGAAAGGAAGTATTGCAGGGCTAGATGCTAAACTGGATGCACTATACTGCAAGGTGGGACGTACACAAATGAGGCTGGATAAGCAAGGCAACAAAATAGATCGAGCAGAACAAGGAATCTTCACTATAGTCAACACTGGGAACACGACTACCTCAGTGGTTCAAGCGATCTAGTTGCAAATAATTGTAATGCAGACAAACATCAAGGCTTGGTGGTGCACTCCAGGAGAAACTGTGTGCAACCTTGGAGTGGAAGAGAAGAAGCAAATATCAGACATGGAGACCTTTGTTGAAAAGTTTCTTCAAGATCTTGTTGCCAGCACTTTCTTCTCTCACTGCTTCAAGGTGGAGCTTGCATACAGGATTCTTTCAGTGCGTCCTCCGAGTGGCAGGCATCACTGTCCCGTTATTGCACACTTATTGAACTATTGAAATGGAAATACAGTACTCCGATTGTATGAACAGAAGGGGAAACAATATATAAAGCTTCATGACTGATGTTTTTTCCATACTTCACCGCAACGGTACAATCAGAGAAGAAATCCTCCTACAACTTCAAGAGAGTACTAGCAGAGAATGGTGTAACGTATGCTGCGCTCTGTCTGATGAAACGCCGAACAGAACCACTGGAATAGGTGCACTTTTCAGGGCTGCTGCGGATGCTAAAGATTTTATGGAGAGGAATATTCTTCCTCATTGGAGACCTCATACATAGCTCACTAAAGGAGTTGAGAGAGACATAATGGTACCAGCAACAGAATCCAATGGAAGGCAGCGAAGCGCAACACAGGCTACGCTAAAAAGGCCTAGTGAACACAGACGAGAGTGGAGGAGTCGCCCATCACAAAGCATATCCTTAAATGATGATCAGTTTTGAACTAGGTTGAAAGTTTTACTATGTCCCTCTTGAAGAGTTACTGATCGAGAACTATGGCATTATGAGTGGGGTTATAAGTGGCACTGGCGTGCTGAATTGATTTCTTGGCTGCAGTGGTCATACAGTTACAGCAATATGTGCAACCACCCTCTTGTTTCCACTAAGTTACTTTGCTTGAATTTACATTTAGTGGGGGCATTGTTTAATTGAGATTGCATTGAGTGTTTTTCAGTGTGGGTGAACGGCCGGAGGGCTACAGAAAACAGCTGAATTACTTACCAAATTGTTACGACATTGGCATGGTGTGCTAAAAGAATGCATTAATTCTTTTCGTAGCAATGCTACAGATGAAGACATGGGCCGATTCACAAACATAAGTTCTCATGGGGTAGAACTACTTCTGCTCCTAGGTGTAAATCTCCCTTATATTGCCATTCACCATTTCTGAGAAGAGGATTTAGAGCCAAGAGTCTCCACCCCTCAAAAGATGGGATGCAGACTCCTACGTCTTAATTTACACGTGTAAACGTCCAATTATTAATTTTCTATCTATTGGTGGAGATCAATCAATTAAAAAAATTAATTTACCCATCCTCCCTAACATGTTTATTTTTTGAAGTACACTTAGGTAAAAGTATTTAAATACTTATTACATTTTCAAAATAAAAGGTTACATTTTTAATTTAAGGTTATTATTGATTAAAACGAATTACTAATTATACTTAATATACTTTTAATTTAGAATTGATTACATTATGAGGTGTCGATTTAATTCCCTGTGTCCGTTGTGTTCTATGGGAGTGTTGCAGTGTCAGTGGTTCGCCATGTTTGGTGCTTAACTTACTTCAGGGCTGGGCTGGAGTACATTTAATCTTGTTTTGCCACTATTAAGGTTGAAGAAAATAAGTTACTTACCTGTAACTACGGTTATCCAGTATTGGTATCTTTCATAGATTCACATGCCTGAATCATTCCCCTTCGTCGAGATGGGAGTCCCACAGTAAAATATACAAGTAGTGCTATAAATAATACATATGCTAAAATGGCCCAAGGCCATCTAATAGTAGCCTATCTATGTCCTTTTTTTTTTTTTTTAAAAAGGACCAAATGTTGGCTTCAGCCAATCAACTGTTAGCACCCTCTAGAACACTCCCAGCAGAGGCAAGTTCTCTTCAGATTTTGTGGAGAGGTGTGGTGCAGCGGCCAGGGCAGCTGACTTCGGAGCACAGGGTTCACGGTTCGATCCCCGGCTCCGGCGGCAGCTCAGCTCAGCACCGTGTGACTCTGGGCAATAGCTCACTTAATTTCCACGACGGCCCCCAGCGCCTTGAGACCCCTAAGGGTGACTAGTTCGCGCTTTACAAATACGGATTTAGATTTTCTAAGCACAAGTGGGACGCAAGGATCCCAAAATCAATGAGAACTGACTCCACGGGGAGGAGGGGAAGTTGCATGTGAATCTATGAAAGATACCAATACTGGATAACCGTAGTTACAGGTAAGTAGCTTATTTTCTTATCCAGTATTGGGGTATCTTTCATAGATTCACATGCCTGAATCAGAATAGCAAGCAGTACCATAACTGTACTGTTGGTAGCGGAAGGTGGGAGACATGTAATTTCAAACTCCCAATAATTATCCACTATCCTTTGCACAATGCATGTGCTAAACGTTACAGTATATTGAAATATTAAAACCAATAATGTTGAGGTAAATATTCAAAGATACATCACAATCCATATTATGGTACAAATTGTCAAATACAGTTACATGATCATTTACCTTGATTGAAATAAATAAATAAAGAATTCCTCTTATGTAAAATAAAGAGGCTGACCTTAGTTAAAGAGATGACACAGTACAGCTTGGTCAACCGCTGCATCCTCTCGTTGTGTAGATTGCAGGCAGTAATGCTTCTTAAACGTGTGGACATTCTTCCATGTCGCAGCACGGCATATCTTGTCTAATGTCACTCCTGCAAACAAGGCTGCAGATGCAGAGACTGTTCTGGTGGAGTGTGCTTTAGCCCTTACTGTCAGAGGCTTGTTAGCCTTTTCGTGGCAGAATTGTATTGCAGATGCGACCCATCTGGTGATCGTATCCTTCGTTACTGCCGTTCCTTGTTTTCCTTGTCCGTAAGCTACCAGGAGCTGATCCGTTTTCCTTATTTCCTTTGTGTTGTGAAGATAAAATTTCAAGCATCTTTTGATATCCAACGAATGCAAGGCCCGTTCTGCTGGACTAGATGGGTTTGGAAAGAAAGATTGTAATATCACTGGCTCGTTGAGGTGAAATTGCATTGGTACTTTTGGAATGAACGTTGGGTTCGTCCGTAGAGTTACATAATTTTCAGTGAAATGTAGAAAAGGTTCTTTGACTGTAAAGGCTTGTATCTCACTCACTCTTCTTGCAGAAGTAAGAGCTAGCAAGAGGGATACTTTTCATGTGAGAAATTTAAGTTCCACTTTGTGAATCGGTTCAAACGGTTGTCTCATCAACTGCGCCAGGCCCACATTGAGTTTCCACTCCGGAGGAGGCGCGCGCACTGGAGGAAAAGCGCGGAAAAGACCTCTCATGAACTGCTTTACGAGACTAAATGCACAGAGAGAAGGAATCTGAGGCGATTTCCTGTACCGGGAAATTGCAGCCAAGTGAACCTTTACAGAAGAGAAAGTGAGACCTGATTTGGCCAGAGAGAAGAGATAAGGCAAAATCTGTTCCGCAGGAGCTTGGAGTGGGTGAAAGTTATTCCTTTCGCACCAGAAACAGAATTGTCTCCATTTCAAACGATATGTTTTGATAGTGCTTTCAGCACGGGATTTGGCAATGATCTCTCTGCATTCTTGTGGTATGTTTAAGTCCTTAAATTCAAGGAATTCAGGAGCCATGCGTTCAAATGAAGCGAGTGAGGGTCCGGATGGTTCACTTGACCTTTGTCCCTCGATAACATCGTTGAGGATGGCAACAGGCGAATGGGTTTCGACTCCGATAGTAGAAGCAGTTCTGAGAACCAGTATTGTCTGGGCCAACGTGGTGCTGTCAGGATCAGGCGACAGCCTTCCGATTTCATCTTGGTTAGTACCCTGGGAATTAATGGAATGGGGGAAAAGCGTAGGCATAAATCCCTGATCATCGCATTAAAAGGGCATTCCCCCTTGACCCTGGTAGAGGGAATCTGCTGGCATAGTACTGGCATTTGGCATTCTCCTGCGTTGCGAAGAGGTCCAACGCTGGTTTCCCCCATTTTCGAAATATCTTGTCCAGCTGAATTTGCTCGAGTTCCCATTCGTGACAACTGGTTTGGGACCTGCTTAATGTGTCTGCTAGGGTATTGTGCAGACCTCTGACATGCTCAGCCTTTAACGAGATTCCATGGTGTGTTGTCCACTCCCATAATTCTTGTGATTCCTGGGATAGTGTAATGGATCTTGTTCCTCCGTGTTTGTTGACATAGTACATGCTGGTCGTATTGTCTGTACGAACCAACACGGAGGAGCCTGCTAACCTTGGTAGGAAAGCTTGAAGGGATAGGAATATGGCTTTGAGCTCCAAGCTGTTGATGTGCTGCTTCTTTTGCACTGGAGACCATTTGCCCTGGATCTGTAAATCCTGTAGATGACCTCCCCAGCCTTCCATGGATACGTCCGTTGTTAGAATGAAATCTGGGGTGCTCTGTAAGAAAGTCAGGCCCTGAACAAGATTTGTTGCCTGACACCACCACAGTAGAGCTTTCATCATCCGTGCAGTTATTTGAATTACATCTTCGAAGGACCCCACGGCTTGTTGCCACTGTTTCTGCAATTCCTCCTGAAGAGGCCTCATTTTCAGTCTGGTTAGAGGTACCAGATTTATCGCTGACGAGCACATTCCCAGGCGCGATTTGTACCTCCGTACAGAAACTGACTCTTTTCTTGAAATGGCCTTTGCAAGCCTTTGTAGAAGTATCTGTCTCTCCTGAGACAAGAATGCTTTGCTATGAATGGTGTCTAAGGATGCTCCCAGGAAAGATATTACTTGAGTTGGATGTAAGATCGATTTTTCCCTGTTTAGGGTTAGTCCCAACGTATTGAACAAATGAAGGCAGACATTCGTTGCTCTGTTGGCCTCCTCTGCAGTTGCTGCTTTGAGCAGCCAGTCGTCGAGGTATGGAAATACTTGAAACCCCTGGGACCGCAGGGTCGCCGCCACTGGTGCCAGGCATTTGGTGAAAATCCGTGGTGCCGATTTGAGTCCAAACGGGAGCACTTTGAATTGATAGTGGGTACCAGCCACTGTGAACCTTAGGAATTTCCGGTGTTTCGGATGGATTGGGATATGGAAATATGCGTCTTCCATGTCGAGCGAAGTCATGGAATCTGCTCTTTTAAGCAGCCCAGGATATCTGAGAGTGTTACCATCCTGAACGTCTGCTTCTTGAGAAACTTGTTGAGATTCCTTAGGTCCAGAATTGGTCTCCATTCTCCTGATTTCTTTTTTATTAGAAAAAAACGAGAATAAAAACCTTTCCCCTTCTGAGTAAACGGCACTTCCTCTGTTGCCTCTTTGAGAAGCATGGTCAAGACTTCTTTCCGTAATAAGTGAAGACGAGGGTGAGGGGGACCCCTGGGTGGAGTGGTTGGTGGTCGCTGGAGGAACTCCAAAGTGTGACCATTGGTGACTAGGTCCAACACCCAGCGATCTGATGTTATTTCGTGCCAGCGTTGCACATGACTGGAAATTTTCGCACCCACCGGTAGGGAGGGAAGATCGGCTGGTACCCTGCCACGTTCATTGCTTTCTGCCTGAGTCGCGGCCTTGTTGGGATGCTCGCTTGCGGCCTCCTTGGCGAGAGAAACCAGCTGTAGATGGTTGGCGATAAGATGAGGTGTTATAAGAATGCTGATATTGGGTTTGATATGGCTGATATTGTTGAGCCCTCTGGTATCCTCCTTTGTAATTGGCGAATCCTCGCCCTCTAGCACCTCTGAATGGTGTTCTTTTGTACTGTAGAGCGCCCAATGACTTTGCAGTATCAGTATCATTTTTAATTGCCAAAAGGGCGTCATCAATGTGCTTTCCGGAGAGTGACTCACTGTCAAAAACCATATCTAGAACTTTCACTTGTACTTCAGGTCTAAAGGTGGTCGCTCTTAGCCATCCCTGACGTCGAAGTACAGCCGCTCCAGCTAACTGTCTAAAACCAGTATTAGCCACATCAAGGGCACAGTCAATTGTTTCAGAAGCTGCACACTCACCCTCCAGCAGTATCGTGCGTGCATCCTGTCTGCTTTCCTCCGGGATGAGGTCTATTAGCCCTGCCATGTTGGACCACAACTGGCGGTCAAAGCG
The DNA here is from genome assembly GCA_963921515.1 of Calotriton arnoldi. Lineage (NCBI taxonomy): Eukaryota > Metazoa > Chordata > Amphibia > Caudata > Salamandridae > Calotriton > Calotriton arnoldi. Next base: position 2,215,306 of record CAWUFW010000960.1, read on the forward strand.
GCCGATAATGGCTAGAGCATTCGCTGCTCTGATAGTTACAGCTGCCATAGAAGAAAATCTTTTGCCAAGAATGTCCATTCTACGCCCTTCCTTATCAGGAGGGGTAGTAACCAGGGTAGCCAGGTTTTTAGATCGTCTTTGTGCTGCCTGAGAGATGACCGATAAGGCAAGACGGAGAATCATCCGGAGCTCTATACTTCTTTTCCACACGAGGTAATACTGGTGGAATGGACGCTGGTGTCTTCATAATTCTTATGCCCTTCTGCCATATATGGTCAATGACAGGTATGGAGCGTACCACTTTCCTTGTGTCCTTCTTGAAATTGTATAGGAAGCACTCAGTTTGCTTAACAGTCATGGGCAGATGAAACCTGTTGGCTGCCCTCTGCATTAAATTGTGAAACCCCCCGATATCCTCTGGAGGAGAGTCTGACGGAAGGTGTGGAGGAGGGGATGGTGTAGGAATCACATAGTCATCCCAAGGATCAGGGGCAGTTATTGGATCTGGCAGTTCACCTTCCTCTACCTCTTCTTCAGAGGAGGAAGTGTTATGTGCTTCGGGGTCGACTGCCCCCAAGCCCGGTAAATTCACAGGTGTGCTAGGCAGTTGAGAACCTGGTGTTCCTGTAGGTTCTTCCACTTGAGGAACCTGATTCCCTGACTGATGTTGCGTGGGAGGGAATATTTGTTTATAATCCGCCAGCATGGCTTGAAGGTCCTCAATTAATGATGGCGGTAAATGCGCCGTGTCCCTGGGACGTGGTTCCGGTCGGAAATTAAAATGGTAACTAAGACGTGGCATATACCCTTGTTGGTAATACTACGCCTCTTCTTGAAAATCTTAATCCTCCTCGTCATCCTCCTGGCACTTCACATGAAGCTCAGATGGGCTGTGAGCTATACCATATAGGCCATCATCGTCATCATCATCATCCTCTTCCTCTACATACCCTTCCAATAGATGTGATGGAAGTAAAGGCAATACTTTGCTATAGTCCTGCATAGAATGTAAGAATGTCTTTGTCACTCTAGTGACCTGAGTGATCCTCGTCGATGGAGGCGTCGACGGTGGAGAAATCACTGGAAAAGGTATTTCCTTCGTCGACGGTGCAGTCGTCGACGGAGCTGGTATCAACGATATCTTCGTCGACGGTGTCATCGTCGACGGTATCATCGTCAACGGTGTCTTCGACAACGGTGTCTCCGTCGACGGTCCCTTTGTCGACGATGTCTTCGTCGACGGTACCTTCGTCGACGATGTCTCTGCTGTCGACGGTATCTTCGTCGATGGACAAACAGTGGACGAGTCTTTCGGCACAGGGATCTTCGTTGATGGCGTCGCAGCCGACGGAGAGACGTCGGTGGTCTTCGACGACGATGAAGCCTTCGTCGTCGATGGGGAAACTTTGACAGAAAGAATAGGAGACTGGATCGCCGTTGTTGTTACTGTTGCCGTCGACGATGTTACACAGATTGTCGTCGACGAGAGAGAGATTGTCATTGGCAATGGCTTTTTAAAAATGTTCTTACTCACAGGATCAGAAGAGGAGGTTCTAGGGCGATCTCTTTCTTTCCTGACTGGTGTAGAGGGCACAGACAATGCCTGTTCAGAGGCGTGTTTAGCCTCCTTCTCCTTACTTGAAGCCCTTTCTTGGGAAGTTTTAAGGTGTTTTCTCCCCTCACCTGAGGAACGGTCCTTGGCTCTAGCCCTCTTCTGGGATGATGAATCTCTGCCCTCCTCTTCATCCAAGGAATGAGATTGCTGTTTTGTGGTCTGGAGCCACAATATTAGTCTTCCCTCTCTGTCCTTGAGGGTCTTATTTGAGAAGGTGTGTCAGATTTTACAATCTCTCACCTCATGCCTAGGATATAGGCAATAAATACATTCCTTGTGTGGCTCATTCACATGGACCCTTTTCTTCCCACAGGTAATACAAGGGCAGAAAAGGCCTTTTTTTGTCTGACATGATGTCCAGATTTGTTGAAGAGAAGAAACTGAGTAGCACTCAGGGAGACTCCCTTCCACACGACGTGCGGTGAAAATCTGAAGAGAGCTTGCCTCTGCTGGTAGTGTTCTAGAGGGTGCTAACAGCTGATTGGCTGAAGCCAACATTTGGTCCTTTATTTAAAAAAAGGACAAAGATAGGCTACTATTAGATGGCCTTGGGCCATTTTAGCCTATGTATTACTTATGGCACTGCTTGTATATTTTACTGTGGGACTCCCATCTCGACAACGGGGAATGAATCAGGCATGTGAATCTACGAAAGATACCCCAATACTGGATAAGTATATAAATGTAGGAGTGCATTTTGTAAATTGCAGTGGTATGCACTAGTCACTCAATTCTGTTTAGTTCCCTGTATACAGGGCCGAAACACTCTTTCTTGGTGCTACTATTGCACAAGGCAAATGTGAGACAGCATAAGAAAGGGTTAATACTATTGCAATCCTTAGGGTCACCAGAAACCTTTTATATGATTCTTAATTTGATAAAATCAGCCTTTTATATTAGGAGTAGATATGATGCTTATGGATGATTTTTAGTCACTGAAATGTGTTATATTTTTAACAATTTGTACAAATATCCCTTAAGGGTTAATGTATGATTTTTTAATCATTGCATATCCTACTTGATGATCACAAGCCACATATCTTGAATTGAGCCCTTTACTTCATGAATTAGACATTTTGTCATTGGCTACCAAATGAAATTGTATTTATTTAATTCGTTATGCAATAAATTGTTTCTTGTTCATGTATTTTGAATAACATGAACATTTTCATATATGGGTAAAATTTGTTTGGAATTTTAATGTATTCTATTTTATAATTTTTTGTGCTTTTATGATTAAACATTAAAGATTAGGGTTTCTTTTAGAAGCATTCAATACCTATCTAAGGGGAATCTGCATTTCAAGGAAACAAGGTGTTTTGACTGCACGTCAGAACAAGCTAGGCACACTTGAAATGAGACTGGAAGATCTTATTAGCGCACAAATGATCCAATGACAAAACATTACTGCAAGAGCACCCGTCACTGGACTAAATTAGTTCAGGGAGGCAGTCAAACAAGAAGTGGTCTCCCTACACTGGCAGGGAGCAGAGAAAAAACCTGGTCAAATAGAAAGACCCATTTATTTGCTTGCCTAATTGCTGAAAATTGAGTTACAAAAAACAGATATCGCTTGCATTAAGGGCTCTGTGGCGCAATTGTGATTGATTGGGCAGTTAATTAGGCCTTTAGAAATTATTACCGGGCACTCTACTCTACCCAGGTGGGTCCTGGGTACTTCCCTGCCACAGTCAAAACAATACCTAGAATGGGTTACAATGCCATGGATTCATGGGGAGGTGGGAGAACAGTTTAATCCTTCCCTAACCAAAACAGAAATACTGAGGGTTATCTTATTGTGTGTTTACTTCAAGACTCCTGGCCCTGAAAGTATATCATGGGAATTTTGTAAGCATTACAAAATACAATTGACTCCTCATCTTTTGGAATGATATGATGAAGCCCTTGAGAAGGCAGGTTGCCTAACAAACTATGGAGTACCACATCATATTGCTCCTTAAGCCTGGTAAACCACAAGATAACTTAGGATTGTGTAGGCTACTGTTACTTTTAAACTTTGCCTGCAAAGTATTTGCCAAAGTGCTGGCTGACAAACGATTTCTACTGATTTTGGTGATGATTGTGTCCGATCAGATAGGCTGGTTCAAGAATGGTCGGGGTTTAGCACCTTAAGAAGAGTGGTAGTAGGAAGACTCGGTGAGGTACTGGACCAGACTTCGGATCTTCAGATTTGGATGTATAGCTCTAATTAAGATGCTAGTGGTCCCCAGATTTTTCTATCTTTTCCCTATGAGACTGCAGGTGCGGATCCTTGTCTGAATGGAACTCGGGTGTGTAATACTAATCTGGGCAAACCGTCTGCCTTGGTTGAAGTGGAAATTGCTGACACACCCTTATGATAAGCAAGGTCTGGTGGCCTCTGACCTAGAAATTTACTGTCTGTTTCCTCAAACTAGTTGTGGTTCTGTTTGGTTTGTGGAGGGTCAACATTCCCCATATGCCCATGTAGACATCCTTAGCTCAAAGTGTCTTGCTTGAGGGGATTTTCGTGGGCAATAGTGCACAGGGAAGTAAAGAAATACATCTATGGAGCATTGTGCGGTGGGGTTGGAAGAGACTTGTGGCAAAGAATGGGCTAAATATGGGTTGCCCCCCTGTTCAGTATTTTATAGACATTCCTGTTATCCCTGTCACTCCTGAGAAGAGCAGTAAGGCATCACTAGATAAAGTGCATATTTCGATCCGGGGAACTTTTTCCAGGACGACGTATTTCAGAGTTCTGATTCTTTTAAAGAAGGTAGAAATTCAAACACCTGTGGAATATTTACCTGTTATAGAATAAGGTATGCAATTTCTGGTCTGTCTGAATGTTTCCCACCCCTGCCTAAGACATTTAAGCTACTAGGTAAGGCTAAAAGTATCCAGTTGGAAGACAAGTTTCAGTGCTATATAGGATAGCACTAGAAAATTGCGCAGAAAATAAAGCAACCAATAAAGCAACAAAAAAAACTGGGAGTGATCTTAGACAGTGATTTTTAATGACTGATGAGGACTTTGAATCATTATTGGGCAGGCAAAACTGGTCTCGTTTTTCTATGGGCATAAATAAGTTCAATTTAAATCTGAACATCATGTGTAGCAAACACTTAAAATGCTGCAACAAATGTAAACAAACTCCATGGGGTAATGTGGTGGATTTGAATTTTCGAAGGGTGGCTTTCAACTGTCCAAATATGTGGTGCAAAAAAAAGCTCATTGTCCAAGATCACTCCCAGTTTCTTTTGTTGCTTTATTGGTGAACGAAATGGTAAGAACAAATGAGTTGGGACGCTGTGGGATGGTGTTGATAGGTTGACCTCTATGACCGAAGCCCATTAATAAGACCGCTCTCCTACCCTTGCTAAGACTTTTGTGGTAAAATGTCTGCATCTTAAATTCTAAATAGATAAATAGAGTTTTTCCTAAGATAGGTCACCCACAGTGTGAGAAGTTGGCCTGGTATATGCTGTCCACTTATTAAAGTGGGCACCCTGTACCAGTCCGAACAACCCTTATGGTGATTTAAGAGGTCAAAGATAACCTTAGAAAGCTATCCAAGTGGTAGCTGTGGAGAGCAGCCTTCAGGCTTAGTCTTGAAGAAATTTTAAGCAGCTAGTTTTACCACCAGAATGCAACCTTATAGTATTGGTTAACTGAAAGGAGAACCACAAAGTAGTTATAAAAATATGTATTTATTTATATAACACTCTTTAAGCACGACACAGTATCTTCTGCACGAAGATACTCACGAAGCACACAATACTGTAGCACAGAAATAATCGTAAGTAGCACTAATGCACAGTGGGCTCCAGGGGGAGACCAAACAATATACTAAAATAGTGGTGTAAGAACCACGACTTGAGTCAAGACTGTGTCTAGAGGGTGTAGAATCGCTGGGACCCCAAGGAACCACCCAAGGTGAGAAAGAAGGGACCCCACGGAGGACCGGTGCCGTGTGGGAACACGACCGCGTGCGCCGCACAATTCTATGGGAGAGTCGCGGTTGAAGTTTTATAGTTTAAGGACCCTTCTAAGTGGACTTCGAAGAAGCCTCATGGAACTTAGGAGGTTGGAGAGCCACCCCACCTGTGGATACCGTAGTACCAGAGTTACCTATCCCAGGGAAGCCGGTGCATCGGTCTGAAGTGGCGTCGGAAACCGCTGTTGATCTCTACGGAGGACTTCGAAGAAGAGCCACTGCTGGGAAGAAGAAAAGTGTCCGTTGGAATCCAAAGGTGGATTCTTGATAAAGAGTACCTGAAAGCAGAGGGGACAGAGTCTGGGTCATTCAGGAGTGATCAGGGGCTCGGTAGACGAATGCCCACCGATGTCGGGTGCTTCAGGTGCGTTGAGGGTGTTCTAGACTCTGCAGCCCCAGGGACCAGGAGACGTTGAGGACAGCCAGGAGCCGGATACCAGCTGTCCCACAAAGGATGTCGAGTGCTGAGGGGTCGATGTCCAGCTGGAGCACCAACAAGCCTTGGCAACGGCAAACCAAGCAGAAGGTCAAGAAAGGTTACGGTTCGGACCAGCAAGGTCCAGGAGACTCAACAAACACAGGGGAGTCAGGGTAAGCCTGGAGCAACCAGGGTAGCCCAAGAAAAGCAGTGTTGACCCTCAAGAGGACCCACAGGCCGGAGGCACAGGAGTTGCGAGGAGACCTCGAGCAGTTTCACAAAGCAGCAGCCCACAGAGCACTCGGTGCGAGGAGGCCGGACTTCTTTGTAGGAAATGGTGCCAGAGGTTGGGGCTACTTGGAGCCCAGTGCACTTGCTCGGGAAACGCCAACAAGCATATGCACTTGCAAAAGTACGCGGTGCACCGGGGTACGGGTATTGCAGCCCACACGAGGGATTCTGACCTCAAACTTGGTAAGAGGGCAGCTCGGACCTCGAGGGACTTGGAAACCCACTTCCTGTGTTGCTGGAGCCTTCGGAGTTCGTAGGAGCAGCAGACAGGTCAGTTGAGATGTGGTGGCTGCGGTTGCAGGGGAGTGACTCCTTCACTCCAAGGAAGATATCTTCAGTTGTCCTTGATGCTCCACAGGTCCTACACGGAGCCTGTATGGTGCACGGGCACAGACGATGCTTTGGACGGAGAGGGAGACGAAGTCCGGCCCAAACGAAGTCCAGAGTGTCCAGACATTCGAAAGTCAGTGGTTTCTTGATCAGAATCTTGTCCATGTTGAATCTAGGGTCCTACAGCCAGGTAAGTCCTTTTGTACCCACGGGAGGGGGTTGGACAGATTCAGGGGATCCTCCCAGGGGAGGGTCTGAACAGTGGGGAGGTTACTCCCATGTCCTTTGTCCAGTTTCGTGCCAGAGCAGGAGCCAACGGCCCCCAGGACTGGTTTGAACTGAACTATGCACAGGGACACCAAATGTGCCCCTCGTGCAGACTTTTGGTCGCTGGCAAGCGCACCCATCCAGGCCTAATACACTAAATCCTGTCTGGGAGGTGATCACACCTCCCTGTGACAGGATGCCTATTGTTCTGCCTTCCTTCCACTGCTCGAGCTTGGCTCAGCAGCAGGAGGGCAGAAATGTGTCTCTGGTCGGCAGCAACCATTTTGGGCTGCCTGGGACTAGAAGGCTGGTACCGGGAACACCAGGGACCTCACAAAGCTCGTTTCTGAAGGGTGGAATCATACCTCCCACAGCGGTTACCGGTGTGGGGGTATGATTCCACAATGTTTGACACCAAATACGATCGGGTTACTTTCAGCCATTTTAGAGTTGGTCATCATGCGGTCGCATAATGCCACTCTATATGTCGTAAATGGCTGCAGCACTAACAATCCGGGAGAATGGACTCCGCAGGCTGCAGGGGTGTCCTGCTCATGCAGTGGCACCCTCTCACTTAGAACCAAGCCTTCAGGATTGTCAAGGCCTGCTATAGGGGTTTTAAGTGTAGTGACCCTTGGATATAGTAAACCTATATCTTAAGTAAGTGGTGCATGTACCAACTTACACAGGCTACAATGGCAGGCCTGTAGGTTACATTTTGCATGGCCTCTCATAGGTGGCATAATACATGCTTCAGGCCATGGGAGGTCTCTGGGGTACCTATGCTCTTGGTACATGGGTACCATATTCTAGGGACTGATAAGGGTACCCCAGTATCAAATCTGGAGTGTACCTAAGTACATAACAGTACAGTTTAGGGAGAAAGCAGATAGACGGGGGTCCTGATTAGCAGGATCCCAGTCAGACTAGTCAAAAACCAGCACAGCACCAGGCAAAAAGTGGGGGTAACTATGCAGAAGGATCCTACCTTCCTACACACGGGTATTAGGAGCACCCACTGCGAGCCATGGTGACACCAGTTACCCTTTATCTAGATGAATAAAGGGTGAATACATCTTCAACAAGTGATCATGCAGAACGGCAACAGCTGCTAGTATAATGGTTCAGAATGCAGAGTGACCTCCAGTGAAAGGAATTGGAGCCCATGCCTGGGGTTGAAGGGAGACTGTCTATTGACCCCCTTGGGGCAATAAAGTAGGTGGGTTACAGGCAACCACTAGGCATGTGGAGTGCTGGAACAAAGCTGACTCTCCTTCTCAACTCGTGATGGCTATGGAGCAGCTCCTTAATTCAAAAGTCTGTTTAATGTCTATTAAACAGCTGTGTTAGGGCAACCTTGTGACTCCTGTGCTGTCTTTGTTCCTTGAGATGTCCTCATGAGTCTTTCTAATCAGCTGCATCTTGTGTAGTTGTCCTTCAAATCAGGCCACTCCTCCAGGTAGGTGCAGTCAAGCTTTTTCTACAGGCAGGAATTTTTTTTAGAGTCAGCAGCAAAGTGATTCCACTGGGTCCCAGACATAGACCCTGTCTGGAGGAAGAACGGCACCCACACACACACACACGTCCTACTCCTGTTCCAAAGATCTTCCTTACATAGTTGTGTGAGACTTCTAGATGTGTGATTGACATCTATGAACCCCTACTGATTGAGGGGATCATTATGTACTCACTGATGACCTTAATGGACCACTTGAGCCAGCCAGAGGGATGCTATCTTCAAAAGACCCAGAAGTCCTCAAATCATGGAAGAGAAGTCTTCCTGCTGACTCTAGCCAAATTTTCAGATATCATGACCAGTACCTACACTGAAACTAGTTTGGGCCACCTCGAGTTCATGTGATTTGGCCTCCTGTCTGGAGAATGGGGTGATGGCAACAGGATATAGGAGAGGAGTCGGTTTGACATAATCGGGTGAAACTGGCTCTGAGACAAATGAAATTGATTGGCTACCTTCCCCACTGACATGGTCCACCAGTTTGAGAGAGGGTGGCAGGACATTATGTACTTGTTTGCTGGTATTTCTGAGATGGACATCACTAAGAAACCACCTTCTTGGCCCACACACATATATATACACACACACACACACACAACACACACGTGGGGTCCAGTTGATGCCACCAGTCACTAGTTCATTCACTGCACAGAAAAAACCCATTCACACTACAGGTATACGTCATCCCTAGCCCACACATGACAAAGGGCAAGGTCACCTATTTGTGGGAACTGAATAGTTTTTTCCAGAAAAGAGTCACAGAGTTACAGATAAAAAAGCGTATGCTACTAACTAAACACACACTACCAACACAATCAGTCACAACATAGCTGGGTTGAGAAGTAGCCATTCTCGCTCAAAGCAGGATATGCTTTGGGTGTCCCCTTGACGTAAAAGCCCTGCTCAAAAGTGCAGAAAATAGTGACCAAAGGGTTTGTTCCAGTGGGCTTGCATGTTTCGTCACCTCACTTAAGGAAAACACATAGGGCTGTCCAGCAATTTATAGGTGTAGGGATGCACAGCTTCACAAAGACATTTGGAGGACTTTCATCCAACCCGTAATCGTGCTGATTCATAATCAAATATCTGTAGCACCACAAGCTTAGTGCAAACCTATTTGGCTTTTAGAAAATCCAGTATAGGCAGTCTGTTTAGAAAGTGCTCGTTTCATTCTCACACGAGTTATGTGGGATTATTGTATCAGAAAATAAGTTAAAAATAGAAATTGCTCAGATGTATTTACAGCCCAGTAGGGGAAACTGTTGGGATTGTGGGAGGATGGAGGGCTTCGTGATCATACTGAACACAACAGTGGATGTTCCTCGATTCAGGTGGTCAACTGGCAGAGCCCAGGTGCAGACTGGGATAATATGCCCTACATCTGCATGCATAGGAAAGGTATAATTTTACGTGGTAGCATGATGTAATGTAACACCAGAAGCTGTGCAGGACTGACTGCCAGGGGTGGCTTGGAGGCGTGGAGATGTCAGCGGCTCAACCAGTAATTATTTTGCTGGATAGGTTCCATCCTAGCCTAAGTTAGTACACAGGAGAAAGGGGAATAAGATATGGAACATGGATTAAAATGAACTATGATGTGATTTAGTCATCTACATGAGACAAGTTAATCTAGTGGGATTTAAATAGAAGAGTTCGAGGGCGTGCTAGATGAGCAGTAAACTGGTAATGTTAACAGACTAATGGGCGGAGAAAGAAGCTTAACTGAAAGAAAGGAAATTAAATTACTCATACGTGATAACACCTTATGCAAATAGAACTTTATAAGGTGTAATTTTGTCACCTAATAATTGATACTTGAGTCTTTTGCAAGGTAAATTGACTGAGGAAAGCCCACAGATACAACCTGGAGAAGGCGGACAAGCTTGTCAAAGTCTTAAACAGGAGGGTTAATACAGACCCATATATATATATATATATATATATATATATATATATATATATATATATATATATATATATATATATATATATATATATATATATATATACACATACATACATACATATACACACACACCCAAAGGTGCCAAAGTGAGTTGGCGGCAGGCACTAAGTAAATTTATGCTTCATTCTTTAAAAAAGATTCTTGCCGGTTCTCAGTGGTCAACGGACTTGAGTAGAGTACGTTGAACGGTTTGTATGGTCATTCATCTCTCATTTTAAGTTCAAAAGTTTAATCTTGATGACAATCAGAAAATTATTATCATGCAATTAAAAATTGGCAAGACTCTACAAAAGAGTGCTTCATTAGAGTTCTAATCGGGGCATTGCTTTGTTTTTCTCATCTGCCTTTATCACGCATTATTAATCTCACCATCATTGACATTTCATGTATGCCCACATTTAAATGACTATTCTTTTCTAACAATGATAGACATGCATTATTTTCAGGCTCTTTTCAACTTTCCCAGTCTTGGATTTTGTCTCCTTCCAGACCTCACTGTGCTCCGAGTAATTGTGGCATGGCTTTCCTGTCAATACGATTTTTATTGTTAGGTTACTAACAATAGAAGATGAATCGAAATTATGATCAACTCAATTTAGACTATAGTTACCTCATAATCTAAGGACATTCTGTTAATCTAGATTGATAACAAGCAACTTTTGTTAAATCCTGAGTATACGTAAAAATGCAATACGCAGTTGTTCTCCTTGGAACAGCATAGTAAAACTAATTCTGCACTCGAACGGGTCAGATGAAAGATGCAAATGCGTTCATCATAGGTTAAATTAATGTTATCCGAAACAAGCTGCAAAATGTAGGATAAAGTGCATTCATTCATCATTTGCAGTGCAAAATATGTATTCACTAATAAAATGTAATGCTGAGCTGGAGTGGATTAGATAAGAGACGCATAAGCATCCATCATAGGTCAGGTTAATGATATCAGAATCTAGCAGTCACATAGCAGCCAAATGCAGAATAAAGTGCATTAATCAATCATTTGCAGTGAAGAATGAATATTCTACATGACAGATTAGTAACTGAGCCCTCTGTGGACAAATGGCAAGTAAGCAAATTTCTTTATTGCTTGATTAATTGAAACCATTGCAGCACATAAAATACTTTCCATTTCATTCCTTCCTTACGATACATTGCGATTCATTCTTTACTAAGATGAATCAACAGATTCTGTATTTGGACAAGTTAAAACATGTGTACATTTAAACCTTTGTGACAGTTTCTAAACCAATCAGAAGAGAATACGATCTTCATTGCTAGGCCAACTGTCCCCAGGATCCTATTTTCTTTCTAGCTGCCCTGTGCTAACTAGTCTGCCGAGCTAGGAGATGCATAAATAATAGTTGACAACGCGCTGGTGTTTCTGCTACCTAACCCAGGTGGTAGAGATGGAGCTTGGTGGTACAGCTGGAACTAGGTGACCACAGCTAGTTGCGTCTGGAAAATGACACTGTACTGCCCAATTATTGCCAGCAATTGGAGTATACAAGCAATAGGAATAACTAACATGCTTGTGCTCTTACAGCTCCTACCATCTGTCCCTAAAGAGCATTAGGATTTCATTCTGTAGGGCAATCCTAATACTGCTCTTACCAATTGGGCATGGTAGTGCCCTATATCCGATCGGCTGACGATAAAGTGCTCATGCCTTGCTTGTAAAGTGTTAGTGCTTTGGAGGCCTCCATGCAGCCTATATCAACTAGCATCTAACGTGCATACACATTGAGTGAGGCTGGGGTGCTAGAGCTCTTGCCACCCTTCTAGCCTAGCCCTCAAAAGGGAAAAGGCAATTGTGCAATCTGTTATCTAATTATACTCTTGGTGCATGTTGGTAAAGTGCAAATGCTAGTAAAGTGCTTACCGCACGATTGCTTGCCACCCAGTTTCCGTGGACTTGCTACAAGTAAGGTGCTAATATTGAGCTATTTAATGTGCTCTTGCTCTAGCAACGCCATTTACTTAGCTGCCCAGTTGCTAAAGACACCCTTAACCTCTGGCTATCAGGGCTTGTACCCTGACCGTTAAAGTGTTGGTGCTCGTGCGGCTAGCCACACCTCCCTTCGGACATTGTAGTGCCAGTTATCCTAAAATTTCCTATTTCTATACGATACTGCTACTACGAAGTATTCCAGTATTAAATCTTTCATAGATTCAAATGCTTCAATCTTCCCTGTCGTCATGGTGGGAGTCCCACGGTATTTTAAACAAGCTGTACTATGAAAGTACATTAACAGAATAGAGAAAGCAAATTACGTTGTTAACCTTTTTCCAAACTTCAGCCAATGAGAGGCAAGACCCTTAAACACTCTACCCCTGCAGAGACATCAGATTTCTAACCACACCTCATGTGTGAGGGAGTCTCCCTGAGCTCTGCTCAGTTGTTTCAGTTTGTCAACTTTTGACCTTTGCCTTTTCTGAAGAAAGGGAGCATTCTACTGCTACAGCCTCTGAAGTACTGTTTTTCCTCAGTATTTGGGCCTCATGTCAGGCGGATCCAAGAAAAGGCTTTTCAGGTCCTGCAGGTATTGTGGAAAGCCAAGACATTTCTCAGAAGATCCCCATAAGGAATGTCTGTACTGCTTACATCCTCACCACAATCCCAAGGACTGTAAACACTGCAGAACGTTGTTTGCCAAAACATTAAAAGACAGGCAAGCCAGGCTGTGCCTATGGCTCCAGAAGAAAAATTCCAGGTCCAAATCATAGCTTCACTAAGCCAAATTCCATTCTAAATTGGGCAGATGATGAGTATACTGGCAGTTTAAAAATGGATCTATAGAGTTTCAAAATTACTTTATCCAGAGTGGCGCTGTCCTGGCCGTAAGTCAGTGTGGGGAGGACCTTGGCTTAAGCTACTTGCAGAACAGGCATAATTGTTGGTCATTTCAGCTTTTTGTGTAAGGACCCTAGACCGATTACCACAGCGTTTCCTTTCCTTTTAATCTCCTCCAGTTAAATAGGACCCCAAGGTACTTGTAGCTATTCACAGACTCTATTTTTCCCTATCCAGAACCCAGGTGTGTTTCTTTATACTTTTTCCTTGGAGTGTTAAGGTCATTGATCCTTGAGTATGACAATGTTGCATCTAAAGGTTGTTGCAAGCCTACCTTGGTCCTGCTACTAGAACTAAATCGTCAGTTTAGAGAAGGTTTGAAAGCTGAAGACCACCCAGTTTGGGTGCATGGCAATTGACATCACTTAGTGTCGAAGGAATATCGGCTAGGAACAGATTGAAAAGGGCTGGAACCAATCCACAACCCTGCTTTAAATCTTGTTTGTGTTGTTGGGATGGCCCTAGACAGACGGGAGCCATCCCCTAGCTTAACTCAGACCCATGTATCCGAGTTTAGTAGTTGTAGAGCCCTTACCAGACCAATGTTTCTATTGGCTAGTTTCTTCCAAAACTTCCCCTGGTCGACCCTGTCAAAAGCGGATTTATAATCTATGAAGCATAGATAAACAAGGTAGTTGTTTGTCGTTGCAAGGTCATTCAGCAGGGATAGAGCCATGATGTTGATTGTTGTCCCTGCGTAATCATGAGGATCAGTGCGACTGCTGATTGATGCTCGGTCGATGGTTTTCCTTCTGGAGCTAGATGAATTGACATGGCTAACACCTTCAGAGGTGTTGGCTCCGGTCCCAGCAGAGACCTGTTCACAGGACAAATAGAGAACCATATATACCCGAGAAAAAGTGCAAAAATTCATAAATTACAGCATGATAAAATCTAATCCTAGGCTGGAGCAAATAAGATAAAAGGTACGTCAAAAACCTGCACCAAAATGTAGATAAAGTGCATTAATTCATAATTTCCTGTGAAAAACATATATATTCACCATGACAAGATAATAACCGAACCTTGACAAAGTCAAATAAAGTGCCAGATGTGAGAAGAAAAGAGAACTATAGATAATAATTAAGGCTCCCAGTTCTCAGTTTTTACAGATTTTTGCAGATAAATACAGACAAAAGACAAGGTGTTTGCCTGGCAGAATTTATTTTTAAAAGTGGAAAAATGCAGAAAATTGTGCTTCTTAGAGTAGTTCACCATGCTGTCTTTCATGAATTCCAGGCCAACGGCTGAGCATATAGACATCAAAGAGAGCTAAAAACAGGATGAAATTGCCATAAATACAGGTATAGGTTAGCATATCTTTGTCATGCTAGTATTTACCTGTGGGTGTAGTGTTTTGTTATATTTGGATGCTTAATTTGCTAAACCACAGACAGGCATCAAAGTATGAGTGCATGTTTATCAGTTAAATAAATGTAGAAATATAACAAATAAAGAACAAAACGGCAGACCTAGGTCACGCACATCTAATCCATGTACAATAATATTAACAGGTGGTGCAATCTCTTCCTGAACCCGCCGTTCCAGTTCCCAAAGGGAGGTCAAACTTTTTGAGAGAAGATGGAAGGTGCACTCGTTGTAAATTCAAAGATGCAAACCAGAGATAATTTTTTTGTTCCACACAATCACTTCCTTTATTGAATCAATTCTTAAAAACTGGCACACAGCCAACGCGTTTCGTTCCCATATTAGCCAGAGGGAACTTCGTCAGGGCTGTAATAATTATAAAGAAATACATGACATCACTCACATATAAAAGACATGGAAAAAACATTAAATACAAAAACATTTAGTAACAACAGCCAAAGTTAATATGAAATTAATACAACATCGACAAATGACCCCAAAAATGAAATGTCTAGAATAAACATTCAAATACGTAAAAAGAAAAACCGTTTCCCATATAATGTGGACAAAACACTATGCTATGAGCACTATCCAGTCCAACATTTGTTTTTTTATGAAAGAAAATACATATATATATGCATATTTAAAAAACATCCATGCTATTTACAATCTATTGGCAAACATAGAAAGAACGAGAAAAGGGAAAAAGAAGGAGGGAACACTAGAAAAGGAAGATTTGTTTACCAAAGAAAGTTCCACAAAAAAGGAGGACTTGTACACAAAAAGCATAAAATAAATCACACCGACTTCAATTGGAAACATATAAACCCAACATTATGCAAATACACAAAAGGAAAAAAACACTAAAATTACATAATCAAGATGAGACAACCCAACTCACTATGAAACGAGGGGGAAGAACACCCTCTATAACAATAATATTAATTTATATCAATTTTCAAAGGAAGGAGGGAGGGACTAAAAAGGAGTTAAGGGACCTTATTAAAAAGTGTATGAAAAACTACACCCCAGACGGGTGGTCTACCGAGGAAAGTATCAATAAATACAAAAAAAGTTCCATAGACACGACCTTACCAAAGTGATAGTTTTTACACCACAAACAGAAGGAAAAATAATAATACGAGCTAAATCTCACCTAATGCGATGTCCAATTAATATATGTAGCGCAAAGATAGAAACGGAAAAAGGCACAATCTGCCTTAATCGCACTGTGTGTGGTGGTATCTGAGGAATAAAAGCGGAATAAAAAAGAAGAATCAAGGGCAGGGAAAGGCAGCTACAACTCCCTATATAGTGATTTTGGACGTCCATTATCTAAGAAAAGTGCAATGACATCCAACTGCAATAAAGGGTGATGTAAAGCACTGGCTCACCTCAATATCAATATTTCTCCGAGTTTGTATGGTATTATTATTAGGCGAAAATACTCTGCTTATGGGAAATATCCTCAGCAACGCAAGGTAAGCAGGTTCAATTTAAGTCTGTGAAAGAATAAAGGTTCCATGATAAACGTTGATTAAGAAAGTCATAGTAAACAAGACCATTAACAAGATATAAGTCACAGAAAGTACTGTCATCACCAAGAGGCCCCACCACACCAAACTATAACGAGGCCCCTCCAAAGAATTAAAGCAGCAACAATTTAAACAAAAATTATAGTCATGCGGAAAGCCGGTCCTATTCTGCAACAGCCTATGGTAACATAATTAGCGCGTAATGGGCGGTCAGAAAGATAAGATCACCACTAGTACCATATAGACCCGCGATCTGTAAAGGAGCAGGTAGAGAACGTAAATCCTCCATACAGAAAATCACAAAGCCCATTAAGCATAAACCAACAAAATTAATAAACCAAACCAAATCATACTAAATAACACCAATATAAGGTTAAGGACTCTCAGGTATTCAGAAAACAGGTCAGTGTGACAAACCGTGATCCGTAGACTGTCTTACCCGACATAACGTCTGATAGCGTCTTACGGCATGGTAACCAGCACGGCTAATGCGAGGTGATGGCACACCGTTATTTAAACTCCTGATAAGCGGAGTCTGGCGCCAAAACTCTGTTAACATAGATATCAAAAGAGGCATTACGTGACACAAGCTAGTAACCATGGAAACATGGTCACAGCAAAAAGGAGTACTTCGGCATCGGCCATATTAGAATGCGTTCCACGCATAAGTAAAGACATGAATATAAACAACGGCAGCACGACTATGTAGAAAAAATTATAAAGTCGAACGGAGATCTTGCCCATGACATGGAATAAAATCCGCTTCGTTGAGAATATTGAAAAAAATAGCAATCTCTTGTACACAGACAAAAGGCCTAGGTGTTATAAAACCCTTAAAAGCGACAACGAAACATAAACATAAAAAAGAGAGGGGTAATAAGCACCAGCCTGTGTCAAAAGGGCGGCCATATTGGAATTTATGCCCCATATTAATGAAGCTATAGGCAAAGTCAAATAGATGGCAGCTATTAAAATTTTTAATTTGGGAGAGTATAAATATTAGTAAAAAAACATGACCGCAGCCACATAAAAGTACAAACCCCATGTCAAGGATAACCTGTGGCCAATTTAAGAAATCAAATAAGCAATTTGTGAAAAGGAAATATAACTAATACAGGGAAGCCCTCCCCTAGAATATAAAGCGAATTATTCATAAGTCCATAAAGGATTTATGAGGGCAATAGGATAAATGTTCCCAAATAAAGAGCTAGTGAGTGTTTCTAATGGCCTGTTACCATGAAACTGGTCGACAGATCAAAGTCACAAACACGGCTAAACAGGTATATAAGACATATATATGAAGAGAAAATCGAAAAAAGACCAACGGCACCGGATATAAATCTAGTAATGAGTATGGTAGAGTATGCCCGACAAGAGGACACGGTAAGAATAACACCCTGTTCTCATACAGAGGTAAAGTCAGCGAGAATATCGCCAAGGCACCTAAAGCGAACTAATAAAATCGCATAATAGCGAAAAATAGAAACTGCATAACAGAAATCATTATAAGCCATTGATAAAAACGTCATCTCTAAACTTAGATATAGTAGGCAATATAGTCCCAGAATCATACGGTATATGGAAAAAATCATGTCATAATTCAAATTCTACTACTATTGACATAGGGCCAGATTCTAGTTTGGCAGCCAGCACACTGGGTCACAGAGTTGTGTTGTACAAAATGAAAATTCATATATTATGGACGCATGAGAAGAGTGATGGTCGAATATACCCGACAGATGGACACAGTGAGAATAACACCATGTCCTCATAGAGAGGTAAGATCAACAAGAATATCGCCAAAACACCCAAGGAAAACTATTAGAATCGCATAAGAACGGAAAGTAAAAACTTCGTAACAGAAATCCTCATAAGCCATTGATAAAGTCGTCATCTCGGAACTTGGAAATAATGGGCAATGTAGTCCCAGAATCATAAGGTACATAGAGAAAATTGTGTCATAATTCAGTTTGTGCTACCGTTGAGATAGGTCCTGATTCTGGTTCATGAACGAACACACTAGGTCACAGAGTTGTGTTGTACAAAGAGAAAGTTCACATATTGTGGAAGCATGAGAAGAGTGAGCACGATAGGGACACCCATATGTGGTTCCCTACCCATCATACATAAAGGGCCAAGATTGCTTCTAACCCAGAAAATGGTGTAACTCCCTATCTGTATTGTGTCCCATAAGCGTTGCCCGGAGGCGACATATCCATCTCGCATCCCTTCACGATTTCCACCTCTGTTCCCTACTGGAACATGGTCAATCCCATGAAACCAGAAAGTGTCATCGTTGGGGTGTGTGTCCTTATAGTGATCACTGAGAGGATAACGGCTATCATTATTTAGTATCGCTCTCCGATGTTCCTGTATGCGGATTTTTAACGGGCGAATTGTACTGCCCTCAAGAAAGTGAGAAGAGATGATCGGGACTACAGAGACGCTAAAAAGTTTGATAATCTCCAAGGCAGTGAGGAAAAGAAGAGATCTCGAGAGGAAAGAGAGGATAATGAGGAAGTTTGTTCCATCAGTAGTGTTTCTTCCTCATCGGTGATCAGTGCAGTATCAAATGTTGCACAAGATATCCCTTTAGCAGAAGGATATCTAGTGTGTTGGTTCATGAACAAGAATCAGGAACAAGAATCAGGACCTATGTCAACGGTAGCACAAACTGAATTATGACACAATTTTCTCTATGTACCTTATGATTCTGGGACTACATTGCCCATTATTTCCATTATACCATCAGAGATATAGGACGCAATGAGCTCCCCTGCCCCTCTGCTCAAACAATAGGGGAAATACGTAACGTCCAATTACTGTTAAGTTTGGATGGGGAATCTGGACCCGAGATACCGGCCCTTTTGAGTGACTTGGAAATGACACAAGATCCTAATGTTGATAACGGTTTAAAACCCAAATCTAGATTTGTGCCGGCGCACAACTACCATAAAAATATTGACATCTTCTATGACCAAGTTACCAAGGATCTATACAAGATGGAAATACCCAGGAAGAGTCCTACCCATATTAACCACAACATTACCGCCAAAGAAAGAGAGGCCTTGAGTAGACTAAAACTTGATCAGAACATTGTCATACGAGAGGCTGACAAGACGGTAATATTGTGGTTATGAACTATGTTGATTATATGTCGGAAATAGAACGCCAACTCAATGACCCACAGTGTTATAAGAAACTTGTGGACAGTCCAATCCAGAATTTAACAAGGCTAACTAACTTCAAACTGAGTGAATGGAAAGAGATTGGTCTTCTGAATGAAGATGAATTTCAATATCTCGGGGAACAGTGTCCTACTTACCCCTGTATTTATTTTTTGCCTAAAGTTCACAAGGGGGGGTCCTTTCCCCCTGGACGACCCATCATTTCTGGGGTTGGATCCCCCACGGAGAAAATCTCGGGGTTTGTAGATTTAAGGCTCCAGAAACATGTCAACTTACCGTCCTTCATTAGAGATAGTAAGGACATCCTGGTAAAATTGAAAGACTTTCAATGGTCGGAAGACCTCACATTTGTAACTTTTGATGTGATAGGTCTATACACCTGCATTGTCAAAGAATTCGGGATAATGGCGGTGAGAACGTTCTTGGATAAAGAAAGGGCCAACAGGTACGAATTTAATGAGATGGTGGTAGAGATGATCCATATCATTCTTGATAATAATTTTTTCTTACATGATGGATGTTGGTTCCAACAAATACTTGGGACAGCGATGGGCTCCAGATTTCCTCCCTCTTACGCCTGCCTTTTCGTGGGCTGGTTTGAGAGGGAGTATGCCTGGAGCCGACGTGCCTCTCCCTGGACAAATTACATCGTCTTTTGGGGGAGGTACATAGACGACATCCTCTGTCTATGGTCAGGATCGAGTGAGCAGTTGCAGGAATATTTTCTTTACTTTAATTCTAATGACTTCAATGTCAGGTTCACAATGAACCAAGACAAAGCGAGAATTAATTTTCTCGATATTCAGTTTTATGTGAAGGACCAGGTGATTGAGAACACGCTCTATAGAAAGGACACAGCGTGTAATGGGGTTCTCCATGCTAAGAGCGCCCATTCACGTTCTGTAATTAACAACATTCCCTTTGGGGCGATAACACGTATTCGCAGAAATTGTAGTGAGGAGGCGACATATTGGAAAAATATTGAGAAATGTAAAAAGAGGTTCTTGAAAAGAGGCTATAGAAAGGAAATTGTGGATAAAGCGATCACTAAAGCAAAGCACCTTACAAGGGAGAACACCCTTTGCGACCGACCAAATAAACGTAAGGAGACCACAAAAGAAAGGCCGGTGAGCCTGGTCACACAATATAATCTCAATAGCAGTAAAGTGTATTGTATTTTAAAAAAGAACTGGGGTTTGTTACAAGATGTGCCAGGCCTACGACAATGTATCTCAGTAGTACCGACACTTACATACCGAAGAGGTAGAACATTACGGGACGACCTTTGTCCTAGTTATGTCATCAATAAAAAAGTTCGGAATACCTCGTTGCCTCCCAAACCACTAGGTTTTTACACGTGCGGTGCGTGTATCGTTTGTCCCTTTGGACGGAACAAAATCACAAGTTTCACGTATAATGATTCTGCACCCTGTAATATTACACACTTTATAAACTGTAACACCACTCATGTTATTTATGTTTTGGGATGTGTTTGCGGCACTATATATGTGGGCAGTACAATTCGCCCGTTAAAAATCCGCATACAGGAACATCGGAGAGCGATACTAAATAATGATAGCCGTTATCCTCTCAGTGATCACTATAAGGACACACACCCCAACTATGACACTTTCTGGTTTCATGGGATTGACCATGTTCCAGTAGGGAACAGAGGTGGAATTCGTGAACTTAGAGTCAGACAAAGGGAGGTGAGATGGATATGTCGCCTCCGGGCAACGCTTATGGGACACAATACAGATAGGGAGTTGCACCAATTTCTGGGTTAGAAGCAATCTTGGCCCTTTATGTATGATGGGTAGGGAACCACATATGGGTGTCCCTATCGTGCTCACTCTTCTCATGCTTCCACAATATGTGAACTTTCTCTTTGTACAACACAACTCTGTGACCTAGTGTGTTGGTTCATGAACCAGAATCAGGACCTATGTCAACGGTAGCACAAACTGAATTATGACACAATTTTCTCTATGTATCTTATGATTCTGGGACTACATTGCCCATTATTTCCAAGTTCCGAGATGACGACTTTATCAATGGCTTATGAGGATTTCTGTTACGTAGTTTTTACTTTCCGTTCTTATGCGATTTAATAGTTTTCCTTGGGTGTTTTGGCGATATTCTCGTTGATCTTACCTCTCTATGAGGACATGGTGTTATTCTCACTGTGTCCATCTGTCGGGTATATTCGACCATCACTCTTCTCATGCGTCCATAATATATGAATTTTCATTTTGTACAACACAGCTCTGTGACCCAGTGTGCTGGCTGCCAAACTAGAATCTGGCCCTATGTCAATAGTAGTAGAATTTGAATTATGACAAGATTTTTTCCATATACCGTATGATTCTGGGACTATATTGCCTACTATATCTAAGTTTAGAGATGACGTTTTTATCAATGGCTTATAATGATTTCTGTTATGCAGTTTCTATTTTTCGCTATTATGCGATTTTATTAGTTCGCTTTAGGTGCCTTGGCGATATTCTCGCTGACTTTACCTCTGTATGAGAACAGGGTGTTATTCTTACCATGTCCTCTTGTCGGGCATACTCTACCATACTCATTACTAGATTTATATCCGGTGCCTTTGGTTTTTTTTTCGATTTTCTCTTCTTATATATGTTTTATATACCTGTTTAGCCGTGTTTGTGACTTTGATCTGTCGACCAGTTTCATGGTAACTGGCCATTAGAAACACTCACTAGCTCTTTATTTGGGAACATTTATCCTATTACCCTCATAAATCCTTTATGGGCTTATGAATAATTCGCTTTATATTCTAGGGGAGGGCTTCCCTGTATTAGTTATATTTCCTTTTCACAAATTGCTTATTTGATTTCTTAAATTGGCCACAGGTTATCCTTGACATGGGGTTTGTACTTTTATGTGGCTGCGGTCATGTTTTTTTTTACTAATATTTATACTCTCACAAATTAAAAATTTTAATAGCTGCCATCTATTTGACTTTACCTATAGCTTCATTAATATGGGGCATACATTCCAATATGGCCGCCCTTTTGACACAGGCTGGTGCTTATTACCCCTCTCTTTTTTATGTTTGTTTCGTGTTTTGTTGTCGCTTTTAAGGGTTTTATAACACCTAGGCCTTTTGTCTGTGTACAAGAGATTGCAATTTTTTCAATATTCTCAACCAAGCGGATTTTATTCCATGTCACGGGCAAGATCTCCATTCGACTTTATAATTTTTTCTACATTTCCTTGTTCTTGGTCAGGTTAACATCGATATGTGACATGCACCCTCGGGTATTTATTGTCCTTTCCTTTATGTTAGTCTTAATTTTATTTTTTGTTAGTCGTGCTGCCGTTGTTTATATTCATGTCTTTACTTATGCGTGGAACGCATTCTAATATGGCCGATGCCGAAGTACTCCTTTTTGTTGTAACCATGTTTCCATGGTTACTAGCTTGTGTCGCGTAATACCTCTTTTGATATCTAAAGTTAACAGAGTTTTGGTGCCAGACTCCGCTTATCGGGAGTTTAAATAACGGTGCGCCATCACCTCGCATTAGCCGTGCTGGTTACCATGCCGTAAGACGCTATCAGACGCTATCAGACGTTAAGACAGTTTACCGATCACGGTTTGTCACACTGACCTGTTTTCTGAATACCTGAGAGTCCTTAACCTTATATTGGTGTTATTTAGTATGATTTGGTTTGGTTTATTAATTTTGTTGGTTTATGCTTAATGGGCTTTGTGATTTTCTGTATGGAGGATTTACGTTCTCTACCTGCTCCTTTACAGATCCCGGGTCTATATGGTACTAGTGGTGATCTTATCTTTCTGACCGCCCATTACGCTCTAATTATGTTACCATAGGCTGTTGCAGAATAGGACCGGCTTTCCGCATGACTATAATTTTTGTTTAAATTGTTGCTGCTTTAATTCTTTGTGGGGGGCCTCGTTATAGTTTGGTGTGGTGGGGCCTCTTGGTGATGATAGTACTTTCTGTGACTTATATCTTGTTAATGGTCTTGTTTACTATGACTTTCTTAATCAACGTTTATCATGGAACCTTTATTCTTTCACAGACTTAAATTGAACCTGCTTACCTTGCGTTGCTGAGGATATTTCCCATAAGCAGAGTATTTTCGCCTAATAATAATATCATACAAACTCGGAGACATATTGATATTGAGGTGAGCCAGTGCTTTACATAACCCTTTATTGCAGTTGGATGTCATTGCACTTTTTCTTAGATAATGGACGTCCAAAATCACTATATAGGGATGTAGTGTTGCTCCTATTTCCCTAATAGGCTCTGCGCATTGGAATAATATATCCTATAGGTTTGACATAGGACTAAGGTCGGTATGTCCCTATCGAGTATATTAAACTTAATTACTTGTGCCAGCTAGCTCAGAGGCCACTAGAAACTTCTTGACGACAAGAAGGGAGTAGTTTCTGGCAGCGCAAAACATGACCACTTTGTTTCTCTTTAGAATCAGAACGTCTCCCAGAGTCGTAGAAACAATAGATAACTATTTCACTCAGCTCAGTCGTGCATGCTTAGTTTTTCTCAAAGTTACACAGAGAGAACAGACAGGCGTTTCAATAAAAGATTTATTGAACAGTCGTGTTTCTGGTGTAAGTTAAATGTGCTGTTACGATCACAAGACAGTATGCGAGATAAATAATGTACAGAGTGAGCAGTAGAAATAAATAATACTGCGATAGCATTATCTTTTCAGCATATATGCATTTGCATAAAATGACACAGCCTAAAAATGCGAGTACTCATACGATGCGTTTCTAGCCTAGTTCTACCCCAATGTACCTAACCTGTCCTAGGTGTAGGGAGAAGTAGAAGTAGGTGAAGTATTCCTTACTATAGTATACTAAGAGTATGTTAAGCCTAGTATGCCTAGTATGCCAAGTATGCCAAGTATGCCAAGAGTCTCTCTACGTTCTAATCGGCTCCATACCTGAAGAATGAGAGAGGTAGGAATCTCTTTCCAGACTCAAACTCCAACACCCCGCAAGGGAAGTTAGATCCCTGGAAGCTGGACTCTCTGCGTGCAGGAATGACAGTGTCTTCTTAGTGCGTCCGGCCGGGAAACGGGCTCCTCTGAAGTCGAGGTCTCCTCTGATTTACAGGGGCTAGGGAAGGTATATTTATACCTGAGAATTACCTCAGAATGTTAGCATTGACGTTAGTCGGACAGCGGAAGACGTCATGAACGAACCCCTAAGGAATAATGGTTCATGCATAATATATGAGTCCTTGAAGAAATCAATAGTCCTGGACTAGGGAAACTCCCGCAGCCTAAGGGTCTGTTTTTTCATGAACTCGTTGTGACGCTAGGGTGGACGGATGTCGGAGACCATGCCTGTATTTGGAGTGCACGGTTTATGCCTAAATAAGGACTGGGATTTTATGCCTATATAAGGGCAGGGCGAATTGTGCCTATATAAGGACATGATTCTAGAAAGCCCGTTTGTGGACACCCTGGGAAGTATACAACAGGGAGTTGTAGCTGCCTTTCCCTGCCCTTGATTCTTCTTTTTTTCCTCAGATACCACCACACACAGTGCGATTAAGGCAGATTGTGCCTTTTTCCGTATTAATTGGACATCGCAATAGGTGAGATTTAGCTCGTATTATTATTTTTCCTTCTGTGTGTGGTGTAAAAACTATCACTTTGGTAAGGTCGTGTCTATGGAACTTTTTTTGTATTCATTGATACTTTCCTCGGTAGACCACCAGTCTGGGGTGTAGTTTTTCATACACTTTTTAATAAGGTCCCTTTACTCCTTTTTAGTCCCTCCCTCCTTCCTTTGAAAATTAATATAAATTAATATTATTGTTATAGAGGGTCTTCTTCCCCCTCGTTTCATAGTGAGTTGGGTTGTCTCATCTTGATTATGTAATTTTAGTGTTTTTTTCCTTTTGTGTATTTGCATAATGTTGGGTTTATATGTTTATATGTTTCCAATTGAAGTCGGTGTGATTTATTTTATGCTTTTTGTGTACAAGTCCTCCTTTTTTTGTGTAAACTTTCTTTGGTAAACAAATCTTCCTTTTCTAGTGTTCCCTCCTTCTTTTTCCCTTTTCTCCTTCTTTCTATGTTTGCAAATAGATTGTAAATAGCATGGATGTTTTTTAAATATGCATATATATATGTATTTTCTTTCATAAAAAAACAAATGTTGGACTGGATAGTGCTCATAGCATAGTGTTTTGTCCACATTATATGGAAAACGGTTTTTCTTTTTACGTATTTGAATGTTTATTCTTGACATTTTATTTTTAGGGTCATTTGTCGATGTTGTATTCGTTTCATATTAACTTTGGCTGTTGTTACTTAATGTTTTTGTATTTAATGTTTTTTTCATGTCTTTTATATGTGAGTGATGTCATGTATTTCTTTATAATTATTACAGCCCTGACGAAGTCCCCTCTGGCTAATGTGGGAATGAAACGTGATGGCTGTGTGCCAGTTTTTAAAAATTGATTCAATAAAGGAAGTGATTGTGTGGAACAAAAAAATGATCTCTGGTTTGCATCTTTGAATTTACGAGTGCACCTTCCATCTTCTCTCAAAATGTAGAAATATACCAATTTACAACTTTATTTATTCTCAAAATAAATATGGATAAATACCAATAAGATGGCCCAAAAAATAAATGTGGATAAATACAGATGGAAATCTTTAAAAAATATATATCATAAAACGGAAGCCCCAATTATACCCAATCATGCACACAAAAAGTAAAAAAAAGAAAGGTGTTTCGACACACCTCTTTGTCAGGAATTGTCATGCAGACCATATGCGTGCTCGTGATTGAGGGAAATACCCCCAGCATTCTGTTCCATGGAGAAGAACAGTCAACTGGGGCACCATTTCACCTTTGCAGATGTTATTACTGGCACTCAGCAGAATGCCCCTCCGCAACACATGAAATGAATGAACAGCATTCTTCACTTCATGTTTGTCAGCCACTGCCATTGGCCAATGCTTTCAGCTGTTTTCTTGCGCTTCTGGATTTTCTCCTATCGGAGTGTTCAGATATCCGAAGCCACAAATCATTTTTCCAATGTAAAGTCTTATATCTTAGGTCGAAGCGTGAGGAGTGCAACGGTGTGCTCTCGCCAATTCTGTCCGGACAAGATGAATTGTTATCAACCATTGCTTGTAACATTGAGCTGAGTTGGTGTTTGAAAAGTACTTGTGGGTTGATTGGTGCCAAAGAGTATTGATGGGTCAAGAGAATGTTAGCTGAATTGGTGACTGGATCGAACAATACAGGGGTGGGGTGGTATAAGGTATGGTTATAGATCAGTGTGATGGAGAATGATGGATATGCTTCGGTGGGTGTGAGAACGAGGCTCTGGAGTAGAAGAATGACTATAGGCAGTTGGGTGGAAGAATACATGGTTGGTTGGGCAGAGGCATGGGTTACCAGGAGAGCAGCTTAGTGGATGGACTAATTGGCACATTAGCAATATTGTTTCGATTGAAGTTGGCTGTTATGTTGAATAAGTAAATTAATGCATACCTAGATTAATGGCATAGGTGCCTAGTTTAGTGATACGTTTGTGCTTTCATGTGAACATTAATCAGGCGAGGACTGGATGGTGGGAAGGCGAGGTTGGAACAGCGTCGGTGGTTGGCTTTGGTGACTGTGTTGTGATTATGTAAGTAGTTCCTCCTTTGGGGGAGAGATGAGCAAAAAGCATGATGGGTGATTGGTTGACAGAGGGGAGAACAAACCGATTAATTTACTGTATAAATGCATTTGAAAGGGGGCTGCTTCAAAGAGCAGCTCTTGGCTAAAAGGGCAATGAACCTTTCCTTTGGATTAGTCTGAAGCTATCAGCCCTGGGAGGACATCACGGAAGCACACCTGTGTTTGCTCTTCTTTCCGAATTTGCTGTTGTTTCAAACTGTTTGATCAGAAATGGATCACCAGCAAGGACAGACAAAAGAAATTATAAAGCATGTTTTTCCAAGCCTGCTCTGTCCGGCCTTGGCGCACCTGATACAAAGGGACTTGAATGTTTGCTTAAAATTCTAGTAGTATTGACAGTCAAACCTACAAAGTAGCTGTGTTCTTAAGGAAATGGGGAGGAAGGGAGGAGAGCATGTAAAATTATTATTTTTAATCTCCCACCAATGATTAGAATGTCATTCAGATCGAACAGGGTAAGTGGTCCCTGAGGACCAAGGAGAGTGAGTGAGTCATAATGTTAACACATCTGCGTGCTGGGGCTGTACTGAGGACTGAGACAGAGAGGAAGGCCCACAATTGTGAAACGTTTATGGTGTACGTGGCGATGGCAGTGCCGTGCGTGCGCACGTTAGTAAATAAAGGAGACATCCCGCAGGTAGCAAGCAGTAGCAGCCGGACCGACAGGGTCAGAGTGGCAAACCGAAATCAGTCCTGGCAAAAACGTTGAAACCAGACCTGCACTGCGCGAGGCTGACAGTAGAATGGACCTTCAGGTCTTTTGTGATTTGGTCTAGGTGTGCCACCGTTTCTAGAAAAAAAAATCCTGGACAATTCTTTTCTTTTTTTTTTTTTGCTTGATTACAGTGTGGACTAGCCAAGAGCTGGGAGGTGAAAATAAATTCCTGTAAAATTGTCAGGATTCTTTTGTAGCAGGACAGTTATTCCGCTGATTACTCTAATCATCGGGTGAGGGGTTGGGGGAACCGAACAGAACTACACTAACACCTCTTCTGTGTGTGAGAAAGGCCCATTTTAATGAACAGGTGCAGATCACACGTAAATAAATACTGACGCATTTCATACATGCCACTACCAATGCCTCACTAGACGTTAAGCAAACCTAACAATAACAGGCCTCCCACCTCTAAAACAATTACAGTGTGCAAACTCCCAGGCACTAATTTTTGTCTAACCTTGCAGCAACCATTACTAAACCTGCTAATAGATAATTCAACTTTGTTAAATCATCTGTTATCTCTGAACTTTCCCACCCACACTCTGCACTGTAGTGTCATAAAGGGCATTTGAGCGCTTAACATGAGCATTAGTTACATTACACAAAGTCAGATTCGTTTTTTTAGGCACAGGGAGATTAAGTAATTTGCCCAGAATCAGTGGATGTTGAGAAGAGGCCAAACTCGAACCTGGTTCCTCAGTTCCAAAGTCAGCAGCTCTGGCCATAACGCTACATCCTTTCCCCATTAAGCAAACCTAACTATAACAGACCCCCTTTCCCTTTGCCCCTGGTGCCAACCTATGGAATCTCTGCAACTGTGAACGAGACAAAGTATCCACAATACCATTGTTCACACCTGCACATGCTTTGCTCCAAACACATTGATGTGGTGCAAGCATTCCAACACGGAAACTCTCCACAATTGTAAAACCTCATGTTCCCATGCAGAATGTCAGTTAACACTGTTCACAAACGTCATGTTATCTACAATGAACAAAACCTGTTCTGAAAAAACTTACCTCAGAGAATAACTTCAACAACCAGTGGAATAAACTTCAAAAAGGTGATGGTATGCTGCTCCCGGATCAATACCTCCGGCCGCTGCTTAGCACACCATCTTCCTTTCCAAAACCAGACCAAGATCTGAGACTCCTCCTGCATCTGCAAATATTTCAAAGGACAACTCCTCCCTCAAACCCGCAACTCCATTGATATCTCACAAAAAATGCTTTCCACAGCTTCAGATCTGCCTTAACCCCTCCTGATAACCGGACTCTGTGATGATGCAGCATTGAATCAGACAGGGCCAAGTCCAATGTTCTGCGTAAGGCCTTATTAGCCCTTACTGCAAGCAAAACTCAAATGACCCAGCCTCATCTCAATGTTTCCCACCATCGCTTTCTTTTAATACAACACAGTGTTCAACTGCTCTAGTAATTTCTATTTTTTCTCCTGTCGCAATCTGACTTCCGTGGCCACTGAGTCAAGTTCCACCCCCAAGAATGTTAGGTCTACCTCTGGTCCCACTGTTATTCCCAAGGCTAAGGGAACCCCCATGTCCTTCATCAACTTCTGAATCATATCCAGCATCCACAGTCACGAGACACAGTTGCCAATCCCACAA
Organism: Calotriton arnoldi; assembly: GCA_963921515.1. NCBI lineage: Eukaryota > Metazoa > Chordata > Amphibia > Caudata > Salamandridae > Calotriton > Calotriton arnoldi. Next base: position 2,244,705 of record CAWUFW010000960.1, read on the forward strand.
AGAGAAAATCATCCAGGTAGTATGCAACTGTCACCTCACCTATTTGGAAAGTGAACAGCCATTGCAGGAAGGTGGTCAGCTTCTCAAAATGCGCACATGACACTGAACAATCCATCAGTAATGCATTGTCTACACAAATGTTTCCTCCAAACTGCATTCCAAGCAGCACAAAATCATCAAAATGTACAGGCAACAGGTGAAACACAGACTTAATCTCATTTTGCCCTAAAGGCCCCAACACCAATTCGATTGCATCATCCACAGTGGCATACTTAACACAGCTCAAATCATCTGATATGTCATTTACTGCCTGTTCCTTCAGCCTCGACAAATGCTGTATGAGACAGAATACCTTTGTACCTTCTTAGGCAAAGCCCCAATGGGTGAAATAATCAAATTCTCCAACGGACAATTATTGACAGGGCCAAATATTCTGCCTTCCTTCACCTCCTTTTTCCTGCACCTCCTCTGATTGTTTTTTTACTGACAGCAGATCTTCTGTCCACATCTGGATTCTTGAACATTTGTAACCCAACTTGAAACCCGATTGAAAACCATGTATTAAGCGCTTAGCATCCTCTCTAGTCACAAAAAGATTCAACCAATCCCGCAGATGCTGCAGTCTAACTGGCTTAGTTTCCTTTTCCCAGCTGGTTCTGACTTCCCCTCCCACGACCCCGTCACTTTTACCTTGCCAATTCCCTTCTTAAACCACCCTCACCCTGTGTATTGCATTGTGTGACGGTGTGCTTCCTGTTACACCTTGAGGACATGCCTAAAGTAACAGTATTCCCTGTAGAGCCCTTCATTGAATGCGAAAAAAGTCACCGCTTGGCCAGCCTGTCCTATGCCTGCTCCTCCCACCCCACCCTGGGTGTGACACCCCTGAAACCACTAGCAATGTATATCATAGACACTGGCCTGGCTGGAGCCATCTACTGCAACCAAAGGTTGTTATTCAGTTGACCCCATAACCCATCCACATGCTCTGACAACCTAGCCCTAAACCTCTCATAATACCTCATTCAGACCAGCCCCTCAAAAGTAATCTGTGCTTTGATAATGACGGCAATGTATTTAAAAAGTGCCACACATCGCTCAGGGTATTTTTCACAATAGACACTGATGTAGATTAAGAAAGGCGCTTTCCAATTTTCTGTAGTCACAGGAACCTTTAGATGTCTGGGTAACTCAAATTCTTCTGTTTTGGACCTTTCCTTCCTCCCCATTTCTCTGTGTAGCAATTCAAACACTTCTACATAGTCACCTTTCAAGATGTTCTGCTTAGTAGAGCCCATTAGCTATTATCCTAAGGCCCTGATGATCCCCATATAAGGCATTTTTTCATTTTGATCTCTTTACTTTCCTTTTTGCCTGTGCCCTTGCCATCAATCAATCAATCAATCAATCATGTCACTTATAAAGCGCACTACATACCCGCGAGGGTCTCAAGGCGCTGGGGGAAGAGGGGGGTGGTGCTGCTACTGATCGAAGTGCCAGGTCTTGAGGAGTCTTCTGAAGGCCAGTAGGTCTTGGGTCTGTCGGAGGTTGGTGGGTCTCGGTTTCATCATCATCATCAATAATTTATTTCAGAAAAGTCTTTCCTTAAAAAACACATGCAATATAAACCATCTCCCCAAAGTGCATTTAAAGCAGGGAATGTATTATAAATCCAGAACACCTGTTATTTGGTTTAAAACAATACTCAGATAAAACACAATATATTTAAAAGATAAATCATCAACACTGAGAATCAATCAGGGTGTTGTAAGCGCGCTACTCACCCGTGAGGGTCTCAAGGCGCTGGGGGTGGGGGAGGGGGGGGGAGATTCAGCAGATCTGATTCGCCGAAGAGCCAGGTCTTGAGAGTCTTCCTGAAGGTGTTCAGGGAGGGGGCGTGTCTGATGTCTGCCGGGAGCTCGTTCCAGGTTTTGGCCGCGATGTGGGAGAAGGATCTTCCGCCTGCTCTGGCTCTGTGGATGCGCGGGGTTTCGGCCAGTGCGAGGTTAGAAGATTGGAGGCTCCTTTTGGGTACGTGGAAGTTTATTCTGTCGTTGAGGTATTCGGGTCCGGTGTTATGTAGGCATTTGTAGGCGTGGGTGAGGATTTTGAAGGTGACTCTTTTCTCCTGGGGGAGCCAGTGGAGCCTTCGTAGGTGTTGGCTGATGTGTTCGTGCCGGGGTATGTCGAGGACGAGTCTGGTGGCGGTGTTCTGTATCATCTGGAGTTTGCGGAGTAGGGACTTGTTTATGCCGGCGTAGAGCGCGTTTCCATAGTCCAGTCTGCTGGTGATGAGTGCGTGGGTGACTGTCTTCCTTGATTCAGGGGGGATCCACTTGAAGGTCTTGCGGAGGATGCAGAGGGTGTTGAAGCAGCTGGAGGTGACGGCGTTGACCTGTCGGTTCATGGTGAGGGATGAGTCGAGTACGATGCCGAGGTTTTTGGCGTGGTCCGAGGGGGTCGGTGGGCTTCCGAGGGTGGTCGGTCACCAGGTGTTGTCCCATGCTGGGGGGGTGGTTCCAAGGACGAGGACTTCTGTCTTCTCTGCGTTGAGCTTTAGGCAGCTGTTGGTCATCCAGACTGCGACGTCCTGCATTCCTTTCTGGAAGTTGAGTCTGGCGGTGGTGGGGTCTTTTGTGAGGGAGAGGATGAGCTGGGTGTCGTCAGCATAGGATACGATGTTGAGGCCGTGTTGTCGGACGATGGCGGCGAAGGGGGCCATGTAGACGTTGAAGAGGGTCGGGCTCAGAGATGACCCCTGTGGGACTCCGCAGGTGATATTCGTGGGATCGGAGAGGAAGGGTGGCAGTCTGATTCTTTGGCTTCTTCCGGTGAGAAATACACTAGGAACTTTGCTTTAAGCAACTATACTGATAGGAGATATTTCGACATATAGTATACAATTAAAATACTAGTGTCCGTTTTAAAAATTCTATATCGGACCGGAGGCGAGGATTATGCTTTCTTCCTTTGCTTTAATGACATTATCTTAAACACAGCAGCCATGTTTAACATTAAGATAAACTACTTTTCCCATGAACACCAGGGAAACAAACCACAGCAAGTCCTTCATCTAATCCATGCAGCATGGCCCCAACATATTCCTTTGTCGCTGCTTGCACTCCCTCTTTCTTTGCTGCTCAGCAGCCAGTTAAGTAGTGTTTTTGTATGCTTCCATTTGGTCAAGGGTTTACTGCTTGTTTAACTGTTTGGTAATCATCGTATATGGGTAGGTGTAGCACACTCACTGCGATGTTTCTTTTACAGCTTCCCGATTCTGCCGCAGGACCACTAGCCTGCTCCTTACGCGACCTTTGCCCAGTCATTGCATTTGACGTCCTTTCAGGGGTCTGCATTAATACCTGGCATTTTTCTGACGCCTTGTGGAGTCCGTATTTTTCGAAGCCGTACAGGCCAGTTGTCGTACACTGTCCCAGGCAGCATTACCCTTCAAAATACACAGCGTCTGTGTGTCCCCAAGGCTTGCGCCCGCCAAATTGTGTGCCTTCGGCCCACCCACATAGCCTGGGCATCCTCGCAGCACCACATCATTGCCTTACCCAGCCCATATCCTGTCGGCCTCAGGCCTAGCCCATTGCCACTGGGGACTCCAGGGCGTTCTGTAGAGCACAATTAACCATTATTTGGCCTAGATAGCCATGCAGTATCCTCAAGCTACTTATGATGAGGAGGACTTGTTGTCCTTCCTAAAGTGGGACGAGGAATTTTACGAGGTAGTGGAATCCTCCAATGGGCCATGGGGCCCAAAGAGCAGCGCCTCGCTGAGCAGATTGCGCGGGAATGCACAAAAATTGCCAAGCCTGCCCCATCCTAGCCAGTGAAGCCCCCCAAAGACGCCCTGGGTGACGAATCCCCACCGCCGAACAGAATCTGTGAGGCAGCTGTGGGCCTGAACGCGTTTGCATGTCTCAAAAAGGCCTTCTTAGCGCACGTTCCCCCATCGAGAAGGCCCTACTGAGCCATCGGAGGCCAATCCTGAATCCCCACAGCTAGACACTCCAGACCTGCAAGACGTAGGTGACTTACCAGGGGTTTCAGAGGATGAGACAGGACCTTCTAGGCCCTGGCACTCACCCTTGGACATCACTTCCACGCCGGACGGCGTTTCAGACATGCTGGACCCAGATGATATTGTTCATCCCAGATCGGCAGATTGGGTACCAGCAGATAAGGTGGCAAAGTACGTTGGGGCGCGTCTTCGCAAACCTTTGGAGAAGGAGGCCCATAGCCACCTTTGGGCAGAGTGCACGTGCCCATCATTGGAGGGAAAGGTCGCCTTAACTCCTGATATAGACTCCCGGATAGTCACTTTCCTGGGCAAATCTTTTAAAGACTCTAAGAAGGGTATAGACTGGTCTTGGCGCTCTTGTCAAGACAAATTGCTAGACGCCATAGGCCCCATGACCAAAATTCTTGACATGGCGGAGGAGGCCAGAGTCTCTGGTTACCTCATTCCTCCCGACGTCCTCTCAGGATGGACGCAGCACGCAATCATATTCCTGGAAAACACGAACTGCGCTTTGTCCGTGGACCTTACTAATCAGGGTCTGATCCAAAGTTGGGGGACCTCGCCTCGGCTCGCCTCCTCGGAGACGGGAGTCCTAGCCCAAGGAGGTTTAGTTGCCAACTCTTTTGTAAAAGAACTCAGCAAATTTGTGGCGACGTTCACATCTCTGGACACGACGCAGTCCAATATATATATTTTTTTTAAATATGTTTATTAATAGTTTTTTTCCAATTTCAGTACACATCAAATAAACATTTGGCACATAGAGGGGAACCATACAATTCACGTCTCTCCATTCTTTACAAAGTTTTCGTGATTCCAGCAACATCAATATGCATCTGTTTGTGATCATGGCAGTAAGTCCACATTAAGCGCACCATTCCTCCTCTTCCCCGGATATATGTGCAGTAAAGTTTATTCCTTCCCGAGGCCTATGTCCATTAGTGAACCCGTCTTGGGCCTCATCCAGTTCTAATCCATAGTATCTAAGCCAGGGGCGCCAAATCTTGACCTTTTTTTTAGGGCACCCTCTCATTTTATATGTCACACGCTCCGCCCCTATGTACATGTCCATCCCTACTCTCCATTCCCTCAGAGTGGGGACCTCTTGCGCACCCCATTTCTTGGCTATGTCTCTCTTAGCTACCGCCATCCCCAAGTTGCACAAGACAAGACTCCTCCTGGGCAGGTCTATGTCCGAAGGTATGCCAAGGAACACATATTTGGTGTCTTTCGGGAGCTGATATCCAAGTATCACGCTTAACTCTCCCATTATCTTGACCCAATATCTTTGTATGTGTGTGCATTCCCACAATGTGTGAATAAATGTGCCGGTCTCAATCCTGCAACGGAGGCAGTCAGGGGAATCTGCCCGCCCCATTTTATAGAGACGGGATCTTGTTATGTACGTTCTATGGAGGATTTTAAGTTGGATTAAACGTAGTCTCAGTTTGATGGCTATCTCTCTCGGGTACATTAGCGCCGCCTCCCAGTCTATATCCTCCAAGTTACCCACAACACTCTCCCATTTTCTCCTCAGAGCCACTAAGTTATCTGGGGTGTTATTAATAAGTGTGTTGTAGGTCCAAGAAACCGCCTTTTCTAATATTCTTTCTTGTAAGAGTCTGCCCTCCAGTGGCGCAAATTCCGGGGTACTTGCAATATCTATCCCCTCTGCGGCCCATGCGTATTGTATTTGCATATATTTATACCTTTGCCTATCTCCCATTTGGAATTCTTGCTGCAAGGTTTCAAAGGAGATCAAGGAGCCTTCTTTTATTAGGTCCTCGACTTTCTAAATTCCTATCCTGTCCCAGTCTTTGAACCCTTCCAGTTTCCCCAATTTCTGGGAGACGTGTACCTTCTCATAATGGGGTCTGCCTCGTTATCTTCTTGTCCCAGCCCATTTGCCTTTCCGCTGCCCTCCATGCCTCCAGTGACCTCTGCGTTGCCGGCAGCAGGCGTCTGACACCCCTCCCTCCATATATGTAGTGTAGATGGGAGTGTGTCTCAAATTGTACAGTGTGTATGTCGGGTGTGTTCTCTGCAGGTGTCCCCACTCATTTATTACTATAACATGCGCAGCCCGGTAGTATGATCTAATGTCTGGGAGGGCTATATCCCCATTATATTGATTGCGCTGCAATGTGCGAAGCGCGATGCATGGTTGCCCCCATCCCACAGGAGTGTGCGCACCCTATAGTCTATTGCTCCGAATACATCCTCTGGAATCTTATAATGTGTGTTCTGTAAGATATATAAAAGTTTGGGGAGCGTGATCATCTTGTATATAGCAGCTCTGCCTAACAATGTTAGGGATAAACGTCTCCATCTTTCCACGTCTGCATGGAAATCTGCCATCACCCTACATATATTTTTGCGTGAGGCATCGCGAGATAGTGGATATATACATCCCTAAATACTTAAACCCCTCTGTATTTACTTTTAGTTCCCTGGGGAGGTCACACAGCTCATGGGGTCCACCCACCGGGTAGAGGACTGATTTACCCCAGTTAGTCTTATAGCCCGCATGTTCTCCGTATTTCTTTAGTACGTGAAAGAGGGTTGGAATCGTGGATGTGGGGTCAGTGACGTATAACAGGACGTCGTCCGCATACAGTGAGATTCGTTCTTCGATTCCATGTGTCATGGATCCCTTTACCTTCGGATGTGATCTTATTATGCACGCTAGTGGTTCCAAGGTCAATGCAAAGAGCATCGGGGATAATGGACACGCTTGTCTGGTTCCCCTCTCTATTTCAAACTCCTCTGAAATTGCCCCGTTGACCCACACCCTCGCCTTCGGAGCCCTGTACAGTAGCTCGACCCACGATATAAATTTTGGACCAAACCCCAACCTTTTTAATGTCTGCTACATGAAAGGCCAGTGAACCGCATCAAATGGTTTTTCTGCGTCCAATGATAACAGCAGGTGTGCCTCTGTTCTGTGTTGGACCGTACTTATCCAATTTGCTAGTCGTCTTAAGTTAAATTTCTTCACCCTTCCAGGCATAATTCCCGACTGGTCGTCCTGTATGAGGGAGGTAACCTCTGTGGTCAGCCTGTTGACCAGAATGGAAGCCAAAATCTTCACCTCCACATTTAGGAAAGAGATTGGCCGATATGCGCCGCAGCCCGTTGGCGGTCTCCCTGGTTTGTGGATTACCACTACCGTCGCGTTTCGCAAGTCGGGGGGTAAGATGCCGTCTTCTCAGGCCGCCTGGAACATCTCGAGGAGGTATGGTCCCAGGAGTGCGGAATTAGCCTTAAAGAATTCCGCAGGTAACCCATTGGGTCCCGGTGTTTCCCCTGGCTTCTGTTTATGTATGGCCCCCGTTACCTCCTCTAACGTAAGCTCTCCCTCTAGTTCTTCCCCGCATTCTGGGGACACGACTGGCAAGTCTATCTCCTTAAGGTAGTCCTGGATTTGGGCGACTCCCACCTGTTCCTTGGCTTTGTAGAGGGTGGCATAATATCCTGCAAAGGCATTAGCTATATCTCTAGCTGAGGTGAGATTCTGCCCATCCCTCTGGATGGTGTGTATCCATCTGGCTTCTGTTTCCTTCCTGCCCAACCATGCCAACAGTTTCCCAGCCCTATTCCCTGTTTCATAGAGGCGATATCTAGAAGATACATCAGTTTCGCTTCCTGACGTGCCAATGATTGGTACTCGATGCAAGTTATTTCTATCTGACAGATAATGGATTGGCTGGGCTCATCCCCCATGTCCTGCTCCAATTACCGGAGTTTGTTTTCGAGCGTCTCCATTTCTTGCCTCTCTTTCTTGTTCTTATGTGCAATCGCATTTTGTGCTCCGTACCTTAACACTGCCTTAAATGCCTCCCATAAAAACACTGCTGAAGGTACTGATCCTTTATTTTCTAGGAAGTACAGCTCCGATTCTACCCTCAACTCCTTTGCTATCTGTAGGGCTCTGAGTTCCCAGGCATTTAGTCTCCACCCTCCCTTCTCTCCACAGGTTCCTCCCCCTACTGTTAGGCACAGGGGTGAGTGGCCCGACAATCCTCTCGCTAAATAATCTACCCCCGTCACCTTACCCAGTTCACCCGCTGGGACAAAAAAGTAATCAAGTCTAGAGAACACCCGATGGGCGCCAGAGATGTAGGAGTATGCCCGATCCGTTGGGTGACGTCTGCGCCAAATATCCTGTAGGCCCAGGGTATGGGCAAATTCGGCCAGCATTGTGGTCCCCCCTCCCACCTCCGGTCCCACCAGATCTATCCAAGGTGGGGTCTACCACATCTTTAAAGTCTCCACTCACTGTATGTAGGGGGGAGTCCACAGTCAGCAGGATTTCTGTCACCTTCTCGAGTCTGTCGTTGTAGTCGCAGGGGTGCATAAACACTAATCAGTGTAATGTCCCTGTGGCCCCATATTCCCTGTACCGCCACGTATGTGCTGTTTGGATCGGTCCATGTGTTGGAGGCATGAAAGAGCACGTTTTTCCTAATAAGGATTGCAACCCCCCTTGAGCCTGAAGTGAACCCAGCATGGGCCAGGGTAGTATACATGCCTCTCCCTAAGAACGCACATCGCGTCCCTCTCAAGTGTGTCTCCTGGAGGAGCACTATATCTGGCTTCAGTCTCTTTAAATATCTAGCTACGAAGCCTCTTTTAATTTGGTTCCCCAGCCCATTAACATCATTCCATGTCATTACTGTGTAATCTTTCTCAGTCCTTATCCGTGAAGTCATTTCTACCATTCCTGTTCTGAGTGTCATGTCTTGACGTGTTGCTTGTGCCTAGATGTGTCTTAGTATGCCTCCCTGTACCATTGCCAATGCAAAAGTTCCCTGAGTGCCATCCCACAAAACCTTACCCCCCCCAAATCCACCCTCCACACTCTCTCCCACTTCCCTCGCATTTTCCCCAAAATGTCAACATGACAACTGTATCGTAGGATTAGCCTGAGAGGTCTGTTTCCCCTCCCCCCTACTCCTCCCTTCTCAATAAAAGGTTAATTAACTAATCAAAATAGAAAACTTGTAGGACACCCAGCCCGAACTCAGGACTACCTCAGTCAAGGCCTTAGCAGTCCCTACTTGCACCTAGTGTGCTCTTACTGTCCCTCGGCATCCGGCATGCCCTGGATCTTCAGCCTTCATTCACTCCCATCTGGGGACACAGGTCTCGGTTGCTCCCCAGTCTCGTCTGCGAACTGTAGCGCCTCTTGCCGATTACTTTCTTGCAGTAATGGGTGGTCACTGTCCGACTTCTCTGAATGTTTGAGGCCTGACGGATTAGGTGAGACTTATCTCCTCTGTCAACCTCTCGTTCGTGGCAATTTTCTCGGTTCCCGCATCGAGTCCTCTTCTGAGTCTGGGTCTCTGCTTGTTTGTTCCCCCGTTGCTCCAAATCTCCTGGGTGTACTGTCTTGAGATTTCGGCCCTGGTCTCAGGTGACGTTTGGTCTTGGTCCTCGCGATTTTGGGCCTTATTACTGTCTCTGAAGTTCGGCACTGAGAATTTCTTTGTTCTGTGTCTCGTTTTTTGAGAGGCAGCTCCTCGTCCACGCCTAGCCCTCTTCCGGTGTCTGAAAAAAGAATGTCTTGGATTGAAACATGACTTTGAGCTTGGCCGGGAATAGAAGCATGTATTTTTTATTTATTTTTTAAATTTATTTTAAGAGTTTTATATAGCGCTGGCTAGACCCGTAGGTATCAGAGCGCTTTACATGGGGTTAGCATTTTTAACACACGTTACAGCTGTTACGTGAAAGAACGTTGCGAAGAGACAAAACATAATTACATAATTACTTCTGTTATTAGCTTAATTACAAACAAAGACAGGTACTATGGTACCATGGGAGTGGAGGGGGAAAATGACTGAGGAAGGGATGAGGATCAGGACTGGAAGGAGCGAATTGCAAAACACACAAGATGATGGACGGAATGTTGCACAATGGCAAACATTCACCCCCAGTCACAGATCTGGGTTTAATCCATCGTTATTTTGCTTCACCACGCCACCCCAGTTCAGACATGGCCATATGCAAATCAGTCTTGACCCTGTGCCTCATGGGAACAGTCCAGACCGAACTGCCAAGCCATGTCTTCCCTGGACCGGAATCAAGCATCCTAGGACCGGTTTCGGGCATTCAGCCCTCATCAGCCAGGATAGCCTGACTCCAGTGGCGCAGTGAGCACGGGACCCACGTCTGGGCATACCCTTCCCACTTGGGGCGAATTGCAAAACACACAAGATGATGGACGGAATGTTGCACAATGGCAAACATTCACCCCCAGTCACAGATCTGGGTTTAATCCATCGTTATTTTGCTTCACCACGCCACCCCAGTTCAGACATGGCCATATGCAAATCAGTCTTGACCCTGTGCCTCATGGGAACAGTCCAGACCAAACTGCCAAGCCATGTCTTCCCTGGACCGGAATCAAGCATCCTAGGACCGGTTTCGGGCATTCAGCCCTCATCAGCCAGGATAGCCTGACTCCAGTGGCGCAGTGAGCACGGGACCCACGTCTGGGCATACCCTTCCCACTTGGGGCGAATTGTAAAACACACAAGATGATGGACGGAATGTTGCACAATGGCAAACATTCACCCCCAGTCACAGATCTGGGTTTAATCCATCGTTATTTTGCTTCACCACGCCACCCCAGTTCAGACATGGCCATATGCAAATCAGTCTTGACCCTGTGCCTCATGGGAACAGTCCAGACCGAACTGCCAAGCCATGTCTTCCCTGGACCGGAATCAAGCATCCTAGGACCGGTTTCGGGCATTCAGCCCTCATCAGCCAGGATAGCTTGACTCCAGTGGCGCAGTGAGCACGGGACCCACGTCTGGGCATACCCTTCCCACTTGGGGCGAATTGCAAAACACACAAGATGATGGACGGAATGTTGCACAATGGCAAACATTCACCCCCAGTCACAGATCTGGGTTTAATCCATCGTTATTTTGCTTCACCACACCACCCCAGTTCAGACATGGCCATATGCAAATCAGTCTTGACCCTGTGCCTCATGGGAACAGTCCAGACGGAACTGCCAAGCCATGTCTTCCCTGGACCGGAATCAAGCATCCTAGGACCGGTTTCGGGCATTCAGCCCTCATCAGCCAGGATAGCCTGACTCCAGTGGCGCAGTGAGCACGGGACCCACGTCTGGGCATACACTTCCCACTTGGGGCAAATTGCAAAACACACAAGATGATGGACAGAATGTTGCACAATGGCAAACATTCACCCCCAGTCACAGATCTGGGTTTAATCCATCGTTATTTTGCTTCACCACGCCACCCCAGTTCAGACATGGCCATATGCAAATCAGTCTTGACCCTGTGCCTCATGGGAACAGTCCAGACGGAACTGCCAAGCCATGTCTTCCCTGGACCGGAATCAAGCATCCTAGGACCGGTTTCGGGCATTCAGCCCTCATCAGCCAGGATAGCCTGACTCCAGTGGCGCAGTGAGCACGGGACCCACGTCTGGGCATACCCTTCCCACTTGGGGCGAATTGCAAAACACACAAGATGATGGACGGAAAGTTGCACAATGGCAAACATTCACCCCCAGTCACAGATCTGGGTTTAATCCATCGTTATTTTGCTTCACCACGCCACCCCAGTTCAGACATGGCCATATGCAAATCAGTCTTGACCCTGTGCCTCATGGGAACAGTCCAGACCGAACTGCCAAGCCATGTCTTCCCTGGACCGGAATCAAGCATCCTAGGACCGGTTTCGGGCATTCAGCCCTCATCAGCCAGGATAGCCTGACTCCAGTGGCGCAGTGAGCACGGGACCCACGTCTGGGCATACCCTTCCCACTTGGGACGAATTGCAAAACACACAAGATGATGGACGGAATGTTGCACAATGGCAAACATTCACCCCCAGTCACAGATCTGGGTTTAATCCATCGTTATTTTGCTTCACCACGCCACCCCAGTTCAGACATGGCCATATGCAAATCAGTCTTGACCCTGTGCCTCATGGGAACAGTCCAGACCGAACTGCCAAGCCATGTCTTCCCTGGACCGGAATCAAGCATCCTAGGACCGGTTTCGGGCATTCAGCCCTCATCAGCCAGGATAGCCTGACTCCAGTGGCGCAGTGAGCACGGGACCCACGTCTGGGCTTACCCTTCCCACTTGGGGCGAATTGTAAAACACACAAGATGATGGATGGAATGTTGCACAATGGCAAACATTCACCCCCAGTCACAGATCTGGGTTTAATCCATCGTTATTTTGCTTCACCACGCCACCCCAGTTCAGACATGGCCATATGCAAATCAGTCTTGACCCTGTGCCTCATGGGAACAGTCCAGACCGAACTGCCAAGCCATGTCTTCCCTGGACCGGAATCAAGCATCCTAGGACCGGTTTCGGGCATTCAGCCCTCATCAGCCAGGATAGCCTGACTCCAGTGGCGCAGTGAGCACGGGACCCACGTCTGGGCATACCCTTCCCACTTGGGGCGAATTGCAAAACACACAAGATGATGGACGGAATGTTGCACAATGGCAAACATTCACCCCCAGTCACAGATCTGGGTTTAATCCATCGTTATTTTGCTTCACCACGCCACCCCAGTTCAGACATGGCCATATGCAAATCAGTCTTGACCCTGTGCCTCATGGGAACAGTCCAGACCGAACTGACAAGCCATGTCTTCCCTGGACCGGAATCAAGCATCCTAGGACCGGTTTCGGGCATTCAGCCCTCATCAGCCAGGATAGCCTGACTCCAGTGGCGCAGTGAGCACGGGACCCACGTCTGGGCATACCCTTCCCACTTGGGGCGAATTGCAAAACACACAAGATGATGGACGGAATGTTGCACAATGGCAAACATTCACCCCCAGTCACAGATCTGGGTTTAATCCATCGTTATTTTGCTTCACCACGCCACCCCAGTTCAGACATGGCCATATGCAAATCAGTCTTGACCCTGTGCCTCATGGGAACAGTCCAGACCGAACTGCCAAGCCATGTCTTCCCTGGACCGGAATCAAGCATCCTAGGACCGGTTTCGGGCATTCAGCCCTCATCAGCCAGGATAGCCTGACTCCAGTGGCGCAGTGAGCACGGGACCCACGTCTGGGCATACCCTTCCCACTTGGGGCAAATTGCAAAACACACAAGATGATGGACAGAATGTTGCACAATGGCAAACATTCACCCCCAGTCACAGATCTGGGTTTAATCCATCGTTATTTTGCTTCACCACGCCACCCCAGTTCAGACATGGCCATATGCAAATCAGTCTTGACCCTGTGCCTCATGGGAACAGTCCAGATGGAACTGCCAAGCCATGTCTTCCCTGGACCGGAATCAAGCATCCTAGGACCGGTTTCGGGCATTCAGCCCTCATCAGCCAGGATAGCCTGACTCCAGTGGCGCAGTGAGCACGGGACCCACGTCTGGGCATACCCTTCCCACTTGGGGCGAATTGCAAAACACACAAGATGATGGACGGAATGTTGCACAATGGCAAACATTCACCCCCAGTCACAGATCTGGGTTTAATCCATCGTTATTTTGCTTCACCACGCCACCCCAGTTCAGACATGGCCATATGCAAATCAGTCTTGACCCTGTGCCTCATGGGAACAGTCCAGACCGAACTGCCAAGCCATGTCTTCCCTGGACCGGAATCAAGCATCCTAGGACCAGTTTCGGGCATTCAGCCCTCATCAGCCAGGATAGCCTGACTCCAGTGGCGCAGTGAGCACGGGACCCACGTCTGGGCATACCTTTCCCACTTGGGGCGAATTGCAAAACACACAAGATGATGGACGGAATGTTGCACAATGGCAAACATTCACCCCCAGTCACAGATCTGGGTTTAATCCATCGTTATTTTGCTTCACCACGCCACCCCAGTTCAGACATGGCCATATGCAAATCAGTCTTGACCCTGTGCCTCATGGGAACAGTCCAGACGGAACTGCCAAGCCATGTCTTCCCTGGACCGGAATCAAGCATCCTAGGACCGGTTTCGGGCATTCAGCCCTCATCAGCCAGGATAGCCTGACTCCAGTGGAGCAGTGAGCACGGGACCCACGTCTGGGCATACCCTTCCCACTGGGGCGAATTGCAAAACACACAAGATGATGGACGGAATGTTGCACAATGGCAAACATTCACCCCCAGTCACAGATCTGGGTTTAATCCATCGTTATTTTGCTTCACCACGCCACCCCAGTTCAGACATGGCCATATGCAAATCAGTCTTGACCCTGTGCCTCATGGGAACAGTCCAGACCGAACTGCCAAGCCATGTCTTCCCTGGACCGGAATCAAGCATCCTAGGACCGGTTTCGGGCATTCAGCCCTCATCAGCCAGGATAGCCTGACTCCAGTGGCGCAGTGAGCACAGGACCCACGTCTGGGCATACCCTTCCCACTGGGGCGAATTGCAAAACACACAAGATGATGGACGGAATGTTGCACAATGGCAAACATTCACCATCAGTCACAGATCTGGGTTTAATCCATCGTTATTTTGCTTCACCACGCCACCCCAGTTCAGACATGGCCATATGTAAATCAGTCTTGACCCTGTGCCTCATGGGAACAGTCCAGACCGAACTGCCAAGCCATGTCTTCCCTGGACCGGAATCAAGCATCCTAGGACCGGTTTCGGGCATTCAGCCCTCATCAGCCAGGATAGCCTGACTCCAGTGGCGCAGTGAGCACGGGACCCACGTCTGGGCATACCTTTCCCACTTGGGGCGAATTGCAAAACACACAAGATGATGGACGGAATGTTGCACAATGGCAAACATTCACCCCCAGTCACAGATCTGGGTTTAATCCATCGTTATTTTGCTTCACCACGCCACCCCAGTTCAGACATGGCCATATGCAAATCAGTCTTGACCCTGTGCCTCATGGGAACAGTCCAGACGGAACTGCCAAGCCATGTCTTCCCTGGACCGGAATCAAGCATCCTAGGACCGGTTTCGGGCATTCAGCCCTCATCAGCCAGGATAGCCTGACTCCAGTGGCGCAGTGAGCACGGGACCCACGTCTGGGCATACCCTTCCCACTTGGGGCGAATTGCAAAACACACAAGATGATGGACGGAATGTTGCACAATGGCAAACATTCACCCCCAGTCACAGATCTGGGTTTAATCCATCGTTATTTTGCTTCACCACGCCACCCCAGTTCAGACATGGCCATATGCAAATCAGTCTTGACCCTGTGCCTCATGGGAACAGTCCAGACCGAACTGCCAAGCCATGTCTTCCCTGGACCGGAATCAAGCATCCTAGGACCGGTTTCGGGCATTCAGCCCTCATCAGCCAGGATAGCCTGACTCCAGTGGCGCAGTGAGCACGGGACCCACGTCTGGGCATACCCTTCCCACTTGGGGCGAATTGCAAAACACACAAGATGATGGACGGAATGTTGCACAAAGGATCGGCCAAGGAGAATAGTACAAAGAGGGAACGCAAAAATAGAGAAAGCGAGTCAACAAACCAGGAGTGTCCAGTAGATCAATAAAATCCAAGGCCAGGCCTCCTACCCTGCTTCAGGTAGCGTTAGGAAGGGAACGGGACAGGAGGAGGGGGAAATGGAAGCATCCCGGTGAAAATAGCAAGGAAAGGGGGGTGAAGAGGTCCTAGAGGTGATCCATAAGGGCGATGACGAGTCTGGAGGGTCCAAGGCGTGGACCAGCGGCCGGATTCAACCTGAGAGTCTGTAGAGATGACAAGATTGCGGATCCGGTCAAGGACCCCAGACTTAGTGACAAAATGGCGGGAGGACGAGGAGGAAAACAGTCAGTTCGAAAAACCAACAAGGGAACCAACCCCTAGAGCAAGGTTGGCAGGGGAAGAGCAGTCATCAGATCTTGCGGGGAAAGGCTGTGGGATCGATGGCGACCATAATCGGGTTGAAGCAGACAGGAGGCAGTCAGAGCAGGCCCCCAGGTAATGGCCTCGAAAGGGGGAGGCAGCAGCTGGATCAGGAGGGCGGGCAAAATCGGAAGGGAGAAAGGGAAAAACAAGTCCGGGGACAGTGGCGAGCAGCGATTTCGGCACGCTTGATGCTGATCAGTCAGGGTGACAGGTACCATGCATACCAGCTGCGGTCCATAAGATGGAGAAGGGTGATGCCAGGCGGCCGCGGCTCAAGTCCGGAGGACGGGGTGCTCCCCAATCATCGCCCCCGAAGCTTTCAAGGCAGCCCAGCCCAGCCGGGCAGAGAAGATCAAGAATCCACCATCAGCAAACCCCTGGTGGTAATCGGACAATGAAGGGATTGAAGAACGAGAAAAAAAAAAAAAGAGTCCAGTCCAGAAGGAAGACAAGGCCGAGGAGGCTATGGAGGCAGCAGCGGAGACCAGGCGGGCACGCGCCTCAGGGCTCGGAAGGCGAAAGCCAGCTCAGGGGCACCGCGCTGAGTCTAGCTCCATCGACGGAAAATCATCGGTGAGGGGGCCGCAAATAACAGCGGGGAGATGACGGCAACAGTGTCCCATGTCCGGCTGGGTAGGTGACGGCCGAGGGAAAGAACCCGAGCCGGTCTCCTCTATAGCCAAACGAGTAGCTCCACCGGGCATCGGCCATATTGATCGGGATCTCCGCGGTCAGGACAAGGATCACTGTTCATCCGTGAGAATTCGAGACCGAGTCGCGGGAGTTGAAGAAGACGAGGGCTGCTGACCACACAGTGCAGGTGAGCGGAAAGGGTCCAAGGAGGGGGTGAATTTGCGGGATTTGAGCCAAAAAGGCGATCCCTGGCCGGGAGCTCCCGGACAGAGCTCCTCACCTGTCGGCCATCTTGCTAAGATGTATTGCAACTGCAGGCTTCTCAGTTTTTCCATAACAGAGTCAAAGGTTCTTCTCAGTTTCTGGACTTCCCTGGAATAGTCCGGGAACACCATTAGTTTCGCGTTTTCCATCCGGACCTCACCCAGTCGCCTCATTTCGCATAGTATGAGGTCTCTGTCTTGGTAGTTTAAGAAGCAAGCAATGACTGGTCTGGGGGGCGTCCCCATCGGAGGCCTAGCTGCCGGCATTCTATGTGCCCGCTCAATCATCAAGCAGGTAGAGAATTGGGCATTTGGGAGTGTGTCTTTTAGCCATTTGAGAAGGAATGTACCCATGTCTGTCCCTTCAATACCCTCCGGAAAGCCTATGAAGTGCAGGTTGTTTCTTCTCGCCCGATTTTCGGCGTCATCCACTTTCCATATTGTCTCCTTCATGGCGCTCTTTAACTTGGCAACGTCTCCCTTCAGGTCGTGCACTATGTCTTCCGTTTCGAGATACACTGCTCCGTTTGTGTCACTCTTTCTGCTACATTGCGGAGGTCTTGCCTCAACAGTGGCACATCGGTCCGTACTTCGGCTATTCTGCCCTCCAATGCCTCCCTGGATGCTTGTATTGCCTGTAGTAGAGCTGCATTATCTGGCATGGAAATGAGATGTCCGGTCGCCTCAGATAGAGGGCTGCCATTTTGGTATATCTGTCCATCTTCCCTTGTTTCTAGGGCTTTGGGTCCTGATCTTTGGGCATCTTTAAGCTATCTCCCAGTACCTCTATGTCACTGTCTGATCGCAGCCAGGATGTCCACCCTTCCTACAAGTTCTTGCACCTGTCTCGGTTCTCTATCGCCGCGGGGCCACTCTCCCTCTAGCTCCCCGTGACAAAGCGTGCCTCCCTTGTTTCGATCTGTTTATATGGCGTGGTTGATCCAGCTTCTCCTCCATTCATGCGGTCGAGGAGGCAGCAGCTCCCAAAACTGGCGCCTTCCTTCCACCAGGTACCCACCTCACCACTTCCCGGGTCGCCTGGTTTGTCTGTGGGCAGTCTCTGAGTTCCCAGGCCTGGGAAAGCCCTCGTTAAGTAGTCAGTTTTTTTTAAAGAATCTTTTTATTTTATACAATAAACAACCGTACAGATATCACATGCTACATTCTTCCAATCTTATTGATGTTGTCGTGGAACTTTCAGTTAATCGTTACAGATTACATTTCACTTGGTTAGAGCGACCTTGCATGTTACATTTCTGGGTCGTCCTGGGACACTTGCGCTGGTAAGCTAGATGGAGCACAAATATTCCCTCTGTAATCATTCCACTTTCCCCATATTTGTATCCACTTCTTCGGGCACCCCCTGGATATGTACACTGTTTTCTCCCGAAACATGCACCAGTCCATGTCTTTTTCCCATTCCCTTACTGTCGGGACCTCTCTTACTCCCCATTTCCTAGCTATATTCCGCTTAATCACCATCAGGCCCAGTGACACCCATGTTCTCTCTTTACTATTCAAATCTGTTGGCTCCCATATGTTTAGTAGACATCGTTTGGCCTCGGGTTTTAGTCTCTCCCCAAGTGTCTCTCCCATGCACTTAATTACCTCATTCCAGTATCTACTAATGTGTGGCACTCCCAAATGATATGAAGGAACGTGCCTTCCTAACCACACTGCCTTCTGCAACTTGGATCCTCCCTATATCCCATTTTGACCAACGCTGGCCCAGTGACATATATTCTATGCAATATTTTTAGCTGTACTAGTCGCAGTTTAGCTGAAATTGCCACTTCTTTTGGTGATGCCAGTGCTTCTAGCCAGTCCTCATCCTCCAGCCCTGTCAAATCATTCTCCCATTTTGCACGGAGTTGCGGCAGAGGATCAGGTGAATGGTTAATCAGTTTTGAGTATGTTAGGGAGATTGCTATTTTTGGCATATACCCATCAAGGAGCCTATCCTCAAGGGGTGAGGCCTCAGGAGGGGCCTCCCCCCTCGGGACTGCCTCCTGCAATGCATGCCGTATCTGTAAATACCGGAACCTTTCAGTCTCCATTTCATATTCCTGCTTTAGCATCTCGAAGGGTACTACCTTCCCCTTTTTCCATAGGTCACCCACCTTAGTTATCCCGATGGTATCCCATCTATCGAACCCTTTCGTCTGCCAGAGAGAGCCCAGTTGTTCAGTCTCCCATAGTGGGGTGGCTAATGTTATTTTTTTCGTCCAACCCATACTCCTATGCGTTGTATGCCATACCTGGATCGAATGCTTCGTAAGACCTGTAAGGTTCATTTTCGTGGGCTTCGAATAGAGCGCACAGGTGTGATTACTTCCTGGCAAGAGCCATCTGTCCATTGCGTATCCCGGATCGGTCAGGTCGATACACGCAATGGTTGATGGCAGCTAATTGCGCTGACGAATAGTACTTTTTAACGTTGGGCAGCCCCACTCCCCCATCATACCAGCTTTTCACTAATTTTGAGAATGAAAAAGTCATCAGTTTCTATTCGGGCTGCCAAGACACTTCGATGACCCCTGCCCCGTCCCCGCCAATTGATGAGGTTGCCTCACACGGGAGGAAAGTTCACGGTTTCGCCTCCTCCTCCCGCAAATCTTCCACGTAGTATTGACCAGAAGGGGGAGGGGGTACTCCCTTCCCCGTCCTCACACTTGTCTTCCTTCAGATCCGGGTTTCCGACCCTCTTCAAAGTTTTAATGCCCGTGGGTGTTTCTCCCCTTCCGCACTCAGCATCACCTTCCCAATCCAATACGACCTCCGGAGTAATTGGTCAATCGATCGCCTTATCAAATTAAATTTCCCCCCCAAGATCAGACGGCCTTACTCTGCCCTGGAGTCCCAACCTGGGTTAAGGCTTGCCCTCCAGTTCCACCCCGGGGGACCTTCTGTCTACAGTGTGTTGCTGCTCGCTTCAGGGCCCCTCTCCTCTGACAACCTCCATCCCTCCTCTTCAATCGCGGGTAGGAGTTGTCTCAGCTGCTTAAGTCTCCTCTGGCTATTCGGCCGCTTGCATTTCAGAGCCTCGCAGCTTGCTCCTTCACTCCGATTAGGCCCTTGTAGGCCGCGACCGGGGCCTCTATTTACACTTCCCCCAGGTAGGGCTAGGGGGCGGGGCGTATCTGGCCACACTCCGGCATCTCTGCTGACTCGAGGTCGCATCCTCCACCCAGCTTGATCTCTCCTCCTGGTCACCGCCGCCGCTACCGCAGGACACAGACACTCCAGGCAACTCCGACGTATTCGGGCTCACCGCGTCTTTCCGGATGTCTGCGTGGAGCCAGCCGCCATTTTCCTCCCTTGTCCTCCCGGCACGGGACGGTCGAGACCTCGCCCACGGCCTCTCACGCCTCGGACTCCCTCCACCGCCGCGTCTCCAGGTACTACGAACCTTGGGGGTAATGCGGGGAATATTAATAATTGCTGAAAGGCACGATTTATGTGCGGATTACCGTGGGGCAGCCGGAGCTCCGGCAGTCACGTCTAGGCAGCCATGCTGTTGACCACGCCCCCCCCGACGCAGTCCAATATTAAGCGCATATTTACCCCGCGGGTCTTCAAAAGGGGCTGGTTGTGACAAGGGCCGTGTGACCGGCCACTTCTCATCTCCACCTCCTCCTAGAGACAAGGCTAAATGTGTGGTCAATGGCAGAGCAACGTGTACTTCAACACCTTCTACCCAACAAGAGGCCAGCAGCTCCGTGGTGGTAGCAAATACAAGGCCCTATCTGGCAGTGCCTCTGGAAACGTAGAGTGTACTCCCTTCTCAAATACTGATAGGGGTCCATCTGGCACTTTTTCTCCCGGCATGGGCCTCTATCACCTCAGATGCATAGGTCTTGCAAACTGTTCACGGTTTTCACATCAAGTTTTACGGGTGCCCTCAGCAGATGTCCAGACCATGGCCCATATGCTTCTCCCAAAGCGATGCCGCTCTGATCGACGAGGAGGTTGTAGCCCTCTATCAGCAAGGGGCCATTTGCGAGTCGGTGATACACCTCAATTGTTTTCGAAGCAATCTTTTTCTAGTCGACAAGAGCGGCAGCAGTCGCAGACCAGTTATCAACCTAAGAGACTTCAACAAGCGGTTGGTTTTCTGCCACTTCAAGATGGAGGATATTCACCTCCTCAGAGATTGTCTGCTTCCTCCGTACTGGATGGTACAACTAGATCTAAAAGATGCATACCTGTTGGTTCCCATGTACCCTCCTCACCGTTGGTTACTGCAGGTCGTCTGGCACCGCCAGGCCTTCGAGTTTATTACTCTCCCATTCGGCCTATCGTATGTGCCTTGGTACTTCATGAAGGTCCTCAAGCCAGCATTGGAGTACCTCAGGGCACAGGCGATACGTTTAATAGTCTACTTGGATGACATGCTCCTCCTGGCCCAATGCCCCCGGAAACTTACCTTGCATGTCCAGACAGCGGTGAATCTCTTGCAAGGCCTGGGGTTTGTAATAAACGACAAGAAGTTGCTTCTATCCCCTGCCCATAGAGCGATCTTCTTGGGGTTCGCCATAGACTCCACTACATCTTCCCTGTGCCTCCCTTCCCGAAAGATGGCAAAGATCAGGAAGGAATTCTGTCAAACTCTGGCCAGACCTCACACGTCACTCAGACAAATTGCCTGTCTTGTGGGCTTCCTCTCTTCCTCGGTTCAGGCGAACTTCCCGGGCCCCCCACACTATCGAGCTCTACAGCGTCTCAAAGCCCTCACTTGAGGAAAAGTCTTCCGTACTCCTAATCAGTACTGCTAATGGATGAGACCAGGGACGAGATCGCTTGGTGGCTCACCCACATGGAGGTGTGGAATGGGAGGGCAATCTTTGGTTCAACCCCGACTTGGTGATGGAATTAGACGCCAGCAGGTTCGGCTGGGGTGACAGGTGTGGGACTTCTCCACAGGAGGAAGCTGATCCCCACAAGAATAGAGCTTACATATCAATTGTTTGGAGCTCCTTGCAGGTTTGTTCGCCGTTCAGTGTTGGACGAAGGAGAGGGTTCAGTCCTGTGTCCTTTTAAAAATGGACAACGTCTCGGCCATGGGATATATCAATCATTTGGGAGGCACCAGGTCCAGAGCCCTGGTGGGCATGACGAAGAACTTCTGGAATTTTTGGTTCGAGACTCATGTCTCCATCACAGCAGAGTACCTCCAGGGCCAAGTGAACCAAGTGGTGGACTGGCATGCACGGCATCTCCAGGACTTGAGCCTGAGGAAGCTGGACCCTCATGTCTTCCTAAGGATAGAGGACAGGTGGGGTCTGTTCTCCGTAGACTTATCCGCCTCCCTTCTAGTCCACCAGCTGCGGGGTTCTTCAGCTGGATCCAGACCTGCAGGCAGCTGCGATGGTTGCATTCCTCCATGACTGGAGTCAGGACTAGGGTCATGCATTTGCTCCCTTATCAATGATCACCCGAGCGTCGGCACAGGTGCACCGTAAACTGGCAGAGATGGTCATAATACCCATATGGAAGTCTCAAGTATAGTTTCTAGTTCTGCTGGAACTTTCCTGGGATTCTCCAATCCGACTCCCCTCTTTCCTCACACTGTAATGAGTCTGGATCTCGTGCCACATCGGCTGGTAGCGGAAGAATCCTTACAACTGATGGTGTGGCGGATTACAGGCAACGCTAGATGCTCCCAGGGTTTTCGCGACATGCTGAGCTCCTCCTCTCCAGAGCATGGGCGGACAGCACGATCGGGCAATATGGGTCTTCCTGGATGAGATGAGTGTGTTGGTGAAGCGACGGGATGTGGATCCCGTGGGCGCAGATATAGTGCAAGTGCAGGGCGGCTCCTTCGTGAGAGCGGAGGAGCGTTGCCCTGCCAACTAAAATGCCCCCAATAGCCTCCGAGATGAAAAATAAAATGGTAATAAAGTTAATGTATTACCATTTTATTTTTCATCCCCCACCCCAGACAGAGGGTCAGGATGAGGCGGGCTTTCTGAGTGGCAGCAGCAGGGAGCAGGGAGGAGGGTGGGCTGCTTGGACACTTCAGTTCAAAGTGCTCATGTCTCTTTGGCCAGCCATCTTGCGACGGCCAGCCAGACATGCGCACTTTGAAACCTCTCTAACCTAGCTGTCTTAAGACAGCTGTGTTAGAGAAAGCGCAGGCCTGCAGTGCCCTCGGAAGCACCGAGAGAGGCCGCTCCCTCCAATCCTGGCATTGATCTCATGCTGGTTAACAGCATGAGAGCAGAGCCAGGATTGGTTAAGGCAGTTGGCTGGGGCCTGCTCTGAACACCAGACTGCACTAGAAGGAAGATGTGCAGCGAGGAGGTCATGACGTGCGTTTAAGGTAAGTGGATTTTTATTATTGCTAGTGTAAGCAACTACCCACCACCCCTTTGCCTGCCCGCCTCTCCCCATAGATGCCAACCGCCACTGTGCAGGTGCTCAATTTTTTGTCCAACATATCCGAGGACGGGCTGGCATACTGTTTGATCAAAGCTTTCCGATCCTCTAATTGAGCGGGATATGCTCCTGTTGATGGTGCCCCGGTGGGCGAGCATCCTTTTGTCTGCCGGTTGCTTAGGGGGGATTCGACTATCCCTTTCACCGGAACCATACTACAATGGCCTCGAAGGCTTTTCGCCTGGGGGATCGTTTAGAGGACTTAAAGCGTGCAGCCGACTGGTCCTCTGACTCTACTTTTAAAAGGTTTTACTTTAAGCCGGTGTTGGAAGTGGCTCAGTTGGTGGCGAGCAAACTTTGAACTAGCATAATCCTCGCCTCTCGTCCTGACATAGAATGAAAATGTTCCTAGCTTCAGTGAGGGTAAGTTTTTTTTAATTCTTTTTTTTAACAAACTTTTATTGATTTTCAAACATCCATACAATATTTTTGATGAATATTACTGCAATCCAAAAACCAGCATTACATGGGCTATAATTCTTGATGATATTCCGTTATTGCTGCAAAATCTAACAGTCGGACCCTCATCTTCTACAGTAAGCCCCATGTGAAGAAATACAGACGTAGCCATCAGTGCATCTAGATTCAGCCTCTAGCTTCAGTCAACAATTGCCATGCTACCTATTGTAATCAACAACAACCCCTTCCTCATTTCCCCCTTCCCCCCTCTCCCCAGGCGTGCAATGGTTGGGCCCATCATTAGGTAACTAACTAAGGTTTGGTTCCACTCCCCTCCTTCTCATCGTCTGAAACCAACAGTTTATCTTCACACATTCCATCCCTTAGCTCAAAGTGAATTGCTAAATATCTCAACTGCTGCTACAGGAGGGTTATGCCTCCTTGGCGCATTAACTCAATCCTCATTTTAGTCTCCCCTCACATTGTGCTTAATCAACAATTGACCTCAGGGTCTTCTGTTTGAGGGCCAGTTCTGTATTTAAAATCCTTTACTAGTGCTGTCCAAGCTCTGGCTGACTCCAGTGAACCCTTCCCACGCTTGGCATTCCTAGTCCTGACCGCTCCTTCATAGTCTGACCGGCGCAGCACCTTCCTTTTCCAGCTTTCCGGACTAGGCCCTCTCTGTCTCTTCCAATTCCGAGCTATTTCTCTCTTGGCCAGGAGAAGTGCCAAGTCCTGAAAACCACTAGTGACTTTTGGGGGTATGCGGGAACCAGTGGAGGAGGCAGTGTTGTGGTGTATAATGAACCTCTCTATCTAACACCTCAGTCAGCGTGTCAGTGATCGCTTTCCAAAATCCCCCCAGGTATGGGCAGCTCCAAAACATGTGAAGGAACTCTGCACCTGTCTCTGCACAGCGGGGGCACTTAGCATCCGTCGCCGCAAAGTACCGGTTTATTCGCTCAGGGGTAAGGTATGCTCTATGTAGCACATAAAAGTTAATAAGTTTGAATCGCACGTTCCTGGAAACCTTAGGAAAGCGGCTCACTAGATCTTCCCATACTTGCTCGTCTATGGGGATACCCAGATCTTCCTCCCATTGTGTTATTTGGACATCCAGTGAAGTTGCTCCCTCAACTCTGAGTCGGCGGTACAAGTATGAGACTGCTTTGAATGTTCCCAAGGATAGCACAATATATTGGCACCCGGCTGACAGCGGTGGTTCTGCCATCCCCAAACCCCAGTGTCTCTGGATTGCCTCTATGAGTCCTCCATGCAAGAGGAAATGGCCCCTTGGAAGCTCATATCGTTCTCTGAGGTCTTCAAACAGCAATAAGATTCCGTCTTTGTACAAGGCCCCTACCATATTTACTCCTACCGCCACCCAATCCCTTAGCCCGTGCCACCCCCCTCCATGTGGAAGTTCCCTGAGCCAGTCCAATGGGATGCCTGGAGCGTAAGGTCTCTTAGTTTTAGACTTTTGCAAGCATCGACCCCAGCACTTCTACAGCACCTGGAACTTGGGGCTAAGATTTATTTTTGAAACCGCCAGTCTAAATACCACTCTAGTCAACAGTTGGATGTCCGGAACATGGCAGTCCAAATGCTCTATCTCTGCGTTCCTACCCGCAACCCACTGTGTGAGCCAATGGATCTGGGCCGACAGATAGTAATATTCAAAATTTGGGAGTGCGAGTCCCCCTTCCGCCGCGGGCCATTGCAGTGTTATGAGCGCCACCCTGCGTCTTCCTGTCCTCCATGTAAATCCTATGGTCAAGGATCTGAGGTCTCGAAAGATACTCGCCGGGATCCATATCGGGAGGGCACCAACAAAAATGTACGCTAGGCAGATGGACCCAGCCATATACAAATCAGTCTTGACCCTGTGCCCAATGGGAACAGCCCAGCCCGAACTGCCAGGCCAGGTCCTCCCTGGACTGGAACCAAGCATCCTAGGACCGGTTTCGGGGTTTCACCCCTCATCGGCCAGGATAGCATGAAGTTCCATACATCTTGGTTCCCTCATGGACAGAGCTTTAGCGTATAAGGCTATTTACTGCAGTGTTTCATTACTGCTACAGAGAGCAGCTGAGTTTGTTGCAAAAGTGTGTTGTTTGGAGATTAGCCCCAGTGTCAGACTTTATGACCGTTTTTTTTTACAAAAGTTTTATTGAGTTTTTCGCAACATATACAGCAAGGCACATGAGCATAAAAATACAGAGTCGGGTATTGACTAGTTTTCAACAATAAACTATGACAAAGCAGTAATAGTGTAACTGCAGAGAGAGTGGATAGGCAAAGACAAAAAAGAAGTAATCGTCTAATGAATTTCAACCAAAACTGAGAGAGTACCATTTAGCTGCTATGTTCAATATGAAATCGAGGAGGATGAGAGCCGATAATCACAGAGAATTCCTAAGAAAGCACAGAACATAGAATAGTTGGATATGCGCCATATATGTGCAGTAAAAACAAGATATGATGTGGGAAGGGGAGAACAGGACAGAGGGGGGAGAAGAGACTAAAGGAAGTACAGAAGCAAGAGGAAAAGGGAGAGAAGTGAGGGAGAAGACAAGATAGGAAAGAAGGCT
This sequence comes from Calotriton arnoldi, assembly GCA_963921515.1. Lineage (NCBI taxonomy): Eukaryota > Metazoa > Chordata > Amphibia > Caudata > Salamandridae > Calotriton > Calotriton arnoldi. The sequence goes on from CAWUFW010000960.1 coordinate 2,270,911, forward strand.
AAGAATAGGAGTCGTGTGGCATGTCAGGAGGTTCTAGACCCAGATCACAGGCGGACTGATAAAACTGGCCTTGAGGGGACTGAGGATTCTACTTAGAGTTGTGAATAAAGCAGTCCAGTGTTTTCCTTATGCATTGTGGAGTGATGGGATTACCCTCGGACTCTGATTGGGCTGCAATTGTGCTTCTAAGGTAGGTGACCCATGCCCACCAAGTATAAGAAACATTGTTGCTGTACTTCCAATCTAATAGTATGACCTTAAGGGCAATAGTAATGAGTAAGCCAAGTAGGGCAAGGTCCAAGTCTAATAGAACAGTAGGGATCGATGAGGCGTATGTTTCCAATATAACTGTTGGAAAGCCCAATAGGATGAGTGTGTTAAAGGTTTTGCATAATTGGGAAGAAATGTTTTCCCAGTAAGTAGTTAGCAGTGTGCATGAGAAAAACATGTGTTCCAGTTCGCCTTGTGCTGAATTGCAAGACCAGCAATTGTTGGATTCGCTTAGTTTAAGTATCTGAAAGAGACACGTTAGTGACAGATTCCTTACCTTAGAATATCCCCAGGCGTCAGGCTGGATCCGGAAAGTTTTTTGCGTAGCAGTACCCTTGCGCGTCGGTAGGCGGCGTCGTGCGGCTCCGTCGTCGGCGTCGTGATCGCCGGGATGACGTCGCGGGCAGTACTTAGACGCCGCCCCTGCGCGCTGACGTCAGTTCTTCTTTTTCCGCGCCAGCAAGCGCAGATCCGGGAAGAGCAGTGCCCTCAGTCATTTTTTTGACTGCTTTTTTGGAGAATTTTTTCACTGTTTCTTTCACATACCCGACTCCAAGGTGTCGTTAGGGATGCCCGGTTTCAAGCGTTGCGACGTCTGTGCTCGGATGATGTCCATCACAGACCCGCATCTGGAGTGTCTCTTCTGTCTCGGGCGAGACCACAACACGAAGTCGTGTTCCGACTGCCGGTCCCTCAACCCGAAGGCTTTGCGAGAGCGGTCTCGAAAGCTCCTCGAGGCCCGGCAGTCGGCTCCGCGCCACACCAAGCCCCGGTCGCGTGAGAGGTCGAGGGGCCGGTCGCGGAGTCCTCGCCGGTCGTCGGGATCCAAGTCTTCGTCGTCCGGTAAGTCAAAACACAAGAAGTCCAAGAAGCATCATCGCTCTCGGACTTCGCCTCGCCGGTCTCGCGACTCGGCTGAGGCTCCTCCCGGCACCGTCCCCGCACACGCGGCCCCGGACATGCCTGTGGAGTCGCCCCCGCAATACCCGTCCTTCCCGGGTTCGGGGGCGGATCCGGCCCAAATACAGGAATTCCTGTCGGCCATGGCCCGCCTCTTCGGGCCTCAAGGTCCCTCCGGTGCGCCTTCGGGCCCCGCGGGCCCTGATGGGGTTGCCCCGGCGTCGCCGACGGCTCCGGTCCCGGCGTCGCCCGTGCCTCCAGCCTCGATCTTGGCTCCGGCTCCGGCCCCGGCCTCGATCCCGGCTCCGGTGGTGCCGCAACCCCCATCGACGCCGGTCGACCTGACCACGCCTCCGCCGATGTCTCCGGTGCCGTTCCTGACGCCGCCCGGGGCTCCGGGCGGCGTCGTCCCCCAGTTCTTTCCGGCTCCAGACATGGAGCCGGACCGACGTCGCTCGACGCCGGCTCCGGCGCCGATGAGACCTTGGGTCCCAAATGTCCCTCCTCCTCCTTATTTTGAACCGGAGGAGGACCAGGAGGACTGGGAGGGGTCTGAGGACCCTCTGGCACAAGTGTCAGTATGATGAGGACTGGGCAGAGGAACTAGGGGATGCCAGTGGTCTAGATACTTCCCCTGACACTGGCATGCTGTCTCCTCCCGTGGCTACGGAGGAGGGAGCCAATTTTGCAACGGTGTTGCGTGAGGGCAGCTGGAGCCTTGCATCTCCAACTCCCTACTGTGGCGGTCAAGACTAATCTCTTGACAGAGGTGCTTCAGCCGGCAGCCTCCTCTACGGAGACTGTGCTGCCGTTTAACGATGCACTCACTGACGTTCTTTGGGCGCCTGGTCCAAGCCCAACACAGGGGCTCCTGTGGATAGGAACGTGTCCCGACGCCATCGCCCAGCTCCGGGCGACCCCTTGTTTCTCTCTGTCCACCCCACTCCAGAGAGCTTGGTTGTCCAAGCCTCGGCTTACCAAACCGCCTTCCCTACCGCCCCTCCGGATAGGGAATCCAAACGCCTGGATCAATTTGGGAAGAAGGGTTTTTCTTCCTCCAGTGCTGGCTTGTGGTCCATCAACACCGCTTGCCTTTTGGGCCGATATACCCACTCCCTGTGGGATTCGGTGGCGACTGTTTTGCCCCAGTGTTCTGAGGAGGTCCAGACACTGCTTTCCCGCGCCATTGCGGAAGGAAGGGATGCGGCCAAATACACCATACGTTGTGGCCTTGATACCGCCGACTCGCTGGGCAGATCTATTGCAACGACGGTGGCGCTGCGTCGCCACGCCTGGCTGAGAACCACTGGTTTCTCGGGTGATGTCCAGAATACACTCATGGACATGCCCTTTGATGGAGTCGGTCTTTTTGGTTCCAAAGCAGACCATGCGTTGGAGCGTTTTAAGGACTCACGGGCTACTGCCAAGTCCCTGGGCCTTTCTACTGTACGCCCTCCGCTAGCCTCTGCTTTTCGCCCCTTTCGTGGCAACGGAAGGGGCGCCCAGTCACGTCAGCAGCCCAGCCACCTGCCCGCGCAGCAGGCGTCTTCGCGTGGCCGAGGACGTGGATACCGCCGTGGCGGTTCGGGCAACCAGCGTGCGGGTCAGGCCACCAACTCCGCCCCGTCCGCGGCCTCCAAGCCCTCCTAGTCCCTCCTTTCAGGTGCACAGCACGCCAGTTGGGGGCAGGGTCCGCCATCACCTTCACCACTGGCGTGCCATCACCTCGGACAGGTGGGTCTTGGACATTGTCCGAAGGGGCTACTCCCTCCCCTTCGAGACCACCCCCCCAGCCATGCCACCTCCATTCCACCGCATGTCAGGGGATCACTTGGTGCTTCTGCAGAAGGAAGTCACGGCCCTCTTGGCCAAGAGGGCCATCGAGCATGTTCCGACCCCAGAAGTAGGGCGTGGTTGCTACTCCCACTACTTTCTGGTGCCCAAAAGGACAAGGAGGACATGCGTCCTATCTTGGACCTCCGGAACGTCAATCGCTTTCCTCCGGAAGGAGAAGTTCAAGATGCTCACCCTAGCTCAGGTCTTGACTGCCCTCGACCCTGGAGACTGGTTGGTAGCGTTGGACTTGCAGGACGCTTATTTCCACATCCCCGTCCTGCTGGCCCACCGGCGTTACCTTCGGTTCACGGTAGGCCTCGAGCATTTTCAGTTCACCGTGCTCCCTTTGGCCTTACCAGTGCCCCTCAGGTGTTCACGAAAGTGATGGCGGTGGTCGCAGCTCATCTGCGCCGGGCAGGGGTCTCAGTCTTCCCCTACCTCGACGACTGGCTGCTGAAGGCGGGCTCGTCCCAGGCAGTCGTCTCCCACCTCCAGACTACGGCCGAACTCCTGCACTCGCTGGGGTTCTCCATCAATGTGCCGAAGTCGCATCCGATTCCTTCTCCACAGCTCCTTTTCATCGGAGCAGTTCTGGACACGACGCAGTTTTGGGCCTATCCTCCCGAACGGCGAGTCCGGGATATTCAGGCTATGATTCCGATCTTTCAGCCTTTATCCTGGGTTTCGGTACGGATGACCCTGAGGCTGCTGGGCCTCATGGCCTCCTGCATCCTGCTGGTCAATCATGCCAGATGGCATATGCGGGCTCGGCAGTGGGACCTGAAGTTCCAGTGGGCGCAGCACCAGGGCAACCTGTCCGATCACGTCCAGATCTCGGAGGGGACTGCAAAACAGTTGCAGTGGTGGCTCTCGAACCGGCAATGGGTCATGGGCAGATCCCTCTCCCTTCCCCAGCCAGAGCACACAGTTGTGACGGACGCGTCCCTTCTGGGATGGGGCGGTCACATGGGAGAGGCGGAGATCAGAGGCCTCTGGTCTCCGGCGGAGTCCCGGCTCCATATCAACCTTCTGGAGCGCCGGGCGATCCGACTTGCACTCAAGGCATTCCTTCCCTCTGTCAAAGGGCAGGTAGTGCAGGTGTTCACAGACAACAGCACCGCCATGTGGTACTGCAACAAACAGGGCGGGGTGGGGACGTGGACCCTCTGTCAGGAGGCTCTGCGCCTCTGGACATGGCTGGGACATCAGGGCATGTTCCTGATGGTTCAACACCTGGCAGGTTCCCTGAACGCCAGGGCGGACGAACTCCAGCCGCAGGTGCATGATGGATCACGAATGGCGTCTTCACTCGGAAGTGGCGCAAGGACTCTTTCTACAATGGGGAGAGCCTTGGTTAGATCTATTCGCCACCGAAGAGAACGCGCAATGTCATCAGTTCTGCGCGTTGGAATTTCCAAGGCGGCACTCGCCGGCGACGCTTTTCATCGCGAGTGGAGTTGCGGTCTGTTGTACGCCTTTCCGCCTATACCACTTCTACCCAGAGTGTTGAAGAAGATTCGGCACGACCGGGCCCAAGTCATCCTTGTGGCTCCGGACTGGGCTCGAAGAGTTTGGTATCCCGAGCTACTCAGTATGAGCGTAGACCCCCCGATCCGTCTGCCTCTTCGGGAGGATCTTCTGTCGCAGCAGGGGACGGTCCTCCACCCGAACCTGTCCAGTCTACACCTGCTTGCGTGGAGATTGAGCGGCGGCAGTTGATTCCTTTCGACTTGCCTCCCGAAGTTTGTGATGTGATTCTGGCAGCCAGGCGTCCCTCCACTAAGGTGGTATACGCCTGCAGGTGGAACAAATTTGTGGCATGGTGCACAGCAAAGGCTGTGAACCCCCTTTCTGCCCCTCTTTCTGATGTCCTTCTGTTCCTTCTTTCTCTGGCCCAACAGGGTTCTGCCCTGGGTACCATCAAGGGTTATCTCTGTGCTATCTCGGCCTTCCTCAGGCTCCCTGATCAGCCCTCCCTTTTCAAGTCCCCTGTTGTTAACAGGTTCTTAAAAGGCATTACACACCTCTTCCCTCCTGTTCCGTTTGTGATGCCTCAGTGGGACTTGAACTTGGTTCTTACCTTTTTAATGTGCGCTCCCATTGAGCCTTTACATATCTGTCCTCTTCGTCTTCTGACTCTGAAGACAGCCTTTCTGTTGGCCATCACCTCCGCTCGGCGGGTGAGTGAGCTCCAGGCTCTGTCATGCAAACCTCCTTTTCTGTCTGTCCATCCAGACAAGGTTGTTCTTCGGACGCGTCCGTCCTTCTTGCCAAAGGTGGTTACTGCCTTCCACATTGGGCAGACCATCACTTTGCCTACCTTCTTTCCGCCTCCGCATCCTTCCAGAGAGGAAGAGAGGCTCCACTGTCTGGACCCAAAACGTGCGCTCTCCTTCTATATCGACCGCACAAAACACTTCCGGGTGGATGACCAGCTCTTTGTTGGCTACGTGGGCGCCAAAAAAGGTCGGGCGGTGCACAAACGAACCATCTCCCGCTGGGTTACCTTGTGCATCAAGGCCTGCTATTCTTTGGCTAAGAAGGAGCCTCCTGTTGGGCTGCGTGCCCATTCCACCAGGGCAACGGCTGCTACCATGGCTTTGGGCCGCGGTGTTCCGCTGCAGGATATCTGTCAGGCAGCTACGTGGGCCTCGCTGCACACGTTTACTAAGCATTACTGCCTGGACAGTCCGGTCCGGAGAGACGGCTTCTTTGGTCGTTCTGTTCTCCGGGACTTCCTTGTCTGATCTTTGTTCGCAGACCCACCACCGGGGTTGGTATTGCTGGGGTATCTATTCTAAGGTAAGGAATCTGTCACTAACGTGTCTCTTTCAGATGCACAAGTTACTAACTTGTGTAACGATATATCTGTAAGAGACAGTAGTTAGTGACAGATTCCTACCGCCCCACCCATCCTCCCCCGTTCTGCGAACTGATTTCTAGGGTTAAGGACATCCCTTTCAGGGCCCTAGTATTTTTCAGACACCTATGTCAGCTTCTTGCATGGCTCTGCGTTCCTGGCGCGGAAAGTCGTGGTACAGAACTGACGTCAGCGCGCAGGGGCGGCGTCTGAGCACTGCCCGCGACGTCATCCCGGCGATCACGACGCCGACGACAGACGCGGAGCCGCACGACGCCGCCTACCGACGCGCAAGGGTACTGCTACGCAAAAACTTTCCGGATCCAGCCTGACGCCTGGGGATATTCTAAGGTAAGGAATCTGTCACTAACTACTGTCTCTTACAGATATATCGTTACACAAGTTAGTAACTTGTGCTTTAATAGTCTACTCAGGGTCCACTGGAGAAAATGTGATACAAAAAAAAATTGTTTGCAGTAATGAGGGCACATGTTTATGTTGGAGTAAATATGAACAGATTTTAGCCCAGGATTTCTCTGCAGGAAAAGATTTGCCCCTGTCGGAAAAATAAGTGGACCATTTACTATTCAAAACTGAATTAGATTGGTGAGATGCTTTACCAAGTAGTTTGTAGATCTTGGATTCAACTTGACACTCCCCTGTGTGGATGCATTTGAGAGCAGATTTGAACTAGAGGTTCTAGTTTGGAAATTTTCCCTTTGATTTTTAGAAAATCATAGAAATCCAAGTTGGAAAGGGCAAACTTCTTTTGGAGCTCAGCAAAGGATAGGGATTCGGATCCTTCGAACAGATCTGCTACAAGTGAGATCCCTTTGCTAGCCCATGTTGGACCATTGCAAATGAAAAAGGGGATTGAAAAACCTTATTGTTTTAAAGTGGGATGTGGTATGAATTATTATTAATGTTGGAAGATATAGCTTTATCTACACCTAGACAGACATGACGTGTACCTTTAAGAAAGCTGTTGAATTGAACACAAGTACAATGAGATACAAGGATTTTGTTCTCACTGTTTATTTGCTCTTACCTGTTTTTTTCCCAGTAGCAGCACCTCCAGGGGAGCTTGGAGCTGACGCAGGGGTGCTGGGCCCCAGGTAGAAGCCCTTTTTCATTTTGCTCGCTCATTTTGCTGTCAGCGTCTTCGCCTTGGTGGACACTCCCCCCTCTTCTACGAGGGTATTTTAGGATGCAATGCTCGTGTCCGCGCAGCTCTGAAAGACCATGCTAGAACGCGCTGTGTGTTTTATTTTCCTTGTATTCTTGGGAGGTGCCTGGCTCCCTGACACTACGGGCACGCTCTGACATTCAGCCCTTTTTAATCATTTTATGATTTTGTTCTCACTGTTTATTTGCTCTTACCTGTTTCTTTCCCAGTAGCAGCACCTCCAGGGGAGCTTGGAGCTGACGCATGGGGGCTGGACCCCAGTTAGAAGCCCCTTTTCATTTCGCCCGCTCATTTTGCTGTCAGCGTCTTTGCCTTGGCGGACACTCCCCCCTCTTCTACAAGGGTATTTTAGGATGCAATGCTGGTGTCCGCGCCTAAGGCAAGCCCGTCTGCGCCTGGACCGGGCCAAGGGCCAGGACCACTATCTCTTTGAGCACAGAACAAGCACAAACGCTGACATACTCAGGTAAGGAGCTTCTGACTTTTGGACCCCGCTAAATAATAATTGTCCTTGTTTTGATCCGAAGTTTCTCTCGGACCAAACGCTGCATACCTGCCCGGTGTGCAATAGTCAATATTTGAACACGACTCTGAGGACACTGGTGAATTCAAATCCCTCTTTATGCCCTTCTGGAAAGTTTGTTAACTCGGAAAACTCAAACAGATTCAAATGGGCTTTAGTTAATGCCCGGTCTCTTCCGAAACACAAAATTGAGATTGCAGAACTTATAGAGACGTTGGGCCTCGAAAGTCTTTTTATATCAGAATCTTGGGGAGATGACTCTTGTAGCCCGGACTTCGCTGCTGCAGTCCCTAAAGATTAAGCTCTTTTCGGGCAGGATAGATTAATCAAAAGAGGTGGCGGCTTGGCGCTAATCTCCTGCAATGAATTTTCTGCTATCTGCACAGATTTGAGCAATGCAGTTTACGAGGCAGCCATGTTTAAACTTGCCAGGGACAGCCAAGTATTTTTCTCCGGGATTCTTCTATACCGACCTCCAGGTAGTAGTAAAAATGCATTTTCTACATTTTTTCAATTACTAGCTAAGAATAGCCTCCTTGCAAAGCATTTTACCATCTTTGGAGACTTTAATTTTTATTTGGAAGCCCCGGAAGATAAGAACACAGTTAATCTGTTAGATATTGCAGAATCCTTAGGACTCAAGCAGATGGTCAAGGAGGCTGGCTACTCATTCAGCGGGACTTACGCTGGATGGCCTCTTTTCCAATGATCCTTCTTTAAAAATTCAGAATATTATCCCTGTTGTTTGGTCGGATCATTCGGTTATTTCTTTTACCACGGAAAGCCCCAGAAATCAGGCCTATTTGCCCAATATATCGGTTTCTATTAGGTATAAGGATTGGAGTAAACTAGATCCTGTCATCCTAGCACAGTCTTTAGAGGAACATTATCCCCCTTCGTTAGCAGAGGCCGAATCAGCTGTGACCTGTTATTCTGACTGGTTGTCGGATACCTTCAGGGAGCAAGTTCCCTTCAAAAACCAGCGTTCACATAGAAAGGAACCTACGGCGCCTTGGTTCACAGAAGCTTGTAGGCTTGAAAAACAAGCCTGTGGAAAGCAAGAAAGGATTTGGAGGAGAAATTATGATGAGCAGACGAGACAGGCATACAGAGTGCATTAGCCACATACAAAGATATTATCACTAAGGAAAAAGCCTTTATTTTACTCGATTAATAGATAATGCCTCCAATTCATCTAAAGAATTATTTCAAGTCGTCCAGAAACTTACTACCATCTTGAACAAGAACAATTGCTCTGACAGTCAATCTTTCTGCTATGCTGTAGCAAATGCATTCAAGAAGAAAGTTAATGGGATTTTTAAGTATTTTGATAGTGGTAACTCCCAACTCTCTGAACTCTTTAGGCGGAGGGAACCGGGTGATCGCTCGCTTACTAATTTTTCTGCTACCACACCAGAACAAGTGAGCTCTCTACTTTTGCAAAGCAAATCTGGTTCCCCTTATGATCCCTGTCCGGTAAGGATCTTGAAACTGGCTCCAGACATTATTACGAGGAACCTATCAAACACTTTTAATATCATGTTCTCTACTGGTATTTTCCCTTCCATTTGGAAACAGTCTTCTATCCTTCTGCTTTTTAAAAAGGCCAACTTAAATAGTAATGATATTTCGAATTACCGCCCAATTGCACGTTTGCCTCTCCCCGCTAAAATTTGTGAAAAGATAATGAACACTGAGCTATCTAAATACATTCAAGATAACCAGCTTCTAGACACCTCGCAGATTGGCTTTCGTCCAGGGCACAGTACAGAAACTGCCCTGGTCAAAGCCACGGAAGAGGTGAGAAAGGCAGTAGATAATGGAGGATCAGCAGTTATGATCCTTTTAGACCTATCTGCTGCCTTCGACATCGTAGATCATACAACTCTCATCCACTGTCTAGAGGAAATAGGATTTGGATTTACTCACCTCTTTTCTCAGAGGCAGATCACAAACGGTAGCATCAGGGAAATTCAATTCTACACAGTTCTCCCTGCCTTGCGGAGTCCCTAAGGGGTCATCTCCAAGTCCAACACTTTTTAATATTTATGTAGCGAAATTGGCCCCTCTCGTTAAAAGCTTCAACCTGGAGGTAACATCCTACGCCGATGATACCCAGTTGATAATTGCTGCAGCCAACGATGATTCATACAGCCCTTCAAGATGCTGAAATTGCATCACGGCGGTCAGTGACTGGAGGAGTAGACACTGCCTGAAACTCAATTCAGGTAAAACTGAGATCATTGTTTTCGGGAACACCTCCTCAGCTTGGTCCCCTAATTGGTGGCCGGAGAATCTGCCTCATCTTCCCCTTCCTGTCACCAAAGCTTAGAACTTAGGAGTTGTTATTGATGACAACCTTAATAGGAGTGTCCAAATTTCGGCTATAACGTCCTCAGCCTACTATATCTTTAAAATGATCAGGAAGATCTTGCCATTTATTCCGGACAGCCATAGGGAAACCTTAATCACCACTCTAGTCTTACCCAGATTGGACAATTGCAACCGTCTCTATTTAGCTATCTTAGAAAAACATATGAGACGACTTCAGTCAGTCCAAAAATGCCGCGGCTAGAATGATTCTAAAGCTTCCCAAATTTCACTCCATCACGCAGGGACTTCGCAAGATACATTGGCTTCCCATGCGTGCAAAAATCAAAGCCCTATGCTTAGCTCATAAAGGAATGAATAATTCCGGGCCTGATTTTCTCAGATCAGCTTTTAAACGATATGTGCCCAATAGAGATCTCAGATCGGCTAAAGCTAACCTCCTAGCTGTCCCCAAATTTTAAAAGATACAATGGGGTGGAAGAGGTATAGTCTACAATACTACCAAACTCTGGAACAGCCTCCCTCCACATTTCAGAGCAATTCCCTCATTAACATCCTTTAGGAAGGAGATCCAAACCTGGCTATTTAACCTTTAAACAGCATCTAGCTTGCCTTTCAGACAGCGCCAAGACACCCTTGCAGTAATCGTGCGCATTAAAAATTCCTAACATAACATTTCTAACATAACATGAGACATAGTTACGTTTGCAACTAAAGGGAAGGGTTTGCTAATGTCTCGCTCAATATTAAGCCTACCAGGCACATTGATTGGATCCAATTCCAGCCATCGTGTGCTAAGAATGCTGTTTGGTAATTGAACCTGTCAAGTAGCTTGCAGCCTCCATGTTTAACAGAGCACTTGCGCATTTTAATACATTTTCGTGTTTCTTCTTATACCAGAGGAATTCTGATGCAATTTTATCTAATGAGAACAAAGATTTAGAGAGGCGGAGAAGGAGCATGCTAGCCAGAAAGTTAACTAATTGAGTAACCATCATCTTCAATGTTTTTAATCTGCCCCACCATGAGAAGTATTTGGGAGACCACACTATCAATAAATCTTTAATTTTCATAATTGTTTTACTTTCATTTTGAGATATGGATCCACAAGAATATTACAAAACCATATTCCTAAGCATCTGATGGATTTAGATTGCCACTGGAAATTTAAGTTTCCCACACATGATGAGTTCCAGTTTACAGTGAGGGGCAAGTCCTCAGTTTTATCCCTATTCAGAGAGTAGCCAAGGAAGCCAGAGAGTTTGTTAATTATGGTAACAATTGTGGGAAAGACTGAGAAGGATGAACTAACTTTGTGATCGAGGGGCCCAGGGGAGTAGCACATGTTTTAGCATAGATTTTAGTTTACATACTGATTAAGGGAATGGTTTTAACATTTTTGGGATTGGAATGATCTTTCCCATTTTTGGGATTACCACTATTGTGCCCTCCGCTGCAGTGTCCAAAAGTACCCAGACGAGGTGAAGTGGCTTAGGACTGAATCCAACGTGTCCATTACAGTGGAGGCAAAGGTTTTATAAAAATGATGGATAGACCGTCTGGGCCTGGGGCTTTGTCATAAGGAATAAGCTGAATCGCCTTCTGAATCTCGCTTCTCTTTTGGTTTGTTTAGGTTCAGACTATCTGATGCAGAAATTGCCTTCATTGGTAAGGTTTGGTGGAATTTTAGGCATGCTTCTTTAGTGTATAGTGGTGTGTAGCTCAGCGTGCAACTTCTGTAAGACCCCAAGGATATCCCAAGTTTTCGTTTTTAATATGCCTCTGTGATCCTTAATGCTCGAAATTAAGGAGGAATTTCTTTTGAATTTTAGATAGACTGTGAGTGATTTCAATTCTAGCTTGATTTAGATAAAATAGTTTAGCTTTTTGAGCATGGATGCAAAGCTGAGCTTATTAACTGATTATTTCATTATATTCGTATTTGAGATTTTTAAGTGTTGTTAAGGCTGATGGATCCGTAGAATACCTAAATACAGCTTCCTGAGTTTTAATGTCAGTCGTCAGCTTATCTAGGAATGATTTGAGGTCTTTTTTTCTTCTTAGCCATGCAGCTTATCACTTGATCTCTGAAGAAAAACTTCAGGGTGTTCCGTAGTGGGACAGGTGAAGAGACAGAGGAGCTATTTTTCTGTAAGAGCAATAGTTCTTTATGTAGTTCTTGAATGTGTACTTTGTCCTCTAGCACCACAGTGTTCTTACGCTATGTACGATTTTTAGCCTGATGAGGGATGATCTGGAGGGAAATGGTAATGCAGCATAGTTAGAATTTGTAATGGGTTCGATAGATGCTTATAAGGTGTCATGTAGGACAGAGTTGTCAACTATAATATAATTAATTCTTGAGAAACTCTTATGAGGGGGGAATAAAAGGTGAAGTCATTGGCAGAGGGATTTTGAAGCCACCACACATCAACGAGGCCATGAGATGTACATAACGATTGCATTACACACCAGCACAACAAAATCTCTCACGAACAACACCTCATAGTACTTTCCATCACAAACTACAAACAAACACCCACCTTCCAGACTACACAAATGATACACACCATGAATAAACTCCAAAGCCAAGCTTTCTCTCTTTCCCCTCACCTAAAACATATGCAGAAACGCAGCAAATCTCTTTTAACCGCCTCTCATCCAGTGGACAATTTAGAACCTCACTATATGACCCACGTGCTGCATCACAACCCCAAACTCATACACCTTCTGCCCTAAAGAGACGCAAACACAATAAGCAACATGCCACTCCTCACAACTTTGCTTCTCCTGGTCTACTGCACAACAAGGTTACACAACAAAAACAACACAGATCACCAACTCACTCTCAAACAACGTCTCCACCACCTACAAACCCTGACCCATCAAAATGCCTTCTAAGCATGCTGGAAGAGAAACACGATTCAGAACAGCTACACAGTTGCAATTCTCATACAGCTAATACCACCACTAAGGACACACCTGCTACAGGCCCACAAAATACTGCTTGCTCTTCTACCAAACTAAGTCACACTATCACCAAAACCCATTCTCTAAACTGTCTACTAATAAATGCTCGATCGCTCTCTAAAAACAAACATTACATCTATGACCTTCTCACTGACACAAAATCTGACATACTCTTCATAACTGTATTATGGTTGGGAGATGATATGGCTCCAATCCTGCATGAAGCCATCCCTCTAGGCTATCAAACTATCACGCAAAATTGTATAGGCAAAAGAGGAGGTGGCCTAGCTGTTGTGTTCAGGCAAACATTACATATCACTAAAGCTGACAACGTCTCCATACAAGGTTGTGAGACCCTTTTCACCAGATGCAATCCTACACCAGCTTCCTCCTGTAACTTCCTGCTCCTTTACAGACTTCCACCTAGCAATGCAACAGTACCAGACACACTTCTAGACACAGTTTCAAACCTGATAACACTACACTCCAACCTATGCATTCTGGGTGACCTCAACATTTGGTTTGACAAACCCAATATGCCCCATCCGAAAACAATCATCGCTGGCCTAGACGCACTAAGCCTGCATTAGGTCTTCCATAATCCCACACACATCGCTAGACCCATCTTAGATGTTATTTTTGCAAATACAGAACTAGTTACCTTTCAAACAATAACTCCAGTCGAATGGTTGTACCACCATTTTCTTACCTTCCAACATAAAGCTGCACAAAGCGACACACCTAAAACTACCTTACATATCCACCTATCAACCGTGGAACAAACTCTATTTGAAACACTTAGAAACACAACTAATGTCCAGTACAGATCTAGACACAATACATTCTGTTCAAAAACTATATGAGTGGCTACAAGAAGCTTTTGATATCCTAATATCAATAACAACGACACAACAGAACAAAAGAAAACAGGCACCTTGGAGAAATACAGAGATAAAAGAGATAGGACAACAAATTTGAAAGCTGCAGTGTGCCTGGCTCAAACCAAACACTAATCAAGACAAACTTTGCCCACAGAAACTTTACAAATGATATAAGTCAGCTATCAAAAAAGCTAAGAAAAGGTACTATTCAGACATAATTCAAAATGCTTAATGTGCAAATAAAGAATTCTATAAAATTCTCACTGAATTTCGTAAACCAAATTGCCTAGAAGGAGCACATCCTGTTACTCAAGATTTCACAGACACACTGGCAAAGCATTACACAGCCAAAGCAGACACATTGGACTCCTATTTAAAACAAAAACAAAGCACAAACACAGACCCTTTTCCAAAACAACAATCCAAGAATACTCTAACTCAGCCTCTCCATTCCTTCCAAGAAATTTCACACAATGAATTTATGGACCTGGTCAAAGCAAGCAGACCTGCTGGCAGCCCTTCTGACCCCTGTCCACCACAAACCTTCAAGGAAATGCTTCTAACAACCTCTGTTGCCACACCAGTAAGAAGAATCATCAACAATTCCTTAACTACCAGAATATTTCCAAAAGAACTCAAAAAGTCATACATATGCCCATTACTGAAGAAAAGAAACCTGGACCTACTGAACCCCGACAACTACAGACCGATCACAAATGGACCTTTCCTGGGCAAACTGATAGAAAGAGCAGCTTTCGTCCAGATGTCACAATTCATTAAAGATAATGCCATACTTTCAGACTTCCAAACGGGATTCTGTCCAGGAAGAGGCACAGAATCTGCCCTTGTTGCCATCTGGGATGACCTGAAGAACACACTTGACTGGAACAGGGTTGCAGGGCTACTTCTCTGGGACCTCTCGGCTGCCTTTGACATGGTTGACAATTGACACTCTGATGCAAAGACTCTACGAAGCCGGCATAGAGGGGACTGCTCTAGACTGGATCAAATCCTACCTTCACTAAAGAACTAATATCACCCATACCCTGCATTTCTCGTCCTAACCGTATTTCACAAAAGCAGGGGTCCCTCAAGGATCTATCATCTCACCCATGCTTTTCAACATCTACATGAAGTCATTACTGGCACTGATCAATCAATTTCACCTCATGTGCTATAACTATAACGATGACATGCAAAAACTCCTTCAACTGGAATGCCCCAAAGACATTGGAAACTTACCAATTTTCAGTTGTCTCAGAGCCATTGATCAATGGATGACGTGAAGCCATGTTAAATTGAATGCTTCCAAAACCGAAATGCTCACGTGTGGCGATTGGAAAAATTATGACCCACTCGCCGCCTGGCCAGATGATCTGTGAACACAGCCTAAAGTATCGAAGGAAATAAGAAATCTCGGAATGAACATGGACTCCAAGCTATCAGGGGGGCGTGGCCTGCAGCCGATGAGAGCGGTCGCGAGCTGAGGAGCTCCTACCACCGCTTCCCCGTAAACAAATATCCTGAGCCCCGAATAGCCCTGGGAAGGCGGATTCCTAGACCGGGGGACTCCCGGTATTGTCAGTGCGTGGCAGTGAGTCCAAATTGCCCGCATCGCTGCTGCACGAGAAGAAACCGGAGTTTGCAGGCAAGTGCGGAACAACGGCAAGATGGCGCCCATGCTGTGAATGGCATTCTTAGGCTAAGCTCTGAGGTCATTCCTTATCCCAGAGTCTTCCACCTGTAATAGATCTGTTATTGTTTTTGTGCTCTGAGCTATGTCGTGCACATCATTTAATTTCTTGAGGATAGTTTTGAGCGTAGTGTAGCTGTCTTGCTTTTCTTTTATTGGGAAATCTGGATTGGTGGTTCTTTTTAGATCTTTTAACGCTATTTTTCCCCTCTTCCTTTCCCATCTTTCTCCTTATGGTCTTTAGATTCCGCCATGACTAGCAGTACCGTGGATAGACACCAAAATACACACTTAGGAGCAACTGCAGACCTTGTGGTACGTAGGCTGTAGAAGTGTGCAGTTTTGAGTCGCAGAGTGATTGCTCTCTGTCAATAATAGGACAGCAACTATAACAAATGATGTGTTGTGTTGGCAGGCAGTGAGGTCATTGGGTGTAGTTTAATGATTTTAGATGCTTGCGCAATCAGAGTGGTTAGGTGGGGGATATGAGAGTGTCCTTAACAGCAAGCTCAATGGGATCCACTGACGCACACTTGTTGATAGTGCAATAACACACACTATCACTGGCAGGCGCACTCGAGAGACGTGGTGAGACACTCAAACAGGGGAAAGATAGTTGACCCTGTCAGGCGGCCCCACATAGGGTATATAGTTACCAACAGTCACTTGCGAGAAGTAGATAAATGGTAGGGGAATTTGATGGAAGAAAGGGTGCTCACTGATTGTGGCAGTATAGTCAGGTAGCAATATACAGTAATAGAAGCGGCATGTAGAAGCAACCAGAGAGTTTGATACCAAATTGTTGTCAGACCCATACAGTAGAAACATCTTTAGTGAGGGCCGCCTGTAGTTGCTGCACGCGAGGAGTTGACACAGATAGTCATAGGGAATGCAAGCAAATGTGGGAAAGCACTTTTTGAAGAGCCAATCGAGGGTAGGAGGTACCTGACTGTGACAGCTGTCCCTTTTCACCGTGATGAAACTCCCTCGCATGGAAAGCTGAATTGTCACCGGGAGACGGTGACCTCTGATTTAGTGCAGCGCCGCCATCCTGCCGGCAGCACGGCTTGTCCTATGCTACTGCTAGGCAGATGGAGCAAAGAGCATTACCGTGCTCCCATTTGCCAGGGCAGACCAACCACCTGGATCCCTCTGACAGTGCTGACATTGGTCCGTTGCTTAGGACAAAAACATGCCATTAAAGACTGGCTTTTTGAAGAGCCAATCGAGGGTAGGAGGTACATGACTGTGACAGCTGTCCCTTTTCACCGTGATGAAACTCCCTCGCATGGAAAGCTAAATTGTCACCGGGAGACTGTAACCTCTGATTTAGTGCAGCGCCGCCATCCTGCCGGCAGCACAGCTTGTCCTATGCTACTGCTAGTCTAACTGCAACAAATGATGGAAGGAATGCTGAATGATTCAAACATTCTCCCCCAGTCAAGAGATTTGGGTTAAATCCATCGTTCTTTTGCCCACTACGCCACCCCAGTTTGGACCCAGCCATATGCAAATCAGTCTTGACCCTGTGCCTCATGGGAACAGTCCAGACCGAACTGCCAAGCCAGGTCCTCCCTGGACCGGAAACAAGCATCCTGGGACCGGTTTCTGTGTATGTCACCCTTCATCAGCCAGGCTAGCTTGAATCCAGTGGCACAGTGAGCAAGGGACCCACGTCTGGGCATACCCATCCCACTTAGGGAGAAAAGTCTAACTGCAACAAATGATGGACGGAATGCTGAATGATTCAAACATTCTCCCCCAGTCAAGAGATCTGGGTTAAATCCATCGTTCTTTTGCCCACTACGCCACCCCAGTTTGGACCCAGCCATATGCAAATCAGTCTTGACCCTGTGCCTCATGGGAACAGTCCAGACCGAACTGCCAAGCCAGGTCCTCCCTGGACCGGAAACAGGCATCCTGGGACCTGTTTCTGGGTATGTCACCCTTCATCAGCCAGGCTAGCTTGAATCCAGTGGCACAGTGAGCAAGGGACCCACGTCTGGGCATACCCATCCATGCCACTAGAGTCAAGCTCATGGCGAATAGTAGGGGCGAGAGAGGGCAGCCCTGCCCGAGTGCCTCTGTGTATCGAGATGGGAGTAGAGAGTTGACCGTTGACCCGGACCTGGGCCGTCGGGGAAAGGTAAGGGGCCATGATCCGGGCTATCATTAAAGGGCCCAGCCCAATTTTGTGTAGAACTGCCCGGAGGAAGGTCCAGTCCACCCGATCAAACGCTTTCTCCGCGTCGAGCGACAGCAGGCATGCAGGTATGTTCCAATGGCGGGCCTTACCCACCAGGTGTGTGATACGACGCACGTTGTCCGCGTCCTGACGATGGCGAATGAAACCAACTTGGTCCGGTTCAATGAGGCCGGGTAGATGTGGAACAAGCCTTTTAGCTAATATTTTAGTGTAAATTTTAATATCCGTATTCAGAAGAGCTATGGGACGGAAGGACGAGCAAAGTGTATGGTCCTTGCCTGGTTTAGGGATTAGGGCAATTTCCGCCAGCCCCATGGATGGAGATGGCCCTACATTAGCAGCGAAGGAGTTGAAAAGGCGGACGAGGTGGGTCCGAAGCTGCGGCTGGAACATGCGATAAAAAGAAAGGGGAAGACCGTCCGGCCCTGGAGACTTTGAGGGGGAGGTCCTTCAGGGCCCCGGCGAGCTCCTCCCGTGGAATCGGGTCTTCCAGTTGTTGAGCGTGATGTTGACTGAATGGGGTCCAGGGACAAGCATCCAGCAGAGTCTGTATCTGGTCTGGGGAGGGCGTAGCTTGGGCGTATAGGGAGGAGTAATACGCATGAAAAGCCTCACATTTAGACGTTTCTGTAGTGGCACGTGTGCCATCTCCAATTTGAATATTAGCTATGTGGGCCTTGGCTGCACGTGCCCGCAAGCGCCTAGCCAGGACCGTGCCCACCTTGTCTCCCCCCTCATAATAACGCTGCTTCAGTGCTAACAGAGCGCGCTCGGCTTTATTGGTTCTATGAGCCCGCAGTTGACCACGGAGAAGAGCCAAGCGTCGTTTGTGGGCAAGTAAAGGGCATTCCTGGTCTAGTTTTTCAAGGGCCTTTATATCCCTAGAGAGATTATTTTCAAAGAGGCGTGCTTCCCGTGCCCGTGCAATCGCAATAGACGTTATATGGCCGCGGATAGTGGACTTGAAAGCGTCCCACACAACAGGGAAGGGGGTGTCAGGGATATCGTTGAGTTCAAAGTATGATTCGATGGCAGCTCGTATTTCCGCCACATCCACAGGGTCCCGGAGAACATGTGGAGGAAGGCGCCAGCGGGGCGGACGGGGGGTGCGTGTAGAACAATGGTGCAAAAGAAGTTCTACGTGAGCGTGATTAGAGACAGAGATGTCGGACATAGAAGCAGATACCGTCTCGCCTATCAGGGCATGCGAGATAAGGATGTGATCGATACGTAAGTATGAACGGTGGACATGCGAGTAATATGAATAGTCGCACGCATAGGGAGAATGGTACCGCCAAGAGTCAAGTAAAGTGAGGTCCGCCAACTGCCTCTTCAAGGCGGAGGACATAGCCCCTGCCCCGTGAAAAGATCCGTCGCTACGATCCAGGTCGGCGTCCCACACCAGATTGAAATCGCCCCCTATGATAAGAGAAGGATCTGCCTGCGGCACATGTTCCCTCAGGAGGGCTCGAAGATAAGGGTCCTGTGCCTGGTTAGGCGCATATATATTGCACAGGGTAAGGGACCGGTGTCCGACCTTGACCCCCACTTTAAGAAAGCGACCATCTTGGCTGCGGATAATTTTAGGTTTCCCCTGCCGGATGCCAGAGCCACAGAGTATTGCCACACCAGCTGTTTTGGAGGAGGCCGAAGCCCAGAATTGGAGAGGATATCGGGGATGGGCCATTCGGGGGACATCGACTTTCATCAGGTGGGTCTCCTGGAGGAGGATTATATCAGGTTGCTGCTGCAAGCGATAGCGCCATATCTGGTGCCGTTTATTGGGAGAGTTGAGCCCTTTGACATTTAGGGAGAGGATTTTCAGGCAAGGGATAGTGGTCATGTCCGATGTGAGATGAGGTCAGGCAATTGCGCCTCGGGGGGGGGGGCAAGACAGGACATTGGCGAGAGAAGAGTAGAGGGCCACTGCCTTCCTGAGAGTAGAAGAAGGACCATAAAGAATACCCCTGCCCACCTTTGCGGTTGGAGCGGATTGTGCCACAAGCAACAGTGTCCACTTTGAACAATTCCTTAAACAATTGAACAGCAGTGTAAAAGTTATCTATGTACAAATGGTGACCTTTGTTAAAAAGTCCTCTACCAAGATCCCACACAATTTTCTCACTAACTCCAAAAGTGGACGGACAACCAGGGGGGCAATAGTGGAATCCCTACCAGTATACACCCAGAAATTATAGACATATCCTGTCCTACTCTCAGACAACATATACATCTTAATTCTATAATGTGTCCTCTTGCTAGGAATGTACTGCCTAAAAACCAAACAGCCCTTGAACAGGACCAAAGACTCACCAACAGCTATTTCTTTCCCTGGAGCATAGATCCCTGAAAAACGTTCTACAAAGTGATCAAGGACAGGCCGAATCTTAAAAAGACTGTCACAATCAGGGTGATCTAGTGGCACCGCTGAAGCATTATCAACAAAATGCAGCATCCAAAGCAAAAGTTAATACCGATAATGACTAATAATTGCAGGAAATATGGCTGTTGCCATTAAGAGAGACTGGTAGACCAAATGAAGCCAGGGATGGCTTCCTTATCAAGCCCATCAAAAAAGTGAAACCCAAAAACTTCTTCATCTCATCCAGATTTGTGGGAGTCCACCGGGTAGCTCTAGAGAGCGGGACCTAAGTCTGGCACTGTTGTCCCTCAAATACTGTTCAGTATACAAATTAGTCTGCTCAACAATCTCAGCCAAAAATTAATCGTCCATAAACAACTTAAAAAACTATATAGGCAAAACTTTTTCACAATTCTCTCTACACCCTGCATCACCACTAAAGGTAGGCAACACCGGCTGCACCATGTTTGGATCAACCTAGAGTTTAGCACTTCCAATGGGAAGCCTTGCAGTCCCAGACTGCAATACAGATGTCTCTTGATGCACCATCGGCACATCAGTGTCCTCCTCTAAAATAGGCCCTTAATCCACTTCATCCACACTCAGAGTAGTTTCATCATCAGATGATTCCTCGTGGACAGAAAAGTCACTGCCAGAGTCTTGCACGTCCTCCTCTGCCTCAGATGCACTGTCAGTCTCATAATCATTGTCAGAGGAAGATTCAAAAAGCATACCGACAACCTGCTGAGCAGTAATCCTGCGGCTATCCATAATCCTTACTAATAAAGGTAACTTGACAAACAAGTCAACAACAACAAACACTTTGTAAAATAAGTTATAAACAAAATGTGGCTTTATCACAAAGACCCATATACTCTAAAACGACACCACTCACTTGCCAGAAACAGCTAGACTCACCACAACCTACTCTGCACATACACAGCAAGTACCAACAATATCCCACTAAAAAAGAAACAGAAAAGAAAAGTACACATAAGACAACACAATACATGTAGTGCACAAATCCAAAAAGAATTTCACACTCAAAACATAAGCTAAATATGCTGCTATTATGAAACCACTTACAAAAATGTCATTCATGCTTGACAACAATACTCATTTGGAGTAAACACAACAAAAAAGTTTTCCTTACCAAACACATGCAACTACGCAAACTGCAGATCAACCACTTCCGAACTGCAAACAAAAATCAAAAGCTTTGCACTCAAATAAAAAGGCGGAAACAAAACATTACAATCACATATGCAAATAATGCACCAGTCAACACACAATACACCAGCCAATCTGTGGGGCAGATGGGCCTAAAAATATAGCCAAAACATTCACTCCCAAAAGGGGAGCAACCCTTGTCCAAGGGCGTCTCCCCAAAACCAACAACTTAGTGAAACCAACATCCCTGGTGTCTAGTGGCTTCTGCCCCCTTGGCGGTAGGTGGGCCTAAAAGCATATGGCCAATTTTCTCCCAAGGCGGGCAGACAAGGTCAAAATAACCACCACCTAAAAGGGGAGTGACCCTTGTCCAAGGGGTCATTCCCCAACAACAACATTCAGCCATCCCTGGTGTCTAGTGGCTTCTGCCCCCCTTGGGGGAGATGGGCCTAAAACATAAGACTGATCTGACCCCAAGGGGGTCAGAAACGGCCAAAATACTCACCCCCATTAAGGGGAGTGACCCTTGCCCAAGGTGCTGCACCCCAACAACAACATAAAAAAAAAAAACTGGTGTCTAGTGGCTTCTGCCCTCCTTGGGGGCAGATGGGCCTAAAAACATAAGGCCGATCTGACCCCAAGGGGGCCAGAAATGGCCAAAATACTCACCCCCATTAAGGGGAGTGACCCTTGCCCAAGTGGCCGCCACCCAACATAAAAAAAAAAAAAATCCATGGCGGCCTAGTGTGTATTAATAAAAATGTTTAAAAAAACACCGATCTGCCCCCAAGGGTGGGGCAGAAATGGCCAATATAATTGCTCTCCAAAGGGGAGCGAACCTTCCCCAAGGGGCCGCTCCCCAACATGCCTGAAATTGTCAAAATAAAAAATCCCTGGTGCCTAGTGGGCATTCCTGCTGCACGATCGCGGCCCCATGCGCAATCGTGCAGGACTGCTCCCAAGAGACATTGGAGGAGAGGAAAACCCTTCCCTTTCTCCCCCTATGCCTCTTCAATACAAATCCCCTACCCTCCCCATCGAGAAACTCACCTGACTCCCTCAATGCGCTGTAAGCAAATGGCTTCCAGCGCATCGGACAACATCTAATGATGTCAGCGTGGGGTGCACGCTCACGTCATTAGATTACATGGAGGGGGCAGCAGAAGCGCTTCTGCTGCAATACCGGGTGGGTGTGACAGAAAGGGTGTCCCACGGGGTGAGGGCCAGAGCTTCCCCCATGGGTGGGTGCTAGGACAGCCAGGAACCATTCGATGCACATGCCCACTGTAGCGTCGGTCGGCTCCTGGCCGTCTGACGCACAGAAGAGGTTAAGCGGCCTTTGGGTCAGCCCCTTAGTTATGATTGGATGGCTTCCTTTTCTCTTCCAGATTTCAGCACTTGTTTTGGTTTCTTTCCTCCATGTTCTTCTGTTTGTCCCATACAGGAACATTTTGGTCTTAGTATTCTGAATAGGTGAGTAGTATTCTTCCATTGCTGATGGCAGGGATCTATTTGTCCTTAAGAATATTTTTATAACATTTTACTTTTAGCACTCAGTGGGGGTACCACCTGCCCTTTCTTTTTCTGTATCTGTCTGGTTTCTCCTTCCAACCCTCTGCTTTTCCCATCGCCTTTTCTCTCATTTCCCCCAACCGCTTTCCCTGTGTAGTTGCTTCGCTCACTTATCTTGGGCTCTCATTCATTCCCTTCTACAGGCAGTCAGGCATGTTTCTTTTTAACATTTGTTCTTATTTAAGACACAACACTGTCACAGTAACATCACTCCTGGACCAAATATGGCTAAAAGACATTCACATTGACAACGCCAATAGCTCGCTTAATGATTCTGTTTGTTTCATTTCAGATAAAAGCAATAAACACTGCCACAGTAGAAGATTCACATAAATCACTGCAGAACTTCATCTCACACAAATTTGTCTGCACCCCACCCATATGCCATTTCTAATTCAGCAACATATTGTGCAGCACAACGTCCAAATCCCAGAGCTGTTCTGTTTGTAGGGGGCTCAGCACCAATCCAATGCCTGCCAATATCTTACTTTGCCACCAACAACCCAATTGCAATTGCCACTATGCACTGGGTCCCAGAGCTGTCTTTACCCTCCCTTTCAATGCCCAACATAGCATGCTTTGGGTTAGGTTCCAAAGCAAACCCTGTTGTGACACTTGATACTTTATATAACTACTACTAACAGTAAATGATCACTGGGCAAGCCCATACAATGCTAAAGATTTCCACTCTGTAGGTGCAGCAACAAAGACAGTAATGGTCCCTTCTCTCCATGTGCCAGAGTTTAGTAGGGTCACTGTATGTTCTTTGAAAATATTTGAACTGTATTAGCCTCGGTTTGGCAGAGATAGCCTGGCATGTCATGGCCAACTCAGCCTCCGACCAATCATCATCCTCAAGGGGACATACATCCTCCTGCCATTTAGCCCTCAAATGTGTCTGGGAAGTTCACCACTAGTGATCTATGTTTGCTGGCTATACACTTTTTGTCAAGTGGTTCTATCACAGTCTTGGTTTCTAGTGCAATAAATTCTGTGGTGACCACCTTCAATAAGTGGTTGTGTTTTAAGAATGCGTGGTGTAGCTGCAGGATTGAGATTGTTTTCTTCAAGGCAAATTAATCGGTTATTTGTACACATGTTTTAATGTGGCTTCCTCCCCATATAACCCCAGATGAGATTCCAATCAAATCCCACACCCGGACCCTGCCAGGACTGAAATGTGAGTGGGCCAGGTGTCCTTCCGGGAAGGGGGGGGGGGTGTGACTGTCTTGAACCACCAAATATGCTTCAAAGCATTGTGCCAACAAAAAGGGGGAGTCCTAGTCGGTTTAGACATCCCTCTGGAGACAGAAGAGACGTTAACACTGACTCAAGGTTCTGTGCCTGGGGGAGATCTATCTCCAACCTCTGCACCGGATTCTGAAGGTCTCCAAAGATCCAATGATTAATGGTCAGCAGTTGTTAGGCTCAATAGTAAAGACAGATATCCAGCACCCAGAGGCCACCATCAAATTGACCTGTATGCATTTAACAACTGAGGCCCGTAACTGAGCACCCGCCCAAAGAAACCTCCCTAGTTGGAAATGAATGTCTGTGAATTGGCTCGCAGACAATGTGTATAGGTAATTCTGAAGCATAAAAAGGACTCACTGGAGCAGTGGCGGCCGCTCCATTAGGGCGTTGGAGCACCGCCCCACTGCTTTCTCGCAGTGCGAGAAGGAGAAAATAAAATGGTATTTTAAATACCATTTTATTTTCTGCTTTTCGCGCTGCGAGAAAGCGGACGGCAGGGGTATGCCTGGTTGAGGGTGGGCGGGTCGGGGAGGAGTGGCTTGCACCACTCTGAGTGCCCTGACTGCTTGGTCGGCCCTGGGGCTGACCAAAGCTGTCATGCGCACTCTACATTTTCTCTATGTAGGCTGCATGCAGCCTACATAGAGAAAATGGCCTCTTTACTGGTGCCCGGCTGGGCGCCGTCCGGGACTCTGCACCATTCACAAGGCTGCCATTGCAGCGTTGTGATTGGCTTACAGGAGGGGAGGGAGCTGCTGCATGCCTGTTCCTGTTCAGAACGCGGGACCACGGCCCAGGAGCAGAGGCGGTGCGGACCCGGTCAGGTAAGTTTTCTTTTTATTTTAATTTTAAACAACCCCCGCCCCCCGAGTATTGCGAGCCGCGACTGGACAAGAGGCTGTTGACCAGAGTGCTATGTATCTGAAACCTTCCAGGTAAACAGTGGGAAGGGTGAAAATGTGACTTTCTTTGACAAATGGTGTCTCCCTCGTTGAGCAAGGGGTGAGTGGAGCACAGCAAAAGTCAACATCCCGGTTGTGGGCTGTTCTCGCATCCTCTATTCCGTCTGACTCGTGTCTGGCGCGTATTTCTTATAACAAGACATTTGTAGCCGGCGGAGGTGGTTTGTAAAGAGAACGGAAGTCAATTTTCCGAGTAGATCAGACTGCGATTCTCTGGGTTACCCAAGGAGCACGCAGTCGAACACGGCACCTGCAATCGCTAGATTGCACGCAGGACCATACTTCCGCTGACTGCATCAGTTCTCAACAGTATTTGGCAATGCAAGCGCTGGGGGGGGGGCAACAGTTGCTCAATCCGCTCGCATTGTTTCATTTCTCGCTCTCCGCACGAGAAGTAGAAAGTTAGGCTCCCTCCCCTCTCTGCACGTGACTGCCCGGGTTTAAACTTTGTACAGAGCGAGGCGCCTCCCCCCCTCCCTTCACCCACTCACTAGTTACTTTCTGCCTGCACTCCATTTCCACAGACAGCAGCAGCCACACCTAGCGCTTCCTGAAGCACAGGAAACCCCTCAGCCGCTATCATGGGCAGCCCGACGTTGTGGAGTTTAATTCTGGGCTTATCTGGTGAGTGTAGCGCCTTGAATCGAGCCCTTTTGTTCTTGATTCGTTTAGTGGAATTTTAATTATATAGGTGTTGCTTGTTTTATTATTCTTCACGATACGGCAGATTGTTTCTCTGAGCTGCACGCATGAATGGTTTGATTTCAGTTTCCTGAGTAACAAACTCGTATCTAACTGTACACAAAGACACGCACGAAGGAGCGCTGAACGCTACATTCCCTGAAGGTGCACTTACTGTACTCTTCGCTAGTTTTGGTGCTTCCACTTGGCAATGGACTAGTGCCCTCTATGAGAGGGAAGAACATATCAAGGACCTTCAAACTGCCTCTCTCTCTCTCCATCCATTCATTCTCTCTCTCTCCGATGGTCTTCTCTCTACCCCCCTTCTCTTTCTCTTGAAGCCCCCCCCTTGCCTGCTCATAGCTGCCAAGTTTCCAGTTTGCTTATGTGTGACATTTCCAGTGATTGGGTTTGCTTATCTGTGACATTTTAAGGCCAAAGGTGTGAGACTTTGAGTGACCCTTTATTGTGAATTGAATAAAGCAATTATAACCATGAAATAAGATAAATATTGGGAAACTCTCGCTTTGCCTATTAAAATGGTTTAGAAATTGCATTAAAACAGACCAGAACGCTGAAGGATCTTCTGAGAAAAAACAAGAACAGACTGAAGATTCTTTATTGAAAAGCGGTTACGGGAAGAAACTCGTTTTAGTGCTGACAGGCCATTTAGTAAAAGCGCGGGCACTCTGCTGGTAAAAACGCAAAGATTGTCCTCTATAACTCATAAAAATTGGCAATTTCTTAAATGATAAATATTTCAATCGTATTGCTTTATTAACCTTCCTGCTTCCTCAAGTTTGCTTGAAAATGCACCATTTCTCCACTCTTTTTTTCAAAATTTTCCCAGAGGGAGAACCCCCCCGAATCCCTCTTAAGTTGTTCGGGCTCGCTCGCTACGCTCGCTCGCCATAGTGCAGTACGGCAATAATTTTACGCCGCACCACTTTCAAATGTCACCAGCCGCCACTGCACTGGAGAGCCACCATCTTCAACCTGGCCGCTCTCCCATGATTAATAGGTGCAGCTTATCCCAAGCAGCCAAATCCTTCCTGGTTTGAGTCAGATGTGGGGCAAGGTTAAGTTTCCAGCATTGCTTTGTATCTGTGGCTATGTGCATTCCCAGATGGTTAAAGTGTTCACTGGACTGACCCAGCGGGCCTGGGCAGGAAAGTCAGGCTGGCGCCCAACAATCTGAATATGTTGTGATTTAGACCAGTTAACTCCAAGGCCTGCTACGTCCTGTAGATTCATAGTATGACATTTTCTGTCTTAACCAAGTTCCCAGTGCCCATTAAATTAAAATATGTGAATTTGTAGGCATTTTTTGATTGGCTTTTAATTATTACTTTGCATTTTCAAAAACAAAAACACTTCACTTGTTTATATATATATTTTTTTTAACAGTCCGTTAACTTCTCCTCTAAGAAACTAACATCAAATTCCAGCAAAGAGAGTTGGGATGTGGAAACGGTCTGGACTAAAGAGAAAGGACAAAGTCAGCAAAGTCTTGTCTTGCCAATGAATGACGGCTGGAGCAGCAACTGGGATGATGACTTTATAGCCAAACCTGTTCAAAAGGCAAATACTCCACAGGTCTCGACTTCCTTAGAAGGGGCCAGACTCACCTGTGAATATGACTGGGATGGTGACGAGAGAAAAGACAAACAAGAAGACTTCTTTACTGCAGTGTCTCTAAGATCTTCATCAGCCATTCAGGTGCGTGGCAGCAGTCTTAATATTGCTTGTAACTCGAGAGAAGATAAAACACACACCATTAATGAGCACTGTCTCCTTAAAATGTTCAATTTTCTTCAAACTGTTTTCGTTCCTTGTAAAACAGAGCCTATGTGAAGGAAAGCAGTTTCGGACAGCTACGTACTGAGTGTTAAGGTCCTCATGGGCCATTTAAATTGAATTCTAAGTTCATGGATGTCATATTAATCTGCTTTTTACCATGGCAGTTACCTACTTTTCCACATTGGGCATCATTTGCATAGGAAGAAAGTCCTACGACCAGAAGATCTAACGAGTTATACGAGAGGTAGCACATATATTTTAAAATGTATTGGAAACAATTAAAAAACCTGCAGGACTATACACCCAATTGGAACGTTATCAGCTCTAAAGGGAGGATGGGATAAAACCTGGAAGTTGCATGACAAAAAGAAATGTAATCAAGCCAATACAAAATCCCTTATCCCCACTTCCTCTATGGATCACATCTTTTTGTTACTTTCCAGTAGTTACATATGACATAACATACATCCATTGGCCGACAAGAGTACTATAGTGTTTAATAAAGAAAAAAGTAACAAAAAAATAAAATTAAACTTAGTCTCAACACCAAGACCCCTTTCCAGCCTCCACCCTTCCCCCTTACCCACCATTTCAGAGCCAAGATCTTCTATCTTACAAAGTTAAACGTGTCCTTTGTTAATTAGACACTCAGACTCAGCCCTGGACCCACTTCTAAACAGTAACATCTGCTATTGGATGGGTGTGATCTTTAGGCCCTGGCGCTCCCTAAATTCAAATACCATAGCTCCAAAAAATTCTAAACGATCTGATACAAAGGCTTTCACTTCTCATTTTAATAACATGCTGAGTTTCTCCATGACCAAGAGATACCATATGTGAAACTGTTGTTCCCTGATACCTGAAACCCTCATCATCCCCCCAAAACGATGTAATGACTTGATTTATTGCCACTGTGCAAGAGACATTTGTATGCCTCTTAATGAGTACAGGGAGAGTGACTGTTCATTAAGTACACCTACAGTATAAGTTGGAAATCTCTGGGAGAAGATCTGGAACATTTTATCTGTAGCATATAGCACGTCACACCAGAAGGTTTTTCAAATTCTGACTATGCTATATAAGACGCGTCAAGCTGCCTATGTCCCTCCAACCTTGCCAAATCTTCTCTAATTGGTGTTTATCACCAGCATGTAACTTGGCAGGCGTGTAATACCAATTTAATACCAGTTTAGTCATGGTTTTAGCTGAATTATGTGCTCCCATTCTTTCTCAGTGGTGTTCCCCCCATTTCCGTCTCCCATTTTTTTTCCCCAGGTGACTTCTCTACCTTACTTTGGTGACTTCGAAGCTTGTAAATCTCAGGATTTTTTTATCACCATCTTTCTTAATTTTCTATCTCTCAGATTTAATCAAGGGGCTAGCCACATGGGATTTATTAATACTCAGCACCTAGTGTCCTATCTTTCCAACTTTTTCTAAATTGCGGACAAGCATCAAGAGCATTGGTTGATCATGATGTTTCATGAACTCACGTTTCTCCTGCTTCATACTCCGAACTGCTTGAAGTTAAAAGGCTGATAGATTTCTTGATCAGATGAATCTAAATAATTATTTTTAAAGAGGGAAGAAAGCACACCAGTCTGATTTTCCAGGCATTACTTCACCCGAGGCACAAGCTGATATTAACTAGTTTTGTTACTAGGTGGTATCCTGTGGAAAATACCCTTTGGGCAGTGGTGACCTTGACTAACTTTAAGAAGATCCGAAGTTTCTTCAACACAAATAGGACAAAAAGCTCCCAAAGGAGGCCAAACCAGGATATCGCCAAGTTGGTATCACAATGCTCTACTAAGGAATGCAATATTGGAATGTTTCCATAAATACCTTTGATTTTTCAGAATGAAATAAGATGAACCCAGATTGCAAATACTTTGAGATCAAGGTCTACTGCTAGAGAAGCAGTTGACCTAATGAATGCAGAAGTAGTATCAGCGATTAGCTGAATAGAGTTCTGAACTACTATGATGTCAACTTTTGCGTATATGATAACTTTCTTACAGCTAGTTTATTGAATTAAGCAAGAAGTCTTTCCAGCTTCATAATATGATTTCTGCCACACGTTGTGCTTTTCAAGTCTGTTATGTGAATTTGTAGAGCGCGGCTAATTACCTGTGATGGTATCCAGGCACTGAGTAGGGCAGGCCTGAGGGGGGATGGAGGAGATCATGCCTGTTTCATCTGGAAGAGCCATGTCTTGAGGTTCCTTCAGAAGTCCTTGAGGGAGGGGGAGGTCCTAAGGTGTTTTGGGAGGTTGTTCCAGGTCTTGGCTGCGAGGTAGGAGAAGGAGCATACTCCGCTTCTGGTCTTCTTGATGCGAGGGAAGTGTGCTGTAGCCAGGGACGTAGATCAAAGATGTCTGGAGGGTTGGTAGAAATTGAGGCAGTGGTTAGGTAAGCGTGACCGGTGTTGTGGAGAGCTTTGTAGGCGTCGGTGAGTAGCTTGAACTTGTATCTTTCCTGGAATGGGAACTAGTGGAGATTGTTGAGGTTTGGAGGGATGTGGTTATTTCACGGGATGTTCAGGATGAGTCTGACCGCGGCATTCTGGGTGGTTTGGAGTCAGCGTGGGACATGGCCTGGTATTTCGATGTAAATGGCGTTTCCGTAATCAAGTCTACTTGTGATAAGAGCCTGGGTGACTCTTTGTCTGGTGTTCAGTGGGATCCACTTGAAAATCTAACGTAGGATTAGCAGGATGTGGAAGCATGATGAGGAGATGGCATTGATCTGCCTTCTCATGGATAGGTTAATGTCCAAGATGATCCCGAGGTTCTTGGCATGGTGCACGGGGTTGGGGGGGTGAGTTCGCATAGCCACCAAGAGGCGTGCCAGGGGGAGTGGTTGTTGCTGAAGATTAGGACTTCGGTCTTGTCTGTGTTGAGCTGGAGGCAGTTGTTTTTCATCCAAACTGTGATGTTGCTCATGCAGTTGACAGAGTTTGCTTTGGTGGTGCTGGTTGAGTTGGTAAGGGAGTGGGTGAGCTGTATGTTGTCAGCGTAGGATACTATGTTGATGCGGTGGGGTCTGGCAATGTCCGCGAGGGGCTACATGTAGGCGTTGAAGAATGTTGGGCTGTGCAATGATCCTTGAGGGACCATGCTACTGATGAGCTTCCTGGGTTCTGAGGTGTAGAGGGGGGAGTCTAACTCATTGAGCTCTGTCCGTGAGGAAGGATGATAACCACTTGAAGGCCGGTCCACAGATACCCAAGTGTTGAAGCTTTCTGATTCGTGACTTGTGGGAGACTGTTTCGAAAGCTGTCTAGAGGTCGAGGAGGACGAGTGTAGCCGTTTCTCCCCTGTCGAGTATGAATCTGATGAAATCGGTAGCCACAATGATGGCTGTTTCTGTGCTGAGGGTGTTGCGAAAGCCTGATTGAGAGCCGTCTAGGAGTTCTTGGTGGTGTACGAGTTGGGTATTGCTGACTTTCTTCATCACTTTAGCTGGAAAAGGCGGGAGCAAGATGGGTCTGTAGCTGCTGAGGGTGTTGGGGTCCGCTGTTGGTTTCTTCAATAGGGCATTGGCTTCTGCATTTCTCCAGTGAGATGGGAAGGTGGAGGTGGTTATGGAGGTGTTGATGATAGCGGTGAGTGTGGGGGAGATGATGGTTCTTCCAAGGTTGTATAAGAAGTGGGGGCATGGGTCTGAGAGGGCTCCCGAGTGGATGGTATTCATCAAGGAGGTGGTTTCTTATAGAGGGACTTCCAGTTGCTTAGCTGCTGTTCGGTGATGAAGGAGGTGTCTGACTGGTCGGGGGTGTTTGTATCGTTGCCTTGGGTCGAATGTGTTGTAGATCTTGGTAATCTTCTGTTCGAAGAAGTTTGAGAGGTGGTTGCATAGTGTTTGGGATGGGATTATGTCGTTGTTGGCTGCTTCGGGATTGGAGATCTCCTTTAGGATGGTGAAGAGTTCTTTGCCGTTGTTGGAGCTGGCTTTGAGTCTGAGAGTTAGGGACTTTTTCTTTGCCTCTCTAGTTGTTGGTGGTACAGGATGAGGGCTGCTTTGTATGTGGATAGTTTGGTAATGTTTCTGTCGAGTCTCCATTTCTCTCATGTTGTATGCAGTGGCGCTTGGACTCCCTGAGGTCGTTCGTGTACCAGCTGTGTTGTTTGTTGTTTTTGTAGGTCTTGTTCTGGTGAGAGTGGTGCGGTTGGCACAGTCGGTGAGCCATTTATTGAAGAGCTTGGTGTCAACATCAAGGTTCCCAGTGTGGCTGGGTGGGTGTTCCTGTAGGGTCTTGGTCCAGTTTTCTTCATATATTTTGCCCCAATGTCTTGATGCTCCTTTGGGTTTTTCTGGTGGGGTGGATTGTTGGGCTGATATCTTGAACTGTATGATGTAGTTGTCAGACTATGTGAGCGGGGTCATGTGGGTGGTGGTGATCCTGTTGGAGGAGAAAATAGAGTCTAGGGTGTGGCCTGCTGTGTACGTTTGTCCTTGGACGGGCAGGGCGAGTCTGAGGTTGCTGAGGCTGTCAAGGAGCGCTGTGGAGTTGGGGTCTGTGGTTTCTTCCAGGTAGAAATTGAGGTCCCTGAGTCGGATGTATTAGGTTGATCTGATGGAGTGGGGAGGTATGAAGTCTGAAATGTGGTTGCAGATTTCCTCTCGGGGATCCGGGGAACGGTAGGTGAGGGCTCCCTTAAGGGTGGCGTTGTTGTCCTTTCGTATTTTGAAGTGGAGGTGTTCCTTGAGGTTGGTGTCTGAGTCTGTGGAGGTGGGGCAGACAATCGTGTTTTTGTAGATGATCGTGAGTCCTCCGCCTGGTTTGTGTGTTCGGTCCTGTTGTATGATTTTGTAGGCGAGCAGGATGGCTACGGCGATGTCTGGGTTGGAAGCTGGGTAGAGCCATGTTTCGGTCAGGAAGAGAAGGTCGTGTGTGTTGCTGTTTAGGAGGTCCCAGATGTTAGTGCAGAGTTTCCTGAGGGATTGGACATTGAGTAGCATGGCAGACAGTTAGTTTGGGGTGTTGGTGGTGGTGTTGGAGTGCGTCAGTTGTTTGGAGGTGGTGATGTTGGCGTCAGGTGAAATTGCATTGGATGCAGGAGGAAGGTCCTACCAAGGGGCTGGGGGATGTGTGGCAGCAGCGTGTTTGCTGGGGTCTGTTGTTGTCGCGGAGGATGGCAGATAACTAGTGGAGGCGTTCTTTGGCTCAGTGGTGGCAGAGACTGTGGTTGTGGTGTTGCATTGCGTTGGATGGACGTAGGGCCAAGGTACCTGGCACTGGGCATGGTCCAGGCGCGGCCGGGTGCAGACGAGCTTGACTTTGGTGTGCCAGCTGTGCGGTTGTGTTGCTCCCTGCATTAAGTAGCTCCTGAGGTGTGCGGTAAAAACAGTGAGCGGGAAAACCCAGGCAGCAGCAGTTTCACTTGGTCAAAAGGTGACAACTGGATCAAGCTGGAACAAGCAGGAACTGGAGGCCACTGGCAAGTGGCAAGCTAGGTGCCCAGGTGCCTGATAATGAAGTTGCGCTGCGCCCTGCAT
The DNA here is from genome assembly GCA_963921515.1 of Calotriton arnoldi. NCBI lineage: Eukaryota > Metazoa > Chordata > Amphibia > Caudata > Salamandridae > Calotriton > Calotriton arnoldi. The sequence goes on from CAWUFW010000960.1 coordinate 2,303,869, forward strand.
TAAGTAGGTCTTGGAGTGGGCGAGGCTTATGTTGGAGGGAAAACCCGGACAACAGCTGTGTCACTTGGTCACAAGGTGGCAACTGGATCAGGCTGGAAAAAGCAGGACCTGGAGGCCATGGTCAAGCTAAGTGCCCAGGTGCCTACTAATGCAGTCACGCTGTGGTCTACATTAAGTAGGTCTGTGGGTGGAGCTTCTGTTGGCGGGAAAAACGGTGAGCGAAAAAACCCGGGCTGTGGTTGTGTCACTTGGTCAAAAGACGGCAACTGGATCAGGCTGGAATAAGAAGGAACTAGAGGCTACTGGCAAGCTAGGTGCCCAAGTGCCTACTCAGTAGTCCGCAAGCTAATCGGAGGCAAAGTCAGTAGCTTAGCACAGCAGCAGAGAATCATAGATTGTGAGGTCTAGGTAGTCTTCTAAAAGGTTTTTTAGTAGGTACATGGTTTTCAAAAGTCATAGAAAGCAAGATGGCTCTTCCAATAACGTGAACTAAAATGACTGTAGTAAACTCTTACTGAAATAAAATTGCTGAAGTAAACTCCTCGCCCCTGTAACCCTATTTACTTATTAAAATGAGGAGTGGACAATGAGCAAATCTTCAGACGGCCCACTCATAAAAGACAAGAGACCTGGAGGTTTTTTTTTCTTAACAGGGATTTCTTTAGATAAGAAAAGTAAAAGCCAGGTAAGGACCTTGTTACCAAATCCTATAGATGTGGAGAGAGAATGGAGTAGGTTCTCTTGGTCAACCATGTCAAAGACCACTGATTGATTAAATAGAACCGCCAGCAAATCATTATCTTTATCATTATCCAGAATATTCAGCACATCATCCAATAACGTACGATCACTTTTTGAGGGCTTCACCTGGTTGTAAAATTAGATTGGTATGACCATATAAGGTTAACATTCTGGATGGCATCTCTGGTGGCTCTAGAAATGTTTTTAGGGGACACACTTGGGACAATCGTGAAGAGTGTTGCTAACTTTGTACATGTTGATTTAGTCTAAGCAATACAATGCTATCAGTTCAAGCTACTCAATGATGTCATTATGGTTACAGTTTGATAAGATTTGCTTTGTGTATGTGCACTCTGCTCCATAATTTATTAGTCTTCTGTTCAGCTTTTTCTAACACTAGTATTCTGATGGATACTTCTAACCACAGATTCCTCAGCTTAAAATATTCCCCAGACTGGATCCAAACGTTTTTTGAAGCAGTACTCCGTTAAGCCGCAGGGTTCATATAAGCACCACCCCTGTGCTAACGTCCGTTCCTTTCTTCCAGTGTCTTCTGTCGCTGATCCAGAGGTCCACTTCTGACTTGGTCGGTACTTGACAATATTCAAACTTTTCACAGCATGCTAGAGAACGATGGTAGCACCAAAAACAACAGGATTCAAGCCACACTGTGACTGCAAGAAGCTAATATTAATTGTGAATCCGCAAAAAGTATGTTTTTCATGCCTTGGCATAGGACATAACCCTAAGTCAGGTGATAAGTGTGCCCTCATTCACCACAAGATTGGAGACCAGGTGGCGAGGCTGTATGTCGCCGTGCACTAGCAGAAGTTGTGATTTTACTAGGGCTTGCTCCTGCTCCAAGTCCCAGACTTGGACTCTGACCTAGTCATGGGGCCGTACCCATGACCTTTACACTTCCTGCTTGAAGTCTTTTAGTAAGTCCAAGTCCAAACACAAGCATAAGAAAGTGACGGATGACTCAAACCCATTTCGTTGCTCTCACTCGAAGGAGAACATGCAAGGGCATCAAGATGTAACTCGCACTCTGTCAAGGTTACTTAGCCAGTTTTGATCCTCCCCGAGTTTCCCAGACCGTCGCCAACCCTGCAACAGATTGAGGCCTTCATAGAGGCAATGCTGCCAATATTCAGTGCTCTTACAGCTCAGCCTGGGGGCATTTGGGTCCCATGGACTGGCAGGAGCCTCCTGTCAGGTTACATGGGGCCAATCCTTCCTTCGAACCGTCTGTCCCCATGGAACTCATCACGTGTTCCTTACCGACTCTAGTACAAACTTCCAACCCAGCCCCACAATCCACGTTGATTCCCGCCTCTCCGAACCCAGTGCAGATGGCGGAGGGTTAACCGGTGCCCATGTCGGACCCCGAAATAACATCTGCTTGACCTCAACCGACGTTGCTCTATGAAATTACAAAAGTACAACTGGTTGTCATTTAGCCTGACTCTAATCCTGTACCTCTACCATGTTGCAGCTATCAGCAGAGGCTCCGTTATCTTTTTTGTTCTGATACTGACTCTTTGCCAGAAGAGGGTGCACCCCAGGATATTGATAATAATGGTGAGAGGGGGCACAAATGATGCCTCCACAGTACTCTAAGGATTCCTTATACCATAATTTACAAAACCAGTGGGCTTGACACGTCTCCTGAGACAGATCTTGACTCGCCACATGAGCCACCAACGGAGGAGAATGTCTCATTCGCAGCGGTTGTTCCGAGGGTAGTCGAGGTGCTAGAGTTACAGTTGCCCTCCACTGAGACTTAAATGTTTTAACAGACATGTTGCTACTTGGGCCAGCAACTTCTGAGCCCTTACTTGAGGGAGAGGTGTGGCGCAGCGGCCAGAGCGGCTGACTCCGGAGCGCGGGACTTGTGGTTCGATCCCTGGCACCGGTGGCAGCTCAGCATTATGTGACTCTGGGCAATAGCTCACTTAATCCTCCCTATGTCCCTCAGCGCCTTGAGACCCTTCAGGGGTGATTAGTTTGCGCTTTATATATGCCAGATTTATTTATTTTTTATTTATTTATTTTACTTCCATTTAATGTTGCCCTCATAGATACTCTGAAGGCTGTTTGGTCTAAACCATGTTCTTGCCCACCTGCGAATAGGGAGGTGACTAGATGTCGTATCACGGCACCTGGTTACCTGGACTTTCTCACCAAGCACCCCACTCTTGAGAGTATTATTGCAACCAGTGAATCCTAATTAATTTCCCTCCATGCCAGAGGATAAAGAATCTAAAACGATTGACTTCTTCGGCAAATGTATGTTTTCTTCCGCCAGTCTGGCATTGCAGTCTGTAGATGAGTTCTGTCTGTTTGGCCGATACACGCATCTCTTTGGGACATGGTCAGCAAAATCTTGCCGGCAGTCCCATAAGATCTTAGAGCCTCTTGGCCCAGATGATCAAGGATGGGCAAGATGCAGCCAAATATGCTCTTCAAGCAGGTTTGGATACTGCAGATTGCCTTGGCAGGGTGGTTGGTACCAGTGTGGTCTGTCATCAGGCTGGCATACAGACAGATTCCACAACCTGTGATTCAACAGACAGCTCCCTTTCGTTTGGGGACCCGGGCACTGATCTGGCAGACAGTGTTCAGGCCAGCAGGGGCATTAGTCTTCCGACTCCTCATCCCCTGCCATAACTGCCAACAAATCACTTTAGCTTGCCCTCAGTGATGCATGCCCACCCTGTGGGAGGCAGGAACCTGCACTTTCTTCCAGATTGGTGATCCTTCTTGCCCAGTATGCCTTCCACCCCAGAAAGGATTTTAGAGGATCATTTGCCATCCTACTACAAGAGCTGCACCTGTTTGTCTCCAAAGGTGCCATAGAGAGGGTACCGGACTCTGAGAAAGGTGGGGGCTTATTATCCTAGCTATTTTCTCATCCTGAAAAAGGATGACAGTCTCAGGCCTATCTTGGGCTCTCCGTCCCCTGAACATCTTCCTATGAAAGGACAGGTTCAGGATGATTGTTAACCCAGATCCTATCTACTCTGGACCCTGAAGACTGAATGATATCTTTGAACTTCCAGGACGCCTGTTTTCATATACCCAGACTGCAGTCTCAAAGGTGTTATCTGCTGTTTAAGGTGGGCCAGGAAAGTTTTTAGCATATGGTGCTCCCTTTCGGCCTCACCAGCGCCCCTCGGGTGTTCACAAAAGTCATGATAGTGGTCACTTCCCATCTTCAGAGGCTGGGATTTGTTGTATTCCTCTACCTTGACAAATGACTGCTGCAAGGCAGACTCGCAGCAATTAGTCATGGACCACCTCCAGGATGATAGTAGCTCTTTTGATATTGTTGTGTTTCATCATAAACAAGCCAAAGTCCCAACTGATTCCATCTTAGAAACTGTAATTCACCAGGCAATCCTGAATACAGTGGAGTTCATGGCTTTCCCTCTGCAGCAACGAGTCCAGGACATATGGGCTATCATCCCGATGTTTGAAGCTTACTCCTGGATTCAGTTGTAGGTTCGCCTCTAATACCATCCACATCTTGGAGAAGCAGTTCGAGATTAGCAGTGGTAGCTGACCAACCACAGATTGTTCTGCAGCAGGCCAATCTCACTTCCCCACCTGAAGCAGACAATGGTTACTGACGCATCATTGCTGGGATGTGGGGGGGAGCACCTAGGGGAGGTAGACATCAGGGAATTCTGGTTTGTAGAGGAGGCCATCCCCACTTAAACCTTCTGGAGCGGTGGACTTTCTTACCCTGAATTCCTTCGTGCCTCCCATCAAGGTGAGGCTGGTGCAGGTTCTACCAGGTAACAAAATCTGCTATGTGGTACTGCAACAAGCAGGGCAGAGTATGGTGTTGGGTCCTGTGGCAGGAGGCTTTGCACCTCTGAAAGGGTGCAGGAGTGCCAGGTTATCTCTCTGGTCGCTAACCACCTGGCAGGGTCCAGGCAGACAATCTGAGCAGGCCTTTTTTAGCTGATCACGAGTGGCATTTACATCCTATGGTGGAGCAGGGTGTCCTCCACTAGTGGAGAGAGTTCAAGCTAAATCTTTTTGGCACTGTCAAGAACACACATTGTCAATTTTACATGCTGCAAGTTTCCACAAGAACACTCGGGGCACATTCTAGCAAGAATGGAAAAAGTGACTATCCTATATCTTCCTTTCACTTCCGCTCTTGCTGCCAGATCGGAAGAAAATCAAGAATGACTGTGTCGTAGTCATCCTGGTGCCCCGATTGGGCCAGGAGAGTGTGATATCCGAAACTCCTGAGCATGAGTATCTACAAACCTGACGAGGCTGCTACTGCGGGAAAACTGCTTGTCTTAACAATGGAGCAGGATTCTCCCCCCTAATCTATGCAGTCTACACTTCCATGCGTGGAGATCAATCAGCAGCAATTGACTGCGTTCAGTTTGCTACTTGAAGTAGTGGATGTCATGCTTTTCGCAAAATGCCATTTTCTGCAAAATAAATTTATGCCGGGCGCCTGGACAAATTTGTTACCTGATGTGGTACTTGAAACACTGACCCCTTACAGATATACCTGTCAGATGTTTTTTTTATTTGTTTTGTCTTTAGCCTAGAAAGACCGTGCAGTGGGCACTGTAAAATGTAATTTGTTGGTCCTTGCTGCCTTTCTGCATTTGCCAGACCAACTATCCTTACCTGTTGTAATGACATTTCTTAAAGGTTTGACATGTTTCCTCCCATATCACTTGTGATGCCACACTGAGCCCTTAACTTGGTCTCGATATTTCTCATGTGTACGCCCTACAAGCCCATGCATAGTTGCTCGCTGTGTCTTCTTACTTTGCAGACAGTCTTCCTCATTGCAATTACATTACTTGTCATGTGTCTACAGGCACTTTAAGTGCAACTGCCCTACACCACATTTTCCGCAGACAAGTTGGTGCTGAGGACTTGGGCAGCCTTCTTACCAATAGTAGTGACTCCCTTACATTTTGGCCAGCCCATCACTCTACCAATGTTCTTTGCTCCCCTTCCCCTAAAAAGGTCCCAAGTTAGTACTCAACACACTGAAAACAGACAAGAAACTGACCATCGCACAGGGGTGGCACTTGTATGCTGTCTTGTCACTTCTGAGGAGGTATGGATCCCGTGCCAAGCCGCATAACGAGAGCGCTACTTCAAAAAACCTCTGGATTCAGTCTGGCACCCGGGGAATATTCTGAGGTGAGGAATAGAGTATCCACCAGAAAACGTGTTACTGAAGGAAAGTAACATATTCTCATAAGTCACCATGACAGAGCTAGATATTGATGGTACATAAGGACCAACGTACTCACCAGGTATGCCAATTTCCTTTACCCTTGTTGACTCTACTTAGTTTCCAAAACTATCTTTACACCAGCCCTACAATTTTGTGTGAGAGAGTGAGAGTGTGAGAGAGAGTCCACTAGACGTATCCTTTCTGCCTATTTTCCTGATGTCTGCAACACTATCTTTAGTTTCCCGGGCTCTCGGCTATTGCACTGTCAGTACATAATACATGGGGACATAGCTATATAGCTATTCAAGAGTAGATGAGGTCAGGCAGACTCAACTAGAATTCTAACTCCATGTCTAGTGCAACTTCACACACCAAACTTCGCCTCCACTCATGACTTTGTACCTGGTACTTTAAAGCTTCCGGTGTGTAGGGTGTGCCAGACCAGTTGTTGTGCTTGTATGTTTGCGATATATTTACTGTTGCCTAGCTAAATATATACGCGTTAACCATAGGAGCTATTAGGCCGGGCAGCTTACTTATCCAGTTTTCCACCTGCTATAACCTCAAAGCCTCCACTTGCTCTCACCTGTTTTTGGTGTGACACTATAGTAACACGATATGTATAGAAAAGTGTGTGTGTGTGTGTCTGTCTGTTTGTCTTTCTATCTGTCTGTCTATTCTCCCCATTATCCAAGTCCTTTATACGAAAGAATAGGGGAGAAGAAGCGGCTGGGCGCCAGTTATGGTGACTATGGAGAGCTCTTGCAGCAGATAGTTAAACCGCACTGCTGGGTCATAAGGGAGGTACCATGTTCAATTGGGTACTCCTACCATCTTGAATATTTGATGGGTGCCTTGTAATTGCCTGTTAATTGAATATTGCTGATCACGCTGGCAGCAGAAAATAGAACCCCCCTTCCCTTGTGTGATAAAATCAAGGTGGCTCCCTGACACTTGTGAGAGTGGCACCGATTGGAGGAGACCGGGCCCCTTAGCGAATACAGAAACTGGTAGCAGGGGTACATACTGTGAATCCCACTAGTTGAGGAGACAGTCAATGGGACTGTTAGCTGCAAGGTATTTGGCTACTCTGACTGCATGGAGGAATTTGTTGTCTGTTGAGGATTCACAGTAGCATATTGAGGAGAGGGAACGCAGAGGCGATTCTGAGTATAGAAAAAATAAACTAGAAAGTAGCACTGAGGACATGGTCGAAGACAGTTTGATGCTTGGGATGCACTATCTAAAGGAGAGCAGTACCATGAGAACTAAAAACTGAAGCGTGGAAAAGTCTTTGAGGATAGAGCCCTGGAACATGTTGTTCAGAATTGACAACATCTCTTCCCGGTTGGTCCCTTAATAGAGAAATGTGGTCAATGTAGGTACACGCTAAAGGTCTGTGTGACGCAATCGGAGTAATAAGGGATCTCAGTTGACTGTGGCAAGAGTGATACTCAGTTTTGGACAGTAGCGGCATCCGAAGCAGGAGGCACCCAGGAGGAAGATGCATGTGAGGAGCCACCCCATTCCTCAGAAACATTTTAAAGGATAGTCTGGTCTTATTATTGCAACGGGCAAGCTGAAGTACTGGAATTAAACAATTTATTGAGGCCTCAACATGTAAGAAACACTTTCTTCCACTACTACCTCAACAGATTGACACCAAGAAGAGGTAAACATCTCATCATCCTGATGCTGTGCGTCATTTTCTCATCCTCTGAAAGCACAAAGCCTTGTGATGCCATTCAAAAAGGCCACCAGCAGCAAATGCATTACCATTTTCTCTGTTCTTATGCAACCTGTCAGGCCCATTGGGGGCACCAATCCTAAAACTACTGTTTACAGTTTCCTCGGCACCAACAACCTTTTTTCTTTTTTAATTTAATTAAGTTCCTGATCCCAGAAAATATGTATGTGCACACAGCCCATTAGAACTAATGGTGTTCCCCGTCCCTTTGTCCTCTATAGCACAACTCTAGCCTCCTCCTAGCTATTGTATGCAGCTTTTACTTGGATGAAAAACCATCTGCCCATGATTTTGAGTACAGTTTTTCTCCTTTATGCTTGCTTAGAATAGCAATCAGGCCTTCTTAGAATTTCTCCCCGTTTTACTTCGACTAAGGCGATACTTAACATAACTTCATGTGTGTCTTTTGTATGAGCAAAAATATTTTTAAAATCTGTGATCTCCAAAATATATCTTTCTAGACTCTTCCCTCCTTGGATCACCCCAAACCTAATTTTACTAATATGATCTCCCTTACAACCCTTTCTAAATTATTCCCTCATGTATCCCTCTCCTTTGACTCATCCCAAAACTCATTTTACTACTGCAATCTCCCTAATCCATTTCTAGAGACTCTTTCCTCCTCCATCTCTTCTTTTACTCACCCCAAATCTCATCTTACTACTATGATCTCCCAATAAACACTTTCTAGACTCTTCCCTCTTCTATCCCTCCATTATCCTTTTCAATCCAACTAACAGACACACATGTTCACTGTTCAAATTAACTCGTATTTCCCTATACTAATGCACCACTAATCCTTTTTGGGTTCCAGAGTAGTGTGCTACTCGCTGAAAAGCGCTTCAACGTCTTGTCCAATGTAGTAAGTGTTATATAAATGCAATTACTGGAATGGCGATGATTTTGTTGCTGAAGAATTGAGAGAGGTTGTTGCAGAGGTCCTGCAAGGGGGTAATTGAGTTGGAGGCGGCCGTTGGTGAGGTGAAAGCTTTCTTTGCTTCTGTTGGTGCTGGTATTGATGCAGTCTGTCTTGAGTGGCATGTTTAGTGGACCGACTCATTTGGTGGTAGCGTCTCAGGGTGAATTTGAATGTGCTACTGTCTGCATTATCCTGGCTCGTTCTTCATTTGAACTCCAGTTGTTTACAGTGGCGTTTCTTCAGTTTCGCTGTGGACCAACTGGCTTGGGGTCTAGATCTTGTTGTATTGCTGTATTTCAGTGGGTCCGGGAGGGGGCAAAGGTGGTGATGGAATTGTCGCAATCCTTGTTGTCTTTGAGTAGGCTGTTGCTATGTTCGGGTCAGTGGGTGTTGAGAGCGGTGTTCCAGTCCTTGTCGGTGATGCTGTTCTGGTATCAGCGGGCTGATCTGGCGGTGGTTTGTGTACATTGGACCTGGACAGGGATGCTGAACTTGACGAAGGCGTTGTCTGTCCAGGAGAATGGTGTGGGCTTGTCGAATCCGATGTTATCAAAGGTGGTGAAAATAGCGGTCAAGAGGTGTCTGGCAACTTAGGTAAGTCCCTTAAATTGTTGCGTGAGGAGCAGTACTCCAAGGTCTTCGCTGAGAGCTTATGAGTTGGGGGTCAGCATGGCCTTCCAGGTGGAAGTTCAGGTCTCCGGGCCAGATGTAAGTGCTAGCATGGAGGGTGAGTGGTGCAAGGAAGTCCGTGATGGTGTCAAAGTTGGTGCATGGTCCCGGTGGTCTATAGATGAGAAACTGCTTAGGGTTAATTTGGCTGTGACATGGTGTTTGATCGCCTGGTGTTTTATAATGGAAGATGATGTATCCGTGGAGGTGATTCAGTATATGGCATTCTTATGGATGCTGGTGATACCCTTCTTGTTTGTAAAGTATGACTTGCCTGGCAATCTTGTGTGCATGGGGTGGGGGGGGGGGTTGGCTGCAGTGATGTCAGGTGCCGATGCAGGGTTCATCTAGGTTTTCATGAGGAAAGATAAGTCCGGACCGTTGTCGTTGAGCAGATCCCGGGTCTCTGTGGTGTGTTTGAAGAGTGAGCGGGTATTGAAAAGCATGCATGTGAGTGCAGTGATGCATGGGTGGTTGCAAGACTGTGTGTTTGAGAGAGAGTGGGGTGTTGGGTATTGATGGTGTGGTGAGTGTTGGGTGTGGGTAAGTACATGAAATAGCACCCCCCCCCCCAGACAAAAGGAAAACACTTTTATTTAATGATGCCCTCTGGTGCTTGCCCTGTGCCCCTCGGCGAGCTGACCCCCACCAACAAATATCACTGGTGGCCTAGTGATTCCTGGGAATCATTTTGGGAGAAGCATTGTTAAAAAGGGGAGACTCCCCCCTTTCTGAGAGGCCTTTGTTTTTTATGGACCACCTTTCTTTTGTATGGACCACTGAGTGGCGAAGTCACACCAGACATGCAGAACTCTGCTCACTTGCTGCCTGGTACATGCCATTTGGTCAGCTAAAGACGTGAGTGCCATACTGTGTGCTGAGGTCATTGATGGGGGGGAGGGTGTGGTCCGATGAGAACACAAGTCTGCATCAGGTGGGTGAGCCACTCATGTACACCGCTCTATTGAGGTAGAGTGGTGAATGTCAATGGTACATACAACGCAGACAGTAGGTTACATTAAGCCAAATGAGGCATTTTCATAGCACATTTTCAAAAATACATTAAAGCCACCATTTTTCAAGGCAGTGCAAAGTAATTTAAGATTTCACAGATTACCCAGAGGGCATTGTTCCTCCTCAAATTGCAGTGATATCCCCTGTCAGAATGATTCCATGTTCAGTATGATCATTCGGTATGCATCAGGATGTTTTTTGTTATACTTGCCCAACTATTAACACTGTCTCTCAATTGTTTCCCATCAAAATTCATATGTATAGAGTAAGAACACCTATTGGAGATCCTCAGTAAAAAGGTGTTGACCATCAAGCTTGGTACGTTCATAAGAATTTCTATGGCCAAGAAAGAGACAATTTAAATTCTTCTGCCACAACATGGTCGCACCACTGAATCCTCATAATAATAATGCACTTAATAATTTCTTTTGGTAATATTTGTTTTAAAAGTTGTCTACTACTGTTCCGAAAGAACATTCATGAGTGGCTGATTTACTGTAGAACAAATGCTAACTAATCAGTGATTGTTCCTTGAAGTGCCTGCTCAGGATGTCAAATTCTCCGGGAAGTGGTATTACAGAGATGTTCCTCTGTCACAACACTAGAGTTGGGTTCAATTGAAATCTTAGGGGGTGATTACGATGGCGGACGGACTTTAGTCCGTCTCCCATCATCTCGGGGAGTAGGACCGCCCGCCTATAAGGCGGCGGTCCCACAAGGGGAATTACAATGCTGTCCGCCCGCCATCATCTCAGGGAGTAGGACCTCCCGCCTACAAGGCGGCGGTCCCACAGGGGGAAATACGATGCGACCGCCACCACGGTGGTCGCACCTGCCATAGTTAACATTGCGGCAAGTGCTGCTAGCTGCAGCAAACGCATTACTAGAAACAGCGGTCCCCGACATGGGAAGTATAAGGTTATAGCCACAAAACTGGAATCAGCGTTGGGTGTACATTTGTCTCAATGGACCTTATTTAATTTATTTTGCTTATACATAAAACATACAATAACATAAAGTGAGCAAAGAGTGAAGGGGTTCTGAAAATCAACGAGATTTCCTGACCTCAGGCATGTGGTGAAAAGGTGACTGTTCAGTGATAGAGAATACAGTAGTCACGATAGAGAACACGCATCTTGTACTCCTCAACAATCAAGGTTTAAGAGTTGGAGTTAAGATGCTTTTGTCGACGACGTTTCGATCCCCAACAGCAGTTATGGGATCATCATCAGGACAGATCAATCTAAATGCCTGAGAGGTAGCTATGGGTCTGAGCTGTAGACCGCAACAAAGGTGAGTACGGGGGATGGTACCCCACCGAGACAGCCTGGCGACCACAGTCACAGTGGTCAGTGGGACAATGCCCTCCCCGTGGATCCTGATCTACACGGGGCATGGGATGAGAATAGGGGCTGGAAGAGAAATTGCAGTTATCTAGAGGTGAGAAATCACCTCTCCCAGGAGCAGTTTAAGCAAAAATGCCCGGCGCTAACCTAGCTCCGTTGGCCGTTAGTAGAAGGCTTGAGGTGCCGAGCTGTTGTCCTCGAGGCTCGCAGTGGAGCGCAGTGCGAGGAATGCCTATGGCGGTATCGAGGTGCTGGTCCCAGTAGTGATATGGAGGAGGTCCCGGTAGCAAGCACATCCGATGCGTGTGCTGCGTGCATACAAATGCATACGTGACTAGTGTGGGTGTGCATGCGTGCACCAATTGGCGGCGGCGGTCCCACAAGGGGAATTACAATGCTGTCCGCCCACCATCATCTCAGGGAGTAGGACCTCCCGCCTATAAGGCGGCGGTCCCACAGGGGGAAATACGATGCGATCGCAACCACGGCGGTCGCACCTGCCATAGTTAACATTGCGGCAGGTGCTGCTGGCTGCATCAAACGCAGCAATGTTAAAAAGGCACATATTACATTTCCCTGCACTATGTGGCAGGCACCATGCGGTGTCTTCCACATGGTGCAGGGAAGTGTAGGGGGTACCATAGGTGCCCCCCAACCCCCAAAAGAAAGGGCCCTGGGTGAAGGGGGGGCCTGCTACGGGCCCCCAATGTCCATCCCCGCCAGCCTTTCCATGGCGGGTGAACCGCCATGGAAAGGCTGGCGGGGATGGTCCATCGTAATCCCAACGGCCGTGCCTGGTAGGCACTGCCACCATTTCAGGGATGGGAAGGCCTCCGCCGCACCGGCGGGCTTAAGGAGGCAGTCGGATGCGTGGCGGTCAGATTTTCCGACCGCCACGGTCCCGCCCGCCATCACAATATGGCGTGTGGGAAATGGCCTCACGATGGCGGTGAACCCGCCACCGACAGCCCGTCGGTGGCGGGTTCACCGCAATCGTAATCAGCCCCTTAGCTTTTAGGTAATCACCTTTCAGAGCATCTACCTTGAAGGTGATTGCCTCTTGTCGCGTAGGATATTGTCATTTAAGAACTTGGATACAGAAAACGAGGACGTACTGAGGTCCAGACAATACGAGGATCTACTATTAGCTGACTGTATTTGGCGGCTTGAATCAATAGGGGATAAAGATATATGGCCTGGCGGAGGATAGATCTGTAAGAGACGTGAGCTCTCCGTAAAAAGGACCCTTTCTCTACCGGTGTTTGTGAGAAAATCCTCTACAAAGTGAGATTTTTGAGAACTAGGCAATACACTGAACAGTGGAAGGACAGCATCAAACACGGTGCAAGATAAGAAGTGGAGCCAGGATTACTATAAGATGCAAGATAGTAATCAACTTCCCACAAGAACAAACCCATATTTATGTTGAGTCCTGAAGAAGGTGGTTCTGTATAGGATTTGGTATTCCACCGAAACGCGTCGACGCTAGTCTCTTTTGAGAATCCAACAAACCAGATTCACTTGGACAAGATCAAAATTCTCGCCAGTCTTTCTGTTTATTATTACAGTGTTGGATCAATGTTAGCAACAGTGAAAATCATTGTGCCTATTTTGGGTTTTTACTTTTTTTATGTTTAGAGTGTTTTACGGGGATGTTTTTAATATAGGTATTATAGCATTTTTTAGATATGAAGTAGAGTTATTTTGTACGTACTAAATGAATATTTTTGTGTATATTTTCATGAATATATATTTTTATATACAATTTATCTGCTTTTTATGAATTATATGAAATAAAACTGTGATACTGCTACATCAGATTTGGGGTTTACTATAGAAAGATCGTGCATATGTTTTTAGTTCTGTGAATGATATGAATGATTTTGGAGTGCAAGTATTGAATAAGTGAGACCTTTCTATGTTTTGTGATTTCCAAGGGAAATTAGGTTTATCTTACAGATATTGAGTGCTCTGTTCCCTTGGACTGTAGAGCCACCTCTTTGGTTTTTTACACAGATTTTCCGACCGCCATCACAATATGGCGTGTGGGAAATGGCCTCACAATGGCGGTGAACCCGCCACCGACAGCCTGTCGGTGGCGGGTTCACCGCAATTGTAATCAGCCCCTTAGCTTTTAGGTAATCACTTTTCAGAGCATCTACCTTGAAGGTGATTGCCTCTTGTCGCGTAGGATATTGTCATTTAAGAACTTGGGTGCAACGACAGAGAGGTGAGCTGGTATTTTTCATTTCCATTTCATTAGTTCAGTAAAGTAAAATGGAGTCTCGGAGTGTACTCTCCATGGTTGATCATTTAGGAGGCCCTCTGGTATAGCTGCTGTAAAGTTACCATTTTTGTGAAACACTGTAAATAGTGTACTTGGATCAACTGAATATATTTTGATGCATGTATCATCAGTCAGGTTTGTTGCTGATGAGGTTTCTGTTTCTCTCCCTAGAAAGGTGATGACGCATGGGGTTCTGATGCTGCTGGCGACTGGGGGACTGAAGAGAACTGGGAGTCGCTAGATTCTGATCAGGGTAATTACATTTCTTTTTTTTGCAAAGACAGTGTTATATTGCAGAGGTATCATTTGTGAGTTGTCAAATTTAAACATTTTGTGCTGTAGTTTAATTGTAATCGAGCCCAGTTACTCTCCTAGCTGGGGATAAGATCACAGATGATGTTTTTATGTTCTTTTACATTATGTTGTGAAAATAAATCCATCAAAAACACCAGCTATTTCAGTCATGCTTTAATATTCGGGTCAGACTTGCATGCAGTTGTCCACTGCTGAGACAACAGCACTGAGATTAAAGAAAATAAGAGTATTGAGGTGTACCTGAGAGTGTGTTGACTAGACGAGGGCATTACTGAGAATGTACACAATGTGTTAAGTTTGTGCAGCTGTGGGAAGGGTATCACTGAAAGTTTCTACTATGTCAAAGTTTGTACTGTGTGTAAAGATGAACTCTTGTTACATGCAGCCTCGTTGAGCCTTCTAGAAGTTTGTACAGTAGAGTTTGCGGAGAGGTAGGACATCTATCAGTTCATCCAGCGTGTTTAGGTTTAAAATAAATTGCTTTTTTGTTACTTTTGTCGGTAGAATTACCCAGAGCAAAACCGAATACATATCAGAACTGGAGTTAAAATTATCAGTATTTCACTTTCATAAAGTTTTTAAAAAGCAAAGCAACCTGTAGAAAATGTTAATGGATTCCAGATAAAACAACAGTTTCAGAGAATTTGTTGGTGAAATAATATTGTCAGAACTAAACATCCACCTTAAAAATAGTTTCCTGTAAATAATTAAACCTTGCCTTGTTAAGATGTAAGATTGAACAATTAACATGTAAAATCTTTTGTGATTTGACTTTGCAATCAAAATACTCAAAATGTTGTGCTTGCACTTAACACCTCGCATACTATTGATCAATAATAACTCTTTTTAAAATTAATGTAAAACCTCCTGACCCCAGATTCAAGGTTGGTGTATATATAAAATTGTATTTCTCTGCCTAAGCATAATGTTATAAAATTTGCACTTTTCAACTTTGAACAGTGTTGTTGGTCAGCTTTAACGCTTTTATGCAGTATGAGTCATTTAAGCCAAGGTTTCAAAGAAATAATAGAGCTTTGGGATAATCGCTAGTAACTCCAATCCCTCCAATGAATTAGTCACCATTTAAGATAAAGGTATAAGTATAAGTTAGACCATTGTCTAATTCCCTGCCTATTATAGTTTTAATTATGTTTGATCTGATATGTTAAATCCAAAAATAAAACGGGTTCAGAGTTTAGAGAGTGTGGAGTATTAATAATTTGCTTAGATAGACCGATGACAGGGATTTTAAACGATTGTGAACCCTGTTACAAAAAAAAATATCACAACGTCCTACTCTGTTGTGGAACAAGTACTGTTTCAATTGCTACTTCCTGTAGGGTGAGAGTTCTGTTTCCATTTCTGTGAGTGGAGAAGTAGATTATTTGAGTGGGGATGGACTCCATTTTCTTCCCGTGAGGTATCTGTTGTTTCTGTTTTCCTACAACGGAGGGTGAAAGTGACTGCCCTTAGTAGAGTGAATATCCTTTTGTTGACATCACCTCAAGTGAATTTGAGTGCGCAAGGGGGTGCTTAAAGCATAGCTCCTAAGGTTTCAGAGTGTTTATGTGTGATATTTCCATAATGTCAGTGTAATTGTGAGTGACATTCGACGACTATGAGTGACACTTTCTCGTGAACAAAATCAAGCGAGGAAGACAATGGCAGATAAATTAAAAGAAAAGTATGTTTATCTTTTGTCAGTCAGTCAGAAGTTCTTTATTTCGGCCATTACAGCCATAAAAGCACAGATAAAAGATACAGTACAATTCATTCTTTCGGATATCCCAATATGACTTTCATTATTCGAGAAACGAATAGCTTAGTAAAATGCATGTGCATTACAATAATATTTATAAAAACCCTATAAAAATAGAGGTTAAAGATAGAATAAATAAATACAAAATGCACACATACACCATAAAAAATATTACAAAATGAAATTAAAAGGAGACCAATCACAGTAATAGAATAAAATGGTCAGATCAGGCAAGCCCTAACTTTAAGATGGCTCGACGTGCACACCACATGGAAAATAAGTATTGAGAAACTGAATACGCAATAGGCGTACTAGTGTCATATTTTAGTATCCTGAAAGCCTGAGCGCAATGGTTCGTTCCCAGATTTCTGCATAACTGCAGTAACCATCGATGTCTCGCCTTCTTATATGCCGGACAGAAAAACAGTACATGCTGATCCGTCTCTGGTGTATTATTTTCGCATGCCGGGCATCCCTGTGTTGGTGTACCCCCCCAGTTATTTGTAAAAGCACGTAGTGGAAGTACTCCATATCTAAACTGTAAATAGAGCTTTTTGGCAAGAGCTGGCTGGATATCATCGAGTACGGGTTCCATCTTGTATTGATGTTTTATCTCTAAGAATGCTGCGGTCAGTGCATCTGTCGCAGAGGTCCTTTGTAATTGAGTGCGTTTGTACTCCCTGAAACTCTCTGTCAAGGCCTTCCTAGATATTGTCCAACAGCTTTCTTCAGCACTAGCCCACAGGACACCCAGTCCCATTGCAGCTAAAGAGTTTTTAATGTAAGACAGCCAAGGGATTTTACTCACTCCCTGTGAGCTTAGCTCTTCCTTCAGCTCTTCCCTATACACAGCTAATTTTGGAGTGCTCCATAAGCGTCGCCAGAATAGAAGGGGTCTAAGGGCAACGTCCTCTGCAATTGGTCTAACCCCAAGATCGATTTGAAGCGGCATAAGTGGTGTGCTTATGGGAAAACCCAGGAGCTGCCTGATGAAGGAATTCTCAATTTTGGATAAGGAGTCAGGTGGCAGGTAGCCCCAGATTTCTGCCCCGTACAGGACCGCGCCCCTGGCTTGGGTTTTATAAATTTCCATCCCCGGTCCAACTGTTTTATGGGTACACTTCCTGAGCATCTTAGCTAACTCCCCTGTTGTCTGTGCTAGCTTTAGACTTGCTTTCTTTATTTGAACACCCCAGTCCATTTTTTCAGTGAGTGTGGTGCCCAGGTATTCAAAAACAGTCACGCTCTCTAATGGTTTTCCATCTAACTGGGGATTTGGTTGTGTGCTATTACCTGCATTAGATACCATATATTTCGTTTTCTGTAGATTGATCTCTAGCCCTCTACTTTTACAGAAGGAATAAAAGGTGTCTAAGGCCCTCTGTATTCCCATTGGGGACCTGGATAGCAGGGGGGTATCATCGGCGAACATCAGAGCTGGCACCTTGCGGTTTGCCAGCCTAGGTGCGTCTATGTCCCTCCCCGCAATCAAGGTCTCCACTAGACCATTAATAAAAAGGCAAAAGAGGGTCAGTGCCAGCACACAGCCTTGCACCTCTGTCTGTAGGTATGGGATCAGTAAGCTCACCATTTTTTCCATACCTAATTTGGGCAAAATTATGTTCGTGGAGCCGTTTCAGCTGGTAACAGAGATACGGAGGGGCCCCCAAATTTAATAAAATGGTCCACAATTTGTCCCTGGTACTAAATCAAATGCAGATTTTAGGTCCACAAAGATCAGATAAAGGCTGCCTCCCTCCAGGTACACTGTTTTCCAATACAATAGTTGCAGTCTAAAAATTTGATCTACTGTGGACATTCTTGCTCTAAAACCGGCCTGATAGGGACTGAGAATAGTGTACTCCTCTATCCAGCTCTGTAGTTGGCCCAGCAGCACTCGAGCATATATTTTCTGACTGACATCTATTAGGCTGATGGGGCGATAGTTGGCAGGTAGGAGTGGTGATCCCTTTTTATAAATCGGTATGATTTCCGCCCCCAGCCAAGTAGAAGGAATCGACATTCCCTGCAGGATAGCATTAAACAAAGTCCATAGGTAAGGGGCCCAGACAATAGGTTCATTACGAAAAAGGTCACCAGGGATCTTATCTAAGCCTGGAGCCTTAGATGGAGTTACCCTGCTCAAGGCGTCCATTATCTCTTTTAGAGTAATTGTGGGAGCGTCATAACAAATCAACTGGGAACGGAGACACTCATTTATGGCTTGCCCTTATATATAGGGACTCGAAATGAACCTTTCAAACTTCTGCCCCTATGTTCGATTCTATTGCCCTTTTACCCTCTGGGCAGCCAGTGTTTACTAAATTCCAGAAGGTCCTCATGTCCTGCGTGCTCAGCGCACTTCTCAGCCTCTCCCACTTATCGCCTTCCCAACTTCTTTGTGCCAATTTAATGATGTTTTTATAAGCTGTCCTATTGTCTTTTATTAATGACCTATCATTGGATTTAATGGCTAAGATAAGTGCTTGCTTGGCCTTGCGACAGTCATCACTGTACCAAGGGTGACTGGAAAGTCCCTGCTCTCTTGTTCTTTTAATAGGGAAAAAGATGTTTGCCATGGCAGATATTAAATCTTGATGATTATCAGCAATTTCGGGGAAGGCGCTAGGAGGATCAACAGTTCCGCTAAGTTGATTTGCAGCCTTAAGAAATGGGATGGCAGTTTGCTACAGGGAGGCTAGCTTTTCCTGTGATTGGCAAATTACCCCCCATCTAACTCTCCTCCTGCAATTAGTCAGGATTGTCCTAGGAGTGGATAGAGATTGGACTTCAAGTACGCTCTTGGGACATGGTGGAACTGTCTCAAGAATCAGGGCGTTATGGTCACTATCGTGTCGAGGCACAATCTTAAAATCTATTACCCTGTGCCAAGATTTTGTGTCCACCAAGATATAATCTAAAATGGAGGCACATCCCGGTCTGTTGTAAGTATAGTTTGCCAGGGAGTCAGATTTTGTGCACCCGTTACATGCCCTAAGTGAGTGATTCAGTGTAAGGGTGTTCATTTGGAGGACCAGTGGGGTCCACGCCAGGGTTGGCGGGATATTAGGCTCTGGAATGGCCCAATGCTGGTCCTCCTCACTGGGGTTACCTGCATTCAGGCCATTCAGAGGTTCATACTGGCAATTGAAATCACCGCCAAGGACCACAAAAGTGTTATCCGGAATAGTAAGCAGGAAAATTGTCAATTGATCAAGAGTTGAAGACTCCTGGCCGTAACCAACTGGACGGGAATAAACATTAATCAGGGTAATTCTAATTTTTGCCGGAAAACTCAGAAAAACACAAAGAATATCACGGGAGGATGTCTCTATCTGTTTTGCTGTGCACCCCAAGTGAACAGCAACCCAGGTGCAGAGTCCCCCTGAGGGCCTTCCCCTACCCCCATGAGTGGCTGCTAGGCTAAAGGTCGCGCAACCTAGTCTGTGTGTATCCACCCTAGCCCAGGTTTCCTGAAACATACAGATTTCATTTGGTTCGATAAATGCTCCCCACTCTGGATTATCCAGTTTGGAGGTAAGGCCAGCGATGTTCCATGATAGTACCTGAAACTTAGGGGTGCCATTGATTTGCTGAGGGGGGCAGCTGGGCTCCTTCGCCGAGGGCCCTTTGCCATTCCTGACAGTGGGGTGTTCAGCTACAGGGCTTGCAGGTTCCAAGGTCACCCACTGTTGTCCATTGGATACCTGCGTGGGTCTGGGGGGGTGAATCAGATGTAATTCGAGTATTTAAAGCCCCTTGTACTCCCTTGCTTTGGGCACTTCTTAGTCCATCAGCCCCCTCTGTGTCCTGTCCGGGATGAACAGGGCTCCAAGATGGCGCACTCAGTTCTGTAGGACCCCCCCCGAACTCCCTCTTAGATTTTAATTCCAATGTTGTTAGCTGTACTGGTTTTAGTCAGTCTACTGACTCTAGGGACGCAAATCTGTTTGTAAGGGGTAAGGTAAAAAGTAATGGGCTTGGTCGGACCTGTTCCAAGATGGTCCTTTGCTTGTTCAGCTGTCTGGACCCTGCCCCGTGCACAGACCATGGTCTATTTTCAGACACAAGTCCGGGGGGTAAAAGTAGCCCAGCGGGAGGCCGCTTATGCCACCCGCCTGCCTTTGTTGGTTGCGGTCTAGAAGGGCCCTTACAAACCAAGGGTTTCTAAAATTGATCACAATGCTATCACCGGGTATGTCTTTCGGCCTCTGGCCCACCCATCCCACCCTTCGAGTGAACAGAATTTCTCCTGCATCTTTATACGAGAATTGAAGCTGCTTGGCCAGCCAAAAAATGCATTTGTTTTTTAGTTCGAAGTGAGATTCCTTCTGCCCCATACTTAATTCCGGCACTCCAGTAAGAATCTTAACATATGAAGTGGAGTCCGGGGGGGGAGTCTCCATTTTCTTCCCGTGAGGTATCTGTTGTTTCTGTTTTCCTACAACGGAGGGTGAAAGTGACTGCCCTTAGTAGGGTGAATATCCTTTTGTTGACATCACCTCAAGTGAATTTGAGTGCGCAAGGGGGTGCTTAAAGCATAGCTGCTAAGGTTTCAGAGTGTTTATGTGTGATATTTCTATAATGTCAGTGTAATTGTGAGTGACATTCGACGACTATGAGTGACACTTTCTCGTGAAC
Source organism: Calotriton arnoldi (assembly GCA_963921515.1). Taxonomy (NCBI): domain Eukaryota; kingdom Metazoa; phylum Chordata; class Amphibia; order Caudata; family Salamandridae; genus Calotriton; species Calotriton arnoldi. The sequence goes on from CAWUFW010000960.1 coordinate 2,324,534, forward strand.
AAAATCAAGCGAGGAAGACAATGGCAGATAAATTAAAAGAAAACTATGTTTATCTTTTGTCATAAAAGTAAGTCTATTGCACGTTATTGTGTAATAAGAAAAGCTGTACTCTGTCTGCAGACATGTGGCTGGTGCTGGCCCTGTAGATACAGATGTACACTTGGAATGAACATAGAAACTGAGGTTTGTTCTTTCTAGAAAAGTCAACTCTGCCACTGACCATCTCCTTTGTGCACATGATGCGCCAAATAGGCTCTGAATACATTTTGCAGCCAAGGATGCAAGCCCTGCACTGGAGAGGTCTTCTGTGTGTATGTGTTGATGTCTGTTAGTAGCACTATTCGTGTCTAGTCACTGCACACATTGTCTTCCCACAAATCATGCATTGTAAGCCCATGATGCATGTGTGTAGCTGCGTAGATGTAGGGGGACTGCGCACAATTATGGCCAGTGCACGCTGTCTGTGAAAATGCACAATTATGTGTATGTGGGCAATTAAATGTGAATATGTGTTATGGCATCATTAGAAGTGAGCGTTAGGCCAGCACTAAATGTTTAATTACATGCAAATGATTATGTAATAGCTGAGACAGGTGTGCGTGCATGTGTTGCCTGTGCGTGTGGCCATATCCATGTGTGTATTGTGTGTGTATGCGCACATGGGCAAACACATTTTAGGAAGCATTACCGCCAGCTTAGAAATTATTTTATACCTCACTTTTTTAGCAGTTTCGCGAGGCGGCAGCCCTGCCAAGTACCATGCATCAGGCGTTAGACTAAAGCATTTCAGTGTGGTGATCCTCATCACTGCACTGAAATGCAAAGTCGCACCTATGGTGCCTCCCCAGCTGTCAAGTGGCCCAGACCGCTGGCTGCTAAGAACACTGTTTAGTGAAGCTGGAGTGGCAGTGTGCGGTGTGCGCTGCTCGGCAGGCTTGGGGGCTGGCTCAGTTCTAGCTGCTCCTACTACAATGTAAACACATGATTTATATTAGGATTCAATCACTGTGCTGCAATATGCTGATACATTTCACTGGGGTCAGGAGTCGGTGCCTTCCCTACAGAAAAAGTGAAGTCAGGAGTGAGTTTGTCACTCACAGTAATAGGCGGGTCAGGGTGGGCCCTGCCGTGCGTGGCGTGAGTGGGCGGCAGTTGAATCAGAAAGAATTTGTTTTGGCTGCTGACTGCAATGTAGCGCAGCTCGCCACGGTAATGAATCCCACAATGCCGACCCGACCCCCCCCCCCCATATGTGGCGGCTGACTGAACACGGACTGCGGCAGTCAGAGTGGTGCTTTGTTCGCACTTCGCAGCAGTGCTGCCTAGAGCATACCCGGGACCCCTGACTCACTGTGCAGCTTTACCTAGCTGAGCCAAGCGAGCCTCATGTCATCATGCCAGGCGTTGCAGCGGCTGGTCACCAGGCGGGCCAGGCCGTACGGATTGCTGGTCTCGCTGGCCACCCTGAGTGCTTTTGTGACATTTTCATAATGTCAGTGTAATTATGAGTGACATTCGACGACTATGAGTGACACTTTCTCGCGAGCAAAATCAAGCAATGAAGACAAGGGTAGACAAATTAAAAGAAAGGTGTTTTCATCTTTTGTCATAAAAGCCCATCACTCACCTTACACCAAGACCATGAACGAGGGGGGTCGATGGTGCTGGTGTTTAGAGCAGTGTAGAGAATATCATTCCCACCTGGCCGATCCAGTAGTATGCAAGAGGATCAGGCTTTTCAGGATGCATGTAGGTTTTGATACTGGCAGCCTTTTCACCAGAATGTAGCAGTTGCACCTGGATTGGATCTCTGCAAGACTCACTATATATCAGAATGCTTCTAGAGTCCAAATCACTTTTTCTGTTTCAAGAAAGAGGTTCCAGAAACCAGCAGCTATTTCTGGGCCCGCACCACACTACAAAGCAAAAAAGACTAGATGCAGTTGGTAAAAATATGCAAAGGATTTCGAACACACAGTGGATAATAGCTAATTTCACTGCATGTTTAAGCAGTTATGCCCATCAACAGTCGGAGGAGGTAGAGGAGCTACTACAACATCTGCTGACAAAATATAAGAAAAGAGCAATTGCGATAGTGCTGGAAGGTCATATCTTCACTAACATGTCTGAAATCATCCCCTGATGCTGCAGACATAGCAAACTGATACTGAAGTACCAGCACCATGATCAGTCATGCGTGGCTGAAGGTGTCAGGATTTAATGTTCAGTCATTTTTATTAGGAAAATCTCAGGACAGCAAACCTAACTTAGTGTCACCAGAGATATGCAGAAACTGACAAACTGTAAAAGAAAAACTAGGCTGGCATCCCATTAGGGTATGTATCCTTGATTAAACCAGAATAACTCCCCCTTCCCAACAATTTTGTAACAAATACAGTAAGAAACTTTTCAAAGTCATTAATAATTCATGCCACTCAGGTAAATTGGAAAAGAAAAAGTCATACTGCAATATAACTGAACACAGTTGCCATGTATCATCTCAGTGAACAGGAGTTGCCCCGACCTGAATAAACTGAACCGCTACCTATTAGGGCTCTATAGCCATCCCAAGACAACCCAAGCCACGACTAAATTCCTCGATCTGGCTTTCCTCCACACCCAACAGTCTATCACAATGCACTGAAAGGCAGACAGACTGACAGAACTAGTTCAATGGCATGCGGTGGTCCTCAGTAGGGATAATGTGGAATCTACAGCTCTATGGCACATGGAGGCCAGAGGACTCCGCAAACATCCCATTGCATTGTCATGCGATGAGGTTGTGTTAGAAACTGGGTCTCTAGTTGGCAGAGGTATGCACCATGTCCAAGAAGGGACCACAATCCTAGTCAGAGTAAGGCAGATACACACCCTTAATAAACCTGTGCTCACCCTAGGGTAGCTTGGCACAGAGCAGTCAGGCTTAACGCAAGAGGCAATGTGAGAAGTATTTGTGCAACACTTAAAACTGTGAAAACACCACACAAAAGAAATCCACACCAGTTTGGGAAAATAGAGCTTAATTTACTGTACAAAACAAGACCAAAACAACAAAAATCCAATTATTAGAACTTGAGTTATGAATTCTTAAAGAGTATCTTCAATTATAGTGCTCAAAAGCATATAGTAAAACGCCAACTGGGGCTAACTGGTCGCGCTTGACTGGGCCAAATCCAAAACTTCAGGCCCACCACGATAGAGCAGGGTTCGGATACAGGGACTAAGTTTGATCCACTGAAAAAGTATCTTGTTGGAGGATGCGTTGACATTGAGGCTGAGCTACATGAAGCAGGGAGGCAATGTGTCGGTTCAGATCCTTAGGATTCGAAGGCGATGCTTCGTCGTCGAGCTGCACAGCTCGGGGGACGTCGTCGTCAAGCCAAAATGGATGTAGGCAATGCGTCGTCGTAAAGCCATGCAGCCAGTGATGCGATGTCCTCGTCCTCGGCGCTAGTGCCGATGTGTCGGCATCGAATGGAGATGTGTCGGTTCCAACCTGCTCCATACGGCAATGCATAGATTTTGTAGAAAACGGCCAAAAAACCCACTTCTAAGGACTGGATTGTCACCATTTGGCAGGGCAGGACTCACAGTTGGCTGAGTCCAGAGGCTGTAGCAGGGTTGTTGGATGTCTTTGATATCCCTGAGGCATCAAAACTGGAGGCAAGCCAGCCAGCCCTTGGAGTCACTTTAGTTCTGGGGATGTAGAGATGCAGGTCTAGTCCTTCTCGTTCCCATGTAAGGAGGGCAGCAGAGTGGCAGTCCTTCAGCAGCACAGCAGTCCTTCTTCCTGGCAGAGTATCCACAGATCCAGAAGTGTACTGAGTTGGTAGGGTCAGAAGCCCAGTGCCTTTTAAGCGGGGGAGACTTCAAAGAGGGGCTTTGAAGTGTGCAGAGGTCCTCCCTTCCTGCCCTGACTTCAGACTCACTACAAGGGGTTAAGCAATCTTTTGTGTGGGGACAGGACACAGCCCTTTCAGGTGTAAGTGTGAGGTTGTGCCCAGCTCCTCCATCCCATCCTTCCCAGGATGGCCCATCAGTTACAACTAAGCTTCCTTTGTGTGTGACTGTCTAGAGGGAATGCATAAGGCCTAGCTGTCACCCACCCCAGATGTGTATTGGAGACAGGTACCAGGCCCACAGGGCTCGGGAGTAGTAAAATGCCAGCTTTACTAACGTGGTGTGTTAAAAGTTGTAATATTAAATCCAACCTTACCATTTAAGAGGGTTTATTATTACAAGTCCACAGGTAACAAACATGACAGTTCTATATCTTCTCAATCAGGAGTTATTAAATGTAATGAGGGATCCCCAATGTTAGCCTGTGAGAGGGGTAGGCCTCACAGTAGTGAAAAACGAATTTGGGCATTTTCACTACCAAGACATGTAAAACTAAAAAGTATATGTCCTGCCTTTTACGGATCCAGAACCGTTCCCTATGGGCTACCTATGGCCCACCTTAGGGGTGACTTATGTGTAATAAAGGGGGAGTTTAAGGCTTGGCAAGCGGTGTTAAGTGCCAAGTAAACATGGCGGTCAAACTACACATAAATGTTCTGCAGTGGCATGCCTGAGACCTGTTTAGAGGCCTGCTTAAGTAGGTGGCACAATCAGTGCTGCAGGCCCACTAGTAGTATTTAATTTACAGGCCCTGGGCACATATAGTTCACTTTACTAGGACTTATCAGTAAATTAAATATTCCAGCTGTGGATACACCATTGTTACCATTTTTTAGGGAAGTGAGCATATGCACTTTAGCACTGGTTAGCAGTGGTAAAGTGCCCAGAGTCCTAAAGCCAATAAAAATGAGGTCAGAAGAAGGGGAGGAGTAAGGCAAAAAGCTTGGGAATTACCCTGCATAAACGGCCAGTTTCAACACAACCCCCCTCCAGCCTAAAGCCAGGGTAGACTAATCAATACCATGATGGACTTCCCTGCTTAGGCGATAGAATGTGGACAATGCCCCACTACTGCTTGGGCACTTTTCAGTGCTATGCCTCACTGAACTCAGTTGGATCCCTCTGTCTACACTCTCCTGAGCCACTGAACTGACCCATAGGAAAACCTTCTAGTCATCTGTGGACCCCGTCTGTGCAGCACCTAAACCTAATTTGTTCACAGATGTATCCCAGTAAGCAAACTTACCACCATGGCCAACAGAGTGGCCCATTCCACCCCTAGGGTCTGACGTCTGTCCCCAACCCAAGGAAAACCCATCCACAAGGACAGCAAACAACAATGGCCACAGACAGCTGTCAGTATCCAGAGCCAGGCCCCAGGCCATCCAGGGTTCTCTGGCCTCTGAGGGTTTCTCAGAGTGGAGGGCAGTAGCCCCAGGTGACTTGCACTCTTTCTCCACTCTACATCCCACCAGTCCAGGGATGCTATCCTGAAACCCTTCCTTCAACCCAAGATCTGTACCCTTAGGCTGAACAGGAGTCAGGGGCGAGTCCTTCCTCCCCCTGCCCCTCCATCTGGCCTTCTGTACCTTCTTCTTGGGAGTGGTATGTCCAGAGGACTGAGCTTTCAGCGTGCCCTGGGTGTCTGCCCCTCCTAGCTTTCTATCACCCGTGGCAACTCATTTCCTCAGAATACAGTCAGTGGACATCTGGGGACTAACTATGACCCTCCTCTGGGTCACCTCCCCACCCCACTCCAGGGATAGCCAGGCCATGGGGCGGACAAAGTCCTTCATAAGGGTCTGAGTGACCCTACACAGCTGACAAGTGTACTGCTCTGGGGAAACCAGCCTTTCCAGGTTACCATGGTCTGGCTGGCCCCGGTGTCCCTCAGAGCAGTGACAGGGACCCCATTCACCTTCACCTGGTGGAACTGACGACTCCCACCCTCAGGGATCACCAGCTCAGTAGCACTTAATTTACAGGCCCTGGGCACATATAGTGGACTTTACTAGGACTGATGAGTAAATATGCCAATTGTGGATAAACCATTGTTACAATGTTTTAGGGGAGTGAGCACATGTACTTTAGCACTGGTTAGCAGTGGTAAAGTGTCCAGTGTCCAAAAGTCAACAAAAATAAGGTCAGAAAATAGGGAGGAGGAAGGCAAAACGTTTGGGAGTGACCCTGCTGAAAGGGTCGTTTCCCACAGGTTGTCTTTTCCTTCAGGGACTGTATAAAAGATGGCATGGGAGCACCTTAAAAAAATATATCTTCTGTACAAATACAGGCTCAAGGACGCACTTTCTTTTAGAACCCCTCGTACTTTACAGTCACATCCTCCTATTCCCCAGCCTATTCCCCCCCCTCCTCCACCTATCGGTGTGGCGAATGACCACCCAGCGCACAACCTCTACACGCACAAGTTATGAGGAACTCCCAAACACTTTCACTATTTACTGGGATCAGACCTGCCACGGGTGTCACTATTGTTTTTGTTCACCTCAAAGGAGATATATCTTCGGTTACTTGTCAAATCATCTGTGACCATTACTCCACAATACTCTGCCCTGACACACCTTTCCTTTAATATCAATGGGCATAAATTATTGTACCTTGACCGTGGGATACTGTTGATGATAGATCTGTCCATTCCCTCTTATCTTGATGACACGCAGTAATTTATGTACCTGCACAATTTATGTAAAACAGAAAAACCTAATAAAAAGTTGGTATCCTTTGGCATCTAATGTGACTCGATACCCTTGATAAACCATCTACATTTATCAGGTGTTTTTATGAAAGAAGAGGTCAAACCACATTGTAAGTGAACACAGATTGTATCGAAGCCACAGTGAAAGAAACAAAACCATTCAACATTTTCAGTAAAATATATATAAAATGAATGTTAAGATGATAGAAATTGACGCATCCAGGGGTGGCTCCTCCGCTAAGGCGGAGGAGCGTCGACCCACTGCTCTCGGAGCAATGTAAAAGAAAAAATAAATAAATAACATTTTATTTTTAGTATCCGTATATGGGCTTGGCTCCCGTGACGTCGGGGAGGAGGAGTGGTTGCTGCACTCTAAAGTGCGCATGACAGTTTGGCCGGCCCTCTTGGCCCGGGCAAACAGTCATGGGCACTTTGCATGTTCAGCCTGGGTGGAGAACATGACCAGGCTCCCATTCCTCATCTGAGCGCCGAACCACGTCGCTCAACGCTGCATTGCAGCATTGTGATTGGCTTAATGGAGCCTGGGTGCTTCTTGGGTGAGGAGCGGAGGAGAGAACACATGGGAGAGACGGCTGCTCAGGTAAGTTACTTAAAAAAAAATTTTTTTTAAATTCCCCTCCTCGCTACCCCCTGTACACTGCCCCGCCACCCCGTCCCATACCGGCCACCACTGCAGCATAGGTTGGATAGGAAGGAAATATACAGAAGACAAAGTGGAAAAATAAGCAACAGAGAACAAAGGTAAGTGGAAATAAATGCAACAATGGAAGAGAAGCCATAGATTTAAACTCTACCAAAACAACATTTCTCCCCAGTCTCTCAGTTCAGCATTTGCACTAATAAACGGTTTCAATCAATAGAAGATTTCAAAGGGAAACTGAGTTCAGAACCTCTTTGAGGGTAGAGTAGCACTGAATAGGGATTATTCGTCAAGACTTAACACTGTCCAAGAGGATTTGTGCCACTTAAACATTAGGAAAAAAATGTATGATTTGTGATATTTTAACTTTGTCCAGATTCTATATCGGTGATCTCAGGCTCCAGAAAACTTTATGCAATCCTTGGAATTGTCTCTTCCTATATTGTGTCCCGGCTCTGACATCTCTCAGTAACAGAATTTGCTTATCCTCAACATGCAAGGTATGCTTCAATGAAACAGCCTTTTCAAGATTGGATTGCTGAGATGAGGGTCACTCAGTAATTCTGCCTTCGCTTCTTGCAGAGGACTAGATATTCTAAAGGGGAGTGTCAGTGCTTTGCACTATTACCAAAGGGCTGATAGGAGCGTGTGAGTCCCAAAGGACGAGGTCCCAATGAAAATTAAGAAAACCTACACAAAAGAAGATCCACAGTCCAAATCATGATGGGTTATTTAAAATGTGGAATCACAACAGAAACAGAAAGGTACTTGGTTAGTCAATTCAAATCTATTTCAATATATTAAATAAAAAAAGCAATAAGAAGATTGACATGAAGTCTGCCAATGGAGAGAGCAAGGGAAAGTCTAGCATTCATCCCAAAAGTACACATTTTATAGGCTCAGATGGGTAGAGAATTGTACTGTTTACATGGTGTGAAGTGGTACCATGGGCTGTCCTAATAAAGTTACATTGACAAAAATCAATCAACATTGCAGAACTAGTGTTATGAAAAACAGGCTTATTCTAGAAACCCTCTAAAAATTGATAAGCAAAGAATCCCTTTTACCTACATACAAGGGGAAATGACATTGCATATTTAAATAATAAACCATTTAGGCACAATTAAACCAGCAAACAACCTTGAACATTTGTAACATTACGAAAATGTCTCGGCAAGCTTTCTTCAAGGCATATTAGTTGATACAGTGCAAATAAACCACAGAAAAGATCACTTTTTGGTCTATTTTATGGTAAAGGAAAAACACAGAAAAAGGGAGAAATCATCAATGCAGGGCAACTTTTTAAAAGTCATGTTTCTTTAGCTGTCAGTGCAACCAAGCCTAAGGCCCAGTAAATTAGTTTTACGGCCTACTTCTGCTCACCAAAACACACACAAATGAGAAATAATCTTTATTAAACTGCTTTAATATTCTCCGTGATGATTTTTGAAATCATTACAAACCACACTACAATATTCTACAGTAGATCATTCATTGCTTTTTGTTTCTTGTTCATTTCCTCCGAGGATTTCATTTCATCAAACATTCGATTTGTTGTTCTCTAACTCCGTTTCTTCTCTCTTTCTCTTCCTGGTAGTCTTCTTCATTCCATAAGTACAATTCAACTTGTTTTTAAAGCAAGCAGTTTCAAAACGTCTTAATAGAAGAAATAGACCAATTAAACTAAGAAGAATTATAATAATCGGGGCTAGTATCCGTTTCATAACACCTCCACCTACATCACCAGACCATTCACCAATCTTTGCTATTCCCTTTCCAATGGAACTGAACCATGAACTAACCTTTTGCCAAGCACCAGTCTCTCCCAATGTTTTAGCTTCATACAAAACATTATTTATGTTATTAATAAGCATTATATTATCTGCCACATACGTACAAAACACCGCTGGACGCCATCACTTTTGCAAGGAAAATATTCAAATCCATTCCGTTTTGACTAACCATTGCACAAATGGCTATGATCTTTTCATTAACCTTAGTTAAAGCACCTGCAGTATTAGTAGCCAGTCCATCTGCTAAGGTAGACAACTTTCTAATTTTCACATTATCAAAGCCACGCCAATAGGAGGTATCAACACACCAAATATATCCAGAACAACTCTTTTCATTTATTTTGCTCCCATGATACACTCTTTAAATAACACGAGCCAACCCACTTACTAGGAATGCTACAGTAATCTGTTGTACCACAGACTTGATAGATGCCTTTAAAAATAGTATCACTCAGAGGGCGCTAGGTAACCCGAACACAAGATGGCCGCCCTTGTGTGAGGCTCTGGTGACCGGAGCTGCTTATCCGCTAATAATTCTCCCTAATAGATGGCATCGGGACTCGCCGGCAGGCTGCCCACATTCGTGATGCCCAGCCGAACCCAATTACCCCCTTGGCTTCGCCGCTGAGGACATAGCACAGCTGTTTGCAGCCTGTGACTGTGCTTGGCCTAGCTTCTATTGCCTTGAGGGGCGGCCCAGGCTCCGGTTCTGGCTGCTACTGGGCCGCATTGCTGTAGGTGACGTGGGACATGCAGTGCTGTGGCAGCCCCTGCAGCGTGGGTTGCAGGCGTTGTGCAGGCCCCTGAGGTGCTGAGAGGGGTTGCGCTGACCGCTCTGCGGATCCTCTCCCCAACTGCAGAGTTGTGGCTTATGCGGGTTTCCTGGATGCCGGGACGCATTTCGGGGTGTAAGACCAGGTGAGGAGACTGGGCCAAGCGCCACACCTTGTAATTATACTGGCTCCTGGGGAAGTATTTATGGTCCACTGACCTTGCCTGGTCCTTGGCAGCTGAGAGTGAGGAGCGGCTTGCCATTTCAGCGTGTCCGATTACCTGCAGACCTCGGTGAGCCTAATCCCTTTACTGCTGGATTGAATTTGCTTGGTGCATCACTGGCCCTAAAAATCAGTGCATCTAACCAACGCCATCTACGCACCTTCCCCTGCCACCTCAACTGATCCTTAGACTGATGGCCCCTGGCCCGGACATATTGGCTCTATCCCTCTTGCTGACCTAAAAGCAACACAATGCCTGGCTCAGACTCCTTCCTCCTGCAGCCCCATTAGATTAGCTGCCTTGGTTGTGGATGGTGCTGGAGAGTTCTGCGTGCCCAGCGGAGGCGCAAAGACTACGGTGGAGACCCCTGACACGACTGGCCTGCTCGTGCCCCCTGTGGAGCCTCCCCAAGGCGAGACAGGCCACTAGCCTGTGTTACATGTGACACCCCCTGTAACATTGAGAGCGCTCTGAGCTCCCCCTCTGGGACACATCACAAGATCGTTGGACGGCCCGTTTTCTGACTTTTCCTGTGCGGGTTCCGGCCCCCTCCTCCCCCCCCCCCCCTTGCCATCCACCATTCTGGTGGTGAGGAGGGTTGACCTGGGGAGCTGAGGCACGGGCTGGCGAAGCCCACTCTGGAGAACACCCTTGCTACCCTATAGCATTCTGGAAGTTCTCTCGCTGTTGGGGTCCCGAAGATTTGTTTACTCATCTTTGACGCCGACCTGTCTGCTGGCAGATTTTTACAGTGCAGGTCTCCTGGTGCCCGCCCCCCCTCCCCACCAGTGCTCATCCTCTGGGAAGAGGGGGTATCCCAGAAGCTACAACAACTTTAGGTGTGATTGGCTGCTGGAGTCTCCCTCCTGCCCCCCTCCCAAGAGAGCACCATACAGAGATGGGCAAGACTGATGGCAAACAGACCAAGATCTCCTTTGACTAGTGCACGCAGACGCATACTGCCGATCCAGACCCTGATGGAGTTCTGGCAATTCAGCCACCAACAGAGGGCTCACCTCAGGAACCAGACATCCATTCCATGTTCATGGACCTGAAAAACAGTATAATGGCCTTGACACTAAAAATTGACTTGTTAACGGACAGATTTGACCGTCTGAAGGACAAGGCGGACAAACATGCGTGCATTGACCAGCTGGAACGACGCACCTCAGAGGTATTAGATGGCCAAAAGACAACTGGGGAGAAACTGATGCAAATGGAAAAAATCCTGGAAGTGATACGCAACAAAAATATGCACTATCTAAGCATAATAATATTTGAATTATTTGTGTACCAGAGTCGACGGCAATGGGCCGTATGGAGAACTACGTCGAGGCCATGTTAAAGGAGCTGTTTGGGGATGCTCTCTCTTCTGTACTCATCGTTGAGCACTCCCATCGATCACTCGGGCAGCAACCGCCCCCAGGTGCACTTTCCAGGCCGATCATAGCTCGTCTACTCAATTATCGAGACCCTACGTTATCAGAATAATACCATCTCAATATTCCTGGACTTCACTGTTGCTGTGCAGGGCACCCAGAAGGACTTTTTGCCCATCAAGCGTGCTGTAATGCAGACAGATGTCAAGTACTCGCTAATATACCCCAGCAATCTCTAAAGGTTCCTTTCGGGCAAGACCCACTATTTTACCGGCTCAAAGGCAGCAGCAAAATTTGTTAAAGCCATCCCGAAGACCGTACCGCAACTGTCCCCGCCGGCTGAAAACGCTGGGTCTGGGCATCTCAGTGAAAATGACTTACTGTGAAACGAGACCTTTCACCCAGTTTTAGGACTTGTGACGGGGCAGCGTTGCCCCTGCTGGGACATTGTAGCGGTGACCCATGCTGCGGACTAGGAGGGCGCCCTGTCCTGGCAGGCCTTAGCCAGCCAGCCAACTCCAGCCACCCGGCGCCATGTAGCTGGGAGAGTGCCTGACCTCTAATTCGCCCCCGTAGAATGTGTTCCTGGTTCACTCCTAAGTTCATCAAGTTGGAGATGTTTAGAAGAAGGGTTGGGCAGATTTGGCCTATTTGAGGGGCCTAAGTGGGTGGTGGGTGGATTGTTTGGGTAACGTTCGCAGCTGTTTTACTGAGGGAAATTTAATTTTCTCCTTTTTCCCTGGTCACTCAGCACTCTACTGTGTATTTCCAAACTAAGTGCATCTTTCACTTACTTCAGGCGACCTGCTTTCCTTTCCCTGTCCCCTATGTGCTCTATTAGGTGCTTAACATTGAATATACGGGGCCTAAATGACAAGCGCAAGGCGCAACATATGCTGGCCTATCTGCAGCGACATCCGATTAACATCAGCTTCCTGCAAAAACTACATCTCACTGAACATACACATACGCGCTTGCGAGCGGGATGGGAGGGTGAACAACATGTGTCTTATTACTCGAACTATGCAAGATGTGTGTCGATCCTGCTCCTAAAGAGTCTCCCCTGGCGCACTCGCCAGGTCATTTGTGATTCCTTGGGCTGCTATGTGTTGTTGGCGGGCACACTGCAGGGCACTCCACTGAGATTATTGTTAATCTATGGCCCCAATCTTGATGACCCCATTTTCTTTGCTGATATTTGGAGACTTGGTCCCAGCAGAGCAATTCTTAGCACAACACACAGTTGGGAACACAATAAACATAAATATACTGATACGTTTGTAAAGGTTTAGTACAATGTTATTTAATCACATTGGACGTGATAAACGCTTACGAGTCAGCGAATAAATCAAAAAAGCAAATGACAAGTGCCCCACAAGGGGGGAATGGAAACAGGGGGGGAGGGAGGGGGGGAGAGGTTTTGTGCATAAAGTGAAGGTTGAAAAAGTGTAAAGGAAGGCTAGTGACATTATACTCATCACACAATTATTTACATGGGAGAACGGCTTATCCTTAAGCCTCACAATTAATGAATAGCCATGATTGAAGAAACACTATCACAGCGAACAATCGCTGTTGATCAAACTGGCATCTGACAGTTACAAAGTCCACGTTTCGACCCCCGGATAAATGTAGGTTGTTTAATCCCTTACGGCGGGGGCTTCCTCAGGACTGAGAGTGGGGGAGGATGGGGGCACCTGGGAAAATTAACACATAAGATCTTAGTTCATTGGCATCGAACAGAATTACAAATATAGGTGACTGGGATGAAGCCAAAATTACCATGCACCACCACTGACTGTAGGTGGTAATGTAGTAGCTGGGCCTGTAGGCTCCAAAGGCGGAGAGCGGATAGTGGGCACCTGAAAAATAATGTGGGTGCCATCAGAATAGATCCCAAGGACTCTAGTAAAATTCTAACTATTAGAAATACAAAATACCCAGCGGAATTAATCCGACTTACTTGGATTTAATTATTAGGGAAACTGTCCCTTTAGGGTGGCCATCAAGCCAGAGAAATAATTACTGTCACTTGGACTTTAAAGTTCCAATGCGTCGTTTTCAAAGAATCGAAAAGAAAAGAAAGGACCCTGGATCAACCCCTAAGTTCGAAAAAAGCCTCGAAACAGCCCATGTATCCGAACAACCAGAGATAATTACCTCTATTGTTCTGAGTCGTAAACTCTTGTAAAGCCCGTCAGGTGCTTAATCTGGGAAGAGATAAAGTACAAGAAATTGCTCTAAGCTACGTGTGAGCAAACCGTCTGAAAGCAATTATGGGAAAAGACTTCAGCGCTCTAGGACCAGTGCGTAATGGGGGCTTACCTCTAAATGTAGAAGATGCCTCCGTCTCGCATGTAAGGAGCGGAGCACTGCCACGTCTGCTTTAATATAGCAGGGGCTCGTCTCCCTCGTACGCGAGCGGGCCGCGTCATAGCAGGCGCACGATGCTTGTCAGATTTGACAAGTCATCGCGCCTGTAACATAGAAGAAAGACGTAATGTGCCATATTTTAGTCGGAAAGGGGTAATGGATAATCTACATATTTGGCAGCAATGTAAAGGTCGAAAAAAGCATAAAAAGGTCGAAATAAGCACAATGTATGCCAATAATCTAAGAACAGGCAATTCGAATATTTCCGTTCATAGGTCAAGCGCGCACCAATCTAGAGAGAAACGTGCGTCCACTCCCTCCAAGCGGTTGTATTATTATGCATAGATACATTCAGACATGGACAAACTAAGAGTTGTCAGTGGTAATGGCATACTCCATAAACATAGCAGGCATAAGTGTTCTGTCCTGTTATATTTGGAAAAAAGGGACATATAGCCGGCTTATTACGCATGTTAGATGCATACTCTTATACATACAAATCATACCATCAGCACATTTAAAATTATCCTCTCTCCTGGATATAATAACTGTCTGTTATCGGCAAATAATGTCAACCCATTACCTCCACACGGTGGTTGACAGTGGTACATCACATACAGTGTCCTCCTTATTTCATACATTATTTGGAAAGTTTATACATGAATTATATATAAGGAACATCATATATAGACAATTTAACCCACGTTTCAAAAGGGAGATGGGGCACACAGCATGCGTATCGTGTTTGGTGGATAGACCCTATTATGTATACTGATGTAAATACTGATAATGTATGAGAAGGTGGCAACAAGTGCACATGAAGATTAAATGATGGTGGTCTGGTGTAAGACACAGCCATTCCAGAGTGTGCAAATGTATTATTCTGATACTAGGCACGACCACTGTGCATGGCTGGCGTCCAATTCGTTAAGGCCATTCTGTATAGAGTCTAAACGGTACATCCATTTACATTCTCTGACGTTGAGGATGGTTTCCATTTTACCCCCCCCCTGGGCCCAAGGGTGGCCTTCTCCAAAACCAACCACTTGAGATCATCAGGTCCATGCTTAGCATCTCTGAAATGCTCCACCAAGGGGGCGCCTTGTACTCCGCAACGTATTCGGCTGCAATGCTGCAATATGCGGGCTTTTACGTTCTGCTGTGTTTGGCCGACATATATTTTGTCACAAGGACAAATGATTCCATAGATCACATTGGAGGTATTGCAGTTCGTAAAAGATTTGAGATCAATCGTGTGTTGTTTATGAACAAACTGTTTCGTTTGAATCGTGATCCTGCAGGCCTTGCATTGGCCACATTTGAAATGGCCTAGTATGGGTGGTAAACTCCATAGAGATTGAAGGGATGGTTCATCCGCAGAGTTCAGGAAAGAGCATACTACATGGTCCTTCACACTTTTGGCTTTCTTGAAGGAATGCATAGGTAGCTCCAATTGTTCTATGTCATCTGATATGAGGCCCCAATGCTTGTTGACCACCTTCTTAATGGCGTTGCTCTGTGTTGAAAAAGTTGTGACAAATCATTCTGGATGGAATCACATTCTCTTTCTCTTGGTGTTAACAGTGTTTCCCTGGGGTTGAACCAAGCCCTTTTACGTGCTCTCTTCACCAGTCTCTTCGGATATCCTCTTTGTAGAAGTCGGTCGCTCAGCTCCTCTGATTCAGACATGAAATCTTCCCTCTTGGAGCAGTTCCGACGAATCCGCAGGAACTGTCCGAATGGTAAATTGTCTCTAAGACCTCTAGGGTGATGGCTGTTGTAACGAAGAAGCGAGTTGCGTTCAGCTGGCTTCTGGTATATAATTAAGTTTAATATACTCGATAGGGACATAGTCCTATGTCAAGCCTATAGGTTATATTATTCCAATGCGCAGAGCCTATTAGGGAAATAGGAACTACACTACACTGGAACCTCTGTGCTGATACATAGATTTCTTTCTAAAGCCCATAGCAGAGACCACGAAGGCATACCTGAGAGATACCATGCAGACAATTAACCTAGTGGGCCAACAGCCTTTTGATCCAATGGAGCAACTCCTTGTGACTTTTGACATCGTGTCACTCTACACGAGTATACCTCAACAAGTGGCCCTTGAAGTTATGAAAATAGCGCTGGAGCGCAGGACAGCACCAGCAATGGTACCTACAGAGTTTATCATTAAGTTACTCCAAATTGCTATGATGAAAAACCTTTTCTTTTTTCAGGGTCACTACTATCTTCAAGTCAAAGGAGTAGCGATGGGGCCGGTTTTTGCCCCATACCTGGCCATTATTTTTATGGACCACTTTGAAAATCTATTCATCTTCAGTGACACTAATCCCTATAACAACAAGGTAACTTTGTGGAGGAGGTACATAGATGATATCCTCATGATCTGGACCGGCGATCAAGTGGAGTTGGGTCTCTTTCACATATGGCTAAATCAGAGGAATGAGGATATACAGTTTCCAATACATTTTGTCTCCAGGAAAATTGATTTCCTGGATATCACTATTAGAAATGAGAATAATACACTGTACACCACTCTATACCAGAAGCCAGCTGAACGCAACTCGCTTCTTCATTACAACAGCCATCACCCTAGAGGTCTTAGAGACAATGTACCATTCGGACAGTTCCTGCGGATTCGTCGGAACTGCTCCAAGAGGGAAGATTTCATGTCTGAATCAGAGGAGCTGAGTGACCGACTTCTACAAAGAGGATATCCGAAGAGACTGGTGAAGAGAGCACGTAAAAGGCCTTGATTCAACCCCAGGGAAACACTGTTAACACCAAGAGAAAGAGAATGTGATTCCATCCAGAGAATGATTTGTGTCACAACTTTTTCAACACAGAGCAACGCCATTAAGAAGGTGGTCAACAAGCATTGGGGTCTCATATCAGATGACATAGAACAATTGGAGCTACCTATGCATTCCTTCAAGAAAGCCAAAAGTGTGAAGGACCTTGTAGTATGCTCTTTCCTGAACTCTGCGGATGAACCATCCCTTCAATCTCTATGGAGTTTGTTATACTCTCTCAATAGTGCTTTGTGTTTAAATCACAAATGCTGTGCTTAGTTAATATGTATTGCATTCCAGGCTCTGTCATGTGGAATGTTGATGGTTGCCTGGATGCACTGTCACTGGGTTCTAGGTTTTGAATTGGTGAGAGAGAGCAGTTGGGATCCAGCTGATTGCCATCTATTTTGCTGTATCTGCTGTGTAGCTGTTCTTCAATAAACTCAACACCATTTTCTGGCTGCCTGTTTGGAGTTTATTACAACAATTTATGTGGCGACGATTCGTGCTACACAGCTTTACAACGGACTCAGTGTGCATATCAAGTTCTATTTCTACTACTAGTCAAGACTACAAGTCGCAGTAAAGCGGTAAGACTGTGTTGTATCTTGACTCTGATGTTATTCTAGCCCTGCCAATGGAATCTTGGTGTAATGACTTAACATGGAATGTGGGAGTGAAATACTCACAGTTGGCTGGGCTGAGCAGCATGCTGGCTGCTCCTGGTGGGGTCTCGTTCTGGTCTTCTTGTGATCTTACAACTATCTTGAATAAACCTCTCTGAACCACCTCTACCTGTGTGGACTTGATCACTACAATTTTTGGCGACGATCCTGAAAAGAACCTGCGTATGTCACCTCACCAAACCTCAAGCAACATTTAAAGTACAGATCAACTCAACTTAAGCTTAAGCAACTGGCATCCTGACCCCACCAGTGACCTCCTCATCGGTCGCCCACAGCAGTCTGCCGGTTGTTCCTGTGTGTCTGGAGAATTGCTACTTCATGAGCTGCCCATCTAGTTTGGGGCGTCTACTCTCCAGAGTCTACGTGCTTTGCGCTCTGCTTTCTGTCAGGGCAAGCCTGTGTTACTGTCTTCAACTACTACATATCGACGTCTACACTGTCTGGAGAAGAAGTGTGCTACTGTAAGTGTCTGCCAACCAAAGTGTCACTGCATTCTGGATATACGTTCCACTCAAAACCAAAGTGTCACTGCTTTCTGGATGTATGTTCCACTCAAAATGTTCTGCTAGTTCCTGCGAAGATGAGGGTTTGTTTCCACCTCTCCTGCTGCTTTGGGACAGTCTCACAGAGGAGTGACCAGTTTCACAAAGGCGTCCGCCTTGTCTGTTACTAGTGCTTTCGTTTGTGAGTCTTTTGCCTAGCATCTACATGTGCCACAACCTCTGTTCATCAACAACTTCCACTGTTGGTTCCCGCTATTGATCTATCTTTCATCAACTATTGGATATTGAATGGGAAAGACTTGTGAGGTGAGTCTTTTTCTTGGTCTGTGATTGTTGGGCTCCTTTGAGGTTTCGAGACGGTGGACATTTGCCAATCGCCGTGTTGTGGTTCAAAAGTCTCTAGCGCGAGCTACATTCAGCGCGTGCAAACTTACCTCTGATTTTATTGGAGAGCTGTGCACTTGGACATTTACAATTTGCTTTGGGGCTTTCTACTGGTGAACAATGTACGAGTATTTCATCAAGTGAGCTTATTTTCTGTCCGTGGTTTTGGGCCTTTTTTGAGACATTCCCGAGTGTGCCAACCCCCGTGCTGTTTTTCAAATTTCTGTTGCGCGACATAGCGCGCACTATCTTACCTGCTGTGTCTCCCGTATGGATCACGTCTCTCCATTCCTTGTGGATTTTCTTTGACATTCTTCTTCTCCCGGGACGTTGTTAGAGCGCCTACGCGCCGTGAGCCACCCGGGGTGACGCTGGGAGCATGCCGCCATCTTGGGATTGGCTACATTTTGCAAGCGCATGTGCAATGTTTCAGTGTTCTGCCAGCTGCGTTTTCAATAAAGTTGCTTACTTCTTCAAAGACATTGAAATCATCGTAGTCAATACCTCATGGGAATCTGGAGATATCGTGATGCTAAAACCGCTTTGGATCCTTTTTAGTTTATCTTCGTGGGAAAGTCCTTCAAGGAAATTATCCTGTGAACCTTTACTTCCCGGGTGCACTATGTGTCAGAGTACGATCTTTTGTGACTGCAGGTACATCGCATGGATGTCACTTACTGTTATCTGGATGTGTGCGTCAATCAAAGCGTGCTGTATATTTCTCACAAGGCACAAATCTACAAAAATCTGTACATATGCTGTTCTGTTCTCATGTAGCCACATCTACTGGAATTGTGTACAAGCAATGTAAGGAGCAACAGCCTTTCAACCGTCTACTGTCACTGTTATCTGGATGTGTGCTCCAGCCAAAGTGTCCTGTATCTTTCTCACTTGTGCACAAATCTACAGAAACTGCGTTTTCAAGGAAAAATGGCCGTCAAGAGTCCATTGTTTGTCTTATATATTATTATGGTGTTATCTAATACTGGTTGCTTTCTGTAGCTCGGGTGAGTTGTTGCTCACCGGTGTTATGTACTACTTAGTACATTTCTTTTCATATTGGTTCATGGACCTCAGGTATACACCATGTAGGTACCCGCTATCATGGTACACGCTGTTAAGAGTCCATGCATGCTTTATGTTTCCCTACACGGGAATCGTAGTGGGTATCAATTCCATCTGCTCATTGTACATTAGTACTCATCTAACATGTGCACAACTTTATTCTGTCTTCCTCCTGGGAGCTATGCGAGGGTTTTTTTTTTTTCCACTCGCATTATTATATGGGTCCCTATCCATATCTGTTTTCTGACATCACTCACATTATTTTATGGGACCCTATCCATATCTGTTTTCTGACATCACTCAGATTATTATATAGGTCCCTATCCATATCTGTTTCATCACTCACATTATTTTATGGGTCCCTATCCATATCTGTTTTCTGACATCACTCTCATTATTATATGGGTCCCTATCCATACCTGTTTCTTGACATCGCTCAACCTCTCTGCATTATTATATGGGTTCCTACCCATGTCTGTTTGGTGACTTCGCTCTACCTCTTTTTGTTTTCACGATGTCAATTTTACAAGGACTATTGTTTCTATGGGTCTTAGTCCCATCTGTTACTGCTGGAATCCCTTATCTTTTAAGGGCTTACTTTCGGGTTATAGTCCTCCCGAACCTCACATTTAGATATGTATTTATTTTATTGAACTTTTTAATATTGATATGCACTGTTGTCTTTACATTATATTTTCTTATTATGTATTGATGATGGTGTTTGACTTGGGTGAGGATTATCCTTTTACTTTTCCTCATCTTACTTGTTTTCTTTCTTCTTTTCTGTTCCTTTTGTGATGTTTTCTCCTGGTGCCTCGTGTGGATTCTGAGCTTTCCTCAGCTTTTCTGCTGTGTTTTCTTTCCCTGTGTTTTCCACATCCTGTAGCCCTGAGTTTTGTTGGTTCACTCCTCTTCTGCCTTCTTACATTCCTGTTCTGGCCAGTGGGTATGTTTTGGGGCAGTTATTCGTGGTTCTTTTTCTCCTTTTCTCTGACGTTATTTCGTTCTCTTTCTTTGTGTACAGAAGGGAGGATGGTTCTTATATCTTGGTTTGCCTCTCTTCTTTGCTTCTCTTATCCTTTCCTGTTGCTCTCTTCTTTCAATGGTTTCATGTTTCTTATTGCCTCCGTTTTTTCTAGTCTCTTCATTGTTGTTCTTTTTATATATAGAAGAAAGGGGGATATGTTGTATCTTGACTCTGATGTTATTCTAGCCCTGCCAATGGAATCTTGGTGTAATGACTTAACATGGAATGTGGGAGTGAAATACTCACAGTTGACTGGGCTGAGCAGCATGCTGGCTGCTCCTGGTGGGGTCTCGTTCTGGTCTTCTTGTGATCTTACAACTATCTTGAATAAACCTCTCTGAACCACGTCTACCTGTGTGGACTTGATCACTACAGACTGTTCCATTATATTCCCTCACCCTGGCATTTTCTCTTCACGACGCACCGTTTTTACCGCAAGCCAGAAAAGAAGATTTTAATCTCTTCTCTACATGTTTTATAAAAAAAAACTTTAATGGAGCTTACTTTAATATCGCAGTCTTCAGTCAGATGTGGACTGTCCGTTTTAAGGTCTCTGGGAGCTTTATTATATCGCGCAAGCTGTTAGTTGGGCCTTTGTTTTCCCGCGGCCTAACTCCTCTGGCGGACGCGCGCACAGCTGCCTGGCTGCCTGATCTCCTCATCGTTACGTTTGTGACGCAGGTGAAGCATGTCACATCTAAGTCTTCAGCTGTTGTTTAACACATGTTTAGCGTTACTAAGCAACGTCGCGTTTGACGTATTTTGCCATATGTCATTGAACTTAACAAGTTTACAGCTCGACTCAGCCAACTATTTTCTCAACAATTACGGTTTATAAACCGCAACGGAGGCCACACTTGTCCTCATTTTACTACGCCTTTCTTATTTGCCTACAATTTCCTCTTAACGAAAACATAAACCAAATTAATTTTGTTTCAAGCGGATTGCGACAGTGATCCGCACACTAAAGCATATCTCCTAACAGTGATTGGCACATTTCTCTATCGTCAAGTGCTACATTACAGTCATAATACACGGTGATCTGCACACTATATATTTTTTTTGTTTGTGCTGTATTTTGGGCATAATACACGGTGATCTGCACACCATTTTTTTTTTTTTTTCCTTTTTGCTGTGTGTTTATTTTAGCAGATCATAAAACAGTGATTTGCACACTCTATCCACATTTGACAAGTGATTTATTTTTGTATTATATTTTCTGTTTCAAGCTTTGTAAGCACTTTACAGACATGCAATCTGTAACTCCTCCTCCTTCTTTCCTGGAATCTCCAGAAGAGCCTCCTGTAAGATGGGAGGTTTGGTTTGACGCCTTTCAAACTTACCTGGGAGCTATTGATGCTTCTAGGTTCAGTAACGAACGGAAAGAATTTCTGCATCTTCACTCCCTTGGTTTCGAAGGCAGATCCATCTTCAAACATCTTCCTGAAGTTGTTCATCTTCCTGGGGATGATATTGATGATTACCAAGACACTATTACAAAACTTAAAACAAGGTTTCATAAACAACCAAGTTTGATGGTTTTGCGACATAAATTTTTTAAGAGGCAGCAAAATGAATGTGAAGATGTTGATGCTTACATTTTTACATTACGTAAGTTAGCATCTGACTGTCAATTTGAAACGTTTACTGATCAATTGATCAGGGACCAGTTTGTTTGTCATTCCAGAGACAAGCAAATCCGTCAGAAGCTTTTGTCTCTTGCTAATCCTGATCTAGATGAAACCATTAAAATTGCTAAAAGCATTGAGACTTCCCAAGTGTCTTTGAAAGAGTTAGAGGATAAACATGTTGATCCTGTTAATGTCGTCTCAACTATCTCTAAGCCGAAACAAAGCGAATTCAGGAAGTCTACAAATAAAAACTCTACAATCAGAAACTCTGGCTCAGGGAAAAATACATCTGACGTTCAAAATTTCAAACAAGTGTCTAATAGGTGTGGTAATTCTCCACATCAAAAGGGTGCTAAGTGTCCTGTTGCCAATGTGGTTTGTAGTTACTGTAAAAAAATAGGACATTTTGCAAAAGTTTGTTTCAAAAAGAAATTCTTTTTTTTTTTTTTTTTTGGAAACTTTGTGATATTTTTGTACATTTCACAAACACATAAACATCTTTCAGACAACATTAAAGAATAAGGCACAATATTTATAGCTCTCTGAATAATTCTTAGTTTACAAAAAATCACATAAAACACAATATTTCTAAGCAAAAGTGAATCAAGTGCATTCAATATTTCATACATAAATCAAAAATTAACAAAACTTCATACACTTACAATTAAACCAGTCTCATGTTGTTTCAATTATTAGTATTATTTTTTTCAAAACCTGAACCTGCTCATATTTTCCCATGGGGTTTATAAGACTAACTCTATTTGAGTAGGCTACCAGTGTCTCTTGCAGAATTTCTTAAATTAGTTTTTTTACTTTTACTGAGAAACTCCTCAAATCTGGTCATCGACGTGTTTTGAACCTCTCATTGCTTTGGATTGTCATCAGGACCCTGACTGGTTGGTTCTGTGAGATAATGAATAGAGTGAAAGTTAAGTGACTATTTGTACGTCCGTAATTTGGATTGTGGGCTGTGATTAGTGGTCTTATGAGTTGTAGAGACTTGTTACCTCGTTCTCCCTGTAGTTTCACTTGTTGGCTGTTGCACTGAGAAATCTAGCAGACTCCACTTAGTTCTCTCTTCTGTGATGACAGTTTATTAGGTCTCGCCTGAGCCAGCGCGCATGCGCTGCCCTGGCGAGACTTTTAGTAAGCGGGCTTTGGAAGTGCAAACAGTGGCCCCCGCTGCGGACCAGCCTGCGTTCACGCGAGCGTGCACGCGCGATCAGGCGCCATATGGCTTCCCTCGCCATCTGGACGCCCGCGTGAACACAAGCCGGTCGCCAGCAAAAGCCACTGTTTGCACCTACAAAACCCGCGATTACTTTCACGGCCGCGCGGCCAATGCTTGTTGCTCGCGCTTCTTGTCTCTTATTCTCCTTTCTCTTGCTTCTTCACACTATTATTTTCTCCCTCTCTTTTCATTCCCCCCTCTCTCTCCCTCTGCCTTTGTCTTACCTTTCTTTTGCCTTCTCTCTCCCCTCCCGCTCTCTCGCCCCACTCTCTTACTTTTTGTTTTCCTCTCTGTCGCTCCTTCTCATCTCTCCCCTTGCCTCGTTGCCCTGCTCCCTCCTTCCTGCTTCTCCCTGGAAGCTCTGAGTGGAATTACCCCAGCCTTAAAAGCTTCGGAGGAGGCCCAGCTAAGAGCTAATCAATGCAAGGCAAGCCCCCTGTCTCCTGCCCCTGCCGGGCAGCGGCGCGGCCACTTCCCCCTCTACCCGCCATGATTACAAACATCAGGCTCGCTTTGTCCGACGGCAGGCAGAGGGGGGAAAAATCTCATTTGGTGCCCAGAGAAAACGCGGCCTCGGTCACGCTGCTTCCCTACAGCCCCGGAACGGAGCCTCGTCCCCTAGGTGCCCAGGGGGGCGAGTGGAGAGTGACCTGTTGGCTATGCCAATGCTTGTTGTGTTTTGTTTCTTCCCACAGCCCAAGTACTGGTGTTTTTATGCTTCTTTTTTTAAAATATTTTTATTTATATATACCCAGATATTTACAGAGAATTTCATATATTATAGAAAAAATAGATAGAATAAAATATATAGATATTTCAGAATAAGCAAATAATTACATTATAATAACAATATATATACACTTAACTGTGATATTTGATACAAAGAGTAAATAGAAATAGATAAATAAATAAATAAATAATAAACAACAGAGAAACATACCGCAAAATCCTAGTTCATATATAACCTAGGCCTGCACTGAGATAATTTATCAATCAGTAAATCAAGAACGCTAAGATTAATATTGCATATTACAAACCTCAGGTGCAGAAAATACAGAATACACATATTAACGTGCCCCAGTCTCATTTTACATCTCTATTCCGCTACTACTATTGATTTCATGTCGTCTCAATCCCTTCCTCCAGCTATCTAATGGTGACCATATTGCCTGCCCTAGTTTCCTTGCCCCCCTCCCCTTACAGGTGTAAAGCGCGATCTCTTGATTGTATACTCCCATAAGCCGCGCTAGCCACAATGAAAAGGTAGGGGGGTCCGCGTCTTTCCATCTTGCGGCTATTAGTAATCTTAAGACTGCTGTACACATAAATAAGAAATAATTTTCTGCAGTATTCAGGCCAGCACTACTATCATAACCCGTTAACATCAATGTGGAGGATAAGTTAATGCTCCTTCCTAACAGCTTCTCACAAAAACTAATCATCTCCTTCTTAACGAGTAGCAATCTATCACAATCAAAAAACATATGAACTAGCGTTGCTGGCCCTTGACCGCACCTAGGGCATCTATCATCTTCCCTCATACCCCAGTTAAACAATTTAGCTGGGGTGAAATAGAGGTTAAATAACGTCTTATAGTGCTGAGCCTTGAGGTTTGCTGAGCGAAGAATTTTGCCTGCTATTAGCAGGGACATATACACATCTACATCCGGATCTTGTAATTTCCCTGCCAATCCTGATTCAGTTGTCTCAAGATCATCCTGGATACTTTTGAGCAAAAGGCCATAGATATTCCTAATCCTATTACCGCTCCCAGCTCCTAGCTCTATTATTGGAATTTTTCCCCCGGGGATATCGTTGATCCTTGACCAATAAAGTACTCACGGATTTGAACATATTTAAAATATTGCCTGGGAGAAATTCCATACTCCTGCTGTAGAGCATTGAACGTGCGTAGCTGACCTGCTTCAAACAGGTCGCCTACCCTTGTTAAGCCTAGTTGCTCCCATTGCCTACCCATCACGTCATTAAAGGAATGTGGAAGATCTTGTGCATGCCACAGTGATGTATAATAATTTATTTTGGGGATTGTCATAACCTTCTGCACCTTTTTCCATACTTCCCAGGCGCTGTACATAACCTTTGATCGAAGCTTCCTAAAGTAACTTGGTTTGGTCTGACGCATGAGCACCCCTTTAGCATCCGTCCCAATGATAAGTTCAAATATCGTCGGGATCTTATCCTCCTCCATATCTTGGCTCAGAGGGGAGCTAAATAGTATCGACATCTGGTGGAGTAGACAAGCCCAATGATAGAATCCAACATTGGGAATTGCTAACCCACCCTGAGATTGCGGGAGTGACATGTATTTTAGAGAGCGCCTGACTTTCCCATACTGCCAAATAAACCTTGAAAAGATACTTTCCAACATTTTTAGGATTTCTAAATCTATCATAAATGGGATAGCGCGAAAGAGGTACAAAATTTTCGGCAGCATCGTCATTTTAAGGACATTTCCCCTTCCAATTATTGACAAATGCAGTCTATCTATTCTTCTCAAATCCGCTGTAATAATCTTAATCATTGGCTCAAAATTGATTTTTAATATTGTGTTAGTTGCCGAACTAATACTTACCCCAAGATATGTAGCATTCTGTGCACACCTTCGGTCATTAAAATCTAAGTTATTTGTACAGACAATGAGAGTCTTGTCTACATTAAGGGAGTAGCCTGATAGCTGCCCAAATTCCTTTGCGATAGCAGTAGCTTCTTTAATCGCATTAGCAGGATCCGTTGTTAAAATAGCAACATCGTCTGCATATGCCAATATCTTGGTTTCAAAACCACTGGATACTACAGGTTTGATTATCTGGCACCTTATAAGTTTTTCTATCAGGGGGTTTATATATAGGGCAAACAATAAGGGGGAGCAGGGACAACCCTGTCTCGTTCCCCTTGATATAGCGATATTATCTGAAGTCTCCCCCATCATACGAAGACGAGCCCTGGGGTTAACATACATTGCCCTTATTGCCCTAACTATTCTTGTTCCAAAACCTTTTTGCTCTAACAACCTCCATAAAAAGCCCCATGCCACCCGGTCAAACGCCTTTTCCGCGTCGAGGAGGATCATGGCCATCTGCCCCCCGTTGCGGCCTGGATATCGAATAATGTTATCACCCGTCTGATATGATCGGTCGTACCCCTACCGGGAATGAACCCGTGTTGCCAGGGCGAAACCAGGCGGCCAATGATCCTCCCCAACCTGTTAGCCAATATCTTGGAATATAATTTGGTGTCTGAATTAATCAGGGATATGGGCCTGTATGATGATGGGTTATCTGGTGGTTTGCCTTTTTTGAGAAAAATAATGATGTCGGTCTCTCTCCAGGATTCCGGTACCTGTCCACTATGTTGTATCCCTAAAAATAAGTCTAGAAGTAAGGGGGCTATCACCTTCTGAATCTGTTTGTATAGCTCCAACGGAATGCTGTTGGGCCCGGCTGCCTTCCCTGATGGTAGCTCCTGCAGCCCTGCTAACACCTCCTCCAGCGTAAAATCACTGTCCAGTTCCTCTTTAGTTTGGCTATCCAAAAAAGGCCCTACCTCAGTTTCTACAATGCTTGAACTACCTGCTTGGGTTGTCCCTCCCTCTTCCTTATACAAAGATTGATAATACTCCTGAAATATCACAAGAATATCCTTGGTCTCAGTATAAGTCTGCGCCTCCTTCCTAATAGCTACTATCCGATTTTTAACAGTCTCCTGCCTAGTTCGCAGTGCCAGCAGTTTCCCTACTTGTTCACCTGTCTCATACAGTTTGTTGTGTTGTGACTGATATATTTCTGCCGAATTCTGTGTGGGCCAACTATTTATTTCTGCTTTTAGGGAGACCATTTGCAGTTGTGTAACTGTAGCTTCTTGTCCCTGTGCTACCAAGGCTATATGATCTTCCTCTACCCTTGCAAGCTCTGCTAGCAAACGTTCGTTTTCTCTGTGATTCTCCTTTTTTTTTTTGTGCAACAAAACTAATAGTCTCCCCCCTTAGGGCAGCTTTAAAGGTATCCCATACCACATTGCGGCAGGCGCTATATCTATTGATATCAAAGAATTCTTGAGCCCAAATCCTGATATATTCTATATAAGGCTGACTAACGAGGAGTTTCTTATCCAAGGTCCATTTATTATATTTCTTGTTGAAAGTCTCTACTTCAATATCAAGGACTAGCGGATTATGATCCGAAATAACTTTTGGTATCTTTCTAACCCCAGCCTTGTTAATGAGTAGCTCAGGTACAAAAAAATAATCAAGCCTTGTATATTTCTTATGGGGAAAAGAATAGTAGGTAAATCCCGGATCGTTACCTTTTTTATTCCCCCATACGTCTATCAAGCCATGACTGTCAACCTATGAAGTTAAAGCTCTATACACCCTGGGCTTCCGCCCCAAGTATTTCATTCTACTACCTAGATTAACAGAAATATTAAAATCACCGCAAATGATTAAAGGACCTGACCAGGTAGCTAATTCTATCTCGAGGTACTCTAAAATCTCGGGGTCATCTTGATTTGAGCCATAGATTGCACAGATGGTAACCCCCGCCTCTAGCTCAGCCATTGCCCAGCGCCCCAATATATCGGCTGACTTCCGTTTAACTCCCCCTATGGTAGTCTTTACAAATATTGCTACCCCCCTAATGCTTGAAGTCTGAGATATACAAGCCACCATGCTATAACATCTCATATACATCAAGGTCCTTTTTTCCCAGGGAACATGGGTTTCTTGTATACATAAAACATCTATATTATTCGTTCTAGCAAGCTCGGCCAACATTATTCTTTTATTCCGATCTTTCAATCCCGCGACATTTATCGTACAAATATTTAACCTACCCATCTTTCCCTTGGTTCCTTGCATCATCCATATCTGCCTGCCTAGTCTTGATTACCTTACTCTTTTTAGAACATTTTCTTTTTTCGTGAACCTTATGTTCAACTCTGGGTATATAAAGTTTATCTTGCTTTTTACCCCCTCTTCCCTCAACACCCCCCGCTCCCCTCGGACCCCGCCCTGCTGGAATCCAGCCCCTCCCCCTCCCTTCGTCCCCTTCACCCCTCCCCGAACACCACCCTGGTGAAGCGCTCAGACCTATGTCTGTGCTTGTGATGATTGCAGCGCGACCGACTGAGGCTGCAAAAAAAAAAAAAAAAAATTTTAACTAAAGAAAAACACCTAAATACATGAATATATATATAGATACATAGAAAAGTATACCTACAGATATATTTACATAATGGACCCGTGGCTAATAATTCTAACATGTGCCTAATTTAGCGTGTAGTTCCCCCATCCATCTGAACTAACTTCAGAAGCTTAGTCATGAACCTGATGATTTTGGTCTACCCAGTTTATCCAGGAATTCTTTCGCCTTGATTTCTGAGGAAAAAAAGAGCGTCTGGCCTTCCCAGTAAATTTTCAGTTGTGCTGGATTAATTAAATATACTTGGATATTTTTATCCTGGAAAGGCTTGATCATTTGCCTCAATCTCCACCTCCTCTCCACTGTAGCATGACAAAAGTCGGGGCGCACAAAAAAGGACACCCCCCCGCTTGATCTTTTTGACTCGGGCCTGGCTTTTTCTGCAATTGCCTGGCGAAGCAGAAAGTTTCCAAAATAGACTAGAATCGCACGGGGCCTTGAGTCTTCTTTCAGTGGATACCTTGGCTTAAAAGGGGTGCGGTGAGCCCGCTGAACTTCATGCGACCAGTTCCAATCAGTAAGTTCTGGAAATGCATCTTTAAATGTCTTGATTATGTAAGCCCTAGTGTCCGATCCCTCGCTTCCTTCCGGGACCCCCAGTACGCGAAGATTATTCCTCCTCTGCCTATTCTCGTGGTCCTCCAGCTTCCATTGAATGTCCTTCAGCTGGGCGTCATGTTCTTCCGTCTTTGCTTGAGTGCCTGTAAAATCTGACTCTGCCGTAACCATTCTAGCCTCCAGTTCAGACATACGATCCCCAATGATATTACATGATTTGGCGAGTTTCCTGACAACCCCTTGCATCTTTCGCATAGCGGACTGCGCTTTCCGGCTGTCCTGACGTGTCTCCTCTCTGTGAATCAATATTGCCTGGTATATAGCATCTAATGATGGGGAATCTTGATTGACTACTGTGTTGGTCTCACCTAAGGGGAGCCTGCCAGTTGAGTGGTCAGAGTATAGTCCCAATTTAGGTCTTTGCCTCCCAATCTTTGTGTGTTGGATTTCCGTCTTCGTTTCCGGGCTGTGCGAGCTTGAGCTCCTTCGCTGCCTTCCAGATCGGTTTCAATACTGCTAAGATCAGAGGAGGAGTCGAGACCATCCTCTGACCATCCTGCCCCTTCAGAAACTGAGAAGAAACAATCACTAGGCTCTTTATCGGGGTCTGCTTTATTAATTTTTTCCCTCTCCTCTTCGCCTTGCTGCTGAATGGCTGATGTTAGTACCATCGGTTGATTGCTTTTGCTTTTATTTTTGCTTCCTGGCTTTTCTGCGGCGGTTTCTGCCAGAGTGGATTCTTTATTCCGTGATACAGCTTGGGCTACCACTTGAACCTGACCTTCAGTCATATTCACACCCCCACTGTTTGAAAGCTCATCGATGTCTGGGGGCCGTTCTACATCCCCCCCCATTTGAGCACCGTCTACTTGAGTGTTCTGCTGAATAACATCTGAGTCCATGAGCCTACCTTCAACCGTCTCACCCAATGAAGCCCCTACCGACACCTCAGCTGCTGCAGACACTTCAACTGCTGTCTGCTGTTGGGGAGAGTCCGTTCCTGTCTTCGCCTTCGTGTTAGTTTCAGAGGCTTGCCTGTCTGCTGGCAGTCTACCAGCTCCTCCGCCACCCGACGGAAGCTCTCGGGACCTCTGAAGCAGGTCTATCACTGTGGGGCCAGCGAGGCGCTGTTTACCCATAACCCCGCCTCTCCCTCGCTTCTCTGATGACACCTCAGCCTGCTGGAACTGCGGCTGCGTCTGGGTCCGGCGTCCACGCGCTGAAGCCGGCTCTGCCGGAACCAGTCTCTCTGCCTCCCCAGCGGGATCTCCCCGTGTCTGCCGAACTCCACCAGCTCCTCCCGCTTTGGGGACAGCTCCCGGGCCTGGATTCTTAGGACCCATCGCGTAGAGAGGCCAGGTCCACCAACACCAATCCGCTCGCGGTAAGTACTGCCTTACCAGCCTTAAAACCAACAGGTCGAGCCTTAATCGATCCGCCCACATACAGCAATGACAAGATCGAGAGCAAAGCCTGGGGGACATCAGCTTTGTTAATCCACGCTAAATTCGTCTAATTTCCAATGTGTACCGCAGATCCTTCATTATACACTTGCAGCCCTTCGGTCCGCGCTGCTACCGGCCTCCTAAGAAGCCGCCATCTTGCTCCCTCCGCTCGTTTCAAAAAGAAATTCAATGATCAGAAAAGGTCTGTTGCATGTGTTTTGGAGTCAGATTATGAATCTGATTCTGAAATTGTTTCTGTAGTTACTGAAATTAATGATCATATTTCAAATGTCAATGATGCCATTGAATGTGTTGATCCTATTGTGGAAATTTTTATAGGAGATAAACCACTAAATTTGTTGGTAGATTCGGAAGCAAGAATTACTATGTTGACTAAAGAGTTATTTTTCGAAACATGGGGTGACAGATCTCTTCAACCCCCTGATCGCTCGCCAGTCTCCTACGAAGGTCGCAAAATCGATCTTGTGGGGTACTTCGAGGATGATCTTATTTTCAAAAATAGGAAAATCTCTGGCAAGATTTATGTTGCCGTCAAAGGATTGAACATTCTGGGATGGTTACCACCAAGGCCTATTTGGCATGATTCTGAAACCTGGATGTGCTGAACAAGTTCTAGTAATCTCTGAGGGGCAAGACTTTGTCAAGAGGGAGGATCATTTTCCATCAGTTTTTTCTGGTGAGCTTGGGACCATTCGTGGTTTCAGGCATAGAATTATTGTCAAAGATGGAGCCTTTCCGGTCAAACATAAATTAAGGGGTGTACCTTTCAGAGTTCGAGGCGATCTTGAAACGGAGCTAAAGTCTCCGTGTGATCAAGGGATAATTGAGCCAACAGAATCTTCTCTGTGGCTTTCGCCCTTAGTCGTCGCACGCAAGAAATGTGGAAGGTTGCGTGTTTGTGTGGATTTGAGGTCCTTCAATAAAGAAATCTGGATAGATTCTCACCCACTACCCAAAATTTGTGATCTATTTTCAAGTGTCAGAGGGTCTCGATATTTTGCCAAACTGGATCTAGCCAGTGCATATCATCAGATTGAACTAGATCCAGCATCTCGTCACCTTACTGCATTTATATCTCCTTTAGGCACATTTCAATATAAACGGATGCCTTTCGGGCTTGCTTCGGCGGCTTCCGTTTTTCAACGAGTCATGCAAAACATGTTAGGTGGGATTGATGGTGTTCTTGTGTTTCTAGATGATGTCCTCATACACACTAAAGACGCTTCTTCACATAATTCTCTCTTAAGGAAGGTTTTAGAGATTTTCAAAGATCGCGGTGTGGTTGTTAAATCTGAAAAGTGTAAGTTTCTCTGCGAAGAAATTGAATATTTAGGTCACCACATTTCTGGAGAGGGGATTAGACCTAGACAAGGATTGTTAGACGTGATAATTTGTGCCCCTGCTCCCGAAGACAAAACAGGAGTTAAGTCTTTGCTGGGTTTACTGGAATATTATTCCAAGTTTATTCCTAACTATGCATCTATAGTACGACCTATTAGTTCACTACTCAGGAAAGGTGTGATTTTTTGTTGGTCAAATCATTGTGCTTCAGCTCGGAGTCTTGTTAAAGAGTGTCTTGTTAACAGTGGTGCTCTTAAGCCTTATGATCCTGCATTACCCACCTGTATTACAGTTGACTCAAGTCAAGTAGGTTTGGGCGGAGTTTTGACCCAAGATTCACTGTGTGGAGAAAATACCGTTGCCTTTGCGTCTAGAGTCCTTAGGAATGGTAAACTTCAATACTCTGTAATAGAAAAGGAATTATTGTCTTGTCTTTGGGCCATTGAAAAGTTCCGTTCCTATGTCTGGGGAAGACGTTTTTTGTTAAGAACGGATCATAAACCACTCGTCAACATACTTGGTGCGGGCACCAGTAAATGCTGTTCGCCAAGAATTCTCAGGATGGTTTCTTGCCTGATGCAATACCAGTTTGATGTTGTTTATGTGTCTGGGGGCAGAAATGTCAGAGCCCATTTTTTATCTAGGTTCCCCATGAGTGATAATGGAAAAGAATCTGGCGTTGCGGATTGTAATGAAGAGGATTCTGATGACTGTCTAATTGCTACAATTGATTTACCTGAACATAGTCTAGGTACTGAAGAGAGTTGGATGAAGGCACTGTCTAATGATGAGGTTCTGCAACAAGTGTGCGACTATGTCAGGACTGGTTGGCCTAGAGAACGTGTTCTCCCTCATTACTTGCAACCTTTCTGGAAGGTTGAATCCGAAATTTCAATGGAGGGGGGTGTTTTAGTACGGGCTGACAGACTTATTCCTCCACAGAGCCTTAGAAGAGGTATTATTGTTAAGGCTCATGAGGGTCATTTAGGTTCAACACTTACTAAGCATAGAGTTCGTGACTGTTTTTGGTGGCCCTCCATGGACAGTGATGTGTGTGACGTGGTTGATGTGTGCTCAATTTGCAGGTCTGCTGACAAAGGATTGAAAGTAGCAACTCAACCTCTTCATCCCATTGAGTGTCCTTCTGTACCTTGGTCCAAGTTCGGGTTGGATATCATAGGCCCTCTAGAAATGTTACCTGGAGGTTCTCGTTTCATTATGGTGTTAATAGACTACGCGTCCAAATGGCCCGAGTTAAAGTTTATGAAAGAAATTTCATCTTCAAATGTTATTGTCTTTTTGAAGGATGTTTTTATGAGGGAAGGTTTTCCTGAAACATTGGTGACAGATAACGGTACACAGTTTACCAGCAATGTGTTCGAATCTTTCTTGCAGTCGTGCAACATCAAGCATGTTAAAAGTTCTTTGTACCATCCCCAATCAAATGGTCTTGTAGAACGCATGAATAGGGTTGTGGGAGACTGTATCAGATGGGCAAAATCTTCTAACTGTGATGTCGTCAACTCCATAAATAGCATGCTTTGGTTCTACAGGACCACTCCACGACTAAAATTTCTCCTTTCGAATTATTGAGAGGGAGAAAAGCAAACACTAGTTTTAAACCAGCATGGATGAATAAGTGGATCAAGTCTGTTCTGATGTTCACAGTCTTATGAAGGTGGTAAAAGAGAATGTTTTTGATTCTCAACTCAAACAAAAATTTTGGTTTGACAAGAAGAAGTCTGCAAAAATTGTACCTGTATTTGTGGGGGATTTTGTTCGTGTTAAATCTTCCACTCGTGAAGAAAGGTGAGAGCAAGTTTAGTCCACCTATTTTGGTCACCCGGGTGGGAAAAAATGCTGTACAGGTCGAGGGAGGTAACTGGTGGAATGTAGGAAAAATTGTTAAAGTAAAAAATGTTGTTCCTTTTTCTTCAGATGTTCCTCTATCTCCCAAATCTGTTGGTTCCTCCCATGTTCCTCTTAGGAGGAGCACAAGATCGAAGGTGATTCCTAAAAGATATCAGTTGTGAATCTTTGTACTATCTTATGTTTTCCTGTTTTTATTTGTTTTTATTTTTTTTATTAAGAAGAGAGGATATGTTATACTCTCTCAATAGTGCTTTGTGTTTAAATCACTAATGCTGTGCTTAGTTAATATGTATTGCATTCCAGGCTCTGTCATGTGGAATGTTGATGGTTGCCTGGATGCACTGTCACTGGGTTCTAGGTTTTGAATTGGTGAGAGAGAGCAGTTGGGATCCAGCTGATTGCCATCTATTTTGCTGTTTCTGCTGTGTAGCTGTTCTTCAATAAACTCAACACCATTTTCTGGCTACCTGTTTGGAGTTTATTACAACATAGTTTACCACCCACACTAGGCCATTTCAAATGTGGCCAATACAAGGCCTGCAGGATCACGATTCAAACGAAACAGTTTGTTCATAAACAACACATGATTGATCTCAAATCTTTTACGAACTGCAATACCTCCAATGTGATCTATGGAATCATTTGTCCTTGTGACAAAATATATGTCGGCCAAACACAGCAGAAAGTAAAAGCCCGCATATTGCAGCATTGCAGCCGAATACGTTGCGGAGTACAAAGCGCCCCCCTGGTGGAGCCTTTCAGAGATGCTAAGCATGGACCTGATGATCTCAAGTGGTTGGTTTTGGAGAAGGCCACCCTTGGACCCAGGGGGGGTAACATGGAAACCGTCCTCAACGTCAGAGAATGTAAATGGATGTACCGTTTAGACTCTATACAGAATGGCCTTAACGAATTGGACGCCAGCCATGCACAGTTGTCGTGCCTAGTATCAGAATAATACATCTGCACACTCTGGAATGGCTGTGTCTTACACCAGACCACCATCATTTAATCTTCATGTGCACTTGTTGCCACCTTCTCATACATTATCAGTATTTACATCAGTATACATAATAGTGTCTATCCACCAAACACGATGCACATGCTGTGTGCCCCATCTCCCTTTTGAAACGTAGGTTAAATTGTCTATATATGTTGTTCGTTATATATAATTCATGTATAAACTTTCCAAATAATGTATGAAATAAGGAGGACACTGTTTGTGATGTACCACTGTCAACCACCGTGTGGAGGTAATGGGTTGACATTATTTGCAGATAACAGACAGTTATTATATCCATGACAGAGGATCATTTTAAATGTGCTGATGGTATGATTTGTATGTATAAGAGTATGCATCTAACATGCGTAATAAGCCGGCTATATGTCCCTTTTTTCCAAATATAACAGGACAGAACACTTATGCCTGCTATGTTTATGGAGTATGCCATTACCACTGACAACTCTTAGTTTGTCCATGTCTGAATGTATCTATGCATAATAATACAACCCCTTGGAGGGAGTGGACGCACGTTTCTCTCTAGATTGGTGCGCGCTTGACCTATGAACGGAAATATTCAAATTGCCTGTTTTTAGATTATTGGCATACATTGTGCTTATTTCGACCTTTTTATGTTTTTTCCAACCTTTACATTGCTGCCAAACATGTAAATTATCTATTACCCCTTTCCGACTAAAATATGGCACAATAAGTCTTTCTTCTATGTTACAGGCGCGATGACTTGTCAAATCTGACAAGCATCGTGCACCTGCTATGACGAGGCCCGCTCGCGTACTAGGGAGACGAGCCCCTGCTATATTAAAGCAGACGTGGCAGTGCTCCGCTCCTTACATGCGAGACGGAGGCATCTTCAACATTTAGAAGTAAGCCCCCATTACGCGCTGGTCCTAGAGCGCTGAAGTCTTTTCCCATAATTGCTTTCAGACGGTTTGCTCACACGTAGCTTAGAGCAATTTCTTGTACTTTATCTCTTCCCAGATTAAGCACCTGGCGGGCTTTACAAGTGTTTACGACTCAGAACAATAGAGGTAATTATCTCTGGTTGTTCAGATACACAGGCTGTTTCGAGGCTTTTTTCGAAGTTAGGGGTTGATCCAGGGTCCTTTCTTTTCTTTTAGATTCTTTGAAAACGACGCATTGGAACTTTAAAGTCCAAGTGACAGTAATTATTTCTCTGGCTTGATGGCCACCCTAAAGGGACAGTTTCCCTAATAATTGAATCCAAGTAAGTCGGATTAATTCCGCTGGGTATTTTGTATTTCTAATAGTTAGAATTTTACTAGAGTCCTTGGGATCTATTCTGATGGCACCCACATTATTTTTCAGGTGCCCGCTATCCGCTCTCCGCCTTTGGAGCCTACAGGCCCAGCTACTACATTACCACCTACAGTCAGTGGTGGTACATGGTAATTTTGGCTTCATCCCATTCACCTATATTTGTAATTCTGTTCGATGCCAATGAACTAAGATCTTATGTGTTAATTTTCCCAGGTGCCCCCATCCTCCCCCACTCTCAGTCCTGAGGAAGACCCCGCCATAAGGGATTAAACAACCTACATTTATCCGGGGGTCGAAACGTCGACTTTGTAACTGTCAGATGCCAGTTTGATCAACAGCGATTGTTCCCTGTGATAGTGTTTCTTCAATCATGGCTATGTATTCTCTATCCTTTTAATTGTGAGGCTTAAGGATAAGCCGTTCTCCCATGTAAATAATTGTGTGATGAGTATAATGTCACTACCCTTCCTTTACACTTTTTCAACCTTCACTTGAAGCACAATACCTCTTCCCCCCTGTTTCCTTTCCCCCCTTGTGGGGCACTTGTTTTCTTTTTTGATTTATTCGTTGACTCATAAGCGTTTATCACGTCCTATGTGATTAAATAACATTGTACTAAACCTTTACAAACGTATCAGTATATTTATGTTTATTGTGTTCCCAACTGTGTGTTGTGCTAAGAATTGCTCTGCTGGGACCAATTCTATATTGTACTATCTTATACCCAGGTCCCAGTGGCTTGTTTGGGTTTACCCTTTCCTTGTAACGATGTTTGGAGACTGGCCGGCACTCTGGGCCCTGGTGCGGGTTTGTGGGGTGGTGAGTTGAACATCCTTGACCCTGGGGCTGACTGCCCCAGCGATATCCGACGTCCACACCACTGCACAGCTGTGCAGCTGCACCTCCTCATAACTGACAATCACCTTTCAGACCTCTGGTGTGCTAGGCATGTAGGGGCTACTGAAGGCACATGCATCACGACATCGCACTCCACATGGTCGCGCATTGATCACTGTCTGGCGACGCAGGACATTAATGCTTGGACCACAAGAGTAGAACATCTATCGAGGACGCTGTCCAATCATGCGCCGGTTCTGTTGGAAATGTGTCCGCTGGATTGCCATGGACACGATTTAACATGGTGACTTCCCCCTAGAACCCTACCAGACCAAATTTTCTGTGAGGAGGTGAGAAGTGCCATAGTGGAATACTTTGAGCACAACCAACACTCAGTGTCTTTCCCTTTTACCCTCTGGGAAGCCTTCAAAGTTGTGCTACGGGGGTCTGCATTGCCAAGCAAACGGGAGTGTTGTGAACGTTTTGCGCCAAGCTGGACCTTCTCAAGATAGAGATCCATACACTTGAGCTTCAATACTCTGACAGTTGCTCGCTGACTGTACTGGCAGCTAGCAGAATATGAGGAAGTGGCACAGCGGGAGACCCACTATCTAAGCAAGGAAGCACATGCTCAGAGATGCGGGGAAGGTGACAGAGCGGGCAAAACTCTGGCCAATCTACTGCGCAGGCCTTGGGCCAGTGACTATATCACTGAACTACAAGACGACATGAATCATAGTCATATAGGCACGACTGCCATACAGGAGGAGATGAAATCCTTCTTCTCTTTTGTCACCACACAACCCGAGATCCCTTCGGACCTTAGTTACTATGTAGACTCAGTGCTAGCTGCTCCGGCTTCGAAAATGGACATAGGCAATATCTTGATGAACCGTTCACGACGGAAGAGATTATACAAGGCATCAATGCACTACCTGGTGACAAGACCCCAGGCTGGATGACCTCACTGCTGCCTTCTATAAAGAATGCTCTCAGATCCTTGCCTCGCACCATCTCGCGATGTATGAAGAATCTCTTCAGGTCAGCACCATGCCCCCCTCCCTGCGAGTAGCCCTGATTGTCACAACACTTAAACCTGACAAGAACCCTCATAAATGCGAGTCCTACCGCCCCTTGTCAATGATGAACCTTGACGATTTGACAATAAGATCCTTGTCAAGCTGATTGCTTCCAGACTATTACCCCTTCTGCTGCCATTATCAGGCCAGACCAAGCAGGATTTGTGCCTGGGAGATTGACATCTCATAATTTGCATATATGTTTTGCTCTTGTGCACAGCATAAACCCCAACCTTGATGCTGCCACAGTTTTCCTCAATGCCACAAAGGCATTTGACTCTTTAGAGTGGCCCTACTTATTCACCATACTGTCACGTTTAGGTGTCCGCCTGAAATTCATCCATCTAGATGGACTTCTATACAAGAGCCCTGCTGCTCGTCTGAGTGTCAACGGTACTGTAACACCCCCCCTTCCTGTGATTAGAGGCATCCGTCAGGGTTGCCCGTTATCACCAGTATTATTCGCCATTGCTGTGGAGCCGCTAGCGGCGAGACTGAGGCAGCACCACTCACATAGGGGGCTAGGATTCACGCAGTGCCGGATTCTTGTATCACTGAATGCTGATGAAGTGACCTTGTATGTCAAAAATCAGCGGGATAATCTAGATCCGCTAATCTGCGAGTTCAATAGATTTGGGGGGTTGTTGGGCATCAACATAAATTGGTCTAAATCATCTTATTTCCCCCAATGCAACTGTAGAGTTCACTTCAGAGTACCCACTCGCGATTCATGGTACACCCGGCACTGGAGCAAGACCATGCTGTACCCTGTCCTCTTTCAACAGCACTCTATTAAGTGCCTATGCATCCATGTGCGTGTGTAGATAT
This sequence comes from Calotriton arnoldi, assembly GCA_963921515.1. NCBI lineage: Eukaryota > Metazoa > Chordata > Amphibia > Caudata > Salamandridae > Calotriton > Calotriton arnoldi. Next base: position 2,363,176 of record CAWUFW010000960.1, read on the forward strand.
GGTTGCTTGCACAATAAGGGCTTGGAATGAACTCAAACAACGAGCTCAACTGTAGTGTAGCTCCTATTTCCCTAATAGGCTCTGCGCATTGGAATAATATATCCTATAGGTTTGACATAGGACTAAGGTCAGTATGTCCCTATCGAGTATATTAAACTTAATTACTTGTGCCAGCTAGCTCAGAGGCCACTAGAAACTCCTTGACGACAAGAAGGGAGTAGTTTCTGGCAGGCCCAAAACATGACCACTTTGTTTCCCTTTAGAATCAGAACGTGTCAGAGAGTCGTGGAAACAATAGATAACTATTTCACTCAGCTCAGTCGTGCATGCTTAGTTTTCCTCAAAGTTACACAGAAAGAACAGACGGGCGCTTCAATAAAGGATTTATTGAACAGTCTTGTTTCTGGTGTAAGTAAAATGTGCTGTTACGATCACAAGACAGTATGCAAGATAAATAATGTACAGTGTGAGCAGTAGAAATAAATAATACTGCGGTAGCATTATCTTTTAGTATATATGCATTTACATAAATGGCACAGCCTAAAAATGCGAGTACTCATCCGATGCGTTTCTTAGCTAGTTCTACCCCAATGTTCCTAACCTAACCTAGGTGTAGGGAGAGGTATGAAGTAGGTGAAGAATTCCTTACTATGGTATACTAAGAGTATGTTAAGCCTAGTATGCCAAGAGTCCCTCTAGGTTCTAGTCAGCTCCATACCTGAAGAATGAGAGAGGTAGGAATCTCTTGCCAGACTCGAACTCCAACACCCCGCAAGGGAAGTCAGATCACTGGAAGCTGGACTCTCTGCGTGCAGGGATGACAGCGTCTTCTCAGTGCGTCAGGCCGGGAAACGGGCTCCTCTGAAGTCGAGGTCTCCTCTGATTTACAGGGGCTAGGGAAGGTATATTTATACCTGAGAGGTACCTAGGAATGTTAGCATTGATGTGAGTCGGACAGCGGAAGACGTCATGAATGAACCCTTAAGGAATAATGGTTCATGCATAATATATGAGTCCTTGAAGAAATCAATAGTCCTGGGCTAGGGAAACTCCCGCTGCCTAAGGGTCTGTTCTTCATGAACTCGTTGTGACGTTAGGGTGGACGGATGTCAGAGACCATGCCTGTATTTGGAGTGCACGGTTTAATGCCTAAATAAGGGCTGGGATTTTATGCCTATATAAGGGCAGGGCGAATTGTGCCTATATAAGGACATGATACTGGAAAGCCCGTTTATGGACACCCTAAGAGGAATAAAACACCCACTCCACTTTCGTGTGTACGATAACATTAAAATGCTAAACATTTAAAATGCTAAACATAAAATGGAGTACCGCATATTAAAAATATTTCTTAAAAGCATTAAAAAACATAGTAAAAATGCAAAAGGTACTGTACATATTAAGCAATGCTTTTCATTTCAGGCATAAAGTACGAAATTAAATGCAATTGGAATGAAATAAGCAATAATATTTACTTGTGACAGAAAATGATCGATAAGTTGTTCAAAAATCAAAGTAATTTCATGTCATGAAAATTAATTAACTGTTTTAGACACACAAGATGACTAAGTGTCCGTGGAAGTACCGCGAAGTCTGTACTATAAGGCTAGTTCTACTTTAAGCAGATTGAAGTGCCATTTTTAGTTCGAAAAAATGGGAAAAAGTTCAATTGTGGAAGGGTTCCAAGCTTTTGAAAAATGAAGGCCAAATTGTCACTGCATCTCTGGAACACTGTATGCCGAATCAGAGTCAGTTCACGGGTCTGGTGTAAACATGAGATCATCTACTTCTATAGACAAAACATCATCCACTGTAGTTGGTGTCAGTTGGAACACCTCGTGTAGTAGATTAATTGCACAGAGATGTGAAGCATCGCTTCCAGCATAGGTTGCCGCAGCAATGTTCGCGTCCGTTGTTACCTGTGTGCCTGTAGTTCTTTCTCGTACCTCAGCAGCAGCCGGAAGCGTCTGTGAGATCTCAATGAATGTTGACATCAGAATTGGTAGCCTCTGGGGACAACACAGAGCATGGGCCGTTATCGGGACCAGCAGAGTATCGACGTCCGTCGGCGTTGCTGATGGAAATGTTAGACAGGTGTCCAACACGCATTCTTCACCGCATAGCAGGCATCGTAGGACAGGTAAGATGCAATCTTGCCAGATTGGTCTGAATGACAGGAACCACGTGGTATTCAGGTCCCGTAGACGAGTCATGCCCAATAGCTGTACTATTCGCTCACAGCACTTTCGTTCAAGGAGAGCATTCTCCAGTTCGCTCGGAGTGATGTCTGCGAATAGGCTGGCCATAGTGCAATAGCAGGAAGAAAAATAGAATTCCGGCAACAAGTGCTAGAATTAATGGTATGCCACCAAACACCGAATGTGCAAAGTTCGGGATGATTCCGAGTATTGCCTGGAAAGGTGCTAACAGACCGGAGCAAATGCTCTTAAATACATGTACAATTCCTGTTGTATCAGACATATTGAAGATACGTCCTATCATTTCTATGAAATGTATAGGGCAGTTTGTACGTATTAAAGTCTGTATCTCAGCCGAAGTCCTTGCTACTTGTAGATCATAGGTTTCTTTGGCCGAGGTCAAAGGCACTGTTTGCTGTAAAAGCATGGCTTTCATTCTGCTCAAAGTATCAAATCTTATAAAAGAGACGTTCAGCGAAGGCCATAGAGGCGACTCCCTGACTGTGTCTATTGGGGCAAACAATACTTGCATACAGCAAGTGACCCTGGAGTTGACCGTTACTAGATATGGGATGCCTGGAAACATGCCGCAGCAGCTCTGATCATTCAACATGAGGTAACTCCCATTCGAAAGTTGTCCAAACGTTGGATTAATCACAGCAGCTGGTGTACCCTGCTGATGGCAAGTCAAATTTGCCACAGAACCATTACAAGCCCCGTGTAAAGAAATGTCCTGACATATAAGTGAACCCCTCAGTGCACTTTTACAGTGTGTACCGCTCAAAAACACTTCACGATCCCCACTCCAACATCTATATGTATACAGTAAATCCCAAGATGTCTTAATGTATTCCTTACCCAACCTTTCATATTTGCCTGCTTGCATTTGTCTGAGGCAATACTGAAACTGAAAAGTAGTCACAGGTAATGTTATTTTGCCATGAATAAGCCATTCTGTAGCTGGTTTTTCTGCCACTGTGAATGGTAACTTTTCCAGTTTTTCAATGCTCAGCACTGTATACCTTGCTCCTCTTTGTGCCAATTCGATCTGTTTATCAGTTAGATTGTATTCTGCAAACAGAGACGACGTGTTGATGAAACGCCAAGGCACATAGCCCGCTCGCAAAGATTGCAGCGTCCAGCTTAATAACACAATAGAACGTAATTGAGACTGGCCTTGTTGTAACATCGCCAAATCTTGTTCTAGTATGTCGATAGCAGAGGATACAATGCCATCCAATGAATATATTCTGGAGGACAAAGTTGTTAACCCATTGTCGACCACAGAGAGGGTTTTCTCTAAATTAATACGATCAAGTTCACGTATTCGTTCTGCGGCCTCCATCTGTGAAACTTTCCATGCTTCATTATAGGCAGCATAAATGCCGGCATATATGAAACGTTTTTGATGCGGTTTTCTTGGTCCAAGCAAGAATTCCCTAAGGTCTGCGTCCTCTTTAAGTAAGGATAAGTGTTGTTTCACATCCTGTAGTATAGATTTATGCAGCCAATCGAGGCATAATTTTCCTACACTGTATGTTGTTACTACCCCCGGATGCTGTCTTTGGACGTATCTTGGGTCTGGCCTATGAATAGTAAAGCCCTGAGTTTTATTCAGGAATCTTTCCTGACAGTTATTCGTGTCTATGGGCCAGATCAACCATTTTTTCCAATCAGGATTAGATCTGTTGAGTTGTAGTATATTGTCAACTGTCACCACTGCCTTTGTATTATTATCACTGGCAGGAGTTGGCACAGAAGGTGTTTTCTTCTCTTTGATCTTGGCTAATCCAAGACAAGATGTTTGTTGGACGGTTTCATTCAAAAACATTATTTGTTCAGGGATGATACAGGCTCTGAATAAAGCTTCTATCCCCTGCACTTGCCAACCTTTAGTACCCCAGACAGTTTTTGTGTCTATTGTGTCTTTCCACAAGTCGAAACCCTGTCTAGACAGTTGGGCAATAAATACTGCAGAGTAAATCTGTTTTGTATTAGTTAACATAATTTTCAGTCCTGTTTTGTTTACATTTCTAAAGTAAAATGTTTCTGGGTCAGATGTATTGTAACCTGAAAAATATGGAAACTTGTAAGCAAATGTTTTTGAACTACCTTTTGGTGGTGTAGGACAATGTTCCCATTGGTTAAACATAAACACATTTCTTGGATATGCAGATTTATGCAAATAATGATGACCATAGTGGTTATAACAATACAGTTGTTCATAGTCTGATGAACCCTCTAAATATTCATTTTTAGAAAATGCAGCAGATTTTTCTAAGTCAAACATTATGTCGTTAACAGTCTCAAAGTCCCAATCATCTGAATAGGTACTGGACGTAATTAGATCTGTTAGTGAAATTTTAAACAAATGTGGAATGTTCAATTGTTCCGTCGGGCCGAAGATTTCATAATCCGTTTTGTCCCACACTATACCATCCTGTATAGGAACGGCTGTGATGTTCACTGATGACAAGTCTCTTGCTTCACGATGGGAAGATTTATGAGGTTTCAAAAGTACGTTCACATCTTTTCCTTCAGTGTTCACATGGATGTATCTGCCACTTATAAGCACGCTTACAGTTGTAACCAAAGCTAGCCAGAGCAGGAAAACAAATAGTCCAGATATAATCCAGAGCTGAATCCATGGGGAAACCAGATAAGTCTTTTTCAGAAAGTGAAGAAAGTCTTTTACTTGCTGCTTGAATTTCAATGATGCTGGCGTCGTTTCAGGTTCACTTGGATCTTCTGAGAACATATCAAAGTTAATGAAATAGCCAGAAGCAGTTCTGTCAATTGTCGGAATTGCATCAGGATTTGTAGAAATCACTGGAACCAGTTCATCACTTGCCACGTTGGTGTAGACAGGTGTATTTGGACGAACTGTTACTTGGTTGTCAAGAGGGATGAGTTCCATTGCATGGTTGCTTAGTCCTTCATCTGTTACAGCTGAATTCTCGATGGTTATCAGTCTTTCAGTCTGAACCTCTTGGATAGTAGCGAGAGGAGTGCGTCTGCTACTAGGTTGGAGTCCACGAGGCCTACTGTTTAGTATTGGCCACATACTGTGGTTTGATGAGGTCGATGGACACAAATCTTTTCTCCTTTCTTCCAGCAAGGGGCGGCAGAAGTACTGTTCTTGTTCCTTGAACTGCTAGGACAGGTACTGGTTGTCTGTAAGAAGGTCCAAATTCCTTCTTGTCCGCAATTTTTTCTCTGACTAGATCCCCAACTTTTGGAATCCAGACAGGCCTTGCTGGGACAGCCGATTTTTCCCCAGTGGTGGTTGGCTGCAGGAATACGTTGCTTTGTTTCGTTCTTAATTCAATCAGTTCCTGTAAAACAGCCAAACGATCTTTGATATCAAACGGTTTATTTTCCACCACTGTGCCTACGTGTTCAAGGTCTGGTACCCACATTCTTGTCCCAAATAGGACCTCATATGGAGTGACCCCCCCCCTAGAGAACTTCTTGGCAGATTATTCATCGAGCGTTGGACCCCATTAAGGTGTTTGACCCACCCATCACCCGAACCTAATACCCTAGCTGTTATAGACTGCTTTATGTCCCGGTTTTTCCTTTCCACAACCGAATTTCCCTCAGGATGGAATGGAGAGGAGTACCGCAATGCAACGCCCAGACTGGCCATGGCTTCTTTGTAAGCCCGAGAGCTAAACGCAGGACCCTGGTCAGAATGTAGCGTGCCTATTGCGTATGTGCCAATAAAGACTCGCAAATCTTTTATAACAGTTCGAGCGTCAGCTGAGCGCTGTGGCCATAACCATAGGAACCTAGAGCATGAATCCACTGCAACCATGATATATTTATAGTTACCGTCCCTTTGCAAGGGACCGCAGTGGTCCAGGTAAACACAAGCTAATGGTTTGTCTGAAATTAACAGGGGTGTCTGCGCAGGACGTTTCACTGTGGAGACTTTCATCTGTTGGCATATATCACATTCTAAAACATAGTTCTTTGTTTGTTTCCGAATGCCAGGCCACCAATATCTTTGCTTGAGTAAAGATACTGTTGCAGAAACACCTGCATGGGCAGAGGCTATCCCTTCATGTGCTGCTAGGATTAGTCCCAATCTGCGTTCCTTGTTTGGAATTACCCTATCCCCCACTCCAGGGATTCGAGCAAAAGGAACGTTGTTTGCATCAATTACATAAGAGTACTTGAGTGGAAACTTTTTTGGTAACGCTGCACTGCTGCCCTTGCTTGAAGCATTGACAGCCAACATTATCTCACCGTCTAATTTCGTTTTTGAACGAGTGATCGCAGCTACGGAAGCCGTCTGAACAGCCCCCTTTGCGGCTTCGTCAGCCAATGAATTCCCTGCAACGTGAACGCCATCACGTTGATGACTCAGTGTGTGGATCACGTGAGCCTTTGGTAGTTCGTTTTTCAACTGAACTACTTGTTTCCAAAGCATTTTGTGCTTTATTGTGCCACCTTTCGCATCTTTGAATCCATTTTCAAGCCAGTTTCGTATATAGTCATTATACGACTGAACACAGTAAAAGGAATCGCACACTATTAGTGTGGGGAATTCTCGATCTGTACTTTCAAGTGCCAGTTTGAATGCTTGTAGTTCAGCTCGCTGAGCTGTACAATCTCCTAGAGATTGAGTTTTTGTGACCATAGGTCTGAAGATGCCATTTCGCATGTGACCTTTAATGATTGCACACGCTGCACTGTAAGCTTGCTTACTCCCTGTTGCGGGTTGTGCGGATCCGTCAGTGTAAATTATAAATTCGTACTGATCGAGAGGCAGAATCTCAGTAGGCAGAGGACATTCTTGTTCATATTGCAGGAATGCTTGTGTTTTTAAATCAGGATCAAAAACATATTCAACATCTGTTGCAGCAAGAGAATTAACCCATTGTATCCATCTTGGATGTAATGCTTTAGCATTTGGAATGCTTGCTTTTGTGACCGCTTCTAAAGCTGGTGCGGGGTTACGACAATGATGCGTTTCCCTTGTGCTAGGGCTCTTTCTTTTGCTACAGCGGTTTGAACTGCTGTCAGAATTTTTTCAGTTGAACTGAATCGCATTTCCGCTTGTGTGTACAAATGAGATTTGTATGCAATTGGTATCTTCTCACCCTCATTGAAGGTTAAGTAGGTGAATCCACATTGACCCGATATTATTCGGATCACCAAATTTCGTTGACTTACACGTGTTTGTAAGTGATTTGTTGCTAACATGTTAGCTTGGAGTGAACGCAAGATTTCTGTGTGTTCGTTTGTCCAATTTTTCATTGAAAAATCAGGTTTGATTAATGCGTAGAGAGGTTTAACCCTTTCTGCGTAATTTAAAATGTATGTTCTTCCAAAATTTAGGAAACCCAGGATGGATTGTAAGTTTTTTAGCGTTTTTGGAGGTTGGAGCAGCGCACACTTTTCTAGAAAGTTAGCTGCCAAGCTCTTGCCTTCACTTGAAAGCTCATATCCTAAAAATAGGACATTGAGATGGGCAATTCGGGACTTTTTAAAGTTGAACTTGTAGCCCTCAGAGGCGAAGCCCAGTATAATGGTGCTCACCCTGTTCAAGTGTTTATCCAGGTCATCGTCTGTCAGATAGATGTCATCGACATAGGAGATTGCCTCATTGTCATAAATTTGTAGTAACTCCGTTACCCTCGCTGAGAATAAACCTGGGCTGTTCTTGAACCCTTGTGGGAGTCGACAAAAGTGACGCTGGGTCCCCATTATGGAGAATGCTGTTAAGTACCTGCTTTCAGGTGCTATGTTTTGACAAAAGAAACCATTTGAGATGTCTAATGTTGTTTTATATTTTTTACGCACAATGTTATTCATTAATGTTGTGCTATGTGCATTTTGCACTGCAAATGTTTTAGAACAAGTGTTCAAGTGTCTGTAATCCTGTAAAACTAGACGATATGTGTTGTCTGGTTTGGAGACAGGAAACAAAGGATTGTTCATTGAGGAGGTGCATGTTTCAATCATCCCTTGGTATTCAAGTTGATCTAAGATCTCCCTTACCTGTTTTTTAGCTTCTTGCTTTATAGGATACTGCCTCTGTGCAGTTGGTTCATGTTTTAGATGTATTTTATGGTGAGGCGAGTCCTCATCCCATCCTACATGATTTTTATATAATGCTGGGGCCTGAGCCACTGCCCATTTCCTGGCATATGTATATTTTAGGTGAATTGGAATATGGTTGGAGAAGGCAGGCTTAATAATGTCCTCGCCGTGTGGGCACTCCCTGACAAATTGTGGTGGCCAGTCTTTTACTGCTAGAAGTATGTCATAGCCCCTCGATAGTCGTTCCCAAAAAAGTGCTTTCACGTGTCTAGGTTTGTCTCCCTCCATCCGGAGTGTTATTTCATATAACTTTTGTGGAGTACTAACCCTGGTGTCTACAGTCTCAACTGTAATGTACTCATTCAAGTCCACTATCTCCAGAAGTTCCTTCAGGTTCTGGCGAGCTATTGTGACTTCTGCTGCACTGTCCAGCATTGTCTGAGCCCATTCTCCGTTCTTGAGTTGTGTTATCAGTATTCTCGGCATGTCTGATCTTCAGACCTGCTACTTTCTTTTTGGAGAATTGAGGTTTTGCTTTAGTTTTTGGAGCGTGTTTTTCTTCTTTCGATTTTACGCGTTCTTCTCTATGTTCTGATCGTCCTCTTCTTTCCGAAGTCTGTGATGAGATCTGAAAGGGACGAGAGGAATGTGTATCTTGATACCTATCAGGCTTTCTCAAATTATCCCTATTCCTGAGGTTATACCTCCTTTCAGAGGGCTTCTTTTGAGGAGACCTACCTCGGGATTGAGAACGTTTCTCGTTTGAATTTTGTTTAGTAGTCTCCCACTTCTTTTTAGAAGATGTAGGAGTTTGTTTAATAGAGTCCTTCTCAGGACTTTCAGATAGTTTCGGCTTCACTGGTCTTCCACCCAAACTATCTCTGCCTAATTCTGCATAAGATTGTTCTATTATTCTGGGTAGCTCAGTTTGATGTTCTGTAACATCAAATTCCCTTAATTTTTGTCGGATCGCCACTGCTGCTGCCTCCCCTTTAATATTAGATAATATTATTGTTGAGACCTGGTCGAAATTTTTCAGTAATTTCATACCTAAATTCAGAGCAGGCTCTGCCCCGTATTCGTTTTGAATTTGTTTCAAGACGTCAGGTATTACCGCAATTGAGGGAATGCCATGTGTTTTAGTATAGATGGCAGCAAAGACTGATCCCCAAGTGGTGCAGTCTTCCAGTTGTGGTGTGATCCCCATCGGTAAACTGATTGTCAGTATTCTGTGTTTCTCATACGGGCTAGTATTTGGAAATACTGCTTTGATTTGAGTAATTTTTTGAGCTATCCAAAATGGAATTTGCTCACGTTTAGTGGGCATTTTACCCATGACTGCGTATAGAGTCTGTGGTGTAATTTTTAGTGTATTCCCCGGTTGAGGGGTTTGATTTGGAAGTGTCAATGGTTGTTGGACTGTGAAAGTCTGCATGACATATTGGACTAAATGTCTGTAGATTTTTATTAATTCTTGTAGTTGAACAAGTAGGTCCTCATCTGACATTATATCCAGTTCAGGATGAGGTGTGTAGCCGGCTAAAATCGGCCAAGTTGCTCCTGGTCTACCTAGTGGACCGAACCTGGTAATGTTTCTGTGATGTTTTAGGGCGCCTTTAAACCAGAGCTGATGCTCCTGGTATGTTAATGGAATTTCTATATCCTCGAAAGGAATGTATTCCTCTGGTGGATCATCTTCTTTGTAGAAGTGAAACATGTGTGTTACTGGATTGGATTCAGGAAATATTACTCATGAATAGAATACCTCTGTCTGAAAGGATTCGTGTGCCTCTATCACGAAAACTGCTCTACCGCCTCTTGATGGTAGGCCAGTTTTATAAGTTTTAGAGTGATGGCTCTTCTTAAGTTTGGAGTGATGTCTATAATACCCTCCTCGGTTTCATTTAAACCTGTAATGTTAAAACCTGCTGCTTGGGCTGGATCAGCCACAGCTCCACCGTTTCCGGTTTCAGTCATTTTGTTTTTTGAAAAATGTAGAACAAGTTTCAAGGAAACAAAGATAAGGTGCACAATATTTTTGGAACACTGTATCCTTCAACGTTGAGCAAACCAAACAGCTAATATATAGGGTACTGCCCTATGTAGCCGTGGTGGATACTTAACCCTGCCCACTCCAGACGTCTTTTGGAGTATATGGGTAGGGGTCTCTGAGAGAAAAAGCACGGCTGAGTTACTCAGTATCTAACGTTGAATTACCGCCTTACCAAACCGTTGGGCGCCATGTAGTGTAGCTCCTATTTCCCTAATAGGCTCTGCGCATTGGAATAATATATCCTATAGGTTTGACATAGGACTAAGGTCAGTATGTCCCTATCGAGTATATTAAACTTAATTACTTGTGCCAGCTAGCTCAGAGGCCACTAGAAACTCCTTGACGACAAGAAGGGAGTAGTTTCTGGCAGCCGCAAAACATGACCACTTTGTTTCCCTTTAGAATCAGAACGTGTCCCAGAGTCGTGGAAACAATAGATAACTATTTCACTCAGCTCAGTCGTGCATGCTTAGTTTTCCTCAAAATTACACAGAAAGAACAGACGGGCGTTTCAATAAAGGATTTATTGAACAGTCTTGTTTCTGGTGTAAGTAAAATGTGCTGTTACGATCACAAGACAGTATGCGAGATAAATAATGTACAGTGTGAGCAGTAGAAATAAATAATACTGCGGTAGCATTATCTTTTAGTATATATGCATTTACATAAATGACACAGCCTAAAAATGCGAGTACTCATACGATGCGTTTCTTAGCTAGTTCTACCCCAATGTTCCTAACCTAACCTAGGTGTAGGGAGAGGTATGAAGTAGGTGAAGTATTCCTTACTATGGTATACTAAGAGTATGTTAAGCCTAGTATGCCTAGTATGCCAAGAGTCCCTCTAGGTTCTAGTCAGCTCCATACCTGAAGAATGAGAGAGGTAGGAATCTCTTGCCAGACTCGAACTCCAACACCCCGCAAGGGAAGTCAGATCACTGGAAGCTGGACTCTCTGCGTGCAAGGATGACAGCGTCTTCTCAGTGCGTCTGGCCGGGAAACGGGCTCCTCTGAAGTCGAGGTCTCCTCTGATTTACAGGGGCTAGGGAAGGTATATTTATACCTGAGAGGTACCTAGGAATGTTAGCATTGACGTGAGTCGGACAGCGGAAGACGTCATGAATGAACCCCTAAGGAATAATGGTTCATGCATAATATATGAGTCCTTGAAGAAATCAATAGTCCTGGGCTAGGGAAACTCCCGCTGCCTAAGGGTCTGTTCTTCATGAACTCGTTGTGACATTAGGGTGGACGGATGTCGGAGACCATGCCTGTATTTGGAGTGCACGGTTTAATGCCTAAATAAGGGCTGGGATTTTATGCCTATATAAGGGCAGGGCGAATTGTGCCTATATAAGGACATGATACTGGAAAGCCCGTTTATGGACACCCTAAGAGGAATACAACACAACTTAATGTCCTCTTCGCTCCTTCATTGCCCATCATTGATCACCCCTCCTTACCCTTTACAAAGGATGCAGGAACCTGGTCTCAGCTGCGGAATCTGCAACTAACGAACATGGGCACTCTCTATCCAGAGGGCACCTTCGTTACCCCCAACTGTCCCTTCAGGAATCAAACGTTACTTTATTGGACACATTCACATATCAACTGCATAGTGCGCTTGAACACTGCATGCCTCCTTCACTGCAACCCCTTCATGTTCAAGTACTTGAAACAATACTCTCTTCTCCCAACCCGCGCAGATTGGTGACTAGACTCTATGCTGAAATGCAGACGCAGGCTAGAAAAACAAAGCTGCAGACAGCAGGAAAGAAAATGGAGATCCAATTATGACTCCTATGAAAAGGAAGCATACAGGCTTTCTCTGTCGAAATACAAAGAACTTCTGACTAAAGAAAAAGCAGCATTCTTCACCTCCCAGATTGAATCCTCTAAAAATTCTCCGTGGGAACTATTCCAAGAGATTAACAAACTAACCAAATAACCTGAAACCAAAGGAACTAACTGTAGCCAAGCCTTCTTTGATGCCATTGTCCAACATTTTCGCAATAAGGTTGATCAAATCTATAATCTATTCAACTCTTCTGGTAGTATGAATTCAATTTTGCAAGCCTCTGACCTTGTGTGCAACAACAGTATGCGAAATGACACCATCTCGGTCTGTCTGACCAATTTCACCCCAGTTTTCACCCTACAAGTGGAGCATCTTATTCACACTACAAAATCAGGATCTCCCCATGATCCGTGCCCCCTTTTTGTGTTAAAACAAACCCCAGAACCTATAGCAGCTGTTCTAGTTAACATCTTTAACTCTGTTTATAACTGGCCTTTTCCCAACTTCCTGGAAGAAGGCCTCATTCTTCCTCTCCTAAAAAAAAAACCAAACCTAGATCCAGAGGACCCATCCAACTACCGACCAATTTCCAGATTACCTTTCCCATCGAAAATAATAGGAAAAACCATGAATACCCAATTAACTCAATTTATTCAAGATCATCACTTGTTGGACCCACCTCAGTTTGGGTTTAGAACGGAACACAGCACTGAGGTGGCACTGATTTAAGCCACCGATAAACTTAAGACCATCTTATGGAGGAGGCAACACGACTGTGGTTCTACTAGACCTGTCTCTTTTTAATCTATATGTCACAGAACTTGCCCCTCTAATTCGATCTCTTAGGTTCTCCCTCACTTCATATGCAGACAACACACAAATTGTGCTGTCGGCATACAATGATGTAAACTACACTAGCTCTCAGCTACACAACTGTATGAGAGAAATTGGTATCTGGATGGGCAAGCACTGCCTGAAAATAAACTCTGATAAAACTGAGGTCATCCTCTTTGGAAACAGTCCCCATATCTGAAAGAGACACGTTAGTGATAGATTCCTTACCTTAGAATCGATTCCCCTTTCTATCTTTTTCCACGCCAGCAAGCGCAGATAAAGAAAGAAAGGGGTATCTATTCTAAGGTAAGGAATCTATCACAAACTAATGTCTCTTACAGATATATTGTTACCGAAGGTAAGTAACTTGTGCTTTAGACCTCATCAAGCTGTCCTTCAGAAATGGGCCCTCTCCCTATGCCAACCTTAAAAGCCATGCGTCTTGGGGTGGTACTTAATGACGAATTAAACTTCAGCAAGCAAGTTAATACAGTCATATCCTCTTCTTTCAACACTCTCAGAATTATGAAAAAGTTTCTTCAGTATCTTCCTATGAATACCAGGAAAACAGTAATCTCATCATTAATCCTATCCAAGATGGATTACTGTCAATTTACAGGAACAATATGTTTAGAAACTGCATATTATACAAAATTCTGCTGCCAGGTTACTCCTTGGCCTTCCCAAACACCAATCAATCTCTCAAAGACCTGCATTGACTGACGGTCAGGAACCGTATTAAATTTAAAGCCCTGTGCCTGACCTTTAAGGCCTTGCATGGCACAGCACCGGAATTTCTCAAACAGCCTATCTCCGGGATGAACCCAGCAGGAACCTTAGATCAAAGGGAACAAAAAAAGTCACCACCTTCAGGTATAAGAAAACCAAATGGGGAGGAAGCAGCTTCATCTCTGGAGCAACTAAACATTGGAATATTTTACTGTTATACATCAGGTCTGCTCTATCTTTACAGGTGTTCAGAAAATTCCTTAAAACCTGGCTCTTTAATAACTAACTTCCTGTAGTCTCTCTTGTGCTCTTTACTGAGCTTGCGCCAAGACACCATAGGAAATACGTTACGCTTTAGATATTTTCTAACATAACATAACCTCTCCGGTGTGCTTCCCCTGCACTCAACAGGATTGGGAAACGGATCTGGCTCTTGCCTTTACCGATGATCATTGGAGATACTGCTGCGCTCATTCTCAGGCCCTTTCTCCTAAAGGAGAAAGACGGGGCTGTCTACATTTTAAATTTAAATTTCAAACATCGCACATACCACACACCAGTGCGACTACACAAAATAGGCTTACTTAAGGATGCGCGCTGCCTGCGATGCTTGGTGCCCGCAGCAGACTTCCTCCACGCCACGTGGGGTGCCCCGGCATACAGCACTCCTGGTCAGCAACCTTTGACACATTTGAGAAAATTATGGAGTGTGTTATTGTGCGCTCACCGTGTTTTGCATTATTAGGCTATGTCAGGGATGTCTTGCCTGAGGCGCAAAGATGCTCCTCCTATTGGCAAAGTGACATATTGCAATTCACTGGGGCCGACCACCCACTCCAAAAAGGGAGAATTGGCTGCGTGAATCAGCTTATTGTCAGGAACAGCTGTCGGCATATTGGGAATTGATGCTGATGCGTGCCCGACCCAAGGACATTTGGTCCCTTTTAGAAGCATATCTGAGAGCACAAGTTGATGCAGGAGATAGTGAGACCGTCGTGGTCTCAATTTAGCAGGCCGGCCCACCAACCTGTGTGAACGTAATGATGCTGAGTGGTCGCTCTGACGGATACTGTTTAATGCACCCACACAGCTTCTCCATAATTCTCCACTTCTTACCTCTTTCCTGAGTGGCCACCCCCCTGTTTTTCTTTCCTCCTTTTCCCCCAGTCCCCTCCAGTTCTGACAGGCGTATATATTCTACTCGGACTTCCATAATGTAACCTTTGTATGTCTTGGGAAATGTGCTATGTATATGCCTCTTTATGCATGTCTTTGTTATTTGGAAAACTCAATAAACAAATATTAAAAATATTTTTTATAGTGTCATGACCTAACAAATAATCGCTGTTAACTATATAACTATGACTGCGTTCGTTCGATCATCCATAAACATTTCAGAACCTTCCCAGTCATAATGATTCTAATTCTAGAAGAATCTTTGCATTTCTAAATCTCTCCTCAGCTTCTTCTTGCAATGGAATCTACCTTGCTTCTTCAGCATTTCCACTAAATTTCACTCTCTAGTCATTACTCTACTCTTGTCATACTTTGTGCTGCTTTTGTCGCATCAGTGATCAGCGGCAGGAAGCCCCTCTCCCGAGGCAGTTGAGCACTTAGAAGTTCTTTCAACATAACATAACATTATATTCTCTCATAAAATTACGATTCACATCACTCAACTTTCTTTCATTCTTCTTGTTAGTAGTATTAGACTTTAAATAAAACATAGGGTCTATTATTATTAATAGTGGCTAAATATTGTATTCCATTCAGCTCCTCAAATTGCAATTCGTAATCTGTCTCAAATTCCACCATGAAATCTTACTCTGAAAACATCAATAAATAACACTGCATGACGAACAGTTGCTTAATGGATGTTGAAAGTAAGTAACCTCCTTTCTAACAAAATTAGGCAAGTAGGTACATATATAACATATAAAGACATTCAACGTGTCTGTATATTCAGAAAGTAGCTAACATAAGAGTTCTACTTAAAATTGGCATCCGAAATATCTCTAGGATCTAATCTATTATCTTTGGTAGCATGTGATCGCCATTCAGGGCGCATTGGTCCCCACTCTACATCCTATCTGTGAAGCAGACTTTCCCTTCACCCAGTCGAGGCCCTTCTCACCATGCGACCTGGCCTCGGCGGCGTGGCTGCGCTGGGCCCCTGCTGCTGGGGTAGAGCTGGTGCTGAGGAGATCGACTGCAGGCGGAGGTCCTACCAAACTGCTTTTGAGGTGAGCTGTGGTGCAGGACTGGTGCTGGCACCCAGGGCGTGGCTCCCGTTTAACTGAGGGCCCTGGGCTGATTGTGGCCTTCTCCGCCTTCTTCCTTGCCCCACCGGACGCTGCCTGGAGACCTCCGACTGGGGACCACCACAGGGTGACCTGACCTGGGTCTGTGGGGTGCCCCGGACCTGCTTCTACTGACTGCTCATCTGCCGAGGCCTAAACACGACATGGCCGAGGTCCCGCACCGGTGCCAGCGGTACTGTCATCCCTGGGCTAGAAGAACGGTCCTGGACTGCGGCCACCTTCGGCCATCGGGGACGTCATTGGAGTGGTGAGTGCTGGGCCCTGTTCTTGCTTCTCTGCCGGGCCCTCCTGGGTGCTGTGTTGGTGGCAACTGGGGGACTGCCGGCGGGAGCCCCATTGGACTATCTCTGGGGCGGCCCGCGTTGCCAGGCCGGGGCGGTTGCCTGTGGTGGAAGGCCCACCCTCCCCCTCCTTGGAAATTGCTGGATCCGTTGTTGCATCTCCCTAACTGGCCATCCGCTTGAACTGGGGACATCGGATCCGCCGGTGGTTCCCTCGTTCAGTGGTGGCTGGTGTGGGCTGGGGATTGGGGGCCTGGCGGAAACCATGTACTTGGATTCCTGCCGTCCCTCTGTGGCGGCCCTGGGCCTGAGATGCGGGATGGTAATGACACTGTGATGCAGCTGGGGGGCAGCTGCGTTCGAGCTGGAGTAGGAGTCTCGAGAGACAGTGACAAAGCCGCCTTGTGTGGCGCTGCCGGAGCAGCTGTGAAGGAGAGCTTGAGCTTACCTCCTGGCAGTACTGCCCCTGGGGACTAAACTGGCAGCAGGCAAAGGCTCATTCTTTCTTGGGGGCACCCCAGATCACCTATCTCCACACTGGGGTCTGGAGCTGCTGCTTCAATCCGGGTGGCCTAGGCCTCACTCTGCTTAGGGGCACACGACGCAGGACGGGGTGTGCAGGGCAGCGCAGCAGTTGCCCTGTGATCATTCCTAGGACTCCTGGCATTGTGCCCTAGGATCCCCTGGTGTGGGCCTCCAGCCCCTTCCTCCGTAGCTACGAGCAGCACTTGGTCCATGGTTGGTTGGGCCCTTCCGAAGCGGGGCCCGAGTACATCTACTGCAGTGAGATTCAGGTCGGGACTATTGTTTGTTCCCCCTCTCCGCCATCCCGCGGCCATGGGCAAGGATAAGCCCAGCCGTTCCACCTCTACGCAGATGCGAATGGATCAATACACTACGGTCTCCGCTAATGACCTACCGGGCCCCACTGACACTGATGAATCCGCCCCCACTTCAAGTGACTTGACTTTCGTTCTGCAGGCCATCAGAGATCGCGGGCCACAGTGGAGGCGAAGGTGGGAGAGGTGTGAATAGACGTGGTTCTGCTATGTCAGGATCTCCGAAATGCCACTGCCCGAATTACGGAGGCTGAATACCAAATTTCGAATGCCGAGGACTACATCTCTACTCTGAATTCTCAAGTGTCTACATTACTCGCCTGCACGTCAAAGCTCCATAGGCACGCTGAAGACGCAGAGAATCGCTCATGGGGTAATAATATCCGAGTCATTGGAGTTCCTGAGAGCGTGGTAGGTGCTGATACCTAGCTGATGGTAGACTTCATGGAACGCTGGATCAAAACCTGCATGCCGAACAATCGTCTGTCCTCCTGGTTTGCCATTAAATGGGCTCATCGGGTGCTAACCCCAAAACCGCCCCCGGTGCCTCGCCCCGGCCAATAATAGCTTGTAGTCTAAACTATAGGGACAGATGCAATCCTTGGGGAGGTCGGAAGCACTCTGACCTCTGATGTGGAGAGGCCAAGGTTCTCCTCTCTTCGAACTATACACAAGGTGCAGCACTGAAAATACTCGAACCTGGAGGTCAAGCAGAAGCTGCGAGCCATGGGGCTCCAGTATTGACTGTCCTTTCCAGCTAGACTCAGGGTTATCCACCTTAATAAATCGCACTTCTTTGACTCGCCTTCCACAGATTCAGCCGCTCCATGATTGGACTCCGATCTCTCCCTCAGTCCAGTGATTTGATTTGACTGGAATTGTATCTCTCCTGATTTTATGTGTTCATGTACTCCAGAATGTCCTGTTTCTTACTCTAGCAATATTTTACCCATCAATAGTCTAACTGCTTCACAGACTTTCTCTAGATGCGAAATGGTGATTTCTGTCTCTACTTTGTTCTTATAATTAGGGTTACCAGCTGGGTGCCAAAATGCCATAGACCCTCCTCCTGATTTGTCCAGTTTTGGTTATTTGTTTAAGGGCGACAGATGCTTCATGGGGTGAAGTGTGGGGTGGGGGTGTTGGGGGCAATGGGAATATGTTGGCCCCCAGGGCCTTGTTTGATGAACTGATTTTGGTTTTTTTCTTTCGGGTTGTTGGCGGTAACTAATGTTGATATTGCTTATCTTTGGTGTTTTAATGTGCACCCTCTGTCGATCGAATCGCATCCTGGCTCCTGGCAGGACCCTCATGCATCTCACATAGTTTGCCATGAACCCCCTTAAATAACTGTTCTCTGCTGGAATGTGAATGGCTTGTTCGATCGGATTAACTGCTCTGCAGTGTTACGATACATTAAACGACACAGGCCTCCGGTTGTTGTTTTGCAGGAGACTCACCTACTGGGTAGGCACTGCGCATTTCTCTGCCGATTTGGGTATGACGGGGTCTTCTAGTCTGGGGTTACACGCAGCTCTAGGGGGGTAGCCAAACTGCTACAGAAGTGCTTTCCCATAGTGGTTACTGGGCATCACATGGACCCACAGGGGCGGTACATGGAGGTGGAGGGCCAATTGGAGGCCAGGCATTACAACTTTGTCTCCTGCTATATCCCTCCGCCGCTGCTGCAACCTTCTCTTTAGTCCATACGCTCCTTTATTCTGACCCTTCCACCTGGGTTCACTGTGATTGGTGGGGACTTCAACGCTGCTCCTGACCCCAAACTTGATGCCTCTGCGGACCCATATCTGGGTAGGCGCACCTACTCCAGCTGTCTGTCCTCCTGGGCCAATTCCGTCAGCCTTTGCAACGTTTGGCGCTCTGGCACCCTGCTTTGTGCGTCTATACTCAGCACTTGGTGGCACACGCTACTGAGTCATGCATCAACCTCCTGTGTCTACCGGCGGCAGACCTCCTTTCTGTCCAATCTATATGCATTCTCCCATGCGGTATCTCGGATCACGCTCCTTTGTTGCTGACATGGGTGAGCCCATCTGATCTCCCTCGTCCAGCGTGGAGGTTCAGTGCGTGGCACTTGAAGGATACAGAGTGCACCACCTTTGTGGAAGAAGAACTCCAGGCTTTCTGTAGACTTGATGTAGGCTTGGTCTCCTCCGCAGCGACGCTGTGGGCGTCCTGTATACCTGTCTGAGTGGCCACCTTAAGGGCTATGTGCGCCGCTCTTAGGCTTGCTGCCTGACGCAGGTGAGCGATCTGGGGGGTCAAATTCTGCACCTGGAGGCTGACTTGCGTCATAGTGACTCTGAGGCACTCGCTGTCTTCTGGCTGTAGCTCACGCTGAACTGTGACAGATCTCCCTAGACGATGCAAGGCAATGCTGGCTGGCCTCCACACAGAGGGTGTAGGTGTCCGGGGACAAATCAGGCAAGTTGCTGTACTAGTTGGCAACCTGCGGCATTTCTGACATGGTGGTACCGGCGATCAGGGACTCATCTGGACTTCTGTGAGAGGATCTGCAGGAGATAGCTCAAACCTTTGCTGATTTTTACCGGACGTTGTACTCACTGCACCGGCCCCTGCTAGAGGAGGCTGAGAATCCTCTTCTAAATACCATACCATTGCCGTCCATCCCAGACTCCACCACCCAGGAATTGGACCTAGCCCTCAACATAGAAGAAATAAACTCCATTGTGGTGGTATTAAAGGCCAGAAAGACAGCAGACCCGGATGGGTACCCCATTGAATATTACAAATGCTTTCTAGAGATTCTCTGCCCCATCTCCTAAATTTCTATACCACTGCGATACAGCAAGGGGGCTTTCCTTCAGACTTAGATTGTGCTACTATTGTTGTCCTGCCTAAGGAGGGTCTTTCCAGAGACTAATGTTTGTCCTACCGCTCAGTCTCCCTCATTAACATTGATATTAGGATCTATGCGAAGGCTTTGGCAACCTGGTCAGCCAGGACGCTACCATATTTGATTCACCCAGATCAATGTGGATTCATGCCGAGCCGTGGCACATGCCACTGTATCCTTAGAGTACACTCCGCCCTGTCCCGGACGCAAGACTTGGAGGGTACACTGTCCCTCCTATTTGCAGATTTTTCTAAGGCCTTTGACATGATATTGTGGGCTTTTTTGGACAAGGTCCTTCAACGGGACGGGTTGAGACCTGCTTTTCGTCGATTGATTGGCCTCCTCTGTAGGCCCCAACCACTCGGGTCTATGTAAACTGCGTTTTTTCTCCCTCCTTTCCCATTCGATGGGGTAGACACCAGGGGTGTCCGCTCTCTCCACTGTTATTCGCACTGGCAATGTAGCCCCTGACATGTCTTATCTGCTGCGACGCCCAAGTTTGGGGCTGGCGCTGGGGGGCCGGGTTTGAAGACTGCATTGCCTTATATGTGGACGATATTCTTCTGTTTTTGAAGAACCCGCAGCTTTCCGCACCTCGGTGTCTGAAGCTCCTTCATTTGTTTGGTGATGCGTCAGGCCTCCGAATTAACGAGCGCAAGTTTTGCGTGGTGGAGGTGAGGGGAAATGCACAGGGGTGGCTTTGGTGCCCCAATATCCCCATTCGGTGTTATTCTTTCAAATACCTTGGGATTCATGTGTCCCCTCTCCCTGGCTTGACCTGGAAACGTAACTTCCGGAGACATGACTAGGACTTGAGCTGCTGTGCCAATCTCCCGCTGAATCCTCTTTGGCGCACTGCTCTATTTAAAATGATGTGCCTGCCATGCTTTCTATAAGTACTGGGATACTACCCCTACCCCATCCTTTGTAAATGGTTCTGGCCCCTAGCAACCAAGTTTACCAACTTTGTATGGGCAGGAGGCAGACATAAGGTAGCCTTTCAAATACGGCGTAGATCCCCTTTTGCCGGGGGTTG
The DNA here is from genome assembly GCA_963921515.1 of Calotriton arnoldi. NCBI lineage: Eukaryota > Metazoa > Chordata > Amphibia > Caudata > Salamandridae > Calotriton > Calotriton arnoldi. The sequence continues at coordinate 2,384,193 of CAWUFW010000960.1, forward strand.
GGCATATTGAACATGTATCTTTATTACCTAGCCACCCACTTAGTACCGATTAACGACTGGTTCACGGGAGGATGGGACAATGCCGCCCACCGTTTGAAGATCTACTCAGTGGGCCTAGACGTTTGCTTGATTTTCTATATGGAGCGCGCTTGCGCTCAGCGATGCCCTCTTGTACGAGGATATCTATCACCTGCTGGAGGGCGGCTCACCGCCTCACCTGTTGGAACGGTCATTTCACAGAGACGACGTCCCTGTGGTGGGGAACTTGGCTCCACCATCTCTCTACTTTAGAGGGCTTTGTTTCCTGGGATCGGATTGGGATCTCCTGACTGGGGGACATCTATAAAGGGGGAACCATGGTGTTGTTTCAGGATCTGAAAGGTCGCTACGCCCTGGCCGACTTGCAGTTCTTTTGCAATCTTCAGTTGAGCCACGCCTTGCAGGCCCAAGAGCTCCCGGATGACCTGCTTCCGGAATATAGTCCGCTTGAGGCCAAGATCTTTTTGGGACATCCGGGGAAGGGTGCTACCTCCCTGATCTACCGCTCACTAGTTATCCATGCTCCTGACAACATTGAGCGCGCCAAGCAGAGTTGGGCCTCTTGGGTGGGGAACTTGGAGGAGGATTAGTGGCAAGCGGCATGCATGGCACCCCGGGAACTGGCAATCTACTCACGACTAAGTATGGTTCAATTTCACTACCTTCATGCAACATACCTCGCCCCATGGCGTTTGTAGCGCCTGTCGGCTACTAGCCAAGCGGCGTGCACGCATTCTGCTCTTCCTGCAGCAGATTTCTTCCATGTGGCATGGGATTACCCGGTGCTGCGTCCCTTCTTGGACGACATAGGTCTGGTGCTTTCAGAAAGTCCTAAGCCGACCGCTGGACTTAACCACGCGTAATGTGCTGCTAAGATTGGTGGAGGAGTTTGGGGGCTTAAGGGCGGAGAGGGCCTTTTCGGGGGTGGCCTGTTTGGTCGCCAAAAGAGATGTCACACGTGCTTGGAAACAGCAGAGACCCCCACCTGCGATTAAATGTTGACTCAGGGGCGTGGATTGGTGCGCGGTCCAGGAGAAGCCTATTTTTATAGGTCGGAGCGAGTGTTGGGGAAATGGTGCGACTATTATGGCCTGTCGATGTGCCCTAACGCTCCCATGCCATGTTGATAACATGTCTCCTTGTATTGATGTACGCACAATGTTTTCCTATTGTGTAGATGTGTTATGCAGCAAAACTTTCAATAAAGTTGGTCATAAAAAATTTTAAAAACGAGATTGCGTTCGTTTGAAGCCAAAAGCACTAAGAAAGCCAACATTAAAAGCTTTATGAAGCAAATAAAAGCAAGCAAAAGTGGCGCAATAAAAAAAAACAATTTAAGTTGTTAAAAACAGCCGAATTAAGAGTTCCCACCACTCGAAACTGCCAAATTGTTTGTGTTCCAAAAGGTAGACAAAACATTGCCATTCCCAGTAACCGCAGACAATGTTCCCAGAGGGACACCTCAAATCAAATCCATGGAGCAAACATGTTCTCATCCAGCCCCTTCAGCAGCTGCCGAAGGAAGGACTAGGGTCAGTGCCAAGGTGGAATCCGCCAATGAAGATCCATGCTCCATATCACTAAGAGCAGAAGCATCCCAGGAGGGATCATAGAATGCGTTCAGAAGCAACGGTAAGCACAAAGGACACCAATACAAGTGAGCCTTTAGGGGACCCACCAGTACTTCCATATCCAGAGGTTGAACCTGCTGCGTTCCTAGGCAAATGTCCAAGGCACACTCAAACGTGTACAGCAGACAGCAAAATACAGGTTGCACCCAGTGTAGCCAGACAGGCCGAAAGGACAAGAACCAATGTTCATTCAGCTCCTGAAGCAAGGGTATGCTAAAACACTGTATCATGCGTTCACGACACAGGAGCACATGTGGTAGTGCTTGTTGCATTTGGCCTTGTGATAGGACATGCATTATGGAGCAGAAAAAAGAAAAGCACAGTCCCAACAACCAGGAGCAAGACCAGCGGAAGACCACCAAAAATACTCCTAAGTACAGAGTATATGAATGATGGAATGACTCTGAAGACTGTTTGGAAGGTGCAAACCAAACCAGAGCCTATGCTTTTGAAAATGTGTGCTACCCCCGCAGTATTACACATATTAAAAATGCAGTGTACCGCTTCTCCGCTCCGAAATGTAGTGGGAAATTAGTGCAGAGTAGCGACTGTATCTCCGAAGAGGACCTTTCAACTTGAAAATCAACCGTCTCCTTTGCAGATGTTAAGGCCACATCTTTCTGAAACAGTAAGGCTTTCAGTCTGCTCAATGCATCAAAGTGCACATTCAAAAGCTTTATCGAAGGCCAAAGCGTCGCCTCCCTAACTGTACGTTCAGGTAGAATCAGTACTTGTGTACAACAAGTCACAACGGCAGAAACCGTTATAAGATATGCTGTTCGCAGTTTCATGCCGCAAAAACCGTGATCGTTCAACATCAAATAACTCCCATTTGAGAGGAATCTGAAAGCGGGATGGATAATAGCTGCTGGGGAACCTTTCAAGTAGCAGGATAAGTTTGCCATGGATCCCTTACATGAAAAGAAACCTCCTTACGCCTTAAAGTGCTCTCGCAGTCAGTCCCGCTAAGAAAAGCTTCAGTCTTCCTATTCCGACAGCGGAACCTAAAAGGTAACACCCATGACTCAAATACCCCTCTCCTGTTGCTTCATATCTGCCTACTTGACGATGTTGTAAGCAGCATTGGAAGTGGAATGTTGAAATCAGCAGAGTAATAAAGCCGTGGATTATCCAATCCTCGGAAGGTGTTTCAGCAACAGTGAAAGGACATTTTCCAGCTTCTCTATGTGTAACATAGTGTATGTCGCATCCTTACGTGCCAAGAGCATTTTCTGTATCGTACGGTTGTATGGTGAAAACAGGCTGGTGGCATTAATATGTCGCCATGGTATGCGACCAGAACGAAGTGTTTGAAGTGTCCAACTCAGCAGCATGATTGATCTAGGCTGCAGCTGCCCATGTTGTAATGCCAACATGTCATGTTGTATAATGTCTATTGCAGGCGACACAATGTTACCCAGAGAGTATAACCTGGAAGACAAGGTAGTCATACCATTATCAACCACTGCTAGACCCCTTTCTAAATTAGCCCTGTCAATTTTCCACAGTCTTTCAGCAGCTTCCTGCTGAGAAACTTTCCACACTTTCTTGAATGTATATTGTATACAAGAAGCGCTTTTTACATGGTTTTGAAGGACCTAACAAAAAGACCTGTAGTCCCATGTCATCAGAAAGAAGGGACAAGTGTTGTTTCACCTGGGACAATGTTGAGGGTTTTAGCCAATCAAGGCACAACTTCCCAAAACTGTAAGTTGTTACCACCCCTGAGTGTTATGTCTGCACGTAACGCAGGTCAGGCCTGCTGAGCTTGAAACCTTTGTTGTTACCCAGGAACCGTGCAGGACATCCGCTAGTATCTATTGGCCACACTTACCATCCCTTGGTATCTGACGAATTGTGCGAACCATTGGGTAGCATGATGACTAGTGTTTCCTCCGTGTATTTTGTAAACTGCTGCCGGTTCACAAAACGTGCAAATGTGGGAATGCTTGGTGTGTTTAAATCTTTTATCTTAGCCAGGCCAAGACTTGATGTTTGTTGCACAGTTTTGTTCAGGAAAATCATCTGATGTGTTATAAGGCATTTTCTAAACAAAGCCTTGTTTCCGTGAACCTGCCAGTCCTTTGGTCCCCAAATTGGTTTTACATCTGCAGTGCCCCTCCAAAAGTCAAACACTTGTATGGACAGCTGGGAAAGAAAAAAACGCAGAATATATCAGCATGTTGTTTGTCAGCCTATTTGTCTTCGTAAGTGATGGTGCAAGCTTATAATAAGACACTGGGTCAGTTGTATCATAACCAGAAAATTAAGCAAACTTCTCTGCAAATGTTTTTGAACTACCCCATGGGGGTGTAGGGCAGTGTTCCTATTGTGTGTAATTAAATACTGCACATGGAGTCATTTCTTTATGCAAGAAATGGTGACCATATAATGTTGAAAACAAAACATTCCATCATAATTAGTCGTGCCTTCATACATTTCATCTGAGGAGAAAACAGTAGAATGCTCTAGATCTTCTAGCATTTCATGCACTGTGTCTGTATCCCAATCATCAGAGACCGTAATAGGGGTGATAATGTCATTCAGAGAAATACGAAATACATATGGTATTTGCAGAAGTTCGGTGAGGCCAAATATATCATACAATACCCTATCCCAAACAATTCCATCAGGAATCGCAACAGCCGAATAATTCACCAGGGAAAGGTCTCTTTGCACTTTGTGTGATGAAGAATGTGGTGTTAGAACCAAGTTTACCTATTGCACAGAGGAGCATTCTATGAGATAGTGTCCAATCAGAAGCAAGAAAAAGACTGTCACCAAACCAATCCAAAGGACCAGGAAAAGTAACGAATTTGTAATCCAAAGATAGATCCATGGAGGATCAAAGTATGTTTTCTTCAGCTAAAGATAGATAGCACGTAGTCTCAGCCAGAAAGGTAGAGGTGGAGGTGCAGATGGATCAAATTAATCCAAAGAGAAGTCATCAAAGTCGATGGAGTAGCCGGAGGCAGTCCATTCTATTTTTGGCAGCTCTGCGAGCTGTGTAGAATTGGGAGATGACTCGATCTTTGGTACATTAATGTAAACAGAATTCGTGTCAGGATTCCGAATAGAAATCTGTGTTTCTGTACAAGTCGATTGTATAGTAGGTGTTGATGTAGCAAGTAGAAGAGATACCGAATTGTCGGTTACTGCTAACCCCAGCTGGCGTGAAGAAGCTCCATCACTGATTAAAGCTTCCAAGGGATCTTCCTGTTCGGTAGTGAGAGGAGGCAGGTAACTACCCAGGAGCCCACGTGGCCTACTGTGTAGAATCGGCCACATAATGCGGTTTGATGAGATCAATTTAGACAAATATCTTGGTCTTGCAATCTGCTGGAGGAGTACAGTTCCCGTACCTTCAACAACCAGGACAAGTACAGGCGCTCTATAGGATGGCCCGAATTCATTCTTGTCCCCGATTTTCTTCCTGACCAGATCCCCAACCTTTGGGATCCAACCTGGAGCCGCTGGTGCTTCCTTCACTTCTCCAGTGGTGGTGCATTTCACTTGATGCGTCCCGGAAGCTGTTCAGTTTCCGTAAAGCAGCCAAACATTCACTGATGTCAAATGGTGTTTCAGCTGCCACTGTGCTGGGATTGTCAAGGTCTAGGACCCACATCTTAACCCCAAAAAGGGTCCCGTAGGGAGTCCGGCCTCCTAGGCATTTTCTAGGCAGATTGTTCAGAGCTCTCTGGATCCCATATAGATGATGGACCCAACTGGGACTATAACCTGATATCCTAGCTGTTAAAGATTGCTTTAAGTCCCGGTTTTTCCTCTCTACTACTGAATTTCCCTCAGTATGGTATGGTGAGGAATACCCAAAACAAGAGAGGACGTCCAGCACACAGGCCCCACCAGTAGTGAAATCACAGAGTGTGCTGTTCCTAAGAGGGAAGCTAGGTCCAGCAGCTGGAGGGGAGTGCTCAGTTTAGGAGCAAGGGCCCTCACACACCCTGAGAGGTGTCATGCTTCATCATCAGGCAAATCATCGTTGGGCTGGTGCTGCAATGCCCAACGGGCTCCTCGAGGGGGCTCTTTGCTGGAGATCTTCTCTTTTTAGCCGATGTATGTTGCATGGGTGAGTGGTGAATTGTGAGTAGAATGGGTGAAGGAAAAGTGTGTTAAAATTGGCTAAAGGGATCCAGACAGGAAATACAGTTTTAACTCCAGGGTCCCTTTGTCAAGGATAAAAACGTAATATGAGTGTAGACTAGATGTAATGATCTATTTAGCTGCAAAGGTAGTGGATAACAAGGTCAACATGTTTCATGCCTATTACAGTCCATATTTGATCATGGCATTTCATCAGGACCAGAAAGACCTAATTCTACTCTTCACAGACATGCGGTTACTCAGAAGCTGCTATAACATGGTCTCACACTTACGGGTGGGGATGCTACCTTCGTGTTTGAGGCTCACGAAGCTTTTAGGACAGAGGTATTCTATTCATGGTTACAGTCCCAGCAGCAGACAACACAACTAGGCTGTTTCTCTATTACAATACAGCTGAAGTTCCGAATAACTACGCACCATATGAAGAATTAGAAATACCACTGACATACCAAGAACATAGAAATTGGTTTGAAGGCGCCCTACCACAAACAGCAAATGAAGTATGTCTAGGTTCCCCTAGCAATGAGGGAGTAACATGGCCAGTCTTAGCCATTTACACACCACATCCTAATGTCGATAATATGACAGCACAAGTATGTAGATTATACAACAATATATAGGTGTTTGACACAGTTCGTTATGTGAACATTAACATTAAATCCTGCGAGGGCTGCTCAAGCTGCACAACCACAATTGGCTATAACGGCCATCACCCCACAAACAATTAATGCAGTCATGGGTAAAGTTCCCATCACACGGGACGAAATTCCTTTCTGGATTGCACAAAAAACAAGTCAGCTTGAAGCAGTGTTTCACATACGGGACCCCAGAAAAAACAATATTCTTGCCAATGGAGATGGCTCCCCCTATGGAAGACTGTGCCACTTGGGGTACAGTCTTTGCTGCAGTCTATACAAGAACTCATGGTACCCCTTCGTTAGCTGTTTTGCCAGAAGTGCTTAAACAGATTCAGAATGAGTACGGGGACAACCTATGCCCTGGATTTGGGTATTAAACTGATGGGCCATTTTGCTGCAGTATCCGCCATTATGTTAAGTAACATCAAAGGGGAAGCAGCAGCGTTGGCCATACGCCACTGACTCATGAATTTGGCTCCATGACAACAGAAGCGCGAAATACCTAAAATTATCAAAAAACCTATGCAACACTAGGTAGAGATAATTTGGGAGCCAGACCTGGCAAACCACAAATAAAGAGTAATTCTGAAAAGGATCATTCAAAGCAAGCACCCGAATCTTCTATAAAGAAGAAGTGAGACAATAAGAAAAATATAGAAAAGTCTAAGTTGCGGGGTGGGTCTCCTCAACAGGAAGCCACTGAGAAGTGATATAACCTGCGTAACCGTGATATTAGACCGCCTGACAGGTATCAGGATAATGATACACATTCCTCTCGTTTCTTCCAGGATTCATCTGAAAAATGCTCATAGAGGGTTGGACGGTAAGGGCAGATATTAGAGGAGAACGTGGAACCGAAGAAGGACTCACAATACTCAACTGACTACATAATCAAACAGGAAGAAAAACCTAATCAACAAAACTTGAATTCAAAACAAGAAGGTAGCTGGACTCAAAGTCAAGCATGCCACGGATATTGAGGACACTGCTTCTGAGCGGTGAATGGGCTCTGACCATGCTGAACAGCGCAGTAGAGGTCATGATAGTTCACCGGAACCCGATATGAACATGATTATTCTCTGCCTAATTAAGTCATGCCTCTAGATCAGTATGATTACATCATCTATACAGATGGTTCTCCCCAGCCTGCTGTAGGACCAAAGCACCAATACTCGTTCGAGTGCGCTACCATGAAAGGTCGCATGCAGGATGGAGAATTTCACCCTGAGAAGACCTACACACAGTCACTTGGCTGAACTGAGAGCTCTAATTCTGGCACTTGATAATACGGATCCCAGATTCCCCACACTGATTGTGTGTGAGTCGTATCATTGTGTCCAGTCTTACAATGAGTACTTACACTACTGGAGCCAGAATAGATTGAGAGATTCTAAAGGATGCACAATTAAGCACAAGATGCTTTGGGAACAAAGTGGCTAAGCTCATAGAGTGCTTTCCACAGACCCATGTTATACATACTTTGAGTCACCAGCGTGGAGGCGTACATGTTGCAGGGAATTTAATGGCTGAGGAAGCCGCAAAAGCAACAGTGCAAACTGCTGCTGTTGCTGCAGTAACTCATTCAAGTACGAGAATAGACGGAGACATCATGATGGCTGTCAACGCTGCCCTCAATGGCACCCACCTGCCGAAAGGCTTTCTACTTAAGTACTTCTACAAGTTAAGTACGCAAAACATACAGTTTGCTCATATTCCTGGAGTGGGGGATAGAGTAATACCAAATTCAGACCGAAGGTTAGGATTAATCCTGGCAGCACATGAGGGTCTTGCATCTTCACACGCAGGGGTGGCGGCTACAGTTTCACTATTGCAGCAACACTATTGGTGGACAGGTCTTTACAAACAGCCCAAGGACTTTGTTCTTAAATACATCTGCCAGCAGATGAAGGGTTCCACCGTAGCACGCCCACCACAGAGACCTGTACTCATTTCAGACAATCCTCTTGCTTGTGTTTATTTGTATCACTGTGGCCCCTTAACATCAGATGGGGCTTACAAGTACATCTTAGTTGCAGTGGATTCCTGCTCTCGATTCCTACGGGTCTGGCCACATCAGTTGGCTGACGCCCGAACTGCTATAAGAAATCTGCAAATCTTTAGCAGGACATGCGCAGTTGGCACGTTCCATTCTGACCACAGTTCGCCTCCAGGGCTTACAAAAATGCCATGGGAAGTTTGGGTGTGACCCTCTGGTATTCCTCACCATGTCTCTGGCACCGGCAGGACCTCGGGTAGGTCGATAGCCGCACTGAGCATAGACGCGCAGTGACGATACGCCGCTCAGCGTACTCCCTGACCGGTCCGTTTAGGGCCGTTCCTGATTTTATGCATGGATCTACCACCAAGAGACGTTCCTCATGTCTTTCTACAGTATGCAGTACATATTTTTTATGTCTTTTTTTGCATTTTATTCACAGGGCATGGTTGTATTGTAATTGTATTGTAATTGCATTTATATATCGCTTACTACCCCTGACAAGGCTCACACATTTTCCAATTCCCCCCATCCCAGTGAAGAGTAGAATTGTGACCACCCAGCATTCCCCTCCGTTTCCTGATAAAAATGATGCCTCACTTGTGTGGGTGCCCAAAGAAGAGAACCTAAAAACGAATGGAAAGAAAACTGCCGTTTTGGACCCACTTTGGTTCCCCCTCTGTTTTCCATTTTATATGTTTTTAGGTTCTCTGCTTTGGACAACCACACAAGTGAGGTATCTTTTTTATGAAATGAATAACAGCGGGGGAACCAAAGTGGGTCCAAAAGGGCAGTTTTTTAAATAAGTTTTTAGGCTGACTCTGCCCTGGGCAGCCACACGTGAGGTATCATTTTTATCGGGAGATCTGGGTGGTCGGAAATTTGCACTGGTGCTTCCCACATAGAAATGTCAATAAAATGTGACGTTTTAGCTACATTTGAGGTTTGCAGGTGATTCTGGGTAAGAAACCATTGGGGATCCAAACAAGCCACACTTCCCTGGATACCCCCGGGTGTCTAGTTTTCAGAAATGTCTGGATTTGGTAGGTTTCCCTAGATGGCCGCCGAGCCCGGAACCAAAAACGCAAGTGCCTCCTATCTATCACAAAACAACATGTTTTTGCAAGGGGGCACCTGCGTTTTTGGTCCCAGGCTCGGTGGCCATCTAGGAAATCCTACCAAACAGACATTTCTGAAAAGTACAGTCCAGGGATGTGTGGCTTGTGTTGATACCCAGAATCCCCTCAAACCTCAAATTTAGCTAATAAAATCACATTTTCCTTACATTTCTGTGTGGGAAAGTTGTGGGATCACCAGGCAGACTCAATGTTTCTACCACCCAGCGTTCCCCTAGGTCTCCTGATAAAAATGATACCTCATTTGTGTGGGTGGGTCAAATGCTTGGGACAGGGAAAGGCCCAAAACGTATTGTGGAGACATCAGAATTATCTATCACAAAACGACTTGGTTTTGCACCGAGGGCACCTGTGTTTTTGGTCCCGGGCTCGGCAGCCATCTTGGGAAACCTACCAAGTCCAGACATTTATGAAAACTATACACCCGGGGGAGTCGAGAGGTGTGACTTGCGTGGATCCCCCAACTGTTCCCTACCTAGAATCCCCTGCAGACCTCAAATTTTGCTACAAAATCACAACATTTTCTCATATTTCTGTCTGGGATCACTGCACTGGCACAAATTTCCTACCACCCAGTGTTCCCTTTCAGTCTCCCAAGTAAAATGATAACTCCCTTGTGTGGGTGGGCCAAGGGCCTGCGACAGGGAAGGGTCAAAACATAGAGATTGAGGGGCTAGCACAGTGAGCTCTAAGCACTATATATTTTTTATATATATGTTTTTAGGCTGACTCTGCATTGGACACCGACACAAGTGAGGTATCATTTTTATTGGGAGACCAAGGGTAACGCTGGGTGGTAGGAAACTTGTGCTGGTGCGTTGATCCCAGACAGAAATGTGAGGAAAATGTGATTATCATTTTTTTTAGCTAAATTTGAGGTTTGCAGGGGATTCTGGGTAAGAAAACATTGAGGCATCCATGCAAGTCACACCTCCCTGGATTCCCCTGTTTGTCTAGTTTTCAGAAATGCCTGGGTTTGGTAGGTTTCCATAGATGGCCGCTGAGCCCGGGACCAAAAACACTGGGGACTCCCTTGGCAAATCAGGTCATTTTGGGCCCTTCCCTGTCACAGGCACTATGTTTACCTACATAAGTGAGGTACCATTTTTAGGTCTCGCCTACGCAGCGCGCATGCGCTGCATAGGAAAAAGACCTTTAGCCGTTGGTTCCCTTTTTTGCCCAAAAACGTGCACGCGTTCCATTTTCCATTGCGCACGCTTGTTGTTTGAGTTACCAAACTGTAAAGCAACTTCTTAAGTGTATTTGTTTTGCTGATTTTAAAATTGTGGTTAACAAGCAGGAAAATGCGGTGAATCAAACCAGAGTGAAACGCTTTGGAAAGTTTTCCTTTTCGTTTAGCCCTACAGAATGGTCATCAAGGTGGCTGTGAGAGGTAGTCTGAATTGGTTTAAGTGTATATGAGGCATGCTTAAGCTGGCTCTGGGTTGTTCTTTAAACTGGGTTCATTAGTGTTTATGTGCGTCATCAGGGCCTGTGGTACATTAATCGGTCTCCCCGTCCCGCTCAAGTGGCCATCAAACTGGCCTTTTTGTTAGAGGAAACAGAACGCCCACATGGTAAATAATAATTTTACGGGGCTCTCGGAAAGCCCTTGACTGCTTTGCGTGAAGTGTTTGTGACGCAGATGTCTCCACAGCCGATGGTGGTGTCATTGTGTCAGAGTTGTATGGTGAGTGTCGTCTTTACACCCAAGCACAGACGGAACAGATGTGTGACGGTCTCTGCGCCAGTCCAACTGGCTGTTCAGAGACACGGGCTTGACAAGAGTCAGACTCCACCCCAGGCTCCCGTTGACCGCAAGGAGGGCTTGTTTCCGGGGAAGGCGCCTTCCGGGACGCGGGCCAAAGGTTAGACAAAGAACTGCCAAAAGAGGTAACATATTCGATTAGCTCAACTTTTCACAGTCACGGAGGCATGGCGACTCGAGGATGAAAGTTCGCCTGGCTGTGTTTTTTAAATTAAATGTAAGCAGTGAGGTCAGGGGCGATCTGAGTCCCAGCAGCAAATCCAAGGAGTAGCACACCGTAGAAACTTCATGTTTCTGCTGCAAAGATATGTATGTAATTAGCAGGTGAGAACGTCGGCTTCCAATAGGACCAGCTCATCATCATTTAGAGCTCCAAAAAAGGAGGACAGTTGAGTTGGGTAACAGCAGCACCTGCTGGTAATGGACCAAGCCCACTTCTAGGTTTTTTTCTCCAGAAAAATCCGTCACTATCGTAGTTTCAGTGACAGCAGTGTGTATATTATATATATATAGATATATATAGATAGATATATATATATCTATATATATATATATATATAGTGCCAGGGACACTTGAATTATGCGCGAGAGGTGGACCAAATTATGTGACAGAGTTGGCTAAATTATGCTTGAAGAAAATGAAAATTATGCAGCATAATGCAGCACATTTTTGTGTTTTTTTGTTTTTTAACACCTGGTTAGGGCAAACATTTTATCTCATTAGTACCAGTTGAAAGACCAAATGTAGTAATATACAACTGAAAGATGACCAGTCAACCTTTACAAAGGGATTCCGCTGCGCAGCAACACGTGTTGCCATGTTTTAGTAACTTTTGATCCGATTGAGCTCGAAACACATTTTTTTGTTAAAATCTGAAGATTGTGCAGCTGATGATGGATTAAGTGGCAAATGTGGCAAATCCTCAGAATCACATAATTCCAATGGCCTTGCATAATGCACACAGAAGTATGAAATAAACTATTGACCCACATCTGTCAACAAAGCACCCTTCCTACATATAGGCGAGCTAGACAAGCCTCGAGCCGAGCTTGGGCCAGATATCTATCTCTGACTTAGTCCCTGTCCCATGGGCCTGGAAAAACATAAAATAATCAGGCTCAGCATGCATACACCGCCCTTTTCCACCGCCTTCATTTACTTTTCAATATACAAAATCTGCTAAACGAAGCCTGGCTAGCTGTTCATTGGCTCAAACAAAATCAGGGCTTTTCACCTTGATATTTTTCCTATTGAAATGGGTATATAAACACAGTATGGGGCTTATTCAGATGCAGGACAAACCGCTCAAAAGTGGCGAATGTCCCGAACGCCATATTAGTAGCACATTGACATCAATGGTTCTCTAACTATGGCCAACATGCCATGCACCACTTTTTGGCAGATCTCCAGTGCATTTGCCACACTTTAAATAAGACTCTAGGTCAGCGGCCTGTGCTTCAAATATGACTTCCAATGAAGGCTTGTAACCAGAGAGCACAGCTCGCCCTGCGGGATCTGAAGACATCTTTTTTTTTTGCTTACTTAAGGAAGGCTGGAAGGACAAGCATTGGCATAGCCAATAGGTCTCGCTTTTGGGACCTTATAAGTATTTAGTTATACAGCACAATATCCTTGGTGCAACAACATCAACTGTTGCATGGATAAGCAGTTATAAGGTCCAAAAGGCGAGACCTATTGGCTATGCCAATGCTTGTTATCATTAGACTTGGGGGAATGCTGGGTGTGTGGAAGTTTGTGGCTCCCCGCAGATTTCAAAACTTTCCATCACAGAAATGTGAGGAAAATGTCTTTTTTTTACAATGTTTTAGGTTTGCAAGGGATTGTGGGTAACCGAACCTGGTGGGAGCCGCACAAGTCACCCAAACCTGGATTCCCCTGGGTGTCTAGTTTAAAAAAATTTACAGGTTTGCTAGATTTCCCTAGGTGCCGGCTGATCTAGATCCCAAAATACACAGCTAGGCACATTGCAAAAAAAGTGTCAGTTTTCACTGGAAAAATGTGATGCGTCCACGTTGCGTTTTGGGCCTTTTCCTGTCGCGGGCACTAGATTTGGAAGAATGCTGGGTGGGTGGAAGTTTGCGGCTCCCCGCAGATTCCATAACTTTCCATCACAGAAATATGAGGACTGACTGAGGAAAATGTCTTTTTTTTTACAAATGTTGCGGTTTGCAAAGGATTCTGGATAACAGAACCTGGTGAGAGCTACACAAGTCACCCCATCCTGGATTCCCCTGGGTGTCTAGTTTTACAAAATGTATAGGTATGCTAGGTTTCCCTAGATGCCGGCTTAGCTAGGGTCCAAAATCCACAGCTAGGCACACTGCAAAAAAAAGAGTCCGTTATCACTGGAAAAATGTGGTGTCCACATTGCGTTTTAGGGCCGTTTCCTGTTGTGGGCACTTGACCTACTCACACAAGTGAGGTACCATTTTTATTGGGAGACTTAGGGGGACACAGAATAGTAGAACAAGTTTTATTACCATTTGTCTTTCTATGGATTTCTGCCTTCCAAATGTAAGACAGTGTGTAAAAAAGAAGTCATTTTGAAAAATACCCTCTAATTCACATGAGTGGGACGACGGAAGTCGAGGAGACACTCCGGAGCCGCCGGGCGTCCACTCCTGGACCAACAGCAGAGCCTCGGGAGGAAGGTCTTGTAGAGCTGAGGCCGCGAAGGGTGTGACCCACATCAAGAGGACCCGAGTGACGCACCGGGGGACTGCGAGGTAGGAGACAGCGCTGTCCCTGGTCGGGAGCGGGGGGCTTCAGAATCTTGAGGCGGACTGACACTGGGCCCCGCCTGGGGAAACGGGACACAACAACGGCGCAAGGGGAAGGGCGGGCTGGACCGCACGCCGTGGCCGAACTTCAGAACATGACCTCCCTTTGAGTGAATTGGGAGATCCCCAGTGAGCAAAGGCCTAAAGAGCGGATGACGCAGGGACGGTGGGGAGAGCCCAGGATGTAGTGGAGGCAATCTCTCCCCCCTGACAAGACCTAGAGGTACGCAATAAGCCTGAGTGGGCGAGAACCCCCTGGGGGCACTGTGGTCTCAGGGCATGGGTGTAGTGGGACCCCGGAAGGCAAGAAACGACCCGGTCCTGGGGCGCCTAGAGCACACGCCGAGCCGCTTCAGTCACAGTGGGCTGCTCCCCTGAAGCTGTGGAGGTGGGAAACGCCACAAACAATCCCACTGGCTTCTGGGGGGTGCGAGAGAAGCACGAAACACAGAGCCCCCAAGACGTGCAAGGAGAGGGAAGTAGCAGCAACAAAAGGCCTGGGCCACAAGACTTAAGAGACTGGGGCTGTGCACGAGACGAGTCTAAAGGGGCCCATATGACACACTAATTGGGATCAGTGGATGCTGACTATTGAGGAGAGACACCAGGCAGGCCGCACGCTGGCAAGGGAACCACCCTTTGGACCTGGCCCAACTGCATGAGAGGAGGAATCGCAATATGAACTGCTTAAAGGGCCCCAAGAGTAGAAAGGCGCGGGAATCAGGTGCTCCCAGCCTATACACCAGCCGCAGAGAAGACGCAGCTGTTGGCTTGCCAGGAGCGATAGCTCCCTTGCGACTCAGGAACAGTCTGAAACATAGCACAGTGAGGCCCAAGAGGTCATGCCGAAACAAAAGGCCAAGACAGGAGCAACTCAGCCTTCCACGAGGGAGCCTTCTCCGGCCCCGCCGGACACCAATGGCGGAGATACGACGAGACGGACTTAGCGCTGCACCTGCACCTTGACAAAGTCCTTGCCGCCATAGCGGACACTAAGGCGGCCCTTCAACAAGATATAGGGGCAGTATCGGTGGGGCTGGGTCTACTACGCGCAGGACACCAGAAGCTGCCTGACCGAGTCAAGGAAGTTGAGAACACACTGGAGGAACTGGTCCCAGAACATAAACAAGGAGAGATCCGGCTGAATGAGCTTACAGACAGAGTGACTGTTAGAAATGGGGGTCTCTAGTTGGCAATGGCTGGCGCCAGTGTCCAAATAGGGACCCTTCTTCCTAAGTCAGGGCAAGTGGGCTACCCCCTTTGATAACCCCTGCTCAACCCTGTGGTAACGTAGCACGAGCAGACAGGCCTATCTCAGAGGCAGTGTGTGAAGCATTTATGACCATACACAATAAGGCAGTAACAACACCACAAAAGGACACAACTCAAGTAGGTATAGAAAAATAGTATCTTTATCTAAGGTTTAACACAAGACTCTCAAAAGCGTTTTAACCAGCCACAATGCATGTAAATCAGTAGGGACTTAAAAAGGCAATAACATATTCACCAGAATGTGGCACTGACTGAGTTCAAGGCCTCGGTCTACGCGACCTGTTGCGCACCAGATACTGCCGTTGGACGGGGACACAGCACGCAGCTTCTAGAAGAAGCGGAGACGGTGACAGGCGGACTCCCAGCGACCACAACTCTTGACTGCAGTGGTCCGCAACGTGCACTCACAATGATTCGGGCACTCGGGGACAGGCGGGCTCTCAGCGGCAGCAGCACGCAGCAGCACGCGGCTGCGGGCTGGTGGTGGCGATGACTCTCGTTGTGCAGCTCCGTGGTGGGCTCACAGCGGCAGCAGCTCTCTCTTAGCTGTGGCGGCCCACAGGACGACTCACGATGATGCAAAGTTGGCAAAGGTGCGAGCACTCAGCGGCAGCAGCTCTCTCTTAGGTGCGACGGCCCACAGAACAAATCACGATGATGCAAAGTTGGCAAAGGTGCGAGCACTCAGCGGCAGCAGCTCTCTCTTAGCTGCGGCGGCCCACAGGACAAATCACGATGATGCAAAGTTGGCAACGGTGCAGGCACTCAGCGGCAGCAGCTCTCTCTTAGCTGCGGCGGCCCACAGGACAAATCACGATGATGCAAAGTTGGCAAAGGTGCGAGCACTCAGCGGCAGCAGCTCTCTTAGCTGCGGCGGCCCACAGGACAAATCACGATGATGCAAAGTTGGCAAAGGTGCGGGCACTCAGCGGCAGCAGCTCTCTCTTAGCTGCGGCAGCCCACAGGACAAATCACGATGATGCAAAGTTGGCAAAGGTGCGGGCACTCAGCGGCAGCAGCTCTCTCTTAGCTGCGGCGGCCCACAGGACAAATCACGATGAGGCACAGCTGACACAAGTGCGGGCACTCAGCGGCAGCAGCTCTCTCTTAGCTGCGGCGGCCCACAGGACAAAGGGTGATCTCGACCAGGCTGGCACAACGGCGGGCACTCAGCGGCTACAGCTCTCTCTTAACTGCGGCGGCCCACAGGACAAAGGATGATCTCGACCAGGCTGGCACAACGGCGGACACTCAGCGGCTACAACTCTCTCTTAACTACGGCGGCCCACACAGATTCAGCGAAGGTTCCGAAGGTTCAAATTAAGGCGGGCTCTCAGTGGCGGCAGCTCTCTTTTAGCTGCGGCAGCCCACACAGAGTTAACAAGGGTTACCAGTCCGCGTTCCTCACAGTAGAACTAGAGGTTCCGGATTACTCGACGGAGGCCTCACCTGCATGTAGAATCCCTTGCACAGGAATTCAGACGACTGACGGGGTGAAGTCTAATGTCCCTGAGACTTCAGCAGGAGGCGCTCTCAATTCAGGCCCTCGGGTAGTTTCTTCAGCAAGCTTGGTGAAAGTTTCAAAGTCCTTTCCTCTGTTCACTCTGACAGAGTTTCGTCTTGACATCCAGAAGGAACACACTTGAAAAAGGTTTCAGCGCAGCATTTTATACCTAAAAAGTCTTTGTTCTCTAAAGTCACAAATCACTGAATCCAGCCAGAACCAGTTCGGTGGGGTCGGGGAGCACTTGGTTTACGAGGCGACATCCTGCCCTTTGAGAATCAGGGGGTCTGCTATCAGATGCCCAGTGGGAGGTGGAGCCATCATTCACCTTGCCAGACACGGCCCTGCTCAGATCAAAGCGTCACCCCTCCCCATACTCTAAATGCCGATCTCTCTCTCCAGCCAGGTCTGACCCAGCTGGCCCTGCTGCTCCAAAACCAGACGGCCAATACACACACTAGCAAAGCCTACAAGAAAGCTTAGGCAAGAAAATACCTCGTTTCTAGCAGAGGCATTTTCGAACACGGGCTATGCAAATGATCCTTACTAAAAGATGTATCTCAATGTCCTGAGCTTAAACATATCAAATTCGAATTTTCCATCAGGTTCATGGGGGCAGGTAGGATTATGGGATGTAATACTCAGCCTGCCCATTCTGGCCTATGAGAACGGATAGCCTCACAATAGTAAACAGTGAAATGGAGGGTAACTCGCTATTAGAACATGCTACACAGACATACTTTAAAAGCTGCTTCGGTGGGTAGCGCAAATCAGCGCTGCAGGCCCACCAGCAGTATTTGGTCTACCAGCCCTGGGCACACACAGTGCACTTATACTAGGGAATGACAGGTAAACCAAACGAGCCAATTATGGTTATCCCAATTCATACAGTTATCTTTACACAGGGAGCATTCGCGCTGTGGCACTGATTGGCAGTGGCACAGCGCCCAGAGCATCTAAATCCAGCCAACATAAAAGATAGGAAGCGAAAAGAGGAAGGGAGACCCGCGCCAATGATGCCAGGTCTAACAGTGACCGAGCTGGAACGTAGAGCTGCGGATGCAGAAGGGAGGAATAGGAGGAATAACATACGGATAGTGGGAATTTCCGAAGGAACTGAGGGTGCAGACATGACAGCATTCTTAAAAACATGGCTGAAAGAGGTTCTGCTACCGGACTCCCTCTCCAAGTTCTTTGCCATAGAAAGGGCCAACCGGTTGCCAGGTCGCCCTCCTGCCCCAGGACGCCCTCCGAGACCGGTGGTGGCCAAACTGCTACACTTTAAAGACCGAGACTCCATACTACAACAGTCTAGAACCAATGGGCCCGATATCCTAAACAAGAGCAAGATATCAATGTTCCCAGATTTCACGGCACACGTGCAGGCGCATCGAGCATCCTTCATCGAAGTAAAAAAGGCTCTACGAGAGGAGGGCCTAAAATACTCCCTGATCTTCCCGGCGAAGCTCCGCATCATATTAGACGGATCCACTCACTTCTGTCGAAGCCCAGAGGAAGCCTGGACCTGGCTGGAGGCATACGGGAAGGGTGCACCCATGCCTTAACCACAGCAGCGCCCTCGGAGGATGAAACGCACAGACGGCCTAAAACGCAAAAGACCCAAGAAACTGAGTGCACTAAAGAAACCCACAATATCGCAGGCACAGCAAGACAGGAAGGCCGCTCTACAAGCTGTTGCATCACTGATGACATCACAGACCTCGGGAAAGCATACTGGCTCATCGGATGTGGTTTTACAAATGGCGGGCGCTGAGGACTTTAAGTTGATCTCCTGGAATATTAGGGGCATGGGTTCTCCCGCCAAACGATATAATATTCTAAGTTATCTTGGAAACGCACCCGACCACAGAAGAAGTCAGTAGGCTCAAGCGCAGATGGCGTGGCCAGCTATTTTCTACAACTTACTCAGCATATGCCCGAGGAGCACTTGTCTGGATTAAGCCGGGAACCCCTTTCCAGGCCACACACACGATCATAGACAAAGAGGGTCGCCTTGTCCTAGTGAAAGGGAGATTGCGGGGGAGAGAGGTCACATCTGAAAGAGACACGTTAGTGACAGATTCCTTACCTTAGAATATCCCCAGGCGTCAGGCTGGATCCGGAAAGTTTTTTGCGTAGCAGTACCCTTTGCGCGTCGGTAGGCGGCGCCGTGCGGCTCCGCGTCCGTCGTCGGCGTCGGGATCGCCGGGATGACGTCGCGGGCAGTACTTAGACGCCGCCCCTGCGCGCTGACGTCAGTTCTTCTTTTTCCGCGCCAGTAAGCGCAGATCCGAGAAGAGCAGTGCCCTAGTCAATTTTTGACTAAATTTTTGGTGAATTTTTTCACTGTTCCTTTTCGAGTCATCTCGACTCCAAGGTGTCGGTAGGGATGCCCGGCTTCAAGCCATGCGAGGTCTGTGGTCGCATGATGTCGATCACAGACCCGCACTTAGAGTGTCTCTACTGTCTCGGCCGAGACCACGACACGAAGTCGTGCCCTGACTGCCGGAAACTTCACCCGAAGGCTTTGCGAGAGCGGTCTCGAAAGCTACTCGAGGTCCGGCAGTCGGCTCCGCGCCGCACCAAGCCCCGGTCCCGGGAGAGGTCGAGGGGCCGGTCGCGGAGTCCCCGCCGGTCGTCGGAGTCCAAGTCTTCGCGCTCCTCGGGTAAGTCGAAGCACAAAAAGTCTAAGAAGCATCATCGCTCTAAGACTTCGCCTCGCCGGTCTCGCGACTCGGCTGAGGCCCCTGTCGGCACCGTCCCCGTGGCACCGGACGTGCCTGTGGAGCCGCCCCCGCATTACCCGTCCTTTCCGGGTTCGGGGGCGACTCCGGACCAAGTACAGGAGTTCCTGTCGGCCATGGCCCGCCTCTTCGGGCCTCAAGGTCCCTCCGGTGCGACTTCGGGCCCCGCGGGCCCTGATGGGGTTGCTCCGGCGTCGCTGACGACTCCGGTCCCGGCGTCGCCTGTCCCGCCAGCCTTGATCCCGGCCTCGGCTCCGGCCCCGGCCTCGATCCCGGCTCCGGTGTTACCGCAACCCCCATCGATGCCGGTTGACCTAACCACGCCTCCGCCGATGTCCCCGGTGCCGTTCCTGACGCCGTCCGGGGCTCCGGACGGCGTCGTTCCCCAGTTCGCTCCGGAGCCGGACATGGAGCTGGACCGGCGTCGCTCGACGGCGGCTCCGGCGCCGATGAGACCTTGGGTCCCAAATGTCCCTCCTCCTCCATATTTTTCACCTGAGGAGGACCAGGAGAGCTGGGAGGGGTCAGAAGACCCTCTCACACAGCAGTGTGAGTATGATCAGGACTGGGCAGAGGAACTTGGGGATGCCAGTGGTCTAGATACTTCCCCTGACTCTGGCATGCTGTCTCCTCCCGTGGCTACGGAGGAGGGAGCAAATTTCGCAACGGTGTTGCGTAGAGCAGCTGGGGCCTTGCACCTCCAGTTGCCTACTGTGGCTGTCAAGACTAATCTCTTGACGGAAGTGCTTCAGCCGGCAGCCTCCTCCTCGGAGACTGTGCTGCCGTTTAATGATGCACTAACTGACGTTCTTTTGGGCGCCTGGTCCAAGCCCACCACAGGGGCTCCTGTGGATAGGAACGTGGCCCGACGCCATCGCCCTGCTCCGGGCGACCCCTTGTTTCTCTCCCAACATCCCACCCCGAGAGCTTGGTTGTCCAAGCCTCTGCCTCCCAAACCGCCTTCCCTACCGCCCTCCGGATAGGGAATCCAAACGCCTGGACCAATTTGGGAAGAAGGCTTTTCTTCCTCCAGTGCTGGCTTGCGGTCCGTCAACACCGCTTGCCTTTTGGGCCGATATACCCACTCCCTGTGGGATTCGGTGGCAACTGTTTTGCCCCAGTGTTCTGAGGAGGTCCAGACACTGCTTACCCGCACCATTGCGGAAGGTAGGGATGCGGCAAAGTACACCATACGTTGTGGCCTTGATACCGCCGACTCGCTGGGCAGATCGCTTGCAACGACGGTGGCACTCCGTCGCCACGCCTGGCTGAGAACAACTGGTTTCTCGGGTGATGTCCAGAATACACTCATGGACATGCCCTTTGATGGAGTCGGTCTTTTTGGTTCCAAAGCAGACCATGCGCTGGAGCGTTTTAAGGACCCACGGGCTACTGCCAAGTCCCTGGGCCTTTCTGTTGTGTGCCCTCCGCTCACCTCTGCTTTTCACCCCTTTCGTGGCCACGGAAGGGGCGCCCAGTCTCGTCAGCTGCCCAGCCACCGGCCCGCGCAGCAAGCGTCTTCGCGTGGCCGAGGAAGTGGATACCGCTGTGGCGGTTCGGGCAACCAGTGTGCGGGTCAGGCCACCACCTCCAACCCGTCCGCGGCCTCCAAGCCCTCCTCGTCCCTCCTTTCAGGTACACAGCACGCCAGTAGGGGGCAGGGTCCGCCATCACCTTCACCACTGGCGTGCCATCACCTCGGACAGGTGGGTCTTGGACATTGTCCGAAGGGGCTACTCCCTCCCCTTCGAGACCACCCCCCCAGCCATGCCACCTCAATTCCACCGCATGTCAGGGGATCACTTGGTGCTTCTACAGAAGGAAGTCACGGCCCTCTTGGCCAAGAGGGCCGTCGAGCGTGTTCCGACCCCAGAAGTAGGGCATGGTTGCTACTCCCACTACTTTCTGGTGCCCAAAAAGGACAAGGAGGACATGCGTCCTATCTTAGACCTCCGGAACGTCAATCGCTTCCTCCGGAAGGAGAAGTTCAAGATGCTCACCCTAGCTCAGGTCTTGACTGCTCTCGACCCTGGAGACTGGTTGGTAGCGTTGGACTTGCAGGACGCTTATTTCCACATCCCCGTCCTGCCGGCCCACCGGCGTTACCTGCGGTTCACGGTAGGCCTCGAGCATTTTCAGTTCACCGTGCTCCCCTTTGGCCTTACCAGTGCCCCTCGGGTGTTCACGAAAGTGATGGCGGTGGTCGCAGCTCATCTGCGCCGGGCAGGGGTTCCAGTCTTCCCCTACCTCGACGACTGGCTGCTGAAGGCGGGCTCGTCCCAGGCAGTCATCTCCCACCTCCAGACTACGGCCGAACTCCTGCACTCGCTGGGGTTCTCCATCAATGTGCCAAAGTCGCATCTGATTCCTTCTCCACAGCTCCTTTTCATCGGAGCAGTTCTGGACACGACGCAGTTTCGGGCCTATCCTCCCGAACGGCGAGTCCGGGATATTCAGGCTATGATTCCGATCTTTCAGCCTTTATCCTGGGTTTCGGTACGGATGACCCTGAGGCTGCTGGGCCTCATGGCCTCCTGCATCCTGCTGGTCGATTATGCCAGATGGCATATGCGGGCTCTGCAGTGGGACCTGAAGTTCCAGTGGGCGCAGCACCAGGGCAACCTGTCCGATCACGTCCAGATCTCGGAGGGGGCTGCAAGACAGTTGCAGTGGTGGCTCTCGAACCGGCAATTGGTCATGGGCAGATCCCTCTCCCTTCCCCAGCCAGAGCACACAGTTGTGACGGACGCGTCCCTTCTGGGATGGGGCGGTCACATGGGAGAGGCGGAGATCAGAGGCCTCTGGTCTCCGGCGGAGTCCCGGCTCCATATCAACCTTCTGGAGCTGCGGGCGATCCGACTTGCACTCAAGGCATTCCTTCCCTCTGTCAAAGGGAAAGTAGTGCAGGTGTTCACAGACAACACCACCGCCATGTGGTACTGCAACAAACAAGGCAGGGTGGGGTCGTGGACCCTCTGTCAGGAGGCTCTGCGCCTCTGGACATGGCTGGAACATCAGGGCATGTTCCTGATGGTTCAACACCTGGCAGGTTCCCTGAACGCCAGGGCGGACGAACTCAGCCGCAGGTGCATGATGGATCACGAATGGCGTCTTCACTCGGAAGTGGCGCAAGGACTCTTTCTACAGTGGGGAGAGCCTTGGTTAGATCTATTCGCCACCGAAGAGAACGCGCAATGTCATCAGTTCTGCGCGTTGGAATTTCCAAGGCAGCACTCGCTCGGCGACGCTTTTCGTCGCGAGTGGAGTTGCGGTCTATTGTACGCCTATACCACTTCTACCCAGAGTGTTGAAGAAGATTCGGCACGACCGGGCCCAAGTCATCCTTGTGGCTCCGGACTGGGCTCGAAGAGTTTGGTATCCCGAGCTACTCAGTATGAGCGTCGATCCCCCGATCCGTCTGCCTCTTCGGGAGGATCTTCTGTCGCAGCAGCAGGGGACGGTCCTCCACCCGAACCTGTCCAGCCTCCACCTGCTTGTGTGGAGATTGAGCGGCAGCAGTTGATTCCTTTCGACTTGCCTCCCGAAGTTTGTGATGTGATTCTGGCAGCCAGGCGTCCCTCCACTAAGGTGGTATACGCCTGCAGGTGGAACAAGTTTGTGGCATGGTGCACAGCAAAGGCTGTGAATCCCCTCTCTGCCCCTCTTTCTGAGGTTCTTCTGTTCCTTCTTTCACTGGCCCAACAGGGTTCTGCCCTGGGTACCATCAAGGGCTATCTTTGTGCCATTTCGGCCTTCCTCAGGCTTCCTGATCAGCCCTCCCTTTTCAAGTCCCCTGTTGTTAACAGGTTCCTAAAAGGCATTACACACCTCTTCCCTCCTGTTCCGTTTGTAATGCCTCAGTGGGACTTGAACTTGGTTCTTACCTTTCTAATGTGCGCTCCCTTTGAGCCTCTACATAACTGTCCTCTTCGTCTTCTGACTCTGAAGACAGCCTTTCTGGTGGCCATCACCTCCGCTCGGCGGGTGAGTGAGCACCAGGCTCTATCATGCAAACCTCCCTTTCTGTCTGTCCATCCAGACAAGGTTGTTCTTAGGACGCGTCCGTCCTTCTTGCCAAAGGTGGTTACTGCCTTCCACATTGGGCAGACCATCACTTTGCCCACCTTTCTTTCCGCCTCCGCATCCTTCCAGAGAGGAAGAGAGGCTCCACCGTCTGGACCCAAAACGTGCGCTTTCTTTTTATATCAACCGCACACAACACTTCCGGGTGGATGACCAGCTCTTTGTTGGCTACATGGGCGCCAAAAAGGTCGGGCGGTGCACAAGAGAACCATCTCCCGCTGGGTGACCTTGTGTATCAAAGCCTGCTATTCTTTGGCTAAGAAGGAGCCTCCTGTTGGGCTGCGTGCCCATTCCACCAGGGCAACGGCTGCTACCACGGCTTTAGGCCGCGGTGTTCCGCTGCAGGATATCTGTCAGGCAGCTACGTGGGCCTCGCTGCACACGTTTACAAAGCATTATTGCCTTGACAGTCAGGTCCGGAGGGACGGCTTCTTTGGCCGTTCTGTCCTCCGGGACTTCCTTGTCTGATCTTTGTTCGCAGACCCACCACCGGGGTTGGTATTGCTGGGGTATCTATTCTAAGGTAAGGAATCTGTCACTAACGTGTCTCTTTCAGATGCACAAGTTACTAACTTGTGTAACGATATATCTGTAAGAGACAGTAGTTAGTGACAGATTCCTTACCGCCCACCCATCCTCCCCGTTCTGCGAACTGATTTCTAGGGTTAAGGACATCCCTTTCAGGGCCCTAGTATTTTTCAGACACCTATGTCAGCTTCTTGCATGGCTCTGCGTTCCTGGCGCGGAAAGTCGTGTACAGAACTGACGCCAGCGCGCAGGGGCGGCGTCTAAGTACTGCCCGCGACGTCATCCCGGCGATGCCGACGACGGACGCAGAGCCGCACGACGCCGCCTACCGACGCGCAAGGGTACTGCTACGCAAAAAACTTTCCGGATCCAGCCTGACGCCTGGGGATATTCTAAGGTAAGGAATCTGTTACTAACTACTGTCTCTTACAGATATATCGTTACACAAGTTAGTAACTTGTGCAATAGGAAGTATATATGTCCCGAATCAGGATCAGGTGCAGTTCCTCCAGCGCTTGTCTGGACCGCTGTCGGAGCTGGCGGCGGGTGAGGTAATCCTGGGGGAGACTATAACTGTGTAATAGATCTCGTCATGGACAGATCTAGGACTCCCCTGAATGGTACGACGGCGGCTGCGACGGCTATGGGCCTGCGTAGCTGGATGTCCAGATGGGAACTGCTAGACATTTGGCGGTTACAAAATGATCAAAGTAGGGAATACTCATACTATTCGCCATTATATGGCCTCCACACCGGACTAGACATGTTTCTCTGTTCCAAACAACTAGCGGCTAACATGAAGGTTTCGGAATATCTAGGGAGGACCCTATCTAACCACAGCCCCCTCCTATTGAGATTTGCTCCTTCCCCGGAGAGAGCAGCCATCCCCCTGTGGAGATTAGACCCTGTTCTCCTTGAGGACGATTGCTTTAGACAGAAGCTTTCCACCGCCATCTCAAACTATTTTGAAACCAATCAGAATACTGCTAGCACCTCACTGATAGAGTGGGATGCTTTTAAGGTGGTGATCAGGGGGCAGTGCATGGGGCAGACGGTAGGCGCCCGACGAGAAATAACTAACAAACTCCAGAAGCTAGAAATACAAATACAGGCACTAGACAAAATTACAGAAAATGACACAGAGACTAGGAAAGGCTTATCGGACTTAAAAAGCACTTACAATGAAACCTGGGAAAGGTTGAGAATGTTGGATCTTCGGGCCTACCGGGAAAAACAGCATGTAGAAGGTGGGAAGGCTGGGAGGTTGGTGGCTTGGCTGATCCGCCCTGAAACTAACGGATCTCCGATTCCTACTCTATTAACAACAGAGGGACAATTACTCTTCTCGCCTAAACGGATTAATGATTCTTTTAGGGATTACTGCGCAGCACTGTATGCGGCGCCTGGCGACTTGCAGGACACTGACTTAACAACATATCTGGGAGGCTTAGAACTCCGGCAGATAGACTGATCAGCGCAGAAGTACCTGGGGGCGGTGATTAAGACACAGGAGATCGGTGAAGCAATTAAAGAAATGGCCAGAGGGAAGACACTTTGGCCGGACGGCCTCCCGACAGAATTCTACTGTGCCTATGCTACTATCCTGGCCCCACAACTGGAGAAATTATATGCAGCTTCCCTTCAGAGAGGGCAATTACCCGTGTCCACTAGAGAAGCGCTAGTGGTCCCCTTACCAAAAACCAAGTCAGACTCACCAGGCACGGCAGACTTTAGGCCATTAGCGATGTTAAACCTAGATTTCAAATTACTGAGTAAGGTCCTGGCCTCCAGATTTCCTACTGAGAGTGATGGAGTCCCAAGGACAAGGAGGCGAGTGGCTGAAGTGGGTGAGTCTGCTCTACTCGAGCCCCACTGCGAGAGTGCGTACGAGCGGGCTAGTTTCGGAGTCCTACCCCATTTATAGAGGGACGAGGCAGGGATACCCATTGTCTCCGCTGCTCTTCGCTTCAGCCATGGAGCCGTTAGCGGAGCGCTTCCGATAAACAGGGGAGAGATATGGGTTCCCCCTAGACGGATCGGTGCATATGATCTCATTATACGCTGATGACATCCTTCTTTATATCAGAGATGGGGGGTCGGATCTACACACAGCGTTCCAAATCATAGAGGAATTCTCCAAACTTTCGGGACTCAACATCAACAAAGGCAAAACTCAGATTTTCCCAGTGAGCCCCACATTAACTAGACTCCCAGACCTGCCAGAGGGTCTGTCTTGGAAGCCAACCTCCATAACATACCTAGGGGTACAGATATTTCATAGTCAAGCGGATTTACTAGAGGGTAACCTAGGGAGGGGTCCGAGCCTTAAAGACGAATGTGGCATTTTGGCGATCAATCAGATTGCCAGTAATGGCGAGGTTGGCGCTATCCAAAATGGTAATGCTGCCAAAGTTACTGTACTATTTTGTAAACCTCCCGGTGGTGATACCTAAGAAATGGTTCAGGGTCCTGGACAGTCTGCCAAGAGACCTGATCTGGGATGGCGGCAGGCACAGAGTGTCTCTGAGGGCGTTGCAACAACCGGTGAGCCTGGGGGGACTAGGAGCCCCGGATTTCGAGGCGTACTACCTGGCAGCGCAGCTCCAATGGTTAGCCCAGTGGCTGGATGGTCTGGGGAGCGAGACACTGGCGCTTGGTGCTCAATCCCCTCTGGAAACTCTCCTACCCAGAATGCTGAGACCCAAATTCAAGATCCCGCACAAAGGAGTGTTGCTGGAGGTGGACCTGAAATGTTGGGATAGATGCACGAGGCAAGCTAGGGAAAAACCACTATACGCACTGGACCTTCCCATAGTGGGATTTCCGAGAGAGGGAGATGGTGGCTTCATTACGCAAGGCCAGTTGAGAGCATGGAGGGATGCTGGGGTGTACACTGTCCCAAGACTGCTACCAAGATGGGGAAATACTGCCCCTACAGGAGGTTTTGGAATACCATGACCTAGGACCGGGGCAATTTCTAAACTATCACGCAGTGAGAGGAGCCATGGCCGGGCTCTCGGGCAGGGACACGCATGAACCAGAGACACATCCGGTACTACAAGCAATGGTAACCCTGGGAACGGCCAGACACCTGTTGAAATCGCTGTATAAAGCAATAATGGAACTAACGACGGTAAATTCGACACGCATACAAGAGAAGTGGGGGAGGACTAGTTGGTAGACCCTTATTGGAGGTAGAGTGGAAATAATCCCTAGAACATATTTGAAAGGTAACCCAGAATTCGAATTTTAAATGTATACAGTTTAACATTCTATACATGACATATCTCACAAGCTCAACGTCATATATGGGATTACTGATAAGGCATGCCCCCGATGTGACGAACTAGATGCCAATTTGATACACATGATGTGGAACTGCACAGGAGTTCGAGAGTACTAGCTAAAGATAATGGAAACTCTGAACAGGGTCCTGGCACGCAAGCTGGAATGCAATCCGGAGATATGCCTCCATGGGCTATTCCCCAGACCCAAGGCCTGAAAGCTTGGGGATAGGTTTATAGACCTAGCTCTAGTGCTAGCAAGGAAACAAATAGCTCGCAAATGGAATTCAAAGAGAAACCCTAGGGTAGACATTTGGGAACAGGAGCTCTTGAGTTGGGACAGGGCGGAGGAGCGGGCTCTGATAAGAGAAGACAAGATAACAAAACGGCGTAAGCCCCTGGCCGAACCCTGGACACAAATACTGAGAAACTGGGAATCTAGAGACTCCAATGAGGCAGGGAGCAATAGTGAAGGACTCCCAATGTCAGAAGAGATTGAGCATTCCCCTATTCCCCCTCCTGGTACAGCAAGTGACAGCCAACCGAGCCTATAAGAGCCAATGTGAAAGGTATGCAGTGTGGAGGAAGCCAGGCCCCGGAATCATTAATATTTTGGAGCTGGTGGGAGTCCTTGCGCTGCCCCCTCGTTTCCCCTCCTCCAGCTGATAGGACAAATGGTAATAGTTGTAGAGACTAGCATATGCCGACTGATGTAATAAGGAGGACCCCGGACAAGGAATGAGTAGCCTGTAATTGTTATAACTGTTTGTTACATAGTTGTTAATCGCATAGTGAAAATCTGCGGGAAATGATCAGAGAACATTGCAGACTGCGCACCGGGACTCTGTACGGACATGGAATACAAAAACAATATAGATGACATTGGTATAACCACAAGTATAATATCTAAGCTAACATAATCCCAGAAACAGAGAAATCTTGATCAGATGATAGGTTACACTGTCGATTGGATGTTGGAATGTATATTATGCTGGATATGTGATGCTCCTTTGCACCAACCTGATTATGAACAATGTATAATATGTGGTGAACTGTGGATTTGCTTTCAATAATCAAAATGCTAATAAAAATGATTTTTTTTTAAAAACAACTTTGGGATTGTGCCAGACTAGCTCTACGTACCCCCTCAGGATATGTCGGCCTATAGCCCTGCTAGCTCACAGTGCAACCATAAGTACCTCTAAGCCTAAGAAGGTAACAAATGGATTGTAAAACCTCAGGACATGACAACCCTGACTCCCCAAGGAATTGTGGTAACAGATCTAGAACCTTTTCACTCACTCAGTCACTCATGCATACCTAAAGATCTACACAAGAAATACACAAGGAAGCGTTTCAATATTTATCAATATATATTTTTAGAACAAAGGTCCCTTCCAAAAGGGGATTGGTTATAATAAAATAGAAATTGCAATGAAAAACTATGTCGGCTTGCTCCAAGTGGAGATTTGAATCATTTATTGACAATCATTTTAGAGAAATTTAAACATGAAAGAGTTAGTGGGTAACACAACGTGGAAATCACAGGATTTCCAATTCTCAGGCATTGTTGATTTCGGTGACTTGTAATACAATACACTTATAAGTCACAATACATGAAAAAGTGTCTTCGCTTAGTACACCTATAGGTAAAAAATCAAGTCAAGACACTGCGGTCGACGACGTTTCGATCCCAATTACAATAAGGAGATCATCATCAGGACACAGAATTTATGCCTGATAATTATGCCTGTGGAGGAGATAAGAGAACAATAAATCACTCAAGGGGAGAGGAAGGGAAAAAGAAGGAAGGATATGAAAAAAGAAAGGAAGATCAAGGGAATGTCAGCAGATTTCAATCTATTATACCGATGGAGTGTGCCCTGACGTGCACATAATTGCTATATTGCAAGGAATTCCATGTGCCAATTTGACTGTAACGCTCCGTGTGGGGACCCAAAACATTTGTGAAGAGAATCACAATTAGTGAAATAAAGTAAAGTAGCCCATGCCATACAAGTCAAGCAATATTAAAAATAATTATCACTGTACAGGAACTTGATCTACAATAGTCATGAAAACGTACCCCGTAATTTACTCACAATGACAGGCTCTAACCTTCAATTGTAATTAAGTCAAGCGCCTTAAAGTAATGGAGTGGATCCGGTCCGCTCGAAGGGCGGTCTGAATAAAAAGGGTGATTCGAGTTAATCTTGGTGATCAGAATTTCGCGACTCGCTAAAAAGTATGTCCAGTAAAAACACGTACCCGCGCCGTGTCGGTGGAGGGCTCCAAGGCAGAGAGCGCCGTAATTATGCCGGAGCCGGAAGTCTGGATCGGTCAGAATGAGGGCATGCTCAGACCTGTTTAATAAGGTGCTCAACCCTACGGGGGAATAGTCCCCATATTGAAAGGGGAAGGCGTCATGGTAATTGCATATAATGACTCATGACAGTGCAGGAATTGTGAGTGACCCAATCTAATATGGTCCGTGAAATCATAATAGCTACTGTGGTATACCATGGCGGGGCCCAGGCGAGGGAAAATGTTTTTTTTGGTGGTTGTTCATATGTATAAGAACAATGCGAGCAGTGAAGAAGCTGCACAATAGCGCAGAAAAATTGGCCCAGTTGGGATGCCGGCTCCAGTATAATTCCGGCGCTCTCTGCCTCGGCGCGCCTGAAGACAAACCCAGCTCCCGAAATCCATGGAGCTTCCTCCTTGAAGGATCCTTTTCAGATCCGGGCAAGGTTATCCTTCCATGCCCTCATATCTACACCCCGAGCACTCTGGGACTCTGCTGAGCCCTCCACGAACCGGCACGGGTAACTGTTTTTACTGGACATACTTTTTTTTTTTGTCAAACTTCTTTTTATTGATATTTTGCATAAACTCACAATGTATCGCTACACACCGCTCAACGCAGTGAGCTGCTACTGTAAGGAATTAGTGAAGGGCCCGAGCTGTTATATTACACAGGCACATGTCCCAGCCTCTTCTCATAAGGGAATTCAAAAAGGAAGGTACAGCTTCTAACAGTGGAGAGGCTCGGGACAAGTCCCACCGTCTATGAGCTACAGGATCTATTAGCACGGCCCGTCTGTCTTTTGCAACAGTGTGCAGCAAATTCCCTCCAGGAAGAATGCCACGTAACACAAACTCCCCTAACAAAACCCCCTAAAGTAAAAAAATTAAATAATGTCCCCCCCCCCCTCCCCCCACCCACTAATCGATGCTGGACATACTTTTTAGTGAGTCTCGAATTCTGATCACCAAGATTATCTCGAATCACCCTTTTTATTCAGATCGCCCTTCAAGTGGATTGGATTAATTCCATTACTTTACAGTGCTAGACTTAATTACAATTGAAGGTAAGAGCTTGTCATTGTGAGTAATTCATGGGTATGTTTTCACGACTATTGTAGATCAAGTTCCTGTACGGTGATAATTATTTTTAACATTGCTTGACTTGTTTGGCATGGGCGACTTTACTTTATTTCACTAATTTTGATTCTCTTCACAAATGTTTAGTTTCCCCACACATGGAGCGTTCCAGTCAATTTGGCAAATGGAATTCCTTACAACATAGCAATTACGTGCACGTCAGGGCACACTCCATCAGTATAATAGATTGAGATCTGCTGATAGGCCCTTAATCTTCCTTTCTTTTTTCATATTCTTCCTTCTTTTTCCCTTTCTCTCCCATTTTGTGTTTTATTATTCTCTTACCTCCTCCACAGGCATAATTCTCCGGTATAAATTCTGTGTCCTGATGATGATCCCCTTATTGTAACTGGGATCAAAACGTCGTCGACCGCAGTGTCTTGACTTGATTTTTTACCTATATGAAGACACTTTTTCATGTATTGCTACTTATAAGTGTATTCATTTTGGTGACTTGTAATACAATACACTTAAAAGTCACAATACATGAAAAAGTGTCTTCGCTGTATTACAAGTCACCAAAATGAACAATGCCTGAGACTTGGAAATTCTTTGATTTCCACGCTGTGTTACCCACTAACTCTTTCATGTTTAAATTTCTCTAAAATGATTGTCAATAAATGATTCAAGTCTCCACTTGGAGCAAGCAGACAAAGTTTTTCATTGCAATTTCTATGTTATTATAACCAATCCCCTTTTGGAAGGGACCTTTGTTCTAACAATATAAACGTATACCCTAGGTCCCTCATACCTTCAGGGTTCCTTGCTTTTTTTACAAAAAGTCAATATTTATTAAAGCATTGTGATTCTTGTATAAAATATATGCTCTGCAATGATTAATAAACAGAAACAGATGAGGGTAATAAGCATCATGAGAACAGTGAAAAAGATGAACAATTCCACCATTGTGCTAAAGCAGTGTTTATATGCTGGCATATAAATACTGTGTATAGTGTACTCGTACTATGCGCTACCTAACCTAGTTTTCCTAGGGCGGGTGATCTGCCAAGATCCCTTACTGTATGAGCTAACTCCCCATTACCTGAGGGTGTCTCCATGGGCCCGTCTTGGTCACAAGTTGGACATCCTTCCTCACAGAGAGAAAACAGGAATCAGCTGGGCTGGCATTCCAGTAAGCAGCAACTTCACAGTGACAGCAGAGTGCGCCTTTGATTCGAACATGGAAATGCTTGCGTGTATATATAATAAACAGCATCCATTCTACTGTGCCGAGACCTCAGTCAGGCTGTCTTTGTTTATCCTCTTATGATAGCTATGTCACCTTAAGGACGATCAACAAACAGTAACATTTGCGCAGTGAACTTTATCCCTTGTACTAAATGTTCAAGGTGTTGTGATAGTGTGCCTACAACATTGAAATGTAAGCAAATGTGGTTTCTAGGAACCATATCCTACACAGTCACACAAACAAATGTGTGTCATAAGGCAACATGTAAGAAAGAAGGCAACTTAAGAAACGTGCATTTTAAGCGGCAATGTTTCTTCGGGGCCTAACCCATCCACGTAACAATAGTTGGGATACAAAATCAAACTTTTTCCAAACAGGCATTAACTATTAAAAATGCAAGCATAAAGAAGAATCTTCTAACTCAGTTTCCATTCTAAAAGAGTTATGCAGGCACACTTATGAAAAATCAGAAAGGTAAAAAAATATATATATATTCTTCTCAGAAATTAAAAAATTCAGTTTAATTACTCCATCAGTAAATTATCGAGTGTAGATCACCATCATTCTCAATTCAAGACTATTTTATGAAGGTTCTTCTAACAAAAATCAATAGTGTCTCAGATCAATGTTTCTTTAATCACATTCAGTTTTTGTCAAATACGCCCATTCAAGTGCAATGCACTTCTTGTTTGGCACTCTCACTTTTGTTGTTCTTAGGTCCTACTGAATCTTCTCCATTCAGATCTGTTACTGTTTGCAACACTCTTCTTCCGTCTCACACCTTTTGACCAATCAGCTTCAGTCTATTTTGTTTCATTTTCCTCTTCATCTGCCTCATGATTTGCACAACACCATGAATTGCGCTAGGGGTTTTCAGAGTTCAAATTTTTGAGGTTTGATTTTCTTTTTTTTTTTTTGCTGTTTTTGTAGTTGTTCTCTAAAGACGGAATTCATGTTAACATTTTTGTCAAAGGTCTTTGAAAAAACAGCCAATGGCACACAAACCGCAGGTCATGCTTTAAAACATGCGGGGGGAGGGGGCACTTGAGACTATTCTATCAGCACATAACATGTCTTATGCAATAAGGTCATGTCAAACAGCGCTTCATATCGCACTTTTGCCATTTCTAAGCTCTACCCATGGACTAAAGTCACACTGCAGGGATCCCAACTTGTGACCTGGCGATTAATAAATATTTCAGCACCGCACATTTATCTCGCGGAGCCATCTTGTGGTAGAGAGGACATGATACTTGCTCACAGTCTCACGGTATGCTCCAATACTACCTTTCCATGCCCTGTATCTGTCGTATTTTAGAATGTAGGCTAGCGGCAGCCAGTACGGTTGGGAGTGGAAGATGGATGCGGATTAAGGATAAGCAGGCCACGCTGTTTTCACATTGTGTATCTGGATTTTTACACCAAGCTTGCTCCAGTTACCTGTTCTCCAGTGTGCTCTGTACCAGGGTAGTAGGAGACACTAAATTGATGGGGAAACAGAGACAGGTTTGAAGACTTTCCACAGACCCTATACAATGTGCCTGTGGTTTCCGAGCCACAGGCTCTGATAAAGTATAAAATTGCATAGTTCAGAAGTGAAATAGAACGGCAGGCTTGCAGTCACAGTTTACAAATATGCTTTATCATTATTTACATTCTGCAATAAAGCAAGGGTAGACATGATATCAAGCATAGGGTTTTGAAAAGGATGTAACACCTCGGCTTGTACCACTTTGTGTGTTTGCTGTCAAGTGGAGTATGCTTGCAAAATTTGAAAAGTTGAAAGAAAACTTTTCTAAAACATTACGGATTCCTCAAGGAAGCATACATTTTTGGCACAGAGTCCTGTCTACTCTTTATTTTTAGTAGCTAGGGCTTTGCATCAAAAACCATGGGTGGCTGCATGGGAATGCCCAATAACGACCCATGGACCGTCCCCTTGTCCAAGTAGCATTCAGTTCTACTCTGCGTTAGGTTATCTTGCATTTATTTTTCACTTAAGGTGATTGCTTTATATTTTAATGCAGTTATTGTCCACGGTGAGGGACACTGGTATTATGTGGTGGGGAGGACAAAATGACGTGGCAGGGTTGACTAAATTATGCACCAATAAAAGGCAAATTATGCAGCGTAAT
Source organism: Calotriton arnoldi (assembly GCA_963921515.1). Lineage (NCBI taxonomy): Eukaryota > Metazoa > Chordata > Amphibia > Caudata > Salamandridae > Calotriton > Calotriton arnoldi. The sequence continues at coordinate 2,418,508 of CAWUFW010000960.1, forward strand.
GAGGCAAATTTTGTCATAGTATTACTTCATTACTTTGACAGTTTTACAAATCTTAACAAGGCGCAAAGTCTTCACCTCATTAGCACCAGGAATAAGCAACTAAAAGGTTTAAAGATCACCTTGCTAAGATCCGACCACCCAACATTCAAACGTGTTGTGTTTGAGGGAGTGGTTTATTTACACAAGCAACTCCAACTCTGTCTTTGTGGTCCTGGAATATAATTGAGCAGCACATATATCAAGGATCTTGCTTAGGAGACTCTCGCAGTCGCTTCTTGAAAAGAGTGATGTTGAATTTAAGTCCGAATGAACAGCGGTGGCTGCCAGCTACAGAGAGCGGCGGGGCGGGCAAATGGGTTGTGGATGCATGCACACGCAATTATATCAGCTAAATTGCCGACATGCATTACATTATCATTTTAAAGTTAAAATGTTTAACTTTAAAGCAGTAATGTAATGCATGTCGGCGATTTAGTGCACAATAGCACTAAGTCATAAAATACATTTTTAGGTCGAGCCTAGAGTCAGCGTGCATGCGCTGCGAGGCATGCTGTATTGCAGTATGTACTTGTAGCCCCGGCCACTCACCGCCCATATTTGTCACTGGCTTGTGTCATTGTCCTTCGTAAATGCTGGCTTCTGATTGGTTAATAGGCTTGTTAGTACCGCCGTGTCTTCATTTGTAACCTCCCATGAGGACTGGCCCTTTTACTTCGGTTGTTACATGTATACTTTAATTAGAGCCAGGGAGCACTATTTTCTTAATTGGCTTTCTTCTGACTGCTGTTGCAGGCAGGACACGCTCGCTCTCTCTCACAGCGCTTTTTAAAAAATGTAAGCAGCATGGCCGCCTCAGATGGGATAATGGCGGACGTGCTTTTCTTTTACCTGAACATGGGCGCGCTTGTTTTGTTATAGTGGATCATCAGCTGTCCATTGATGTCACCACGGCCGTAAGAGTTTAAACATATAATTGCTCATATTTCAAGCAGCTGTGTACTGTTTCGCTTAGGTAGTTTATGATGCTCACTAGGGACATGTAGGAGCAGCTTGCGGAACTGCACCTAGACATGCAGTGCTGGTGCCTTGCTCACTAGGGACCTCTAGGAGCAGCTTGCGTTACTGCACTGAGACATACAATGCTGGTTCCTGGCTCACTACGCAAGCATTTGCAATGCACTAGGTCTCCCATTACAGAAAATTTTAATGCATAGGGAATCAATAAGAAACGGACGTGGTCTGCATACTCATGACACACTGTGCAGGAAGTGTCCTTTAGCATGTAGCTCGCTCTTCTAGCAAGGTTGCCATAGGCCCAAATGTAAGGAACGAAAATAGACCACAATCTCTGTCTGGAAAGGAGCCTTAAGTGCGACCTTTTACCCGCTGCATTTTTGATAGCTACACGCCTGTTGGTATAGTAACACTAGCCAGGCTTAATAATCTTTTTTAAATAAAATATAAAACTGAATTTCTCTTTTCCCCCACTCCTTTCACTCTTTGCATCGTTCATCCTTTTTGTTTGCTCGTCAGAACAAGTATTTTTCTGATGTATCTTCGCCATTTGTAGGTCTCCCCAACAGTGCATGCACTGTGAGACTATTTATTTGCATTTCAGTGGGCTTACAACCCGCACACAGCATACCATTGGTTGTTTTTATTGTCACTCTCATTTGTAATCTTTCGACTTCTTAGCTCCCTTAGGCTTCCCTTCTTTTCTTGTGTTAGCTCCTCCCTGGAGCATGGACCAATTATGTGTTTCCTAGGCATTTATTTGATCCTGCAGCAGACAGCGTTCTTCCAAGAGGCCATGTTGCAGATCATTAGAGCGATTCTGGCTCTATCTGGTGCGCATTCAGGCTCCAACTTGCCACAGGAGTCTCCAGTCAAGCCTTGTAGGAAGCTGGCTCTGTATATACTATACCAAAGTGAGGTATAGTGTGCACAGAGTCCAGTGGAACCCCAAAGGTAGGCAGAGGTAAAGTTAGATAGCACCTCACTCTCTATTTGTGGTAGTGTGGTCGAGCAGTAAGGCAGTATCAGAGGACAGTGTTAAGCATTTGTTGTACACACTCAGTCAGCAAATGAATTCACACACTCAAAGACTGAACTTCAGACCAATTGTTTTTGTATAAAAATATTCTTTTAGTTATTTTAATTCCTAGAACCAAGCAAGCCTGGCACAGGTAAGTTGATAAATACTTTGCAGTAAATATACAGTTTGGAATGCAGTTGTAAATGTACTTTGAAATGGTTACAGTTTGAATTACTGGTAATGCAATACTGTGGAATGCTGTACATATACTTTGTATCGATTTTGCAATAAGAATTACAGGTAAGTTAGTTTTACGTTACTTTTGAGATTACTTTTGAGATTACTTTTTCTACTCAGTGTGATATGCCTATATATCACACTGGGACATTTCCTAGAGAAAAGGTAAGTAAAGTCAGTTTTGCACAATTGTCATTTTTCAGGTTTCCATACAATTCAACTCCACACTTAAAACATTTTTCAGAGAAAAACAGTCAATAGGTTCCTATGGAGAGAAATGAAGTTAACGGTTACCAGGTAAGTAATCGGTCTTTGGAGTTGAGCTTCTGGAGTTAGAACAATGGTTCCCCCAGGGTCAAGGATGCACTCTCGTTACACCATCAGCGGCACTAGGGCGGCTGGGTGCAGAGTGCTGAGGCCCAATGTTATCCAATGGGGGATAGGGGGCCTCCGGTTGGTGGCTGCTGGCAAGCAGGCCACTTGGTTGTGGGAGCAAAGCTCCTGGACCTTAGCTCAGGGCAAATGGGGAAACAAATTATCACCAAAGGTGCACCCTCAGCGGCACTAGGGCGGCCGGGTGCAGGGTGCTGTTTCGACGTCGGGCGCCCTGTTGGTTTCAATGGGGAACCTCCGGTTTGCAAAGGCACTGCAGGCTCGGGGACGAAGGTCTTCTGGGTGCGACCACCACTTCGAGAGGTAAGTTGGGAAGTTAGGGGTTGGTTAGGCACCGTGGGTTTGAACACACAAGGCCGTGGGGCATCGGGTGCAGGGGTGCCTTTTGGGGTTGGATCTTCTTACCAGCTCCTGGTCTCGGTTGGGGGGACCTTCTGGATTTAGGCTACAGGCGTCGGCTGGAGGCTTGAGGCAGGTCAGGGGTCGCCGAATCTCGGGTCAGGATCGCCAGGGTGGCTTCCTCGTGGTGTTTGCCTACTCGAGCTCTGGCCGTGGACGGCGGGTGCAGAGTGGGGCGGATTCGCGGTGTCCGGCCGGAGCCAGAGGTTGCAGATGAACAAATCCGGTGTTCACGAGAGACAAAGTCTTTGTTCTTGAAGGCAGGCAGGTCCTCCGGGGTTTTCGAGGTTGCTGGCTGCAGGACACACCGGGATTTCGCAGGAGCAGGTTCGAGGTGGAGACAGGCCGGTAGGGCTGGGGACAAGTCAGTGGGTGTCTTCCTCTTGTTAGCCTCTGCACGGCTGTTCGGTCCTTCTTCTTCTTCTTGTAGTTTCTTCTTGTCTGGGGAAGCAAGGTTCAGGGGTGCCCCTAAATACTAGATTTAGGGGCGTTCCGGGTAGGTAAATGGTAGGGACCAATGGGTCCCTTCCCTGGGATGGGTACACCCCCTATTATGCCACCCTCCAGTGGGAGGGGGGCATGAGGGTGTCCCTCGTTGGCTGAGTCCCCCATCTTCAAGATGGCGTTGACTGAGAAGAGTTGTGTGTCACCTCGCCTCCCCCACTTGAGTGGTGGAGTTGGCAGAGGTGGGCGCACCTCACTTCCTCACTTGTTTTTTCCACCGGTTCTCCCGCCCAAATTGGGGGTCAGAACCAGTGGGGACCAGTTGCTGGGAGCAGCAAGTGGCCTGGGGAAGTTCACAAAGGCGGCAAGCCTTTGAAGCTTCCCCTTCGTGAACCCTGCCCATCCTGGGGGAGGAGGCTTGGCACCTCGTCCCAGGATGTGCATTGTTTCAGGTCCCAGAGAGCAGCAGGCTCTCGACCCAGGGGTCCAGAAACATGTCTGGTGGTGGCAGCTGAAAGCAGTCCCTCAGCCTGGACACTAGTGGTAGGTTAGTTTTCAGGGGGCATCTTTAAGATGCCCTCTGTGTGCATTTTTCATTAAATCCCACACTAGCATCAGTGTGGGTTTAATGTGCTGAGAAGTTTGATACCAAACTTCTCAGTTTTCAGTGTAGCCATTATGGTGCTGTGGAGTTCGTAATGACAAACTCCCAGCACCATATACTCCTAATGGCAGCACTGCACTTACAATGTCTAAGAATGGACTTAGACACTGTAGGGGTACAGGGCTCATGCACCTGTACCCTCACCACTGGTATAGTGCACCCAGCTAGAGGGGTGACTGACCTATGCCAGGGCAGTGGGTTGTAGGCATGGCACACAGAGATGTGTGCCATGTCGACTCTTCACTTTGTTCTGCACCAAAACACGCAGCCTGCAAAGGCAATGTGTGAGTGTAATGGTACAGGACCTCTAAGGGTGGCACAATAAGTGCTGCAGCCCTTAGAGCCCTTCTTTGGTCACAGTGCCCTGGTTACCTGTGGTCCCATTTACCAGGGGCTGACATGTGGCCAGAGATGCCAATTGGGTTTAGGCTTCAATGCAGTTTTAGGGAAAGAACATAGGCCCTGGGCACCTGATTAGCAGGAGCCCAGGGCACACTCAGTCAAAGTACATCAGCAAAAAGTGGGGGCAACCATGCAGAAAGAGGGCACTTTCTCACAAGCCTCTGTTGGCATATCCCCCCCACAATGCTGGTTGCCCCCATGGGACCTACAACTGGCCCGTACCAACTCTGATGCTCTCCTCTACACTGCTCCCTGGATCCACATGGTTGCCTTCTGTACCGGTGCTGATATCAGTTAGGCCCAAGAACTCAGACTGGTATCAAAGCTGAATTCTGACTTTTAAACAACATCAAACAGGTGCAACCGGTTGTTATGAAACCAGACTTAGTCAATTCAAGACCTTTGCCACAAACCCAGTACTATTAGGGCTTGAGGCTCTCTTCGGATTTGATTTTGATGCAGTACAGGATGGACCTAATGTCCCTCATGTCACTGATGATGATGTGGACAACTGTGTTCATCTCATAAAATGATGTCTTGTATTTAGACCTAAAAAATGCCAGTGGGCTGGACACATTCCTAAAATAGAGCTAGACTCACCACCTGGACCACCTGGAAGAAAGTGCCTCATTTACAATGGTGGTTTGGAAGGCACCAGAAGCTCTAGACAATTCCCCCTACTGAAACTAAGACAAATGTGTTGAGTGAGACTGTTAAACCAGTACCATCTTCATCTGAGCCATTAGTGCCTTATATTGAAGCCCTTACTAATGCCCTTATGGCAGACTTGGCTCAAGCAATGTTCATGCCGACCAGTTATTCAGCCTGTGGCCAGGTGACACAGACCATCTCTCGGTGACTCAGACTTTCTACCCAAACATCCTACACTAGAAAGCCCGATAGTTCAGGAATGGGCAAGTATGGTTAATCAGAATTCCTTTGTGACTAATCCTCTGGTTAGGGAATCAAAAAAGAATTGCTGTCTTCAGAAAGGGAATGTTTTCTTTGGCTAGTTAAGCCCACAGATCCATTAACTCAGGTCGTATACATGGACACCAATGGATTGTGGGATATGGCCAGCTAATTCTTGCCTTCTGTCCCTGAGGATATCCGGGTCTCTTTACCCTAAAAAATACATGATGGTCACGATGATGCAAAGTATGTGCTCCAAGCTTGCTTGGACACTACTTATTGCATAGGCAGAGTTATTGCCACTGGTGAGTTACACAGGCGGCATGCCTGGATGAGATCAGCTCGGTGGTAAAAGACATGCTCTTTCACAACTCCAAGCTACTAGCTAAAAGGGCTCATCCAGAGCTAGAACCGGTTTAAAGATAGGCATGCCACGGCTAGGTCCTTGGAGTTGTTATTGTCAGCTAATTAATTTCCTCATCCAAACAGGATGTTTAGGGGCTACCCCCGAGGATTAGCTCACAGCCAATGTCAGCCTTCCCAATCTATACTACAGCAAATGATCCTGTCCTTTCTAGGCTGAAGGAGAAGCCACAAACAAAACCATTGACACCAGCAAGGACTGCAATACTCCAACTCTTCCTACTCTGTTGCAGTGGCTGATAAGCCGCTTCACTTTTCCCTCACAGGCCCATGCCTGGCTGGTAGGAGGCAGAATCTAGCATTTCCTCCCCAACTGGAGATCTATCATGTCAGACAGGGGAGTATTAAAATTGTTTACAACCATCTAGAATGTGCAGTGTCAATTCTGTGTGTGCATTGGAGCTTCCTTCTCAGCATTTATTAGGAGATGCTTTCCGGCTGTAATGGAAATAACAACTTCTGTACACATTTCTACTGCTCTCTCTTCTGCCTCAAGTTCTGAGGAAAATTACGACAGACCAAGCCCAAGTAATTCTTATTGCATGGACTGGGCTAGGAGAGCGTAGTTCCAAGAGCTCCTGAGTATTTGCCCTCCAACGAGGCTTATGCTACAGTAGCACGCCCAGTCTCAGCAACAGGGCAAGGTCCTTCTTCCAAGACGCCATGCGTGGCGATTGAGTGGTGGCAACTGTATGCTGTTGACTTGCCAACCAAAGTGGTTGATATCATTCCTGTGGCCAGACACCCTTCCTCCACGTCTATCCATGCTGGGACAAATTTGTTGCCTGTGCTCAGCCCTAAATACTGACCCCTTACAAACCAGATTTTCATGTGTTCTTATGTCTATCATTTTGTTATTCCACCAAGTACGTGCGATAGGCACATTGAAAGGGTATTTGTCGATCCATCTGGCCTTCTGTGTTTGCCTGTCTCTGTTTGTCACACATTTCATAAAAGGTTTGACACACATTTCCCCCAAGCCGTTTGTTATGCCACAATGGGACCTGAACTTCATCTTAACATTCCTCATATGCATGCCCTTCAAGCCAAAGCACAGCTGTTCTTTATGACACTTGACTTTAAATACAATTCCTCCGCCAAACGTTTACCATTTTCTTCCTGCTTCATTTCTCAAGGATAGCCCTCTAATGCTGATGTGCACCTGACATAAGGTTTCCCAGGTTAGTCAAACTGCTTCAGTAAGTCCTACTCTCTCCTTTGCCTCTAAACCATGCAGCCGGCCCCAAAAGGCTGAAATACTGGAGCAGAGTCACAGGTAAGTGAGCTAAAACATTCACATGTCATTGCATAGTTTGATCAATCCAATGTCAGGATTACAGCTGGAAGTACAGGATTACACAACTGGCAAGCCTTTCAGCGGTGAGCAATTATTTGGAAAGACAGTGGAAATAACATTAGAAAGGCTGAAAAAGGTAATAACTGTGCTAATGCTATGATAGTCTTCCTCCACCCCCTCCCCCCCCCTCCCCCAGGGCAACCTTCAGCATGACGGCAGCCGGCCGGTGAAAAGCTCAAGACATGCTGTCAAAAGGCCATTCGGGCTGAAGGAAGTCCTGCAACACCTCACGCACTGGCATCAGACATACCAACAAAAGCAATGTTTTTTCATGGCAGAGGCAATGAAAGAGGCCAGAAACAACACAGGTTAGATAGTAGCATAAACGGACTCCACCAATCAGCCCCAGCTCTCATAACATCTGTGAGGGAGACAAACTAATGTTTTACTTAGAAATTTGGGCACAGATAAACTTCAGTAACTGAATGCTGTCAAAATTTCATGCAAGTGAAATCTGACATCAAGCCACTCATTTTCACAGCTTGTTATAAAAGGAGACAATAGAGCCATTTTCACACAAGGAGGAGGATAAGAGAGAGTTCCAAGTATACTCCTGATCCCAAAGATGGATTTAACCTTAAGACCAACATTGGACTTGTGTTTACAAAACAAGGTGTAAAGACTCAAAAATTAAAAATGACAACCTTGCAAGTAAGATTTCTTGACCATCTTAGACCTAAAAGACGCATGAACAAATTACCTACCTTTGGTAACACACTTGTTAGATACTCTATATAACCACAGATTCCTCACTTTTAGAATATCGTCATACATTGGACTGGATCCAGAGAGTTTTGTAAAAGCCCTCCTGCTCACCAGTAGGTGGCATTATGCAACTCCACAGTGGCTCTGTACAGCCCTGGAAGTGATGGAGTGAAGCTGCATATAAATACCAAACCTTTGCGCTGACATCAGTTTATTCAACTTTCTCTTTTATCAGCTTTCTCTTTCCGATCCTTCAGATGCACAGCGTAAAAAATATGTTGCAAGATGCCCAGCCTGGTTGGGACCATTATAAGGCCATCCACCCAGAGTTGCGGACTCCAAGACTGTTGCCCTTGTGAAAGCTGAAAAAGGTGACCCTTGTGTGCCAGAAGGGAGCCATCTTGAAGGTAGTCCCACCGCACTTGTGAGAGTTGAGATCGGTGACCCCCCCATATGCCAGGAGGAGTCACTGTGAAGCTAGGATTATCACTCGTGTGCTAGTCAGTGACCTCCCACCACATGTGCCAGGAATAGGTCACTGTGAAGGTAGGGCTGTCACTCATGTGCGCTGTGAAGTCGGTGACCACCGTGTGCCACGAAGGGGGCCTCCTTGAAGTTAAGGCTGTCTCCCATGTGCGTGGTAAAGTCTACGACCTTGTGTGTGCCAGGAGTGGTGGGCCTGATGTATGTGAGTTAATGGAACACAAAAACTGAGAAACCACATTGGAGGAAGCCAAATCATGGAAAACCAATTTTAAGGAAAGACAATTTAAAGGAAGTACCAAAAATAAAAAATTAAAAGAAAACATTTTAAAGGAAAGATAATTTTAAGGAAAAATCAAAAATTACATTAAACGTGTGGAGTTTAGGACTACTGTGGGTTTTTTGGGTTCAGAGATGCATAATGTTTAGGGTGATGAGGGGTTTTTAGGGGTCAGGAATATTTGTAATTTGGGCATCAAAAGGGGTTTTTAGGGTTAAGAGATGGGTGTAGTGTAGGAGTGGTGAGGGGTTTTGAGGGTTCACGCATGAGCGGTGTTTAGGTGTGTGAGGTGTTTTTAGATTTCAGGGATGGGTGAAGTGTAAGGGTGTTGAGGGGTTTTAGAGTTCATAGATGGGCGGAGTTTAGGGCTGGTGGTAGTTTTTAAGGTTCAATTATGGGTAGCGGCTGGGGTGGTGAAGAGTTTTTAGGGTTCGAATGGGGTAGAGTTTAGGGTGGTGAGAGGTTTTAAGGATTCAGGGATGTGTGGAGTTTAGATGTAGAAAGGGGTTTTTAGGGTTAAGGGGTGAGTAGTTTAAAGTGATAAGGAGTTCTTATTGGTCATGAATGACTGGTGTTTAAGGGCGGTGAGAGTTTTTTTAGGGTTAAGGGATGGGTGGACTTTGGGTGTGCTGAGGTATTTTAAGGGGTATAGGATGGGTGGGGTTTAAGCATAGAAAGGGTTCTTTTTAGGGTTCAGGAGTGGGTGGAGTTGGGGGTAGTGAGTGATTTTATGTTTCAGGGATGGTGAATTTGTGGGGTAGAAAGAGCTTTTAGGCTTCAGGGATGAGTGGAGTTTATGTGTGGTGAGGGGTTTCAGAGGACAGGGATTGATTGATAGTATTTAGGGGTTGTGAAGGGTCAGCAATGGTTGTTATTTACAAGTGGTAATGGGTCAGCAAATTAAAAGCATCCAAAGTAATTGTTTGACACTGTAAAAGATATAAATATGAAAAAATGTCCCCTGAAGTAAAGCACTGAAATAGATATCTATGGCAAAACCGTTTCTGAAAGTAACACCTGCAACCATTGCATTTACACATAAAAAGTAAGCATTCTACAACAACACAAAAAGGAAGCACACCAGGAAGGGGTCCTATGATACAAAATATACAATATAAATAATACAATTTAAGATTTTCCCTTTACAAGAATTCTATTAAAGTTCCATATACTGCCATCATCCATTTTGGCAACATTACGGAACACTTTAATCACAGTATAAGGTTTACTAAAATGAGAAACACTCTGGCTTCTGCCAGGCAACTTGATCTTTACCAAATCCCCCACACATACCATCTTGGATTTTACCGTATTACGCAGATCAAAAGTTTCTTTTCTTTCAAATGCATTCTCATTTCCTTTTCTCTTACATCACTGTCCAAATCCTGACAAACATTTACATTGCAGTACCCTTTAACCCAAGGAGGACTTATCATTGTGTTTGGAACACATTTTTTGAATTGTACAAAAGGAGAAACGCCCGTTGTGGTATGACAAGTGAACCTGTACTCTTCCTTTTTTTCTTCACTGCTTGTATCCAACTTACTCCATTACTCATGACCACCTGAATGGTCTTCTTCAACGTCCTGTTAAACCTTTCTACGGTCCCGTTGGTTTCGGGATGCTAGAGAGCACATTTCTTGAGTGTAATACCTCTATCCACCAGAAATTTCTCCAACTCTCTTGAGGTCAACTGGAGACCATTGTCAGTAAGAACGTATTTAGAGTTACCTTCTCTAGCAAAACAGTGGATTGCTAATCCATTTTGCTTTGCACGCGCAGGTTTGTATCCCATCCTTGTCGCCAGTGAAATGATCTTCTCAACACAGGTAGTGCAGAAATGAAAAGGAGGCAGGCTTGAATAGGGTTTATTGTCCTGTAGAAAGAAACTCCAGCCACAGGTAATCTCAGCAGTGCAGCTCCCTTTGCCTCCTCATCACATTTTCAAACTATAACATTCTCATATGGAACCAAAAATGAGAGAAGAAACCAAACATCATGGAAAGGGGAAGCAAGAGGAAACTACTACTATTAAAGCAACTGATAAAAAGAGAATCATGAATACACCACACATTCAAAAGCCAATTTCGACCAAAAAGACATTCAATGAATTGTTTTTTACGAAAAAGTAAATGCCATTCATTATGAAAAGTCCATTAAACAGTGTAGATGAAATGGTTTCTCAGTTATGGTATTTCATGAAATTGTTTTTCTATGAAATCACATACAACCTGGTGGGCCACCATGATGAGAAGAACGTGGCCTTTGAGCGAGCCAAAGAGGGCGACCCCCATGTGCCAGGAGGGTGCCACAGTGAAGTCAGGGCCATTGTCTTGGACCATTGTGCCAAGGATGCTGTGAAGAACACTTACCAATTGCTTCAGGAGCCGAGAGAGGAAGTCCGACACTGACATGGGCCGTCCGAAGACTGAGGAGGCCTGACGCGTCATCAGGGAAAGATCACCAGAGCTCAATACAAATGAGGGAGAAGGGGCGCATATAGGTCAAGCATACAGGCCCCAATAAATACAATGTAGCACCAAAGGAGTATGCAGTTCCTGTAGGGTGGGGAAAGAAGAGAAGGAGGCCAGGTTGGTCAACACCCTCACTCAGTAGTGGAGTGTGGGTGTCTCCCAATTTGGGAAGTGGGGCCCTCACACACCCATTTTGGTGTCATGCTTCATCATAGGGCTTGCTCCTCGTCAGGCCAGCGCTGCAATGCCTGACGGGCACCCCATGATGCCCGTCCGAGATCTTTTTCCCAAGCCGTATAGGTGAGGTGCGTGTGAGGGGCCTAGTGGTGTAGATGTGAGATGATGTGAGGAGAAATAAAATGAAGCGAGGTGGTGCTCCAAAATGAATTTTAATCTGCGAGCCCGCTCGTCCCAATTAAAACCTGAATAGGGATACAGCCAATTATAATGGTGGGAGGTGTCTATATGTGTGTAGTCATGGTCAACATGTCTCTTGCCTTATGTGTGTAAATCACTCAGCAATTCTTCAGGACCTATCTTGATGCACTATCTACACGGGTGGTTGGTTATGGAAAATGAACAAATCACTCTGATGACCTTTCAATGAGGTACCTTAATAATACAAATCATGGGACCAACCCAATTCGGGTTCAAGTCACGCCTCATCAATAGTTAGGCAGAGCAACGGCGTTACAAAAGTTAACGTCATGAATTTTCCTGGAAAACAGGTGCGGGGAACCTACCCCCCGCTCTGCCTCATTGGGAGGAGACCACAAGAGGCCACAGGCCCTCAGCATCAGGAGATCGGAGATCGCAAAGAAGCACCCTGGTCCTCCTTTGCTTGCCAGCTGCCATCGGGTCAGGTAGGAGTGTTTTAGGCCATCGAGCCTGCTGGAGACTTGCATAAACTTAGCACCTAGTGCTGCTAACATTGACTCTTGAGGCCAAACTTAGACTTTGCCACGTGTGGACTATTTTGGCCCAAATCTAAATGTTGCCTCCATTATCGAATGGGGAATAACCAACCCCACTAGAAGAGAAAGAGGGACTCTGGGATTCCACTCCTGATGGCGCTAACATGTCGGCTCTAAGAGATTGTGAGGATTATTTAGAGTGCTGTTTCTATGCTTTGTGTTTACATTAAAATGCTCTTTTTTTCATAAACGCAAGTATTTGACTAGATAATCAACTTATTGTTGTTACTGTTTGAGCTTTTTTTCTTGCGCCTGTGTGTTCCTTAAAATAACTCCCCATCAAAGAGCCTTGTACTGCTCGACCCACGCTATAGCTGAAGGTCAAGTGCTAAAAGAGTAGTACTTGGCCCAGTTACTCAGGACCCACAGTAGTTTTGGCCCTAGAGAGCGGGAGTAAACAACCACCCCCCCAAAGTTGGGCCCAGTAAACTCTGCTTGCCCTGTGGCCCTCTGAAATGGGTTTGACAGTTATTGAAGACATTTTAGTGAGGCAAAGTATTTAAACATTTGGTTGCTACTACTCAGCCTTCATATCCTCCACCAAATGGGGGAATACTGCTGTATAATATTTGCCCAGCATCTAACTCTAGAATATTTTCATAGCACAAATGAAACAAGTTACTTGACACGTAGCAATCGTTTTTTCAGCTTGAAGCTCTCCTACTTTCACAGAACTTTCTCAGCTCCTCAGGGAGTCGGTTGTATGAGAGTAACACATATATTAGATAACCCTAACATCCATGGTGAATCAGATTGTTACCAACTGGAGAAAGGATGATAAATTAATCCTGGACAAGAATCTCAATCTCCAATCCCATATAAACTCCTAGCTCAATTCCAAATTAAACTCCTGTGTGGCATCAAATACCAACTTTCCATTGAAGACTTTAAATAAGTCCAATCCTGAGTCCTCTCTTGACTAGACTATGGCAACTCCTTGCTGAGTAGCAAACCAAAGCCATTTCCCTCCCTGAAAGCAGCACTCCATGCAGCAGCAGACTGGTCTCGGAAACAAGGAAATTTGACCCTTACTCACCAATCAGGGTCTCACTTGAAATGGCTTCCAGTCGGAGCAAGGAGCCTCCTTAAATTCGCCAGCGTCATTCACTGAACCCTATGTTTTGCCACCCCTAATTACCATGCCTATAAACGGGTTAACGGGATTTACAAAGTGCAGCAACTTTTCTACTCAAAATACCTATCTTTAGAAGAAAAGAACCTTCAAACAGTCCTTCGCAGTGTGTGCCCAATCTTGGGAAATCTACCCCACGTGCCATGAGAATTATTCCATGCTACGATATCTTCAAGAACACAATGAAGAGACTACTTTTGGAACAATAGTTTTCAATTTGATATAAATCTTATATGTAACTATATTGACCCAGATGCACCCCTCTGCAGATGTCCATATTCTCTTGTCCTACAACAAAATATTGGGTACACTGTCTCTGTCCAGGAGTGGTATGTGTGCCATTCATTCCACATCAATACTTTTGTACGCCGTCATCCCATCTCTCCTAGTATCATTTGTTCACTCAGGGTTGCAAACTGTACATTTTCAGTTACTTTTGTAAAATGCGCAGACACCCACAGGTTATGTGCATGCTATATAAAAAAAAAGATGCCTGAAACCGAATCCTTTTAACTTCACAAACTAATAGACTTTTGCGTATGTGGCTGCACGGAATATGCACATGAACACTTCACTAATCTATACGGCGACCTACGGCTTAGTTGAGGAGCACTAAATTTGCCAAACGATGGAAAATTATTACATGAACTTTTCTTACAGAACCTCTCCTCATAAATGGCAGGCATGCCGAATGTCTGTAGGATAAGGATGTTGCTTTCTTTAAAAATGCAAAAGAAACAACTGATGGACGGAATGCTTGACAATGCAAACATTCACCCCCAGTCACCAGAATCTGGGTTAAATCCATAATTATTTTGCTCACCATACCACCCCAGTTTGGACCCAGCCATATGCAAATCAGTCTTGACCCTGTTCCTTGTGGGAACAGTCCAGCCCGAACTGCAAAGCCAGGTCCTCCCCGGACCGGAAAAAAGCATCCTAGGACCGGTTTCAGGGCATCACCATTCATCAGCCAGGCTAGCTTGAATCCAGTGGGGTAGTGAGCACTGGACCCACGTCTGGGCATACCCTTCCCACTTAGGGCGACATATGCAAAAGAAACAATTGATGGACGGAATGCTTGACAATGCAAACATTCACCCCCAGTCACAAGGATCTGGGTTAAATCCATCATTTTTTTGCTCACCACACCACCCCAGTTTGGACCCAGCCATATGCAAATCAGTCTTGACCCTGTTCCTTGTTGGAACAGTCCAGCCCAAACTGCAAAGCCAGGGCCTCCCCGGACCTTAAAAAAAGCGGGCACAGGGTCAAGACTGATTTGCATATGGCTGGGTTCAAACTGGAATGGCATGGTGAGCAAAAAAACAATGGATTTAGGCCCAGATCTCTGTACTGGGGTGAATGTATGACATTGTTCTACATTCTGTCCATCAATTGTTGTTTTTGCATTTGTCACCCCGATTGGGACGGGTATGCCCATACGTGGGTCCCGTGCTCTCCATGCCACTGGAGTCAAGATATCCTGGCTAATGAGGGGTGAAACCCCGAAACAGGTCCTAGAATGCTTGTTTCCAGTCCAGGGAGGACCTGGCCTAGCAGTTCAGGCTGGACTGTTCCCATTGGGCACAGGGTCAAGACTGATTTGCATATGGCTGGGTTCAAACTGGAATGGCATGGTGAGCACAAAAACGATGGATTTAGGCCCAGATCTCTGTACCGGGGTGAATGTATGACATTGTTCTACATTCTGTCCATCAATTGTTGTTTTTGCTTTCTTTAAAAAGACTTTACAGTTTAAATGCAGTCTCTTTATTAAAAGTTACATATCATCTTATGGATGGTGACAACAGCTTTTTACTTTCAGGAAGAAGCAGCAAGTTAATAGAGCAATAGTTAAAATAAGTTTAAATATTGAATAAAACTAACCAGTACTTTCAGCATATTTTTGTAAATTGTAATTTACTGTTGCAAGATGGGTGCAGGCAGGCCATTTTGTAAGAGTAAATTAAAAACAAAACCTTTTGCACATGATGCTGTGAGCAACAGCCTGGTAGCAGGGTCCAGCTGCTGGGCCCTCACTAAAGTAGTTTTCTTTTATTTAAAGTAGTTAAAAAGTTTGTGCTATGTATGAAAATGAGAGAATTCGGGGAAACCGGGGACGTAAGAGGAGAGAAGCCTGTAGAGAGTATGCAGGAGGCAGGGGTGTATCTCAGTCAATATTGTTAGTGGGAGGTGTGAGACTGAGATTTTCCAACAAGCAACGTGGTGTACCTAACTGAAAAGGACAGAAGGCAGCTGTGCAAACAGAGGCAGAGATAATTGTCTGGGATATAGGCAGTAGTTCTACAGTATTTGGAAAAAGACATTCCGAGCAGTGTTAATATATATTTAGAAACAAGGAACAACACAAGTCAACACAGCAACTACCTGAATTGGAGTCATGTCGAATGCATTATTGTGCCAGCAGTTAAGTGCAAAGTGTAATGTTGATGTAGGGCAATATGTGAGTTTAGCTTGATCTGGATGTATCTCCGAGGTGGGAAACGCTTAGCTTGCTGAATGATCTGGAGCAGTTTTGTGAGCTTGATGGTGCCAGGAATTATGTTGAAAGCTTAGTTTTGGTGCTGTGCAGCTGTTCTGCTTATGGAGATCTACAGAATGTAGGGTTGACCTGTGGGAGAGAAGCATAAGTAGAGAAAATGCAGTCTACATTGTCTCAAATGTATAAGCCCCAAATCAGTTATTTGATTATGTCAAGACAATAAATAACATGAAATTGGTTAACCTACTTTTGATTGTTCAAGAAAAGGAAACACAACATATAACTCCAACCTGCTAGGGAATGGTGCCCAAGACCCTTGCTCTCTGTAAGCAGAGCTGCTCCGTAACACCTCATCCCTCCCATGTCCGGGGCAGTGCTGGTAAAGGTCCAGGGACGCTATGAGCTACACAAAAGTTGCATGTATAGAGAGTAGAGATTTGGGCTTAACAGTGCCAGAGAGGAGCTGTGAGAGAGTGTCATGCCAAATTCATTGCATCTCCTTCTCTTAACTATTGCCTGCCAAACCTCTAAATGATCTTGAGAGCGCACTAACCTAACAGACATTCAACGTTAAGCTCCCAGCTAAGATTGCTAACCTGACGTCTACCATGTTGAATACTCAATGCACCAGAAGAAGTGGTCTAGAACTTGGCATCAAAATATGGGAAATGCTAAAATCCAGCAGTTGGTATCTGTGTAACAGATCATATAGTCTCATCCTCATTGATCATTCAGAGACTATTTTTTTCCAAACTCACATATATTGCAACCATACTGAAAGTTTTCTGGAGGCTGACATTTTTGGAGATATCCTACTATTTTCAGACAGCTGCAAATTAACCTTCTAAAAAGATATCACCAGCTAACTGAATAATGAAATTGCTTGGTTCATGCTGCAGTTTGCAGTTAGTACACAACTCACTGAACTTCATCATCATCAAATATCTTTATTCGGTCTAATTAGACCACTAAAGCATAAAACAATCAGAACATATAAAACACATCTACAATAATCCAATAAATATCCATATAGAAAATTCATTAACAATCACATAAAAACGGTGGCCCTCTGCTTGATGGCACATTCAATGTATACAGCAGTAAAGATACAAATCTTAATAGGAGACGAAGCTTGCAGATAGGGAAAAGCCGCTCTACAATAACGAATATTTGCCTCCCTGAGAATGCGCAATAAGTAACGTTTCCTCAGCAGCATGTAAAATTTACAGAAAAACATAAAATGCAGAGTAGTTTGCGGTGAATGGTCATCACAGAGGCAATTGGGAAAAATAGGAACCTTGTGTCGGAAAAGCAGCCAAAAAGTGCACAGTGCATAACCTAAGTCTGACTAATAAAAATGTATGATGCTTATTGCCCACCCATGTTAAGTATGGCGCAGGACTGACACTCGAACAAATCCCCATAAAAGCCTGGACCGTTGGTTTATCTAGAACCCTCCACATGTTACTCTTTAGACATCCCTCCAAGAACGCATTCTTTAAAGACACATTAGAGCTAGCTGACACGCTGCTGGGAGAGGTGAACAAGTCCTCCCCTCCCATGCTACAGCAGATGTTTTTAATATACTTCATCCAGGGAATACTCAGACAATGGTCGAGTTTCAGGCAGTCCGTAAGCACAGCCCTATTAAAAGAGGTCTGGCTTTTGGTCCAGGTTCTAAGCCACAGAAGGAGGGGTTGGATTTTGATGAGATCATTAATGTATCCAATTACCACCTCTGTGTGACAAATAAAGGAGCTAGTGCTTTGGGGGACTTCTAAATGCCTCTTGATAAAGCTATTCTCAATTTTTTCAAGGCCCCCCTGCTCCATACGAAGCAATGGCGCGGCACTTGGCTTTGTAAACAGTCAAAAGTTCCTTTATAGGCTTCAGGCAAGTCTGCGGGCAAAATTAAAGCCAGCCTCCCCTGATTTAGTGAATGCAGCAGCTCGGCTGATCTTCAGGGGTTGCCTAAATAAGAGAAAGTGGGAACAGAGCCAACTTTAATACTGTTTGCTAAAAAAGATACACTATCCTTCTTCCTTCCCCTTAAGATCATTATATGAGTCTTATTTTGGATGACCATGAGATCTAAACTGACCTTGAATTCACAAAATCGGTCCTGCAGGCTTTGCAAACCGTTCGCAGTCCTGGCAATTAGGACAGTGTTGTCTGCATAAATTAGAGTGGCGATCCTACTGTCACCTAGGCGACGGCAACCTGCTCTAAGTTCCACTAATTTTTCCTCCAGACTGTTTATGTAAATAAAAAAACGTTAGGGTCCAAAACACAGCCCTGGTGTACACCTCTTGCAATGCTAAAGGCTGACGTAGTACTCGTCCCCCCCCCCCCCCCAGGCCGCATCTAACACTGGCAGTGACATCATTGTGTAGGTCTCTAAGAAAATTGACAATGTACAAGTCAACCTCCATATCAGTCATAATACCCCACAATTTGGACCTATTGACAGAGTCGGAGGCAGATCTTGAATCCATAAAATCTAGGTACAACTAGCCATGCTTAGCCACAGTATATTTGGCAATTAGCAGATCTAGATTTAAGGACTGCTCCACTGTGCCTAGGCCGGAACGGAAATCAAATTGTAGTTCTGAAAGTATGTTATGCTCCTCGGTCCATAGCTGCAGACGGTCCAACAAAATTTGTCCCATAATCTTTGCAGTGGAATTAATCAATGAGATGGGGCGATAGCAGTGGCAATCATTTTTTGAGCCTGTTTTAAAAATAGAAACAAGGGTCGCATGAGACCAGTTCTTTGGGGGGGGGGCAGTAGCTAGGGTGGCATTAAGGACATTTGTCAAAAGTGGGGCCCACAATGAAGTATTAGCTGTGAGCATATCAGAGGGAAGCCCATCTGGGCCAGGGCCTCCTCACCCAACTCAGTAGCTGGACCAGCAAGGAACTCAGCAGAAAACTGGGAACCAGTGGAAAGGCTGATCGGCAACTGAAGTAAAACTGAAGAGGTATAATCAGAGGTATCTGAATGCCCTGAACAACAAACGGCGGCATAAAGCTTGGTAAAATGGGCACCCCAAATGTCAGGAGGAATAACAGTATCAATACCAGGATCTTTTTTGGCCTCGAAGTAGCTGCGATTAACTGTCGCCCAGAAAACCTTGCAATCCCTTAGCTTGCACCAGAGAGGAAAAAGCTGCCCCTCTGATAGTGTCCTTTCTAGTTCTAAGTGCCTCACGATACAGAGCTCTACATCTCTGCACCTCATCCTGTTCTCTAGGGATTTTATCTGAAAGAGACCATTAGTTATGGATTCCTTACCTTAGAATTACCCCCAGGGTCAGACTGGATCCAGAGAATTTTTCTTCAGCAGTACCCCTGCGCGTGGGTAGGTGGTGTCGGTCGACTCCGCGTTCGTCGTTGGCGTCGTGATCGCCGGAATGACGTCGCTGTATCTACTTAGACGCCGCCCCTGCACGCTGACGGCAGTTCTTTCTTTTTCCGCGCCAGCCAGCACAGACCTGGAGAGAGCGGTACCTCTAGTCACTTTTTGACTGTATTTTTTCGACTTTTGTCGACATCTTTTCGTGTCGTTCGACTCTTGGTGCACAGGGATGTCACATCGGCAAACCGGCTTCAAGCCTTATGGCTCCTGCCACAAGCTGATGGAGACATACCCACATCTAGTGTGCCTCTGGTTTCTTGAGCGTGACCACAACCCGAAGTCGTGCTCCGACTGCTGGGTCATGGCCCCGAAGTCTTTTGCGGGAGCTGTCCCGAAAGCTTCTGGAGGCCCGGCCGTCGGCTCCGCGCCGCTCGAGGTCCCAGTCAAGAGGGAGGTTGTGGGACCATTTGCGGAGCCATCACCACCACTCCTCGTCGAAGTCTTCATCTTCGGGTAAGTCGAAGCACAAAAAGAAGGCGAAGAAGCATTGTCGCTCTTCGCGTTTCCCCATCCGTCGGCCGACGCGGGATGCGGAAGGTAGTCGCCCAGCCCTGCCAGCGGAGCCTGTTGGGTCGACTCCGAGCCTTCCCCCCCTTTCCGGGACCCGGAGCGACCCCTGCCCAACTTTGTCGTTTTTACGAAGCACTCCACTCCATCTTTGGGCAGCCCGACTCCCCCGGCGCGCCTTCGGGCCCCGCGGACTTGGCTGGGGGTTCTAGGCCTTCGATGCCCATGGCTTCGGCCCCGGCGTTGCAGGGCCCCCAGGGATCCAGGCCTGGATCCGGATCGCCGCAGGTCGACCTTACGACACCTCCTCCAGCGCTGAATCCATTGGCAACAGCTCCGCCCCCTCCGACGCCAGTTGTGTCCACAACCGACGTCGACCCCAACCTCCCCCTCAACATGGACATGGAGCCGGACCGGCGTCGACCGACGTCGGTACCGGCACCGACCGGTACTTTTGTACCTCTGTTCTCCCCTGGTGTTCCCTATCGCCCTGAGCGGCTACCAGAGGAGGGTGAGGAGGACTGGGAGGGGTCTGTGGACTCTCTGGCAGACCAGTTGGAGGAACCGGACTGGAGAGAGGAGTTGAGTGAGGCCAGTGGTCTGGACACTTCTCCAGACCTTGGCATGCTTTCTCCCCCTACCGTGGCTAGGGAGGAGGGTGCCTCTTACACTCTGGTGTTGCGTAGGGCAGCTGAGGTCATGATCCTTGAGCTTCCTACGGTGGCGGTCAGGCCTAACCTCCTGACCGAGGTGCCTCAACCGGCAGCGGCCTCTTCGGAGCCCCTGCTGCCGTTCAATGAGGCCCTCACGGACATACTTCTGGGCGCTTGGTCCAAGCCCAGCACAGGGGCTCCTGTGGATAGGATGATTGACCGACGACGCCGCCCCGCCCGGGCGACTCCATTTTCCTCTCCAAGCACCCTACCCCCATGAGCTTGGTGGTCCAAGCCTCGACTTCCAAGGGCGCATTCCCTACTGCTCCACCTGATAGGGAATCCAAGAAGCTGGACCATCTTGGGAAGATGTTTTCTTCCGCCAGGTTGGGACTGCGGTCGGTGAACACCACATGTCTCTTGGGCCGTTAATCCCATTCTGTGTGGGACACGGTCGCGCAGGTGCTGCCACAGTGCCCGGAGGAGGCCCAGGCCGTGCTCTCCCGTGCAGTTGCCGAGGGTAGATTCGCATCGCCATACGATGTGGACTGGAGACCGCCGACTCGCTAGGCAGGACGATTTCAACGTCGGTAGCCCTGAGATGCTACGCCTGGCTGAGGTCCACTGGCTTTTCAGGTCATTTCCAATCAACTCTTTTGGACATGCCCTTTGATGGCCGTCGCTTGTTTGGCGACAAAGCAGACAACGCGCTTGAGCGCTTTAAGGACTCCAGGGCTACGGCCAGATCCTTGGGCCTCGCTACCACCTCTCGCCCCGCGCAGTCTGCTTTTCGCCCTTTTCATGGCTATGGAAGTTGCGCCCTGCCACCTTCCGCCCAGAGCCACAGGCCTGCACAAGCTGTCCAGCCTCTGCCCGGCCTGGGATGTGGGACCCAGTGTCGTGGGTCTGGGGGCCAGCGGGCGGGCCAGTCCACCAGCGCCCCCTCTGCAGCAGCCTCCAAGCCCTCCTAGTCTGACTTTTCAGGGCCACCAGTTGCCAGTGGGCGGCAGGATTCACCATCACCTCCCCCACTGCGTCAACACCACGTCGGACAGGTGGGTTTTGCAGATAGTCCAAAGGGGCTACTCCCTCGCATGTCGGAGGATGACTTGGCCCTTCTCCGTCAGGAAGTTGCGGCTCTCTTGGGCAAGGGAGCCTTCGAGCAAGTCCCTGTGCCAGAAGTAGGTCGTGGTTGTTACTCCCACTACTTCCTGGTACCCAAGAAGGACAAAGGCCTGCGTCCTATCTTGGATCTCAGGGACGTCAACCGCTTCCTCCGGAAGGAGAAGTTCAAAATGTTGACATTGGCTCAGGTCCTGTCTGCCCTCGACCCTGGAGACTGGTTGGTAGCGTTGGACTTGCAGGACACCTATTTTCACATCCCCGTCCTGCCTGCCCACCGGCGTTACCTACGGTTCACGGTAGGCCACGAGCATTTTCAGTTCACTGTGCTCCCCTTTGCTTGCTGTCACTACTTTCATCTTCGTGAAGAATAATTCACAGCGCCCCTCGGGTGTTCACGAAAGTGATGGCGGTAGTCGCAGCTCATCTGTGCAGATCAGGGGTTCCAGTCCAGCCCTGCCAAGTACCACACATCACGCGTTAGACTAACGCATTTCAGTGCGGTGGTCCGCATCACCGCACTGAAATGCAGTCACGCATGCAAAGTGCCTCCTAAAGCTATCAAGCCGGAGCGCTGGTAATAGCACTGGGCAAAGCAGCGCCCGGTGTGTGCTGCTCTGGCAGACAGTCAGGCGACTGACAGACTCTGACCTAGCCTGGGGCTCCCGGATGGCTCCATTCCCGGCCTAATATTCACGTGACATTATGGCGTCACGGACTGCAATAGTGTCCCATGATTTGGCCAATGAGAATGCTGAGAGAGGAGTTATAGGCGGGCCTGACGCCTGTGGCGCGATCGGGCAGGCAGTTATGACAACAGGAAGTTGTCTGGAGCCCCCCGCTGCTTGCACCGCTATCTACGCTGCAGCCGGTATTTTGGTGTCACAGCCTGCAGCTTCTCTTTAGATGGCGCAATTCAGTACCCGCAGCCTCATGACGCTGGTGGCCAGGATCGTGGCTTGCCAAACTGTCAGAAGACTTAGGTAATTATTACCCTATATTTATTTCTCTGTCTGACCAGAGGCAGGCTGCGTAGTGGTGTGTGCCGCGGCGGGGCTGGGAAATGCTCCTGGAAGGGTCCAACCGCTCACCTGACAGACAGTGAGTGGAGTTAGTAAATTTTGGTAGCAGTCACTAAAGTTCTTCAAAATATGATTAAAGTGAACTGTATCCCAAAGGTGCGACCGCCCATTATGTGTGCACTCGATTCAAAGGAAAGGGGGGGCAAGTTTACACAGCCATGGCAGTATGGGCTGGAACACTGGTACTCATTACTTCGCTGTGACAGTCCCCGTAGCTCTGCGGGTAACATCTTCTCTAATGCAATCTCTTGAAGAGTGCCATACGGTACTGGCCGAGTGAGCAGTGAGTCATGTTCTGACCTGAGGGGGAAGGGGAAAAACAGAGGTGTAAGGGTGCACCCGCTGGAAAGGCTTTGCTGCTTTCAATTCCACAAAGCCTTTATGACCATTCAGGGCTGCACGAGCCACCACTGGGAGCCCCAGCAGTGACTGAACTTCTGGAAAGCTAAAGTCGACCAATGTGGCCTTCCCTTGAGAGGCTGGGACAAGAACCCACGCAGAAGGCAATGTCGAATTTTAATTTCGCCATTGCTGGTCGATATGCATGAACGTGTTTGTGCTTTCAGTTCTTACAAGGTTTAGGTTTAAAACTAGCGTGACCACCTCATTCTGAGAGTATAAGCGCTGCTCCTAACCTACAGATTATTGCTAATGTTTTCATCTAATTAGTTCACTGGAAGACATAGGTGCAGGAAGTATTGGGGTGCTGCGGCACCCCCGATATAACCATTCTTGACTTAAGAAGGTGAATGAGCATTATCTTGTCACGTTTACTGTGTGTTAAAAGACAGCAGGCCAACAGTGTAAGACAATCTCATTTAACAAATTGCTGCTTATACTTTTAACATGGGCCCCCATGACTGGTCGGCATTGGTGTGGGCAGTGTCCGGGTGTGAGGTACAGGCAGAGTACATTTTACTGCATATAACATAACGGGGGCACTCACTTTAAAATGAAAGACAATTTAAATATTCAGTATGAAAGACATTCTTTTACATAACAAAGCCTTTACCTTTTCCAGCACGGAATGTGTTGTTTTTTTATCACAGCCACCATACTACATAGAAGAAAATGAATGTTATCGGCTGTTTTTTATTTTGTTTTACATCTGGAATGTCATGTCATTCGGAAGGTTATGAAGTATTACGTGTGTTACAGTCAAGTGCTGGCTGCAGCGCTGCCCTGTTCTTCGTGACGTTTATCTGTACTTTTAGTTAACGTTTTTAATAGCACTAATGTGCACACTGGTATTGTTGTGAGCATGGAAGATGAAACTTACTACTAGTAACAAGTAGCCTGCTTGGGGCCAGAGCACTCTATGTTTCATGTTGGTTAGTGCCCTTCCATTTCTAGTGCTTTGTAGCTTTATTAAGACCTTGTTTCTGGTTGCTCAAATGGATCTAATTTCTGATATTTATATGTTTCCCTCATCTTCATTGCTTGATTTTTGTTTGCGAGAAAGTGTCACTCATAGTCGTTGAATGTCACTCATAGTTACAGTGAAATTATGAAAATGTCACACATAAGCAATCTGAAACCTTGGCAGCTTTGCCAGTCTTGCCCTATCTCGACGACTGCCTGTTGAAGGCGAGCTTGCCCCAGGCTGTCGTCTCCCACCTCCAGACTACGGCGGACCTCCTGCATTCGCTGGGGTTCACCATCAACGTGCCAAAGTCGCACCTGATTCCCTCTCAGAAGCTCCTTCTCATCGGAGCGGTTCTGGACACGGCGCAGTTTCGGGCTTATCCTCCCGAACAGCGAGTCCGGGATATTCGGGCTATGATTCCGATCTTTCAGCCTCTATCCCGGCTTTCGGTCAGAATGACCCTGAGGCTGCTGGGCCTCATGGCGTCCTGCATCCTGCTGGTGGACTATGCCAGGTGGCATATGCGGGCTCTGCAGTGGGGCCTGAAGTTCCAGTGGGCACAGCATCGGAGGAATCTTTCCGATTGCGTCCAGATCTCAGAGGGCACTGTACGCCAATTGCAGTGGTGGCTAACGAACTAGAATTGGGTCAACGCAGATCCCTCTCCCTTCCCCAACCAGGGTTCACAATGGTGACGGATGCATCACTTCTGGGGTGGGGGGGCGGAGATCGGAGGCCTCTGGTCATCGGCGGAGTCCTGGCTCTAAATCAACCTTCTGGAGCTCCGGGTGATTCGTCTTGCAATGAAGGCATTCCTTTCTTCTGTCAAAGGAGGAGTAGTGCAGGTGTTCACAGACAACACCTCTGCCATGTGGTACTGCAACAAACAGGGCGGATGGGGTCGTGGACCCTATGTCAAGAGGCTCCTTGCCTTTGGACGTGGCTGGAACATCAGGGCATGTCCCTGGTGGTTCAACACCTGGAAGGTTCTCTGAACGCCAGTGCGTACGAACTAGGCCGCCTGTGCATGATGGATCACGAATGGCGTCTTCACTCGGAGGTGGTGCAAGGTCTTTTTCAGCAGTGGGGAGAGCCTTGGTTAGATCTATTCGCCACCGAAGAGAATGCGCAATGTCAGCAGTTCTGTGCGTTGAAATTTCCAAGGTGGCACTCGCTAGGCGACGCTTTTTATCGCGAGTGGAGTTGCGGTCTACTATACGCCTTTCCGCCTATACCACTTCTGCCCAAAGTGCTGAAGAAGATCAAGCGCGACCGGGCCCAAGTCATTTTTGTGGCTCCGGACTGGGCACGAAGAGTCTGGTCTCCCGAGCTCTTGAACATGGCCATCGATCCTCCGATCAGACTGCCCCTTCGGGAGGATCTTCTGTCACAGCAGCAGCGGACGGTCCTCCACCTGAACCTGTCCAGCCTCCACCTCCTTACGTGGAGATTGAGCGGTGACAGTCGACAGCTTTCGACCTTCCTCCCGAAGTCTGTAACGTTATCTTGGCAGCCAGGCGTCCCTCCACCAAAACAGTATGCGCCTATAGATGGAACAAATTTGTGGCATGGTGCACAGCAAAGGCTGTGGATCCCCTTTCTGCTCCTCTTTCAGAGGTTCTCCTCTTCATTCTTTCATTGGCCCAGCAGGGCTCTGCTCTGGGCACTCTCAAGGGCTATCTTTCGGCCATTTCGGCCATTCTTCGCCTTCCAGATCAACTTTCTCTTTTCAAGTCCCCTATTGTAAACCGTTTCCTTAAGGGCATTACTCACCTGTTTCCTCCTATTCCTTTCGTAATGCCCCAGTGGGACTTGAAACTTGTTCTGACTTACCTTATGTGCGCTCCTTTCGAGCCGCTACATAACTGTCCTCTCAGACTTTTGACAATCAAAACTTCCTTTTTGGTTGCCATCACCTCTGCTCGCAGGGTGAGTGAGCTTCAGGCTCTTTCTTCGAAACCTCCTTTCCTGGCTGTTCATCCGGACAAGGTTGTCCTTCGCACTAGGCCTTTCTTTCTTCCCATAGTTGTTACCTCTTTCCATATAGGACAGACTATCACTTTGCCCAACTTCTTCCCCCATCCTTCTAAAGAAGAGGAGAGGCTTCACCATCTGGATCCAAAACATGCGCTTTCATTCTATCTGGATCACACAAAACAATTCCGGGTGGATGATCAGCTCTTTGTTGGCTATGTGGGCGCCAAGAAAGGTCGGGCCGTGCAAAAGCGGACCATCTCTCGATGGGTCGTTCTTTGCATCAAAATTTGTTATTCCTTAGCGAAAAAGGAACCTCCAGTAGGGTTGCGCGCCCATTCCACCAGGGCGACCGCAGCCACTACCACTTTGGGACGTGGAGTCCCCCTTCATGACATCTGCCAGGCAGCCACGTGGGCTTCATTGCACACGTTCACCAAACATTACTGCCTGGACAGCCAAGTCCGGAGGGACGGCTTCTTTGGCCGTTCAGTTCTTCAGGACTTTCTGGTGTGAACTTAGTTCGCAGACCCACCTCCGGGGTTGGTATTGCTGGGGTATCTATTCTAAAGTAAGGAATCCATAACTAATGGTCTCTTTCAGATGAACAAGTTACTTACCTTCGGTAACAATATATCTGTAAGAGACATATATTAGTTATGGATTCCTTACCGCCCCACACATCCTCCCCGTTCTGCGAACTGACTTCTAGGGTAAGGGACTTCCTTTCAGGGCCCTAGTTTTGTGCACCAGTGGTCAGTGTCTTGCATGGCTCTGCGCTTCTGACGTGGAATATCGTGTAAAGAACGGACGTCAGCGCGCAGTGGCGGCATCTTAGTAGATACCGCAACGTCATTCTGGCGATCACGACGCCAATGACGAACGCGGAGTCGACCAACGCCACCTACTGACACGCAAGGGTACTGCTGAAGAAAAATTCTCCGGATCCAGTCTGACGCCTGGGGGTAATTCTAAGGTAAGGAATCCATAACTAATATATGTCTCTTACAGATATATCGTTACCGAAGGTAAGTTACTTGTTCTTCAAGGCAGCAAGTAGCTTATTATGTGCATAGGTGCAATTAATCTCAAACCACTTAGCAGGTGGCTTATGGCCCATATTAGTTGGGGCCAGAAGGAGGTCATATACTGCTCCACATATCTTATCAAAACTATTGAGAAGCACAGGACCCCAGCCCTGTGTATGATCATCTGATAAACTAAAAAATCTGGGTATGTAGAGGCTACTAATTGTGCTAAAAAAGAAGGTTCATCGACCTTAGACCAACCTTGATCACCCCGCAATTCCTAGAAAATGATAAGGAGGAGGATGGACCACTGTAAGTATTCTAGAAACCAGTGAGCCATGTAGAGAAAGAGACAAAAGTCTATGGTCGCTTACAGGGTAATCATCAAGATTATAATCCAAAACCCAATCTCTTAACCCCTTCGCTGCTAGGTAATAACAGTTGCTCTACAATTCTGTGTTACCCTAAGTCTCCCGATAAAAATGGTACCTCACTTGTGTGGGTAGGCCTAGTGCCCGCGACAGGAAACGGCTCAAAACGCAACGTGGACACACTTTATTTTTACAGTGAAAACTGACCCTTTTTTTTGTAGAGTGCCGCGCTGTAGATTTTGAACCCTAGCTCTGCCGGCACCTAGGGAAACCTAGCAAACCTATACATTTTTGAAAACTATACACCCAAGGGAATCCAGGACGGGGTGACTTGACTGGCTCTCACCAGGTTCTATTACCCAGAATCCCTTGCAAACCTAAACATTTGTAAAAAAAAAAAAACACATTTTCCTCACATTTTTGTGGTGGAAAGTTATGGAATCTGCGTGGATCCACAAAATTCCCCCGACCCCACGTTCTCCTAAGTCTTCCGAGAAAAATGGTACCTCACTTGTGTGGGTAGGCCTAGTGCCCGCGACAGCAAACGGCCCAAAACGCAACGTGGACACCACACATTTTCATGGTGAAAACTGACCCTTTTTTTGCAAAGTGCCTAGCTGTAGATTTTGAACCCTAGCTCTGCCGGCACCTAGGGAAAGCTAGCAAACCTATACATTTTGAAAACTAGACAACCGGGGGATTCCAGGGAGGTATGGCTTGCGTGGGAGGGGCGGAGCTTGCTCGCGACCAAGATGGCCGCTTGAGCCTTGCGCTCCGTGTAGCCGTCGATACTATCCTGCATTTATCCGGCAACACATTGCATCCCTTCTTGACTGGCTCTCACCAGGTTCTGTTACCCAGAATCCCTTGCAAACCTAAAAATTTGTCCAAAAAAACACATTTTCCTCACATTTCTGTGATGGAAAGTTCTGGAATCTGCGTGGATCCACAAAATTCCACCCACCCTGCGTTCCCCAAAGTCTTCCGAGAAAAATGGTACCTCACTTGTGTGGGTAGGCCTAGTGCCCGCGACAGGAAACGGCCCAAAACGCAACGTCGACACACCACATTTTCACAGTGAAAACTGACCCTTTTTTTGCAAAGTGCCCAGCTGTAGATTTTGAACCCTAGCTCTGCCGGCACCTAGGGAAAGCTAGCAAACCTATACATTTTTGAAAACTAGACACCCGGGGGATTCCAGGGAGGTATGGCTTGCGTGGGAGGGGCGGAGCTTGCTCGCGACCAAGATGGCCGCTTGAGCCTTGCGCTCCGTGTAGCCGTCGATACTATCCTGCATTTATCCGGCAACACATTGCATCCCTTCTACCTCCGAGCGGAGATTTGGACACCGGAACCGGCTCGCTGCACGGGAAGCTTTCTTTGGGGCTTCTCGGACGTACTGGGCCGGAGTTGTGGCTCGGGCGAACTGGCTGGAGACTAGGCCTGTGATCCCTGGCCTGGAGTGCTGTGGGGGGCGGAATCCTGACGTCTGGTGTGCAGCGCGGCGCTTTGCTGCTTAGCGGCCCTGGGTGAACCTCGCCAGCCTGCCGCGCTCTGCTGAAGACGACGAGCTCTTTGGGGCACTGTGACAGGAGCGGCCGAGGCTGTGAGCGGCAGAGGCGAAGCAGCGCAGGTGGAGGCGCTCCTGCTGAGGCGACCGCCGGTGACCCCCCCCGTTTGTATCCTCGGAGGCAGAAACTGTGACACGTCGCGGCTCTCTCCTGGAGACAGAGCGGATCCGGGGAGCCAGGTGCAGCTTGGGTGACCCAACAAACTTTGTGGTAGGTGCTTGGGGAGCGGCACCTTGGTTGGGGCACACATCGCGGGGTACCTTCCCTTGTAGTGCGGCTGAGGGGACAGCGTGCTCCCGCGGGGCCCAATGGTGTGTGCAGCGGTTACTGTAGCGGTACCCCCGACCCCCACCACTGGGATTGTGCTCGGCGGAGCGACGCCCGCCATGGATTGATGCCTGTGGCCGGAGCTCGGCTGAAGTATTTCCTGCCACGAGGGGGTGGGGAACGTCCCTCCCGCCGCCCCCTGTGAACCCCAGGGGCCGATGTCCTGCGGGCGACGGTGTCCCGTGTGAGGGCGCAGTGCAGGGATCGGAGGTGCATTGGCGGAAGGAGCGGCTGATTTGGCCTGGATCTATACTCTTGAGAGAGGCTATTGGCAAGCGCCACGAGCTGGGGTGCCGCGCGGTAAGTGCGCTTTGGACCAACGGCGGCACACATCGCAGGAGCTGGCTCCCTGCACAGCGAGAACACTTTGGAGCACATTGAGCCACATATCACCCAGTGTCTTGGGGGATCCGGGTGGGAGTGTGACCCCCCCCCCCGCCTGCAGGGGCTAGTCTGGTTGGACTTTTCATAAGGAGTCGTCTGCCCCCGAGATTGGAGGTTGTGGTTTCACGACGCTGGGTGCGCATCGCGGGGGTGTCGAGCTTGCTGGAGTTGGGGTGTCACCGCAGCGTAGTGTGGGGCCCCCCCTGACTGGAGCGCTCACTTGCTTTTCATCATGGGTAGAGTGGACAGGGCCCAACCGAAACTCTCCTTCGAGAAGCAGCGATCGAAATCGCATGACGCCACCACCGTAGAGGCCTCCGGAACACACACTTCTGAGGAAGATGACCCGAATATGGACATCCGCAAGCTGCTCCTCTCTATGGAAAAAGGTTTGCAAAGTGGCATCGCCACCTTAGGTACGAAAATGGATGCCCTCACCTATAGGATGGATAGGATGGCGGAACGGATGGATAAACACTCGGAACGTCTCGACATGTCGGAGAGGAGACTCACGGAGGTTGAGGAAGCGCACACCACGCTAGACTCGGAACACAAGCAGTTGGGGAGAGTGATGCGCGTCCTACAAGATAAAACAGAGGACTTGGAGGCCCGTTCGAGACGCTGCAACCTCAGAATCACTGGCCTACCGGAGACGACCTCCACGGGAAACATGGAACAGTTTATTGAAAGGCTATTGATCACGTTGTTGAGGGAAGGCGTTTTCTCTAGCATGTTCGTGGTGGAGAGAGCCCATCGCTCCCTGGGCCAGCGTCCGCCCACGGGGGCTCCACCCAGACCAATTATTGCGAAGCTGCTTAACTATCGCGACTGTTATGTCGCGCTCCGGCTGGGACGTGAAAAGCAGGTGTTGACTTACGAAGGCTCTACAATTTCACTAGATCCAGACTTCACAGCCCGGGTACAGGAGGCGCGCAGACAATTTGCCCCTATGAAAAAACAGCTTCGAGAATTGGAACTGGACTACGCCATGCTGTATCCTGCCAAATTGCAAGTCAACAGACCGGGTTGGTCTCACATTTTCACGGACCCGAAGGTTCTCCAGAAGGCCCTTAAAAGTTGGTCCAGAGAGAAACGTGGCACCCCGGATCAGCATCTGCTGAGCGAGGCGGCTGGAGGGTCGATGGAGGACCAGGACTGATGCAGTAGCGCACCAGCTAGCCGATGAGTATTATGGGGAGCTTGGTATGATGTGGGGGAGGGAGGGCAGAAAGATGGACTGCCGCCTTATTGCTGATTTGACGTCTAATTGAACTCGGCTGTACTTTGTAAGTTCCTTACTGTAAGATGGTGGATGGGAAAGTAGCTCTCGCACAGGGAGGCACTTAGTCGATGTCTCACGCTCCACAGCACATGTCGGGTGATGGTTACAGTGTTAATTCTCTGGGGGTTTGGGCGCTATTTGGGAGAGAGAGTTGGTTTCGGTGGCATGGCGCTTTATTACACTATTAGGGGGGGGGTGGTGGATGGTGCTGCACCATATAGTTGATGGCACACGAGAGGCGGGGCAGCTGAACTGGGGGGTTGTTATATTTCACTTCTTCCTCTTTTTTCCTTCTTGCATCATTACTTTGTAGCTTCTGGTTGGCTTGCAACCTCTGCCCACGCATGCTACACACCAGGGTTGTCATTTTGGGTGGGGGGAGGGCTGAGGGGGAAGGAGTGCGGGTGATCTGGGCTAATGCGCAACCGTGTTGGGGTAGGTCTGCTGTGGGTGGGGGGGGAAGGGTTGGGGTGATGTTCGATTGTGTTGTTTGGTTGTGTTTTTTTTTTTTTTTTTTGCACAAGTTACACTAAAGATGTGCGTGCAAGTCAGTTCCGGAATCTATAGGGACTGTCACATACATTATGACGACACCTAGCGTGGTTAGTGCTCCTAAGCAGAACGACTCCCTGCGTACTTAGTCGTGGAATGTACGGGGACTCAATGACTTCCGTAAACTGCGTAAGGTGCTGCATTATTTGCGTAGGCAGAACATAGATTTGGCCTTACTGCAGGAGAGACACCTCCCCCAGTCTAGTGCATTGTTGCGTGGTAGGGGCATGCTGGGAAATGTCCATTCCTCAGGTTTTACGTCACATGCTCGGGGGTACTGACATGGGTTAATCCTAGATCCGATTACGCACTCGAACAGCTACATTCCGACATTGAAGGTCGATACGTGATCTCCAGATGCCGGGGCAGGGGCTTGGATCTGGTTATAGTGAACATATATGGTCCTAATTTTGATTGCCCTGATTTTTTCGTGTCATTAGCCAACTTGGCGTACAGTTCCTTTGGGGGGGAGACTTTAATCTGGTAAGAAACCCTGAACTGGATAGGTCTGCTGGGTCTCTGAGGAAGCCGGCCGCTGCGGCGCGTGCGCTGGAGGGCATACTGGTTGGAAGGGGCCTCTGCGACGTGTGGCGTAGTCGCTACCCCGCCGAGGGAGGTTACACGCACTATTCGGCGTATTATAATTTGCACACCCGAATAGATTACTGGTTGGCCACCGATTCACTAGCGGAACAAGTTCGTTGCTGTCGGGTTCTCCCTCGTACGCTTTCGGATCATTCTCCGCTGTTATTGATCCTGGCCACGCCTAAGAAAACTATACCGCCATTCATATGGCGTTTCCCTCCCTATTCACTGCTAGACCCCGTTTTTAAGGAGGAACTTGCTGAAGCCATAGAGACATTTTTTGCAACTAATATTGGGTCAGTGGATAGTTTTCAGACCGTCTGGGAGGCGTTCAAAGTGTATATACGCGGGGTGGCAATGGCTAAACATTCGGGCGTCCTACGGTCGATCCGGCAGAGACTTGCGGACCTAGAGCAGAAACTGGGTGACTTGGAGCAGCGTCAGGTCGCGGGTGCAAACGAAGAGCTCGCTAACGAGTTGAAAGCCACATTAGCTGAGTATCATGATGTTGCTGATAGGGAAGTTAGGCACCTGGGCAAGTACGCAACAGCTCGCACTTGCGGTGAGGGGGACCGGCCGGGCTCGGTACTGGCGAAGATTTTGAAGGATAAGCGTAACAGATTGTCGATAAGTGAGATAAGATCTGCGGAGGGAGTAATGCTAACGGACGACGTAGCCATCGCGGATAGGTTCAAACGGTATTATGCGGAATTATATTCCTCACGTTCGGCAGGCTCGGAGGCTGAAATTCTTGAGTACTTAGAACATATCAAATTGCCCTTCCTCACTAATGCGCACAGGGAGTTCCTTATGCGCCCAATAGAAAAAGAAGAAATAACGGAAGCCCTGGCGGGAATGAAAACTGCTAGCGCCCCGGGGGCTGACGGTCTCACGGTTGGCTTCTACAAAGCGTTCCTTGGGCTACTGCTCCCTCACTTGTCTGTGTTATTCGAGGATATGTGTGTTTCAGGCGTGATGCCCCCCTCCATGAGGGAGGCGCTGATAGTTACCATTCTTAAACCCGGCAAACCCCAGGAGGAATGCAGCTGTTAAATGTTGATACTAAGATTTTCGCTAAAATTCTGGCCAATCGCCTGGCCCCCCTATCTTCATCCCTGGTGGCACCAGAGCAGGCGGGGTTCATCCCCGACAGGAATTTGACGTATAATTTACGCACGGTGTTTGGCTCCATACAACACGTCAGACGGGACTCTAAAGTAGTGGCGGTCTTCCTCGATATGGAAAAGGCCTTTGACTCTGTGGAGTGGCCTTTCATGCGACAGGTGTTGACCAGGATGGGTCTGGGTGAAGTCTTTCTACAGCTGATCGGTATTTTGTACAATACCCCCACGGCGCGGGTCCGGCTGGGCAATCTGGTCACGGATTCCTTCTCTATCACCAGGGGGACTAGACAGGGCTGTCCCCTATCTCCCATATTGTACGCTCTGGTCGCTGAGCCCCTTGCTTGTGCGCTCAGAGAGTATCATGGACATAGGGGCATTCACTTTAGGAATTT
The DNA here is from genome assembly GCA_963921515.1 of Calotriton arnoldi. Classification (NCBI taxonomy): domain Eukaryota; kingdom Metazoa; phylum Chordata; class Amphibia; order Caudata; family Salamandridae; genus Calotriton; species Calotriton arnoldi. The sequence continues at coordinate 2,452,066 of CAWUFW010000960.1, forward strand.
TAAGATAGTAGTGTCTACATATGCGGATGACACTTTACTGTACGTGCGTGACCCGGAGCGTAACCTGTCCTCGGTACTCAGGGAGGTGGTGCACTTTGGCGCGCTATCGGGCCTACATGTCAACTGGTCCAAATCTATTGTTTTCCCGCTCACCCCTGTTACGGCCAATTTCGAGATGGACTACCCGTTACAGTGGACCACTGACTCGATTCGATACCTGGGGATCCGTCTTCACACAGATTCAGCGATTGTGTTCCAGGAGAACTATGGTGTTGCCATAGATAAACTGGAAGACGACGTTGACACCTGGATTCGGTTGCCGTTGTCGTTAGTCGGCCGTGTGTCCATTATGAAAATGGTGGTGCTTCCGAGGTTTTTGTTTCTTTTTACTAACATTCCCATAGTCCTACCGCGTTCCTTTTTCAATCGGGTTACCCAATCTATGATCAAACTGGCCTGGGCGGGTAAGCAGGCGCGTGTACAATGGCGTATACTTACCTTGCCATACCACATGGGGGGGTCTGGGGGCTCCTGATCTAGAGTTATATTACAGAGCAGCGCAGAGTGCTCTCGCCCACCATTGGATACACGGTGAATCTGATGTGCCATTCCTCCGTATCGAAAGATTAATTGCAGGCCCGCTCCCCCTCCCAGCCATGCTATTTGAGCACCCGGACCGGAGGACAGGAATCCTTGACTCCATCAACTCGATACGACACGCCTGGCACAGCCTATTGCAGCAGCAGGCGGGAGCTCTGCTGTATTCCCCCTCCATGCCGATCGAATGGGTATTATGGATAGGCCCCTGTAGAGATGGCGGGGTTGTACGAGCGCTACATGAGCTAAATATTGTTACGGCGGGGGATCTGTTTCAGGAAGGGGTGGTCAAGACGTGGACTCAGTTTGCGGGGACAATAGCCACTACCACTCTTTTGCAACAATTTCAGTTCTATAGAGTGCGCGGGGCTCTGCGTGAATTGTTGGGGGGAGACTTGTGTGAACCCCCAGACGTGCCAGAATTGTCTTATGTAATAAAAGCCGACTCACCCCGTAAGGTGGTCACTATCATATATAAACTGGCTATGTCTCATAGAGCCAACAAATATACAAAGGCCCGGCTGGCTTGGCAGAGAGATTTGCAGGTCGCCATTGATGATGATATGTGGAAATATTGTTGCACTAGCATTAGGCGCATTTCTCTGCACGGCAGGCATAGATTAATACACTTCAAATTTATCAACAGAATCTATTACACCCCAGAGAGGCTCCATAGATACGGACTTAGGGAGGACGCGTTATGCGACCGATGCAGGGCGCACCCGGCGGACTTTATGCACCTAGCATGGCAGTGTCCAGGGGTATACAATTATTGGGAGGCCATTTTCCGCGAGTTGAGCGCCGTAGTGGACAGGGAAATCGCTCCGAGTCCTGTGCTTGCCCTTATGGGATACTCTAAGACACTCCCTAAAGCGTTGCGCAGATTGTTGGATATGGGGCTCCTCATAGCAAAGCGCAGGGTGGCAATGTCCTGGATGAAAGGCCCCGTTCCCACTGTTGCACAATGGTCGCACGACATGCTTTACTGCTGCACTCAATCGGAGGCCTATAGCGAGCTGCTCCCACCTCGTAGCAGACCTAAAAACTTCTGGGGGCTATACGCAGCCTATAACCTTACTAGGGGGGCGGCGCCTAATGAGGAGGCCTCGGCAGAAGCGGATGGGGGGACTTAGTATTATATTAATAACTGCTTATACGTGAATGGGGGGTTGACAGTGCGGTTACTTTTCATATGTGACCAGAAGGATGGGCTGCCTCACGGGCCCCAGCAGCTGGTCTAGGCGGGCCCCGTGGGAAGTTTTGTAAAGGAAGCAATTTGGGGAGTCGCGGGTTCAATGGCTTAATATTGCAGCAATAATCGCTGGGTGTTAGATAGGGCTAAAATACACTCTGACTGCTGCGCACACCGATTTTTACAATACAGTGATTTTTGTGCATTTTTTGTTTGATTTTGTTGGTCATGCATAGCATTGAAGGTTAGTTTTACGCTGCCTGCCCCTTGGGTTGTTGGCCACAAAGCTGTGTCTAAAACTCTTTCGTTACAATGCCGCCGGCCCCAGGGTTGTAGGCGAGTGGCTGTGTATGATTGCATATTTCTTATGAAATAAAAATTTCAACAAAAAAAAAAGGTATGGCTTGCGTGATCCCCCAACGTTTTCTTACCCAGAATCCCCTGCAAACCTCAAATTTAGCTGAAAAAAATCACTTTTTCCACACATTTTTGTGTTGGAAAGTTGTGGCATCACCGGGCTGACATAAATTTCCTACTACCCAGCGTTCCCCCAGGTGTCCCGATAAAAATGGTGCCTCACTCGTGTGGGAGGCCCAAGTACCCGCGACAGGCAAGAGCCCAAAACGTATTGAGGCGACATCAAAATTGCCCATCACAAAACGACCTGGTTTTGCAAGGGGGGTCACCTGGGTTTTTGGCCCCGTGCTCGGCGGCCAGCTAGGGAAACCTACAAAACACACACATTTCTGAAAACTAGACACCCGGTGGATTCCAGGGAGGTATGGCTTGCGTGGATCTCCCAACGTTTTCTTACCCAGAATCCCCAGCAAACCTCAAATTTAGCTGAAAAAATCACTTTTTCCACACATTTTTGTGTGGGAAAGTTGTGGCATCACCGGGCTGACACAAATTTCCTACCACCCAGCGTTCCCCCAGGTCTCCTGATAAAAATGGTGCCTCACTCGTAGGGGAGGCCCAAGTACCCGCGACAGGCAAGGGCCCAAAACGTATTGAGGCAACATCAAAATTGCCTATCACAACTGGGACCGGTTTCGGGTTCATAACCCTCATCAGCCAGGCTATCTTGAATCCAGTGGCAAAGTGAGCAAGGGACCCACGTCTGGGCATACCCTGCCAACTTAGGGCGAACAAAGCGATACCAAAGAGGATGATGGACGGAGCGTTTGAGAAAATCAAACACTCACCCCCAGTCAACTGTTCTGGGTTTAATCCATCATCATTCTTTAGCTCACTCCACCACCCCAGTTCAGACATGGCCATATGCAAATCAGTCTGACCCTGTGCCTCATGGGAACAGTCCAGCCCGAACTGCCAAGCCATGTCTTCCCTGGACCGGAAACAAGCATCCTGGGACTGGTTTCGGGTTCATAACCCTCATCAGCCAGGCTATTTTGAATCCAGTGGCAAAGTGAGCAAGGGACCCACGTCTGGGCATACTGTTCCCATGAGGCACAGGGTCAGACTGATTTGCATATGGCCATGTCTGAACTGGGGTGGTGGAGTGAGCTAAAGAATGATGATGGATTAAACCCAGATCAGTTGACTGGGGGTGAGTGTTTGATTAGCTCAAGCGCTCCGTCCATCATCCCCTTTGGTATCGCTTTGTTCGCCTTAAGTTGGCAGGGTATGCCCAGACGTGGGTCCCTTGCTCACTTTGCCACTGGATTCAAGCTAGCCTGGCTGATGACGGCTGAATAGCCAGAAACCGGTCCCAGGATGCTTGTTTCCGGTCCAGGGAAGACATGGCTTGACAGTTCGGGTTGGACTGTTCCCATGAGGCACAGGGTCAGACTGATTTGCATATGGCCATGTCTGAACTGGGGTGGTGGAGTGAGCTAAAGAATGATGATGGATTAAACCCAGATCAGTTGACTGAGGGTGAGTGTTTGATTTGCTCAAACGCTCCGTCCATCATCCCCTTTGGTATCGCTTTGTTCGCCCTAAGTTGGCAGGGTATGCCCAGACGTGGGTCCCTTGCTCACTTTGCCACTGGATTCAAGATAGCCTGGCTGATGAGGGTTATGAACCCGAAACCGGTCCCAGGATGCTTGTTTCCGGTCCAGGGAAGACATGGCTTGGCAGTTCGGGCTGGACTGTTCCCATGAGGCACAGGGTCAGACTGATTTGCATATGGCCATGTCTGAACTGGGGTGGTGGAGTGAGCTAAAGAATGATGATGGATTAAACCCAGATCAGTTGACTGGGGGTGAGTGTTTGATTTGCTCAAACGCTCCGTCCATCATCCCCTTTGGTATCACACCGAAGTGGCCTCAAGCCAACGTGGAGGTAGAGAGGTTTGTAAGGACACTCATTAAGGTCATTCTCAATGCTGTAGCAGAGGCCAGGAATGTGAAGAGCTCAATTTATACCTTTCTACTTTAATATCGGTAGACACCTCACTCCACCACTGGCAAAGGCCCGAGCAGGCTGTATTTTGCTCGAACATTGACAGACACCATTCTCCCACCACCCTCTCTGGGCGGATCAGCCAATCCCCTGAACCGCTCTGACTCCCAGTGAGCCCGCAACAAAAAATATGCCTCACTCAGGCGGCGTACCAAGTGTCACAACCTCCATGTAGGAGATCGAGTCCTGGTTAAAGATCATCATCCAAGGGGAAGTTCCATTTGCCTTTTGAAGCGCAACCCTGAACAAGCACAAACATCAAAGGCACCATAGTAAAGGCCGTAAAGGGAACTGAGACGGTCACCTGGAACATCTCCCAATTCAAAAGAGCACCCCTGCCCTGAATGAGATGTTGTCAGATGTCAACGCCATGGACTGCCCATCTGGGAGCAGCCCTCCCAGTATTAATGGGACCACCGAAATGGTTACCAATGACACCCTGGCCGTTGACGGGTTGCCTCCAACTCTGCCAGCACTGAAAGCAGTGGTGCCGTCTCCAAGAAGACTAATCCTTAGTGCATTCAGACCACGCAGAACTGAGGACGACACCCAGATGCCCATCTAGAGGAATGGCAGTGGCAGATATCACTTGAGGTCGAGCCCAGATCCATCTCAATGGTACGCAGATTACCTGGCTGACTGAGAGAGAGAAGACAAAACCACCACCCAGAGCGTCAGGTGAATGCATTGTTTTGTTATGCCTGTCTTACAATTTCATATGACTGAGTGTCATGAATGTTCAGTTTGTTGCTCATGTGTTTTATTCTGTGCTAAGGGAGGGATGTAGTGTTGAGCATCACCATGCCGAGTGCCCGCAGGGGGTAGGGGGTTGAGTATTCCCCCAGGAGCGTGCTGTGGTTCAACCTGACGCGTTGCGTAAGAGGTTAATAAATTGGAGCCCAGGATACGGGCATTGTCAGTTTTAAGGCTACTATGCCAGTAGTGAGTACGCCTTAGCTTTTTTTTTTTACTTTGCCCACCTGCGCCACACGACAGGCAGTACTTCTAATGCGTTTTGTGACAGTTTTTTTGCAGAGAAGCAGCAGAAATCAGGGTTCCCTTAACAAGGTTAAGGTTTAAAGGTGTACTCTGAATGGAGCATCCTTTTTTCCCTAACTGAGGCTGTTGTACCAGTACCCAATGTCTAGGTTCAGTGCCTGATGATTTGGCATGCCTCCCGACATCAGTATACACCTTCATTATGATCTTCACACAGTAATCAGCTTTGGATTGAACCTGGGGAAGCATAGTTTGGAGAGCATGATCAAGCATCGACTCAAAAGGGAGCTATGTGGAGCTCCACAATAGCATCACGGAACCTGGCGAAGTACTTGATGCATTAAGATTTGCCCAATTATGCCATGCAACCTGTTTTCTTAATGGTTGCCATATACCTTTCAGCCACTGCTTTAGTTCCAGGCCACAGAATGGCGTGCTATTTTTATGATTTAAATGTAAACACTGCATGACTCGTCAAAACTCTCCACCTCCAAATTTAAGGTCCATTGTCAGACTTTAGTGTAGAGGATATGACTTACTCTGCAAATCGTTAAAAATAGGACATACTGCCATGGTCGACGTGGACGATGTTTGTCGCACAATTCGGAAACAAGAGTAGTCGATTAAAGCAAGATAATATTGTTCATACTCCAAAGGTCCATGCAAATTTATTGCTGCAGTAAACTAGATAACATCTGAAATATCAGACATTCCTAATTTCTAGGGCAGGGTATATTTTCCTGTGCATTGGCAAAGATGGCATGACTGATTTAAATTCCCAAACAACAAATCGAGGTCAGAAAATATTTTCTTCGTGAACACAATGCCCATACTGTTGTCAAGTGCAATGTCATCATTTTCCATAATGAATGATGGTTTATTATTTGAGTTCCTCTTAAGAATAGGCCTTCCACTGAGTGAGTGTACCTTGAACTTGTTTTAAAGCTTGCCCACCACTCGGTCAGTCAAAAATCCTTTTATTTCAGTTCAGCATAAAACCACAAAGGTACAAATAAATAAATACAATTGAATTGATAAAAACAATAAAAATCATCCCACACCATAGTAGTACCTCAGAAATATATAAATAAAATCAAATAAACAAACTGAATAAGAAAAAACTATGAATCCATAGACAGTCGTAGCTTAACAGCCCCTGTTAAAAAAAACAAGCAACAGAAAAACATATACTCTGAGGATAACATCTGCAAGAAAAGGAAGGCTGGCTCAACTTGTGTAAAATTCTGACCCCTAAGCAGTGGAACTATTAACCTAATCTCCAGCTGCTCATAAAACCCATAGAAGAAGATAAAATGTAGGGTATCCTGAGGAGAAAAAGAATTACACCCACAAGGGTCCATGCTTGTTGCCTGATGCTGGCCTTTAGGTACAGCAAGTAAATAATGAACCATGTTTAACCTAAATCTTAAACCTAATTAAGAAATATTGTTTATCAGGAATATTAACAAAGTGGCTTTTAACTGGGTGTGGTCCCTAACAGATGGTTTCCTGAGCTCCTTCTCTTCTCTCTCTCAATCCTCTTGGTTTCGAAGAAATGAAGTTTGGTCCACTTCATATCAAATTTTGTGACACTCTCAGGATTGTCGAAGAGGTCCAGGCATCCAAGATCATAAAAGACTGATTTACCATAACTCAGCCAGCTGATCCTATATACCCTAATTTCAAGCAGTCCCTCAAGATGGCTTAGTTAAGTATTGTATCTGAAAGAGACACGTTAGTGACAGATTCCTTACCTTAGAATATCCCCAGGCGTCAGGCTGGATCCGGAAAGTTTTTGCGTAGCAGTACCCTTGCGCGTCGGTAGGCGGCGTCGTGCGGCTCCGCGTCCGTCGTCGGCGTCGTGATCGCCGGGATGACGTCGCGGGCAGTACTTAGACGCCGCCCCTGCGCGCTGACGTCAGTTCTTCTTTTTCCGCGCCAGTAAGCGCAGATCCGGGAAGAGCAGTGCCCTAGTCATTTTTTGACTAGACTTTTTTGGTGAATTTTTTCACTGTTTTCTTCCGAGTCTTTCCGACTCCGAGGTGTCGTTAGGGATGCCCGGCTTCAAGCCATGCGGCGCCTGTGGTCGGATGATGTCCATCACGGACCCGCACCAGGACTGTCTCTTTTGCCTCGGCCGGGACCACGACGTGAAGTCGTGCCTCGACTGCCGGGCCCTCCATCCGAAGGCTTTGCGAGAGCGGTCTCGAAAGCTGCTCGAGGTCCGGCAGTCGGCTCCGCGCCGCACCAAGCCCCGGTCGCGTGAGAGGTCGAGGGGTCGGACGCGGAGTCCTCGCCGGTCGTCCGGATCGAAGTCTTCGTCCTCCGGTAAGTCCAAACACAAGAAGTCGAAGAAACATCATCGTTCTAAGACTTCGCCTCGTCGGTCTCGCGACTCGGCTGAGGCTCCTCCCGGCACCGTCCCCGCCCCCGCGGCCCCGGACATGCCTGTGGAGCCGCCCCCGCAATACCCGTCGTTCCCGGGTTCGGGGGCGGATCCGGCCCAAGTACAGGAATTCCTGTCGGCCATGGCCCGCCTCTTCGGGCCTCAAGGTCCCTCCGGTGCGCCTTCGGGCCCCGCGGGCCCTGATGGGGTTGCTCCGACGTCGCCGACGACTCCGGTCCCGGCGTCGCTCGTGCCTCCGGCCTCGATCCCGGCTCCGGCCCCAGCCTCGATCCCTGCTCCGGTGGTGCCGCAACCCCCATCGACGGCGGTTGACCTAACCACGCCTCCGCCGATGTCCCCGGTGCCATTCTCGACGCCGCCCGGGGCTCCGGGCGGCGTCGTCCCCCCGTTCTCTCCGGCTCCGGACACGGAGCCGGACCGACGTCGCTCGACGCCGGTTCCGGCGCCGATGAGACCTTGGGTCCCAAATGTCCCTCCTCCTCCTTATTTTGAACCGGAGGAGGACCAGGAGGACTGGGAGGGGTCTGAGGACCCTCTGGCTGAACAATGCCAGTATGATGAGGACTGGGCAGAGGAACTAGGGGATGCCAGTGGTCTTGACACTTCCCCTGACACTGGCATGCTGTCTCCTCCAGTGGCTACGGAGGAGGGGGCCAATTTTGCAACGGTGTTGCGTAGGGCGGCTGGTGCATTACATCTCCAGCTCCCTACGGTGGCGGTCAAGACTAATCTCTTGACGGAAGTGCTTCAGCCGGCAGCCTCCTCCGCGGAGGCTGTGCTGCCGTTTAACGATGCACTCACTGACGTTCTTTTGGGCGTCTGGTCCAAGCCCAACACAGGGGCTCCTGTGGATAGGAACGTGTCCCGACGCCATCGCCCAGCTCCGGGCGACCCTGTGTTTCTCTCTGTCCACCCAACCCCAGAGAGCTTGGTTGTCCAAGCCTCAGCTTCCCAAACCGCCTTCCCTACCGCCCCTCCGGATAGGGAATCCAAACGCCTGGATCAATTTGGGAAGAAGGGTTTTTCTTCCTCCAGTGCTGGCTTGCGGTCCATCAACACCGCTTGTCTTTTGGGCCGATATACCCACTCCCTGTGGGATTCGGTGGCGGAGGTTTTGCCCCAGTGTTCTGAGGAGGTCCAGACACTGCTTTCCCGCGCCATTGCGGAAGGAAGGGATGCGGCCAAATACACCATACGTTGTGGGCTTGATACCGCCGACTCGCTGGGCAGATCTATTGCAACGACGGTGGCGCTGCGTCGCCACGCCTGGCTGAGAACAACTGGTTTCTCGGGTGATGTCCAGAATACACTCATGGACATGCCCTTTGATGGAGTCGGTCTTTTTGGTTCCAAAGCAGACCATGCGTTGGAGCGTTTTAAGGACTCACGGGCTACTGCCAAGTCCCTGGGCCTTTCCACTGTACGCCCTCCGCTCACCTCTGCTTTTCGCCCCTTTCGTGGTCACGGAAGGGGCGCCCAGTTACGTCAGCAGACCGGCCAACGGCCCGCGCAGCAAGCGTCTTCGCGTGGCCGAGGACGTGGATACCGCCGTGGCGGTTCGGGCAACCAGCGTGCGGGTCAGGCCACCACCCTCGCCCCGTCCGCGGCCTCCAAGCCCTCCTAGTCCCTCCTTTCAGGTGCACGGCACGCCAGTAGGGGGCAGGGTCCGCCATCACCTTCACCACTGGCGTGCCATCACCTCGGACAGGTGGGTCTTGGACATTGTCCGAAGGGGCTACTCCCTCCCCTTCGAGACCACCCCCCCAGCCATGCCACCTCAATTCCACCGCATGTCAGGGGATCACTTGGTGCTTCTGCAGAAGGAAGTCACGGCCCTCTTGGCCAAGAGGGCCATCGAGCATGTTCCGACCCCAGAAGTAGGGTGTGGTTGCTACTCCCACTACTTTCTGGTGCCCAAAAAGGACAAGGAGGACATGCGTCCTATCTTGGACCTCCGGAACGTCAATCGCTTCCTCCGGAAGGAGAAGTTCAAGATGCTCACCCTAGCTCAGGTCTTGACTGCCCTCGACCCTGGAGACTGGTTGGTAGCGTTGGACTTGCAGGACGCTTATTTCCACATCCCCGTCCTGCCGGCCCACCGGCGTTACCTTCGGTTCACGGTAGGCCCCGAGCATTTTCAGTTCACTGTGCTCCCCTTTGGCCTTACCAGTGCCCCTCGGGTGTTCACGAAAGTGATGGCGGTGGTCGCAGCTCATCTGCGCCGGGCAGGGGTTTCAGTCTTCCCCTACCTCGACGACTGGCTGCTGAAGGCGGGCTCGTCCCAGGCAGTCGTCTCCCACCTCCAGACTACGGCCGAACTCCTGCACTCGCTGGGGTTCTCCATCAATGTGCCGAAGTCGCATCTGATTCCTTCTCCACAGCTCCTTTTCATCGGAGCAGTTCTGGGCACGACGCAGTTTCGGGCCTATCCTCCCGAACGGCGAGTCCGGGATATTCAGGCTATGATTCCGATCTTTCAGCCTTTATACTGGGTTTCGGTACGGATGACCCTGAGGCTGCTGGGCCTCATGGCCTCCTGCATCCTGCTGGTCAATCATGCCAGATGGCATATGCGGGCTCTGCAGTGGGACCTGAAGTTCCAGTGGGCGCAGCACCAGGGCAACCTGTCCGATCACGTCCAGATCTCGGAGGGGACTGCAAAACAGTTGCAGTGGTGGCTCTCGAACCGGCAATGGGTCATGGGCAGATCCTCTCCCTTCCCCAGCCAGAGCATACAGTTGTGACGGACGCGTCCCTTCTGGGATGGGGCGGTCACATGGGAGAGGCGGAGATCAGAGGCCTCTGGTCTCCGGCGGAGTCCCGGCTCCATATCAACCTTCTGGAGCTCCGGGCGATCCGACTTGCACTCAAGGCATTCCTTCCCTCTGAGGGAAGGTAGTGCAGGTGTTCACAGACAACAGCACCGCCATGTGGTACTGCAACAAACAGGGCGGGGTGGGGTCTTGGACCCTTTGTCAGGAGGCTCTGCGCCTCTGGACATGGCTGGAACATCAGGGCATGTTCCTGATGGTTCAACACCTGGCAGGTTCCCTGAACGCCAGGGCGGACGAACTCAGCCGCAGGTGCATGATGGATCACGAATGGCGTCTTCACTCGGAAGTGGCGCAAGGACTCTTTCTACAGTGGGGAGAGCCTTGGTTAGATCTATTCGCCACCGAAGAGAACGCGCAATGTCATCAGTTCTGCGCGTTGGAATTTCCAAGGCGGCACTCGCTCGGCGACGCTTTTCGTCGCGAGTGGAGTTGCGTTCTGTTGTACGCCTTTCCGCCTATACCACTTCTACCCAGAGTGTTGAAGAAGATTCGGCACGACCGGGCCCAAGTCATTCTTGTGGCTCCGGACTGGGCTCGAAGAGTTTGGTATCCCGAGCTACTCAATATGAGCGTAGATCCCCCGATCCGTCTGCCTCTTCGGGAGGATCTTCTGTCGCAGCAGCAGGGGACGGTCCTCCACCCGAACCTGTCCAGTCTACACCTGCTTGCGTGGAGATTGAGCGGCGGCAGTTGATTCCTTTCGACTTGCCTCCCGAAGTTTGTGATGTGATTCTGGCAGCCAGGCGTCCCTCCACTAAGGTGGTATACGCCTGCAGGTGGAACAAATTTGTGGCATGGTGCACAGCAAAGGCTGTGAATCCCCTTTCTGCCCCTCTTTCTGAGGTCCTTCTGTTCCTTCTCTCTCTGGCCCAACAGGGTTCTGCCCTGGGTACCATCAAGGGTTATCTTTGTGCTATCTCGGCCTTCCTCAGGCTCCCTGATCAGCCCTCCCTTTTCAAGTCCCCTGTTGTTAACAGGTTCTTAAAAGGCATTACTCACCTCTTCCCTCCTGTTCCGTTTGTGATGCCTCAGTGGGACTTGAACTTGGTTCTTACCTTTTTAATGTGCGCTCCCTTTGAGCCTCTACATAACTGTCCTCTTCGTCTTCTGACTCTGAAGACAGCCTTTCTGGTGGCCATCACTTCCGCTCGGCGGGTGAGTGAGCTCCAGGCTTTATCTTGCAAACCTCCCTTTCTGTCTGTTCATCCAGACAAGGTTGTTCTTCGGACGCGTCCGTCCTTCTTGCCAAAGGTGGTTACTGCTTTCCATATTGGGCAGACCATCACTTTGCCCACCTTCTTTCCGCCTCCGCATCCTTCCAGAGAGGAAGAGAGGCTCCACCGTCTGGACCCAAAACGTGCGCTCTCCTTCTATATTGACCGCACAAAACACTTCCGGGTGGATGACCAGCTCTTTGTTGGCTACGTGGGCGCCAAAAGGTCGGGCGGTGCACAAGAGGACCATCTCCCGCTGGGTTACCTTGTGCATCCAGACCTGCTATTCTTTGGCTAAGAAGGAGCCTCCTGTTGGGCTGCGTGCCCATTCCACCAGGGCAACGGCTGCTACCACGGCCTTGGGCCGCGGTGTTCCGCTGCCGGTTATTTGTCAGGCAGCTACGTGGGCCTCGCTGCACACGTTTACAAAGCATTACTGCCTTGACAGTCAGGTCCGGAGGGACGGCTTCTTTGGCCGTTCTGTCCTCCGGGACTTCCTTGTCTGATCTTTGTTCGCAGACCCACCACCGGGGTTGGTATTGCTGGGGTATCTATTCTAAGGTAAGGAATCTGTCACTAACGTGTCTCTTTCAGATGCACAAGTTACTAACTTGTGTAACGATATATCTGTAAGAGACAGTAGTTAGTGACAGATTCCTACCGCCCACCCATCCTCCCCGTTCTGCGAACTGATTTCTAGGGTTAAGGACATCCCTTTCAGGGCCCTAGTATTTTTCAGACACCTATGTCAGCTTCTTGCATGGCTCTGCGTTCCTGGCGCGGAAAGTCGTGTACAGAACTGACGTCAGCGCGCAGGGGCGGAGTCTAAGTACTGCCTGCGACGTCAACCCGGCGATCACAACGCCGACGACGGACACGGAGCCGCACGACGCCGCCTACCGACGCGCAAGGGTACTGCTACGCAAAAACTTTCCGGATCCAGCCTGACGCCTGGGGATATTCTAAGGTAAGGAATCTGTCACTAACTACTGTCTCTTACAGATATATCGTTACACAAGTTAGTAACTTGTGCATCATTACTTTGCCTAACAGAAAGCCATCTAAGTAGGTGACAAAGGGCGAGAACATCGGAAATATAACATACTCTGAGTTCCTCATGAACTATGTGCGCCGCGGTGCTCTGGGGAAGGGACAAAAGCTGCCTCAAGAAGCTATTCTCTACAGTTTGTAGTATAGAGGTGCCTGCTTTCTCCCTCCGTAGCTCCGGCTGCCTGCTGTGCCTCTGCCCAGGCAGGACTCAGTGCAGGTAGGGTAGGGGTTCGAGCCTCGGCACCTGCCTAGGTGGCGCCCTCTGTATTCTGCCCCGTTGCCTCTCCTGTTGTGCTTATTCTCTCTTTTTCCATTTATTGTGCCTTGTTTTTGACTTGTTGTGCCTGTTTTTTACTTATTGTGCCCTGCTTGCTATTGTGCCGTTCCATCCCCTCTGCCCGTATTTCCCGCTTCCCCACCCGCCGCTCCTGCCCCCGCGGCCCCTCCCCCCGCCGATTCCCGCTCCCACCTCCCAGCTGTGCCTCCCTCCTCCTCCCCTATTTAATGCCGGCTGCTGCGTGGTGAGCGCGAGCAGGACCTCTGACCTCGGCCAGGGACCTGCTCTCTCCCTCCATAGCTCCGGCTGCCTGCTGTGCCTCTGCCCAGGCAGGACTCAGTGCAGGTAGGGTAGGGGTTCGAGCCTCGGCTCCTGCCTAGGTTGCGCCCTCTGTGTTCTCCCCCGTTGCCTCTCCTGTTGTGCATATTCTCTCTTTTTCCATTTATTGTGCCTTGTTTTTGCCTTGTTGTGCCTGTTTTTTACTTATTGTGCTCTGCTTGCTATTGTGCCATTCCGCCCCCTCTGCCCGTATTTCCCACTTCCCCACCCGCCACTGCTGCCCCTGCCGATTCCCGCCTCCCAGGTGTGCCTCCCTCCCCCCTATTTAATGCCGGCCGCTGCGTGGTGAGCGCGAGCAGGACCTCTGACCTCAGCCAGGGACCTGCTCTCTCCCTCCGTAGCTCCGGCTGCCTGCTGTTGGCTCCTGCCTAGGTTGCGCCCTCTGTGTTCTCCCCGGTTGCCTCTCCTGTTGTGCATATTCTCTCTTTTTCCATTTATTGTGCCTTGTTTTTGCCTTGTTGTGTCTGTTTTTTACTTATTGTGCCCTGCTTGCTATTGTGCCATTCCGCCCCCTCTGCCCGTATTTCCCGCTTCCCCACCCGCCGCTGCTGCCCCCGCGGCCCCTCCCCCCGCCGATTCCCACTCCTGCCTCCCAGGTGTGCCTCCCTCCCCCCTCCCCTATTTAATGCTGGCCGCTGCGTGGTGAGCGCGAGCAGGACCTCTGACCTCGGCCAGGGATCTGCTCTCTCCCTCCGTAGCTCCGGCTGCCTGCTGTGCCTCTGCCCAGGCAGGACTCATTGCAGGTAGGGTAGGGGTTCGAGCCTCGGCTCCTGCCTAGGTTGCGCCCTCTGTGATCTGCCCCGTTGCCTCTCCTGTTGTGCATATTCTCTCTTTTTTCATTTATTGTGCCTTGTATTTGCCTTGTTGTGTCTGTTTTTTACTTATTGTGCCCTGCTTGCTATTGTGCCATTCCGTCCACTCTGCCCGTATTTCCTGCTTCCCCACCCGCCGCTGCTGCCCCCGCGGCCCCTCCCCCCACTGATTCCCGCCTCCCAGCAGTGCCTCCCTCCCCCTCCCCTATTTAATGCCGGCCGCTGCGTGGTGAGCGCGAGCAGGACCTCTGACCTCGGCCAGGGACCTGCTCTCTCCCTCCGTAGCTCCAGCTGCCTGCTGTGCCTCTGCCCAGGCAGGAGTCAGTGCAGGTAGGGTAGGGGTTCAAACCTCTGCTCCTGCCTAGGGTGCGCCCTCTGTGTTCTGCCCCGTTGCCTCTCCTGTTGTGCTTATTCTCTCTTTTTCCATATATTGTGCCTTGTTTTTGCCTTGTGCTTGTTTTTTTACTTATTGTGCCCTGCTTGCTATTGTGCCGTTCTGCCCCCTCTGCTCGTATTTTCCGCTTCCCCACCCGCCGCTGCTGCCCCCGCGGCCCCTCCCCCTGCCGATTCCCCCCTCCCAGCTGTGCCTCCCTCCCCTATTTAATGCCAGCCGCTGCGCGGCCGAGCAGCGGGCGCGCCGCTGGCACGCCGAAGGCAAGCCCGTCTGCGCCCGTCCGCGACCCAACCGCGGCCAGCGCCAGGAACCCTGGATCTCCGACCATCCATCGCTACGACACCACCACCCTCCTCGCACTCAACCCCGGAAGACTTAGGGAATGCCATTTGGCCTCGCCAAACACGACCCACGGCCAGTTCTCCTGCCTCCACTGCCATCAGACCCTCACCCCCGGCCCCCAACACCGCCGACACCAGCACCGGCGACACCCTGAAACGTATCCTCCTCAACGTATGCTCCGCACACAAACACACCATGGAAATCTGGAACATACTCGACTCCCTTTCGCCCGACATCGCCTTCTTCACAGAGACCTGGACCAACGCATCCTCCACCCCCGACATCAACACCGCCATCCCGGACGGATACAAGATCCAGAGGAAAGACCGCCCCAACCACCCTGGAGGAGGCCTCGCCATCGCCCACAAGAGCACCCTCCGCCTCACCACCTCCAGCGAAGCCTTCCCCTCCGCAAAACACCTACACTTCCAGATCCAGACCATCCCCAAAGCCACACTCCGAGGAATCCTTATCTACAGACCCCCCGGCCACCCTTCGCCACCACCATCACCGACTTCATCGCACCCCATGCCATCGCCTCAACGAACTACATCCTCATTGGAGACCTGAACTTCCTCCTCGACAACCCCAGCGACCCCAACTCCACCATCCTTGCGACAACCTCGCCAGCATCGGACTTAAACAACTCGTCAACACACCGACCCACAGAGCAGGACACACCCTCGACCCCATCTTCGCGGCAGGAAACAGCGTCCATTTCAGCCACACAAGGCAACCGCCATGGACCGACCACCACTGTGTACACTAAACCGTCGACAAACCCAAGGCACCCAAACCAGCCCCACGCCCACCACAAAGGAACTGGAGCAAGGTTACTGACGAGCAACTTAACTCCACCCTCACCCGAGACAACCACACCTGGGCACCCGACGCAAACAACGCAGCCAGAGAACTCCACACCTGGATCTCCAACTGCGCAGACGAGCTCGCCCCGCTACGCAACCCCGACACACAACGCCCCAGAAAAGCCGCCTGGTTCACCACCGCTCTCCCAAGAAGCCAGGCGCACCTGCAGATGCCTGGAGAACTGGAGAAGCACCAAGACAACCGAAAACCACACCACCTACAAGGACGCCATGACAGACTACCACAACCAAATCAGAGCCACCAAGAGGAACTTCATCCACAGCAAAATCCTCGCCAACTCCACCAACTCCAAGGAACTTTTCAGTGTCATTCAAGAATTCACCAACCCACGTAGCAAAGCCACAGACATCACCCCATCCCAAGACCTCTGTGACAAGCTTGGAACCTACTTCCACCTCAAGATCAAAAACCTCTACGACAACTTCGTCGACCATCCACCAGGCGCCACAGACGGCCCCCCGCCCCCCATAGACATCAGCCAGCCCACCATCTCCAACTGGACACCGATCACAGCCGAAGACACCGCCTCGACCATGAAAGGCATCCACTTGGGGGCCCCCACCAACCCCTGCCCCCCTCACATCTACCACAGAGCCACGGCCGCCATCGCACCGGAACTACAACGCACCATCAACACCACCTGCAAAACAGGCACCTTCCCAGATGACTGGAAGCGCGCAGAAGTCAGACCCCTGCTCAAGAAGCCCACAGCTGACCCCACCGATCTCAAGAACTATCGGCCCATCTCGCTCCTCCCCTTCGCAGTCAAAGTCGCAGAGAAAACAGTCAACAGGGAACTGACACGATTCATCGAAGAGAACGCCGTCCTCGACCCGTCCCAATCCGGATTCCGAAGCAACCACAGCACAGAGACCGCCCTACTAGCCGCCACAGACGACATCCGCACCCTCTTGGACCAAAGCCACTCCGCAGCCCTCATCCTACTCGACCTATCAGCTGCCTTCGACACCGTCTCCCACCGCACACTAGTCACCAGACTACACGACGCAGGCATACAAGGAACAGCCCTGGACTGGATCCGATCATTCCTCACCGGAAGAAGCCAAAGGATCAGACTGCCATCCTTCCTCTCCGACCCCACGCAAATCACTTGCAGAGTCCCACAGGGGTCATCACTGAGCCCAACCCTCTTCGACATCTGCATGGCCCCCCCTCGCAGCCATCGTCCGACAACACGGCCTCAACATCGTATCATACGCTGACGATACCCAATTCATCTTCTCCCTCACCAAAGTTCCCACCACCGCCAAAGTCAACTTCCGTAAAGGAATGCAAGACGTCGCAGTCTGGATGACCAACAGCTGCCTGAAGTTCAACGCCGAGAAGTCCTCGTCCTCGGTACCACCCCTTCAGCATGGGACTGCACCTGGTGGCCGACCACCCTCGGAAGCCCACCTACCCTCTCAGACCACGCCAAGAACCTCAGCATCGTACTCAACTCATCATTCACCATGAACCGACAGGTCAACGCCGTCACCTCCAGCTGCTTCAACACCCTCTGCGTCCTCCGCAAGATCTTCAGGATCCCCCCGGAGTCAAGGAAGGCAGTCACCAACGCACTCATCACCAGCAGACTGGACTATGGAAATGCACTCTACGCCGCCATCAACAAGTCCCTACTCCGCAAACTCCAGACAATACAGAACACCGCCGCCAGACTCGTCCTCGGCATCCCGCGGCAGACTCCACTGGCTCCCCGTGGAGAAAAGAGTCACCTTCAAAGTCCTCACCCATGCCCACAAATGCCTATACAACAACAGACCCAAATACCTCAACAACAGAATCAACTTCCACATACCCAAAAGAAACCTCCGATCTTCCAACCTCGCACTGGCCGAAACCCCGCGCATCCACAGAGCCAGAGCAGGCGGAAGATCCTTCTCTCACATTGCAGCCAAGACCTGGAACGAGCTACCGGCAGACATCAGATGCACCCCCTCCCTGAACACCTTCAGGAGGACCCTCAAGTCCTGGCTCTTCGGATAAACAGATCTACGGACCCCCCCCCCCCTCAGCGCCTTGAGACCCTCCCGGGTGAGTAGCGTGCTTACAATTCCCTGATTGATTGATTGATTGATTGAATATAGCCCCATATATCTGATCCGTAAGAGGCAACAGCCAAGCATTTTGCTTGATAAATCTTCACTATGGTTTTAAGTGGCTTGGAACCCAATCTAGAAGCAAAATCAAACATCGCTACAATGTATCTAGTCATTACAAGTTTTTGGGAGGTTAGGAGTGTGACCCAAGAGCCTTTCTAATCAAATTGGAACCAGGAAAAAGCTGAGACCATAGCAACTTCAACTCCTTTTAATGAATGTCTTCTGACTTTAGTGGACCCTAGACTTGCAGTCATTATGTGTGATTTCCTAAAATTTTTGGAGAGATCAAAAACTACATAATGGCAACAAATCATTCAAGCAAATATTAAATGCCATGGGATGTACAAGCTAGGAGTACAGCATCATCTGCATAAAGCAATACTGGGATGAATCTGCCAGCCAATCGGGGCAAATCTTTGATGCCTTGAAGGAGAGCGACTTCTAACTAGGGTTGATGTACATTTTAAATAAAAAAGGGGGCCGAAATGCACCCCTATCTAAACCCCCTCAAGACCCCAAAGCTCCCAGTACACAAACCTTCCATACTGTAATGCACGGTGGTCGACATGTTCTTATGCAGGTCCCTTAATAACAGGACAATGTCTTGCTCAACCTCAATTGAGATAAATAATGCCCAGAGTTTATCCCTGTAAACCCTGTCGAAGGCAGATGTAAGCTTCATGAATTCCATGTATAAACTGCTCCGCTTAGTTTAACATATTTGTTTATGATTAAATGTAGATTCAAGCATTGGTCGAGCGTGTTCCGTCCCGGGCCAAAACCTTATTGGAGGGAGGTCAGAGATGATGGCATTATCATCAGATCATGTCATAAGAAGAGATAAAACCACTGTGACTACCACCTTTCCTACAGACTCTGTCAAAGATATAGGCCTTTAACAGCAGGGGTCGCTTTATCCCCCTTTTTTAAAAACAGGGATAATAATTGACTGAGACTGAGAATGGGGTATTCTGGCTCCGACCGCGGCATTGAGAAACTGAGTAAGCAGAGGGCCCCTGTCATGTGTCCCAGTTAGGCCTAGAAGGAAACGTTGTCATTATGACATGAACACGGGTTCTTCCTAAAATTGCCTTCACTTTTCCACATCGAATTTTGACACACATTTGCATTTGTGACAGTTTTAATTAGTTTCTTGGAAACATCAACCATGCTTACTTGAGTCAGCTTCGCAAGAATACTATTATTTTGCCTTGACCCTGTGTACAAGGCCTACACATAATTTGTGCAAATGCGCTCTTTATTTTCGTACATATGGTGACAGAGCTGTCTGCAGCACACAAACAATGGCAGCCTGATTACAATCTCAGCCCAGGGCAAAGATGCCTTTCATTATAAATAAACATATGTTAACGGGTGCTGGTAGAGGAGCACTTCTGCTGTCATCGAGAGGTCTCTACACGCTGATGCTTTCGCCCAGCAGCTGACTGATATCTCTGTGAGGGGTGTCCAGCTTGTGACCAAGACGGGGTCCTACACTCTTACCCTACAGGTAATGTGGTTGGATTACTCAGCACGGGGATTCTTGGCAGAACATGCACATACATCCTAGACACATAGGTTAGGGTACGCATAGTAGGAGTACGCCAGATTGTTATACTGTTTCCTAAGCTTGCATATATACGTTGTGTCAGCAAGATGTTGGAACTTTTTATTTTGTTCACTGTCATGATACTTCTAATAACTTTCATCCTCTTCTGTCTGTTGATCATTGCAGCGCATATATTCTATACAAGAATCACGTTGGTTCAATAAATATTGAAAAAGTCCCTCTGTGTATTCTATGTACATTTCTATAAGCGAAGGAGAGCACGAGTATCTGAGCAAAAGAGTTTTAGATCGTCACCACGATTCCTGAGGGATCAGGGTTGTCATGTTCAGTGGTTGCCAGAACCATTCGCTCCCTGTCTGGTTTAGGGGGGCTTATGGTGGCACACTGAGCTAGCTGTTCTATGGTGCAACATATCCTGCGGGGGTGCACAGAATCAGTCAGGCACCATCCCAATGTTTATGCCGTCCACAAAAGTGCACTTCCTACTGATTAGTGGAAACTACACGACACCCCAAAGAGCTTTATCCATTGTATAAAGATCTGAAGATGGCCGATCAGGGCCAGGTGCTTTATTCTTGGCCAACCAGTTAAGTGCTTCAAAGACTTTGTCTAAAGTAAAAAGAATGTTTGAGGTTCCTTCAAGAGGAGCGACTTCTGTTGCCACATGGGATGTGGTAACTGAGCTTTATAACCCTTCAAAATACGTTACCCAGCTTGTAGGAGAGATATGAAACAATGTTCCCCTCCCCAGATTAACAAAATTGGATAATTCACAATTTCCCCAAAAAGAGGACACTGAGCGAGTGCGCATGCCTGGGAACGTTGGTCCCATGCTTCCTCCTTCAAAAATGTTTTCCTCTCCTTCAAGGCTGACTTGTATTTCTTTCAGCAGTCTGCCACTAGACCTCCATCCCTAGGGACCCTTTTCAAAACTTTGGAAAGCTCCCTATACATCCTCGAACACTTGGGCCCTTATTACGATGGCGGTCGGACAAACATCCAACTGCCATCACCACTGGCAGGTGCCGTCCGACAATGAGTCGTCGGTCCCACATGCCCGATTAGGATAGGACCGCCAGCATGGCAGTCAGAATTGCCTGTTTGTACTGCGGCTTGCGCTGCAGCCCAGGAAATGGGCCACAGCACAAGACGCAGTACAAACCGGCACTGTTCAAACATCCAGCCACTGTGTGCCAGGCACCATGTGGTGTCTGGCACACGGTGCATGGATGTCTGGGGGGTAACCACATGTGCCCCCCTCTGGCCACTTAGCAGTGGCCCACATGGGACAGGGGCCCTGTTTGGGGCTCTCAAAGTCCGTTTCTGTCTGCCTTTTCCATGGCGGTGGGACCGCCATGAAAAAGCCATTTGGAAAGGGACAGCCTAATCCCTATAGCGGTGCCTGCGTAGGCACCACCTCCATTGTAGGGATTAGTGTCCGACCACCGCCCCGACGGGCTCCTCCCCCCGACATAATCGCTCTGACCACCGGTATTGTAATCCAGCGGTCGGATCCATGCCCTGGATGTCGGGCAGACAGCCACTAATGGCCTGTCGGTGGCTGTCCGCTTGACATCAAAATGAGGGCCTAAGTGTCAAACTATCTGCAAGGGGTATGCGACGACTGGGAGACATTGTATGTTAACATCAGTGCAAACCTTGTTACAAATAGTTCCACAAGCAGCTAAGATAGCAGAGTCGAAAGATTCTTCTGAAAGGCACACTGCAAACTCATGGGCACATGAATCAATCAAATTATTACTGAACGTATAAGGGATCATTTTAGACCACTTGCTAGTGTGGCCTGGGTTTTTGGGAGCTAAAACTTTGTGATAGCTGCTGAGGACATGGATTTCTAACCTAATGGTTTGTCCAAGACAATGAGAGGGTTAAAGGATTATGATCACCAAAACCCTACCCAAGGACCTTTAATTGCTTTATTGACAGAACCAAAGGAGCAGAGACAAGGATGTAATTAATAGCCGTAGATGAACCTCTCCCAATAAAGGCGGGGTAATGAGGTGGGATGGGAAGCTGCTGCAGCAGCCCGTACTTCAGGGTGGAGGGGCCACGCCGCCACACCTTTTAGACATAAAAAGTGTTTGTCAGACTGTGCAAAGGTCAGCCTGACAGACCCTCTTTATTTTCAGGTCAAACAGTCAGGAGCTAGATATGCGCTAAATGTGCAGGCTTCTGGCTGCCTGAGCTGAACGTTGCTGGGCTGTGGATGTCACAGCTCCTGTGGGTGTGACCTCCTCAGCTCAGCAAAGGTCCTCGAGGCCCCCCCCCTCGTGACGAGGGAGAGCGTCCGTGATAGCCTCGTACTTTGGTGCATCTGTTTTAAGCCCTGAAGTGCCCAGGGAGGAGTGTCTCTCACTGACACCTTGTCACATGGTGGGTGGGGTCAGCAGTCTCTCTGACTGCATCCTACTCTGTGACAAGGTTGGAACTGCTGGCTCCCCTCATTGGCTGACCTAAGGTCAGCCAGTGAGGGGAGGCAGCAGTTCCAACCCTCCTGGCACCTCCGAGGTATCCCTCCCCGAGAGCTGCAGCAGGTAAGAGTTGTGTTTTTATTGACTGTTTGGTGCAGGCATGTATGTATATATATTTGTGAGTGATTTGAATGGGTGCATGTGCACATCTACATGTGAATGCCTGTGTGTAGATGAGTGTGCGTGTGCATGTCGCCCGTACCATCTCTCAATTGTACTTACCAGCCACCACTGGTAAGCTGACCTCCCTTTGTTTACAGTATACTCCAGGTTAAATTCATTCAGAGTTGCATTCAACAGATATCCTTGAGTGGAATGTTCCATATGGAAAGTATTTCACCCCCTATCATGTTGATTAACCGTTGTGTGCTTTCAAAAGTGCCAGGCCTCAGTGAGGGCACATTCACTAAAATAATGGTACGTGCTGTGGCTCCAGTGGCAAAGACAGTCTACTTGGCTGGGTTTGTACCCTAGGACTGGTGCAACAGGTCCCAGCCATCCTCCCTGAAACTAACCTCTCACCCTTAAAGGGGGATTAAAGTCAGATGTGGGGACAAACTGAGGTGCTAGAGGGGTCCAGAAATTAAGATCTGCAGAGGCTGTAAATTCCTCACAACTAATTATAGGATCTGAAAGAGACACGTTAGTGATAGATTCCTTACCTTAGAATATCCCCAGGCGTCAGACTGGATCCGGAAAGTTTTTCGTCAGCAGTACCCCTGCGCGTCGGTAGGTGGCGTCGTGCGGCTCCGCGTCCGTCGCTGGCATCGTAAGCGTCGAGATGACGTCACGGAGACTACTTAGGCGCCACCCATGCGCGCTGACGTCAGTTCTTTCTTTTTCCGCACCAGCAAGCGCAGATCCGGTTACAGCACGTACCCTAGTCACTTTTTGACTAACTTTTTTTTGGGGACTTATGTCTCTACTTCTTTTGAGTCTTTGACTCCTGGTGCCCCGTAGGGATGCCTGGGTTTAAATCCTGCGGGGCCTGCCGCCGTACGATGTCGGTGGCCGACCCCCATGGCATCTGTCTCTACTGTCTGGAGCGCGACCATGACTCCCGGTCATGTTCCGACTGTCTGGCCATGGCTCCGAAGGCTTGCGGGAGCGGTCCCGAAAGCTGCCGGAGGCCCGACAGTTGTCTCCGCGCCGTTCGAGGTCCAGGGGTCGCTCGAGGGACCGACCGCGGAGCCATCATCATCGCTCCTCGGGGGTCCAAGTCTTCACCCTCGGAATCGGGTAAGAGACGTCACACGAAAAAGTCGAAGAAGCACGTACGCTCTCCGACCTCCCCCCGTCGGTCTCCGGACGCGGAGGGGGTCAGGGGTCCTTCCCCCACGGCTCCGTTGGAGCCTGAGAGTCCCACGGCCTACCCGCCCTACCCGGGTCCGTCGGCGACTCCGGCCCAGGTGCAAGAGTTTCTTGCTGCCATGGAACGCCTTTTCAGGCCTAGGGCTCCCGCCGGCGCGCCTTCGGGCCCCGCGGTCCCTATTGAGGGCCCTTGCTTGCCACCAGCTCCGCCGGCTCCGGCCCCGCAAGGTCCTCCACCAGCAGCTCCGGCCCCAGGGTCCTCCGCCGGCGACTCCGGCCCCGGCGCCCCCTGCGGCTCTGTTCCCGGCGCCGCACTGGGTTCCGTTCGTCCCACCTCCGCCCTTGCCCGAGTTTCCGGGCAATTTTGCTCCGGCTTGGGACCCTAATTGGGACATGGAGCCGGATCGGCGCCGACCGGCGCCGTTCCCGGCGCCGTTGGAGCATTTGTTTTCCCCTGTGCCTCCCCCACCGCTGCAGCCTGTGCCACGGGCCGTGGTGGAGGAGGATGACTGGGAGGGGTCGGAGGACCCTCTTGCACGGCAGCTGAGGCTCTTGACCTGCCTACTGTTAACCTCAAGACGAACCTCCTTACTGAAGTGCTTCAGCCGGCGGCAAGTTCTATGGAACCTCTGCTTCAGTTCAATGAGGCCTTGACGGATGTTTTGATGGGCACCTGGTCTAGGCCAGCCACAGGGGTTCCTGTGGATAAAAATGTGGCCAGGCGTCACCGCCCGGCACCAGGTGACCCTGCCTTTTTGATAAATCATCCGACACCGGAGAGCCTGGTCATTCAGGCCTCCACTTCCCAAACTGCATTCCCTACCGCTCCGCCAGATAAGGAATCGAAAAAGCTGGAGCAGTTTGGCAAGAAGTTGTTTTCCTCTGCCAGCCAGGGGCTGCGGTCAGTCAACACCGCATGCCTCTTGGGCCGCTACTCTCACGCTGTGTGGGACACGGTGGCGCAAACTCTGCCCCAGTGCCCGGAGGAGCTTCGGGCTGTACTTTCTCAAGCTGTTGCGGAGGGGAAGGATGCCGCGAAGTTCGCCATTCGGTGTGGGTTGGACACCGCGGACTCTTTGGGGAGAGCCATCTCCACGACGGTGGCCTTGCGTCGCCACGCCTGGCTGCGGTCCACGGGGTTTTCGGGGGATGTCCAGAGTTCCCTCATGGACATGCCTTTTGATGGTACTCGCCTGTTTGGCGATAAGGCAGACAGTGCGCTGGAGCGTTTTAAGGACTCTCGGGCTACAGCCAAGTCCTTGGGTCTCTCCACCACACGCCCGGCCACGTCTACCTTTCGTTCCTTTCGTGGCCACGGAAGGGGCGCCCCTACATGTTCGTTCAGCCAGAGGCCTGCGCAGAACTAACCTCAGCGCGGCCGCGGGCTTGGTGGCCGCCGTGGCGGCACAGGGGGCCAGCGTGCGGGTCAGTCCACCTCCGCTCCCGCAGCATCCGCCTCAAAGCCTTCCTAGTCCGAGCTTTGGGGTGCACCCCACACCGGTGGGCGGCAGGATTCAACATCACCTCCCCCACTGGCGCTCTGTCACTTCGGACAGGTGGGTGCTGCAAATTGTCCAAAGGGGCTACTCCCTCCCCTTCGAGTCTGCCCCCCCGGCCATGCCACCTCAGTTCCGCCGCATGTCGGGGGATCACTTGGCGCTTCTCCGACAGGAAGTCACGGCCCTCTTGGCCAAGGGGGCCATCGAGCGCGTTCCTGGGCCAGAAGTAGGACATGGTTGTTATTCCCACTACTTTCTGGTCCCCAAGAAGGAGAAAGGGGGCCTGCGCCCCATCTTGGACCTCAGGAACGTCAATCACTTCCTCCGGAAGGAGAAGTTCAAGATGTTGACTCTGGCTCAGGTCTTGGCTGCCCTCGACCCTGGAGACTGGATGGTAGCGTTGGATTTACAGGACGCATATTCTCACATTCCCGTCCTGCCGGCCCACCGGCGTTACCTGCGGTTCACGGTAGGCCAGGAGCATTTTCAGTTTGCCGTGGTCCCCTTCGGCCTTAGCAGTGCCCCTCGGGTGTTCACGAAAGTGATGGCGGTGGTCGCAGCTCAACTGCGCAGGTCTGGGGTGTCAGTCTTCCCCTACCTCGACGACTGGTTGTTGAAGGCGGGCTCGCCTCAGGCAGTCGTCACCCACCTTCAGACTACGGCCGACCTCCAGCGGTTCTGGATTCGGCGCAGTTTCAGGTTTATCCTCCCGAGCAGCGAGTCCGGGATATTCAGGCTATGATTCCGATCTTTCAGCCTCTATCCTGGGTTTCAGTCAGGATGACCCTCCGGCTCCTGGGCCTGATGGCCTCCTGCATTCTGCTAGTGCAACATGCCAGGTGGCATATGCGGGCTCTGCAGTGGGACCTGAAGTTCCAGTGGGCACAGCATCAGGGCAACCTGTCCAATCATGTCCAGATCGAGGAGGGCACTGCACGACAATTGCAGTGGTGGCTCATGAATCGCGATTGGGTCAATGGCAGATCCCTCTCCCTTCCCCAACCGGAGCACACAGTGCTGATGGATGCGTCCCTCCTGGGATGGGGCGGCCACTTGGGAGAGGCGGAGATCAGAGGCCTCTGGTCTCCGGCGGAGTCCCGGCTCCATATCAATCTTTTGGAGCTTCGGGAGACCTGACTTGCACTAAAGGCATTCCTTCCCTCTGTCCGGGGAAGTGTAGTGCAGGTGTTCACGGACAACACCACCGCCATGTGGTATTACAACAAACAGGGCGGGGTGGGGTCGTGGACCCTATGTCAGGAGGCTCTGCGCCTCTGGACATGGCTGGAACATCAAGGCATTACCTTGGTGGTTCAACAACCTGGCAGGTTCTCTGAACGCCAGGGTGGACGAACTCAGCCGCCGGTGCTTGATGGATCACGAATGGCGTCTGAACTCGGACGTGGCGCAAGGTCTCTTTCTGCTGTGGGGAAAGCCTTGGTTAGATCTATTCGCCACCGAAGAGAACACGCAATGTCATCAGTTCTGCGTGTTGGAATTTCCAAGGCGGCACTCGCTCGGCGACGCTTTTCGTCGCGAGTGGAGCTGCTGTCTGTTGTACGCCTTTCCGCCTATACCACTTCTGCCCAGAGTGCTGAAGAAGATTCGGCACGACCGGGCCCAAGTCATCCTTGTGGCTTCGGATTGGGCACGAAGATACTGGTATCCCGAGCTACTCAACATGGCGATCGATCCCCCGATCCGACTGCCTCTTCGGGAGGATCTTCTGTCGCAGCAGCAGGGGACGGTCCTCCACCCGAACCTGTCCAGCCTCCACCTCCATGCGTGGAGATTGAGCGGCGACAGTTGACCGCTTTCGATCTTCCTCCCGAAGTCTGTGATGTCATTCTGGCAGCCAGGCGTCCCTCCACTAAGACGGTATACGCCTGCAGGTGGAACACGTTTGTGGCATGGTGCACAGCAAAGTCTGTGGATCCCCTTTCTGCCCCTCTTGCTGAGGTCCTTCTGTTCCTACTATCCTTGGCCCAGCAGGGCTCTGCTCTGGGCACTATCAAAGGTTATCTTTCGACCATCTCCGCCTTTCTCAGGCTTCCAGATCAGCCTTCTCTCTTTAAGTCCCCGGTTGTTAACCGTTTCCTGAAAGGCATTACACACACGTTTCCTCCCGTGCCTTTCATAATGCCTCAATGGGACTTAAATCTTGTCTTGACCTATCTGATGTGCGCTCCTTTTGAGCCCCTTCATAACTGTCTTTTACGTCTTCTTACTCTAAAGACGGCTTTCCTGGTAGCTATCACCTCTGCCAGAAGAGTGAGTGAGCTCCAGGCTCTTTCTTCTAAACCTCCTTTCCTTTCTGTTCATCCGGACAAGGTGGTTTTAAAGACCCGTCCTTCTTTCTTGCCAAAGGTTGTCACGCCCTTCCACATCGGGCAGACCATCACTTTGCCCACCTTCTTTCCGCCTCCTTCAAAAGAGGGAGAGGCTCCACCGCCTGGACCCAAAACGTGCGCTCTCGTTCTATCTGAAGCGCACACAACCGTTCCGGGTGGATGACCAGCTCTTTGTTGGCTACGTGGGCGCCAAAAAAGGTCGGGCCGTGCACAAACGAACCGTCTCTCGGTGGGTCGTTCTGTGCATCAAAGCGTGTTACTCGTTGTCTAAGAAGGAGCCTCCTGTGGGGCTGCGTGCCCATTCTACCAGGGCAACACGCCACTACTGCCTTGGGACGCGGCGTTCCCTTGCAGGATATTTGTCAGGCAGCTACGCATTACTGCCTTGACAGCCAAGTCTGGAGAGACGGCTTCTTTGGCCGTTCTGTTCTCCGTGACTTTCTGGTGTAATCTATTCGCAGACCCACCACCGGGGTTGGTATTGCTGGGGTATCTATTCTAAGGTAAGGAATCTATCACTAACGTGTCTCTTTCAGATGCACAAGTTACTACTTGTGTAACGATATATCTGTAAGAGACATGAGTTAGTGATAGATTCCTTACCGCCCCACCCTTCCTCCCCGTTCTGCGAACTGATTCTAGGGTTAAGGTCATCCCTTTCAGGGCCCTAGTTTCATGGCACCAGTGGTCAGTTTCTTGCATGGATCTGCGTTCCTGGCACGGAAAGTCGTGTGCAGAACTGACATCAGCGCGCATGGGTGGCGCCTAAGTAGTCTCCGTGACGTCATCTCGGCGCTTACGACGCCAGCGACGGATGCGGAGCCGCACGACGCCACCTACCGACGCGCAGGGATACTGCTGACGAAAAACTTTCCGGATCCAGTCTGACGCCTGGGGATAATCTAAGGTAAGGAATCTATCACTAACTAATGTCTCTTACAGATATATCGTTACACAAGTAGTAACTTGTGCATTAGTCTTATTCCTGATCCGGCCTTTGCCCCCTCCCCCCCCCCAACCACCAAGTTGAAAGGTCTGTGCAACTCCATAGTCTGGTGGAATGCCATTCATTACTACAGATCCAGGGAGCGGAGGAAATCAATCTTTTAATCCCACAATAGCTTCTTAGATTTCAGAGAATCGTAAGCAAATGGGATCCAAGGTGGTCTTTATCAGTTGTTCAACTTTCGAATAAAAGTCTGTCTACATCAAGTCCACAAAATAAAAGTTCAGAACAGCAAAATACTCCATGGCGAGTTTTTGATTAATTGCTCTAGTAGGCCCTTTATCATCACTTTCTCTGTTCCTCGATCCTGATAGAGCACTAGTTGTGTTAGCAGGGAGGTCTTTCTTTGTCCTCTTTTGCACCGTTAGAACCAACTCTGGTGTAATACCCTCTGGAGTATGGTGAGTATCCGCAAGAACCATCATTCTGCCATAAGCCCCTGCTCAGGGCCGGCCCTAAATCAGATAGACTGGGACAGCATTCTGAGCAGAAAGAATATTTGGTGTTTGTTGTGGGGCGGTCGTTGTGACAGGGTCGGATTGGAAAGGCGGGCTCTTGGGCATTGGCCGATGGGCCGGCACCTAAGTGTCATCTGAAGGCCGTTTTTTTAAGCCCTCTGTCACCCAGCCCACAGACCTTGCTATCTCACCGGCCACCAGCTAGGCCGCAGTATTGTAAGGCAGGCTGACTGTCAGGGCAGGGACATACGTCACTAGATCTACCGCCGCAGACTTCTGCTTAGTTCCTGCGGGGCTGCACAGACACCCAAATGCAGTGTTCCTTCTCCCCTGCTGGGCTGTCAAACAGAGGCGGAGTACAGGAAGAGTAAAGCAGCCTCGCTGGGGGATTCAGTATCAGGTGATATGGGGCCATCTTCACTTCAGTTCCCATTGCCCCTCCCCCCAACCTGCGAGGCCGGCGCAGAAGCTTTATTCTTTGCTTCCTTCCACCTCTGCCAGGCCATAGCACTGAGGCTATAGTGGGCTGGAGAGGGGGTGAGATGGAAGCAGCCTCCCTGGGGGACAGTTGTTGCTCTGGCTGTAGGGTCATTCTCACCTCACCCCCTTTCGGTTTACTTTCCGACTGCCTCATTATGTTAGAGGCGGTCGGAAAGTAAACCGTCTGGTCATTCCGGGCGGCGTCCGACGGGCTCAGAAAGCCCGTCCGCCAGTCGGAAGCCGACCAGTAATCTCAAGGGTGGGCCTTTCCGCCCTGGAGCTTACGATCACGGTTTCCGACATTGTTTCCATGCCGGCCTGTCCGACATGGAAGCCATGTCGGAAAGCGTGTTTGGGGGCCTCTAGCAGGGCCCCCTTTGGTGCACGGCCTCCGGTTGGAGGCTGAGGGGGCACCTATGGTGTCCCGCTGTTGATGCCTGCACCTTGTGCCTGCCACGGGTTGCAGGGAGGAACCGCACCTCCCTTTCCTCAATGGGAGCTTGTGTTATGGCCGTAACACGAGCTCCCATTGAGGATAGGGACCATGCGACCTAACTGTGTTTGGTCGCATTGAAATCAGTTTGTCGGGAACGCCGACCGGGTGTCGGTCGGTCCCATGACGAGTCGTTGCAGGCGGAAGTGATTACGCCCGACATCGTAATAAGCCCCAAAGTACGTTTGCCTTACGTTTACTGTTTTAAACACATACTGATTAGGGGGAAAAATACCGGATTTGGGTGATTTTTGCCATTTTTGTACATGCCAGAATATTAAAATACCCATCACACCAGGTGTTGTGGCCCTTGGTCCATTATATTTCACCTTGCCCGCCTGGCCAAAATTCAGTGCTTTTAGTTTTTACCCACTCTATAAGTTATAAAATGTTAAAATTACCAAACATTTCTATAAACATGTGCCCAATGAGACTAATCAATTGGTGTTTCACAAATTGTTTTTAACAAAATTATTAATTGTGTTAATGTATTGAGATATGGTTATTGATTGTTTGTTTCTTTTTGAATGTATAAAACTGATTTGCATTGATTTTCATATAAAACTGTTGAATATATTGTCAATCAGCCATATTAATATGATGATTTTTAACTATTAATTTTTAATTGTGATCAAAAGCAGGTCTTTTGATATTTGCTGTATAAATAAAATATAATATACTTACCTAAACAGACTAGTTACGCTATGTTATATTGAAGCACATACTAGGGTTCAGTGCATACTATTTCGAAATATTTTAATCTTAGTGTACCTGACACAGAAGGGAATTTTGTTGTTTACAAGTGTTAAGTACCCTGTCCCTTTTGGTCTAAATCGGGGTGAACTCTCTTTTTTGTTTGAGTTTCATGAAAGGGCACGGTCCGGGAATGTGGGCCCCTTTTTAGGTCTCGAGTGGCGTTGCAGGGCAGAGCCCTGCTCCGCCTCCGTCAGAGATTTTGTAGGAGAGGATTTTCAGAAGAGGGCTTTAAGCCCCGCCCCTCATTTCCATTGGCTGGCGTCACCGTTTATGCTAAACGGTGGCCAGCCATTGGAAATGAGCTATCTATGTTGCCTCCCTTTGGCTTTTTGTGCCGGCCCACTTGGACTGGCTCTCCTGCTTTCCTTCTGTCCTAAACGATTTCTTATCTTTATGGGGCCATGTGTTTAAACACATGGCCCCATAAAGACAAGAAATCCCCATGCTCCAGCGCGATCCTCTTTCGCTTTCGCTTGTTCTACTGTTGCACCTAACTTATTGCGGTCTGAGATTGGGCGTCAAGAGTCAGCCCCATACTGCGGGGAAACGTGTTTCATCTACTGTGCTTGGGGGAGCGGGGTCGCTGGTGGAAGCCACATGCTGCAAAGAGAACTAAAAGGCTGCTTGTTCTTCGCGCCAAATAAACAGTCCACGCTGTCGGTGAAGCGTGAAAGGCCATTTATTAGGACAGGCTGTAAACATAACTTTAATCACAGTAAAATACTTAACAGTAACATAACAACAAATCCTCCCCAGTCCATTTTTACTCACTCCGTTCTTTTCTCTTGCACCCTATCTCTCTTCACCTTCCACACCAACCCCATTCCGTTCTCCATCCATTTCTTCATTTGTCTCCTGACATCCTCTTTTTCATCACCTGCCATCCCATTCCTGCATCCCGCACCCTCGTCCATCACTCTTCCCCCCCCCGAGAGATGGGTGGGCCCATCCAGGACTCCCCCCACCCCTCCAAAGTACTGCCTTTCGCCCCACAACCTGCCCTAAACTGGCATGCTCCAACCAACCCAAAGTTCCCATCCCTTTTTACTGTAGGGTGGGCGGGTGGTCCAACGATTCTCCTACCCTCCCACTGGCGCTGGGAAAACAGGAAGAGGAAGTCCCCTTCCCCTCCTTCTCCCTTATACCCCCCTCTTACTCCCTCCCCTTCCCCTAAGCCTTCCCTTCCGGCGCGAAACCCCCCGGGGAAAGACTAGACTGCGTCCTGCTTTCCCCGGGGGCCATCATCGCGCAAAATAAACAGTCCATGCTGTCGGTGAAGCATAAAAGGCCATTTATTAGGACAGGCTGTAAACATAACTTTAATCACAGTAAAATACTTAACAGTAACATAACAACAAATCCCCCCCAGTCTATTTTCACTCACTCCGTTCTTTTCTCTTGCACCCTATCTCTCTTCACCTTCCACACCAACCCCTTTCCGTTCTCCATCCATTTCTTCATTTGTCTCCTGACATCCTCTTTTTCATCACCTGCCATCCCATTCCTGCATCCCGCACCCTCGTCCATCACTCTTTCCCCCCCCCCTCCCGAGAGATGGGTGGGCCCGTCCAGGACTCCCCCCACCCCTCCAAAGTACTGCCATCCAGGGAACCCCCTTGATGGCGGTTACCTGCCCCAACTGTTCCTGCTATGCACCTTTCGCCCTCACACTCTTCGACACCAGATTTATTCATTCCAAAGCTTGCTGATCATGTCCCTCATTTCCATCATGTAATATGCGTTCCCCATCCGCTAAAGGTGCACCCCATCATCCCTGAATAACAACGGCTCCTCCAACCGGAGCCCCGTGTGTGCAAGCACTTTAATGTCCTTTCCGGCACAGAAAACCCTCATTGCCCTGTTCAGTTTTCTCCGGGCTTTCTCAACTGCTGCAGGTTTCACTGCCCCCCTCCAAACTTTTCGTGGTACAAATTCCGTCCAGACTAGGCAGGTCCCTGCCAGTCGCTGCCTCATGACCCCCAAGTCCCGTTGCATCTGTTGCATGATTGCCAGGCCTGACAACCGCACCAAATCATTTTCCCCCAGGTGTATGACCAGCAAATCGGGGCATCCTTTCTGTGAGACCATCTTCGTGAGCCAGGGCAAGAAGGCCCCCCCAACACATTCCTCGCTTTCCCCACCATTGTACCTCGTGATTACTGCTCCGCAGCCCCAGGTTAATGCCGTATACCTGTTGATCCACGTATTGCGCCGCCCAGTGCACGAAGGAGTGCCCAGCAATCCAGGTGACCGTCTTGGTCCCCAGGCCCCCCACGCAACCTACGACAAGAAAGAAATGTTAGCAACCATCCTTCCCACAAACGACACTTCAACATACCCCATGCTTTCCAGCCCCGGGCAGAAACCCCCCCCCCTTCATTTCCGGACATAGCGCTCGCAGCATCTCGATTTCCATCTGCCCATCTGTCTAATCCTGTCCCAGGACCACCCCAGCCGTGCCGCTGCCGTTGCTGCCCCAATGCGAAAAGAGTGCGTTCCAAACCTCTTGGGATCCCTTCCCATCTTCCTCAAAGCCATGCGCAACACCGCCAGCAACTGTGCCTCCGTCAACCTGTTACCTGATGCGTGACAAAATATTCCCCCTTGTCTCCTGTCCGCGCCCTGCACGAACGCTACCCACTCCTTTACCGGGCATGCTCCTAGACATCCACTCTCATTCAACCATATCCACTTGCCCCGACCGGCCTGATCAGTCTTAGAGTGGCCCAACCATATACCCAGACGCCCGCCGTCCAACCTCACCTCCACATATTTTCGCCCTTCTCGCCCTTTCGTTCCCAAGAGCTCCGACACTCGGAAAGCCCCAAAAAACATCCACACCATACACAAGCGGAACAACGCTACCTCATTAGCGTCATAGCAGCAAACTGGAAACATGTCCAACAGACCTTGCAGCACCTCAAACGTGATTGCTTCCTGAGGCCCCCCGCGGCCCCTTCACTTCACTCCCTCCCCCACCCCTTCAGCATCCTACTGATGATCTCGTCTTTTGCCGGGTCAAAACCCCAACACAACTTGCAATAAAAGGAGATCCCCGCCAATTTCCCTGCAATCGTCGTGTGCGACCACCCCTTCTCCGTACAATGTAAAACAAAACGAATCACTCCCTGCTCTGTGTCCCGAAGGGACAACTGCTCTGTCTCGCTGGTCCATCCCATAAAGACTCCGAACTCTGCCCAGGCCAATCTGTAACTGCGCCGCGTTGTCTCAGCTATCGACTTCTCCACTAGGCTGCAGACTCTCACTCCCCCCAGGCCCAGATGCCGTCCGGCAGCTGCGTCTTCTGGACCTCGGCTCCAGGCGCCATGCGGCGAAAACGGCTCCACTGCGAACGAGACAATGCATCCGCAATGTCATTACTCGCTCCAGGCACATGCTTCGCCCAAAAAACCACATTCAACTGTAGGCACTGCAACATAAAGTATCTCAACAATCTCAGCACCCTCAAGTCTCTCGCTCTCTGCCTGTTGACCAGCTCAACCTCTGTCATGTTATCTACCTGAAACAACATGGAACGGTTCTTGAATTCAGAGCCCCACACTGCCAATGCCACTAACAGCGGGAAAAGCTCTAGAAACGCAATACTCCTCCCCTGCGTCAGCCAGTGAGCTGGCCATTTCGCTGCGCACCATCTCCCGTCCCAGAACACCCCAAAACCTGACGCTCCTGCCGCATCCGTGAAAACTTGCACTTGCCAAATCAATCTGTCCTCCACGAAATCCATTGAAACCCCATTGAAATCAGTCAAGAATGTCTGCCAAATTCTCAGGTTAGCTCGCACTCCCATTGAAATTCTCACTCTGTGATGTGGGAGCACTGCCCCAGACATGGCCATGCCTAGGCGCCTGCAAAAGGTCCTACCCGCTCTCAGCACCCTGCACACAAAGTTCAGCAACCCCAACAGCCATTGCACTGTCCTCAGGTCAATCTTCTTCTCTCCCATCACCCCCAGTAGGCAAGCCTGAATGTCCCCCACTTTCTCAGCCGGTAACCGGGCCGTCCACTGGACCGAATCCAACTCAATGCCCAAGAATGTCAGTTGACAGCTGGGCCCAGCTGTTTTCTCAGGCGCCAATGGGACCCCAAAGTGCCGAGCCATGTCCTGAAACTGTGCCAGTGCCCATCCGCACTCACCTGACCCTCCCTGTCCCAGGAAAAGAAAGTCGTCAAGATAATGCAACACCCCCTGATGGCCACTGATCTTCTGGAATGCCCATTGCAAGAATGTGCTGAATGTTTCAAACAGGGCGCATGAAATCGCGCAGCCCATGGGTAAGACTTTGTCCACGAAAATGGCCCCCCCCGAACTGCATCCCCAGTAACAGGAAATCCGCCGGGTGTATGGGCAGCAAACGGAAAGCCGACTTCACGTCGCATTTTGCCAGTTCCGCTCCCTGCCCATACCTCTGGACAAGGCGGATTGCATCGTCCACTGACGCGTAAATCACCCTGGAGTCTTCCTCCGCAATGAAGTCATTAACGGACCTCCCTTCCGGCCAGGACAGGTGATGAATCATCCTGTAGTCGCCGGGCTCCTTCTTGGGGACCACTCCCAGCGGTGAAATAATCAGATCCTCTATAGGCCAGTCGACAAACGGGCCCGCTATCCTACCCTCCTCGACCTCTTTTTCCAATTTGGCTGCTACGACCTCCGGTAACTCCTTGGCTGATTTCAAATTGTCCTCCCACCGGCGTTCCCTAGGTCCCTGGTACCCAACCCGGAAGCCCTCCGTAAACCCCCAGTGCAACCTCAGTGCGCCCTCCTGGTCTGGGTAGATCGAGAGCTACGGGCCCATGGCCTCAATGCGAACCGGAGTAGGCGCCTTTTGGTCCAGCCGACCCCCGTCCTCTCGTGGCTCGCGATTGCTCTGAAGGTGTAGCCAAGGTGAAGCATTGTGTGAGGGCATGTTTGCCTCCACACTTGGAGCACTCGTGTTTAAACTTACACGGATACCGCGAGCAGTATCCTTTGTTGTAGTTCCAACACGCTCCTGTGTTGTTTCCGCTGGCTTTGGGGTACCCCCCCCCCTGCGGTAGCTGTGCTGGTCTGTCCACCACCCGCCCCAGTCTGAGCGGGACACGCCGGAAATGTCCGGTAGGTCACTGGCAAACCGCTCGCCGTGTGGGTCGATGCCGACGACTGTGTTGAGGACATCCACTGCATCCACAATTCTTGGTCTACTTCCCCCCAGGGTTTATCTGGATTCGCGCCAATTCTGGCCCGAAACTCCTCGTCGTAGCTCAGCCACGCGAAACCCCCAAAGTGCATCTGCGCTTTCCTAATTATGTCCATATACTTCAATATCGCTATGGCCCTGTCCTGATGTTTTTCGCAATAAATGCTAGCATATATCAAAAAGGCCGATGTCCAGTTTTCCATGTTCAACGGCACGCGAGGCCTCCGCGTAAGCTCCCACTCTTCCTCCTTCGAACCCTCCTTAGCCTGTATTTCCCTATGGAGGAGCTTAAAGACGTCCACATACTCGTGCCTCCATATTCTGCCCTTCGTTTTCTCAGACAAATGGGACCCCAGCGGCATTGCCAACCCCATATACGGCAGCTTCTTCTGAAGCTTGTCCTCCCCTTTTCCGTCTTTGCCCTCCAACCCATCAGTCTTGTCCGTCTGGACACTGGCCGCCTATTTCGCCCCAGCATCCCCTTTCCCCCCCGCAAGTCCCCGACACCGTGGGCCAGTCCCTTTGGCTCCCGCACAGAACCCTCCCTCACACCTACCGACCGGCAGGTTTTCTTCCTACCCCCTTTTGACCCATCGTCCCAAGCAGCCCACCAAGTATTCTCACCTGACAAGGTGGTCTGTGTCCCTCTTTCTTTGTCTCTCGCCGCATTCCGTTTCGGGTTGTCCAACCGCGACTTGGTTCGTGCTGCTGCCGGTGCCTGCAAAATACTAGCAGATGTCGTTGCGTTGGCCCCCCCAGGCACCCCAGCCGACCTGTCATCCTCATCTCTCAACTCTCCTTCCTCCAGCTCATCACTTTCATCCCCATAGTCCAGTATCAGCTCACCGTCCTCCTCCCCAGGCATCCACAACACCTCTCTCCCCGCTCTTTTCACACCCTTTCCACACATGGGCGCATCACCACACTCTCCCCTGCTCCAGACGCCGTGGCCCGCTCCCTCGGTGGAGGGAAGGCCGCCGCGGACCCCCCTGCTGCTTCCAGCCGGTGTCTTGGGGCCGTCTTGTGGCCCGCCGGACCCCCGCCCTTCTTGCCAACTGCCGCCGGCTGTACCCCCCCACCCCCCAGGCTGCTCCAACCTGAGGGGGCCACCAGGCCTCAAAGCCGTCCTGACCGTCCCTACCCCCGTCTGGGGGGCCCTAACCTCCTCCTCTCACACCCACTTGCCCCCTCTTGGGGCCTCCTGCTCCATCTTGTCCGCCCATGCTTCCTCCTCTGACGTGGGAGTGGGGGGCCCCTCCGCCCTGTCCACTCCCCCCCTTATTTCCCGAAGGGCGCACATTTCAGCCAACTGCGCCTCCGTCTCCTGGATGATGCGCCGCTGATCCCTGATCTTGTCCTCAAGGGACATCTGGTCCCATCTGCGCTCACACACAAACCGGGGCTGTCCTCCCAGTCCCCTGCCCACTCCCTCACCCTTATGCTGGGCGGCCCGCCCGGACCCTCCTCCCACCCCGGCCTCCCCCTCCCCGGGCACCGCTGACCCCCTCCCCAACTGGGGACCCCCCCTCCCAGCCCCTTGCGTCAGATCAAGGGGCATGTCCCCTCAAGGCTCCTCTCCAGCCTCCGGGGCACCCCCAAAATAAGGAGAGAAAAGGTCCTGTGACCCCACCCCCCCTCCCGGCTCCCCCACGTCATCGATACCCTTCCCTTCCCCAATAGAGGCCCCCCTCCCTGCTGGCTGGCTCAAACTGCCCACAATCCCCGATGTCAGCAGTGGTGCCCCCCGCTCCATAGGGGAGAGCCTGCTGTAAGCCCCCCGGCCTGCCCCCCCATCTCGACCCCCTTCCCCTCCCAGACCCAGCATGTTCGAGGCGTGCAGGCAGGCTCTTCCTCTTGTCCCCACGCTTCCCATTCTCACCCTTCCCAAGGCCCCGCCCCTTACCAGCCGCCTGAGTCCCCCGCGGTGGTGGCTCCTCTTGACACGCCACCACCGCTGCTGCTACCCCCGCTGACGCGGACCGGGGGGTCCGCGTCAGCCCAACCCTCTCCAAGGACCCCCGGTCGCAGGAGGTCCTCCCGACCGGCCCTGCCAATCACCCGCAGGGCCTCCCGGACCGCCTCCGCGTCCGCACCGGCCATGCCGACTCTAGCAATCTGCCCCCCGCCGCCGACCAGCAAACAGAGAGGGAAAGTCCACTCCCGCCCGCCCTCGTCCCGCCCGACCCAGTACACCCTTTCCTACCCGCTAACCCGCCGCCGCCACCAGCCTGCCTCCTAGGCCTGCACTCAAGCCCCAATCCTCCAACAATTCTCCTACCCTCCCACTGGCGCTGGGAAAACAGGAAGAGGAAGTCCCCTTCCCCTCCTTCTCCCTTATACCCCCCTCTTACTCCCTCCCCTTCCCCTTCGCCTTCCCTTCCGGCGCGAAACCCCCCCGGGGAAAGACTAGAGTGCATCCTGCTTTCCCCGGGGGCCATCATCCTCGATGGCTGCAGTCCATAAGCTAAACACACTGTGGCTTTCGAGGACACTCTACTGCTGTAGACATTCACACCCCATCATCTCCCAGAGAGATTTTACAAGGGGAACCCCAGGGAGAAGACGGGCCCGTGACTGTGTCTGGCAGAGCTGAACAGGCGCAGCCTTACACATGTTAATGCCAACAGTTGGCTGGCGTAAAAAGGTTCCGCTGCCAGCTATGTTTTTGTTTTCAGACTGCCGAGCGTAGGAAGCCTGTGTTAAAATGCGTGCCTGAGATGTGACAGGAGAACTGCAAACATAGAAGGCAGCGCCAACAACTCTCACAAGCAGAGGATGGGAGGGTCCCCACAGGAGCCGGGCTGTATTCCTTCACACACAGGGCATTCTGCTGCAGGCGCTAGGCGCAAGGCTGTGTCGAGGGCAGGCTCGGGGTGTCAGAGGCGCTGCGCATCACCCCCTTTGGTCCGTGTTTGTTACGCCACGCTGAGGGGGGCCAGCTCTCCGTATGGCTGCGAGGTTGTGGACTGCGGGACTCCTGTTGTGCTTCGGGGTGCTGCCAGTTACCCCTTCCCGGCGCAGGGACCGTGAAGAAGGGGCCGGGGCAGAGCTGGCACAGCAGGTCTCCAGAGCCAGGTGCACGTCCCGCTGCCTGGCACTGCACATGGCGCAGCTCTCCGGGGCCTTCAGAAATTTCCAGGTGACAAAAAACATAGTGATGGCATTTGTTAGGGTGCGCACCCATCGTGATTGAACGTCTCCTCGGGATTTTGGTGGCACTCACTTGTCTGGCCGCCTTATTGAGATAGCGCCCAGCAAACATCATTGTATCTTCTGTGCGCTGTATATCAAGGTGTACACCTGCTGCGCTGCGATTTTTGCTCTGGTTTGTAACAATAAGTTATTTTATGGAGGCAGTGTAACGCTTTCTCTCCGCGGCGTGCGTGTGCATATGCGCGTTTGCGTGAGCTTGAGTGCACATGTCTGTCAGCGCACGTGTATGTGTTTGTGAGTGAGCATGACTTTCTCTCTGCCTTCGTATTGATATCATATGTGTCTTTTTTTGTACTGACACTGTGCATACTGCACACCTGCAGCACAATTGTGTGCGTGTTTGTGCATGCATGTGCTGTGCATGCATAAGTGTGTGTGCGTGTGTATTGTGTGTGCATGTTTGTTGTGTGTGTGTGTTGTGTCTGTGCTGCGTGTTTTCACTGTGTGTGCCAGAATGAGTGTGTGTGCGCGTGTGTTATGTGTGCCTGCCTGTGTGTTCGGTGTGTGCGTTTGTTGTGTGTGCTCATGTGTGTTGTGTTTGTGCGCGTGTATGAGCACGTACTCTAGACCACTCAACCTCGTTTGACCGCAGCCACTCATTCCATGATGTCTTCCGTTTGTGCTCTGCTTATTTCACACAGACCTCACAAGGATGAACGTGCGGCCAGGAGGGTCTGTCTCGGGCCGGGGAACGGGCCATCTGTTTTTAATTCGTGCATCGCTTGTTTCACTCCGCAGTCTGCCGTGTCATGGCGAGGGCATGGGTCGTAAGGGGCTCCTGACACCCTGGGAAGATGTCTTTAATTCTAATTTTTGATAAAGTTTTCAGACGAGCGGGTGTGCTATGCTGGGGGGGGACAGCACACGTGTTTATTGTGATAACTGCTTTTTGCAGTAATTAAGGAGTACTGTTGCTATAGCGCCTAGATAAACCTTTTAGGTGATTAGTCCGCTATACAAAACAAAATAATATAACAAATATAATCTTATTGTAATTATAATAAACAAAATCAGGCGACTATGATAGAACCATTTGAACTTTTTTTTTTCTATTTTCTGAAGCGGGAATGCAATGTCAAGGAGGTTCAAACCTGCCAGGCTGCAGCCTTTCAGTGTAGATATTTTTTGCAATTACTACATTCGTTGTGTAACTAACAACTCTTAAAAGCAACTTTTTTTTATTTCAAACTGATTAAAAATTATTAAAAACGCTGAACACTGTATGCTAAGTGTTAACTTGTCACCTTTAAGCAGGGCAGCTGCCAGGACCGGCGCCCTCACGGTTTCTCTTTTGCAGGATGAGTGGGTGAATAAATACCGGAGTCTGCACTAAGCTACTGCTTCGGTCCTGCCACTGACTGCCTGCTGACGATAAAGTGCCTCGGGCAGCAGGAGAGGCCCTTCGCGCCTCCTGTGCGTCGGCTCCTCTCACTGAACAATATCAGCTTATTTTATGGAACACTTTGCTAGCCCTCCATCATAGCGCCGCGAGGTGTTACTATGCTGCGAATCAGAGGCACTAATATCGGCCTCGGTAAGATGAAGAGCAGAGTGACAGACGTGTGACAAGCACGGGCGGAATTGGCACTGCCGAGCTGGGCGCAGCACTCAAGGCGCTCTCCAGTGAGTCACCACAGGGCTCTGCCTCCCCAACACACTTTTTTTTTTTTTAACTTTAATAAGCGCGGCACCGTCTTCACGGACACCGCGCTATGCAATACAATAGGTGTTGCTTTTGGTATTGTAAATAACAATGCCTTTTAATTTTTTTTTAAAGACATTGCCATTTACAATGTCAATAGCTCAAAATAATGTCACTGCGAGACCTATTGCATTGTAAATGATTGTTCTCAGAGTACCCGGGCCTAATTGTGATCCCAATCCGACTCTGCATTGCGGTGTTCCGGCAGAAGGTGGAAGGAAGATGGGGGGAGAGCAGGGCGCTGATGATGTGCTAACAATTACGCTGAGGTACATTAAGGGCTGATTACAAATTCTTTAACAGGACCGGATTGAGACCAAGTGGGATGGAGGAGCTGCTGTTTTCATGACATTGTCAGACGGCTCCCTGCTGCGCCCCTCCGAATATTTGGCGCCCCGGGCCTGGGCGAGTTGTATGTAGAGTGATGGGAATTATGAGCTACAGAGACCGTGTCTCAAGCCACTGAATCAATATCCAATTGAACCCTGGCTGGACAACTTGCTCCCGCGCCGAGCTCTTGCTCAACAGATGTAATTTCATCAGATAGGGTACCCACAGTAGCGGGATAGAGGACTTTTTGCATTTACTCAGAGTTGTAGCCTGGTATTTGCGAAGGGTTTTTTCACTTACCCATGTTTTCCAGAGGTAAAAGAAGGAACTAAAGACACTTGCCCCGATACAGCCTTAGGCTTCGCATACGTGCGTCCAGCGCAGCGGTCACAAGGCGCCCTTTTAAGTATTTCAGTCCCGCCTCCTGAGCTAGTGGGATTATAGGCCTTGTGGTCTTGGTCCTACCCCCGCAAAAGCCAGCCTCAGCAGCGCACAATCCGCGTGAAGGTGCGCGTCCATTCTTTTGGCAAACTTGCTGACAGATTTAACGTCACCATTTATTTTCCTTTACTTGAATGACTTCTTGAACTGTGACATCTTCACTGTTTGCCTGGATTAGTTCGGTTACCTTAATTCTTTCTGAAGTAATTGTCAAATAATGAAATTTATATACTCTTATGCTGATGTTAAATTATTCTCAATTGTTGGAAGTGGGTGCTGTGAAATATAATAAGCTGTGTTGTACTCCTTTTCTGATTTGTTTAAGTCTTATGGTCATATCGAATTCCATGAGACATATGCCCCTTCTTTCTATTCTTGGCTGCATTTTGGCTTTAGTATTGCCAAATCTTGTCATTATTTCTTGGTGATCAATAACTATTGCAAATGTTTTTTCATGATCTTGGGACCTTAGACAGTATTCTATGAAAAAAACCAACCACCCTCTCTGGACTACCATAGCATTGTTTCTTCGTTAATAGTTGGCAGATGAGTTGTGCTAATGATGTATTCACGTTTATCAAAAGCGTGTCTCAAATTGTTTTTGTGGGCTGTTCTGCTGTATTTCAACTGCCTCTCCCTACACTTCATCACGTTTGTGATGAATTAAGACATCAGTTGCAGTGCGTGCGAGACTGATATAGATGGGAAACTCTTGATTTTTACTTCTTATTTTAACATTATTTTCATTTACAGGAATATGCAAAGTGGACCAAGTGCGCAAAACCCGCGAAGAGAGAAAAAAAGAGATGCAGGCTAAAAGGGCTGAGAAGAAGGCGGCCCGTGGCCCCATGAAGCTCGGTACTCGAAAGCTGGATTGATCGTGATTCAGCCGATTCCTCATCTTCTGTAATGGAAAGATTTCTAGGGAATCGTGGACACATCAATGGAAGAGAGCAATCCGTCAGAAAAGATTTTTTTAGCTTCTCTCTGGTGAGAACGAATTCTCTTCCAACGTGCACAGAACTTCTTCCATTAGGTTGATCATTGAAAATGTTATGATAAAAATGTGTATATTTATTTATATGCTCTATGTACACAAACGTGGAGGAAAACAAATTCCTACCTGTCCCATGTGCAGAGTCTGGCCGCAGATGCACCGCCAAGGTTCTTCAGGGACAATGCATGAGATGAGCACAGTCAGCGCAGGTGGTTATGAAAAAAGCAGTGACCTTTGCCTTTTTGCCCAATGCTGGTGGACCTGTAGCATTCACCTTACGACCATATTCTTGGTCACACCAGATTACACTTGTGTCTTGCATTATCATTTCTTTTTGAGCGTTCCCATATTTGTTTTCCTGTGGTTTTGGTCATCGTTTTGAAGGGGTCTGCTAGAAGGTAGCATGGATGGAGAATAATGTAGAGGGCTTTACCTTAATCACCCAGGTGTAGACTGATTTTGGGACGAGATCCTGAATGGGAGAACGTTTTTAAGAAAGGGTATTCTGTAAAATTGATAGTATCTGTCTGATTAAACTGATTAAAACTCTTACAATAACTATTTGGCTTTCAGTATATTTTTTGTATACTCTCTTCTGGAAACTTATTCACAAGGAGGAAAGTTGCCTTGTAGAAGTTAAATTATTATTGTATTTTCAGAGTTTAATTAGCATTTGGTTTAATTCTCTTCACTACACTTCTCTCCTGCCCAGTGTAATATCTAAATACTGAGTTGCTTGTTGTTAAATCGCAGTGAAGTGTTATTGAATTTGTTATGCATGGCTCTCATAGAGAGCAATTAGTGTGAATAAGTCAATGCTAAATCTAGTTATTCTCTAGTATGATGTAAGAATTTGGAGTAACAAAACCTTTTACCCATTTTGCTGCATCATAAAGGAATTCCATACTACTCTTGCTGGGTTCTCTGAGAACCTGTCAGACAACTCAAACTTCACTCTTGTTTTCTATTTAACGTCACTCAGAACCCCTTGATGACAAATATCCCTGACGGAATAAAACAAGAAATAATATTTAAAAAATGGAAAAAACTAAAATGTACTCGTTATAGTTTAGTCAACTAACTATACCTTGCGGGTGCGTGGTCTCGCCGAGCAACAAGATGGCCGCTATGTGAGAGGGGGTCTTGCCTGCTGAGACAAAAATCTGTCATAATCTGCCATCCCTGGGGGCACCCACCTGAAAATATTTCTGGCACAGTATGAGGCGATGTACTGACACCCGCCTGAAGCAAGTTAAAGCCATTTGAACCGGGCTGTTGAGCTACAGAAGTGTGAGGCTGAGCGCCAGATTTGAGGCCTACACCCCGCGTGGAGGGAGCTGAGCTAGGGTGACCAGACGTCCCGGTTTTCCCCGGACGGTCCCTGTTTTTGGAGCAGTGTCCCGACACTTTGCTGCAAATTAAAGAAATGTCCCGGTTTTTGCGTAGTGCCCGGGTTAAACAGATAAATGTCCCGGTTTTTAAATAGTGTCTCGCTCGGTGCGCCTGCTTTACTTCTCACAGGTGCTGAGACGGGTCTCTATTGGGCTTTCCATTTTTGCCCTCACGGAGGGAAAAAAAGCTTACTGCTGCAGCACTACCACCCTTCACTGCTTTTAATGAGACCCGTTATAGTTCTTTCACAGTCTGTCTCTTCATTCCAGAACTGAGGCATTTTCAATGTTATGTACAGCGAAGCCAAAGTTGTTGCTTCTTTCTCTTATGCAGCTAACAACCGTTGACAAAGCCAATAGTCCAGGCTTGTTCTAGGTGTGATGTTACTCCTTATATTGTTGACAAAGCCAATAGTCCAGGCTTGTTCTAGGTGTGATGTTACTCGTTATATTATTTATCTGGATACAATGACAGAAGCAGCACATTTTTCGGGCGGGACGCTATGCTAAGTACAGATTTTTTTAGCTTATGTGTTTTAAGCCACGTCCTTAATTACATCGGCCACGTCCCTTGAGAGACACCCCCACCCCCCTGTTTTTTCATCCCACTTAAAGCCATGGGTACTTCTGTCAGTCCTACTTCTATGTCTATGACACCTGTCCCGGTTTTTTGTTTTGAGAATCTGGTCACCCTAAGCTGAGCTCACGACTGCTCGATCGCAGTTGAAGTCAGGAGGAGCCTGACAGAGGACGGATGGCTGACGGGGGAGACAGCGCCTGGCCGGAGGCATCATCTCGCTGCGGCGCTGGAGGGACTCCCAACTCGGCTCTGGTGAGTTGCGGCCTGGGAGGATTGTTGGGGAGGCCGGGGCCTGCCGTGGAGAGGGCGCGCGGCATGAGAGGGGTGGTAGAGGAGGTTGCTGAACCTGCAGCCGGCGCTGCCTGACCCCCGGTGGTGCTCTACCTTCTGCCCGGCCCTCTCTGAGAGAGCGTTCAGTACCTGCCGGGTTGGCCGCTCCTGTGATGAGCTGTCCTGGACCCCGGCTGGAAATTGCTGAAAAGATAATGTCTACGGTTATTCTGGGGAGCCGCTGGGTCAGTAATGGGACTGCAATGGGATTGTGCAATTTTCTCCAGTTGAATTCCAAGTACTATGTGTGTATGTATACCTGCTTGTGTTGTGCAGCTTGATACCTGACGCTTGTTAATGATATGTTAAATGCCACCTGCAAATAAATAAAAATATTTTT
This sequence comes from Calotriton arnoldi, assembly GCA_963921515.1. Classification (NCBI taxonomy): domain Eukaryota; kingdom Metazoa; phylum Chordata; class Amphibia; order Caudata; family Salamandridae; genus Calotriton; species Calotriton arnoldi. The sequence continues at coordinate 2,496,899 of CAWUFW010000960.1, forward strand.
AAAAAACCACTATAACTTGCGACCCCACATATTACATCATTTCTGATATGTTGAATCACACAGACATTTCAAATGAGTCTGTGACGCTTGCCCACAAGTTGATGTTCCTGAGTGGAATGTGAGCTTTGTTGGGCCACCTTTTGGCAGCTTAGTCGCAGTACCTACAGTTCATGAAGCTTGCCCAGCTGTTGGTGTTTCATGGTGGGGGTGGTGGTGGGGGCGTGAGCTTAGCAGTTCTGCTTTTTGGCGGCTTTACAGTTCAGCCCTTCAGTTTGTGAAGCTTGCCCCTGCAGTGTGTTCTGGCTTTGGGGGTAGGGGAGCTTGGCGTTTCTGCTTTTTGACATCTTTGAATCTTTATTCCATGAAGCCTGCTCTGGCCTTGGTGTTCCAGGGTTGGGGGGATCTTGCAGTTCCAATTTTTGTCAGTTTCACAGTTGGGCCATTTAGTCCTTGAAGCTTGACCTTTCGCTGTTGTTCCCGAGTGGAGGATACAGTTACACCTTTTGGCGTTTTCAAGGCTGGGCGCGTGAGACCATGAAGCTTGCCGTTGCATTTGTATTTCTATGTGACAGCAGTGGAGCTTGGTGGTTCTTCCTTCTGGCAGCTTCGCAGCTAGGCCTGTCAGTCAAAATAACTTTATTTGGCTTACAATAACAGCCATTAAAGTACATTTATTATTTCCAGCAACATTAGGTAAAAAAGATACAGTACAGGTTAAGAAGAAATAGCAAATGAATCCAACATAGAGTACAAAACCCAATTAAAAACTGTGTCTCAAAAAGAGACGTTAAAAACATACAATTTCATGTATACAGGGCGATCTCTTTCATACTAAGAAAACATAACATTTCCTTATCTTTATAGCACTTAAAATTCATAATATTTACACGGATCTTATCAGAAGACAGTTGTTACAAGGCTCCTAATGATCTTTTCGCCCTTCTCATCTTAAAAACGCGTAATGAAGTCAAAAGATAACGTATCCTAGGTTGAGAATATGTATTGCAAAATATGATAAAGAGCAAGATGTTCTGTGCGGAATAATTGTCACAAGGTGTCGTGTAGTTCCTATAAATGTATATAGGATCTGCACGTTTAGACAACATAAACTGTGGGATTGGTGTCCAGACTGATTCCAGACACCCCCACCAGTTAGGTTCGCCTGTATACCAGCTAGCTCACAGTGCCACTGTGAACCCCTCTTACCAAGGAGAGAAAAGTTTCTGTCAACTATCGAACATGATAACCCTGACCCCTCGGGGATCGTGGAAACAGTACAGTGCTTTTTGCTCAGTCACTCATGCTCACTTTGTCTCAGAGAAATGCACAGAATAAACAATGGGGACGTTTTCAATAAGCATTTATTGAACCAGCAGCATTCTAGTGTAAAATACGTGTGCTGCAACAATCATAAGACAGAAACAGATGTTTACGGTTATAAGCACCAACAGAGTGCTAAAACAATGTATATATACTGGCATATAAATACATATCTGAAAGAGACACGTTAGTGATAGATTCCTTACCTTAGAATATCCCCAGGCGTCAGGCTGGATCCGGAAAGTTTTGCGTAGCAGTACCCTTGCGCGTCGGTAGGCGGCGTCGTGCGGCTCCGCGTCCGTCGTCGGCGTCGTGATCGCCGGGATGACGTCGCGGGCAGTACTTAGACGCCGCCCCTGCGCGCTGACGTCAGTTCTTCTTTTTCCGCGCCAGCAAGCGCAGATCCGGGAAGAGCAGTGCCCTGGTCAATTTTTGACCATACTTTTTGGTGATTTTTTCACTGTTTTTTCCATCTTTAAGGTGTCGTAGGGATGCCCGGCTTCAAGCGATGCGGCGCCTGTGCGCGGATGATGTCCGTCACCGACCCGCATTGGGAGTGTCTCTTCTGCCTCGGCCGAGGCCACGACACCGAGTCTTGTCCCGAATGCCAGGCCCTCAACCCGAAAGCTTTGCGAGAGCGGTCTCGAAAGCTCCTCGAGGCCCGGCATTCGGCTCCACGGAGGCCCCGGTCGCGTGAGAGGTCCAGGGGTCGCTCGCGGAGTGCACACCGGTCGTCGGCGTCGAAGTCTTCTTCGTCCGGTAAGTCTAAGCACAAGAAGTCCAAGAAGCATCGTCGCTCTCGGACTTCGCCTCGCCGGTCTCGCGACTCGGCTGAGGCCCCTCCCGGCACCGTCCCCGCCCCCGCGGCCCCGGACTTGCCTGTGGAGTCGCCCCGTCATACCCGCCCTTCCCGGGTTCGGGGGCGGATCCGGCCAAGGTACAGGAGTTCCTGTCGGCCATGGCCCGCCTCTTCGGGCCTTCAGGCCCCTCCGGTGCGCCTTCGGGCCCCGCGGGCCCTGATGGGGTTGCTCCGGCGTCGCCGGCGGCTCCGGCCCCGGCGTCGCCCGGGCCTCCAGCCTCGATCCCGGCTCCGGCTTCGGCCCCGGCCTCGATCCCGGCTCCACATCCCCCATCGACGCCGGTCGACCTCACGACACCTCCGCCGGCGCCCGATGTCTCCGGTGCCGTTCTCGACGCCGCCCTGGGCTCCGGGCGGCGTCGTCCCCAGTTCCTTCCGGCTCCGGACATGGACCCGGAGCGACGTCGCTCGACGCCGGCTCCGGCGCCGATGGGACCTTGGGTCCCAAATGTCCCTCCTCCCCCTTATTTTGAACCAGAGGAGGACCAGGAGGACTGGGAGGGGTCTGATGACCCTCTGACACGCAACTGTCAGTATGATGAGGACTGGACAGAGAGTCTAGGGGAGGCCAGTGGTCTGGATACTTCTCCTGACACTGGCATGCTGTCTCCTCCCGTGGCTACGGAGGAGGGGGCCAATTTTGAGTACGGTGTTGCGTAGGGCTGCTGGGGCCTTACGTCTCCAGCTCCCTACTTTGACGGTCAAGCCTAACATCTTGACAGAGGTGCTTCAGCCGGCAGCCTCCTCTGCGGAGACTGTGCTGCCGTTTAACGACGCCCTCACGGACGTTCTTTTGGGCGCCTGGTCCAAGCCCAACACAGGGGCTCCTGTGGATCGGAACGTGTCACGACGCCATCGCCCCGCTCCGGGCGACCCCTGTTTCTTTCTGTCCACCCCACTCCTGAGAGCTTGGTTGTCCAAGCCTCCGCTTCCCAAACCGCCTTCCCTACCGCTCCTCCGGATAGGGAATCCAAACGCCTGGATCAGTTTGGGAAGAAAGGTTTTTCTTCCTCCAGTGCTGGCTTGCGGTCCGTTAACACCGCTTGTCTTTTGGGCCGATATACCCACTCTCTGTGGGATTCGGTGGCGGATGTTTTGCCCCAGTGCCCTGAGGAGGTCCAGGCACTGCTTTCCCGCGCCATTGCGGAAGGAAGGGATGCGGCCAAATACACTATCCGTTGTGGCCTTGACACCGCCGACTCGCTGGGCAGGTCGATTGCAACGACGGTGGCGCTCCGACGCCACGCCTGGCTGAGAACCACTGGTTTTTCAGGGGATGTCCAGAATACTCTCATGGACATGCCCTTTGATGGAGTCGGTCTTTTGGGTCCAAAGCAGACCATGCGTTGGAGCGCTTTAAGGACTCACGGGCTACTGCCAAGTCCCTGGGCCTTTCTGCTACACGCCCTCCGCTGCCTTCTGCTTTTCGCCCCTATCGTGGCCACGGTAGGGGCGCCCTTCACGTCAGCAGCCCAGCCACCGGCCCGCGCAGCAGGCGTCTTCGCGTGGCCGAGGACGTGGATTCCGCCGTGGCGGATCGGGCAACGAGCGTGCGGGTCAGGCCACCACCTCCAACCCGTCCGCGGCCTCCAAGCCCTCCTAGTCCCTCCTTTCAGGTGCACGGCACGCCAGTAGGGGCAGGGTCCGCCATCACCTTCCCCACTGGCGCACCATCACCTCGGACAGGTGGGTCTTGGACATTGTCCGAAGGGGCTACTCCCTCCCCTTCGAGACCACCCCCCAGCCATGCCACCTCAATTCCACCGCATGTCAGGGGATCACTTGGTGCTTCTACAGAAGGAAGTCACGGCCCTCTTGACCAAGAGGGCCATCGAGCATGTTCCGACCCCAGAAGTAGGGCGTGGTTGCTACTCCCACTACTTTCTGGTGCCCAAAAGGACAAGGAGGACATGCGTCCTATCTTGGACCTCCGGAACGTCAATCGCTTCCTCCGGAAGGAGAAGTTCAAGATGCTCACCCTAGCTCAGGTCTTGACTGCCCTCGACCCTGGAGACTGGTTGGTAGCGTTGGACTTGCAGGACGCGTATTTCCACATCCCCGTCCTGCCGGCCCACCGGCGTTACCTTCGGTTCACGGTAGGCCCCGAGCATTTTCAGTTCACCGTGCTCCCCTTTGGCCTTACCAGTGCCCCTCGGGTGTTCACGAAAGTGATGGCGGTGGTCGCAGCTCATCTGCGCCGGGCAGGGGTTTCAGTCTTCCCCTACCTCGACGACTGGCTGCTGAAGGCGGGCTCGTCCCAGGCAGTCGTCTCCCACCTCCAGACTACGGCCGAACTCCTGCACTCGCTGGGGTTCTCCATCAATGTGCCGAAGTCGCATCTGATTCCTTCTCCACAGCTCCTTTTCATCGGAGCAGTTCTGGACACGACGCAGTTTCGGGCCTATCCTCCCGAACGGCGAGTCCGGGATATTCAGGCTATGATTCCGATCTTTCGGCCTTTATCCTGGGTTTCGGTAAGGATGACCCTGAGGCTGCTGGGCCTCATGGCCTCCTGCATCCTGCTGGTCAATCATGCCAGATGGCATATGCGGGCTCTGCAGTGGGACCTGAAGTTCCAGTGGGCGCAGCACCAGGGCAACCTGTCCGATCACGTCCAGATCTCGGAGGGGACTGCAAAACAGTTGCAGTGGTGGCTCTCGAACCGGCAATGGGTCATGGGCAGATCCCTCTCCCTTCCCCAGCCAGAGCATACAGTTGTGACGGACGCGTCCCTTCTGGGATGGGGCGGTCACATGGGAGAGGCGGAGATCAGAGGCCTCTGGTCTCCGGCGGAGTCCCGGCTCCATATCAACCTTCTGGAGCTCCGGGCGATCCGGCTTGCACTCAAGGCATTCCTTCCCTCTGTCAAAGGGAAGGTAGTGCAGGTGTTCACAGACAACACCACCGCCATGTGGTACTGCAACAAACAGGGCGGGGTGGGGTCTTGGACCCTTTGTCAGGAGGCTCTGCGCCTCTGGACATGGCTGGAACATCAGGGCATGTTCCTGATGGTTCAACACCTGGCAGGTTCTCTGAACGCCAGGGCGGACGAACTCTGGCCGCAGGTGCATGATGGATCACGAATGGCGTCTTCACTCGGCAGTGGCGCAAGGACTCTTTCTACAGTGGGGAGAGCCTTGGTTAGATCTATTCGCCACCGAAGAGAACGCGCAATGTCATCAGTTCTGCGCGTTGGAATTTCCAAGGCGGCACTCGCTCGGCGACGCTTTTCGTCGCGAGTGGAGTTGCGGTCTGTTGTACGCCTTTCCGCCTATACCACTTCTACCCAGAGTGTTGAAGAAGATTCGGCACGACCGGGCCCAAGTCATTCTTGTGGCTCCGGACTGGGCTCGAAGAGTTTGGTATCCCGAGCTACTCAATATGAGCATAGATCCCCGATCCGTCTGCCTCTTCGGGAGGATCTTCTGTCGCAGCAGCAGGGGACGGTCCTCCACCCGAACCTGTCCAGTCTACACCTGCTTGCGTGGAGATTGAGCGGCGGCAGTTGATTCCTTTCGACTTGCCTCCCGAAGTTTGTGATGTGATTCTGGCAGCCAGGCGTCCCTCCACTAAGGTGGTATACGCCTGCAGGTGGAACAAATTTGTGGCATGGTGCACAGCAAAGGCTGTGGATCCCCTTTCTGCCCCTCTTTCTGAGGTCCTTCTGTTCCTTCTCTCTCTGGCCCAACAGGGTTCTGCCCTGGGTACCGTCAAGGGTTATCTTTGTGCTATCTCGGCCTTCCTCAGGCTCCCTGATCAGCCCTCCCTTTTCAAGTCCCCTGTTGTTAACAGGTTCTTAAAAGGCATTACTCACCTCTTCCCTCCTGTTCCGTTTGTAATGCCTCAGTGGGACTTGAACTTGGTTCTTACCTTTTTAATGTGCGCTCCCTTTGAGCCTCTGCATAACTGTCCTCTTCGTCTTCTGACTCTAAAGGCAGCCTTTCTGGTGGCCATCACCTCCGCTCGGCGGGTGAGTGAGCTCCAGGCTCTTTCTTGCAAACCTCCCTTTCTGTCTGTTCATCCAGACAAGGTTGTTCTTCGGACGCGTCCGTCCTTCTTGCCAAAGGTGGTTACTGCTTTCCACATTGGGCAGACCATCACTTTGCCCACCTTCTTTCCGCCTCCGCATCCTTCCAGAGAGGAAGAGCGGCTCCACCGTCTGGACCCAAAACGTGCGCTCTCCTTCTATATCGACCGCACGAAACACTTCCGGGTGGATGACCAGCTCTTTGTTGGCTACGTGGGCGCCAAAAGGTCGGGCGGTGCACAAGAGGACCATCTCCCGCTGGGTTACCTTGTGCATCAAGACCTGCTATTCTTTGGCTAAGAAGGAGCCTCCTGTTGGGCTGCGTGCCCATTCCACCAGGGCAACGGCTGCTACCACGGCCTTGGGCCGCGGTGTTCCGCTGCCGGTTATCTGTCAGGCAGCTACGTGGGCCTCGCTGCACACGTTTACTAAGCATTACTGCCTTGACAGTCAGGTCCGGAGGGACGGCTTCTTTGGCCGTTCTGTCCTCCAGGACTTCCTTGTCTGATCTTTGTTCGCAGACCCACCACCGGGGTTGGTATTGCTGGGGTATCTATTCTAAGGTAAGGAATCTATCACTAACGTGTCTCTTTCAGATGCACAAGTTACTAACTTGTGTAACGATATATCTGTAAGAGACAGTAGTTAGTGATAGATTCCCTACCGCCCCACCCATCCTCCCCGTTCTGCGAACTGATTTCTAGGGTTAAGGACATCCCTTTCAGGGCCCTAGTATTTTTCAGACACCTGTGTCAGCTTCTTGCATGGCTCTGCGTTCCTGGCGCGGAAAGTCGTGTACAGAACTGACGTCAGCGCGCAGGGGCGGCGTCTAAGTACTGCCCGCGACGTCATCCCGGCGATCACGACGCCGACGACGGACGCGGAGCCGCACGACGCCGCCTACCGACGCGCAAGGGTACTGCTACGCAAAACTTTCCGGATCCAGCCTGACGCCTGGGGATATTCTAAGGTAAGGAATCTATCACTAACTACTGTCTCTTACAGATATATCGTTACACAAGTTAGTAACTTGTGCAATTGGTTCTGTCGGGTAGTGGTGCAATTGCTGTGTTTCAAGTAATTAATACAATGCCACAAATAAATTCAAATAGCATTTAACAAATTCATTTTAGAGAACAATTATATGATACGAACACACCAAAGAATAATAAAACTTGAGTTGAAGAAAACAAAGTTTACTTATTTATCTTTTTCGGGGTATATATCAGGCTGTCAAAAACACATTATCATGTTGGCGAAAAAATAGTGACTTAAGTGATAGTAAGTGCAAATGTGACAAAGTGAAGTCAATAGTGTGCTATATACATGACATTTACAAGTGACATACAAAGATGGAACTGGTTTGTTGGTTCCGTCCTATAATCAATTACAGCGCATGAATTCACAAGACCAAAGATGATTTACAGAATCGGGTCAGGGAAACTGCTGGCACATGATCTAGGATAGCGTTGACGTTTCAACCCAATAGTGAGCGCGGATTGTCATGCGTCAAGGCGGGTCTTCTTCAGGACTGGGGCAGCTGAGAAGGACAGCCTATAAGTTAATTCAAATGATAGTCAATAGTGATGAACCTTATACACAGTTATTATGCAGAAGATGGTAATCCTGCTGTGATTCTGAGAATCCTCCTGCATAATAAATGAGGCTAGTTTTTGGAGAAAACCACACAACATTTATTCAGCACCTAACTAGGTAAAAGGTCAGCACCAAAACCGTTATGTAGTACCATGGCAGGGTAAATGTAGGTGAAAGGTTAGGTGACTACCCAGGCCTATATTGGGGCACATTACGAATCATAACACCCACTCCTCATCCGACTGGACGTTATGCTACAAAAGTAAAAGGGAATGTCCTTATAATCAATCATAAAAACAATGTCAATAAACTGTTCTAAAAGTTATACAAAAGATACTTAAAAACCTTATAAGTCCTTTATGTATGTTAAAAAGCTACACAAGTCCTTTAAAATTAGTACATATATAGTTTGAGCAACTGAGTACATCTGAAAAGCCATGGTGCTCAGTAAAAGTAAGAGAGAGATTTTTTATTTTTTTTAATTCTGATTTTGGTTGTTTTGGAAAAAAGCTGAATTCATTCTTCCCAGCACACAAAGAGCCACATGTTTGTGTCGTGTGTGGGAGACGCAACATCACTGCTGCTTGCCTTCGCAAACGACGGTCCCTGTAACACCTCACAGATCAGGTCAGTCAGGTGATCTTCTTCAGTTTGCACAGCCTATGCTGAGGAAGCATTTGAAACATCCAAAGCCTGTGTGCCTGTAGTAGAGCTGGTGTCCAATCCTACAAGAGCTGAAGCATCTCGTGGTCCCTCTAAGAATGGGAATATGCTGAGGACACTGCACTATATGGGCCTTTAACAGGTCCAGCAATACATCCACGTCCCGAGGCGCAACCAATGGAAGTATTAGACAGAGGTCCAACACGCATTCTTGTCCGCAGAATAAGCAGCGGAGAACAGGCAAAACACAGTCAATCCAGACTGGTCGGAATGATAGGAACCAAGACTCGCTTAGCTCCCGAAGTCGAGATGTGCCCAGTTGGAGTACCATGCGGTCACGGCAACGTCGCTCCAAGAGCGTTTTTTCCATCTCTTTGATGATTGGGACGTCCATTGCGTAGCAGAAAAATTTAAATCCTATACCCACTACCAGTACCAGGACTAGCGGAATCCCTCCAAAAACGCTTCCCAACACGGAGTGTATAAAAGCTGGAATCACTCCAAAGACTGTCTGAAAGGTGCTTAACAGTCCAGAACCTATGGTCTTAAATAGGTGTAAAAAAAAAACTCGTGTATCAGACATGTTAAAGATACGCTGTACCATTTCTCCAAAATGGAAAGGACAGTTAGTTCGTACTAGAGCCTGTATCTCAGCTGAGGACCTTGCAACCTGAAGATCAAAAGTCTCTCGGGCTCAGGTTAAGGGCACATCCTTCTGTAAAAGCATGGCTTTCAGTCGGCTCAAAGAATCAAACCCTATAAAGGAAACATTCAACAAAGGCCATAACGGCGCCTCCCTGACTGTGTGGGTCGGTGGAAACAATTCTTGCATACAACAAGTAACTCTAGAACTTACTGTGACTAGATATGCGATGCCTGGAAGCAGCCCACAACAGCTTTGATCATTCAGCGTTAAGTAACTCCCATTCAAAAGCAGCCTGAACACTGGATTAACCACGGCAGCTGGGGATCCCTTTAAACGATAGGATAAGTTTGCAACTGAACCATTACAGGCCCGTGAAGCATAATATCCTGGCAAATTAGAGACCCACTTAATGAAGTCTCTCAGTCTGAACCGCTGAGAAACACTTCAGTGTCCCCATTCCTGCATCTAAATCTATACAGTAATTCCCAAGTTTCATGGATGAAGTCCTTACCCATTGCTTCATACCTGCCTACCTGGTGGTATTCTAGGCAATATTGAAATGTTGTTACTGGCAATGTTATATGGCCATGAATTAACCATTCTGTGGACGGTGACTCTGCCACGGTGAAAGGTAATTGGCCTAATTTTTCAATGTGCAGCATTGTATATTTTGCATCTCTTTGTGCCAGTCTCGTCTGCCTTTCTGATAGATTATATGCGGAGAATAGAGACGTACTGTTAATATATCGCCAGGGCACTTAACCAGAGCGCAATGATTGTATCGTCCAGCTTAATAATAGAATGGATCGTAACTGTGATTGCTCATGTTGGAGGATAGACAGGTCTTGTTCCATTATATCTTTAGCAGAAGACACAATGTTGCCCAGTGAACTAATACTGCATGTTAGTGTGGTCATTCCATTGTCAACCACTGCCAAAGCCTGTTTCAAAGTTAACTCTGTCAATTTCACGCAATCTCTCTGCAGCTTCCTGGTGAGAGATTTTCCAAATGTTGTTGTAAATAGCGTATAAAGAAGCGTTTACGACGTGGTTTCCGGATACCTAGCAAAAAATCCCTTAAATCGATGTCATCTGAGAGTAAGGACAAGTGTTGTTTCACCTGTGACAGTGTTGAGGGTTATAGCCAATCTAGGCATAACCTCCCAACACTGTATGATGTCACCACCCCCAGATGTTCTCGTTGTACATAGCGTAGGTCAGGCCTATGGATACTAAACCACTCGGTGGTACCCTTGAATCTTGACTAACACCTATTTGTGTCGATAGGCCAAACTAACCATCCCTTCCAATTGGGGTCTGATAAATTGTATAAAATGTCATGCATGATGTCATCTAGCGTACCCTCACTGTATTCTCTATAATTCTGCCATCCCTCCAAGTGTGGTAATACGAGGTGTGTTCAAGTCCTTGATCTTGGCTAACCCAAGACAGGAAATCTGTTGCACAGTGTTGTTCAGAAAAATAATCTGCTGTGGTATGAGGCATGCTCTAAATAATGCCTCATTTACCTGAACCTGCCATTCTTTAGTCCCCCAGACTGATTTTGTGTCTATAGTGTCTTGCCATAAGTCGAAACCCTGTTCAGGCAGTTGAGAGATAAAAGAAGCAGAGTATATCAGTTTCATGTTGGTGAGCATATTTTTCTTTGCAGGTGTAGGTGCAAGCTTATAATATGAGCGTGGATCTGATGTATTAAACCCAGAAAAATAAGCAAACTTTTGTGAAAACGTTTGTGAACTACCTTTCTGTGGTGAAGGGCAATGTTCCCATTAGTGATATGTGAAAACATTACTTGAGATACTTGCTTTATGCAAAAAATGATGACCATAATGTTGGTAACATTACATGGTGTCAAAATCAGATGCATCATCATACATTTAATTTATCGAAAAAGCAGCAGATGGTTCTAAATCAGACAGCACACTGATTCAAAATCCCAATCGTCAGAGAATGTACTGGAGGTGATGATATCATTCAAAGAAATTTTAAATACATGTGGAATTTTCAATAGTTCAGTGGGACCAAATACATCATATAAAACCCTATCCCAAACTATTCCTTCAGGAATGGGACCTGCTGTAATGTTCACAAAGGACAGGTCTTTTTGTTCACAATGAGATGACGTATGTGGTTTCAGGACCAAGTTCACATGTGATACTGCGGAGCGTTCTGGGAGATAATGTCCATTCACGAGCAAGAAAAAGACAGTCACTAAACCTATCAAGAGGACTAGGAACAGTATACCAAGTGCTATCCAAAGCTGTAGCCAGGGTGAAACAAGGTAAGTCTTTTTCAGCCAAAGGTAGAAATCATGAAGTTGTTTTTTGCGGGAAACGAGCTGGCGGTCACTGAGATTCACTTGGATCCAGAGAGAAGTTGTCAAAATCGATGAAATATCCAGATGCAGTTCGATCTATCTTTGGTAGCTGAGCAGGTTTTGTTGAACTTGCAGGTGTCTCCTGTAGAGGCATATTGATGTAGATGTCGGTGTTGGGCCGAATTGAAATCTATGTTTCACTTTTGTTTGTTGCTGTTCAGTTTCAACAGGAACGTGTTACATTTAATTGTTGGTAACTCCATTACTACGTATAGAAGACTCTTCAAATGTTAGTCTTTCTGTCTGAACCTCCTGTATGGTACCGAGAGGAGATCAGCGGCTACCCAGAAGCCCACGAGGCCTGCTATTCAGTATCAGCCACATAGTGTGGTTTGATCAGATCAATAGAGATGAATCTCTTTTCTTTTTTTCCGGCAAGAGGCGGAAGAAGTACTGTTTTTGTTACTTCGACAGCCAGGACAGGTACAGGCATTCTGTAAGATGGGCCAAATTCTTTCTTGTCCGCAATCTTTTCTCTGACCAGATCCCCGACCTTTGGAACCCAGGCAGGTCTTGCAGTTACTGATTTTACTTCACCAGTGGTGGTGCGTTTTACTTGGGCGTTGCTTTGTAGTTCCCTGATTTCATTGAGTTCCTGTAAAACAGCCAAATGATTATGGATGGCAAATGTTTTTTCATCCGCCACTGTGCTGCCACAATCGAGATCCGGTACCCACATTCTCGTTCCAAATAGGACCTCATATGGAGTGTGGCCTCCTAGTGAACTTCTTGGCCTGTTATTAAGTGCCCTTGGACCCCATATAGGTGATTGACCCAACTACCACCCGAGCCTAATACCCTTGCTGTTAAGGATTGCATTAAGTCTTGGTTTTTCCTCTCCAAAATCGCATTTTCCTCCGGATGATACGGAGATGAGTACCGCAATGCAACACCCAAATTTACCATGGCTTCTTTGTAAGCCCGAGACCTAAACGCGGGGCCAGGGTCAGAATGTAATGTGCCAATTGTGTATGTCCCTATAAAGACTTGCAAATCCTTTATAACAGTTCAGCCGTCAGCCGAGCGCTGAGGCAAAACCCACAGGAATCTAGAGCATGAATCCACTGCCACCAAGATGTACTTGTAAGCCCCATCAGATTTAAGGGGCCTCAGTGGTCCAAATAGACACAAGCGAGAGGTCTCTCTGATATCAGTAGTGATGTTTGCGGTGGGCGTGCTATGGTGGAACCCTTCATTTGCTGACAGATGTACTTAAGGACAAATGCTTTTGTCTGTTTCGTTAAACCTGGCCACCAATAGAAGTGTTTCAGTAGTGAAACTGTCGCAGTAATCCCTGTGCGTGCTTAACCCAGACCCTCGTGTGCAGCTAGAATTAAACCTAATCTGCGATCCATGTTTGGTATTACTATATCCCCCACTCTTGGAATTTGAGCATACAGAATATTTTGTGCATCTAACTTGTAGGAGTACTTGAGTGGAAAGCCTTTTGGCACGGCCGAGCTGTTTTTGCGTGAAGCAATTAAAGCTACCATTATGTCTCCGTCTACTCTTGTACGAGAACGAGTGATTGCGGCTACAGCAGCAGTTCTCACTGTTGCCTTGGCGGCTTCATCCGCCAATTAATTCCCTTCAACGTGCACACCAACACGTTGATGACTCAGCGTATGAATCACGTGAGTCTACGGCAAGCCTTTTTCAGCCCTGCCACTTGTTCCCATAGCAACTTGTGCTTTATTGTGCAACCTTTTCAATCTTTAAATCCATTCTGACCCCAGTAGTGAAGATATTCATTGTATGATGGGACACAGTAAAAAGAATCGCACACAATGAATGTGGGGAATTCTCAAGCGTATTTTTTAGTGCCAGTACTAGGGCTTTTAGTTCTGCCAACCGAGCCGTGCGATCTCCTAGAGACTGCGTCTGCGTATTGCTAGGACGGAACTTTCTGTCCCGCATACGACCCTTAACAATCGCACATGCTGCGCTGTATTGCTGTTTACTTCCTATGGCAGGCTGAGCAGATCCGTCAGTGTAAATAATGTATTCATACTGATCTAGAGGCATTATATAATTTGAGAGAGGATATTCTTGTTCGTACTGCAGAAATGCTTGAGTTTTTAATGTAGAATCAAATTTGCAGTCTATATCAGTTGCAGTGAGAGAATTAGCCCATTGTATCCATCATGGATGCAGTGCTTTTGCGTTTGAAATGCTTGCCTTTGTGACAGCCTCTAAGGCAGGTACCAGAGTTACGACAATTATTCGTTTCCCTGTTCCACTGCTCTTTCTCTCACTACAGCAGTCTGTACTGCTGTTAGAATCTTTTCCGTGGATGCAAAGCGCATCTCAGCGTTTGTGCACAAATGATATTTGTATGCAATTGGTACTGTTTCGCCTTCATTGAAGGTCAGATATGTGTACCCTGATTGACCCGCTATTACACGGATCACCAAATTCAGTGTTTACACGTGTGTGTAAGTGTTTTGAAGCTATCATGTCAGCTTGTAAGGAACGTAGGATTTCTGTGTGTTCCTGTGTCCAATGGTGAACTGAAAAATCAGGTCTAATTAAATCGTAGAAAGGTTTTACTTTTTCTGCGTAATCTAAAATGTATGTTCTGCCAAAATTTAAGAATCCTTAAATGGATTGTAAATTTTTCAGAGTCTTTGGAGGTTGGAGCAGCGCACACTTTTCTAAAAAGTTTGTTGCCAGGCTTTTCCCTTAACTTGAAAGCTCATATCCCAAAAATAGGACATTGAGATGGGCAATTTTTGATTCTCTAAAGTTAAATTCGTAGCCCTCTGAGGCGAACCCCAAAATCATGTTGTTCACCCTGGCTGAGTGATCCAATAATTCATCATCCGTCAGATAAATATCATCTACATAGGACCATGCCTCCTCATCAAAAGTTTGAAGCAACTCTGTTACCCTTGCTGAGAACAAGCCAGGGCTATTCTTATACTCTTGGGGCAGTCTGCAAAATTGACGCTGGGAGCCTAGGATTGAAAATGCTGTCAAATATCTGCTTTCAGGTGCTATATTTTGGCAGAAGAATCCATTTGAGATATCTAGTGTTTTGTATTTTTTCTGCACAATGTTATTCATCAATGCGGCACTGTGTGCATTCTGTTCTGCAAATGTCTTTGTGCATGTGTTCAAATGCCTGTAGTCTAAAACTAGATGATGTGAATTATCGGGTTTCATTACGGGAAACAAAGGATTATTCATGGAAGAGGTGCAATTCTCTATTACACCTTGGTATTCAAGTTGATCTAAGATCTCCCTGACTTGTTTTTTCGCATCTTGTTTTATTGGGTATTGTCTCTGTGGAGTTGGAGTAGTTTTTACTGGGATTACATGGTGAGGTGACTCCGCAGCCCATCCAACATGATTGCTGTATAATGCAGGAGCTAATGCTACCGCCCACTCCAGCGCGTGTGTTTCAGTGGTTCTGGAACGAGGTCAGATAAAGCTGGTAAAATTACTGTTTCTTCTTTTGGGCAAACCATAACAAACTCAGGCGGCCAATCTATCTGAAAGAGACAGTTAGTTATAGATTCCTTACCTTTAGAATTACCCCAGGCGTCAGACTGGATCCGGAGAATTTGTTCCGTAGCAGTACCCCTGCTCATCGGTAGGTGGCATCGGTCGACTCCGCGTCCGTCGTCGCAGTCGCCGGGATGATATCGTTGTGCCTACTTCGAACCGCCCCTGTGCGCTGACGTCAGTTCTTTCTTTTTCCACGCCAGCCTAGTGCAGATCCAGAGAGGGCTTGCACCGTAGTCACTTTTTGACTGAACTTTTTGCGACTTTTGTTGACTTCTTTTTTTGAGTCATCGACTCCTGGTGCACGAGGGATGTCCCATCGTCGGACCGGCTTCAAGCCCTGTGAGGTCTGTCACAAGCTGATGTCTGTGACGGACCCGCACCTCGTGTGCCTCTGGTTTCCGGAGCGCGACCACGACCCGAAGTCGTGCTCCAACTGCCGGGCCATGAATCCGAAGTCTTTGCCGGAGCGGTCTCGAAAGCTCTTGGAGGCCCTGCAGTCGGCTTCGCATCGTTCCCGGTCTCGCTCAAGGGGAAGGTCGAGACCGTTCGCGGAGCCACCACACCTCGTCCAAGTCTTCGCACTCCTCTGGTAAGTCGAAGCACAAGAAGAAGGCGAAGAAGCACCGTCACTCTTTGCCTTCTCGTCGGCTGACGCGACGCGGGACCCGGAGCGCTGTGGCTCTAAGGCTCCGTCTCCGGTGCCTGATTCAGGGACGACTCCGTGCCTCCCCCTGTTTCCGGGAGCCAGGGCGTCCCCTGCCCAGCTTCGTACGTTCTATGAAGCCCTCCACCGCATCTTTGAGCAGCCTGACTCCGCTGGCGTGCCTTATGGCCCCGCGGAGTTGGTCGGGGGCCCTGGGCCTTCGATGCCGGCGGCTCCGACCTTACTCGACCTTCCCCAGCGCTGATCCCGGTGATGACACCCCAGCGTCAGCTGTGCCCCCTGCCGAAGCCCTCCCCATCCTCACCCCCGAGATGGACCCAGAGCCAGACCGACGTCGGATCCGATGCCGGGGGAGACTTTTGTTCCCTTGTTCATCCCAGGTGTTCCCTATCTCCCTGATGGTGGTGATGAGAACTGGGAGGGGTCACTGGGCCCTTTGGCAAACCAGCTGGAAGAACCGGACTGGAGAGAGGAATTGGGTGACGCCAGTGGTCTGGACACTTCCCCAGACCTTGGCATGCTTTCTCCCCCTACCGTGGCTACAGAGGAGGGAGCATCCTATGCTGTGGTGGTGCGTTTGGCCTGGAGCTCACTACATTGGCAGTCAGGACTAATCTCCTGACAGAGGTCCGTCAACCTGCGGCAACTTCCTCAGAACCCCTCTTGCCCTTCAATGAAGCCCTCACGGACGTCCTTCTGGACACTTGGTCCAAGCCCAGCACAGGGGCTACTGTGGAACGGACGATTGCCTGCCACCACCACCCAACTCCGGGCAATACCATTTTCCTCACCCCTTCCCCTGAGAGCTTGGTGGTCCAAGCTTTTTCTTCCAAAGGCGCATTCCCTTCTGTTCCTACAGACAGGGAATCCAAGAAGCTGGATCATCTTGTGAAGCGCATGTTCTCTTCCTCCAGCTTGGCACTGCGGTCCGTGAATACTGCGTGCCTCTTGGGCCGATACTCTGATACCATCTGGGATACGGTTGCGCAAGTGCTGCCTCAGTGCCCGGAGGAGGCCTGGGCTGTTCTCTCCCAAGCCGTGGCAGATGGGAGAGACGCAGCAAAATTCACGATTTGCTGTCGACTGGATACCACGACTCACTGGGCAGAACGATTTCCACGTCGGTAGCCCTTTGGCTCTACGCCTGGTTGAGGACATCTGGCTTTTCGGGGGATGTTCAAGCAACTTTGCTGGACATGCCCTTCGATGGCCGTCACCTGTTTGGTGACAAGGCAGACTCTGCGCTGGAGCGCTTTAAGGATTCTCGAGCTACGGCCAGATACTTGAGAGCCAGCTGGCGGGCTAGTCCACCCTCCCCTTGCACAGCCTCCAAACCCTCCTAGTCTGACCTTTCAGGCCCATCAGCGGACAGTGGGTGGCAGGATTCGCCATCACCTCCCCCACTGGCAATCCATCACGTCAGACAGGTGGGTTGTGCAGATAGTCCGAAGGGGCTACTCCCTCCCCTTTGAGACTACCCCTTAGCTAGGAAAAACGGCTACACTTTAAAATGGGAGAATATTGAGCCCACTAAATTGCTGCCCAAAATAGTGTCCTCTTACCAGGGGACCTGTCTATGCTTAAACCTATTATCCAAGGACGCGTTTAGTAGCATTTTAATCTCCATAAAGGTGCTACTCACTCGCCAAATTTCCCAAAAAACACCTTCTCCACCCAAGTGGTTTGGAAAAAACTGCTCACAAGCATCAGCGGATCCCCCAAAGCACTTAAATTGTGACCCAGAGACCAAAACCATATTAGAAGCCTTAGGTCTGCATATAAATCCGCTAGGCAAGAGAGAAAAAGGGTGATTTCCATGGAAGCCTGGGAAAATCTGAGACTAGCTTCACTATCTAAAGGCAGCAAGTCATTTTGGAAAGTGGTTAACAGCCCCCTCTTCCAGGAGGAAAGTGGGCCATCATTGGACCTCCACAAAGACGAGGCCACATGGATAAATCACTTCCAAAATATATTCCAGGAACAATCCGTCATAGTAGCAGAGACATCTGCGCCACATTTGAGTGCTCTACCAGTGCTGGAGTTTTCCATAGACGAAGTAGAACTCACGCTATCTCAATTACCAGCGCTGAAGGCACCTGGGCCTGACGGGGTCCCATTAGATGTTTTTATAACTAACAAACCTCTGTGGGCACCGGTTCTCATCACAGCATTTAACGCCATAGCTAAAGTTGGTCCTCTGCTGTCCTGGAGACAGTCTCTCACAGTCCCCATCCATAAGAAGGGGAGTGGCGCAGACCCGGCTAATTACCGTCCGACCTCTCTGTTTAACAGTACAGCAAAGTTAATGGGCAGACTGCTACTAAATAGATTGGAAGAGTGGGCAACTGATAATGGTGTCCTCGCGGAAGCCCAATACGGCTTCAGGAAGGGGAGGGGCACACCAGACCAGTGCCTCAATCTTGCCATACTTACCACAGAATATTCCATCGCAAAACAAGGGCAATTATTTTTGGCGTTTATGGACCTGTCCACGGCCTTTGACTGCGAGAGCCACAGTAAACTGTGGTCCATCGTGGAGTCACTGGCCGCGGACCCTGCCTGTAATTTAATTTATTAGAGATCTTTCCAGACACACAGAGGCGGAAGTCCGATATGGGAAACATGAGGAGTGCACAAAACCTTTTAGGATTGAAAAGGGGGTTAGACAGGGCTGTGTTCTTGCCCCCTTCCTCTTCTCCCTTTACACAAATAAACTGTCTGAAGTC
Organism: Calotriton arnoldi; assembly: GCA_963921515.1. NCBI lineage: Eukaryota > Metazoa > Chordata > Amphibia > Caudata > Salamandridae > Calotriton > Calotriton arnoldi. The sequence goes on from CAWUFW010000960.1 coordinate 2,515,308, forward strand.
CTGAGTGAAAAATGCAAGGACGTCCCAGTGGTAGGCACACTCCCACTACCCGTCATGTTTTAAGCAGATCACGTGGGTTTATTGGCCAGAACCCCAAAGGCACTACAGCTCTCAATTGAGACATACTCTACCTATATGGCAGAGTTAGGCCTACATGTTAACAAAATGAAGTCCTATGTGATGGCCGTGGGCAGGGACAAGAAGAAAAAATTAATGGGTTTTCACATGGTAGAAAGCTGGATAATTTTATGTACTTGGGCATTTTCTTTGACAAAAGATTAAAATGGACCAGAATGGTCAGGAACAGAGCGCACCTGGCATCTGGAAGTTCACAACAAAATTATGGAATAAACCAGTCAAAGAAATGTTAGAAATTTACTCTGCAAAAACAATATCTATAGCGTATTATGGTGCAGACGTCTGGGGAACAGCAAATACCGACCCTTTACAAGCAATAGAAGACAAATTCTTAGAGAGATTACTGTCCATCCCAAGCGCTGGGTCAAACATTTTCGTTCACAAGGAACTAGGCTTCACGTTTATATCTGACACCTTGAAAATTGCCCCGCTTCTAGCCTGGCTCTCAATTTGGAAAAGGGAATCGGTCCCTCTAAACCATTTAGTACTAAAGGATATTTTATCCTTGGAGCGAGCTTCCTCGATTAGCTGGCTAGCTTATATGAAACAGTCTTATAGTGAATTAGACTTAGAGTTTTTGTTTAACTCACCATCCGAGTGTATATCCTTTTCTAAACCCAGATTAAAAGAACTCTTTGTCGCCAAATACAATCAAGACGGGTGGAAAAAAACAAAATAAAACCACAGTTATCACATATCAAGCATCACCAACTGTGAGCACTGGCCACCTTTCTTATTTCTCATTTGTCTCTAACAGTAGACATCGTTTCGTACTGGTCAGATTTAGACTGAACTACATACCACAAATGGCTGGGTACCCAGCCCAAGTTTACTTGGTATGCCAGCTGTCTTTATGTCCCTGTGACGGCTCTTCCAGCCAATCCATCTCGCACCTCTTATTTTTCTGTACATTTTACAAGGTCGAGAGGAAAAAATTAATCATTCCACTGTTGAATTTTATTTGCTTATGCTCGCATAACCCGGCCATTGAAACTTTTCGATTACTGGAAACCCCATATATATGTTTCATGATCGCAAATTTTTTACTCGCCGTCCTAAAGATCAGAAAGGTGAACATTATACCACAAGAACCATACTTTTAGAATTTGTACTAACAATCTGTGGTTGCAATGTTCTGATCATGTGTATGGTTTTATTGATCCCTTAACCTGTTTTTACAGCCGACCTTATAAAAAAGGTTTTTAAACTACGTGTCTTAACCTGTTGTGGCCGAAATGATGTGTTTTATATGATGTATATTATTTATGATTTTATGCACTTTTTATGCATTTATTCAAATGCGAAATAAAGTTGTTGATTGATTGACTACCCCTCCCTCCATGCCACCGTCTCTCGACCGCATGTCAGAGGATCATTTGGCGCTTCTCTGCCAGGAAGTTTCAGCTCTCTTGACCAAGGGGGCTATTGAAAGGGTTCCTGTGCCAGAAGTAGGTCGTGGTTGCTATTCCCGCTACTTTCTAGTGCCCAAGAAGGACAAGGGCCTGCGTCCTATCCTAGACCTCAAGACCCCTCAACCGCTTCCCCTGGAAAGAGAAGTTCAAAATGCTCACGTTGGCTCAGGTCCTGTCTGCCCTCGACCCTGGAGACTGGATGGTGGCGTTGGACTTGCAGAATGCCTATTTCCATATTCCTGTCCTGCCAGCCCACAGACGCAACCTACGGATCATGGTAGGGCAAGAGCATTTTCAGGTCACCATGCTCCCCTTTGGCCTTACCATTTCCCCTCAGGTGTTCACCAAGGTGATGGCGGTGGTTGCAGCTCATCTGCGCAGATCAGGGGTTCCAGTCTTCCACTATCTCGATGACTGGCTGTTGAAGGTGGGCTCGTCCCAGGCTGTCGCCTCCCACCTCCAGACTACGGCGGACCTCCTGCATTCGCTGGGGTTCACTATCAACGTGCGGAAATCACACCTGACTCCCTCTCCGCTCCTTTTCATCGGGGCTGTTCTGGACACAGTGTGGTGTCGGGCCTATCCTCCCGAGCATCGAGTCTGGGATATTACGGCTATGATACCGATGTTTAAGCCTCTATCCCGGATTTCGATGAGTGACCCTGAGGCTGCTGGGACTCATGGCCTCCTGCATCCTGCTGGTGGATCATACCAGACGGCATATGCAGACTCTGCAGTGGGACCTGAAGTTCCACTGGGCGCAGCATCAGGGGAATCTTTCCCTCTACGTCCAGATCTCGGAGGGAACTGCGCAACAACTGCAGTGGTGGTTAACGAACCAGGATTGAGTCAGAGGCAGATCCCTCTCCCTTCCCCAACCAGACCTCACAGTGGTGACCGATGCATCACTTCTGGGATGGGGCAGCCACCTCGGAGAGGCAGAGATCAGAGGAGTCTAGTCTCCGGCGGAGTCCGGGCTCCATATCAACCTGGCACTGAAGGCATTCCTTCCCTCCCTCAAGGGAAAGGCAGTGCAGGTGTTCACGGACAACAACACCGCCATGTGATACTGCAACAAACAGGGCGGGGTGAGGTCCTATACCCTATTTCAAGAGGCTCTTCGCCTTTGGAGATGGCTGGAACATCAGAGCATAACCCTGGTGGTTCAACACTTGGCAGGTTCCCTGAACACCAGGGCAGACAAACTCAGCCGTCGGTGCCTGTTGGATCATGAATGGCGTCTTCACTCGGAAGTGGTCCAAGGTCTCTTTCAGCAGTGGGGAGATCCTTGGTTAGATCTGTACGCCACAGAAGAGAAGGTGCAGTGTCAGCAGTTCTGCGCGTTGGAATTTCCAAGGGGGCACTCACTTGGCAACGCTTTTCGTCGCGGGTGGAACTGCGGCCTCCTGTACGCCTTTCCGTCTGTACCAATTCTGCCCCGAGTGCTGAAGAAGATCACGCGCGACCCGGCCCAAGTCATTCTTGTGGTACCGGACTGGGCACGAAGAGTCTGGTACCCCGAGCTCCTGAGCATAGCTATCGATCCTCCGATCAGACTGCCCCTTCTGGAGGATCTTCTGTCGCAGCAGCAGGGACGGTTCTCCACCTGAACCTGTCCAGCCTCCACCTCCTTGCGTGGACCTTGAGTGGCGACAGTTGACAGCTTTTGACCTTCCACTTGAAGTTTGTAATGTCATCTTGGCCACCAGGCGTCCCTCCACTAAGATGGTATACGCCTGTCAATGGAACAAGTTTGTGGCATGGTGCACAGCAAAGGCTGTGGATCCCCTCTCTGCCCTTCTTTCCGAGGTTCTTTTGTTCCTTCTATGTTTGGCCCAGCAGGGTTCAGTTCTGGGCACTCTTAAAGGCTATCTGACAGCCATTTCTGCTTTTCTTGGCTACCAGATCAGCCCTCTTTGTTCAAGTCCCCTATTGTAAGTAGGTTCTTTAAAGGCACTATTCACCTCTTTACTCCATCTCCCTTCATAATGCCTCAGTGGGACTTGAACCTTGTTTTGACTTATCTTATGTGCGCTACCTTCGAGCTTCTTCACAGCTGTCCTCTTAGGCTTCTCACTCTGAAGACTGCCTTTCTTGTTGCCATCACCTCTGCTCGCATAGTGAGTGAGCTTCAGGCTCTTACTTCTAAGCCCACTTTCTTCTCTGTGCATCCGGACAAAGTGGTGCTTTGGACAAGACCCTCGTTCCTGCCTAAAATTGTCACACCTTCTCACATCGGACAGACTATCACTTTGCCCACCTTTTTTCCACCTCCGCACCCTTCCAAAAAGGAGGAGAGACTCTACCGTTTGGACCCAAAAGTGTGCTGTCCTTCTACCTTGACCGCGCAATGGATTTCCGGGTAGACTATCAACTGTTCATTGGCTATGTGGGTGCAAAGAAAGGTCGGGCTGTACAATAGAGCGTACCATCTCTCGATGGGTGGTCCTTTGTATAAAGATTTGTTATGCTTTAGCTAAAAAAGAACCTTCAGTGGGGCTGCGAGCTCATTCCACTAGAGCTACGGCAGCAACTACTGCTTTGTCACGTGGAGTCCCACATATTGACATCTGTCAGGCGGCCACGTGGGCTTCTATGCACACGTTCACCAGACATTACTGCCTGGATAGTCAAGTGAAGGGATGGCTACTTTGCCCGCTCTGTCCTCCAGGACCTTCTGGTGTGAACTTGGTTCGCAGTCCCTCCTCCAGGGTTGGTATTGCTGGGGTATCTATTCTAAAGGTAAGGAATCTATAACTAACTGTCTCTTTCAGATGAACAAGTTACTTACCTTCTGTAACGATGTATCTGTAAGAGACATAGGTTAGTTATAGATTCCTTACCGCCCCACCCATCCTTCCCGCTCTGCAAACTGACTTCTAGGAACAGGGACTCCCTTGCAGGGCCCTAGTGCGGCACACCAGTGGCCAGTGTCTTTCATGGCTCTGCGCTTCTGGCGTGGAAAGTTGTGTCAGAACTGACGTCAGCACGCAGGGGCGGCGTCGAAGTAGGCACTGCGAGGTCATCCCGGCGACCACGATGACGGACGCGGAGTCGACTGACGCCACCTACCAACGTGCAGGAGTACTGCTAAGGAAAAAATTCTCTGGATCCAGTCTAATGCCTGGGGGTAATTCTAAAGGTAAGGAATCTATAAATAACCTATGATTCTTACAGATACATTGTTACCGAAGGTAAGTAACTTGTTCTTTTCTGCTAGAAGAATGTCGTATCCAGAGGACAGGTTCTCCCAAAAGAGACCTTTAACCTTCCTAGGTATGTTCCCCGCCATATGGAGTGTTATTTCGTATAACTGGTGTGGGGCACTTACCCTAGTATCAGGTGTTTCCACCGTGATGTGTTCATTCAACACCGCTGTCACCAGAAATTCCATAAAGGTTGTGCCGAACTACTGTTACTTCTGCTGCGCTGTCTAGCATCGTCAGAGCCCATTCCCCGTTCAGAAGTTGAGTCCTCAGTAGCCTGGGCAGTTCATATTTTAAGGCCAGCGACTTTCTTCTTTTTAAATTGAGGTTTTAATTTGGGTTTATCTTCTTTTTTGATATTAAAGTCTGAACTGCGTTGTGTGTTTCTTGACTTTGTTCGTTCTTCAGATCTGTATTCTGACCGTCCTTCCCTCTCGGAGTTTTTCAATGAACCCTGAAAGGAACAAGAGGAGTGTATATCAGTATCCTGATACCTGTCAGGTTTTGTAATATTATCACGATTTCTGAGGTTATAGCTCCTTTCGGAGGGCTCCTGCTAAGGAGACCCACCCCTTGATTGTGATCTATTCTCTCTATTTTTTTGTTATTTAATATCCCATTTCTTTTTTGAAGATTCAGGTGCTTGCTTGGTGTTATCCTTTTCAGGATTACCCATTACTTGTGGTTTTGTAGCTCTAGCTCCCAAATTATCTCTACCTAATTCGGCGAATGTATCTTCGATAATTTTAGGTAATTCGTGCTCCTGTTGTGCATCAGGCATTGGCATATAGCCACTGCTGCTGCCTCCCCTTTTATGTTTGCTAACATAATTGTAGATACCTGGGACAAATTACCTAAGTTATTTCTTCCCCAAGTTCAGAGCAGGTTCTGCTCCATACTCATTCTGTATTTGTCTCAATACTTCTGGTATCGCTGCTATTCAAGGGATACCATGAGGTCTGGTATAGATGGCAGCGAAAACTGTACCCCAAGTGGTACAATCTTCTATCTGGGGAGCTTTTCCCATTGGCAAGCAAATTGTCAATATTCAGTGTTTTTCTTGTGGGCCTGTGTGTGGAAACACTTCCTCTAAGTGTGCTATTTTCTGTGCTATCCAGAATGGCATTTGCTCACGTTTCGTGGGCATTCTTCTCATAATTGCGTTCAGTGTTTGTGGGGTAATTTTAGTTGCAGTTCCTTGTAGTTGACCTGCTGGGGTAATTTTAGTTGGTTGAAGTGAGTGTTCTCACAACAAACTGTCAGATTTCTGTAAAGATTTATTATTTCTTTATGAAGTGAACCTAAGTCTGCTATTGCCAAGGTGTTAATGTCTGGATGCGCTGTGTAAGCCGCTAGGGCTGGTCAAGTCGCTCAGTCTCTAATGAGCGGACCGAGTCTTACTTTCTCTGTGGTGTGTGGGAGGGCACCTTTAAACCAGTTTATATGCTCCTGGTAAATGAGCGGAACTTCAATGTCCTCGTATGGACAATATTCTTCCAGTGTTTCATCTGGGGTGTGAAATGTGTTTGTGCGTGCATCTGCAGGTGGGAATTTAACCCACAAATGGAATAATCCGTCCTGAATGACTTGTGTGCCTCAATGTTACAGTCCCACCTAATGCTGAGACTCCAAACTCTGCTAGTTTTAAAGTAAGTGCATTTCTGACATTTTCTGAAATCTTTATTGCACCTTCCTGTTCCCCATCCCCTGCTGCATTCGCATGTAATGCTGCGTTCTCTTCGACAGACATTGTTGAAAGAGTTTCAAGGCAAATGAGATAAGGTTTTATGCACAATGTAGGGAACTATAATCCTTCAAGCTTGAATAAACCTACAGCCAATACATAGGATATGTCTACTCAGCTGTGGCGGATTTGTCCCTTCCCACTCCAGACGTCTCTGGGTTGATGTGAGTAGGGGTCTCTGAGAAAAGCACCACTGAACTACTCAGATTTGACCATTAAATAAGAAGCAAACTAACGTTGGCGGTGCCATGTCGTGTAGTTCCTATAAATCTATATAGGATCTGCGCGTTTAGACAACATAAACTGTGGGATTGGTGTCCAGACTGATTCCAGACACCCCCACCGGATATGCCCACCTGTATACCAGCTAGCTCACAGTGCCACTATGAACCCCTCTTACCAAGGAGAGAATAGTTTCTGGCAACTATCGAACATGACAACCCTGAAACCTCAGTGATCGTGGAAACAGCACAGTACTTTTAGCTCAGTCACTCGTGCTCACTTTATCTTAGAGAGATGCACAGAATAAACAATGGGGACGTTTTCAATAAGCATTTATTGAACCAGCGTCATTCTAGTGTAAAATACGTGTGCTGCAACAACCATAAGACAGAAACAGATGTATATGGTTGTAAGCACCGACAGAGTAAATAGAATGTAGAGTTCTAACATAGTGCTAAAACAATGGATATATGCAGGCATATAAATACATGACAGTAATAATGTGTACTCCTACGATGCTAACCCTAGCTGGCTGTACCTAAATGTACCTAGCATGTATGTAGGTGTATAGCCAAAAATCCCCCTTGGATAAAGCTAACCCCATTACCTGATGTGAGAGAACTTAGGACCCGTCTTGGTCTCGAAATGGACACCCCGCGAGGGATGTCAGACCACTGTGTGCTGGTGTGTCTGTGTGCAGGAACCTCAGCGTCTCGTGTCAGCATGGAAGTCTTTCTTCGCTGCTCGCCCCAGCAAAGATATGGTGTTTATATACCCACAAAGGTACCCTCATGGGTTCTACCTTGCTGTGTCATGTCGGCCAAGGATGACGATAGTGATGAACCTTATACACAGTTATTATGCAGAAGATGGTAATCCTGCTGTGATTCTGAGAATCCTCATGCATAATAATTGAGGCTAGTTTTCAGAGAAAACCACATGACATTTATGCAGCACCTAACTAGGTAAAAGGTCAGCACCAGAGCCGTTATGTAGTACAATGGCAGGGTAAATGTAGGTGAAAGGTTAGGTGACTACCCAGGCCTATATTGGGGTACATTACGAATCATAACAAAGGACATACAATAAGATAAGCCCAAGTACCTCCATTTAGAAAGGCCACCATAAGTGTACCATGTTCAGCCAAAATCGTGTTAAGTAAAATCTATGCTGGGGTTCATAATCCTCCACAGAGAAGGCTCCACCCCTACACAGTGAGCAAATCTTTCCCCAGTCGTCGACTGGATCCGGAAATTTTTCTTGAGCAGTACCCCTGCATGCCGGTAGGTGGCGTCAATCGGCGCCTTGTGGCATCAGCCACACCTGAAGTGTTGTGTGCAATGCCTATATAGGCGCCACCCTAGCGCACTGATGTCAGTTATTTTCTTTCCGCACCTGTCAGCGTAGATCCTTAGAGAGCTAACCCTTCAGTCACTTTTTGGCTGAGCTTTTTTGAGAGGTTTTTCTTCTGGTATAGCAGGAATGTCCTCTAGGAAGGCCGGCTTCAAGTTCTGCTCATGTCAGTGACTGACCCGCACCTTTTTTTATTTTGTGTAAATATCTTTATTGGTCTTTTCTTATTTTTCCTTTTCTTATATTGCATTGCAGTTCAGGAGTATCTGAGACATTATCCAGACATATACAAAGCAACACAATAAGAACACTGTATATATCAACAATGTGTTACAGAAGTGGAATTACAATACATAGTGATGCATACATGTTTCTCCAGAAGGCGTTTACTAGTAAGTCGTTGTGTGCTACTCCCTATTCGTGCTGCTGCATTGCATTTCCCAATTCTCACACATTATCGCCAGTGCCATATACTAACACATCTAGTTTCAACCAATCTGTTGGTGCATGGCGCACATGGCATTAGCGTACACAGGAGATACAAATGCATGGTCGTTTCAGCACTTCAGTGATGGGGTTGTGCAAAGAAAAGGAGAAGAGGATTAAGGAATGTGCCAATAAGACATATATTATCTAATCTGCAAAAGTCTAACAGCACAATAAAGAAACTGCCATCGAGAAAGAGCAAATAGGATAAACATAGCATGACTGGGTATGGAAATGTGCATCCTGTACATGACAATATGGTGGCTCGCCAAGGTGGGACTTAGACCCATGTGATTGTTAAAAGTCACTTCCGTATTAGTGGATGGTCAAGGGCCAGGGGAATCTCCCATAGCGGGCTTGGGCTATATGTGGGTTTCACAATGGTTTGCGCTGCTAACTACAAATATCACACCTCGTATAGCTCAGGATCCCTAGTGTACAAGTTACATATCGACAGGTTGGGCATCATCATCCTCCCCGTCTCCTTCGTTCTTGAAGGCTGTGAGTAATGTGTCGCAGTATTGCACTATGGGGTATTTGCGGAGCCCCGCTGTTTCCTCCCACCTGCGCCCATATCGTGAGTGATCTATTCCAGCTGAGTGTCTCTGGGGGGTCGGTGTGCTTCCACCTCTTTGTAATCAAGCTCTTCGCAACTATCAACCCCAGGTCACGAAATCGTGATGTCACCCTGTTCTTCTTGGACCTGGCATAGATCCCTAAAATACAAACTTCCCATGTAAGCGGTAGGGATGTGTCAGTGCAAAGTGCAAGGGCTGTGACTACTCCTTGCCAGTAAAGGTGGAGGGAAGTGCAGGACCACAGCATGTGGAGCAGGTCCGCGTTAAGCTGCCGACAGCGTGGGCATGCTGAAGTGACGATGTTGAAATATCTGTTTATGTTGTCGGGTGAAAGGTACGCTCTCTGTATAATGTACGTTTGTATTAGTTTGAATTTAGAGTTTCTCGGTATATATGAAGAACCAGCCAGGACTGCGTCTCATTCCTTGTCAGTCCAGGGCTGGTCTCTGTCCGCTTCCCAGCGGGTGCGGAGATTTAGCATCGGTTTCAGTGTGTGTGTGAGTAAAGCCGCCACCAACCAGTGTACTATATGTGATCCCGCCCCCATTACATGTAAGTACTGTAGTAGCAGATGTGTCGGTGGCTCAGCCGTCAGATCTCCCCAGAAGGCCGAAAGGGCCCTTGTGAGGGAAGTGTGCAATAGGAATTGCCCTCCTGGCAAGTCAGTGTCTTCCGCCAATGCCTCAAAAGTTAATAGTGCACCATCCCTGTATAAGTCGCCCAGGGTGTCTATACCCGCTGTATGCCAATGTGTAAGAGCCTCCTCGGAAGTGCCCGTCCTCCCCCTAGGCGTTCCAAAGAGTGGCAGTATCGGAGCATATGGGATTGTCGTGCGAGTGAGATGCAAGCTCCCCTGTAGCACTTATGCGCCAGTCCTAAGTGTAATTGGGATGGCCGTGGGGGTGAAGCAGCAGGATGGAACAAATGATAGATTTGGGATTGGGTCCATGGTTGTTGCAAGGTCGCCGTGTCTTCCAAACTCTTGCCAAACTCTTGCCACTGAGCCACTTCGTCACCCATTGTAAATGAGCCGCTCCATGTTTGGGACGGCCAACCCTCCCTGACTGGTAGGGGCATATAATTTCCACAGTGCAACTCGGGGCCTGCCTTTGTTCCATATTAAGTCTCGGAACAGGCGCTCCAGTTCTCGGAAGACCTTAGTTGGGACATAGATCGGGAGATTCGAGAAGTAATATAATAGTTTGGGAAGGACAATCATCTTCAGCAGGGTAATGCGGCTCATAACATTCAGTGGGAGTGACTTCCAAAATTGTACCTGGGCCCTAACAGCCAAAATCGCTCTCGTCAAATTGCCCTCTAGCAAATTATCAGGTGTCCGATATATGAAGACACCAAGATAGCGAAAGGTGGTGGGGTACCATGAAAGAAGCGAGCCATTAAGGAGCACATCCGTTTCAACCGTGTCTGCACTAAAGGGATAAACCCCCGACTTGGCCCAGTTAACCCGGAGACCCGACATCTCTTCAAAGGCCCTGAGCGTGTCTGCTATGGACGTGGGAATATCAGTAATGTTGCGCACATACAAGAGCAAATCATCAGCATATAGAGAAACAGCATGCATCCCATCCCCCAACAGGATTCCCCACGCCTCACTACCACCGCGAAGCACCATCGCCAGTGGCTCCATGGCTAGAGAAAAGAGCAGCGGGGGCAGTGGGCATCCCTGGCGTGTCCCTCGCCTCACTCTAATGGGGTCCGATACGAGCCTACTGGTTCTTACCCGAACAGTGGGTTGCTGGTATAGCAGTTGAACCATGCTCAAGTAGTGATCAACGAGCTCGTATTTATTCAGTACCGCTGCCAGATAGGGCCATTCCAGAGAATCAAAGGCCTTCTCCAGGTCCAATACCAAGTAACCGGAGCGAGTCCATCTATGTAACGCGTACTGCTGTACCCGGAAGAACCTGCGAATGTTGAGTGAAGTACTCCTGGCGGGGAGAAAACCGTTCTGGTCTGGGTGCACCAGCGTTTTCACTAGGGGCGAAAGACGCTTAGCAAGTAGTGATGCAAAAATCTTGTAATCAGTGTTGAGAAGTGCTAGTGGGCGATAGGACCCCAGAGATTCAGGGTTTTTGTCAGGTTTAAGTAGGGACACCAGCAGGGCTTCGTTTTGTGTGTCGGTAAGTGTGGAGTCATCTATCGCGGTCTCATACACCTTCAGCAGCTGCGGTACTAATATATGCGCATAAGCCTTATAAAATTCAGTCGGCAGTCCATCCGGTCCTGGCGACTTCCTGTTGGACAGCGAGAATATGCAGTCCCTAACTTCCTCCGAAAGGAGAGGATCATTCAGTTCCGCTCTTTGTGTGCGCGTGGGTTGCGGTAGGTTTATCCCCTCAAGATAGAGCTGTAGCTCCAGGGGTGTAGCCTGTGTGTGAGATTTGTACAAGTCCCGGTAATGAGCCCCAAACTCACCACGTATGTCCTGCTGTGTGTACGCTATGCCCCCATTCGCCATGCATACAGATGCGACAGGGGTCGATGACTCATCTTGGCGTATAAGCCACGTGAGCAGTTTCCCTGCTTTGTCCCCCATGTGGTGCATCCGCGCTGAATGTGCGGCATAATTAAGACACCGCAACCGCTCTTACAACCGTGCATGCTCCTCCCTGTGGCAGTCAAGTTGTCTTCGGGACCCCTCAGTTGCTTCTTGCTCGCTAGACGCCAGCTTTCTTTCTAAAGTGGTAGTTCCTTTTCCAGCTGTACTCGTATACCCGCCTGTGCACCTAAACAGTGCCCCCTCACGACTACCTTGAGAGCGTCCCACTCCAACAGTGGCGACAAAGCTGTGCCCGCATTTTCATCAAAGTACTGAGCTACGGTGGTAGCTAATAAGTCCCGGAACGGTGCATCGAGCAGGACATCCGGTTGGAGGCGCCACACAGGGATTGGCTGTACTACGTCCTCCCACTGCAACTCCACCACGTGTGGGTTATGATCTGAGTGCGTCCGCCCCATATAATATGACCCGGAGATACACGGTAGAAGATAATTCGACACCATAAAGCGATCTAAGCGTACATGAAGGCCGTGCGCCCCTGAATAATAGGAATATACTCTATCCTGTGGGTTTCTGTGGTGCCAAGCGTCAGATAAGTGCCATTGCGCAGCCCAATGATTTAACGCTTTCGCGGCAATGTGTGTGGCCGTGCCAGGCAGGGGAGGAAAGAAGCGGTCTAGCGAAACGTCCAGTACACTATTATAGTCACCGCCTAATACCATGGGAACATCATGCCACTCGGCCAGCTTGTGGGAGATCAGTGTTGGGTGCATACAGCGATGCAAGTATGATCGGCCTACCGTCCAAGACACCCTTAACTATGACGTACCTACCCTCTGTGTCTATGAAGGAGTCTACCACCCGGAAGGGAGTCCCTGGTTTTACTCACACTAAAACCCCACGCGCGTACGCCGAATAACCTATTGCGTGTAATTGACCCCTCCAGCGCCTATGTAATCGTGTCACTTCTGGCTTGTGCAAGTGTGTCTCTTGGAGGAGTGCTATTTGTATGTGGTGGCGTTTCAAATATGAATAAATGAGATATCGACGTGCCGGACTATGGATGCCTCTCACATTCCAGGTCCCTATCCTGATAGGTGCCATAATGTTCGGATGCCAGTAGCGCACGTGGCCCTGCCAGGCCAAGGGGTGGGAGGAGTCAGTGCGATGTGCGCGAAGGCAATTCTAGAGTGTGCCTCCCTGTGCGGGCCATTATCACGATTGTCATACCTCAGTACATAATCGATGGCGTGATAAACAATAGAACAATTTGCAATAAAAAATACCATAAGGGCGAATATACAACAGGCAGCCGCCCAAACTTGAAGTGAATACCAAAAGGGCGAGTGTGCAACAGGCAATCGTCCAAACCATACATATAAGCAACGTTCAATCTATGTCTGGGGGGTCGTGCTGCACGCTACAAACTATGAATGTCTAGGGAAGAGAAGAGTCTCCCCGGGGCTCCCCGGCTGTCAGCCAGTCACAAATCCGCCGGTGCTGGGCCCTCAAGGAGTAACGTGTGGCCTCCTCCAGAGGAAGGCAGGAGATATTACGTGGCAGATCCTAAACAATGTCTCGCTAAGGGACGGAAGTCTCTAATCGCAGTCTACAACGTAAAAGTGGGACATTCAATTTTAAATTTCCTACATGCCTGAAACTACACAATAGTACATAATGTTCAACCATATACTTGCGTGTACGATCATGAGGTATTGATGATATCGAGTGGAAGGGCACAGCAACATATTTCAAGCAATGTCATCAGAGGTTTGAGGGGTGACAATTGGCAGTTCACATGAGTCTTGTGTGGCTGGAAGGTCGTCCGAGAGGTCGTCAGAATCGCTGGTCCAATCTTGCTGGCTGGAGGTGGATGCGCATTCCTCCATCTGCGACCCGCTGATACATGCCACAGCTTGAAGAGCTCCTCGTTGGCCCTGCAGTACTTGGTCTGGGTCCGGTCCTGTCTTTCGAGAGAGTTGAAGTCGTTTCAATTTTTTCTCCCCGGTGCTGCGACGGCGGGGAGCTTCGCCAGTGGCTTTGTCTTTTGCATGAACGGGTTGAGTTCCAGTTCCTGAATGAGAGTACGTATCGATCCAGTCCTCAGCTTCTTCGGATGTGGTGAAAAAGTGCGTTTTACCATTGGCCACTACTCTCAAACGTGCCGGAAACAACAGGGAGTACTTGAGATTGTTCTGTCTTAGGCGTCTCTTCACCGCCATGTAAGAGTATCTCTGTTTTTGTACTTGTAGCGTATAGTCGGGGAAGAACATGATCTTATGATTGTCCACCTGGACCTCGTGCAGTTTCCTGGTTTCCTGCAATATTGTGTCCCTGTCTCTATAATTCAACAGACGAATCAAGAGCAGTCTGGGATTGGACCCCGGTGGCAGGGGTCTGGCCAGTACCCGATGTGCTCTCTCTACTACAAATTGCGGAGAGAGGGCTTCCTCTGGCAGGAGGGCGCGGAGCCATGTTTCTACGTAGGTGACAGGGTTTCTTCCCTCTGTTCCCTCCGGCAGACCCACCACTCGTACGTTGTTGCGTCAGGCCCGGCCTTCCGCATCTTCTGCCCTGTCCTCGAGGAATTCCACTCTGTTAAGGAGTTGTTGTATATGCTTTTCTGCTGCTGCCACCCGAGGGGTCATTTCCGCCACTGTGGTTTCAAGTGCATTAGTGCGGTCCGTTAGTTTGCGATGGTCTGCGTGGAGGAGCGTTAGGTCCATGACCGCCTTATCAATTTTGCTTTCCGGAGCAGTTCGGGTGTGGTTCAAGGTCTCCCCCAGTTTTTCCACTGCCGCCAGGACCGCATCCAGCTTGCTGGTCATGATATCCGGAGATTCTGCATCTGCCATTTTGTCTACCCTAGCCCTGCTTTGTGGGGGTGGAGCCGGTGTGCTAGTCACGCTCGATTTAATACGTCTACCACGCGACATCGATCTGAGGGCGTTCGTGTAATGGAGCTGGTACCAGGACAAGACAGTATGTTGTCCGTATATTGAGGTTGGCAAGATATTAAAGAGCTGGTGTGACACGCCGAGGTGCTAGGATGGCACGCTATGGCCGAGCATATACTGGGCTCAACAAGTAGGTGATGGGCAGCCACTCACCGCGTTGTGCTACATCGAGGAGACATCCACCATGGCGGTAGTGCCTCAGTTGGGTTCTTTAAAGCGCAAATGTGATTCTTCATCAGCTCCCAGGGGAGCGCCGCCGGCGTACACGTGCCCAATATCACCTCCAGTATCTCCGCGTCTTCTCCCCCCTACGTCAACAGTATGTAGCCTCCAAGCAGGCACAACGATCGGCAAGATGTGACAGTGCCACGCGATGACCAGTGCCGTGGCACCGCAGAGGGGGCCCGAGTCATGCGTGAACGGTCCAGTGCACGCCTGTCAGCCGGGGCCACAAATCTCTAGGCGCAGAGCAATACGACAAAACTTTCCTTCCTGTGAGTTCTGTGGGCAACGGCGAGAGCACCGCAGTCTGCCACGTTCTTAGCCCAGTGCAATCATGACCGCTCTGGGTCACTGCGCCATGTGTATCAGATTCAGCGGGTGGGGGCCAATTCACTGGGCCGCGCAGGACGTCTCACAGGCCAGCAGAGGCCCGCTGGGACCGCAGGAGCACGAAGACCACAGCCCAGACGCGGGCATCCGGCGTAGGCACTCACCACAGGGGTCCATGTAGGCTCTGGGGTCAGCCACCTATGTCGACACGGTCCCAGCGTGTCTCCGGTAAGGGGCCCTCGATTAGGTGACGACGCGGGACCCCCGTCTCCGTCACCGCTTCGCCCACAGGAAAGTAGGCAGACGTCAGCACCGGGAAAGAATCACTGAGACTTCAGGCATCGGGCAATGGTCTTCCAGGCAGTGCGGCCCTTCCGAGGAGGAGATCGGACACAGCGGGCGAGCTCGAGGTGGCTGAACGTGAAGTGCGCCGCTGTCTGTAGCCTGGTGGGCGGGGCCAATCCCCGAGCTCGCGTGGACGTCCGCGCCGGCCCAGCAGCAGCTCGCCGGGTCGCAGGAGAGTCTGCAAGTCTCAGTACGGAGTGATTAGCCCGATCGCTCTGGAACTTACAGCGGAGCCACAGAGCAAGTTCAGCAGCCGCTGGGGCGAAACTCAGCCTCGGCGGATCAATTTACATGGATATTTTAGGCTGACATGGGGAGCCACCGACGGAGCTCTACACGAGCACGTCTTCCTCCATTGCCAGCGTAGCCACGCCCCCCCAGTTTCGGACCCGCACGTTGTGTGCCTTTGGTGCCTGAAACGCAGCCAGGACGTTAAGACCTGCGTCAACTGCTGCCCCATAAACCCGAAGGCCTTGAGGGAGGGGCCCCTCAAGCTCCTGGCGGCTCGACATGTGACACCACACCAGTCTCGATCCCGGTCAGGAGGAAGGTCCTGGGATCGGTTGCAGAATTCAGAATCTTCGTTGCATTCGATGTCGTTAGGCCACTCGGGTAAGTCCTACCGCAAGAAAAAGAGTTAGAAGTAGAAGAGATCTTCGGCTTCACCCTGTCCATCGAAGTCATCTGACAAGACAAGGGAGCGTCATCCTTCCAGGCTTCGCTCCACAGTTGAATCAGTGTCTGGGCCAGCTCTGTGCCTCCCCGACTTTCCGGGAGTCAAAGCTACCCACGCTCAACTCCTGAGAGGTTTATGAGGCCATGCACCTCCTATTTGGGCAGCCTGATCCCTTTAGCGCACCTTCGAGCACTGTGGATGTGGGATGGGCCCCTACCAGTAACACACCAGCAGGTCCACCCCTGGGGCCAGTCGGGCCCCTTGGATCTTCAGATGGATCCGGACCGTCACTGGATGTACTACCTTAACCTTCCCTGGCGCCGGTCCCGATCCCGGCGCACCCCAGCGGCGCCATCCCCATTATAAACTCGGACCTAAAGCCGGAGTGGTGTCGTCCGATGCCGACTGGGACCTTCCCGCTGAGCTCAGACCTCAAACCCTTCTCCTATGGATTGGGACTCGGGAAGGAGTGGGAGGGGTCCCTGGATCCTGAAGAATACCAGCCCTTAGATCATCTCCTCCCACCATGGCTACGGAGGAGGGAGCCTCATTAGTAATGGTGGTGTTAAGGGTGGCTGAGGTTCTGGACCTTAGCCTGCCCTCAGTGGCAGTCAAGACTAATGTCTTGACAGAGGTGCTTCAGCCAAGAGTGTCCCCCTCAGAACCGCTTTTTCTTTTCAATGACGCCCTCACGGACATCCTGCTAGGGTCCTGGTCCAAACCCTGCACAGGGGCTCCTGTGAACAGGATGATTGCCTGCCGCAATCACTCCGCCCCAGAGGACCCAAACTTCCTCACCAAACAACCTACCCCAGAGAGCTTGGTGGTCCAAGCCTCAACATCCTGTGTAAATCCTGGTGCATTCCCTACCACCTCACTAGACAGGCAATCCAAGAGGCTGGGCATCTTGGGAAACAAACGTTTTCTTCTGCGAGGCCTGGCACTGAGGTCTGTGAACACTGCATGCCTTTTGGGCCACTACTCCCAAGCTGTTGCTGACGGGAGGGATGCAGCCAAGCTCACCATCCGATGTCGACTGGCCATCTCCTTACTCGCTGGGCAGAGCGGTTTCATTGACAGTGGCCTTATGGCGCCATACCTGGCTGAGACTACTTGGTTTTCAGGGGATGTCCAAGCATCGCTTATGGACATGCCCTTTGATGGCACCCATCTCTTAGGAGACATTGCTGACTCCGCATGAAGCACTTGAAGGATAGTAGGACTACGGCCAGATCCTTGGATCTATCTATGGCCCCTCTCCAACCCCCGTCCGCCTTTCTCTCCTTTCTTGACCATGGAAGGAGCTTCCAGCTGTGTTTTTACTAACCCCGGGCGGAGCTGACGTAGTGCCACTATGCGGAGTTTCACTGAGTTGGGAAAAAACTCAGTGGAACTCCGCTCCGCTCCCCACCTCCACCCCCCCTAATAAAAAATATAAAGAAAAAAATTAAAAAAGAAAAAAAAACACCTCTGCTGTGGCTTCTTTGGGCTGCCCTCCTCCTCCTCCTCGCCATGGTGTCTCTCCCGCAAACCCCTACATCGGACGTACGTCTTGCGAGAACCGCACAAGCGCGTGCATGCGCAGTCCTACCAAGACGTACGTCTGACGTAGGGGTTTGCAGGAGAGAGACCACGGAAAGGAGGAGGAGGGCGGCCCGGAGACGCCACAGTAGAGGTAAGTGCCTTTTTTCTTTAAAAAAAAAAAAATTTAATATTTTTTATCAGTGGGGGTGGAGGCGGGGAGCCTATTTTTGTCAGGGTGGGGCTGGCTACCTCCGCTCCGCTGCGGATTCGGAGTTTTGCCTAAACTCTGTGTACTCAGCGGAGGGCGGAGTAGGCAAAACTCCGCACACTCCGCTGGCGGAGCGTAGTTCTCTGCCTGCCCTTAGTTTTTACATGCCCAGCCACCACGGCACGCAAGCGTCCCAACCGATTCAGTACCCACAGATCCCATGGGTCGGGCAGTCAGAGGTCGGGCCATTCCACCACTCCTCCACCCATGCCACCGACCCGGGAAAGAGTGACAGAGTACCAACTTTCCTTTCTCCGCCAGGAAGTGAGGGCTCTCTTGGCCAAAGGAGCCATAGAGAGGGTGCCACCACCAGAAGTAGGTCGTGGTTGCTATTCCCTCTATGTTCTGATCCCAAGCAGGACAGAGGCCTTTGTTTCATCCTAGACCTGCGCCCTCTCAACTTCTTCCTCAAGAAGGAGAAATTCAAAATGCTCACGCACCCTCACGTCCTGTCTACCCTGGACCCGGAAGACTGGATGGTAGCGTTGGATTTGCAGAACGCTTACTTACCAATTCCCGTCATGCCTGCCCACAGGTGTCACCTGCAGTTCACTGTAGGCCAGAAGCACTTTCAGTTCACTGTGCTTCCCTTTGGCCTTATCAGCGCCCCTCGGGTGTTCACCAAGGTGATGGCGGTGTTTGCAGCTCTATGCGGAGATCTGGGAGGCCATTCTTTCCCTATCTCGGTGACTGGCTGTTGAAGGCTGGCTTGCCTTAGGCTGTTGTCTCCCACCTCCAGGCTACGGCGGACCTCCTGCACTCGCTGGGGTTCACTATAAACCTGCCAAAGTCACACCTGACTCGCTCTCAAACACTTCCTTTCATCAGAGCTGTTCTGTACACGTTGCTGTTTCGGGCTTATCTTCCCGAACAGAGTCCAGGATATTCAGGCTATGATACTGATGTTTCAGCCTCTTTCCTTGATTTCAGTGAGACTGGCTCTGAGGCTGCTGGTCCTCATGCCCTCCTGCATCCTGCTTGTGACACATGCCTGCAGGCATATGTGGGCTCTCCAGTGGGACCTGAAGTTCCAGTGGGCCCAGCATCAGGAAAATTTCTCCTACTTGGTCCAGAACTCTGAGGGAATAGCAAAAGATCTGCAGCAGTGGTTAACGAACCACGATTGGGTCAGAGGCAGACCCCTCTCCCTTCCCCAAGTAGATCTGACAGTGGTGACAGATGCATCACTCCTGGGAAGGGGCAGTCATCGGGGAGAGGTGGAGATCAGAGGCCTCTGGCCTCTGGCGGAATCCAGATTCCACATCAACCTACTGGAGCTCCGGGCGATCAGGCTGGGATTGAAAGCCTTTCTACTCTTCATCAAGGGAATGCTAGTGCAGGTGTTCATGGACAACATCACCGTTATGTGGTACTGCAACAAACAGGGCTGCATACGGTCTTGAACCCTTTGTCAAGAGGCTCTACGCCTAAGGACATGGCTGGGATGCCAGGGTATATCCCTGATGGTTCAACATCTGGCGGGCTCTCTAAATGTCAGAGCAGATGAACTCAGCTGAAGATGCCTAGCGGATCACAAATGGCATCTCCATCTGGAGGTGGTACAAGGAATGTTTCAGCAGTGTGGAGAGCCTTGGTTAGATCTGTTTGCCACTGCCAAGAACAGTCCAATGTCAGCATTTCTGCATGCTGGAGTTTCTAAGGCACCTCTTGCTTGAAGACTATTTTTGTCTTAAGTGGAGCTCAGGCCTCCTGTACCCCTTTCCACCCATACCACTCCTGCCCAGAGTTCTCAAGAAGATCAGGAATAACTGGGCCCAAGACATCCTTGTGGCTCCGGACTGGGCTCGGAGAATTCTGTATCCCGAGCTGTTGAGCACGGTCCTCCGATCGGTCCTCTGATCAAGCTGCCCCTTTGGGAGGATTTTCTTTCGCAGCAGCAGGGGACCCGAACCTGTCAACCGTACTCCATGCTTGGAGATAGAGCGGCAACAGTTGACAGCTTTCGACCTTGCGCTCGAAGTCTGCAACGTTATCTTGGCAGCCAGGCGTCCCTTTACCAAGACTGTATACGCCAGCCATTGGAGCACATTTGTGGCATGATGTGCAGGGAAACAGATTGACCCCCTGTCGGAAGCTGGCTTTCTATATAGTGCACTAAAATGAAGTACTTTGTGCAGAGAGTCTAGATTGGTATGCAGAGCAGATAGTTCAGCTAGGCAGCGTGTGCCAAGATGTCTTAGCAGTCAGGGACAAGCAGGTTGTAGAGGCGATTCAGGGACAGCTGGGCCACTCACAAAGGGAGTCTCGGGGGTATCGACGTCCCTCGATGGGTGCTTGCTACTTGCGCAGTTGGAGTCCGAATTTGACTCTTCGTCTCAGTGAAGGTTGCAGAAGGGCCGGTACCTCGGGTATTGGTGTGGCACGGCTCCGATAGATCCTGGTGTCTCCAAACTTGGTGGGGAGATAGATCTGTCCCTCCGGAGCTGATGTACCTCTTATAGCTTGGATGCTGCTTCGGAGTCACTGGGGAGTAGCAAGTTGGTAAACCGGACTTTGCACGTTCAGTTCCTGCAGACTGCAGGGGAGTAATACCTCTACTTCAAGGGAGTTCTTTGGTGATTTGTCAAAGGCTGGAGGTGCTCCGGGGTTCTTGGAGCCCTCAGAGCAGCAGGACCAGACAGCACTCCACGATTGTCTAGTCCTGAAAGCAGCAGGCAGGGTTTCATGCCAAAATTCTGGGGCAGGTCTTCTGTTCTCGGGTCAGCAGCTCTTCTTTGTCCATATCTTATTTCTGTCCATCAAATCTTAAGTTCAGGGTCCAGGGATGCCACTTAAATACTAAATTTAGGGGCATTAAAGGCAGTGAGAGGGACTGGCCAATGGGCTACCAACCTTTATAGTGTGTACACCCTCTAAGTGGCCACGTCCTGTGGGAAGGGGCACTACCCTATCTTTAATTGGCTAATTCCCTCTCAAACAAAGATAGAGGGAAATGAAAAGTGGGCTCCACATCACCTGCCCCACCTCCAAATTGAACTAATCTTCCCACCTGTCCTCCTGCCAAATGTGGAGCAGGACAGGGAGGTTGGCATCCTCCACTATCTTGAGATGCCTGGGTCACATTTCAAAGGCAGCATCGCCTTTGAAGCTTCCTGCCTTGGAAGGCCATCCTGGCCTGGGGGAGGTGTGAAGCAGGGTTTGTCCAGAGCAGGGTTTGTTCCTGGCCTCTGAGAGCACTGGCTCTCACCCCATGAATCAAGAAACATGTCTTGTGGTGGCAGGTTGGCTAAGACTAGTCAGAGACCACACCAGTGCTTGGTAGAGTTTCAGAGGACCCTCTAAGGTGTCTCCTGTGTGCATTTATTAATACAGCTAACATTGGGATCAGTGAGGAGTTATTAAGACGAGATGTTTGGTACCAGACATCTTAGGGTACATTGAAGCCATCGTGGTGTAGTGTAGTTCCTATTTCCCTAATAGGCTCTGCGCATTGGAATCATATACCCTATAGGCTTGACATAGGACTGAGGTCGGTATGTCCCTATCGAGTATATTAAACTTAATTACTTTTGTGCCAGCTAGCTCAGAGGCCACTAGAAACTCCTTGAGAACAAGAAGGAAGTAGTTTCTGGCAACCGCATAAACATGACTACTTTGTTTCCCTTTAGAATCGGAACACGTCTCAGAATCGTGGAAACAATAGATAACAGTTTCACTCAGTTATTCGTGCATGCTTAGTTTCCACAGAGTTACACAGAAAGAAAAGACTGGTGTTTCAATAAAAAGGTTTTATTGAACAGTCTTGTTTCTCGTGTAAGAGATATGTGCTGTTATGATCACAAGACAGTATGCAAGATAAATAATGTACAGCGTAAGCAGTAGAAATAAATAATACTGCGCTAGCATTATCTTTTAGCATATATTCACGTACATAAACAGTGCTGAATTTGAGCCGGTGCTCTCCGGTGCTCAGCACCGGCACCAAATCCTCAGCACCAGCGCTTAAAGCACCAATTAAGAACACACTCTTTTGGAAGGCACGTGATTTTCCCCAGAATCACAGGAAGTTGATCCACGCCGAGACTCAAATCCAGTTCCCTAGTTCCAAAATCGGCAGCTCTAGCCACTAGGCCAAGTCCTCTCCAGATTAATATGTTCCGGGGCTCTAGTCAGGAGACAGTTTGCACCAGCACATTTCTCCTGTTAGCACTACCTCCTGAGGAGAGCCCCGGCACTTTTTATTTTACAAATTAACCACTGTACATAAATAACGAGCTAAAAATGCGAGTATTCATACGATGCGTCTCTAAGCTAGTTCTACCCCAATGTACCTAACCTAGTCTAGGTGTAGGGAAAGGTAAGAAGTAGGTGGAGTATTCTCTAGTATGGTATACTAAGAGTATGTTAAGTCTAGTATGCCAAGAGTCCCACTAGGTTCTAGTCAGCTCCATACCTTGAGAATGAGAGAGGTGGGAATCTCCTTCCGGATCTGGAACTCTAACACCCCGCGAAGGGAGTCAGAACACTGGAAGCTGGATTCTTCTGCGAGCAGAAATGACAGCGTCTTCTCAGTGCGTCAGGCCGGGATACGGGCTCCTCTGAAGTCGAGGTCTCCTCTAACTTGCTTGGGCAAGGGAAGGTATATTTATACCTGGTAGGTGCCTTGGAACGTTAGAATTGACGTGAAGTCGGACAGAGGAAGACGTCAGAAATGAACCCTTAAGGTATAACGGTTCATACACAATAGATGAGTTCTTGGAGAAATCAATAATCCTGTGCTAGGGGAACTCCCGAGAGCTTAAGGGTCTGGTTTCTAAGAACTCGTTGTGACATTAGGGTGGACGGATGTCGGTGACCATGCCTGTATTTGGAGTGCACTGCTAATGCCTAAATAAGGACTGGGATTCAATGCCTATATAAGGGCAATGCGAATTGTGCCTATATAAGGACATGTTTCAGGAAAACCTAAATATGGACACCTAAAGCGGAATACAACACCCGCTCCACTTTCGAATGAACGATAATACTAAATGCTAAACATTAAATGCTAAACATTAAATTGAGTACCACATGTTGCTAAAAACATTTCTAAAAGCATATTAAAAGAAGTTTAAAATAAACTGTTGAATGCAATAGGTACTGTACTTTCAAAGCATCGTTTTCATTCTAAGCATATTACCGAAATAAATGCAACATGAATGAATAAACAGAAATATATACATATGATGAAATGGTCTTAAGTTTTCAAAAAATCAAAGCCATTGCATATCATGGTATTAAATGAAATGTTAGACAAGTAAGGTGACAATGTGTCCCTGGAAGAATTCAAAGAAGTCCGTTTTATAAGAATAGTTCTACTGTAAGCAGATTGTTTTGCCATGTATTTTTCAAAAATTAAAAAGTAAAAGTTCAATTCTGGGAAAAGTTCCAAGTTTGGAAAATATGAAGGCCAAATTTCATTGCTTCCCTGGTACACTGTGAGCCGAATCAAAGTCAGTGTATGGGTCTGGTGTAAACATGAAATCATCTATTTCTGTAGCCAAAATATCGTCTACATTTGGAACACCTCGTTCAGAAGGTTAATTGCACAGAGATGAGAAACATCGCCTTCAGCAGAAGATGCCGCAGCAATGTTCGCGTCCGTTGTTACCTGTGTGCCTGTTGATCCATCTCGTACCTCAGCAGCTGCAGGAAGCGTCTGTGAGATCTCAATGAATGCCGTCATCAGGATTGGTAGCCTCTGGGGACAACACAGAGCATGGGCCATTACCGGGTCCAGCAGAGTATCGATGTCCGTTGGCATGACTGATGGGAGTGTTAGACTGGTTTCTAGCACGCATTCTTCACCGCAAAGCAGGCAGCGTAGAACAGGTAAGATGCAATTTTGCCAGATTGGTCTGAATGACAGGAACCACGTTGTATTAAGTTCCCGTAGACGAGGCATGCCCAAAAGCTGTACTATTCGCTCACGGCACTTTCGTTCAAGGAGAGCTTTCTCCACATCGCTTGGAGTGCTGTTGGCGAATAGGCTTGCCATAGCGTAGTAGTAGGAATAGAAATAGGATTCCTGCAACAAGTGCTAGAATTAACAGCACACCACCAAACACCGAATTTGCGAAGTTTGGGATGATTCCGAGGACTGCCTGGAAAGGTGCTAAAAGTTCCGAACAGATGGTCTTAAATACATGTACAATTCCGCTCGTATCAGACATGTTAAAGATACGTCCCATCATTTCTACGAAATGTATAGGGCAGTTTGTACGAATTAAAGCCTGTATCTCAGCCGAAGTCCTTGCAACTTGTAAATCATAGATTTCTTTGGCCGAGGTCAGAGGCACAGTTTGTTGTATAAGCATGGCTTTCATTCTGCTCAAAGTATCAAATCGTATAAAAGAAACATTCAATGAAGGCCATAAAGGCGACTCCCTGAATGTGTCTATTGGGGGGAACAATACTTGCATACAGCAAGTGACCCTGGAGTCCACCGTTACTAGATATGGGATGCCTGGCAACATGCCACAGCAACTCTGATCATTCAACATGAGGTAACTCCCGTTAGAAAGTTGGCCAAACGTTGGATTAATCACAGTAGCTGGTGTACCCTGCTGGTGGCAGGACAAATTTCCACAGAACCATTACAAGCCCCGTGTAAAGAGATGTCCTGACATATGAGCGAACCGCTTAGTGCATTCTCACAGTGTGTACCGCTTAGAAACACTTCACGATCCCCACTCCAACATCTGTATTCGTAAGGTAAAGTCCAGGATGTCTTAATGTATTCTTTACCCAACCTTTCATATTTTCCTGCTTGCATTTGTTTGAGGCAATACTGAAACTGAAAAGTAGTGACAGGCAGAGTGATTTTGCCATGAATAAGCCATTCTGTAGCTGGTTTTTCTGCCACTATGAATGGTAATTTTTCCAGTTTTTCAATGCTCAGCACTGAATACTTTGCTCCTCTTTGTGCCAGTTCGATCTGTTTATCAGTTAGATTGTATTCTGCAAACAGAGCCGAAGTGTTGATAAAACGCCAAGGCACATAGCCCGCACGCAAAGATTGCAGCGTCCAGCTTAATAACATAATAGAACGTAACTGAGATTGGCCTTGTTGTAACATGGCTAAATCTTGTTCCAGTATGTCAATAGCAGAGGATACAATGTTGTCCAAAGAATAAATTCTGGATGACAAAGTTGTTAACCCATTGTCGACCACAGTGAGAGTTTTCTCTATGTTAATACGATCAAGTTCACGTATTCGTTCTGCGGCCTCTGCCTGTGAAACCTTCCATGCTTCATTATAAGCAGCATAGATGCCGGCATATATGAAACGTTTTTGACGCGGTTTTCTTGGTCCTAGCAAGAATTCCCTAAGGTCTGCGTCTTCTTTAAGTAAAGATAAGTGTTGTTTCACATCCTTAAGTGTAGATTTTTGTAGCCAGTCGAGGCACAATTTTCCTACACTGTATGTTGTTACTACCCCCGGATGTTGTCTTTGGACGTATCGTGGGTCTGGCCTATGGATAGTAAACCCCTGTGTTTTATTCAGGAATCTTTCTTGACAGATGTTTGTGTCTGTGGGCCAGATCAACCATTTTCTCCAATCAGGATTTGTTCTGTTGATTTGTAGTATTGTGTCAACTGTAACTGCTGCCTGTGTATTGTTATTACTGGCAGGTGTTGGTACAGAAGGTGTTTTCATGTCTTTGATCTTGGCTAAACCAAGGCAAGACGTTTGTTGCACAGTGTCATTCAAAAACATTATTTGCTGAGGGATGATACAGGCTCTAAACAAAGCTTCTATCCCCTGCACTTGCCAATCTTTAGTACCCCAGACAGATTTTGTGTCTATTGTGTCTTTCCACAAGTCGAAACCATGTCTAGACAGTTGGGCAATAAATGCTGCAGAGTAAATCTGTTTTGCATTAGTTAACATCATTTTCAGTCCTGTTTTGTTTACATTTGTATAGTAAAATGTTTCTGGGTCAGATGTATTGTATCCTGAAAAATATGGAAACTTTTTAGCAAACGTTTTTGAACTACCTTTTGGTGGTGTAGGACAATGCTCCCATTGGTTAAACATAAACACATTTCTAGGTGTTGCAGATTTATGCAAAAAATGATGACCATAGTGGTTATAGCAATACAGCTGTTCATAGTCTGATAAACCCTCTAAATATTCATTATTAGAAAATGCAGCAGACCTTTCTAGATCAAACATCATATCATTTACAGTTTCAAAGTCCCAATCATCAGAATAGGTACTAGATGAAATAAAATCACTTAGTGAAATCTTAAATGTGGAATGTTCAAAAGTTCCGTAGGGCCGAAGATATCGAAATCTGTTTTGTCCCACACTATACCATACTGTATAGGAACGGCTGTGATGTTCACTGCTGACAAGTCTCTTGATTCACAATGGGATGATTTGTGTGGTTTTAAAAGTAAGTTCACATTTTTACTTTCAGTGTCCAAATGGATGTATCTGCCATATATAAGCACGCTCATAGTCATAACCAAAGCTAGCCAAAGCAGAAAGAAAAATATTCCAGAAATAATCCACAGTTCAATCCATGGTGAAACCAGATAAGTCTTTCTCAGAAAATGAAAAAGGTCTTGTACTTGCTGTTTAAAAGTTTTTGATGCTGGCGTCGTTTCAGGCTCACTTGGATCCTCAGAAAACGTATCAAAGTTAATGAAGTAGCCAGTAGCAGTTCTGTCAATTGTTGGAATTGCATCAGGATTTGTTGAAATCGCTGGAACCAGTTGATCACTTGTTACGTTGGTGTAGACAGGTGTATTTGGACGAACTGTTACTTGAGTTTCAAGAGGGATGAGCTCCATAGCATTGTTGCTCAGTCCTTCATCTGTACCTGCTGAATTCTCAATGGTTTTCAGTCTTTCAGTCTGAACCTCTTGGATAGTAGCGAGAGGAGTGCGTCTGCTACTAGGTCGGAGTCCACGAGGCCTACTATTTAGTATTGGCCACATACTGTGGTTTGATGAGGTCGATTGACACAAATCTTTTCTCCTTTTTTCCAGCAAGGGGCGGCAGAAGTACTGTTCTTGTTCCGTGTATGGCTAGGACAGTACTGGTCGTCTGTAAGAAGGTCCAAATTCCTTTTTGTCCGCAATCTTCTCTCTGACTAGATCCCCAACTTCTGGAATCCAGACAGGCCTTGCTGGGACTGCCGGTTTTTCCCCAGTGGTGGTTGGCTGCAGGAACACGTTGCTTTGTTTCGCTCTTAGTTCATTTAGATCCTGTAAAACAGTCAAACGATCTTTGATATCAAAGGGTTTATTTTCCACCACTGTGCCTTTACATTCGAGATCAGGAACCCACATTCTTGTCCCAAATAGGACCTCATATGGAGTGACCCCCCCTAGAGAACTTCTTGGCAAATTATTTAATGAGCGTTGGACCCCATAAAGATGTTTGACCCACCCATCACCCAAACCTAATACCCTAGCTGTTATAGACTGCTTTATGTCCGGGTTTTTCCTTTCCACAACAGAATTTCCCTCAGGATGAAACGGAGAGGAGTACCGCAATGCAACGCCCAAACTGGCCATGGCTTCTTTGTAAGCCAGAGAGCTAAACTCAGGGCCCTGGTCAGAATGTAGCGTGCCTATTGCGTATGTGCCGATAAAGACTCACAAATCTTTTATAACAGTTCGAGCGTCAGCCGAGCTCTGAGGTCATATCCATAGGAACCTTGACTTAGTATTTGTGGGATTGCATTTGTCCAAAAGGACGCCTGCGTGTAGATAGTCTAATGCTGTCTAACAATGGTGTCTGTACTGGGCAGGCTACTTCGTAGCATGGTGTCTGGTGGCGTTCTGAATCACGCTGTACCTTACAGTCTATGCAGTCATTGATGAAGATGTGAATCTGTGTATTCATTCCAGGCCACCAGTACATCTCTTTTAATGTCAATATTGTTTTAGAGATCCCTTGATGTGACAGACCCTCACCCAGATGTGCTTCATAAATCAAAGCTGCTCTACGTTCCATGTTTGGAATTACCCTATCCCCCACTCCAGGGATTCGAGCAAAAGGAACGTTGTCGCATCAATTACATAAGAGTACTTGAGTGGAAACTTTTTTGGTAACGCTGCACCACTGCCTTTGCTCGTAGCATTGACAGCCAACAATATCTCACTGTCTATTCTCATTTTTGAACGAGTGATCGCAGCTACGGAAGCCGTCTGAACAGCCCCCTTTGCGGCTTCGTCAGCCAATGAATTCCCTGCAACGTGAACGCCATCACGTTGATGACTCAGTGTGTGAATCACGTGAGCCTTTGGTAGTTTGTTTTTTAACTTAACTACTTGTTCCCAAAGCGTTTTATGCTTTATTGTGCCACCTTTTGCATCTTTGAACCCATTTTCAAGCCAATTTTGTATATATTCATTATACGACTGCACACAGTAGAAAGAATCGCACACTATTAGTGTGGGGAATTCGCGATCTGTACTTTCAAGTGCCAGTTTGAATGCTTGTAGTTCAGCTCGCTGAGCTGTACAATCTCCTAGAGATTGAGTTTTAGTGACCATCGGTCTGAAGTTACCATTGCGCATGCAACCTTTAACGATTGCGCACGCTGCACTGTAAGCTTGCTTACTCCCTGTAGCGGGTTGTGCGGAT
Organism: Calotriton arnoldi; assembly: GCA_963921515.1. Lineage (NCBI taxonomy): Eukaryota > Metazoa > Chordata > Amphibia > Caudata > Salamandridae > Calotriton > Calotriton arnoldi. The sequence goes on from CAWUFW010000960.1 coordinate 2,543,896, forward strand.
CCGTCAGTGTAAATTATAAATTCGTACTGATCGAGAGGCAAAATTTCAGTGGGCAGAGGACATTCATGTTCATATTGCAGGAACGCTTGTGTTTTTAAATCAGGATAAAAAACATATTCAACATCTGTTGCAGCAAGAGAATTAACCCATTGTATCCATCTAGGATGTAATGCTTTAGCATTTGGAATGCTCGCTTTTGTGACCGCCTCTAAGGCCGGTACTGGGGTTACGACAATAATGCGTTTCCTTTGGGCTAGAGCTCTTTCTTTTGCTACTCCAGTTTGAACTGCTGTCAGTATTTTTTCAGTTGAAGTGAAGCGCATTTCTGCTTGTGTATACAAATGTGATTTGTATGCTATTGGTACTTTTTCACCCTCATTAAATGTTAAGTAGGTGAATCCGCATTGACCCGAAATTATTCGGATAACTAAATTGCGTTGACTTACGCGTGTTTGTAAGTGATTTGTTGCTAACATGTTAGCTTGGAGTGAACGCAAGATTTCTTGAACCCTTGTGGGAGTCGACAAAATTGACGCTGGGTCCCCATTATTGAGAAAGCTGTTAAGTACCTGCTTTCAGGTGCTATGTTTTGACAAAAGAAACCATTTGAGATATCCAATGTGGTTTTATATTTTTACGCACAATGTTATTCATTAATGCTGTACTATGTGCATTTTGCACTGCAAATGTTTTAGAACAAGTGTTTAAGTGTCTGTAATCCAAAACTAGACGATATGTATTGTCTGGTTTGGAGACAGGAAACAAAGGATTGTTCATTGAGGAGGTGCATGTTTCAATCACCCCTTGGTATTCAAGTTGATCTAAGATCTCCCTGACCTGTTTTTTAGCTTCTTGCTTTATTGGGTACTGCCTTTGTGCAGAAGGTTCATTTTTTAGATGTATTTTGTGGTGAGGCGAGTCCTCATCCCATCCTACATGATTTTTGTATAATGCTGGGGCCTGGGCAACTGCCCATTTCCTGGCATAAGTATATTTTAGGTGAATTGGAATATGGTTGGAGAAGGCAGGCATAATAATGTCCTCACCATGTGGGCACTCCCTGACAAATTGTGGTGGCCAGTCTTTTTCTGCTAGAAGTATATCATAACCCCTTGAAAGTTTTTCCCAAAAGAGTGTTTTCACCTTTCTCGGTATGTCTCCCTCCATTCGGAGTGTTATTTCATATAACTTTTGTGGAGTACTAACCCTGGTGTCAACAGTCTCTACTGTGATGTACTCATTCAAGTCCACTGTCTCCAGAAGTTCCTTCAGGTTCTGGCGAGCTATTGTGACTTCTGCCGCACTGTCCAGCATTGTCTGAGCCCATTCTCCGTTCTTGAGTTGTGTTCTCAGTATCCTCGGCATGTCTGATCTTCAGACCTGCTACCTTCTTTTTTGAGAATTGAGGTTTTGATTTATTTTTCTGAACGTGTTTGTCGTCTTTCGATTTCACACGTTCTTCTCTATGTTCTGACCGTCCTCTTCTTTCCGATGTCTGTGATGATATCTGAAAGGTACGAGAGGAACGTGTATCAGTATCTTGATACCTGTCAGGCTTTCTTAAATTATCCCTATTCCTGAGGTTATACCTCCTTTCAGAGGGCTCTTTTTGAGGAGACCTACCTCGGGATTGAGAACGTTTCTCGTTTGAATTTTGTTTATTCGTTTCCCACTTCTTTTTAGAAGATGTAGGAGTTTGTTTAATAGAGTCCTTCTCAGGACTTTCAGATAGTTTTGGCTTCAATGGTCTTCCACCCAAACTATCTCTGCCTAATTCTGCATAAGATTGTTCTATTATTCTGGGTAGTTCTGTTTGATGTTCTGTTACATCAAATTCCCTTAATCGTTGGCGGATCGCCACTGCTGCTGCCTCTCCTTTAATATTAGATAATGTTATTGTTGAGACCTGGTCGAAGTTTTTCAGTAATTTCATACCTAAATTGAGAGCAGGCTGTGCCCCGTATTCGTTTTGAATTTGTTTCAGGACATCTGGTATTACTGCAATTGACGGAACACCATGTGTTTTTGTATAGATGGCAGCAAAGACTGAGCCCCAAGTGGTGCAGTTTTCCAGTTGTGGTGTGATCCCCATTGGTAAACAGATTGTTAGGATTCTGTGTTTCTCATAAGGGCTAGTATTAGAAAATACTGCTTCGATTTGAGTAATTCTTTGAGCTATCCAGAATGGAATTTGCTCACGTTTTGTGGGCATTTTACCCATGACTGCGTATAAAGTCTGTGGTGTAATTTTTAGTGTATTCCCCTGTTGAGGGTTTTGATTTGGAATGGTCAATGGTGGTTGGACTGTGAAAGTCCGCATGACATATTGGACTAATTGTCTAAATTTTTATTAACTCTTGTAGTTGAGTAAGTAATTCCTCGTCTGACATTATATCCAGGTCAGGATGAGGAGTGTAGCCGGCTAGAATCGGGCATGTTGCTCCTGGTCTACCTAGTGGACCGAGCCTGGTAATGTTTCTGTGATGTTTTAGGGCGCCTTTAAACCAGAGCTGATGCTCCTGGTATGTTAGTGGAATTTCAATATCCTCGAAAGGAATATATTACTCTGGTGGTTCATCTTCTTTGTAGAAGTGAAACAGTTTTGTTACTGGATTTGATTCAGGGAATACTATCCATGAATAGAATACCTCTGTCTGAAAGGATTCGTGTGCCTCTATCACGAAAACTGCTCTACCGCCTCTTGGTGGTAGGCCGTGTTTTATAAGTTTTAGAGTGATGGCTCTTCTTAAGTTTGGATAGATGTCTATAACACCCTCCTCGGTTTCATTTAAACCTGTAAAGTTAAAAGCTGCTACGACTGGGTCAGCCACAGCTACACCGTTCCCGGTGTTATTGTCCCCGTGTATGGACATTTGTTTTTTGAAAAATGTAGAACAAGTTTCAAGGAAACATAAGATAAGGTGCACAATATTTTGGAACACTGTATCCTTCAACGTTGAACAAACCAAGCAACTAATATATAGGGTTTTTTGTCCTATTTAGTTTTGGCGGATATTTAACCCTACCCACTCCAGACGTCTTATGGAGTATGTGAGTAGGGGTCTCTGGGAAAAGCACGACTGAGTTACTCAGTATCTAGCGTTAAATTACTGCCTTACCAAACGTTTGGGCGCCATGTAGTGTAGTTCCTATTTCCCTAATAGGCTTTGCGCATTGGAATAATATACCCTATAGGCTTGACATAGGACTGAGGTCAGTATGTCCCTATCGAGTATATTAAACTTAATTACTTTTGTGCCAGCTAGCTCAGAGGCCACTAGAAACTCCTTGAGAACAAGAAGGGAGTAGTTTCTGGCAACCGCATAAACATGACTACTTTGTTTCCCTTTAGAATCGGAACACGTCTCAGAATCGTGGAAACAATAGATAACAGTTTCACTCAGTTATTCGTGGATGCTTAGTTTCCACAGAGTTACACAGAAAGAAAAGACGGGAGTTTCAATAAAAAGGTTTTATTGAACAGTCTTGTTTCTCGTGTAAGAGATATGTGCTGTTATGATCACAAGACAGTATGCAAGATAAATAATGTACAGCGTAAGCAGTAGAAATAAATAATACTGCGCTAGCATTATCTTTTACCATATATTCACGTACATAAATAACATGAGCTAAAAATGCGAGTATTCATACGGTGCGTCTCTTAAGCTAGTTCTGCCCCAATGTACCTAATCTAGTCTAGGTGTAGGGAAAGGTAAGAAGTAGGTGGAGTATTCTCTAGTATGGTATACTAAGAGTATGTTAAGTCTAGTATGCCAAGAGTCCCTCTAGGTTCTAGTCAGCTCCATACCTTGAGAATGAGAGAGGTGGGAATCTCCTGCCGGATCTGGAACTCTAACACTCCGCGAAGGGAGTCAGAACACTGGAAGCTGGATTCTTCTGCGGGCAGGAATGACAGCGTCTTCTCAGTGCGTCAGGCAGGGATACGGGCTCCTCTGAAGTCGAGGTCTCCTCTAACTTGCTTGGGCAAGGGAAGGTATATTTATACTTGGTAGGTGCCTTGGAATGTTAGCATTGACGTGAAGTCAGACAGAGGAAGACGTCAGGAATGAACCCTTAAGGTATAACGGTTCATACATAATAGATGAGTTCTTGGAAAAATCAATAATCCTGTGCTAGGGGAACTCCCGAGATCTTAAGGGTCTGGTTTCTAAGAACTCGTTGTGACGTTAGGGTGGACGGATGTCGGTGACCATGCCTGTATTTGGAGTGCACGGCTAATGCCTAAATAAGGACTGGGATTCTATGCCTATATAAGGGCAATGCGAATTGTGCCCATATAAGGACATGTTTCAGGAAAACCTATATACGGACACCTAAAGCGGAATACAACAGTGGAGCTAGGAAACTCGTGATGACAAGTAAACAGCCCATGTGCTCTCTATGGCTCCCTGTGCACTTACCATATCCAAGAATGGACTTCAATATTTTAGGGTCATATCTGCTCATGTAGATATGTCCACACATGGGGTATAGTGCACCCTGCCTTAGTGCCTATATGGCCTGAGGTAGGGGTGACTTACCTATACCTCATGCAGTGTATCGGGGCATGGCACACAGAGCTGTGTGCCATGCCGACTCTTCAGTTTTCTCCGTACCAAGACACACAGCCTGCAGTGGCAGTTTGCATGGTCTTGGTGAGGGTTCCCTAGGGTGACACAAGTTGTGCTGCAGTCCCAGTGCCCTGGGTACCAGAGGTACCCTTCACTAGGGACTGAAGTTTTGCCAATCATAGTACAGAATTAGGAAAGAGATCTGGCAATGACAACCTGGTAGCAGGGACCCAGTGTACTTTCAATTCCAAATCACATCATACACCAGGCAAAAACTGGGGGCTAACCTTGTCAAAAGAGGCACTTTCCTACATGACCCCCCCAAATGAAAGAGGAGAGGATGAGACTAACCTTTCCATATAGAATCTTCATCGTCTAAGTGGAAGAACCTGGAAAGGCCATCTGCATTGGCATGGTCAGTCCCAGGTCTGTGTTCCACTGTAAAGTCCATTCCCTTCAGAGATATGGACCTCCTTAACAGTTTGGGGGTTTCACCTTTCATTTGCATAAGCCATCTGAGAGGCCTGTGGTCAGTTTGAACTATGTTATGTTATATAAAATGTATAACAGGCAGCTTTCACTCCAGGGAGCATCATGGCGCTAGGGAAAGTACAGACGTAACTCAGAACTCAGATAAGTGAGAGGCATAAAGCGTTAGGAGCACCAAAAATCCAGGTTTTCAGGGCTTTCCTGAAGTTAGTCTCTGTGTGAATGAAATAAAGATGACTAGGAGGAAGGTTCCCGGCTTTGGTTTCTAGGACAGCAACGATTTGCCACCCTAGGTGATATACCTAAAGCTAGGGGGCTCGCTGACGAGGATCTGAGGGGGCACTGCGTCACATAGCAAGATCTGAAAGCTCTGTATGTAATTAAAAAGGACTCTTTTGTGGATAGGCAGCCAGTGTAACGATTTTAGGGCGGCTGAGGAGCCTTGTGGCCATTTCAAGACTAAACTTGCGGCTGCATGTTGGACTATTTGTAGTTTATTTAAGACTGACTTTTTGGTCCCTGCAGATAAGCTGTTGCAGTAATCCAATCTCTGCGTAATTAGGGCTACTGCCACTGCCTATCTAGCCATGCAGGGGAGAGGATCAAAGAACATTTTTAGGGACTTTATCAGGTAAAAGCATGCGCCTGCCACATCTAAAGATTGTTGACGAAAAGATAGTGAGGAATCGAATTTCACTCCCAAATTCTTTACTACATTCACTATGTTGGAAGGAGGGGGAATATCTTTGGGCCACCATAGGCCGGGCGAGAATGTATTGGATTTTCCTAATGGCATAATCTCCGTTTTTTGAGTGTTACAGTTCAGGTGATTCACTTCCATCCAGTGGAATACTGCTGTGTGGGAATGTTGTAAATTCTCTTCAGCCTTGGTGGAGTGTTTGTCTAACACCAAAATTAGCTGTATATCATCAACATACGAGATGGGCTAAATGTTGAAAGATGATATCAGGCTAATGAGGGGAGCCATTGTGAGCTAGTGGCTACCCTGGTCACCCCGCCCTCCCGTTAGCAGATACACTGGAGATGGTATGGATGGTGTTCTGTCTCTTTTTATTCTGGCTCTCTCTTCGCTTATCCCAATAGGTCTTGGGTAATTATGTCTTGTCTCAGACTTGGGAGTGTCAATAAATGAAAGTCACAAAAGAAAGATAAACAAAATGTAATCCACGTCCACGCGAGGCTATCTTCTTTTCCTGTTGGGGCTTCGTCTCAGCCTTGCTTTCTCCTCAGGGAGGGGGGATACCAGAAAAGGAACATAAAGGAGAAAAAAAAAGGACACAGTCAGATCACTTTGGCCTGGTGCTGATTTCAGGGAAGAGTGCTCCCGTCACCTGTGCTCCCTATCGTGTTGTGCCTAGGTGCCAGGAGGATTTAGTGTTTTGGGGTGGTGTGGCCCTTAACCCCCGCCCACCAACCCCTAAAAGAAAAAAACCCTGCTTGGGGCACTTGCCTGGACCCACGACCCTCCTGGGCCGCGGGGTTGGGAGTCACAGCCTCCTCTTCTCCTGTTGGAGTGCTGGACTCAAGGGCGTTGCTCCTGGAGGGGTCTCCTCTCTGCTGCTTCTCCTCGGCTAGAAACGATACTCCGGTCTTCTTTCCCTCGTCTACTTTTTTCTCTGCGCTCTCCCCGAGTCCGATTCCCAGCGTCTTCTTGTCGTCCATGGCTCCGCCCAGCTGCTCTCTGGTTGGTGGCCCGTCGCTTCCTGCTTGGGCCGCTGGACCGCTCACCCTGCTTCTGGTCTAAAACATGGCATCCGCCATGTTGGAAACGTCGGAAGGATCCGTCGTCGCAGGAGGAAAACCCTCACACTGCCTCCCTTCCAGGAATGGACGTGTGGGCCATTCAGACACAGGACAGCAGGAAAGGAAGTCCACGTTTGACTGCAGCCTCCCTGGAACATGCATGGTGCGAAAGGAGAAGGGCTGCAAAGCAAGGATCCAGCGGAACACTTTAGGGTTAGAGTCTTTGTTTTGGGACAGCCAAGTCAAGGGGGCATGATCGGTCAGTAGAAGAAACTGTCATCCTAGAAGGTAGTATTGAAGGGTCTCTATTGCCCATTTGTTGGCCAAGCATTCTTGCTCTATGGTGACATACCTAGTCTCCCTAGGAAACAGCTTGCGACTTAAAAACAAGATAGGGCGAAGATCCCCCTTCTCATCAGGCTGGGAGAGGACCGTGCCAAGGCCCCTGCCAGAGGCATCGGTTTGGAGGACAAAGGTCTTCTGGTAATCGGGGCATGCAAGAACAGGTCCATTGCATATGGCCTCCCTTAGTTGTGTAAAGCTCTGTTCTTGAGGAGGCGACCAGTGGAGGGGTTTCCCTGACATGGCTTTAGTGAGCAGGACTGTGAGAGGACTGGCAATAGCTGAGAAATGGAGGATGAACTGTCGATAGTACCCTATCAGCCCTAGGAAGGAGCGGACTTCCTTCTTGGTAGTGGGGCGTGGGATGTTGGTTATTGCTTCTAGTTTGTCTACCTGCGGTCTGACTTCTCCTGCCTGAATGTCGTATCAGAGGTATTTAATGTGGTCTGTACCAAAGGTGGTTTTCTTGGGGTTGATGGTAAGACCGGCCTTTTTGAGTGTGTGTAGGACTTTTTCTAGGTGGACGAGTTGAGTCTCCCAATTAGGACTGTGGACGACTATATCGTCCAAATACGCGACTGCGTATGTTTGGTGGGTGTGTAACAGGACATCCATCAACCTCTGAAACGTCGCTGGGGCGCTTGCAGGCCAAAGGGAAGAACCTTGAAATAGAACAAGCCAGAGGGGGTGGAGAAGGCAGTTTTATTCTCGGGCGTCTGGGGACAACGGAATCTGCCAGTACCCTTTTGTGAGGTCGATTGTGGACATCACCCTGGCGTCTCCCAAACGGTCTATGAGCTCATCCACCCGGGGCATCGGGTATGCATCGAATTTAGAGATAGAGTTCAGTTGTCGGAAGTCTATGCAAAATCTTATGCTTCCATCGGGTTTGGGGACAAGGACGATTGGGGAGGACCAGGCACTATAGGAGTGTTCTATTATACCTGCTTCCAGCATGGCTTGTATTTCTTGGTCCAAAGCCTGTCTCCGTGCAGCGGGTATGCAATAGGGTCTCAGCCTTATGGGCCTTGCCCCTGCTGTGTCTGTGATGTTCAACCAAGGTTGTACGTCCTGGTATCCCTGATAGAACATCAGAAAATGAGGAACATATGGACAACAGTTGGTGTCTCTGTTTTTCTGTCAATTGCTTTCATACCTGAACAGACTCTGACTTTTCCGGGGTTGGAGTAACCGTAGGGATTTCAAGGGGCCTGTCAAGGGTGATGTGGTGTACTGGGACGTCTTTGCATGGAGTTGTTGGTAAGGGTCCTTCCCAAGCTTTAAAAAGGTTGATATGGTATGTTTGTCCCGTTTGGGTTTTGTGTGGTACGGATACACGATACAAAACTGGAGTTACCTTATCCAGAACCCCATAGGGCCCCTGCCATGTGGCCAATAATTTATTTTCTGTACTGGGTAGCAATATCAGGACAAGGTCCCCTACCTTAAAGTCCCTTAGTTTTGTGTTCTTATCGTACCATCGCTTTTGTTGCGTCTGGGATCTCTCCATGTTCGCATGGACCTTTTCCCAAAGAGACATTAAAGTGTCGCTTAGTGTCGTACTGTACTGCAATAGTGGTTTGCTCTCATCTTCTTCCTCGACCCATTGTTCGACTGCCATATCGAGAAGTGTACGGGGTTGTCTCCCGAACAACAGCTCAAATGGAGAAAACCCGGTAGACTTCTGCTCATGTGTTCGTATAGCGAACAATACCAAGGGCAATTGACGGTCCCAGTCCCTTCCTGCTTTATCTATGGTTTTTCTTATCATGGTCTTGATTGTCTTGTTATATCTCCCGTCCGTTTGTGGGTGGTAAACAGCCGTACGTATCTGCTTAATACCGAACAGGCCACATATCTGTTTCATAAGCCGGGACATGAACGGGGTGCCCTGATCTGTTGAGAGCTCTCGAGGAAACCCTACACGGGAGAAAAAGGAGACCATCGCCTGGGCTATGGCTGTGGTAGTTGTGCTAGTTAGGGGAATCGCCTCCGGGTACCTGGTGGCGTAGTCCACCAGAACCAATATATAGACTGGTGTCCACGAGCGGATGGTAGTAGAGGTCCTACAAGGTCCATACCCACCCGTTGGAATGGTGTATCGATTATCGGTAGCGGTTGAAGGGGGGCACGGGGAAGGACGGGGTTATTCACTAGTTGACATCTAACACAAGCAGCGCAATATCTAGCCACTTCTTGATACACTCCGGGCCAATAGAATTTGTTTAATAAGTACTTCAATGTATGTTCCTTCCCATAGTGACCACCCCCTGCCTGGCTATGTGCAAGTCCAGCACGTACTCACGAAAGGCCTTGGGGACTAACAACTGTTCTTTAGCATGCCCCGTCTCCCAAGTTATCCTGTATAGCAGACCCTTTTTGACACAAAAAAAGAGGGCCTACCTTCCCTGGGTGATCCTCCTGAGCTTGGTCCCAGGCATGTTGCAGAGTCGTATTGTCCCTCTGGGCGGCTCGAAAGCTCTGGCTCGGTGTCTGTAGCTCGTCTGGGGAAACAAGGATAGGAGTAGACAGAACATCATAGGACCTACGATACAAAGCCCTTTCTTCCCTCTTTTCCCTACGAGTTTTTGTTCGTTTGATGGAGGGGCCCTCTATATGGGTCTGAGAAAACGGGGCACTTCCCAACCACCCTGACATGGCCGAAGGGGAAGAAAGGGTTGATAAATACCCGTGAAACCGGGGAAGGTCGGTCCCTAAGAGGACGGTCTCAGGATGTGAGGGTATCACCCCTACCTTTCTCAAGAGGGGTTCCCCATCTATGGTCAGTAGGACCTCTGCAAGAGGGTACATTTTCTTTTCTCCAAGCACACAAGTGACCTGAATGTGTTCTCTCCCTAAGTCCTGAATGTCTGGTATGAGCTCTTTACTGATAACGTATGGTGACACCCTGTATCCAACAAGGCTATCACTGGTTTCCCGTTCACGAGTATCTTCTTCTGATACCTCTGATGTGGTTCCCCTGCTATGTAAATGCGACCTCGGGTATACCCTACTTCCATGGGCTCCTGGGGAGGGGGACGAGAAGGACATTGACGGGCTATGTGTCCCCACTCTGTGCAGTGGAAACATTGTGGCCCCTGTAATGGTTGTGTTCCTAAGGCAGGTCAGGATGTATGTCTTATCGGGGGAGGGAGAGGACAACTGTCTGTGGTTGTCTTGGTCGGGGCAGGCCTATGGGGAAGCGCTGTGGTTGTGCGCTAAATTCAGGGGACCTATGATAGGCGCATGCCAGGTCAACGGCCGCTGTAACAGTAAGATGGGGATGTTGTTTGACCCCTGTCCGGGTATGAATGGGGAGAGCCTCCAGATATTGCTCCAGATAGACCTTCTCGGTCACGTCATCTATTGACGAAGAAGATGGTTGTAGCCATCGGTTCCCTAGATCCCTTATCCTGTAGTATAGGGCACAAGGGTTATCCTCAGCTGACCATTTCTCTTTTCGGAAGCGGGCGCGATAGTATTCTTGGTCGCACCCTAACCTCTCCAGAATGGCCCTTTTTATTTGGGCATAGTGGGTAGTCCCCACGGGGTTGGCAGCCTGAAAGGCAGCTTGGAGTTCACAGGCCAACAGGGGGGGGACTATATATTGTCCCCATCTCTCTGGTGGCCAGCCAGCCGTGGAGGCAACCCTCTCGAAGTTCGCAAAGAAGAAATCGAAGTCGTCTCCCTCTGGTATTTCTGTAGGACTGTGCTGGGTACATTATGGTGTACTTGTGCATTTGTTATGACATCTGTAAGGCGTAGGATGGCAGTGTCCTGGACTTGTTGGTTCTTTGACATAAGGGATGCATGGTCTTTCAGTGCTGTTTGTAGTGCCTCACGCTCCCGCTGGGCCATTTTGGTTTGTTCCTCAAATACTAGCTGTAGATGGCGTTGGCCCTCTGCCAGTTGGGTTATCATCGCCTCCATGCTGAGGCGTCGTGTCATAACCACTAGACACCGGGATCCCTGACACCACTGTGAGCTAGTGGGCTACCCTGGTCACCCGCCCTCCCGTTAGCAGATACACTGGAGACGGTATGGATGGTGTTCGGTCTCTTTTTATTCTGGCTCTCTTTTCACTTATCCCAATAGGTCTTGGGTAATTATGTCTTGTCTCAGACTTGGGAGTGTCAATAAATGAAAGTCACAAAAGAAAGATAAACAAACTGTAATCCACGTCCACAGGAGGCTATCTTCTTCTCCTGTTGGGGCTTTGTCTCAGCCTTGCTTTCTCCTCAGGGAGGAGGGATACCGGAAAAGGAACATAAAGAAAAAAAAAGGACACAGTCATATCACTTTGGTCTGGTGCCGATTTCAGGGAAGATTGCTCCCGTCACCTGTGCTCCCTATCGTGTTGTGCCTAGGTGCCAGGAGGATTTAGTGCTTTGGGGTAGTGTGGCCCTTAACCCCCGCCCACCAACCCCTAAAAGAAAAAAACCCTGCTTGGGCCACTTGCCTGGACCCACGACCCTCCTGGGCCGCGGGGTTAGGAGTCACAGCCTCCTCTTCTCCTGTTGGAGTGCTGGAATCAAGGGCGTTGCTCCTGGAGCGGTCTCCGCTCTGCTGCTTCTCCTCCTCGGCTAGAAATGATCCTCCGGTCTTCTTTCCCTCGTCTACTTCTTTTTTCTCCGCGCTCTCCCCGATTCCCGGCGTCTTCTTGTCGTCCATGGCTCCGCCCAGCTGCTCTCTGGTTGGTGGCCCGTCGCTTCCTGCTTGGGCCGCTGGACCGCTCACCCTGCTTCCGGTCTGAAACATGGCAGCCGCCATGTTGGAAATGTCGGGAGGATCTGTCGTTGCGGGAGGAAAACCCTCACAGCCATATAAACATTAAACAGCACTGGACTTGGAGCAGAGCCCTGCGGAACCCCAGAAAGTAAGAGTTTTTCTGCTGACTGATAGTGGCCGAGAGTGACTACTTGTCTTCGGTTAACCCCTTGACCGCGATCGGAATTCCGCTCGTGTGCTGGACATTCCGATCGCGGGTGGGGTCGTGACGAGCTCAGCTCGTCATGAGCACGGAAGGGGTTAAACAAAAAAGATTTCAGCCAGGTCGAGGCCAAATGAGAGATGCCGTATGTTCTAAGACTGTCCAGCAGGATGTAATGGGAGACCAAATCTAATGCGGCTGATAGATCTAATAAAATCAGCACAGCATTTTTTCTTGATCTAAGGAGGCCTTGAGAGTTTCCGCGTTGTATAGTAATGCCAATTCTGTTGAATGCTTAGGCCTGAAGCCAGGTTGGCTAGGATGCAGAATATTAGCCTCTTCTAGATAAGAGATCATTTGGATATTGACTAGTTTCTCTGTGATTTTGCTGAGGCACGGAAGCAGGGAGATAGGACGGAGATTGGAGAGAGTAGTAGGGTCAGCAAGTTGTTTTTTCTGAAGGGTTTTAACTGCCACAATTTTCCATTCCATGGGTTCTATTGCTCATGAGAGAGAGGAATTTATTAACTTATTTATAACTGGGTTAGTGATGTCAATAATAGCATGCAAAACCTCAAGGACAGGGGTCAAACTGAGACCCTGATTTACAGGAGAGAATGGTATTGCGTGACTGTTCCAGACTAATAGTTTGGAAGGATTAGAGGGTCGGTCTGTCACCCATATAATTAAAAGATACCTCTGTGGACGGTGAGAGGGGTGTTTTAAAATCCTTTAGTAAAATTTGAGCTTTCTGTTAAAAACAAATCAGCAATTTGATTGCAGATGGTGGGATATCTTGTTCGAGTATTTTAGGGTGGGTGAAGGAATTCACTATTTTAAAAATGTTTTTTTTATCTGAGTCAGCCCTCCTGAGTAGATTAGTAAAGTAGGATTTATTTTCCCCTTTGATTTGTTGGTGATAAGTTTTGAGAGCCATTTTGAACAGAGTTAGTTCTTTTTGTTTGTAGCTTCTCCGCCATCTGCGTTCTAATTGTCTGCAATGTCTGTGTGCTTCTCTCAGCTTTTGAGTATACCAGGGGGCAGACGGTTTCTTAGAGGAATTCTTATTCAGAGGGACATGCGGGGCAAAGATATTACTGAGTGTAGACATCCAGGAATTTAAGTGCTGGGTGTCTAATGATGGATCCCCTGTCAGACTGGGCCTACAGGCAGGCGCTTCACTACTGCGATCCGGGGTAGCTAGCATTTTATTCCATTTGCGCATAGTTTTGTGATTGTCCAAGGTGGGGCCCATGGGAATATTAATGCAGTGGCATCGAATTCCGAAGGGTATGCATTTGTGATCAGACCAGGTTAAATAACTGAGGAGTTGACTTTTACGGTTGTAAGATTAGAACAGATCCCCTCAAGAGTATGTCCCGCACAATGTGTGGGGGCAGATATCCGCTGAGCCAGACCCAGAGTTTCTAAGAAATTTATTACTCCAAGGTTATTTTGCGCGTCTAAATGAAGATTAAAATTCCCAAGTAGAGAAAAGTTAAAGAATCTAAGAATTAAAGTGCTTAATATGTCTCGTAGGCTATCAATATAATTGAGATAAAGGCCTGGGGGGGCGGTAAATCAGAGCTCCAGAGAAAGAAAGCGAGCCATCTAATTGAAAACAGAAGCCAAGACTCTCCGCACCTTTAAGCCTTGTGATTTCAAACATGGAGCATTTGAGTGTGTTGCAATATATAATCGAAATCCCTCCTCCCCATTGGTCAGGTCTATCCTGTCTGTGTATTAGATATCCTGGGGGGAGGGCAAGGAGAGTGTCTGGATTGCAACATGCTTTAAGCCAGGTTTCCATAACAAAAAGGCAGTCCAGATTAGAATCTGCGATCATGTCAAAGATATTCTGTGCGTGTTCACACAACGATCTGGCGTTCGTTATACCCCTAATAACAGATTTGAAGAATGTTCGATTCTATTCGGGTGTGTCAAGAGAAGGTATGAGTTCACTTTTACATCCCTTACATTTATTCACCTCTAGGTGATTATTGCAGTTCCTTTGTGTATTATTGAGGGCGAGAAGAGATTCTCTTGAAATAAACATACCTGGAGCAAGTAGGGCAGCATTTCTGGCCGCGGACGGGCACGGACGGACTTGCCTTTGGTGCGCCAGCGGCGCACCCGCTGCGCATCCGCGGTGGCGGCACATTAAATAATGTGTGCACCGCCAACGACTAGACCACTGCATGCAAGATGGCCGCACTTCCTGGTGTCAACCCGAGCACCTCAACTAGGAAGTGAGAACCAAACAAGTATGATCTCAGCTTCTTCAGGGACCAAACCACAGCAAAGTCTTTCCTCTCAATGGCACTCCAACGCTGCTCTCGGGGGAGAAGACTACTGCCAATGAAAGCAACAGGTTGGTAATGGCCATCATCATAGGTCTGGGATAGGGTCGCTCCTATCTCATGTTCAGAGGCATCTGTTTGCACTATAAACTGCTTGGTATAATCTGGAGCTTTTAGAATGGGTGCAGAACACATTGCTTCAGTCAGGCTGTCAAAAGCCTTTTGGCAGCCCACTGTCCACTCACCCTTTTTGGGCATCTTTTTGGAGGTCAGTTCTGTGAGGGGGGCCACAATGGACCCATATCCCTTCACAAATCTTCTGTAGTACCCAGTCAAGCTAAGGAATACCCCGACTTGAGTCTGGATGGTTGGAGCTACCCAGTCCAGAATGGTCTGGATCTTGGTTGTAGGAGTTGAACTTGTCCTCCTCCTACAGGGTGGCCCAAGTATACAACTGTGCCCTGCCCTGTCTGGCACTTGCTTGCCTTGATAGTGAGCCCTCAGTCTGCAGAGCCTTCAGGACTTCCCCAAGGGGAATCAGGTAATCCTGCCAGGTGAAGTTAAAGACAGCAATGTCATCAAGATATGCTGCACTAAAGGACTCCAGCCCAGCAAGGACTTTGTTCACCAGCCTCTGGAAGGTGGCAGGGGCTTCATTTAGTCCAAAGGGCATCACAGAAAATTAATAGTTCCCAGTTGGGGTTAAGAATGCTGATTTGTCTTTTGCTCCAGGCGTCAGACCTATCTGCCAGTACCCTGATTTGAGATCAAAAGTACTGAGATATTTGGCTGCCCCTAACCTGTCAATCAATTCATCAGCTCTAGGAATTGGATTTGAATCAGTTTTAGTCCCAGCATTGAGGGCCCTGTAGTCCACACAAAACCTAATTTCTTTCTTTCCACCCTGGGAGTGAGGTTTGGGGACAACTGGTCTGGCCCAGGGACTCTCTGAGGGTTCAATTCCAGCATCTTGCTTACTTCAGCCTTAATGCTCTCTTTGAAATGGTCAGACTGCCTGTAGATTTTATTATTGACAGAAAGGCTGTTACCAGTGTCCACATCATGTGTACACCAGTTAGTCTGATCAGAAGTCAAGGAGAAAAGCTCAGCAAACTGATTTAGGACTTGCCTGCAATCAGTCTGCTGTTGGGCAGTGAGGGTGTCTCGACATGACCACTCCTTCAACTGACACATCTTTAGGGTTGTTTGAGAGGAGGTCAGGAAGAGGTTCACTCTCTGCTTCCTGATCCTCATCTGTGACCATGAGCCATGGTCATTTCAGCCCTGTCATGATAGGGTTCAAGGCGGTTTACATATATGACCCTCTTGGGGTTTCTGCATATGCCAAGGTCCACCAAGTAGGTGACCTCCCCTTTTCTCTCAAGGATAGGGCCCAGTCCATTTGTCCTGGAGGGCCACAGGCTCCAAAACCCACACCTTCTGCCCTAGTTGGAACTCCACCATGGCACCCTTCTGGTCATACCAGAGCTTCTGGAGCTCCTGGCTGGCCTCAAGGTTTTCGTTTGTTTTTTTCCATTGTTTTTGTATAAAAATGTATTTATCATTTTCAAGATACAAGAAGAGCACCACATACAGTGTTGTCATTCAAGTCATATTGTGACATGATTAGAATAACCGCTTGGGTGATAAAGTAAAAATAAAGAAAAGGCAGGATACATTAAATGGTCCAAGCTCATATTCCAGAGATAATGCCCACTAGCCAGGGTAATTCTCAGTAACATTGGTGTGGAATAGAACATGGTGACTTCGGTGGAACTGGATGAAAAGGAAACATACCACATTTATTTACATAAGCATGGTACAATCATATCTATGAGGCAAATATAGGTTACTAGGCAAACACTCCACACATTCACTCGCGGGCTTTCAGGCCAGATTGTTATAGAAAGTATGTAAAGGCTGCCAAATGTCTCGGGACAGGATGTTTGTGGTTGCATCTGTGCATACAATTCACTAGTAGTGTCACAATAAATTAGGTTCTTGAGCCAGTGTGCTGTGGTAGGGTGTCGCCCACTTCCCCAACATATCGCAATCTCACGTTTTGCAAGGAGAGGCGCAAGCGCAACAAAATGGCAAACGGTCTTTGAGACATCATAGATGTAGCCCAGTAGGGCCATCAGTGGGTCAGGTTCCAGTTGTATTTCAATCATCTGAGAAATATTTGAAAAAATGTCAATCCAATAACTACTTAGTTGGGAGTACATCCAAGCTGGGTGCATGAAGTCTGAATCCGCTGCGTTGCACTAGGGCAAGTCGACTGGCGAGTGGGGTCAATCCTGGCCAAGAGCTTGGGCGTCATGTAGGTACTTCGGAGCAATTTAAAATGTAGTAATTTATGTTTGTGGTTAGCTGAAACAAATCTGATCAGCGAACAACAATAGGACCAAACATCATCCGATAGTGGATGTTGAATGTCTGCTCGCAACGTGTCCGAAGTGGGCAACATATCTAAACAGGCACGATAGAGCCTAGAAACCAAATGTTCACCAGTGCAAGTGCACATGCCAGCAAGTACCAGCAAGTGCAATGAACTGGTATTTCAGTCTAACAGTATAGCCTGTAATATAATCATGTATTAGTACCTCTGGCACCATATCAGACTAGGCGTGTTATCAATTCCTTCATAGATGTATCCCAGATCTCTATAGTAGTGAATATAGCCCCAAACATTAACCCTATTGGCACAACAACATGTCTTCACTCACAGGGTCACCTCATCTAGTACCTGTATTATCTGATCCCAATTACTGTAGCGCGGCGGGGCTTGTGGTATGTAGGCCGCGGCAGCGCACTGGAATAAAGCACGACAGTTGCTTTCGCTCTCGTGGCTGGAAGACCCCGAGCGGTCCTAGGCACCCCCGCATCCTCTCCAAGAGTGGACTCAGACTCCGACACAACCATGGATCAGACACTGCCCATCACGGCCTCACTGCTTGAGGCGTTATCAGGGGGCGGCCCGGCCCTCACCCCACAAACCGCAAATGCACTGGGCTGAACATTCCAGTCTCTGTGATGCCCTCTGCTGCAGCGACTGGACGGACTGCACACGTATGCTGGGTGCCAGGCTGAATCATGGGAGGCGGCAAGGACACTGTCCACAAGTTATGCTACACTCTCCCCAACGAGCGATAAGTAGCTGATATAGCACTCTATTGGTTTTATTTGTTTTATGTTCTATTTTGTTGTCTATTTGACCCGCATTTTATTGCGAATTGCCCGTTGGCAAGCAGACCTGGGGTGGGATGTTGGGAACTCTCTATTATTACGCTGATCTCTTTGTCTGCCTGCATCCAGTGGGGAATGTGGATTGACTATATTTTGTTAATACTATGTGAGGGCGGTGGGCCGCAGAGGGGAGTGGGGACAACAAGTTTGTGGCCTGTTTCACACCGGATCTTCTTTTCACAACCTGGCAAATGACGATTGGGGACTATGTTTTATTGACCTGGAATGTGAGGGTATTGGCGGTATGTGCTAAACGCCACAAAGTATATCAGTACTTACGCAGTCATGGGATCACGTTTGCACTGTTACAAGGGACACATCTCACCGTACAAACACTTGTGTCACTCCGTAAACGCTGGAGGGACACGATTCTGGGCACTACATATTCGGGGTATGCCCGGGGCGCGCTTATTTGGGTGGCTCCGGGGACCCCACTGCAGATCACATACTCCAGAGTAGACACACAGGGCCGCTAAATCACCATGGAAGGCCTCCTGAATGGCTCCCCATTGGCATTGGTATCTCTATATGCTCCAAACGCGGGCCAGTCCACCTTCCTACAAACACTCACGCCATCCTTGCTTATGGATCCCACGGCCCCCATGTACTGGGGTGGTGACTTTAATGGGGTGCAAGATCTAGATCTGGACTGCTCTCGCCCCCCCCCCCTTCCCGGGAGCACAATCTATTAAGCTGGCACAGCATATGTCGGAGTGGGTGTCCAACATGCAGGTGCATGACGTTTGGCGTAGAATGCATCCCCAGACGCGCACTTATTCGCACTACTCGGCACTACATGACTTATATACACGGATAGACATTGTATTCTGCTCGGACAGTGCCATCCACAGTATATTACAAGTTGACTACTTCTGATCATGCTCCTCTACAATTGAGTCTGTCCTGGGGCATGAGGTGACCTGAGATTTCGACCTGGCGACTACCGAGTGCCGCACTCGCTGACTCATCCTACCCGGCCACCCTTCTGGACTCCATTGATTCATATTTTTCGACGAATGCAGGCACTGCTTCGTCAGGAGTGGAATGGGACGCTTTAAGGCTGTTCTTCGTGGACACGCCATCAAAACCACATAAGGCGCCCAAAAGACATTGACCGCTGCGCTTCACACTCAAGAGTCAGCAATACAGAGCTGCGAGCAGCGCATTCCCACTGACCCCCAGGTTGGCCATTCCCTAGCCCAGGCCCGCTTGGCGTACAAGAGTGCAATGGATGACCTCTGCGTGTTAGACTACAAGTCATATCTGGCACGCAGACATAAGGAGGGCGACAAGGCAGGCAAGCTGCTCGCGTGGCTACTGCGATCCGACACTTCACAACCCCCCATCACCACCATATACACCCTTGCTGGGACTCTAGTGAACACACAGGAAGCCATTAATCAATCATTCTATGAATATTACACAGCGTTGTACTCAGCCCCAGCCATACATGTCCCTACTTCCATACAGGGCTACAACTCCCACAGATTACACCAGCCCATTACGATGCCCTAGAGGACCCCATTGCGGTAGATGAGATCCCGGACGCAATTGGACAGCTATGCGACTGATAAGATACCGGGGACGGACGGCTGGCCATCGGAGTTTTACTCCACCTTCTCCGCACAACTAGCACCTAGGTTAGCCAATGTGTATATTGAAGCCTTCGAGACGGGCACGCTGCCACCCACTTTGAGGGAGGCGACGCTAGTGATCCTACCAAAGCCAGGCCGTGACCCTCTCCAAATGGCCTCATATCGCCCTTTATCGATGTTGAACGTCGATTACAAGATCCTCAGGAAATTACTAGCGAATAGGTTAATCGCTGCAGTTCCCCTATTGGTCCATGAAGACCAGAATGGCTTCATACCGGGGCGAAACACTGGCTTGAATCTGCGCCGCCTGTTTGCACTGCTGGACTGAGCACAGGGTGAGGCGGAGAAGTCTTGGATCACATCCTTAGATATTGAGAAAGCATTCGACACTTTGAGCTGGGATTATTTCATAGCGGTGCTGTCGGGGTTCAGCATTGTCCCCAACTTCATAAGGTGGATACAACTGTTGTACTTAAGGCCGCAAGCTAGGGTGAAGACGGGTCGCACCTTCTCTCCGCCTTTCTCGATAGCGCAGGGTAGACGCCAAGGTTGCCCCCCTGTCACCGATTCTCTTTGCCTTGGCCATTGTCATGATTCTGCCACGTCAGATTCCTGATGCACGTTGTCTGGCACCTGTTTACTTTTTTCTATTGTCTTTGCCAATGCTTGTTGTGACTTTGCCACTTGTCTGTGCCAATGCTTGTTGCAGACTATGATGTTATCAAGGCCTTTTGTCCCTTCTCAGCTCCAGTAGTTTACCTGTGAGCTGGAATCAGGAAGCTAATAGGGACCACACCCTGTTCTAGAAGCTTCTTCCTTAGCCCTTTAAATAGGGGCCACACCCTGTTCTCATTGCTGGTTATTGAGAACCCTGAGCTTGAGCAGCAGCTGTTCCTGATCTCCGGTTGCTGAAAGAAGATTCCGGTTGCAGCAAGAAGACTTCTGTTTTCTTTTCCCAGGTTGTAGATCCTCTCTTAGCTACAATCAGGTAGGATCGTTCCTTTCTTAACCAACAGCATCGTGAAAGGAACTTCGTGCTGTTTTTGTTATTTTGCATTTTGAAAGAAAGTTGCATATCTCGCTGAAGTGCTTTTGAGCATTTACATGTTTGGTAATTTTGGCACTGTTGTACATCGCGCTGAAGTGCTCTTTAGTCATTTACATGTTTAGTAATTTTGGCACTGTTGTACATCACGCTGAAGCGTTCTTTAGTCAATCAATCAATCAAAAATAGCTTTATTCGATTTAGTACATAAATCATAAAAGCACAACAATAAAAAGCTCACGATAAAAAGACATTTTTACACAATATTAAATACACAATAAAAGGGGATTCAGACATCATCCATAATCATAAACATTTCCTGTAATTCACAACACATTTTAAAAAAGAGGATACCGAATAAATAATTAAATCACCATCTAGAGTTTGTAACACTAATAAGGCAGGTCGGCATTGTCTAAGCCCCAGTTTTTTTAGAATCAGTTTTAAAAATCTATTTCTTAAATACAAATAAAATTTGCAGAAGAAAATCATGTGTAGTGTTGATTGATTAGAGGTGCCATCACATGGACATGCAGCTAGATTTCTTGACCAATCGTTAATGTTTGGGAAAGTTACCAATCTATGGAAGATCCCCAAACGAAATCGTGTCAAAAGCATCCTTTCATAAGATCCGGGTACACGTGTTAAATACGGTTGAATAGCATAACATGATAGCATCATTTGATTCTCCAGAACTGATTTTTTTTTAATCTCTGACGCGAGCCTAATTGTTTGAAGGTGTGCTAAACAGGTTACTTTAAGGGACTTTTTACTCAATTTGGTAAGGCTATCTGGTTGCTCAAAATATTCTAAATGGCCAATATCAATCATAAACTTTTTAATGTAATTTAGCCATGGGATGCTCAACATCCTAGTCAAACCCAAACAATCCTTGATAACCTCACGATTAAAAGTAGTCTCCTCTGTTACCCATACCTTGTGCCATAGTAAAATTGGCTCTATTTTAATCAGATCAGGCGTTCTTTAGTCATTTACATGTTTGGTAATTTTGGCGCTGTTTTACATGTTTGGTGATTTTGGCAACTTGGCACATCGCGCTGAAGCGCTCTTCGGACATTTACATATTGATGACTGGCATTTTGGGCACATCGCGCTGAAAGCGCTCTTGGGGGCATTTGCATACCTGATGATTTTGGCATTGTGTCGCATCGTGCTGAAGCGCTTCCTGGACATTTGCATATTTTGAACTCTGATACATAGCGCTGAAGCGCTCCCTTGGGCGTTTGAATATTAATCTTCCTCATTAGTATATGTAACGTGTTGTGTATTGCAAAAAGGTTGTTGGAAGTACCACTGTGATATTTAACAGTGGTTAAAACACATAATTACGGAAACATTGTGTCTAAAAGCCAAGTGGCTCTTTATATGAATGTGTGCTTCATTTTGAAACATGGTTGTTTAGCCATAACATTGTATCCTTGAGAATTTAGGAACAGAAATTGTCAGTGAAGCCTGAGAAGACGTACACAACGACTGTTCTATGCATAACCTGCTTTTCTTTTACAGGTATGTTGTCATTGCTTCACCCATGTTAAATATAGTCAAAGAGTTTACGAAGCACGAAAGGAAAGTTAATCAAGGACAACGTCTCATTCCAGGTCTCCCTCCCCGCAGTACCCACCCTAATTCCCTTCCCCCCGTCTAGCCACTTTGATACTCAGTGCAGT
This sequence comes from Calotriton arnoldi, assembly GCA_963921515.1. Classification (NCBI taxonomy): domain Eukaryota; kingdom Metazoa; phylum Chordata; class Amphibia; order Caudata; family Salamandridae; genus Calotriton; species Calotriton arnoldi. The sequence continues at coordinate 2,565,866 of CAWUFW010000960.1, forward strand.
TAAGCTTGAGTCAAGGCTGCTGGAAGGTGGGCTTCTTGAGGGAACTGCTCCTGAGGAACCCAACAAAATTTTACCAGTTCTGACAGAATAACCAGCCCACGAAATTGGTTCCTCCTGAGCAGTATCTTCGGGATGGCCACCTTGGAAGATTTGTGTGCTATGTTGGGAACCATGCAGAAAGAACTGTCAGGAAACTGCGGCGTTAGCTAATAGGGTCACTCATTTACAGACACAACTAGCGCCGTCTCGTCCTCCTGAGGTAGTTGCTGCCAGTAGCTCAAATCCATCTACAGTATCGGTAACGGTTCCAATGACTGTTCCTTTGGCACCTCCGGAAAGGTTTGCAGGTGAACCCCACAAATTTCAAACCTTTTTAACGCAAGTACAGTTACACTTTATGGTTAAACCCACATCCTTCCCCGATGCTCAATCGCGAATCGCCTTCTTGATCTCTTATTTGAGTGGAGACGCTACCATGTGGGCAGTCCCTCTTGTGCAATCGGATGACCCATTGCTTTATAGTTGGTCTCGCTTCAAAACGGAATTTGAAAAGGTCTTCGACCGAAGAACAATAACAGGATCAGCTGATCGAGAGTTATTAGAACTCAAACAGGGAAATAAAGACCTGGTCCATTATCTAACGCAATTCAATCGCTTAATAGGAGAAACAAATTGGCCAGAGGACAAAAGGGCGGCCTTATTATTATCAAGGCCTAAGAGACTAATTAAAAGATTTGATCGCTCCAATAGACCCTCAATCTAGAGCATGTGAAGACCTAATAGCCTTAAGTCTTCGGTTAGACCACAGAGTTTCGGATCGTAAAGGAGACAAAAACGATTGGAGTTCAGACCTTCCATTCGACCTAAAGAAAAAACACACTTTGTATCACAGGATACTAGTGAACCAATGGAGATTGGAGGTATACGAAAACCCTTAACCTCTGAAGAAAAAGAGTCTCGTCGGAAAAAAGGTCTATGTCTATATTGCGGCAAAAAAGGACATTTTGTCAAAGACTGCTTAGCAAAGCCAAATACAACTGCGACCAAAGTAGGAAACTAGAATACTCGGGGAACAGCCAGGAGACTTTCTAAATCTTTGCCTCCTGATCAATCTGTTGCCAACACATTGCAAATCTCCGTACCCCATCTAGTATTAAACGTACAATTCACCATTTCTCAGCAAGAGCCTAAAACTGCGGTGGTCATGGTGGATTCTGGAGCCACAGGCAACTTTATCGATGCCGCTTTCGCAACAAAATTAGAAATACCTACCTTAGTAAAAACAAAACCAGAAATGGTTCATGCGGTAGATGGCAAACAATTAACATCTGGACTGATTACTCACTCCTCAGGATCAAACGCACGTGGAGGAAATATCCTTTGATATCATTGATACTCCCCAATTTGGTGTCATCCTCGGGATGACTTGGTTGACCGACCATAATCCCAAAATAGACTGGTCTAAGAGAAGTGTTACTTTTCAGTCAGAATGGTGTCAAAAGGAATGTTTACACCCACAAGAAAATACGTCCAAACTCTTAGTTCAAGATCATACCAAGTCTACTGCTCATTATATCGCTACAGATGCGGAGCAGGACATAGAATTACCTGCAGTGTATGAAGAGTTCCGAGATGTATTCTGTGAGAAAAGTGCTGAGATCCTTCCCCCTCACAGAACATACGTCTGTGAAATAGACCTTGTACCTGGTGCCAAGATTCCCTGTAGCAGGATCTATGCACTTACTGAACAAGAGAACCAACATCTTAGAGATTACCTAGACAAATTTTTGAAGAATGGTTTCATTCGCCGTTCCAAGTCTCCGGCCGCGTCCCCTCTGTTTTTTGTGCCCAAAAGTAATGGGGAATTACGCACGTGCATAGACTATCGTGCTTTAAATAACATCACGATTAAAAACCGATATCCTTTGCCACTTATCCCCGTTCTCTTGGACCAGGTAAGATCAGCAACTATTTACACCAAGTTGGATCTGAGAGGGGCATACCATCTCGTACGTGTCCGAGCCGGAGACGAGTGGAAGACCGCTTTTTGAACTCGTTTTGGCTTGTTCGAATACTGCGTAATGCCCTTTGGCTTATGCAACGCCCCTGCGGCGTTTCAATTTTTTATAAATGTCTTACGAGATTTTCTTGACAGGTTCGTCATCGCTTACATTGATGATTTGTTGATCTATTCACAGTCTGTCTCGGAACATGAGAAACATGTAAAACTGGTATTAAACACCCTGCGCCAACATGGCTTGTTCTGTACACTATCTAAGTGCGAATTCCACACCTACAAAGTGGAATTCTTAGGTTTCATATTGTCACCTCAAGGAATCACAATGGCACCCAGAAAAGTTCAGGCAATATTAGACTGGCCAGAACCAACCTCAGTGAAAGATATCCAGCGATTTCTAGGATTCGCAAATTTTTATCGTCGCTTCATCAAGCAGTTTTCCAGCAAAGCAAGTCCTTTAACAAAATTGCTAAGGAAACATGTTCCGGTCCAATGGACGCCAGAAACCAAATGTGACTTTCAAACCCTTAAAACTGCAATTACAACAGCCCCTGTTTTAAATCATCCAGACATCGATCAGCCTTTCATAATTGAAGCGGATGCTTCAGACACTGCAATTGGGGCAATTCTATCGCAAAAGGATGAACGAACTAACCAATCTGATAGAGACATCTAGCCGCAGATTCCTTAACTTAGAATATCCCCAGGCGTCAGACTGGATCCGGAAAAAGTTTGCGCAGCAGTACCTCTGCACGCCGGGGGACGTGCCGCCTGGCTCTGCCCTGACGTTGTCCCCGGACATGACGTCAGTGGAGCCATATAAGACCCCTCCGGCGCGCTGACATCAGTTTCCTTCTTTTCCGCGTTCCAACGCGGATCCGGGATTCAGCTGTTCCTCTGGCCTGTTTTTCTTCAGGCCCTTTTCGACGTCCTTTGGCGTCTGGGAACAGTGTGCGATGCCTTCGGGCTTTAAATTGTGCGAGACTTGTTCGTGCCAGATGTCGTCGGACCCACACGCCATTTGCATGTGGTGTCTTGGGTCGCACCACGACTCCGTGGAGTGTGCCGCCTGCCGGTAGATGCGCCCAAAGTCCCTACGGGAGCGCCGGATGAAGCTCTTGGCCGCCCGGATTTCACACACGGCGTCTCCCCGACGTTCTCCGGTTGGTTCTTCTCTCCGCGTCCGCTCCCGGAGTCGCTCCCGTGAACGTCGCTCGTCTACAGGTAAGTTAAAGCACAAGTCAAGGAAGTCGAAGTCCTCGCTTCCACGTGACGATGGGGGCCATGGTTCCCGTTCCCTCACGGAGCCGTGGCCCCCGGAGTCGGCCTCCATTTACCCGCCCTTTACGGGTACTGGTGCGACTCGGCCCCAGATGGAAGCCTACTACAAGGCTCTGCACTCCATCTTCGGGTCACCTCCTCTCCCTGGCGTGCCTTCGGGTCCCACAGTGGAGGTAGGCATTCAGGTTGGATCTCCGCCGGTGGGTTCGCCCTCGGTGCCGACCGAGTGCCTCGACTCCGGCTCCGGAGTCGTGCCGGCGTCGGGTCCCAACCCCGATGGGCGTTCCAGCCCCACGCCGTGCCATTCTGCCTTGTCTCCGCATAGCCCCTGGCGGCTCCTTGCGTCGACATCGGCATCAACGGCGCCGGTGGCGCCATGCCTGACGCCTCCTGGTCCTCAGGCTCTTTCTCCGCACCTCTCGGTGGTGGGGACGTCGCCGCCGGCTCGTCTGGCCGGGTCGCCCCTCGTGGAGGTCGACGTCGGTTTGACGCCATTTCGGCGTCATTTGGCGTCGGATCGGCATCGTTCGACGCCGGAGCGGTCGCCGGCACCTGTTGGTTCTCCGCTTCCAGAGGACACAGACCCGGTGTGCCCAGACTTGTCTCCACACCGGTTGGCTCCAATGCCATGGGGCAGTGGGCCCTTGTTCCCCCTGCTGTGGGACGTGTCAGCTTGCAGCAGTCTCCTACAGATGGGCTATTGTCGCCCCCACAATGCCCACTGAAGCTGGTGCTTTGTTTTTGAGGGGTGTTCGCAGGGCTGCAGCTGTTTTACACTTGCACCCCCCTTCTGTCTCCTTGTCCTCCGACCCCTTATTGGATTTACTCCACCAGGGTGCGGTGGATATTGAGCCCTTGCTGCCTTTTAGCGGCTTGTTGTTCAACGCCCTTCTCGAGACGTGGGCACGGCCCTCTTCAGGAGATGCTGTCGACAGGGCCATGGCGCATCGGCATCGTCCGGCCCCTGGGAGCCCACCCTGTTTGTCCCTTCAGCCTGGGGCTCACGGCCTCGTAGTGCAGGTGTCTTTGGCCACGCAGCCTTCCTCTCCACCTCTGTTGCAGCCTCCTACTAGGGAGTCTCGTTGGTTGGAGACATGTGGACGCGGCATTTTTGCGTCCGCTAGTTCGGCCTTATGTGCTTTGAACACGACTTGCATCTTTGCCCGGGCTTCTTGTGCCCTTTGGGACTCTGTGGAGTGTCTTTTGCCTGCCCTCCCTGAGTGTACTCGCGCTGACGTGGCTCGTCTCCTTCACGAAGGCCGAGAGATGGCACGCTTTACTGTTCGGTCCGCCGTTGACTTTACCGATTCGGTGGGTCGGGCAATGGCGAGGTCCGTTGCTTTGCGCCGCCATGCTTGGCTGCGCGACGGGGGTTTCCCGAAAATGTCCGTGACAGTCTCCGGGATTTGCCATTTGATGGTGTGTCCCTGTTTGACGCACATGCGGACTCTGCAGTTCACCGCCTTCTGTCTACCCTTCCGTAGTTTTTGTCTTCATGTTGGCCCTGGGTTCATGCTGTAATACCTGAACAGCCTGAGCGGCTTCTCGCCATATTTGCTTTCTTTCATGCAGCAGGTCAGCTGCTTATCTTTCTGAGTCACTATGCCTAGTGGTTCAGGTTGCACACCCTTACTCCAAGGGTTATGTGTTCAGAACCTGTGGTTTCTGAGTCACCAATTTACGTCCTCTATGAGCTCACGCTCAAGAGGTGCCCCTTGTTGGGGTTGATACTTACCCTATGTGGGGTATTTGTTAGCTGTTATATAGCTGCCTTCTTCCCACAGCAGTCTTTGTACGCTTCTGTGTGATCCTTTTTACTAGGTTGTCCTGCGGCTGTGCCTGTACACTTTTACTGCTGCTGCGGGCCCTCCCGGGGCCTTCTTGCGGTCCATTTGTTGGGCTCTCATATAGTGGCTGCTGCTGGTCTGTGGCACACCCCTGCATCTCCTGATCCATTTCTTGAGGCCGGGAGGGCTTCAGGTCCCTACCGTCTCGTCGTGGTTCTTTCGCTGCGGCCGTTCCATCTGTGGACTGCCTACCAGAGGCCCCTGTCGCTGTGTTCTATAAGCGTACGGTGACTGCTCCCTAGTATGCTCGCTGTCACAGGCTGGTGCGTTTTTCGGCAACTTTCCGTTGCCTAGTTCTACTCTCCTATATCCATGGTGCGTAGTCCTTTCATGGTTGGACTTCGTTCTCCATGGTGGCGTTCTGGCCCCAGACGTTGATGCTGTTCATTGTCTTGTGCCTTGCTTTTTTGCCCACTTCCCCTGCCAGAGCTTCCCATTTCCCTGCTGCATTCCACGCAGGTGTTGTCCTGCCTTCCTTCGGGCTGCGGTTGCTGCTCTCACCGGGAGTGTTCTCCTCCGAGCATTGTTTCTCTGGTGCACTATTGTGCGTATATCCACTCTTGTTCCTCCGGTGCATTTCGTGCTGTCTCCTTCCAGTACTGCTCGGCCTCCCTGTCTGTCTCACAGTAGCCAGTGCATCTTTCCTACCGCCTGTGGCTGTTGCGTCTTGCTCTGGGCCGGTACCGCTGCTACTTAGCTGTTGGTGCTATGATGTTTTTTCTTTCTCAACTCATCCACCGGGCTGGGCCCTGTCTTCTTTTCTCCTGTCCGGCGTACTACACACACCGAGACCTCCCGCAGGCATAGTCCTCCTTGCGGTGGCCGTGGTCTTGTTCCTCACTTTTCGTGAGCGCAAGTCTTCTACGTGTGTTAGTTTTGCCGGCTCTCTTTCACGTGATACACCTGGTGGTGCGTATCTTGTGTCTCAGCTTTTGCTCGTGGCGCTTCATGGGGCCTTCTCCTTTCCATGGTGTGGTTCTGGCGGTACATACGGTTTCTCTTGTGTACTTCTGTTCTCCACGTGCGTGGCACTGGTTGTTGCCATTATTCTCTGCCCTTCTGCCTTTTGCTGCCCGCCCTTTCACATGTCCGGTGCATGGGCGATGGTGCATTGGCAGGTCTTGTGTGTCCTGTAACACTGACTCATCCTGGGAGTCGTCAGCATCCTTCAGCCGCTGTTCCCACTTCCACAGGGCTTCTGTCCCTGTCATGCATGTCCGTCCTGCCTGCTCGGACTCGGTCCGTTCTTGTACCCTAGCTAGACCTTTCTCTTTTGAAGGTCCATCGGATCCTGTGGCTCCCTCATATCATACAATTGGTTCCTCTCCTTTTACGGAAGGTATCCACTTTTATTCCGCACTGCCCCTCTGGTTCTGTGCTCACTTTCTCCTCTGTTTACCCAACAGGGTTTCCTGCCGCCCTCTGCAGCTTTTAATGCCTTTGCCTCTCATTGTTGGCCACTCCCTATGGAGTATCCTAGTCCGGTGTTGGCCACTCTGGCACTGCTGCCCCCACTGTGTTTAGTCAGCTGGTTAGCACTTCTGTTCCCCTGGGAACTTAGTGGGGTTCTATCGCAGACCCGCCTCCTATGGGGTATGGCTTTGGTATCTATTTTAAGTTAAGGAATCTGCGGCTAGATGTCTCTATCAGATGTACGAGTTACTTACCTTCGGTAACGATGTATCTGGTAGAGACGTTGTCTAGCCGCAGATTCCTTAACGCCCTCCCATCCTCCCCGATCTGCGAGGACCTTTTCAGGTGGGGTTTCTGCATTCACCTCCCTTGGAGTGGCTTGTCCTTCTACGGGGCGGTATCTTTCGCCACCCTCCCTGTCAGGCTTATTCCTTGGATTTACTTGTTCTGCTTCTCCCAATTTCATGCTTGGGCGATAAGTTCAGGTGTCCTTCTGCGTTTTTCCACATCGGTTTCCTCCAGTATGGGGCCTACTGGTGTTCTCCACTCTCCCACCCACCTTCTCTGTTGACACTCCTACAGTCAATTAGTTTTGAGGTCTTTCTGGCCTGTTCCTCAGTCCAATAGTTCTATCATAGGGGACAGAGTCTCCCTATTTCTTTCTTCTCTTCTTTAATCCTGTGGGTTGGAGCTTTCTTGCCTGTCGCTGTTGGCTCTTTTCATTGCCGTTTTGCCTCAGGAGAGAGCATTCTCTCTCTTTTGTGGGGTTGCTTTTCATTCCCTTCATCTGGTGCAGACTTTCTGTCGTCTGCCTCGGTCTTCTTTTTATAGATCTATTTCCCTCAGGGGTGACATTCACTTCGCTTTTGCGAAATAGCTTCTCCTTGTATTGCTCTGCTCTTTCCTTTTCAACACCTTTCAGTCGACAGTGCTTCTCACTGTCGTTCATGGTGCTTTCTCACCCTTTGGTTCTTTCTCTCTCACCAATTTTTTTTTTTATTCGCACACTGTTCCCATACTCTCACAGTTTTGCTGGGGGCTCCGCGTTGTGGCGCGGAAAAGTTTCTCCGAAGAAAACTGACGTCAGCGCGTCGGGGGGGTCCTATATGGCTCCACTGACGTCATGTCCGGGGACAACGTCAGGGCGGAGCCAGTCGGCGCCGCCCCCCCGGCGCACAGAGGTACTGCTGCGCAAGATTTTTGCGGATCCAGTCTGACGCCTGGGGATATTCTAAGTTAAGGAATCTGCGGCTAGACAACGTCTCTACCAGATACATCGTTAACGAAGGTAAGTAACTCGTACATTACATCCCATAGCATTCCTATCCAAAAAGTTTTTACCAGCTGAGATGAACTATACAGTGGCAGAAAAAGAACTGTTGGCTATTCGTCTCGCCTTTAAAGAATGGCACCATTATCTTCTAGGTGCAAAACATACGGTAACTGTCTATACGGACCATCGTAATCAACAATTTTTACGATGTGCTCGAGCTTTGACACCTCAACAGTTACGTTGGACCTTATTCTTTGCAGAATTTAATTTTGTTATTACGTTCAGACCTGGCAAAATAAATAACAAAGCAGATGCTTTATCTCAATGCGAAACAGCAGAAGAAAAAACAAATAAGGCAATTACACCTCCATCCATAATTCCAAATGAAACAAATTATCGGAGTTACCTTGTCTGAACAATTTTTTCAAGACATAAGAAAAAGTATGCCGTTAAAACAGATCTTAATTTGGCAACAAAAAGACAAAGAGAGAACTATTATTCAAGGATTACCTTTTCAAAAAACACTCCTATACATTCCATCAAAATCATTACAAAAACAAGTCTTACAATGGTGTCACACAAAACCATTAGCTGGACATCCAGGAATAGCAAAACCCAAGAGCTTGTCCAAAGACATTTCTGGTGGCCTACCTGGAGACCAGATGTTATCCAATATGTAACTCAATGTGACATTTGTGCTCAAGCTAAAGGAGATCATAGCGCAAAAAATGGATTATTGCAGCCCCTTCCTACTCCAACGTGGCACTGGGAAGTTATATCCATGGACTTTATTACGGATTCACCCAAGGATCAAGGGAAAACCACCATTTTAGTGGTGGTCGACAGACTGTCAAAGATGGCTCACTTTATTGCTTGTGAGAAAATGCCAACAGAAACTCAGTTAGTAACCTTACTGGTTCAAAACATAGTAAGATTGCATGGCTTGCCTCGCACTATTACTTCCGATCGAGTGGCGCAATTTACGTCAAAAGTATGGAAAACTTGGTGCGGCACTTTACAGATAAAAAGAAACTTGTCCACCAGTTTCCATCCGGAATCGGATGGCCAAACAGAGCGAGTGAACCAGGTATTAAAACAATATCTACGATGCTATTTATTTAAACAACAAGGCTCATGGGTGAATCTCCTCTGTGAAGCTGAATTCGCCTACAATAATTTAAAGCACGCTTCCACGAACATGTCACCATTTTTCGCGAATCATGGCTGTCATCCACATTACGTTCCATTGCTGTTAGCACAACCTCACACTAATATACCATCTTTGGACTCTAGATTACAAGGAATGACTGCTATTATAAAAAATTTACAAAGAAACGTACAGAAAGCAAAAACAAACTATAAAAGATTTGCTGATAGAAAAGAAAAATAGGACCAAAGTACAAGACTGGTGAATTCGTCTGGCTCTCTACAAGAAATTTTCAGTTCAAAAGAAATATAAATTCCATCCACGATTTATTGGACCGTTTGAGATCGAGAAATGTGTAAATCCTGTAGCATTTAAATTAAAATTACCAAGTTCCATGAAAATCTATCCTGTGTTTCACACTCCGTTGTTAAAACCAGCAAAGACCAAACGACAAGCTGGTCCACCACCTCTCCTCGTTGGAGATCATGAAGAATATGAAGTACACAGTATAAAGGGTAGTAAACGCATAAAAAGAAAATTGTGGTATTTGGTTTCATGGAAAGGCTATGGTCCAGACGAAGATTCATGGGAACCAAGTAATGCTATTCATGCACCACATTTGATACGTAAATTTCACAGACAGCATCCAGAGGCTCCCACGTGACTGGCGGTGTGAGCACTTTTGATGGGGTGGACTGTCATGATTCTGCCACGTCAGATTCCTGGTGCACCTTGTCTGGCACCTGTTTACATCATAGTCTGCAACAAGCATTGGCACAGATAAGTGGCAAAAGTCACAACAAGCATTGGCAAAGACAAAAGAAATTCTATTGTCTTTGCCAGTGCTTGTTGTGTCTTTGTTATGTTATGTTAAATGACTATTTATAGAGCGCGCAGCTACTCAATTGAGTGTCCCGGCGCTGAAGCAGGATGAGGCCTAGCTAAAAAGTGAGATCCCCGCACTGGATGTTAAAGCTGAAACAGCCAAGTTTTTAATGATTTCCGAAATGCAAGGAGATCCTGAGTCAACCTTAAATCCACCGGTAAATTGTTCCACAGTTTTGCTGCTTGCACCTGAAAGGAGTGACCCCCGATACGTGTCCGGAGGTATCTGGGGGTCAGTGCTAGCTGAAGTGCTGCAGACCTAAGTGCACGGTGAGGGTGATAAAATTGCACTCTCTTCATAATGTACCCAGCACCTATGCCATGGAGAGCCTTAAAAGCCAAAACCATGGCCTTGAAATGGATCCTTTTGCGGACAGGGAGCCAGTGTAAGGATTTCAACTGTGTGGACATACGAGCTCTGGGGCCAAGCATGAGTATCGCTCTTGCTGCGGCGTTCTGAGTCACCTGCAGTCTTGTCAGTGGATACTCAGGCAGCCCCAGGTAAAGTCCATTCACGTAGTCCAGCCTGGCGAGTATTAATGCCTGGACCACCGTTTTTCTGTGGGTGATAGACAGGAGGGGCAGGAACTGCTTCAGCATTTTGAGCAGGCCAAAGCAGGAGCCGGTCACTGATTGTATCTGTGCCTGCATGGAAATATTCTCATCCAGCTTCACCCCCAAATTCTTCACTGTCTGTACGGGGGACGTGGGGGGGGACAAGTCAGCAGGCCACCAACTGCGCCAAAGATCGCTGGGGCGGTGCCAAAGAAGATAATCTCCGATTTACCAGGATTACATTTAAGCTGGTTGCACTGAAGCCAGGAGAATACTTCAGTAAGACAGCTGTTAATCATGTCTCCCCTAAAGTCCGCGTCTTTGTTACAGGTGAAGAGCAGCTGCGTATCGTCTGCATACGAAATTATTTTTGCTCCATGATTCTCAGCCAGAGTTGCAAGAGGGGTCATAAACAAATTAAAAAGTATGGGGCTCAAAATAGAGCCCTGGGGCACACCCACCTCAAGAGGGGGGATAGGGGCAGCAAAAGGTGGGGCCCACACTGTTTGCTGGCGGTCCTTTAAAAAGGATGTAAACCAATTGAATACCGTACCACCAAACCCACACTCCCGAAGTCTCAGCAGGAGGCGGTCGTGTGGGACGGTATCAAAAGCCGCCGATAAATCCAGTAGTATCAGTACGGCTTTGCGCCCTCTATCCACAACCTCCTTTATTGCTTCAGATACTTCCAGGAGTGCCGTCTCCGTACTAAAGTTAGCCCTGAAACCAGACTGACTCTGATGGAGAAGGGTGTGAGTTTCGACAAATGTGGTGGTGGCATGGTTCACCAATTTTTCCAAGGCCTTAGAAAAGTATGGGAGCAGAGATATAGGCCTGTAGTTAGAGGCTAACTCAGGGTCCAGAGTTGATTTTTTTAATAGGGGGAGAATTTTGGCTCTCTTCCACCTGTCAGGGACCTGACCCGTCATCAGGGAGAGATTCAGAATCTGGTTGACCACTGGATTAATAATATCAGCGACTGAAGCGAGGGTGAGGGCAGGGCAAGGATCGGAGGGAGATCCAGATTTAAGACCTTTCATGATTTCAAAAGATTTTTCCATTGAGATCATTGGGAATTGTTCAAAGGCAAGTCCTCTAACTTGTGTTTTGAGAGGAGTAAAGCGCATCCTTATCACTCTTCACCAGAGGAAAGGACTCTTGGATGCTTACAATCTTGTCATGAAAGTATAAGGCCATGCGACTCGTCCATGCCTCAGTGGGAGAAAAAGGCTTAGCTACCACTGCAGGGGAGGTAAAATTGCTAACTATTTTAAAAATGTCCTTAATTTTGTTCGATGCAAGTTCAATTTTGGCAGATAAAAAGGATTTTTTTGCCTCAAGAATTTGTTTAAAATAGGCCTTTAGTGCCTGTTTGTAAATTATTTTGTCATTGGGGTTAAAGCTTTTCCGCCAGGTCCTTTCGAGGTGTTTGCACGACCTCTTGCTTTCTTTAAGGGGCGGAAGACCTCACTGTCTTTCCAGAGCGTAAGACGGGGGGAGCAAGTTCCCCGGCCCGGAGCAGGAGGCAGTTATCCAGAACCTCAACATCCGCCTCAAGATCGCCATTAAGAGAGATCGGATGCTTATTAATGGCCTTAAGTAGTGCATCAGGCGTAATTAAGTGGAAGGGTCTGAAATTAGTACTTTTTGAGTTCCCGGAAGCCTTGGGAGTATTAGATACCTTCTTACATGAGAACTCCAGAAGGAAGTGGTCAGACCATACAAGTTGAAGTGGTTGGCTCATACCTAGTTCGGCCGTGGAAAAGATCTGATCCAAAGTATGGCCTTTTTCATGGGTGGGGGCATGAACATAAGGAACCAGATCTAGCGTTTCCAGTGACTCTTTTAGTCTAGACGAGTCTGCATCTTCCGGTGCATCCATATGTAAATTGAAATCACCCAAAACCAGACAATGCTTGTGTTTCAACACAAACGGTGAAACCGCATCACCGATTGAGGCAAGGAACCTCCCAGCGGGCCCAGGGGGTCTATATATTAAAATGCCCGCTATGGATTGGTGGGGAGACACCACCAAGTGGAAGCCGAGGCATTCTGCTCCCACGCCATCAACAGTAGGTGTTGTAGTGCAGGAGTAATGGTTCTTAAAAATGATAGCGATGCCACCCCCTATACCTGCCAAACGATCTTTCCTGATGATCTGATAGCCCATCGGGATGGCCGAGGCTAAGGTGGGGTTAGACGCCTTGCTCAACCATGTCTCTGTTAGGAATAGGAGATCTGGGGATTTATCCACTAGTAAGTCGTGGATATTAAGAGCGTGTTTTTTCAGAGACCGAGTGTTAAGAAGCAGGGCGCAGAGTTGCGATTTGCCCTGAGAATGGGGAGCATCAACATAGTCTCGGTTACGCCCTGCCAGCATCTTAGAAAACTGCCCAGTTTTCTTAATAAAACCCTCCCATCCGCAGAGTGTGCATCCCTTTAAAGGTTGCAGCCCAAAAACAGATAGAGGCAAAGGGGGGCATACACAGAATTCCCTTTTAATTTCTAGGAGTGCATCTTTCGTATACCTTATGCACAGCCCGGGGTTAATCTTATCGGCAGCATGGCCGCCGCCGATTGCCTCCGGGTCGCTGACGGGCGCAGACCGGCTTGCCTTTGGCGCGCCGGTGGCGCACCCACTGCGCGCGTCCGGCCCAGCATGAAACTAAATAGCTGGCCGGACGCGGGAAACCACTGAGTTCTGCTTTCCCCGCCGGAAGTCAGGCGAGTTCAACAGGGACAGATAGGAGTATCCGGTTCCCTCCAAACAAACGGCAAAAAAGGACCGCGTTGGACCGGGGAATCGGAGACCATGCAGACGCTTTTAAACACAGAGCAGGTGAGCAGCCAACAGAGTGATAAAATCAGGAATTAAAACCATTAAAACATTAGAAGAATTAGCGTGCAGCAGCGATGGCAATAAAACTATAGCAATGGTAGCAAGGTATAAGAGCTCAATATATCTGTAAATACACTCAAAGCAAGGTTTAGGAGCTCAGAAGGCTCTTCACCACTTACGCTTCGCTGCGCGTCCGGCCCAGGATGAAACTAAATAGCAGGCCGGACGCGGGAAACCACTGAGTTCTGCTTTCCCCGCCAGAAGTCAGGCGAGTTCAACAGGGACAGATAGGAGTATCCGGTTCCCTCCAAACAAACGGCAAAAAAGGCCGCGTTGGACCGGGGAATCGGAGATTATGATGTTATCAAGGCCTTTTGTCCCTTCTCAGCTCCAGTAGTTTACCTGTGAGCTGGAATCAGGAAGCTAATAGGGACCACACCCTGTTCCTAGAAGCTTCTTCCTGAGCCCTTTAAATAGGGGCCACACCCTGTTCTCATTGCTGGTTATTGAGAACCCTGAGCTTGAGCAGCAGCTGTTCCTGTTCTCCGGTTGCTGAAAGAAGATTCCGGTTGCAGCAAGAAGACTTCTGTTTTCTTTTCCCAGGTTGTAGATCCTCTCTCAGCTACAATCAGGTAGGATCGTTCCTTTCTTAACCAACAGCATCGTGAAAGGAACTTCGTGGTGTTTTTGTTATTTTGCATTTTGAATGAAAGTTGCATATCACCCTGAAGTGCTTTTGAGCATTTACATGTTTGGTAATTTTGGCACTGTTGTACATCGCGCTGAAGCGCTCTTTAGTCATTTACATGTTTGGTTATTTTGGCACTGTTGTATATCGCGCTGAAGCGCTCTTTAGTCATTTACATGTTTGGTAATTTTGGCACTGTTTTACATGTTTGGTGATTTTGGCAACTTGGTACATCGCGCTGAAGCGCTCTTTGGACATTTACATATTGATGACTCTGGCATTTTGGGCACATCGCGCTGAAGCGCTCTTGGGGGCATTTGCATACCTGATGACTTTGGCATTGTGTCACATCGCGCTGAAGCGCTTCCTGACATTTGCATATTTTGAACTCTGATACATAGCGCTGAAGCACTCCCTTGGGCGTTTGAATATTAATCTTCTCATTAGCATATGTAACGTGTTTTGTATTGCAAAAAGGTTGTTGGAAGTACCACTGTGATATTTAACAGTGGTTAAAGCACATCATTGCGGAAACATTGTGTCTAAAAGCCAAGTGGCTCTTTATATGAATGTGTGCTTCGTTTTGAAACATGGTTGTTTAGCCATAACATTGTATCCTTGAGACCTATAGGAACAGAAATTGTCAGTGAAGCCTGAGAAGACGTACACAACGACTGTTCTATGCATAACCTGCTTTTCTTTTACAGGTATGTTGTCATTGCTTAACCCTTGTTAAATATAGTCAAAGAGTTTACGAAGCACGAAAGGAAAGTTAATCGAGGACAATGTCTCGTTCCAGGGCTCCCTCCCCACAGTACCCACCCTAATTCCCTTCCCCCCGTCTAGCCACTTTGATACTCAGTGCAGTTAAGCTTGAGTCAAGGCTGCTGGAAGGTGGGCTTCTTGAGGGTACTGCTCCTGAGGAACCCAACAAAATTTTACCAGTTCTGACAGCCATGGAGCCATTGGCGTGCAAACTGCGGCAACGGGTCACTGACGGGGGCCTACATGTCGACCGACGGTGGCACATAGTGTTGCTATAAGCAGACGACACGTTAATCTACCTACGCGGCCGGACTAAGACACTGCAGTCGATTATGGACCTCTTAAATACACATGCGAGGGTCTCCGGACTCCAAGTTAACTGGTCTAAATTGGTAGTGTTTCCGATGACGCCCATGTCACCGACCCAGAGACGAACGGCACCGGACACACCGTTAACATAGGCGTTCGATACCTTTAAATACCTGGGGGTCCAGGTCTATCATCTGGGGGCTGATACTATTGATGGCAATCTCGGTCGGGCCATAACTAGAGCCCGCTCGACTCTCCAATTCTGGCTGGGCCTCCCCTTGTCCCCCATGGGCCGGGTGGCCATCTCTAAGATGCTGGTCCTCCCACGCCTCTTGTATTTCGTTTACACACTTCCCTACCGCCTGCCCCGGAAACTCTTCAAGGAGCTGGAATCCTTACTAGTTTCCCTGATATGGGGAAACTCAGGGGCCAGGGTGGCTCTCCACAAACTATACCTACCACTATCGGATGGCGGCTTAGGCGCCCCAAATTACGAGCGATATTACGCCGCAGCACAACTGCAGTGGCCAATGCGATGGCTCGCTAAGAGCAACCTCACCGAGATGACCACGGGGGCCTTGGCTTGGAATCCCCCAGTATTGCTGGAATGGATGTCAGGAACAACTACTCCGACTCAGAAACGACGAGGTAGCATCTTAACAGCAGCAGCCCGACGGAGCTGGTCCAGATACGTGATGCCTAAGGACTGGACTGTACCATATGCCGCTGGCCTACCACTGGAGATACTTCCCGGTACGTTCTCCTGCCATGACGCCCGAAATTGAGGCTCTGGAGGGAGAGAGGGTTAGACACATGGGGAGACATGTATGCGGACTCACAACAACAAACATTCGCAGAACTAGTAGATACATATGAGGTACCGCAGGGCTCCTTACTGCTACACGCTCTGCTTCGATGCCACTCCTTGCGAGCATGGGATACCGACCGAGCAGAACCTCCCACGTCGCACCTGCTGCAAACGCTGCTCACACACGGTCGGGGTAGGCATGCCGTAACAGCCATCTACACTTCTTTTAGACTAGACGATCCGCCTGCACTGTCAACACTCCGCGAGTATTGGGATACCGAGCTGTCCACCAACATCTCCGATAAGCAGTGGCTGCAATGCCTTAATCACCCAAAAACTATCTCGACCAACGCCAGATTGAAGTATACTCAATTTAATTATTTCCACCACACGTATCTTACACCTCATAGGTTGGCACGCATGTACCCCGCTACTGCGGACATATGCCGTAGGTGTCGGGACCAGGAAGCCACATTCACACACATGGTCTGGACCTGCACCGGTATCCAAACATTCTGGACCAAAGTGGACACTGCACTCGCAGAGGCGGCAGACATTCAGGTAGAGGCGGAGCCTCTTCACTTCCTGTTGGGCGTCACGAGACGCAGCGCATCTCGTAAAGGCCTGAATAAATTGCACTGGGCCTTGCCAAACGTAAGATTATGACGTGGAAGGCGCCACCGGGTCCCAATGTGTACGCTTGATCTCCGCAGAGCTCTAGTTTTGGAACACACAAACCAACTGGCGACCGCAGCGCGAGTGACAACGCCCCCGCGACTAACTACTACTCGATGGCAGGACTACCTGTCAGTGATCGAAGCTAAATTATCCACAGCGCGCCCTCCCTCTTAGACCTGCTCATTGGCATAGGACCCTTGGCTTTCTTAGGTTCGTGGGACCTACACCGACCCATGAGTATACATGCCCTCAGCCATCGGGCACCCTGGCCCTCCACACCCTCCTTCTTGTCCCCTGCTCATCTCTTCCTCCGCTTTTCTCTTTCTCTCCCCCCCCGCCCCCACCCCTCCAGGTACATTCACCAATAACGGTCCACCACGCCCATGCAGCTATATGTATGTTATCCACTGATATACTAAATCGACAGGCACACTCAGACTGGCATTTACACAAGGAGATCGACTTTTCCTTCTTTTTTTTTTCTCTTGTTCAGGTTATTTAACTTTGTTTACATATACGACTTAATGGAGAAATTGCTCTGTGGAACAATGGCGGATTCCCCTTTGGTTCTCCTGATCTACTTGACTGTTTGTAAACGTACTACGCTGCAGAGTGATGCAGCGACACGGCCAACAAGGTGGACTTTCTTGCTTCCTAGTTGAGTTTCCCCTGACACCCCGCCTACGCCATTCAAATCACTGTTATTTTGCAATGTCAGTGCTGGATTGTATCGTTATGCAGATGCTAATGATGTTACTTTGTCAAAATTAATAAAAATCATTTACAAAAAAAAGTACATAGAATACATAATAGTGTATCAGTAAAGCAGGTAACACACACAGTGCAGTATATTACATAACCCGTAGATGAGTGTTCATCATCATATGCATTCACAGTTTATTACAATGAACCCAAGTCCACTGGATGTCTCCTAGTCCCCTAAGAAGTACTGAAATTACTGGTCTGTGTTAAGACCCCGTTCCACCGCTTTAAGATGCATTATCCACAATGCTTCTTTTCGCCTCAGGTTTAGTTCCATGTTTCCCCCACGGGGGTTCTGTACCATTATGTCAATGCCATAGAAAGTGAATTGTTTGTGCTGACCCTGTGCCTCACAACTCGCTGCATGTACTGCCATCGGATATCTGACATCATGTTGTTTGAGTGCTCTTAAGTGCTCCCCAATTCTTTCCTTTAGAGCCCTGATGGTACTGCCCACATAAAAGAGTTTACATTTGCATTCAATTATATAGATGACGTACTTGGAATTACAGTTTATGTTGTGTCTTATCATGTATGTCCTGCCATCTAGTCCTGTGAACTCTATCTTCTCATCACTTGCCCATCTACATACCCCACAAGATCCACATTTGTGGAACCCCAATGTGTGTTGTGTGAGCCAACGTCCTGTTTTTTTGTCATTAGGGACACTAGGACTTAATATTGCTTTCAAAGTCCTCCCTCTTCTGAATGCAATTCCCGGTTTGCTCCTAATGCATGCCTCAAGTGTTTTATCCGCCCGTAGAATATCCCTATGTTTATTCATACTTTTTGTTATTATCTTGGACATATAGTTGTAATTAGTCACTAGTCTTATTTCTATTCTCTCAACCTTTGTCAGTGGTTTGTCTCTTAAGGTGTCATGTCTTATGATTTTCATAATTCTGCGTTCAGCCTTGCCAATAATACGTTTATCATAGCCCCTCACAACAAAACGTGACTTTTAAGTTGGAGAAATTTAAAGTGCAGAAAAATGTTTCATATTCTGAACATTTTTGCAGATCATTTTTCTGCACTTTAAATTCCTCCCATTTTTATTATACATGTAACAGTACCACCTGTGCCACAAGTACATACGAAACAGACTCTCAGTCACCCGTACACATATATCCCATTCATACGCACACATGATAATTCATCCCCAAAGACCACGCGCTCTCTGACACACATGGTTACCCTGTCATAGTGCCCCTAGTCAAAGTATTCTGTTCAAACCATAGCGTCTGGCTGTATGGGCATTAGGATTAAAGCCAATTAAGCTGTGTGTGGGGATGTCTGGTAAAAATGTGCAAGTAAACTTACCCTTCAGTAGCTCACAGTGATTTTCACTGGTCGGAAGTATCTCTCACTACAGAAAAGGTTGGACACTCCTGTTTTAGAAAAACATGCAAGCGTAACACTGATCCATGTCACCAAGCTACCTGACGGTTGGACTATCCTGCTTAAAAGGAAAGGTTGATCAAAGCAAGCGAACCCAGTTCAAAATAAAGAACCTATTGCCCAGGTCTCCTGGAAAGCAAAGATTTCAAATTGGTCCACAAAATTGGCTCATTCCGGACAACCAAGCTTTATCATCAAACCTACAATGTTTCAGGATAAAAGTTTATTATTCCCTGGGGCAGTGGGGAGGGTATTAGCCTGCAGGACACTAGTACCATTGTGGGACAGTGAGTCTAGACCTTTGTCTTCAGCGGGATCAATCCCTTGCTAGGAGTCAGCAATCTTCATTGGGGGCCGGTGATACGACTGCAACAGTCCTGTCCCCTGTATCCATGGCCTTGTCCTTTGAATTACCCATTGCCCAACCTGTCGCTTGGACTGGCGAAAGTCAGTCGTTTGCATCCAAACCTGATAAAGGCATAAACCTGTTGCTGGTTCTCAGTAGCTTTCTTTGTAGCTGGGGCCTCCTGCCACTGGGCTGGGTAGGTCTGTAAAAAAACCTAAAAGAACAACACCAATGGCAGAACTTGCATCCCAATGCCTCTGACCTGATTGAATCAGCCACTGTGCCATACTTGGTAACTTGCATTTTATGACCAAACAGTCCCCTTCTATGGTTTTGGATAAATGGCCTAACCATCCCACCCTCCGCACCAACAACATGTCATCGATTTAGTGCAAAGAAAAATCAGCATTGCAAATAAGCCAGTGGCAGGCTTAATTATTAAGCTCTATATGGTTCTCTTCTTGTTGTATGCTAAAGGAGGTACTCCTACTAGAACTGCCACATAAGGACAGCAGTCGGGTGGGGTCGTGGCTTACCTGCCGAAGATGGCGGACACGTGAGTCTGAAGGTCCGCGCCAGCCCAGGTTAAATCCTGACTCAGTGACACGTGTGCCCGTAGCACTGCATCGTGGACACCCGCCCAGGACTGCAGGTGCTGCGGTAATAGTCTGAAGCCGCGAAAGCCCTCCTGCTGTCCTGAGGAGAGGAGAGACGCCGAGCAGAGCAGAGAGCCAACCATCTTGTGGTACTGCGTCAGCGGACTCAGGAGCTCCTAAAAGGTGCGGCAGCGCAGTGCGGACTGCGAGGAAAGTGTCCAGCTGGCGGGCCGAGCAAACTGAGAGTGAGGCAGTTCCTGCCATTGGCACTACGGCGGTTCGAGCCCTGCTCGGACTGTGGGAAGGAGGGGCTGGGTGCGGCCCGGCTGGAGCCCGTGGCGCGAGGCCCAACAAAGGATTAGGGAAGGTGGAGGTTGCACACGGGGGGAAGAGACGGCACGGGTG
This sequence comes from Calotriton arnoldi, assembly GCA_963921515.1. Taxonomy (NCBI): domain Eukaryota; kingdom Metazoa; phylum Chordata; class Amphibia; order Caudata; family Salamandridae; genus Calotriton; species Calotriton arnoldi. Next base: position 2,585,878 of record CAWUFW010000960.1, read on the forward strand.
AGCCTGGCAGCAGATTCCAGCTTGGACCAGAGGTGAGGCTCCCCTGACCGGAGTTCAATAAATGCACAGCCAGCTGCAGAGAGATAGCCAGAGCCCCAACATTTTAAATTCATTTTGGGCTGGGAAATGCCCCAATTCCACCTGGAAGGCAAACATGGGACTCCCCCCCCCCCCCCCAAAGGGACACAGAGTAGGGACTACCTGCATCGGACAAACACTGGGGGGGGGGCGAGCTGAAGCCTCCTACACGGGCAGTTGAAAGCCCTCCCACAGGACAGGGACTGGCGGGTTTGCTACTCCCACCTCCACATATAGGGAGTGCGACCCTGGTGGACTCTGGCACCTTCTGGGCCCAGACACCAGACATAGAGAGCCCTCAACCATAATAAGAGGTGTTGCCCACCGGGGGACCAGTCTTGCTTTCTGCGTGTAGGACGACTACTGCCCGGTCCCGTGCACTGAAACTGCGACAACGACCCTTGGTTGCACCTCGAGCGAGGAAGAGTGACCCACCTCCAATTCACCCCCATTGACTTCCAGATACCTCACCTCAACAGCGACCCAGTGGTGCGCCGGAGGCCTAGTGGGACGCTGACGGAAAGTACCCTGTTCAGCTTGTACAAACTTTAGGCCCCACCCGGGCCCTCATTAGCTGAATCTCGCCTACACCCCTGTTGTGTCTGTGAGTTTGCTGCACAGGCTTGCTGGATGCCATCCTCTGCGAAAATTGGCAAAACCAGAGCTAAACCCACAAAAGCACTGTCAGATTTGGGAGAAACTCCGACTGCGCAGAAGCACGGATTGGAAACTCCTGGAGACCCACTGCAACAACAGTTAACCAGAATACTGGAAACTATTGAAGACACCAAAACCACCTTACACCAAGACATCAGCACCGTGTCAGTAGGGCTTGGCATGCTCTGGGCGGAACATCACAAACTGGCAGACAGGGTCAGGGAGGTAGAGGCGACCTTCATGGACCTCCGCCCTGCCCAGGAAATGGCATCCCTTCGGGTGGCTGAGCTCGTGGATAAGGTGGGTGTACTGGAGCGTAGAGCTGTCGACGAAGAGGGCCGCAACAATATACGCGTGGTGGGTCTGCCAGAGGGGGTGGAAGCCGAAGGCATGGTTCCTTACCTTGAACATTGGCTCAAAACAGTGGTTGCTCAAGAAGGCCTCTCAGCATTTTACACACTCAAGCGAGCCCACAGAGTGAAGGCCCGGCCACCTGCACATGGATGGCCTCCACGTTCAGTGGTGGCACGCCGCCTCCACTACAAGGACAGAGACACCCTGCTTTACAAAACCAGGATCGCAGGTCCCTTCACAGTCAACAGTAGCAAGGTGTCCATTTTTCGGACTTTACACTGGACGTGCAGAAAAAGAGCGCATCCTTTCTGGAGGTTAAGAGGGCCTTCAGGGAGGAAGGCCTACAGTACTCTCTGATGTTTCCCGCAAAGTTGCTTATCATACTAGACAGCAGGACCCACTTCTGTGACAGCACGGTGGCGGCTTGGGATTGGATAGAAGCCTTTAAAGCAGAGACACAACTTCCGAAGGCTACAACTAGCCCTAAGAATAGAGGGGAGATGAGGAAGAGACCTCAAAATCGACCCAGGAAGGGACCGACCAAGAAGCACAGCCCTTCACAGACTGAGAAAGAGAGAGCGGAAACTCTACAAGCAGTAGCAACGCTATTAAGGAGTTCGGAACACACCCCAGAACTGGTCTATCCTTCCATGAACGGAACTGAAGCATCCGAATTTGAGTCCTCTCCAGCGGACAGCACACAGATGCCCAAAGTCACTCTTGGGACAGCAGGCAACATCATTTAGAGAACCATTATGGAAGTAAGGTGGCACATGTTTACCCATACCTCATCCTCAACTTGTACATGGGGTGAGGCATTGTAGGGGGACATGGGCATGGCCACTGCGTTTGGAAGCGGACAGACTTCTCACAGACTGAAGTCCACCCCTTATTGGGGGAGTGACTCACGGCTGGATCGGATCTCCTAATTCGACTAGATGGTTCACTCATGGTTTGGGCGGGTGGCCATTGCCATGCTGCTCTTGGGATTACACTTGGGGCAGTTACCAATCTTATGTTACTTTTTATTGGTTTTCATGCATGCGCGGCTTGGTTCCACACATTCTGACAGGAGGAGGGGTTAAGCAGTGGGGAGGGAGGTACCCTTTATCCAGTCAGAAATGGCAGCACCACATTGCTCGTTAAATAATTATGACATTGTCACGGGGTTGGTACCACCCGGGAGGGCAAGGAGCGGACACGGGACTGGTGGACTGTGACACCTGCCGATCTTCCTCTTGTTTCCCTACAGCAGGACGAGTGGAACTGTCCCTTTAACCCCATGCATGAGGAAGGGGGTGAAAACAGGTACGGCTCCTTTAACTGGGAGATCGATTCCGAGGATTCCGCCCCCAACGATGACGTCACGGAGGTTGGGCCAACAAGAATGCTGGGAGTCAGGAAGCGAGTGTGTGGCATCACCGGAGCGGGAGAGGACAAGGAGTTGGAGGAAGCCGTGTATGGAGAGGATCGGACACTATCAAGTGGAGAAATTGTTGCAGACCCGCCGAAAGAACCAAGAAAGCCAGGAGGCCAACGACATCGCGTTTCGCCCAGCCACGCTCCAGGAGGAGCGTGGCTCTCTCAGGTACAAGAGCGGTTTGCGGGTTGGGTTGGGAGGAGGGAGAGACCCGACGTATAGGGTAGCAAACGCCTTACCGGTTCCCGACTACGTACCCATTCCTGGGCACTTCACTTTCCTATCTAGACGTGCGGCACCAACTGGTTGATCCTTCACTCCCCTCCCTTGCTTGAGTGCTAGTTCCCCACACTTACACCGTTTCCTTGTTTTCTTCCTTTCATTTGGCCGACTCACCTTCGGAACCACTGTCCCTGCAAGACCTGACGGAGGCGAATGAGAAAGGGGTGGAGAACGCCAGAAGATGCGGAGTGCTGGGATAAGACACCATTATCCCCAACTCTTAGCAAAAGACTGGCTACCCAAAGGAGACGTGTATTGCATAAAATAAAACCATCCTTAACCCGACCTGGTCTCCTGCTCCCTCATTCCGACCCGCTACAGACATGGAACATACGTGGGTTGGGATCGGCAAACAAGCGACACAATGTACATAGATATCTATGCAGGCGAGGAGTGCAAGTAGCTATGCTACAAGAGACACGTCTTATCCAGAGTGAGGTAGAAGTGCTGATCAGGCGGTGGAGAGGACAGGCATTCGCCACCTCATTCTCAGCATTTGCGAGAGGGGCGCTGCTATGGGTGAGGGCAGGTATCCCATTTGAACCCCAACGTATGTGCATAGATAAAGAGGGCTGTTACGTCTTGGTAACAGGCTGACTTTGGGGACGGGAGATAACACTTGGGAGTGTGTACGCTCCTAACCAAGACCAGATCCCCTTCCTCCATAAGGTGTCGGCCTCCCTGGCGGACCTAGCCGCAGCAGATCTTCTTTAGGGCGGGGACTTTAATAGCATATCAGGTGTACTGCTCGATAGATCAAGCCCCCCCTTGCCATGAACCGAAGCCCAACGTAATGCGGCAGGCCTATGGGATTCAATGACACATTGGGGAATTGAAGACGTGTGGAGGACACAACACCCCTTGCAACGGGATTACTCCTTTTATTCACTCCTCTACCGAGTGCACACATGCCTAGACACCTTTCTGTGCTCCCATGCCTTATGCGATACTGTTCCCCATACTGAGTACCTTGGGCGCACAATATCAGATCATTGCCCCCTGCTATTCGAGTTCCGGCCACTACGAACTCGCCCCCTGGTCCCTTTGTGGCGGCTTAAACCAAAGGCACTGGAGGATGTCTGTTATAGAGAATCACTTCGTACCGCCATCACCAATTACTTTGCAGACAATGCGCAAACAGCATCCACTAGGTTGATGGAGTGGGATGCATTTAAGACTGTAATACGGGGACACTGCTTGGGTCAATCGCTGGGAACGCATCAGGAATTACATGTAGAAATACATTCATTAGAAGACAGGCTGCATCGGCTGGGAAACATGAGGGGTACAGATCTTGAAGACAACGAGGGCTTAAGATAAACACAATCATTGCTTGACGCAGCCTTAGAGCGACTGCAGTGCCATAACCTTAGAGAACACCATACGAAGGTCCAAGAAGAAGAGGGGAAGCCAGGCAGACTCTTAGCCTGGTTGATAAAACCTGAATCCAGAGGTTCCCCAATCACTTAGATAATGAGAAGGGAGGGAGATGCAGTGCACGTACCTGAAGAAATAAATGACATATTTTATGAGTTATATAGAACCTTGTACGGCGTGACGCCCCCACTCCCGCTGACGGCACAGAGAGAATTCTTGATGGATTTACCACTAAAAAAGTTAGACCCCAAATTTAGAGAAGCGCTGGGTGGACTGGTGATGAAACATGAAATTAGAGCTGCCATCAAAACTATGGCCACCGGGAAGACTCCAGGGCCGGTTGGTCTCCCGGCAGCATTTTATTCCATCTATGGCTCAGTGCTGGTCCCTAGATTGGTGTCGCTATATGCGGAAGCCTTGAGACTTGGGCTGCTCCCGGACTCCCTAAGTCAAGCGGCGGTAATCCCCCTCCCCAAAACCACTTCCTCAGAGGCTTCCCCAAGAGACTTCCGTTCACTCTCCACGCAGATTTTAAAATCCTCAGTAAGATTATGGCACTCCGCCTACTTACGCACATGCCCACCCTGATACACCCTGACCAGAATGGATTAATTCCTTCTCGGAATACATCACTTAACTTGCGGAGGTTATACTCAGTGTTATATCATCCAAGTTCCTGGACCCTCCCGAATGCAGCATTAGTGTCGATAGACCTCGAAAAGGCCTTCGACACAGTGAGGTGGGATTACTTAATGGAAACGATGCAACACATGGGCATGGGAGATGATTGGCTAAAATGGTTGAAACTGCTGTACTTGGAACCGACAGCGTGGCTCCGGACTGGTAAAATAGTATACCAACAATATGGCATCCACCGGAGAACTAGACAGGGCTGTCCCCTGTCTCCACTCCTGTTTACATTAGCAATTGAACCCCTAGCTGTGATGTTCCGACTGGGTGGAGATGGGTTGGGGATATCTGTGTGTGGGCATGACCACATTATTTCATTGTACGCTTATGACTTATTCATTTACCTGACAGATGTACACGTGGGCACCAATTCGGCCCTGGACCTGCTGGGTAAATTCAACCATGTGTCGGGTTTAAAAGTTAATAAAAGAAAGACATATATTCCTGCACAATCCACTTTCGGATATCTGAGGATCTACATTTACCATTCATTGGAAGACCTTCGAGAGAGCAACCTTGGAAGAGCACTTCTGTCCCTCAGACCCTGTGTCGCTTTCTGGCGATCGCTACGCCTGCCCATTCTGGCTCAGATTTCTTTACCTAAAATGGTCATACTCCCACGCCTCTTATATTATTTTATTAACCTATCGATCACGATCGGCTGGTTTCGCCAATTGGACTTTCTCCTGAGGGACCTTGTGTGGGACGAGGGCAGAAGTAGAGTCTCCCTGGCAACCTTGCAGCGCCCGATGGGGGACTGGGAGTCCCGAACTTCGAGTACTACTTCTGGGTATCCCAGCTACAATGGGTTGCCCAGTGGTTCAAAGGGAAAAGACTAGAGGACATACACCAAGCTGGGATTGCGGCGGGTTCGACATGGCCCTTAGCCAATTTGCTTGCTACAAAATTGGGGACCCCAAATAACTCTCCAATGTTAATGACAGCTCTGCGTTGCTGGCACAGAGGAGTGGTTAAGGCTGTGGGTATGCCATTATACTCTCCAGTGCTGCCCCTTACCAGACTCCCGCACAGAGACCCAATCTCTGTTTTCACAGCTGACCAGCTAGGATCCTGGACTGAGGTAGGGCTATCCATTGTGGGAGACCTCTACCAGGGTGGCACCCTCATTTCCTTAGAGGACTTCATGTCGGGGGCCGACCTCCCGCCTGGCCAGTTCCTCAGATATGAGGCACTGCTTTGCACCTTCAGAGCGCTGTGGGGGAGACGGTAGGGAGGAGCCCAAGACCCATCAAGTACTGCACTCTGTATTGACCTTAGGCACAGCCAGGCACCTGCTTAAATGGTTATATTGCTCAATATCCAAGGCATCTCCTGACACGGTTGCGTGCCCGCTGGGAGACAGTACTGAAGAGGGAGCTTACAGACCCCGAATGGAACAGAGCCCTTGCACATCCTAAGACAATATCTCGTAATACCAGACTGAAATACACACAATTTAATTTCTTGCATATGACCTATATGACACCCCACAAGCTGAAGATAGTGTATGGTGGAGAGATTAGACCCTTCCCCAGATGTGGCCAGGAGGACGCTGACTTCCCACACATGACAATGGCATGTCCAACTCTAAAGCCATTCTGAGAGGCTGTGATCAACGCAGCACATACGACCCTGGGGCACACACTTCCACCCAGTGTTGAGGTTTGCCTACTGGGGCTCTTCCCGCATCCTTCCAAACGAAAGGTGGGGAATAGATTCCTAGATTTGGCCCTGGTCTTGGCTAGGAAAAGAATAGCTATGGCCTGGAAATCCACAATGGGCCCCAGGATAGAGGATTGGAGACGAGATGTGTCGCAGTGGGCTAGTGCAGAGGGGAGGGCATTATCTAGAGAGGAAGCAAGAGGCTTGCGGAGACGCCCCATTGCAGAGCAATGGAGGGAGACACTAGACGCCTGGGAACAGCCAGAGAGCGACCAAAACTCTGACGATAGCCATCTAGCTACACCCAACTGGGTGGTAGTACACACACAGAGGGTGACCAATGAGATGAGCAACATTGACTCTCATTGAAGATACTTGGGAGGGATGGTGCTTGGTTAGTACATGAAGGAAGGTTTTAAACAACAACTGCTTCTTAAAACTCGGACATAGGCACAATTGAGGCGAAGAAAATGGGTTGCGTGTGTAGAGGCGAGCTGCCCTGCTATAGACCTTCTGTTTCTTATGCTCCTATCTCCCCCCCCTTTTCCTCAGAGATAACTTTTGATAGGACTAAAATAAAGAACGGATTCTACAGGACCGGAACGTCACGCATGGGTTTGTTAGATGTTCTAGTTTAGGGTACATTAACCTTTTTCTTTCTTTTTCTTGGTTAACTCATTTACACTTAAAAGCACAATCAGTGAGTTTTCCCCATTGGGGCTCCTATTTAGGATAGAATACACCATCAATCACGTGCAGACAGATGCCCTTTGACATATACACAGGAGAATGTGAAAATATCCAAGGATTTTGCATATAGACAGGTGTGGGAAAAATGACATGTACAACGATAGGAAAACAGATTATGTATTGGAGACCTGATCAGAACAGGCGTGATGGATAAGACATGCCTATTGTTTGCTACACTGTATCTAATAATGAATACTATGGAATATTGAGACTGTGCCTGTATGAGTATTAATATGATAAATGCCAATAAAAAAAGTTACAAAAAAAAAGGACAGCAGTCGGGTGGAAGGGACAGACGAGACTGAGCCCCTTCTGTGTGGCTGCAGTTTTGTTCCTGCTGAGGCAGCCTACCCCAACCCCCGCCCCTTACCCCCGGTGGAACCTTCCTCCTCAAGCCCTCAACCACTGCTGCACTGTGATTTGCCACAGTCTGTGTTCTATCCCCTGGAGCCAGGATTAAGGGAGTAACATCACTAACACAGGGCTCCACTTGCAGCATATATCTCTGCTTTTAATGATCAGTCGCTGTGATACTGCAAGGTCCCACTCATGCGGATACTTGGCTTAGTATTGGGGCTGAGCATAAAGGGACCAGTAGGGTCTCCAGTTTTGAAGTTAGAGAAGTTAGGGCTCTGCAAGACACTTCTAGTGCACTAACCCTATCTATAAGTAGTGAGATTGTGGCTTTCACTATCCATTCAACTTTGGCAAAGACCTCACCACAGCCTACATTAGTTGCCATGTCATCATTGAAGGTCGGTATCGGCCCGGCCACCGTTGTGGCCTGGTTCACCTGCCTTCAGGATCGGGTGTGGGGGCGGGTGTTTGCGCGGGCATAAGTTCTTGTTTTTATGGCCTGCTCGTTAGCTGTCTGCTCCGGTTTCCTTTTTTTCTTCACCACCACTTTACCTGAACTGATGCACATATTTTGGGCAATGTTCATCAGTGGCGCTGCCCTGTCCGGGTCTGATGGAGGGTCTAGTCCTAAAAGGTCAGAATTCGGTGGTAAAACAAATAGGCTTGGGTTTGCCTCCTCGCTGGGTTTATCAGACTGGTTACAGAACGATGGAGTTCTTCTCAGAAGAGGTAGATTCTGCCCCATTTCCATATCCAACGATAGACGCCTCTCTACTAGGTCTATCTCCCTTGCAACAACATTCACAGCTCGCACCAGGAAAACATCCAAGGTGGTATTACTCTTAGGTGGGGCATGAGCACTGCCCTGTCCCCTGTCCATTTTGCACTTTCCCATGACCATATATTCATTTACTTATATATGAATGTGGTTAAAATTAAAGCAGTGCCCACCAGGTGAATGATCACATGAAACACCTACGCCTGATAAGTGCATTACAATGGAGTGGTGACACAGGATATACAGTCATAGAGGTAAGATGGACTGTGGGAAGCAACAGCAGAAGTACAACACAATCAGAAAAGATGTTGTTGATGATCGACTTACCTCCCCCTGGTCTAACTGAAGCCGCCGCCTCCATCCACACAGCTGGAATTGATGATGGCGTGATTACGTGAGCAAATTGGAGAAAGCAGACTTGAGTTTTGCCAGATTTATCAGAAACCAGTTGAAACTAAGTGCACATTTAAGGCACTTTCCAGGCTTTCTGGGCTCTCACCACTCTATGCCACTGTAGCTGCTCCACCGCTGCCATCCTACGACCTCCCTGCCATACACTTATGTCCACCCACCTCCACAGGCGAACGTGGTACAGTGACAGGGGGCAAGCTGACTGGCAGGCAAACAAGTGGTCAATAATGGCGTCAACAGTGGCCCAAAGCAACAGTTGCCTGGGCTGGACCACACACCTCCCAAAGCGGTGCCCTCTGGCAGTAAATGCAATATCCCTATAGTCTGCCCTTCGCGGGGGAAAAGCAGCAAAGCGGTAACAAATCCTCAGCGGGCCAGCCGTCCCCCAGGGTGCCGCACTCCTTCCTCCTGCTCCTCTCACTCTCCAGCTCTGACGAAGCGTGTGAGCGGGCACGAGCACGGTGCAACATCAGGGGGAGACTTCTTGCTGTTCCCAATCCGGGATTTCCCTGTGTAACTGCCTTTCTGACAGAAATGAAATGAAATGAAATTTGTACTTGTAAAGCGCACTTATACCCCCAAAGGGGTGTCCTGGCACTGTACGCATACCGCTGTGGAACCCTTCCTGGCTTTTCCCTGTGAAATGTCCACTCCTGGGCACCCCCAAGGTGAAGCCAGGCATCCCAGCGCTGGTGGGGCCGTTGTGGAGATTAAGCAAGCTATTGCCCAGAGTTGCAGAGTGGGACCCATGATTAGAATAGGCACCGAGGCGAGAATTATCAGGTCCGAGGAAATTGAGCCCAAGACCCGCCGAGGCGGGAATTGAACCCTGGTCCCGGGCCAGATCTCTGCTTCAGGGTCTGCCGCTCTAACCATTGAGCCACACTTCTCCATTGAGACACACCTGCACTAAGGCTGTTGAATAGATCCTCCGCTATCCTGTCCCGATTTTGTCTAGAGCTCATTTTAGTAACACAATTATTAATACCTAATGGTAAAACACAATCTGCTGCAAACCCAACTAGACAATACCATAGAGAAGTGGCTGGGTATATTCTACCCATGACTGTATTTAGAGTCACAATGATCAGTCCAGCTAATGCTCAAAGGAAAAGAAGCGTCCACCACACTTCAAACTTGGAGACACAAGTCTCCAGGAACAGAAAACACATTATTCTGAGCATATGTTCAGATTATAAATGTCCACAAAATTGTTGTAGTAGATACTTCTTTCACTTTATTTTCAGGCTTGAAATACATCCAAAGCGATACTGTTGCCAATCTTGTAACACATCCACAACGATACTGTAGCCAACACGTGTTTTGTCTGTGTGGAGCATACCACTGGCTTCCTCAGGGCTGCAAGAAATAAATACCCAATCTTAAATTCTGAGGTTACCAACCTCTACTTATAATTAATATCATCAAGTCACCCGGTTGAAAATGGTACAGATGTGTGAAAAAATGTGAAAATTTAAATAAAAGTCCAGGCAAAATAAAGAAAATAGTAATATGTGACCAGTGTGGCTCTTAGTCAAAAAGTTATAATGTGATTAAAGACCACCCTAATATGTGATCATTTAGTACAACAGACAAAAGGTTAAAGACAAACCTAATTAGGTGAGAAGGCACAGAAAAGTTTAACAGATCCAGTTCAGAGTTCCTGCATGTTGAGGGATGCCAAATCGGAGGCCCCTAAACCGTAAAAGAGCCATAGCCAGAAAGATTCAGTTAGCTCCCACATCATCATAATTTCATCCTACTCACCTATTCAAATAGTTTATAGACAAAGAACAATTCGATATATAGTAGAGAGCATCAATTACCTCCGAGCTCCTGCGTAAAAATATATATCCCGATATTAGAAGCCACATAAATAAAATCCAAGCCATGGATAATATATTAAGCTATAAGTATTGTACCCAATATCTGTGGCCGCCAACAAATGTAATGAAACGGTATTTCAGTTGAACAGTATAGCCTGTTGTATAATCATGTATTAGTATCGCTGGCACCATACGTGACTAGGCGTGTTATCAATTCCCGCATTGATGTGTTCCAGATCTCTATAGTAGTGAATAGAGCCTCAAACATTAACCCTATTAGCACAACAACATATCTTCACTCACACTGTCACCTTATCTAGTACCTGTATTTTCTGATCCCAACTACATTGATCTAATATTTGGCATTCCTAACATCCATTCAAAGCCCATACATTATCTACCGTCATTGCTAATTACATCTACTCCACAGTTATGGTCAAATCTATTTCCAAATCTCCACCATATCTGCATTATTCTCCCAGAAAGTGCTCCTCGTTAGGTTACGGCGTGCCACAATGGCACCATCTTGAAATGGCACGGAGGTCACGTGACCTCATTATCAGATTCAAACATAGTAGACAGACCCACACAACAACATATCTACACTCATAGCGTCACTTCATCTAGTACCCGTATTATCCGATCCTAATTACGTCGATCTAATGCGTAACAGTCCGATCTTCCATTCAAAGCCCATATATTATCTACCATCATTGTTAATTGCATCCACTCCACAGTTATGATTAAATCTATTGTCAATTCTCACCCTTATTTGCATTATTCTCCCGGAGAGTGCTCCTCGTCCGAGTACGGCGTGCCACAGCTGCGCCATCCTGAAATGGCATTTTATATGGTGGCGGTCACTGGACCTTGTTGCTAGATACAGACATAGTAGACGAACTCTACAAGACCCACTATCCTCTGCCGGCGCCATCTTTTAGTAGCTTCCTATAACCAATATGTTTAGTTTATCGAGTACCAATTCATCTTCATAAGGAAAATTATTACAGAAAATAGATATTTATAACTCATAAATTTCAAACATGCGTGACACATTCCACATCAGTATTATAACCCATTGTTGCAATAGCCAGGTACTACAAATATATACAAACCACCAGTAACGTCATTCATACATCATGCCACATAATGGGTGGCCTCGCCAATAACGAGGTAGTTCACAGATTCTATTTTCCATACGCGTGGAAAGTCCTAAAAGTGCTCACTCATTTACTCAGTAATATTTATCTCAAGATTTAACCTTGCTCTTCTTACTATTTACAACAGTGCAATTCCAAGCCTATCATAATTCCAATTAAATTCGAAAGGAGAAGAGAGGGGACTAAAGATACAAGTGCAAGTAAATAGGTTCAATGTGAAAACAGTGTCCGAGATTAAAGAGGGAAACCCCACATGCACATCCGGTACCAAGAAAATACGGTAGCTCATGCTCTATATTTAAGCCCTTGTCCACCGCATGTAGCTTCATTATCCAATGGGCCTCACATTGTCTGAGCCTAAGTTCCCGATTACCACCCCTCACATCAATCGGAACAGATGTTGCCGGAGTCTGGCTGCGAGAGGCTCCATCGCAATGGCGAAGAGCATAGGGGAGAGCGGGCATCCTTGCCGAGTGCCGCGTTCAATCAGAATAGGTGCTGATACCTGACCATTGATCCGAAGACGGGCGGAGGGGCGAGTGTAGAGGAGAGATATCTTACGGATAAAAATGTTACTAAAGCCAAGGCGCGGTAGAAGAAAAAATAGAGAAGGCCACTCCAGTGTATCGAATGCCTTGGTGGCATCGAGTAGAGCGGCCACCGCGGGGAGGCTAGGGTTGATTTGATGAAGGACCGAAAAAATAGTCCGAAGGTTATGCGAGGTGGCACGGCCAGGGATGAAACCGGACTGATCGGGGAGGGCGATGAGGGGCATAAGGTGGAGAAGACGGGAAGCCAATAACTTTGCAAAAATCTTATTATCGATATTAATTAAAGGGAGGGGGCGGTAAGAATCGCGGCTGTCAGCTGGTTTGTCCGGCTTGAGGAGTAGCGTTATCATCGCCTCGCGGAGTGACTGCGAGAAGAGGCCAGTATCAAAGGAATCGTTATACATGGCGGCCAGATGCGGCACAAGAAGCGAAGCAAAAGCCTTATAGAACGAGGCGGGTAGGCCGTCCAAACCTGGGGCCTTATCACTAGGTAGACTATTTATGGCAGCCAGTATCTCTTCCTTAGAGAAGGGCTCGTCTAAGAATTCATGATGACAGTCCTCTAGCCAAACCAGCGCAAGGGTATCAAAATATTGTTCAAAGGCCTCACGCGAGGGAGGGGAGCCCGCGGCGTAGAGTCGCGAGTAGTAGTCCATAAAACGAGCCTTGATTTCGGCAGGGGAGGTGGTCCTGGTGGGGCCACCATCTCGGAGAGCTGCAATATACGACGCCGCACGGGGGGGACGTAGGAGGTTGGCCAGGGTCTTACCAGGCCGACCGTCCTCTCCGAAGCGCCGGGCTAGGGCCTCCCTGCCAGGAAAGGAGAGTTCCCTATCGGCCTCCACAGCAAATTCAGAATGCTTTGCACGCAAGAGCGCGAGGGTCTCAGACCTGGGGTGGGCAGCATGAGCAGCGTCCAGAGCCTTAATCTCCGATTCTAGCTTGTCCAATGAGGCGCGGATGGAGCTAAGGACACCGGCCTGTTTAGAGATACACTCGCCACGTATCACTGTCTTAAAGCCTTCCCACAGGATGGACGCGGAGTCCACAGAACCGACATTTAAAATAAAGTAGTTGGTAATCACCGTTTGATTCTCGTCGCAGAAGACGGAATCACGGAGAGCATTCGGAGGAAGCCGCCATGTGAAAGCGCGCTGTGGGGAGTGAGGAAGACGAAGACAAATCTGGACTGGAGCATGATCTGAGAAAGTGCGTGCCACATGAGTAGCGGAGGTAAGCCAAGTGAGGACATCCGGTGAGGTAATCCATAAATCAATACGGGACCAGCAGCCCCGAGCACCGGTGACGCAAGTGCCCTCACGGGCCTCGGGCCACACGTGCCGCCAGGCATCATATAACGAGTTGTCAGTGAGTATGGACTGAAGTAGAGCAGTGGAGCGAGGGTGAGATGAGTGGGGGCCAGAGCGGTCTAAGACTGCGGAAAGTGTAACATTGAAACCCCCCCCCCCCACAGATAAGGGCCGCCGGGCACAGGGAAGAAATGAGGTGCCATATATGAGTGAAGAGATCGGGATCGTCCGAATTAGGGCCATACACAGCAGCAATCGTCATTGGATGGGACAACAGGGAACCATGCAAAATCACATACCGTCCGTCCGGGTCCGTGAGTACCTGAGTAGTATGCCAGGGGAGCCCCCTACGTATCAGAATGGACACTCCCCTAGAATAGGAGGAATAATAAGAAGAGTGCACTTCACCCCAGTGGCGCGACTAGAGTCTGGTGGAGGTCGCAGGCAACAGGTGGGTTTCCTGCAAGAGGCAGATGTCGGCCTTGTGTCGGTGCAAGTGAGAGTGAATGAGCCTGGCCTTACGGTGATCATTAAGACCACGGATATTCCAGGTCCAACATATGGTGTCAGTCATGTTATTCTATAACTGGGTAAAGCTAGGACGCAGAGCAGGAGGCCAGAAAGCAGAAAGAGCCAGTGTAGGCGCTGGGACAAACAGTACCTGACCAGGAGGAGAACAGGACATTCGCCAGAGGCAGATAGTGGGGCCGGCCAGTAGCCTGCAATTCGAGAAGGCACATCCATGGGGGGATCATCCAGTGCGCTAAGAACAAAAAGGGAAGGGAAAACAGTGCCATTCAGGAGGAGGAGGATGTCGTGAACAGTCGTGCTAAATTGAACATGTCTAGCGGTGAAGTGATGCATTCTGATAGGAAACGGAAGATGAGGACACGGAAACAAAAGGTCCCCATAGAATGGTAAGCAAAACCCACGAAAACCCCCCACCCCAACCCAACCCAACCCGCCGCACAAAATGCAGTCTGGAAACCAGTTCCTGGCAAGTCAATACAGACAGAGTGCAGACAAACAGATTCCCAAAAACACACCCAACCACCCCACCCTCCCTACTAGAGACCCCCAGAACACCCCCCACCCCGCACCCACACCAACCCCCAATCAGGCTGAGATACCACCCACTCCCACCCCAGGAGCCCACAACTAGGAAGGAAACAGTAAGCAACCAACAAGGGAATTATCCCGTGGGGGCATGGCGGCGCCCGGCGTACACCCCTGCCAGTAAGACAGGGTGGCCAAGCCAACGTGTTAAAGCAGACAATAGGCTAATACAACCAGAATGAAGAAGTGCACTGCCTATTCCCAAGCATCAAGCATCAGTGCCAGTGGAGGTAAGGAGGACCCGCAGTGCCCAGGGTCGGCCAAGAGACCGATAAATTAACAACGCCCACAGTCACAGAAATCAAGTCAAACTTCAGGTCAGTCATTGTCACTGAGAAGGGCCTCGGAGGCGACCTGGGAGCCAGCAGGAGAGGAACGATTTGGACGGTCAAGCTTCTTGGCGAACGCCAGCGCCTCCCTAGGATCCGGGAAAGTGAGAGTCTTGGAGCCCTGACGGATTCGTAGCTTAGCTGGATAGGCCAGGGAATAAGAAATCTCGTGTTTCTGAAGGAGTTTCTTGGCAGGCAGGAACTCTCGACGCGCCGCCTGGACAGCCTGAGTGTAGTCGGGGTAGAATGAGAGGGAGTTGCCTTGATGGCGGATCTCGCCCCTCTCTCTAGCCACCCTGAGGATGGCGTCTCGGTCCCTAAAGTTCAAGATCCTGGCAATAATGGGGCGAGCCGGCAGGCCCGGAGCAGGGCGAGGGCCAAGGGAACGGTGGACCCGCTCCACGATGAACACAGGCGAGAGGGCATCCCCGAACAGCTCGCGGACCAGCTGCTCCACGAAATCCTCCATGCGGGATATGTTGGTGGACTCTGGCACACCCGTGATACGGAGGTTGCTCCTCCGGGAGCGCGCCTCCAAATCCTCATTCTTATTGCGGATTACGTCCAGGAGTTTGTCCATGTGTAGCAGTTTCTGACGATCCTGGGTGGCCGCATCCTCCACGTCCGACACTCTTGTTTCCACGTGAAGCAATCTTGCATCATGCGTGTCCACCCGGGCCTTCACATTGTGCAAGCGGGCAGACAGTTGGTCTAACTGGGCCGCGATGCTGGTGACGGTCAATTTTACATCCAGCATAATGGCTTTCAGGTCGTCTTCGCGAGACTGCGGTGGGTCGGGTGGAGACGCAGAGTCCTCCCCATCCACTCTGCCACCTTCCCGGCGCGTCTGGCGCCGTTGGTCAAACGTGATTTTGGGCTGCTTGGGATCCGTTTGACCCATGGCGATCGAGCAGTCACAGGGGGCCCAGCCCGGCCAGTGAGGAGAAGACCCTAGTGCGGCGGGAGGCAGACGGGCCCAAATGACGACAATCCAGCGGGACAGGGGCGAGGTCCAGGCTCAAGAGTGGCCAGTGCCCGCACTCAGAGGCACGATGGCAGAGTAAGTAGCTGCGTTGTAGGCGCATTGACCGCGGGCCAGCCGCCCGGACCCCCAGACCACCAGCACAGGAATAAGGTGGCAGAAGCAGGCGAACCAGGGGTGAGGTAAGGCAGCGCCCCCTTGGTACCCACAGTCAGTGTAGAAAGCAGCCGGTGGGGGCCCCAGATTGAAGGACCGTGCCAGACCAGGGATAAATGCCACCCGGAGGGTACCAAGCAGAGTAGGTGGCAGCACAGTGGCAGGAGGCTCCACGCCAACCCACGGATGAGGGCTCACAGGAGCGGCGCCGGTCAGAGGAGTAGAGCACAGGGCCAGGCGTGTACAGTTAGCGGGCACAGAATGGCGGCCTCCCAGTCCGGAGCGTTAATGGCAGCAAGCTGTTGGCGAGAGAAGCCCAGTCAGTGCAGCGCCGTGACGTTTGCCTCCAAAGGGTTCCAGGGGCAGGCAGCCAGGTGCACAGGCGTAGCAAGGTGGCAAGTCCAGGCACGGCGGGCCGGTGTGAGGTCAGGGCCACAGTCGGGTGTCGCTCTCCGCCACAGTGTCCAGGCAGTAAAGGGCCGAAGAGGCTAAAGGCCAGGGTCCTGCCTACCACAAAGAGGGCGCCCAGCTCGGAGCAGCGAGGCTCTATGCAGGCAGGGGGGCCGACATCCAAGGCCCAGCAGCAGCCCCCCGGGGGCAGGAGGGCGAATGCAGCGAGGAGCCGCGGAGGGTGCACCGCCCTCTTCGCCAGGTCCGTAGGAGAGGGCCGGAGCAGCGGGTGTATGTAGGCAGCAAATGGTGCCCGGGCCTGGCGGTACAACGGATGCGCCCCCAACCCCGCCACAAAGCGCCCCCACGAGCACAACACTCACCGGTTCAGGCAGGCGAGAGATAACCGTAATGTAATCTGCAGCCGGCACTCGGATCCCTGTCAGGCCCCGGAGGACAGCCCAGGAGTTTCCAGCAGGGCAGCGCGGACCAGGCCCCGGGCAGGCACAGCAGCGTATCTCAGCTCCCCAACGTCGCAGAGGATCAGGAGCGGGCTCGGTCTGCTCCCGGAACTCAGGCGAGGAGCAGCAGTAGCGTCTTGGGTGGTAGCAGGTAAGATATCTGCAGGATTTTTGCGGATAATGTGGCTTGGCCGGCAGAGCCCACTCAAGGTGCGGCCATCTTGCAGCCGGCTAAGCCACGCCCCCCGATATCCATATAATCTTTGTGTGTTCTGCATGGAATCAAGGAGTAACTTCATTTCTTCATTGGTCAGCCCCTGTGTTACAGATGTGTTCTTGGGAAGTGGTTCCACCCTTGACCGTTTTGCCTTCCCTCCAGGTAGCTGGCTGTCACGGGTCCCCTGTGCATGAGAACTCGCTGTTATCTCCCGATATTGACGCTATGGTGCTTTGTGCGCAGGACCCGTACGGCCCCTTTAATTCTTCGTGGAGAAACGTCGAGCCGGGGCCTGGATTCGTGACGTCACTCGCAAGCCACCAATTACATGAGAACACTGCCACGGAAAAGGAGGAAGTGCCGGTTCTCAGCGCGAACGCCGTCGGAGGAGAAATCGGAGGCAAGCCGGAGAGAGTAGAGAAGGAAGAAGCTGCCCCCGAACATTGTCTCGCCGCCTCAGAGGTCCGGGGAGGAAGAACGCCAGGAGGCCAACGAGGACACTCACCGCCCCGCCACGCTCCTGGAGGAGTGTGGCTGGAGCAGGTACATCGCCGGATACAGGGGTTTTCAAAGGCACTGGGTGGGAACGGGTAAAGCTTTGAGGGTGGTCACCGCTGACAGTATTTCACGGGGTTCTGGTGTTCGGTGCTCCCTCACGCCCCCTTCCCCTTCAACTCAGGACGTTGAACCGCCCCACTGATACGTGGTTTGTTTTCCTTTGTTTTCCTGGTTTGCCATCTCGTGGAAGAGACTGCGCCTGTCAAGACTTCCCCAAGACGGTGGAGAGCCAGGAGTCCCGTGTGCTACGAACACTTTATTGTTTGTCCTTTTCTTGTCCAAAATAAAACAAACATCACGTTTACTTGGAGCGGCCTCCTGCCTATTCATTAAGGGGGACCCCATCATACACCCCAGGGATACGTACCCCTGGACCCGGTGACACTGGCCTTTCCTTTTCACACCCGATCCTTGATTTACACACTCCACCCCTCCTGGCCTCCCGCTGGTAACTGGTCTGTTGATAGATGGATTTGATGAAGGACCAGTATTTTCACCCCCCACAGGACTATTTGACGGAATTGCATTGACCACCCCGGTGGTAATTGTTATAATAGTGGGACTGAGAGGTATCTGCTGTTGTTCGTGAAAATGGCTGGACGCACTATCTGGTAAATCTAAGTGCAAAAGTCCCAAGATCTCAGGTGAATCAACATCATTTTTCACAGGAAGCTGAGGGGTTGGAGAGATGGGAGGTTATGGGAGATCTTGATAAACGCCTATTCACTAGTTCTATCTCTTTATCCAGCACCGATGCTGCCCGCTTTAAAAATCAATCAATCAATCAATGCATTTGTAGAGCGCGCTACTCACCCGTGAGGGTCTCAAGGTGCTGGGGGGGGTGCTGCTACTGCTCGAACAGCCAGGTCTTGAGGAGTCTCCTGAAGGTCAGCAGGTCCTGGGTCTGCCGCAGGTGGATGGGGAGGGTGTTCCATGTCTTGGCAGCGAGGTGGGAGAATGATCTGCCGCCGGTGGTCGCTCGTCGGATGCGGGGGATGGTGGCGAGGGCGAGGTCAGCGGAGCGAAGCTGGCGGTTCGGGGTGTAGAAGGTGAGTCGTTCGTTGAGGTATACTGGTCCGGTGTTGTGGAGTGCTTTGTGAGCGTGGGTGAGGAGCTTGAAGGTGATCCTCTTGTTGACGGGGAGCCACTGCAGGTCTCTCAGGTGGGATGTGATGTGGCTGTGGCGGGGGATGTCGAGGATGAGGCGTGCAGAGGCGTTCTGTATGCGTTGTAGTCGTTTCTGGAGTTTGGCCGAGGTTCCCGCATAGAGGGCGTTGCCGTAGTCCAGTCTGCTGCTGACGAGGGCCTGGGTGACCGTCCTTCTGGTTCCGGTGGGGATCCATCTGTAGATCTTGTGGAGCATGCGTAGGGTGTTGAAGCAGGAGGAGGAGACGGTGTTTACTTGCTGGGTCATTGACAGCGATGAGTCCAGGATGAACCCCAGATTGCGTGCGTGGTCGCTGGGCGTCGGTGCAACTCCCAGTGTGGCCGGCCACCAGGAGTCGTCCCAGGCGGAGGGGGTGGAGCCGAGGATGAGGACCTCCGTCTTGTCCGAGTTCAGTTTCAGGCGGCTGTTCGTCATCCATTTGTGGAGGTCGGTTTTGGCGGTGGTGGGGGCCTTGGTGAGGGAGAGGATCAGCTGAGTGTCGTCGGCGTATGAGATGATGTTGAGGTCGTGCGATCGGACGATGTTGGTGAGCGGTGCCATGTAGACGTTGAAGAGTGTCGGGCTGAGGGACGATCCTTGGGGTACGCCGCAGATGATCTTGGTGTCTTTAGATCAGAATGGAGGGAGGCGGACACTCTGGGTTCTGCCGGTGAGGAAGGAGGTGGTCCAGTCCAGGGCTTTGTCATGGATCCCTGCGTTGTGGAGGCGTGTGCGCAGGGTGTGGTGGCAGACGGTGTCGAAGGCGGCCGAAAGGTCCAGGAGGATGAGGGCAGCGGTTTCTCCGTTGTCCAGCAGGGTCCTGATGTCGTCGGTGGCGGCGATGAGGGCTGTTTCGGTGCTGTGGTTGCTGCGGAATCTGGATTGGGACGGGTCCAGGATGTTGTTCTCTTCGAGGAAGGAGGTCAGTTGCCTGTTGACAATCTTCTCGATGACTTTCGCGAGGAACGGGAGTAGGGAGATGGGCCGGAAGTTCTTGAGGTCCTTAGGGTTCGCCTTGGGTTTCTTGAGTAAGGCGTTGATCTCGGCGTGCTTCCAGCTCTCCGGGAAGGTGGCGGTCTCGAAGGAGTCGTTGATGATCTTGCGGAGATGGGGTGCAATGGTGGAGCATGCTTTGTTGAAGATGTGGTGGGGGCAGGGGTCTGACGGTGAGCCGGAGTGGATGGTGTTCATAATTTTGACGGTGTTGTCGTCGTTGACGTGGGTCCAGGAGAGCAGGGGGGCGGTGAGTCTGAGGTGTCGGTTGCTGTCGGGGGGGCCTGGTTGTTGAAGCTGTCGTGGATGTCTGCGATCTTGTGGCAGAAAAAGGTGGCTAGGGAGTCGCAGAGGTCTTGTGATGGCAGGATGTCGTTGGGGTTGGAGCTGGGGTTGGAGAGTTCCTTCACGATGTTGAAGAGCTCTTTGCTGTTGTGTGCATTGTTGTCGATGCGTTCCTTGAAGGAGGTCCTTTTGGCGGTTCGGATGAGTTGGTGGTGTCTGCGGATGGCACTCTTGTGGGCTACATTGCTGTCCAGAGTCTGTTCGTGGTGCCACTTCTTCTCGAGCCTTCGGCAGGTCTGCTTGGAAGCCTGGAGGTCAGCGGTGAACCAGATGACTTTTCTGTCGGTGCGTCTGTTTGAGGGTTTCTTGATCGGGGCGAGAGTGTTGGTGCAGTCGTCGATCCATTGCCTAAGGTTGCGGGCGGCAGTGTCGGTGTCGACGGTGTCAGTTGGTGGGTTTCGGGCGAGAATGGTGATAAGCTGGTCTTCGGTGATTTTGCTACAGCTGCGGTGGGGGGCCCGTTGTGTGTGGTGGTGCGTGGGTGGTTTCTCGAAGGTGAAGTGGCTGCAGCGGTGGTCGGTCCAGTGGCGTTCGGTGGTGTGGCTGAAGGTGACGTGGTTGCTGGTGGAGAAGATGGGGTCGAGCATGTGTCCGGCGGAGTGGGTGGGAGTCGTGACGAGCTGTTTGATTCCAAGGTTGGCGAGCAGGGTGGTGAAGTTGGTGTCGTTGGTGTTCTCGAGGTGGAAGTTCAGGTCTCCGAGGAGGATGTAGTCCGTGGATGCAAGGGCGTGCGTGCTGATGAAGTCCGCGATGGAGTCGCTGAACTGTGGCCCGGGTCCGGGGGGTCTGTAGATGAGGGTTCCTCTGAGGGTGGTGTTGGGGTCGACGTGGATCTGGAAGTGCAGGTGTTCGGCGGCGCTGAGGGTGTCGTCGGTGCTGGTCGAGATTCTGAGGGTGTGTCGGTGGACAATGGAGATTCCTCCTCCTGCTCCGTTGGTGCGGTCTCTGCGGGTGATCTTGTAGCCGTCCGGGATGGCTATGGCGATGTTGGGTGCCGAGGAGGGGTTCATCCAGGTCTCCGTCAGGAAGGCGACGTCCGGGGAGGAAGAGTCGAGTAGGTCCCAGAGTTCGATGGCGTCCTTGCGGGCAGAGCGGGTGTTGAGTAGTATGCATCTGAGGTGGTTGCGTCCTACCCCGGTGGGCGAGGTGGTGGCTTGGAGGCTGGTGAGGCTGCAGCTCTGGCAGGAGAAGGGTCCTTGGGTGCGCTTCGGGGTGGCCCGGAAGCAGATGTATGATCGTCCGGCGTTGAGTGCGTGGAGGGTGCTGGCGTCGTAGTGGCGGCGGGCGTCATGGCATTTGCGGGGGCCAGGGGGTCTGGCGCTGGGCGCGGTCCAGGAGCGGACGGGCGCAGACGGGCTTGCCTTTGGCGCGCCAGCGGCCCAGCCGCGCAGCGGCCGCCATAAGAAGGGGAGGTGGGAGGGAGGAGCAGCTGGGAGGCGGGAGCGATTGGGCGAGCGAGGGGGGCGGGAACGCAGCGGCGGGAGAGGAGAAGCCTGAAACGCTAGGAAGGGCTACAGGGGAAAAACGGGCAGAAAACGAAATACAAGAAGGGGTACAATAACAGAAAAACAGACTACAAAAGTGATACAACAATAGTAACAGAATACAGCAGTGTAATACAGTAGCACAAACAGAATACAATACAAAAAAGGAACAGAGCGGGCAGACATACTTAAGGCTCACCACTGGGCCATCAGGGATGAGGCGCAGGCGGGAGCCTGCGGGTGGAGGAGGGCCTCGAACTCGCAGCAGCAGCGAGATCCGGGAGTAGGGACACGCGCGCAACAGGTGGAGCTGTGCGGCGTGGGGAGCGACCTGCCTGGAACAGGGTCAAGGGTCGCTCTCTTCACCGCGCAGCGGCCGCCATAAGAAGGGGAGGTGGGAGGGAGGTGCAGCTGGGAGGCGGGAGTGATTGGGCGAGCGAGAGGGGCGGGGCCGCAGGGGACGCAGCGGCGGGAGAGGAGAAGGCTGAAACGCTAGGAAGGGCTACAGGGGAAAAACGGGCAGAAAACAAAATACAAGAAGGAGTACAATAACAGAAAAACAGACTACAACAGTGATACAACAATAGTAACAGAATACAGCAGTGTAATACAGAAGCACAAACAAAAAATGAATCCATGGTTACTGCAGAGCCAGCAGGGCCAGCTGTCCTACGCCTCTCCATTCGTTAAAGTGGTTCTCTACACTACTCTATTACACTTCAGCCCTACTGTGACCACAAAAACAATCAAATAAACATGTAATCCAAAAAAAACCCTAAGGCTCCAACTTTACCCTGTATTACACAGATGCCTTATACAGTACAAGCTTTCCTATCCCTCCAACAAGTAAAAGAAAAATCAAATACCATATACAGTGTTTCTCAGCAGGAAGGGAGAATACCAAATAATATGTTTTCTCAGCGAGAAGGGGGGATAATTACATTCACGTGGACAGGTACTGTCGAAATTAGCAGAATATTCGCCAAATAAATATTTTGGTAGGTCATCAAATCCTCCAGAAGTCTGTATAAATGTTTTAACCAGTGTTTGAGGTATAGAATGTTTGTAGAATGATTGTCCCGACCTGAACCGATGTTAAATCCAAAAACCCCCTTTACCTGTCTGCCACAGATGACGCAGCGAGTCCGCTTAGGTTCCTGGGACTCGTAGTTGCAGTCCCCCCTTGGCGGCAAACAGCAAAGTGCGGCAGGTCAATTGCTGGCTTGAAAATCTTTCTCCACTGATGCTGTAAGATTTGCCAAGAGATCACCAGCAGATAACAAAGATAAACATGTGACTCCACTTGGGGTGTAGGGAAGATCTCCAGTAGTGGGCCAAGAGGGTAGGCCCAGCCCAGCCTCCTCTGGGCTATGACGGGCGCAGACGGGCCTGCCCTTGGCCCGGGATTTGCCCGGGCGCGGCCCGTGGCCCGCATCCCACGCTGCAGGAGGCACCAAGCACTTTTAAGCGCGTGCGGCGGCGCGGGCGTTGCTGCAGGGTCCTCGGTCACTCTGGGAGATTGAGTCCCAACAAGAAATCTGCATCCAGTGTCGCACATCGGGCACAGAAACTAGGGATGGTGGGGTTTATTCTAGCGAGTAATTTTGGGGTAATATATGCTCTGTGAAGATATTTAAAATGCAGCAATTTATGTTTATAATTATTCGAGACATACCGGGTTTGTGCACAACAGTAGGTCCATATTTTATCTGTCAAGGTCTCACCCAGATCCAGCTCCCATGTTCCCCTAGTCCGGAGCCCCACTGGAGGGCGCCTGGATTGAGAAAGTCGATATAGCCGGGAGACAAGGTGCGTACTGTCTGTGGAAGTGATCACCAACGTGAGAGGTGGGAAGTCCTCCGGTTCAATGGCATCAGTAGGTAGAGTGCTCAACAAGGCACTGCACACTCTATGTAAGAAGAACCTGTCCATATAGGAAGCGGCGCCACGTGACGCCAGTTCAGTAACAGTGCCAAGCCGGGAAGCCTGAAATAGATCACCCACAGTGCGGAGTCTCAGTTTGTCCAGCGTCCTTTTAGTAAGTGTTTCAGTAGCGGGGGTATCCACGGATTGTCTAGTAATGGTATATGGGCTGAATATAGGGTGTCGTATTGCAGATAACGTCGTAATTTAGTCCATGCCCAACAGGTCGTGGATAATGTCTGTATTTCAGTGGGGCAGCGTGGGAGCCCCTGCGGTAGGAGTGATGACAGTGAGTACGGATACACCTGGGATCTTTCAGGTCTAAGATATTGTATACGGGCGTCAGGGTGGTACCAGTAGTATGTGAAATGAACCTGAGCAACCAGGTAATAGAGGTAAAGATCTGGAACTCCAAACCCACTCCGCTCATACGGCATAATAAGCATGCTCCAGCTTATTCGGGGTTGTTTGCCCGCCCATATCAATCGTGTCAATATAGATCGTAAAGTAGCAAAAAAAGACGTAGTCAATGCTATTGGGATATTTGAGAAAAGGTATAGCAGCCGAGGCAAAACAACCATCTTAATTATGGCAATTCGGCCTGCTATAGATAGAGGGAGTGTAATCCATCTATCAACTTGGGACGTAAGGCGATCCATCACTGGCCCGTAGTTAAGTCGGATGACCTCTGCAGCGTCACAGTGTAAATAGATGCCAAGGTATTTAGGGGGATCGGTACTCCAACATAAAGGAAACTCCACATCAACCTGCGTAGTGGCAGGAGTTAGTGGAAAAATCTCCGATTTCGCCCAGTTTCGCCCGAAGCGTACAATTTCCCTCAGTAATGGGGGAAGGTTCTCAGCTGGGTGACGGACGAACAGCAGCACATCATCCGCATAAAATGAGGCAATGAGCGGGCCAGTATGTAGTTGCAAGCCTCTATGCAGGTGGCGTTCCTGTATGTGGCAAGCAAGGGGGTCCATAGCAATAATGAACAAGAGAGAGGGGACAGTGGGCAGCCCTGAAGGGTTCCTCGTGACATAGGGAACTGCGTTGTAATTATCCCGTTCACTTTCAGTCGGGCGACTGAATTGGAGTATAAAAGGCGAACCAGATTTAAAAAACATGTTGGTATACCCAGCTTTTACATCACAGCATATAGGAAGGTTCATTCCAATGATTCAAATGCCTTCTCGGCATCTAGCAAGACGGCCTCAGCCGGGAGCGACGGCTCCATCTGGTTCATCACCGAGAACACTGTACGTAAATTTATCGGCGTGGATCGGCCAGGTATGAAACCTGCTTGAAAGGGACATAATATGGTGTCAACTAATAGCGAAAGGCGGGTAGCTAGAAGTTTGGCGAGGATTTTATAGTCATGGTTCATAAGCGATAATGGCCTATACGATTGGCGCTGCGTGGGTGATTTACCAGGCTTCAGTAATAGGGTCACTATGGCTTCACGCATAGCTGGGGAAAGGGAGCCGCTGTCAAGTGCTTCGGCGTAAACTTCAACCAGCCGCGGGGCAAGAGTATCCTGATAAGCTTTGTAAAAGTCTGCGGTGAGGCCATCGGAGCCTGTGGTGCGGCTACTAGCTAAGTCCTTTATTGCTTGCTTGACCTCATCGGCATCGATCGGGACGCCAAAAATTTGCCTTGTCCGTCCTCGAGCCAGACCATTGCTATTTCCTGGAAGTATTCTCACAGGGCCTGTCCTCCAGGGGGATCTCGTGTTTCGTACAGCCTTGTGTAATAGGCCAACAGGGCCTCAGAGATATCGGTAGTAGTTATTAAGGGCTCACCACTATCTGAGTCTAGTTGTGTGATATATGTCAATTGAATCTGTGGGCGGAGTAGTCGGGCCAGTGTCCTACCCGGTCGTTCCCCCTCACCATAGACTCTGGCCGCCGCATATTTACCAAGGTATTTGATTTCCCTGGCGGCTGCGTCATTAAACTCCACCATCAGCGCAGAGCGGGTGCGGAGAGAGGCCGGCGAGGGGTCAGTGAGAGAAAGAGTGACAATCTCTCCCAGTTTCTGTTCGAGTTTACTGAGTTCCCCACGGATAGAGCGGAGCACGCCAGCGTGTTTAGAAATACAGATCCCGCGTACCACCACCTTAAAGGCGTCCCACAGCATCAGCTGGGAATCTACAGTGCCGTCATTAAGATCAAAATATTCCCGAATGGCATCTCCCACCTCACTCCGAAACACAGGGTCAAGTAAGGCAGACAAGGGGAATTTCCATAATGGTCGCTGTTTAGGGAGCAGAGAGAAATCCAATACAAGGAGGACCGGAGAATGATCCGATATAGTGCGAGGTAGGTATTCGATTTCGCGCACGTCCAGCAGTAGCTTGGTGTGAGATACCAGTGATCTATGCGGGACCGTTTTACTCTAAAAACTTGCTTCCGGCAGAACAGAATTACACCATAGCTGAGAGGTAGTTTCTTGCCATTAAGTTAGTCTTTGAGGCATGGCATCACCATCTTATGGGAGCCAAACATTCAGTGACCATCTTCATTGATCACAAAAACCTTCAAGTCTTTGGTTCTGTAAAAGCATTAACCCCAGGACAAATGAGATGGCTTAATTTTTTTTTAGTGAATATGACTTCATAATCACTTATTGTCCAGGAACAAAGCAAATCCAGTCAGACCTATTGTCTCGCTTAAGCTATTCTTCCAGTTATTCTGAAACCCTGCATTCCTCCATTATCAGGCCAAACAAAATTGTTGCAATAACACAAATTGAACAAGATTTCAATACCACTCTTTTAGCAAAAAGTCAAGAGATAAATATACAAGAATGGCTTTCTAATCAAAAGAACACAGTAAATGGAGGGTTATTTTATCATGACTCCTGTCTTTTTCCACCAACCCCGGAGTTAAGAAAACATATTAGAATGGGTATATGATTCCCCACTAGCTGGGCATCCAGGAGTGCATAAAACTCTAGCCAATTGTAAAAAAAAAAAACATCTTTTGGTGGGATTCCATGTAAAAAGATGTTGTAGAGTATGTTGCTACCTGTCCCATATGTGCTCGACAGAAAAACACCTATCATGCTCCAACACTACAGTTATGCCCCCTCCTAACACCACCTACTCCGTGGCATGCAATTAGCATAGATTTTGTTAGCAATTTACCCCAGCTGGCGGATATACTACTATTTGTGTTATAGTAGATCTCTTATCAAAAATGGCACACTTCGTGCCTTTAACCAAACTACCAACAGCTGTGGAATTTAGTACTGTATTTCTCCACCAGTCTAACGATTACATGGTTTACCTTCTAAGATTATTTCAGACCGTGGGAGTCAATTCACTGCACGTTTTTGGAAAACCCTTTGTAAAACATTAGGCATAGAAGTAGCTCTGTCCCAAGCATATCATCCAGAATCTGATGGCCAGATGGAAAGGGTTAACCAAACTTCGGAACAACTATTTTGTTGTCTCTTATCCACTGTCACTAGTGAATGGAATATAGATTTGCCAATAGCTGAGTTTGTGTACAATAATACAGTACACACAGGAACCCATTGTACACCACTTTATTTTCTTATGGGGTTTCATCCATGACGTCTCCCAGTAACATTACCAACCCCACCAGTTGCTGATCGTTTAAAACAGTTACTGGATATTCAGACACAAGCTAAATTAACATTACGAAAATACAAAGAATCAATGAAAAGAACAGCAGACAGTAAACGAGAACCTATACCACCCTATCAAGTTGGAGATAAAGTATGGCTATCAACAAAAAACCTTCAACTAGAAGTATCTCATAAACTCATGCCTAGATTTATTGGTCCATTTTGTATCACCAAAATTGTGAATCCTGAAGCCATAAAATTAGATCTACCTAGTGAATACTCCATCCACCCAGTATTTTATGTGTCCCTCCTAAAACCCATGAAGAGGGAGATACGGGCGGGCCATGCACTGAGAAAGAGGCACCCTGAAAGACACCTCCCACTTGCTTTTCCATGCGCTCGCATCAGTGCCTTCCCCGGGGCTCTCCAGACGGGATCAAGCTCAGGGTCATGACACTGCCACACTTTTTGCTGGCCTCCGCCGCGGCTACTCTCATCTTGCAAGACCTGAGGCACCGAAGTCAGGGAGGCCTAACGGATGTGGCTTGAGAGCTGGAGGCCAGAACACCCCAGCAACTGTGATCTAGGGAGCCGGGGGACATACGGTGTCGTCCAGCATCACAAGGACTCGCCGCCGCCACCATTTAGAGCGAGTTCCTGTGGCGTGAGGCCTGCCCAGGGCCCGCAAGGACTTAGTGTTGGAGCGCATCTGGAGGTAGGAGCTGCAGGGTGCCATGGCTGGCTTGTGGGGGTGGTCCTGACATCTGGATGTAATCTGTGCCCAATTCGAGCGAGGGACACTGGGCTCCATGGTGAGAATGCAGATGTGGGAGTGGGCCCGACCACTCCAACTACAAGACTGGACGTCACCATTAAACTCTGCCTTGAGACCAGTGTGGCAGCGGCTGGGGCTGACTGAATCGCGAGGCCCATGTTCCCTGTTCTCCCTCCTGCATCTTTTTTTGCCTCTGAGTCTCCCCCATGTTCTTGACTTGCACTTGTTCACTGGGCACGTTTGCCCCCTTTTGCGAAGAGGGCCTCTCCCTGCGGGGGGTCCCTGGGTGGACGCTCCACACTACGCATTTCCTGCCCTTCACCCTACTGATGCCGACCTTGCCCCTTGTGAAAAGTTGTCTATGAGGTGAGGGGAGCAGCCCCCAGTGATCGGCGGTGACATCGAGCTGCGGGACCTCTCTTCTCCGTCGCCCATGTGGGGGTGGCCATTGAAAGAGACTCAGACTGTGACCAGACCGGGTGTTGCCCCTCTGAGACACAGGGTGCGGCAGTGAGCAGGGGCCACCTGTTGTGCTGTGGGGTGCGATGGTCCGATGTCCCCCCCGAGGAGCTGTGCTGCTCACACACAACAATGACACGCAACAACCTTCAGCTCCAGCGTCCAACAAAAGATTGACCAATATGCCACGTAGCTTATGGTGTTGGAGGAGGCCGGCACAGCAGGGGGAGGTGATGCTTGTCCAGACAGAGGGCCTTCAGTAGCTTCTATTCTCCAGGCGATTCAGGATCACAAAGTGATAATCAAGGGGAAAATGGGGGAACTGAAAGTCGACCTCTATCTCATTAGACAAGATTTACGGAACACAGTTGACAGAGTCGCAGAAGTGGAAGATAGGGTCGCTGAAACTGAGGACACCATCAGATCACAGGAATCCAGGCTAACGGTCCTACAAAAACTGGTCAGTCAACTGGAGGGATAGGTGTAAGATGCTGAGGGTAGATACCAACCACCTTCATGACAAACTTGCTGAGGAGCTGGGTGCCAACCTCAGAGGTCTCCTCCTGCTTCCTGATAGAGATGGCTCACAGGGCCCTCCTTTCCATGCCCCCTGTGGGCTCCCCTCCGACCTTTCTTTGCCCATGTCCTCCATCACACAGACTGTAATGGGGTTCTGCAAGTGTCACACTCTCTTGAGGCCTTGACGTATCAGTTCTTCCCAGTAATGATCTTCCCAGACTACACGTTGAAGGTCCAGCAACAGTGGAGTTCCTTTCAAGAAGAGAAACAAGAGCTTTGAGCTTTGAACATTCGTTACATGCTCAATTTTCCTGTAGGAGGCATGGGATTGTGAAGAAGAATGACCTAACCTGAGGAAATGCGAAACCCCTGGCAGGGGGGCGCAGGAGTGAAGGGGCCATCGGAGATGGTGAGGGTGGACTGCCTTCCCGGGAATGGACCACTGCCCCATGGTTAAGGTATCGATGCCGAGAGCCCCGAGCATGTTTGCTTGGACTAAATGGCTCACCATCAAATTGGTTGGACTCGGAGACAGGCATGGACCCCATGGAGGGTGCTGCTGCACCTGATCCCCTGCCAGTCTCCCAAGGGCCCTCGGATTGAGGGACCCCCCACCGCTGAACACTATGGGGTACACCCAATTTTTGTTTGAGACTGAGTGGTGGTGCCAGGAGCTGATTGGTAAACCATGCTCCAGACTGATTTTGTGTTTATTGTTGTTTATGTTTGTATTTGTTGGGGAGGGTGGGGAGTGAGGTATGGGGTTCGTTCGTTTGGGGGGCTGTACAGGAGGGGAGGTACACACCTTAGACAAGACCAGTTGGATTTCGTCCCTAGTTGCACCATGACAGGTACTTCTTGTTGGTGAAGTATTGGGGGTGTTGGGTTGGGGTAAGGGGGCTTTCTTTATAATTCTCTTTTTCTTTCTGTCTTGTTCTGGCATGTTCATCCCTCTTAAGCTTATTGGCCCACAATACACATGCACTTGGCCTCAGGTACCTTCACTAATGAAAGTGGCCCCCCACCCGGCTTCATGACTGACTTGCGAACACGGGACCATACAAGGAGGCTCACTGTTCTCCCATGGAATAAGATAAAATGAGGGGCAGTCCTGAAGACAGCGCATGCATACAACCCTGACATACTCTTTTTACAGGAAACACACTTAATAGGCAACAACGTTCCCTTTCTGGCACGTAGAGGGTTCTCAAAGGTGCTCCATCCTGAGTTTCTCTGCGTCTCGAGGGGTGTTGCAATCTTGATGTAGAGACATGTCCTCTTTGTGGGGTCAAGGGTTTGGCATGATAAGTTGGGACAGTACATGGCCGTGTCTGGGACGCTGCAGGGAGCCCCGCTGTCTCTGGTTTGTGTCAATGCCCCAACATTGGAAATCACTTCATCATTGAGCTGGCTTCTACTGGATTTTCCGGCGGCTCCATTGGTTTTAGGAGGTGCCCTCAACTGAGTTAATGATCTGGGCTTAGACCGCACATCCACAGCTGCCGCAGCAGTGCAGCGGCCGACCGCTCTAGCTACATTCCTGAGAAATATGACTCTTCTAGATGTGTGGAGAGTTCATCATCCAACAGAGAAATGCTGTACCTTCTTCTAGAGGTATCACAAGACCTCTCTCGTCTAGATTATTTCCTCATCCCTCGCACAGAAAGCCACAGGATACTTAACACATAAATTCTAGCTCGGGGTCTACCCGATCACTCGCCTATGCAGATCACTCTTGCTTGGGGGTCCTCTGGGGCAGCGGCAAGATGGCACCTGATTCACTGGCACCTACAAGATGGGAATCTTTGTGAGACCTGTCGCCTAATGGGAGAACGATATCAAAAAGAAAATAGAGGGTCAGTAGCTTCCCTGAGTATCCCATGGGAGGCCCTTAAGGCCACCCTGAGTGGGGAAGTTATCAGTTACAAGGCCAAGAGGGGACAATCCCAGTAAAAGATCTAAGACCTAGAGTCTCGTATAAGCAAACTGGAGTGACAATATCTTATTGAGGCGAAAGCCTCGATCCTTAGGGACTTCCTGCACACCCAGACTTTCCTGCGGTAGGAACATAAACAGGAGGACAGGGCGGCATGCCTGGCTAATGGGAAGACAAGGCTAGTAATAACCTTCACCGGCTGTGCATACCCCACACGCTACTGGGAACCCTGTATCCTACATTGACACTGATCAGGGTCTTTGAGTCACAGGCAGTGCTGACATAGCACACGCCTTCGCCTCCTATTATAAACGATTGTACAGCCCCAATTGCGTGAGGATGCAGCCGGACTTGGGTGAGGATGCAGCCGGACTTGCAGTGCTTTGTAGCAAACCTCCCGGTTACCATGCTCGAACGCGCAGACAGCAAGATGCTGGAGGCAGAAGTCACACCAGAAGAGCTAGTGAGTGCTCTGGCACAGCTCCAACATGGAAAGGCGCCGGGGCCCAATGGATACCCAGCAGAGTTCTAGAGACTGCTTTGGCCCCAGGTGGGCCCCGTCCTGCTGCAGACATTTCAGGAGGCTCTAATGAGGGGTCTGCTGCCCAGGGATCTCCAGACAGCAGACATAGTGGTGATGCCAAAGCCAGGTCACGGGGCACGTGCTGTGAGGAATATCGCCCAATCTCATTGCAAAACATCAAGATTAAAGTCTGGGCCAATGTACTGGTCAATAGATTGTCCAGAGTGATTGAGAAACTGGTCCACCCACATCAGTCAGGGTTCATGCCTCTAAGAACTACTAGGCATAACATTAGAAGAGTCAACAACGCAATTGAAATGAGCTCTGCCCTACCGGGACACCAAGCCTTATTCCTGGTAGACATTCAGAAAGCGGACTGTAAAATCCCTTCAAACTGTTAACACACCTACAGTTTGGTCCTAAATTCATTAGACTGCTTTATACCCACCTCCAGGCCAGGGTACGGATTGGCGGTGTTGTCGCCTTGTGGTCCCCCATCGGGAGGGGCCCCCATCAGGGGTGCCAGCTCTCTCCCTTGTTCTTCACCCTTACAATAGAGCCCCTAACTGCGTGGATGCAGTGTTCCACGGTTTCCAATAGTCTTCAATAATGGGCGATAGACTCTCACTATGCTGACAACGTCCTGCTCTTCTTAGATGACCCCCCTCAACTCGGGCCACAAACTTTACAAATCTTGAACATTTTTGGGGCCTACTCAGGCTTACAGATTAATGCAGCTAAAATATCTACATATCCCATCGCTCATTATACAACGGTTATGCCATGGGTTACAAAGATAGGGGTGCCTTGACAGAGGTTTAGGTACCTTGGGGTGTACATCACAGAAGAAAAGATCTTGGCACACAAACTCAATCTCCACTCCTAGTTCAAGCCACTGGCTGGGGACGTCAAGTTTTAGACTTTCCTTCCACTATCGCTGCTCGTCACTCCACCATTTTTAAGATGGTCTTATTACCGAGACTTTTATATCAATTTAGAATGTCCCATTCCACTGAAGAAAAGCTTTTTTCGCAATGGCTAGCACTTTACTAAGAGAGTTCCTATGGAACGGGAGATGCCCTGCATTGCTCTTGCAAAATGCTGCAGACACGTCTTTGGGGGGGGCTCGCCACACCGAATCTATTATTATTTTACTGAGTGGCGCGTTTTATGGTGCTCAATGACTGGTGGTTTGAGGGATTCGGGACCTGGCCTATGCTGTAGAGGGGTGGACCCTGGGCAGGGATCCCCTACCGCACATGCTTTAGGGTGGCGATGTACCATGCACTGTGCCTGCCTCCACACAAGTGGTAACGGCCATCTGGATAGAGTAAGCGAAGGCTACGGGATGGGCTAACCGGCTGAAGCTAGAGACCCCACTATTGCGGGGGACAAGACTTCCCCAGGTATCGGTGCTCCGTGGGTTTACCAAATGGGATGCCATCGGCATCACTGCGCTGGGAGATGTAATTTTGCTTGTGTCCCCTAAGGCTTTCTCTGACCTGCGGGCAGAGTACCAAATGCATTGCTGACAGTTGTTTTGTAATCTTCAATTAAGACATGCCCTTAGCCTTACTTACCCACAGATAACGATATTGCCGCCAACTCGTGGCTGGAAGCTAAAATCCTGCCAACTGACATCAAAACACACAAACTCTTGGCCCTCTATCAGATATTGCTCTACCTGGAACCGGACACAATGGTGACCGTGAGGGAGGCATGGTCCCTGTATTTAGGCCATATTGAAGATGAGGACTGGATGGAGGCATTGGCAGCCCCAAGGTAGAGATTGGTGGCCACTCAGTTCTATTTTATTCAACTTAAAATACTCCATCGCATGTATCTTACTCGGGCATGCCTTTCCCATATGAGACTGGTTAGCTCTGGCAACTGCTTGCGTTGCAGCAACACAGACCGGAATTTACTACATACCTTGTGGAGCTGCCCCATCCTATCACACTTCTGGGAGGAAGTGCTGGGGACCCTAGGATCGGTGTTGGGATGGAGGGTCTCCAGGGAACAAAAACTGATCCTTTTACATGTTGCAGATGAGGTAGCGGCAATAGGTATCAGAGGGCGCTGTTGTGGCTGGAGTTACTGGTGGCTAAGCGAGACATTACAAGAGTATGGAAGGGTACAGAGGCCTCATCCTGGGAGGAATGGGCAAAGAGCATAGACTTTTGCATGGACCTGGAGCACTCGGTGTATCAAGCTAGAGGTTGCCCTCCTAAATATAGCAAAATCTAAAAAACCTGGGCAGACCACCATGGGATCTATTTAGAGCCTTGCGCATCTAGGCCCTGGCTTCTGGACAGCGAGATATGCTCCTTTGAGCTCACACTCTGTTGATGCCTAATTAGGGGATGTAGTGAGTCCTAGACCTCTTGGCCTCTGCCGATGACGGCCGGGGTCTTGACCGTCTGCTCCGTGCGATATACCTATTCGGTCATGGACGTTGTTGTGGAGGGATGATGCCAAACTGCTAACACTATGAATCTGCCTTGCACCAGACCTGGCTATTGTTATGTTATGTTGTGTTTTGTTTTGTTTTGTTCATTCAAAAATCAATAAAAGGTTTTATATAAAAAAAAAAAACTTTAATATACTGACCAAAATGTTTTAGATTTAACTCCAGTTTACTATTTGGCTGTTGCTTCTACTTTTTTGCAATAACTCAACCACATTGTTGTTGGATATTCGGTTGCATCTACTAACTTCCAAGTCTTGTTTGTTTGCCCTCTCACTTCACTTTGCCATTTCGGTTTGTAAACTGAACAATGGGTGGCAGTTAACAAGATATCCTTCACTATAGCAAGGATCTTTCCTAGTCAAGACTGGAGTCAGCACCAGGGTTAATTTCCCCCAGAACTTCCAACGATCCCCAGCTTACTTACCACTTTATTTAATTTACAATTCCTATTACTACTTTGCCTTCTTTGTCAGGCATTTAATCTGGACATAACCTTCATTTCATACACAGTGATGTAACCTTTGTTCTTATCTTGTATTTTGGCTAACGTTACTTGTGAGGAGTTTGTTACATCACAATTATGGCTCTTCCTCGAAGTGCAAGTTGATTTCTTTGTGCTCTTTTTGCCAGGTTTCTTAGTGCTTCTTAGAGCTTTGTTAAGCATTCTTCGGGTTTCTTCATGGTTTACTCAGGTTTTTTAAAATATTTTTGTATGGAAATCATGAAATGTAAATATTCGCCTTTGATATAGTCTCTGATGCAGGGAACGATTAGGGTGGGTTACTTAGTTTTGCTTCAGATCTGCCTTAACACTCAGTCTGGTAGGCCAGCACTTTTGCAGACCTAATTAAGGTTCACAAAATACCAAGTGTATAGGGACATATTTACAAGGAGTTAACGCTACAGCAGCTACACTTTTTCGATGCTGAGGCTGGGTTTAGTCTTAGCGCTACACTCACAAAGTGATGCTAAGGACTCTTAGCGTCACTTTTACACTGCTAGCACCTATTTTTTCCAACACCAGTTCTGCTAGCGACATTTTCTGAAAATGATATACAAGGTAGGCGTTCCCTCGGAAAATCACAGGCAAAGCTGACACTGCCATGTGTCCAAGTATTTTCGGAATATCTGCTACTTTTCCAAAACGGCCACTAAGTCCCATTAGCGGCAATTTTTTACCGCTAAGTAAAAGCTGTCTTAAAATGACGTAAGCACACTAGTATAAATGCAGAACAGACCCAAAGCAATTTGGCTAGCTCAACTACGCTATGGATGTACTCCTATTGCAGCTAGGAGCACCAACCAGACCACCACCATCACCACCACCTTAGAGGCAGAGTACGTGAAGGGAGCGGACATACCGCCAGAAGATAACCCTTATTGACCTCAGGGCGGAGGAGGGCATTGCCCATTACAGGCTCAGGAGAGAGTCCATTGTCCGCCTCCTGCACCAGATTGCGCCAAGGCTGCAGCCAACGTGCAGCACTGCACCAACATCCCTCCACAGGCCAAGCTGCTGGCTGTACTCCACATGCTGGCATCTGGAACTTTTGAACCCACCACAGCCAGAGTGGCAGGAGTATCCCAGGCATCCTGCTCCAGGTTCCTCCCCACCGAATTGGATGCCCTCATAAGCCTCACGCCCCAGTACCTCTACTTCCCCAACACAGCGCAGCAACAGCAGGAGAACAAGTAAGACTCTTTTGCCATTGCAGGATTCCCACATATGTTAGGGGCAATGGACTGCACCCATGTGCAACTTGTGCCTCCAGCAGCAACATCCCATATCTACCGCAATAGAAAACACATCTATTCCATGAACGTGCAGGCAATCGTGCTCCATCGGGACCTTTTCATCAACGTACTTGCCAAGTACCCGGGCAGTGTACATGACTCATTCCTCTTCCAGCATTCCCCCATCAATGAGTGTTTCCAGAATGGGACTTATGGAAATCGCCTACTGGTCTGTAAGTACACCTCAAGCACATGACAGACCACATGCAAGTCAATTATGTTGGAATACGTTGACATATCAGTCTTGGGTTAAAGGAGACAGTGCACACGTAGTTGGTGTGGACACTATACTGCATAGCCCATGCGCAACACAATCATATAAGTCACACATGTCGACACCACCTACGCCACTGTTGGCCACAAGTATAAGAGAACTGTGCTGATGGACTATCACTATTCATGATGCTCTAGTGGCCAAATCACATCAATGTGGCTATGCAAAGTCTGTCTGCATGACATTGCATGGCTTTATTGGTTTGCAGTTAAGCAAGCTACACCAAAGTGCAGCATTCATTCACCCTACGTTATGGATGTCTACCATGGGCCTTGCGGTGGCCTGTCCCATCCAACACCAATGATTAACTCACACATTTACACATAACATAGGTTCAGGGACCCTGGGACAGTGCGCAAATAGTGTGCCTCCCAGGGGAGTTGAAATGATGATACAGAATCACGTCTCTTTGTCATGTCCAATTACTATGTGTCCAGCATTCTGCATGACACATAGAAGGAGGGATCTGCATAAAGGTTGTATTATTGGTGCTGGAATGTGTCCCTTAAAGCATGACGTCATGTGAGGACACTAAGCTGACTCACATGCACTCTGGTGCAAGGGGGTGCTGGTGGTAGCACTAGTCACTATTGTGTGATGTTTCGAATGTGGACAAACCGTGGATGTGCTGTATGTCAACTGAAAGGCACTATCCACAAATTCACTTTGGATGTAGGTCAGCTCAGCCAGTTCACATCCATTGCAGCCCAGTGGCAGCAAATGCTACATAAGACCCTGTATGTGCATTCAATTTTGTCAAACACACTCACAAATGCAATACCTAGTAAATTGATGCTTCCAAACACCCTGTTGAAGCAAGCCAATTCATGTGTCTAGTCTATGTTTGACATGTAAATCCCATGGTCAGGAGGCACGAAAATGTATCCCAGACCTGTGAAACTGAGATATATGAACATATATGAACCTCACAGGATCAGCTCTAGTATGCGACATCATATCACTCATATACACACATCACATACTATGGGCACAACATTTGTGTTGTGCAGAAACCACTACAGCATTCATCCACTGTGCCCGACTGTACAACAAGGTACAGCCTCATTCAAAAACAACATCTCCCTTGACAGCCAACAATACAGTTCTCAGGGAAATATTGTGACTGTCTTTGAGCAGTGCTGCACGGGTTCTGCCTACGCAGCCACAGAATCCTGGCACTGAATCATGTGGAAGATATAGCCTACACTGTCCACAAGATGTGAGGCCCTGTAGTGCAGTTAGTCCACCAGTTGCACTGTAGAGTGAAAGATTGAATCATATCTATAAACCCTTGTTAACTGTCACCATAGTGGACACTGTGCACTGCCATGTGCATACTACCAAGTCCCACATTTATATTCACTCACTGTCCTTCCCATGGTCGAGCACATTGAACAATATGGACTCCAAATCTCAATGCAAAATATGTGTGACTGAAGCAAAACACATCACCAGCTCCTGTTACATGTTGTCAAATCAGACAGGTATCAGTACAGGAATGGCATTAGTAGCTATTAATAGACACAATAGAGGAATGTGTCTACTCAATGGCAAACAACCTCTCCTTACTGGTGAGAATTCATCACCTGCATGCCATTGGTACTCACCAGAATGACAAATAGTAAGTGAATCACAGAGGGCAGCACAGCTATATGTTTAGCTCTGTCAGCCATTTCCAATCCATTCTTGCGTGTATGTCAAACTATGTCATAGCACATCTATTACTGTAAGCAAGGTGTATGACTCAAGCAGAACACAGCCCAGATTGGAAATGAAAATCGTGCTATCCCTTGTCATGACTCTTTTTTTTTTAAACTTATTTTTATTGGCATTTCTTATACATCAATTCAAAACACAGACAGTGGGTAAATCTACATACAGCATCTTCCTTTGAAACAACATGGCGCTTCAAGATGGATTTTCTCAGGAGAGCTCTGATCAGTGGTTAGCATATTTAACGCTGTGCTGTATTTCAGTAATCAGGCTAATGATACCCTCAGAAACCTAGTGTATAATGATCCATTCTATTACTAGTTGTACATTTCGTTCGAGTTTTCCACGTGAGCGGCCGGTGGCTTCACATTAGGGTGTGACAATATAGCCCAACATAAATGAATTTACTTTTTTTTTTTTTAAACTTCAAAAGCAAACTTAAACCTGTGCAGCAGAGAGGTATAGAGTAGGGTTCGGCTGTTTGTATCTGGCGAGTCCGGGCTTAGGGGTAGTGGGCACATCAGGGTGTATCGGACGAGAGGGGTGAGCCTCCCCCCTCATCAGTGTCCATCATATTCCTGATCACATGCCAATGCACTGCATAGTTCGGGAAAATCAACATGTTCACCCCCATCTTTACAGGGATAGGAGCAGGCCACTACGACTCCGCGCCATCACTCGGGCTATCTCGCTCCCTTCCCCCTCCTCGTCACTAGTGTGTGTCGGCTGCTCCCAGGACACCATCATTTCCTTCCATAAATCAGCTATGCGACGTTCCCGCACTCCCCTAGCTTCCTCCCAACTCAGTGCTCTACCTTCTGCTCCTGCCCAGTTAATCACACTTCGATTCCAGTGTTAAACCTAGGGTCCTTGTGTGGATTTCCATACTAACGCTATTCTGCGCTTAGCAAGACCCAAGGCTAAGTCAATCAACCTGTTCCCAACTTTACGTTTCTGTGGACGAGGAAAGAGTCCCAGTAAATACTCCTGAGCCGTAAACGCCAGCTCCCTCCCCAGAACCTCTTTAAGTTTGGAAACAATTGCTTCCCAGAAAGGGGGTATTATTTGGCAGTCCCATGTCATGGGTATAAAATCAGCGTCAGGTTGGGCACATCTTGGGCATTTTCGTGTGTCCCCCCATAGGTAATATTGAGGCGGTGAGGTGTCATGTAGGTCATATGAATGACATTCAATTGTATATATTTTAGGCGTGTGTTATGGGAAATCTTCTTGGGGGACTGCAGAATTTTACCCCATTCAGCGTTGGTGAATACACCTCCCACTATCTTTTCCCATCTCTCTCGCAATCCACCCAGTGGGTCCAGGGAAGCTGCGAGCAGGGTGGCAAAAAACACTTCACTTGGTGCCCGGCTGTGCCCAAGGTTATCAGTGCATGTAAGATTGGGTGCGTCTCAGGTTCCTCCCTCCCCTCCCCCCCAGTTGTCCGAAAGTGCGGACTTATGCTTCATAATGCAGAAACTGTCCCGGAGGAAGCCCATTACCATCCACCAGTTCTTCAAAGGGAATGAGGCCTTTTTCCAGTTAACAGTCTCCCACATTTTCCAGCCCTGCCTGTGTCCAAGACGCCAGCTTGTCCCCAGTAAATAATGATATAGGAGTTCCGTGTGGTAAGCCCACAAGAGGGAGCATAGGGGTATATCTCGGGACTTTTTTAACTTTATCCAAAAATCTCTTCCAGGCCTGTAAATTGGTGCATTGTAGCACCGAATGATACGGGTGGGGGTAGTCGGGACTAACAGTTTAGCCAACAACAAACGGGGATGACCATCAGGCTTTGACATACATGTGCCTTCCTCGTTCACCCCTTCCAACCACTGCACCAACCATTGCAGTTGAGCTGCCAGCATGTCAAGTCAAGGAAAGCTTTATTCGACTGCTTTTTTAACAATCATAAAAACACATACAAATATACCATATTCACCATTAAATTACACAGAATAAATACAATAGTCAAGTGACGACAATAAAACAAGTTAAAACGAGAAGAATGAATAACACAGCAGTGATATAAGCTATCTAAAAAGGGGATGAGTGCCCCTAATATTTATAATACAACCTCAATAATATCTTTCCTTAGGTGGAGCACCTTCTTCAGAAACATAGCTACCCTCCAAGCTATGTGTTTGTTCTCCAAAAACTGAGGTTTAATAAAAGCCGGGCGAATAGCCTCAACCCCTGTTGTTTTAAAATTGGAATTATCCATATTTTCCTTAACTCTATATAAAATTTACAAAATAAAACTAAATGAATGGTAGATTGGTCGGAGCGTTTATCACAGGGGCACAGATGCAATGTTCGTGACCAATCATTTGTTATTGGAAAGGTCACGAGTCTATGAACAGTGCCCAACCTGAATCTAGTTAAAAGCAATATATCAAAGCCACCAGGTACAAAAGTTAAATATGGTTCGATCCCTATCGTAGTTGATATCAGCTGATGTTGTTTAACACTGGGCTTTAAAATTTCCCCTGACATTCTTATTGTGTCTAATAACTGGAGACCCTCTTTTTTTAATGCTTTCCTGGAGATCCCCTGCATGGACCCTGGGTCCGTGAAATATTCTAGGTGACCTAGATCCTTCATAAAATCACGTATAAACCTCACCCAGGGAATTTTTAAAGCCCCTTCCAGTTTGAGGCTATCCTGCAGGATCTACCTATTTAGCTTAGTCTGTTCTTTCGACCAGATCCTGTGCCACAAAAGTATGGGTTCCATTTTTATAAGGTCGGAGATAAAAGGAAGGCCCAGCTCATCATGGCAGACATAAGAAGGTGTGCTTGGTGGGCCAGCATGTAAAACTCGAAGTTCGGTACCCCTAGCCCACCTTCTGCCATGGGACGCTGTAGCGTCCTCAAGGATACTCTCGTACGCCTATCATCCCACACTAATTCTCTCACCAACTAATTTAGTAGGCGGAACCAACCTGGTGTTATCAAAACTGGAAGGTTGACAAAATAATATAAAAGCCGGGGTAACATTACCATTTTGGACAGGGAAATCCGGGCCATAGGATTTGAGAGACCTCACTGCTCTACCTACGTTTCCCTCCTTCAAATCTTCCACGGAGTGAAACACTTGGATATCCAAGTACTTAAAGGAGTGGGAAGTCCACTGGATGTCCAACTGTAAAGCCTCCGGTCTGAGTAGCGGTCCCACTACAAGAAATAAGTATGTCTTGGCCTTATTGACCTGAAGACCTGATATTTGCTTGAAGCTCTCTAAGATCTGCATCGCTGACTCTGTGCCTTTCACTGCATTTCCAAGATAGATCAGCAGGTCAACCACATAAAGCGAGATAGTATATACCTGTGTGCCCACCTTAAAACCTAGTCCCACACCCCTCAGTCAGGTCCTTTCTGTGAGCGGCTCTATTGTTAAAGCGAACAAAAGGGGCGAAAGAGGGCACACCTGTCGTGTGTCTTGGAAGATTGTATATTGAGCGGAGATTGTTTTGCCCGTTTTGACCCTCACAGTGGGTGTCGCATAAAGGAGCCACACCCACTTCACCCAGTCGTTCCCAAGGCCCATTCGCAGCATGACCTCAAAGAGGTACTCCCAACCGACCATGTCAAATGGTTTTTCCAGGTCATTTGACAGCACTGCTGCCTGCTGGTTGCGTGAAAGTTCCTTGTGGTATAATACGGAATAGAGTCTGCGGAGGTTGTGGGAGGTACAGCGGGGAGGAATAAATCCATTCTGATCTGGGTGAGTAAGGGTTTTCATGTGGGGCAGCAACCTGCTTGCCAGGACTTTACTAAGGATTTTAAAATCAAGGTTTAACATTGAAAGGGGTCTAAAGTCCCTCACTCTGGCAGCTGCCTCTTTAGTTTTAGGGAGTGGAACCACAAGCGTGTCCCGTGTGTACCAGGTAGGTCACTCCGTTTAAGCGAATCGGCATAGAGAACCTCTAGTTGTGGCGCCAGACTGATGGCAAACCGTTTATAAAATTCCGCCGGAAGACCATCAGGTCCCGGCATTTTACCCGTCGCCTTATCCCCAATGGCCGCACAGATTTCGTGTACTGTCACTGGGCCTCCCAACTCCTCCTGTGTCTGGCGGTCCACAGCACAAAGTGGTGGTGGGTCTAGGAATTCCCTAATGAGGAATGGGTCGAGTGCTGCCGTGACAGCATACCTCTCGTGATAGCTTTGGAAAGCAGTATTAATGTCATTCGGACTGTAAAGTAGCTCACCCGTTTCCTGCCGTAGCTGGGTGACAGGTGACACACAAGTTTCCGGTTGGATCAACCATGCCAGGAGCCGTCCGGCCCTCCCCTCCTCCCTCTGCATCCTATCCAGGTACTCTTTGTAACTATGGCACCAGAGTCGATTTAATACCTCCTAGTAGGTCACCCACGTCTCTTGTAACCCAGGCAGGGAAGTGGGGTCAGCACCTTGGGCATTGTCCGACAGGCGTAATTTCTTCTCTAAATCTAGAATCTCTTTACATATTTCCCGTTGCGCCCCAATTGATTGTCCCATACAATGACCCGCACCACCACCTTGAAGGCCTCCCATTCCACCAAGGCCGAGGATGCCATATGTGCGTTCGTGGGGAAGAAGGACTCTATAAGTGTCCTCAGGGAGGACCGATATGAGGTATCCTCCAATGCCAATGGGTTAAGTCTCCAGGAAGGGATCGAGGTTCGTTTCCTTAAGGCTGATAAGACAACAGTAGGGGGCTGTGATCAGACAGAGTGCGCCCCAAATATTCTGTATGTGTAATGGAGCTATTAAGCATCGGCGCACAGAGAAAGGTATCCAGTCTGGTGTGCACCTGGTGGATCGGCGAGAAGAAAGAGTATTCTCTGTCTCCTTCGTGTTGCCGTCTCCAGATGTCGACTAAGCCCCAATGATGGATCCAGTCCCGGAACCCCGCCGCTGTGTGATGAGACTGTGCCCCCGGGAGTGGCGGGTGGGAGCGGTCAGTCGCAATATCCGCCACACAGTTAAAATCCCCTCCTAGTAATACCTGCCCGCTCATATACACAACAATCTTGACCGAGAGTTAAGCCAGGTATGTAACCTGATCCTGGTTGGGTGCGTAAATGTTACCCATTGTTATCTCTCATCCCGCCAGTCTACCCACCAGGATTATGTACCTACCCTCCGTATCTATCATTGAATGCGTGAGGTCAATGGGAACTCCAGGCTTTACCCATATCAGCATCTCTCTTGAGAAGGCTGAGGAGGTTGTTGCAAAGACCTGGCCTCTCCACCGTTTACGAAGTTTCCCCACTTCATCCTTGGCCAAGTGCGTCTCCTGGAGAAAGGCTACATGTATGTCTCTGCGTTTTAAGTAAGAATAAATGTTGTGACGCTTAGCCATGGATCCCATTCCCCTTATATTCCAGGTCAAAATGACGTTATGTGTTTGTGCCATAGTAGCAGTAGATCCCTCACCAGCCACCCCGTAGGCTTTCCCCCGATCTCGCTCCCATAATCATGTTGAACCTGTAGTGTAGTTCCTATTTCCCTAATAGGCTCTGTGCATTGGAATAATATAACCTATAGGCTTGACATAGGACTAAGGTCGTTATGTCCCTATCGAGTATATTAAACTTAATTACTTGTGCCAGCTAGCTCAGAGGCCACTAGAAACTCCTTGAGAACAAGAAGGGAGTAGTTTCTGGCAACC
Source organism: Calotriton arnoldi (assembly GCA_963921515.1). Taxonomy (NCBI): domain Eukaryota; kingdom Metazoa; phylum Chordata; class Amphibia; order Caudata; family Salamandridae; genus Calotriton; species Calotriton arnoldi. Next base: position 2,629,357 of record CAWUFW010000960.1, read on the forward strand.
GAAAAACATGACAACTTTTGTTTCCCTTTAGAAGCGGAACATGTCTCAGAATCGTGGAAACAATAGATAACAGTTTCACTCAGTCAATCGTGCATGCTTAGTTTCTACAGAGTTACACAGAAAGGAAAGACAGGCGTTTCAATAAAAGGGTTTTATTGAACAGTCTTGTTTCTCGTGTAAGAGATATGTGCTGTTATGATCACAAGACAGTATGCAAGATAAATAATGTACAGCGTAAGCAGTAGAAATAAATAATACTGCGCTAGCATTATCTTTTAGCATACATTCACGTACATAAATAACATGAGCTAAAAATGCGAGTACTCATACGATGCGTCTCTAAGCTAGTTCTATCCCAATGTACCTAACCTAGTCTAGGTGTAGGGAAAGGTAGAAGTAGGTGGAGTATTCTCTAGTCTGGTATACTAAGAGTATGTTAAGTCTAGTATGCCAAGTATGGTATGCCAAGAGTCCCTCTAGGTTCTAGTCAGCTCCATACCTTGAGAATGAGAGAGGTGGGAATCTCTTGCCGGATCTGGAACTCTAACACCCCACGAAGGGAGTCAGAACACTGGAAGCTGGATTTGTCTGCGTGCAGGAATGACAGCGTCTTCTCAGTGCGTCAGGCCGGGATACGGGCTCCTCTGAAGTCGAGGTCTCCTCTAACTTGCTTGGGCAAGGGAAGGTATATTTATACCTGGTAGGTGTCTTGGAATGTTAGCATTGACGTGAAGTCGGACAGAGGAAGACGTCAGGAATGAACCCTTAAGGTATAACGGTTCATACATAATAGATGAGTTCTTGAAGAAATCAATAGTCCTGTGATAGGGGAACTCCCGAAGCTTAAGGGTCTGGTTTCTAAGAACTCATTGTGACGTTAGGGTGGACGGATGTCGGTGACCATGCCTGTATTTGGAGTGCACGGTTAATGCCTAAATAAGGACAGGGATTCTATGCCTATATAAGGGCAATGCGAATTGTGCCTATATAAGGACATGATTCAGGGAAACCTATATGCGGACCCCTAAAGCGGAATACAACAAACCACTCTATTCTGCAAACATCGAAAAATAAATTAACATAGCAACCCTGTTGCTGAACAACTCCCGGACCCCAGGGCAGTCTGGCAACAGCCTGCCGCCCAAACTGTGTGTAGAACATCGAACACTAGCTGAGGCCCAGCTCCAAAGGGATAGGGGACTCGGTGGGGGTGGCAAAGACAGGGGTGTGATCTAAGACGGGTAAATTGCCCAGGGTGCACCGGCCCGAGCCAGTGTAGTCTAAGTCTGGTCCCCGGCAGGCATCAGGAGCCCTTTCGCCCCCCCAAGTGTTCACTCAAAGTCACCAGCTCGCTCCTACATCAAATGATCTTGTCTGCAGTGTTAGGGGTCACCACTGGTAATGATAACACTGCCACTGTGGGAAGAGTCTGAGTCAATCCCCTCAGTCTCACTCGAGGAGCGAGTCCCAGCCTCTGAGGGGGGTCCCTTGTCTTGCATGATGGCTGCTACCTCCTGCAGGGCCTCTGCTCTCTCTCTTTCAGTTTGCGAGGACATCGGCCGGCTTGGGGCTCCCCCACTGGAGCGTCTCCTCGATCTCTTCCTGGGTTCCCGCCTCTCGGATGTCACCGCATGTGTCTGTGCAGGCTGGGGGACTCCGGTTCTGTATATGTTTATGTTTATGTTTATGTTAGGGAATTTATTAAGCGCTCGTATACCAAAGGTCTCTTGGCGCTATGAGGGGAGGGAGAACCTTCCTGAGGAATACTAACAATAGGCTAAAGTGAACAACCAAGTTTTCAGTTTTTTTCTGAAAATGGTGTACTCAGATGAAAGTCTAATGTCTATTGGAAAAGAATTCCAAAGTGTAGGGCCAAGAACAGAAAAACGGGAGCCGCCCGTTCTCTTGCGCTTAAATCTAGGAATAGTCAACATAGACATTGTGGCGGATTGTATGCTTCTAACCATTCTCAGGCAGATTTGGGGTCATCACAAAAGTGTGTCTTTCCATCCAGGAGTATGTGTAGTCGGGCAGGAAAGATCAAGGAATACTGGAGCCCCTCCTCTCTTAATGCTTTCTTGACCTCTAGAAATGAGGTTCGCTTTTTCTGGACGTCCAGAGTGTAGTCAGGGAAGATGGAAACTCTACTGTTGCCCGCAGTATATGGGTCTTCCGTCCGGGCTTTATGTAGGAGGACATCCCTATCTCTGAAGTGGAGGAGTCTAGCCACCACCGGGCGCGGATGCCGGCCCGGAGCTGGTGGTCTGGCCGGGACAAGGTGTGCTCTCTCCAAAGTGGAGAAGGTCGACAGGCCCTCGGGGGCCACCACAGTTCGGAGCCATTGTTCTAGGAAGGATACCATATCATTACCCTCAGTTCCTTCAGGCAGGCCAAGAACCCTTATAGTGTTCCTCCTATTACGCCCCTCGACATCCTCTGCTCTCCGCTCCAAGGTGCTGATGCGATCTGTGAGGTCTCCCATTTGCGCCGCTAGCAATTGTTGCACCGGCTCGATGAATGTTAGTCTGGATTCTGTGTCTTTCACTCTTTTGGCTAACTTCTTGTGCTCCTCCCTAAGCAGACCTAGGCCTACCGACACTGTACTAATGTCCTGATGGAGGGTTGCCTTGGTGTCAGCAATGGCCTCCAAACCTCTCGTCAATTGCTGCTGCACTGGTTCGCCCAAATCATTTTGCACCTTTTCTGGGGGAGTTTCGTCGGTTTCCTGGGCAACCCCCGTCGGCTTTGCTCGTGTTTTGCCCATTGCAGTGGGACGGACTCGGTCCCCTCACCACTATGGCGGGATGCCCCCAGGAGTTGTCGCCCAGGTTTACCTCGTAGCACTGTGGAGCGCCGCTGCCGCTTTCCTCTCTGCACTGTCACTAGACTCCAGTGGACCTCCACTCAGGTTCTACTTATAACGCCCACAAGAGTTCTAGCGTGTCCTCGTGGCCCGTCATTCGCGATGCAGCCCGAAGCACAGCAGGACACGACCACGGGTCAGTACTCCTAGGGATCCTTCCCACCGAGATCCAGGGGTAACCACACTCGCGTGATGTCCGTTAGCCGGCGTGTGCACACGGTTAATGACCCCTGGGGGCTTATGTTGTACTCCCACACTGGACACGTCACTATGTACTCCGATCCGCGGCTGCCAGCTCACTCAAGTTCACTCAGAAGTGTCCGGTGTCCAGCCTGTCCCCACAGGTTTCCCACAGCCAGGAGATCCTCACTATGCATATGCATCCCACCTAGCTCATTGCCGTCCCCAATTAATTTACTCACATGCGTCCGATCCACTCTCCCAAGGGTACAGGGCCGGCAGAGCCCCCTCGTTTGCTGCGCCAGGATCATTGTTGCTTCCAGTCAGGCCTTAGTGCACAGTCCCGACTCCTCTCCGCTGACTTGGTCCCAGTGTTCCACTTCTCACTGAGGGCCCGTCGTGGCATCATCTCCAGTATAACGCCGCTTTCAATGTGGCCACCGGGTTCCACAGCAGGGCACTCAGGACTCCGCCCGCATCCTTGGTGGCGGAACTCCACAGGTGCACACTATACACCGCACTTCCACCGCGGGACTCCTCCTCGGGTGCTTCCGGTTTTCGAAGCGGGCCGTGTGAGCTGAACCACCGACTCTGCGATCCGCAGCGCAGGCCTCTCACCCCTCAAGGTCTCCGCACCAGCCCATCACGGTGCGCGGAGACCTGCAATCTATTCCAGCGTTTCCCCAAAGGCCCGGGATCGGCACCTGGTGCATAATCTCACTGCGCCGCAGCCCTCACGGCCGCCGAACCTCACCGCTCCTCAGCTGATGTCTGCGTAGGACCTCCGACACCGGGCCTCGTCATCACCGGCAAGGCTCACAGGAGCTCTCCAACGCCTGCAGTCAGCTCTCACGGGAGCCCTCGCCCCCTCTCTTGACTGCAGCTGTCCACACAATGATCCCGGGCCTCTTCTCCGATCCACCATCAGAAGCTACGCCGTCATTTTAGCTGCGAGCAGGCCGGTTCCTTAAGCGTGCAGCTTTCAAGCGTGCCGGCTTCTTCAAGCGGCGGGAAGTCCTGCACTCTGTTCCAGGATGCCTCCGGTTGCCAAGCCTGTCCCAGGATGGGCGTTCGGGCCCCGTCCGCCTCCGGGGTAGCAGGATGTTTGTGGGCCAGCACGGAGCTACAGGCTCACGCGACCGCCATCTTCGGCTTCCAAGTCACGCCCCTCCCTTGTCATGACTCTCAACTGATTTGACACCTCCTTTCTTTGCAGCAGACCATTTTTACGCTCTGATGGCGTGGGTCATGACTCCAGTCAAGAACCCACAAACAGAAGACCACCGGACATACAACCATGCCCTATACCGCACCAGGTCCATAACAGAGCAGACATTCGGAGTATTGAAATCTTGCTTCCGGAGCCTGGACATATCTGGGGGCAGATTGCTCTACTCGCCACCCATGGTGTGTAAAAATATTTTGGTTTGCTGCATTTTGCACAATATCTGTGTCAGGACAAATATACCATGGGCACATGAAAATGGGGAGCAGGAAATGCCAGACGATTAGGAGGAGGAAGATGAGGTGCCTCGGCAACCTGGACAAACAGTTGCCGCAGCAAGGCCAAGGGACAACATTCTAAATAATTTTTTTACTGAACCATGAATGGTCAAAATAATAGCCAACAATGATGAAATATCAAACAATGTTCATTAATCTGTAAATAAATTTCTGAGCACTACCACTGTGTATGCATTTTTATTCCATAGTGAAAGTAAACACCTAAACATTCACATTTTACCTGAAACTTGTCACACAGATAATGTATGTAGCTATGTGTGACAAACATCATTGACCCCATCTGGTACAAATGACTTAGTGTACATACCATTTGCCTGTAGCAGATAGTCCGCCTTTGCCAGCCACATTTACCATGGTGGGGTCACATAAATGGTGTGTAATAATTGTGTGTGTGTGTGTGTGTGTCTCTCTCCTGATGCTAGCCATGTGTACGGCATTATACTTATGGGCGATTGTAGAGGCCACTCATAGTATGATGACTTTCAAGTGTTCTACATAGTATGTGCATGTGAACACACTCCCAAAGCTTCAGTCTACATATGCTACAACAACAACTGTATCCACATGTCAAATCCATTAGGTGATCACATCTCACATAAGCATTTGCTACATACTAAACTTTGCCACTCCAACTGCGTTGCATGTGAACACTCACTCCTATGCACATGCAACACCACCTTGATGCAGAGTGTAGTCATGGTGTGATTTACGTAGCCTTACTATCAATTATAAGTAGAAGGTCACACCAAGGCACGCATGTTGATCTACCATAGCACAATCACCATGAGTGTGGATCATGTTTGACACCAAATATGACATTGTCACTTTCCTGTGGGGTATGTCCCATTGATATGGAATGCAAATACTCTAACAATCTAATGGCACCAGCCATACATCCCCTTCCATGTGGGTGCAGCCAATTGCCGCACACTCCCAAAGTTCAACACAGCCTGATGCCTCCAATGTGGGACACGGCACTGTTTGGCAGTAGGCTGAGTGGTCGTAGATGTGGGTGCACTGACCCCATGGCAGTGGTAGTCTCTTGTATCCGTGGGGGAAGCTGATACCATGTCAGTAGGTGCTATTGATAACTTAGCACACAGAGAAGCACCTCTGGTAAGGTGTGCCATTGTGCTACCACAGTGTTTGGTCGCTATGCATAGTATGATCCCTGAACATGATGAATAGGATGAACCCACACATATGTTCACTCAATAATACACATATGAAACACATGCAAAGGGTGTAAACAGGGTGTAAAAAGGTAAACTCCACTAATCACTCACAACACTACATTTGCTGTTGATTTTTACATGAATTGCACATCCCAAAACACCAAAAACAATAATTTAGACCTCTGCGTCAAAATAAAATGACGCTACACTATTCAATGTGAATTTTTTCAGCCGCTGCGTCAGTGAAAAAATGACGCTTCCCACCGATGCGCAATATAAACAGCTTTTACTATTGTGAAATTGACGCATTGAGCGCTAGCGTAAAAAAAGGAAGCATCGGCTGAAAACGTGCCGCATCTGCCCAGGAAGTGAAGTCATGGATTAAGGGAAGTGATATAATAGATCCTGCATGCTGCAAACCAGAAACTGTTAAGTTACTTTCACAATAAGTTACAGGTATACTGTCTGTGCTTGAGAGCGGTGGTGTGCTTGTGCTGGGGAGTGGTGTTGGTGTTTTTGGAGCTGGTGCTCTGTTGTCCCTGTTGTGTCCCTTAAGTAAATTTTGTGTGTATTTGTAGTATATTGTGGTTTATTGTCCTGTATGCCGTCGGGTATTTTTCTTTTGCGGTATAATTGTTATAGGGGTAGTACAGTGTTTTAGGGATATTTTTGGGGGGTTTGTGTTTGATAATTGTGGTTGAGATCATGCTGAGGCATACTTGTTGTCGCTCCATGAATGAGCAAGAGTTTGGGGCATTCCTGTGCTCTTAACACTCTGAGCAACAGTAAATGCAGTTCCACCCTACACTCCCACCAACTACCAAATTGCAGATCTTAGGAAGACTAATCAACAGAAGATTTTGTGCAGAAGAACAGGCCAGGGGCTTTCCAAAATGGAACTCCCAGGCCTCCATAATTCTGGTTCACTTGTACACACTATGTATGCACCACACAGGCCACTCACACACATTAACACATGCTGGGGTGGTAGCGCTAGGATCCAGGTTAACACGTAGCAGAGGCAGCTTTGCAAGAGTGGGCAACAAGGCCTCCTCTCTTGTGAGCCAGATAAAAAGGTCTTGTCACAACTACTGTTTTAAAAATCGCGGTACGCTGCCACCACTGAGCTACATGCTAAACCCTGATAGGGATGGTCGACAAATGAGGGTGCGCTTTGCGCATCTCTCCAGGTCTAGAAACTTACTCATATCAAAGGACAGACCTAGGTATTTATATATATTTATATATATATATTTATATATTTATATATATATATATATATATATGACGAATCTTCGCGAATGTTCAAAACTAATGGGGCGCTCCGGTCAGCTTCTGTCTTGAAAGTTTCGGGGTGATTCGTCAAGCAGGGGCCGAGAAAAAAGGGGGGGTCCCAGAACACATTTTCTCCATGTTAATTTCCATAGGAAACTTTAGACACGGCTACAGCCCGAACTCCTGAACGGAATTACACCAAATTTGGCAAAAAGGTAGCTTTTGGTCCAGAAAGCACTCTTCATTAAATGGTGTAAATCCATTAGTATCTGGGGACCGCGGTGGATCCGCGAACCCTCCCGAGCTCAAGCTTGACTCTAATTGGCTGCCAACACTTCAAACCATGAAGTGTTGCCAGCCATCTTGTGACTCGGTTGAACCGAGTCACAAGACAAAAGGAGAAAAACATTAAAAAAAGGGGCCAGGGTAGAAACACCCTGACCCCCTAGGCCTGCTCAGGGGGTCCCACAAGGACTCCGAGGGCCAAACAAATTCGGCGGTATATGCATAGGGTGCGGAAATCCTGCTGAAAAACAAAAACAAAAACGAAGCGCGGTCTTCCGCGCTTCGTTTAACCTGTTCCGTGCTTATGACGGAACCACGCCGTCATGAGCCACGGGCGCCGTGTGCTCATGACGGCGTGGTTCCGTCATGCGGCTGCCGCTCCTCCCACGCGGCATTAATTCCCCGCCTGTGCGGGCGAATTAATGAGGGGACGTGACGGAACCACGCCGTCATGAGCACACGCCGCCCGTGGCTCATGACGGCGTGGTTCCGTCACAAGCATGGCGGCGCCGCGCTCACCCCCCACACCCCCAGCGCCGCGGCGGAATTACCGCCGCAGCCAAGGGGTTAATTAAGCCCCCGGGTGAGCCAGGTCCCGGGGGCAATGCTTAATTATTGTGCTGGGGCCTGCAGAGGCCCCCGCAGCCCCGGGGACCGCCACCTCCCTGGGGCTTTGTTAATAATAACCGCGGGGCACGCGGCCCCCCACAGCCCCAGGGACCGCCACCTCCAGGGCTTTTTTTAAATATAAATGCATTGGGGGGCTCTTACCCGCCCCACGCTGGGCCGGGGACCGCCTCCTCCCCGGGGCTTTAATAGTTAAATGAGGGTGGGGCCTAGTGCCCCCCCGCAACCCCGGGGACCGCCACCTCCCCGGGGCTTTTTTAAAATTAATATGGTGTGGGGGGGCTATTGCCCCCACCACACTGCCCTGGGGACCACCACCTCCCCAAGGCATTGATTTATTAAAATACTGGGGTCTGTAGCGGACCACCACCTCCCCGGGGCTTTAAGTGTGATGGAGGGGGGCCATGCGGCCCCCCTCGAGGAGCCCTCTATGGCCCTGACCACCACCCCCATGGCTGGCTCCAGCAATATCCAGAGGTGCCTACCACCGGGACATTTCAGTTTGCTATGGCAGGGCGGGAGCACTGCTCCGGCCCTGCCATAGCAAACATCTGCTTTGCTTCATTGAAGCGAGAACAGAAAAGCTGCTCTTGCTTCCATGAAGCGAAGCAATATTGCTTTTGGGCAAAGGGAGCTGCATGTCAGCAGCTCCCTTTGCCCAAAAGCAATGCCGGCTCCCGCAGGAGGTGGGGAGCCCCAATGCCCCTGCGGTCCCCACTAAGAGGCCAAGCCCAGGGGGATGGGGTCCCCGGGGCCCAAAATGGCCCAGGTAGGGGGGCCGTGCAGGCCCCCCTACCCATTGTTTTTTTTAAAGTATTGGCCATGTCCCCGGGGATAGGTCCCCGGGGCTATATAGGCATCAGGAGGAGGGCTGCGTGGCCCCCCTCCAAAATGTTTTTTTAAAGTAGAGGCCAGGCACCGGGGATGGGGTCCCTGGGGCCGAAAATGGCCCTGGTAGGGGGGCCGCTGTGGCCCCCCTATTCTTTCTAAAGAAAGAAAAAAAAAGAATTGGGCAAGCTCCGGGCAATGGGTTCCCCGGGACCCAAAAGGGCCCGGGAGGGGGGGTCCAAGCGGCCCCCTCTCCTTTTTAATTTTTTTTTTTTTAAATGGCCAGGCCCCGGGCCAATACCAGGCAATGTAAGTAGGAGGGATTATTATAATTTTTTTTTGTGATAGGAGTCGCGACCCCATCGCGGCTCTCAGCGTGGCCCCCCGTGTAACGTCACGGTGGATTCGCGGCTCCACCTTAAATAAATAATTTAATAGTATATAATTCAAAAGGTATTTTTGCATTTATGTAGTTTTTTTTTTAGAGCTAGTGAGATTGAAGTTAATAATCACATCACATTTGACAGAGTTAGACATAATATAAAAAAAATGAAAATTAAAAGTTACATTTGAAAAGTGTATTGTGTTGTAGTACATTGAATTTGTGCTGTTTCTTTTTTGGAGTTGTGACCGGTTCGCGAATCCAGAAAATATTAAAAAAGAGTATGTATGTTAAAAAATAAATAAGATTCACTGTTGGCTCTAATAAGAGCCGTTGTTTTTATTATGACTTTGTTTGAGCTACATGTAAGTGCGGATGCACAGCTTGAGGTTTTTGAGAAAACTGTTTCCTTCATCTGTGAAATGAACTCCATCACTTCTGTAGATGTCATGCATATCAAAACGTAGATTGTTGTTATAGATGGAGCCCATCCTAGGATCTCTGAGGTAAGCAGAAACAGCTTTATTGACATTCTTCCTAGCTTTCTCAATCTGTGGACCGAATTGATTTGACCACTTCCATTTTTGTCTTTGGCATATATTAGAATACACAAAGACAGTTTGAGGCAAAAGCAACATCAATTGTGCAAAGGTATCCTTTATTAGCATTTCCAGCCCAACCCCAGTCAATGTGCCTTGGTCATTGACACCACAGTGCACAATCATGAGGTCAGGGGGTTGGAGATGCAAAAAGGTTTTAACCAAAGATATCAATTGGTGCCACTTTAGTCCTCTCTGTGCAAACCATTTAATATCCACATTTTGCAAACCTAGGTCTTTGTCAATACCTCTGTGTTCAGCATACCTTTTGCACCAGAAAACATAGCTGTGCCCTACAATCCATACTGTAAGCATCTTGAAGGGATGTCTGGAATGAATGTAAAGATGTCTGTAGCTCAGGTAGTCAGTTGGTAGAATGAGAAGTATCTAAAATGGTGGAGAAGATGCTGTTTTTGAAAAAGCTGATAAGTGATTGGCTGTTCATTAACATTGTGCACTCAAAAATAGGATGCATGTTATTTTGCTAAAGAAGCATGTTTCTGATTGGTTATTGGGAGAGCAGAAACCATCAACCGGGGACTATCAGTCCCGGCAGCCTTTGCAACCCGAGTGCCACCAACAACGTTCTGCCTGCACCCGGAGGCCCTCAAAAGGGCTCAGAGGCTCCCGCGGCGCGGGAGAGCAGAAACCATCAACCGGGGACTACCAGTCCCGGCATCCTTTGCGGCCCGAGTGCCGCCAACAACGTTCTGCCTGCGCCCGCAGGCGCTCAAAAGGGCTCAGAGACTCCTGCAGCGCGGGAGAGCAGAAACCATCAACCGGGGACTGGGGGACTACCAGTCCTGGCATCCTTTGTGGCCCGAGTGCCACCAACGGCGTTCTGCCTACGCCCGGAGGCGCTCAAAAGGGCTTAGAGACTCCCGCAGCGTGGGACGCGCACAGGTGTGCCCGGGCCGCACCTGGGCCAAGGGCGGGTCCGTCTGTGCCAGTCAGCTCCTGGCAGAGGCTGGGCTGGGCTAGGCCACCCCTCTTTCGTCCATCCTACAGCAACCATCATGGGTAAGTGCAAACAACCTTGCAGTTCTGATCTGGGCAAATCCAAAGCTAAATTTCCCCAGAGTTCTGCCTCTATCATATCGTACCTAACTACAGCAGTGGGAGCATTAACACAGGAAATCCAAAATGCAGAGGAACAGTTGGGACTGAGGGCTGAACATGTAGTGTTAAGTGTACCACCAGCTGACCCTCCTTCGATCGTAACGCCATGTGAGGCTCCCGGTACTCCCATGAAGCAGGTTGTCTTGGCACAGGGTTCGCAGGATCCTCTACGTGGGTCCCAGACAGTGGAGGGAGGAAATCTGGGCGTGGCTGCTTTACCTCCACCGCATTTGATTGTGGCTTCAGTAAAAAAGAAAGGGAAGAAGAGAGGCACAAAACCTGGCACAGTGCCGGCTGCACCCCCTCTGTGCCACGATCGGGAAAGGAGCTTAGACCCTGAACACTTATTTCTCTCAGCTGTGAGACAAATCGTGGATGACCTAATTCAATCGCACCTGGAACCACTATTCTTTACACTTATTGAGGATATTTCCAAACTCTTTAAAACAATGGTAGATGGGTTGGTGGGTAAAATGGTGCAAATAGAGAGTCAATTGTCGGACATGAACATTAGGGGTGCGATTACTAACATGTCTGATGTACTTTCTCTGCTAAATATGGCCTCTAGCAGTAAGGGGGGGAGATACCGATGCCGGAAGGTCAGAGAGCACCCCACAGATCGGTGTAGGTATCCAAGGAAAAGTTAAGCCTAGTGACATTTTAGGTGTTAGTGTGGCAGATAAGAATAGCAAGTACATGGGTGAACTTATCCCCCCAGATAACCAACTCTATGGTAGAAAGGGCAAGATAACCACAAACAGGAGTGTAAATGGGATTGCAAATAGTTGTAGGTTACATCTGCCCCCTGAGGCCACCCCCTGGTAGCAGTATTAATAGGAGTACCCCCGCTCAAAGACAAAATTACTGAATCAACCGAGGAGCTCATGCGTAAAACTAAATTCTGGTGTAAACTACTTTCAGGTAATGGGGCCCTAGCGTCCTCCCACATCATCATGGCTAGACTCTAGATGGCCAAAACAAGAAGAGGGCGATTGTATTATCATCAATTTTGACCAGATCGGCATAGCAGGGAAGCTGTTCCAGGGAGGTCCAAACCAGGGCCCAGGGGACATCACTCCTGCGGCCTTCCCCGCGGCTGGCTCTGGGCCCTCCTGCGCCGGCCTCCCGGCCCGTCGTGGCCCTGTGCGGTTTTTTTGGAGATGCCCCATCACATCCTCCCACTGCCCCGCGTGGCTGGACCGGCCTTAGACTCTGAGGGCCCCACCACCACTACGGATCCTCTGCACTACTTACTTCCCCCACTGCCACTTCACCGTGGGCCGCCATGGGAAAGACGGACAGCAGACAGCCAAAGATTACCTTCTCGGGGCGCGGTGTGGGCAAGGGTGGTGAGCCCCCCCCCGATGCTGGTTAGCAATCCACTCAGACCGACACCCCTGGCGAACGGGATGACGGTCTTAGAACCATCCTTCTAGAAGTGCAGTCCAGTCTAAAATCCATTGACATCAAAATAGATCACTTAACATCCTACCTCGACCAGGTTAAGCAGAGGGTGGATTCTCACGACGCACGCATCGTTCAGTTCGAGGCGAGGGTTTCGGATGCCGAGGACGCCGGAGCCTCCGAGGCGCAGAAGCTTCTCAAAATGGATAGGATCCTCGAACTTATTCGCGCCAAGAACGAGGACTTAGAGGCGCGCTCCCGGAGAAACAACATTCGGGTCGTTAGCCTGCTGGAATCCACCGTGACTGAGAAAATGGAGGATTATCTCGAAACTCTTCTCTGTGATCTCTTCGGCCCAGTCCTGTCCACCCATTTCATCATCGAACGGGCACACAGGTCACTTAGCCCTCGACCCCCCCCCCCGGGGCTCCTGCGAGGCACATCATCGCCCACCTGCTGAAGTATCGGGATTCCATTCTGCGCAGGGCCCAGGAGTTGGGTGAGATCAATCATCAGGGCAACACGTTGTCCTTCTACCCCGATTTCACGCTGTCCTTCCAGGCGGCCCGCAGAGACTTTCATCTTGCCAAACGTATCCTGCAGCAGCTCCACATCACGTATGCGATGCTCTACCCCTGCAAACTCCGCATTGACTTTGGGGAGAAGCCCAAATTCTTCACTGACCCTAAGGCTGCTCTCGCCTTTGCGAAGCAACTGCAGAAATCCCCACCATGTAGCCGCTGCACCAATTCCGAAGATTGCCGCACAAGCGATAATGACTGATCCTTATATGCTTAGCCCTGCCTCACTGCTATGCATTTTTCATGTTGTTCTTCCCATTCGCTATGTTTGATGCAATGTTCCATGCATTCTTTTATCACACATTTGATCCTGTAATTTTGTATGCTATGGTGGCTAGCCATGTGCGGACACTTGTTGCCCTTGGGATTCGTGGGTCCCTGGGACAGTTTAAATACCCTGCTACTCTTGCTTGCAACCGAGAACATTCCTGTGATTGCAAGCTTTACCCTTCAACCGCCTCCCACTGAACTATACCATGCTTGGCCACCCTGCCTATATGGCAAGGGGTAAATGGCTGTGCCCAAGCACCCTGTCAGGATGATTCCCAGTCCTGTATTCAGTTCTCCAAGTTTGGGATCCCAGGGAGGGGGAGGTTCGGATTCTCAACCTAATTGGGGGGTTGGAGTGGGTGGAGGGTGGGATGGGGTTTTCTTCTTAGGGTTCTGTAATTGGCACCTCCTGCTCGAGGCTTGCTTTTTTGTTTCTGTTGTTCAGATTTCGGCATGTCATCATCTGTATGCATTCCATGATGTATTGTATCTTACTGCTTCAGCATTTAACGCTCTCTTCCTGGATCACCGCCTCACAGTTGCGACATGACTGACACTATCTTCTGGACTTGGAACATCTGGGGTCTGAACAACCACCGTAAAGCATGTCTTATGCATGCACAGCTCATTAGACACCAGGTAGACGTTTGTTTCCCCCAGGAGACACACCTCCTCCCTGCTACCTCATCTAGGCTGCAATTCCGTCACTGGGGAGAGTCCTATACCGCCTTTTACTCCAATTACTCACATGGTGTCTCCATCCTTTTCAGGATGGGTCTTCCTTGGCATGGCACCCACTCCTTCATTGATAGGGAGGGTCACTATGTGATCTTTGCTGGCTTACTTTACAACCAACTGCTGATACTAGCGGCGCTCTATGGCCCCAACACTGATGACCCCGACTTTTTCATGCACGTTTGGCAACTCATATCCTCTCTGGGACCTCACTCCTTGATATGGGGGGGGCGACTTTAACATAGCACCCTCGCAGACACTGGATCGCTCGGGTGACCGCATTCAGCACCCACAGGCCACTGCCCTCCTCCACTCAATCATGGATGACAACTCCCTACTGGATGCCTGGCGGCACGCATGCCCTAACGAGTGGGAGGGAACTTGCGTTACTGGTTCACGTGGATCCTGGTCCGCCTCGACTTTTGGATAACCACCTGCGACATTGCCTCCTGGACCACCTCCGTGGACCACATGGCCCGCATCTTGTCTGACCATGCCCCGTACGCCTGTTTGCGGCTCCCACTCACGCTCCGTCGCATGTTCGCAAGGCGCCTGCCACCCAATGCCCTTCGTGATGCTGCCTTCTGCGAGGACATTCGCGGGGCCATCATTGCCTATTTTGAGCGCAACGTGGGCTCTGTCGAGTCGCCCTCGACCCTCTGGGAGGCCTTCAAGGTCTTGGTCCGGGGAGAATGTATTGCCAAACAATCTGGGGTGTTGAAATCCATCAGAGGCACCCTCGAACACCTGGAAAAAGATATCAAATCTCTAGACCTTAAACAATCTCAAGACCCCAGCCCTGCTACACTTGCCTCTGTCAGAGCAAAGCTTACTGAATTCCATGAGGAGGCTGATAGAGAGATCACATTTCTTGGTAGAGAAACCCGCGCTCGCTGCTATGGCGAGGGTGATCGCCCTGGTAAGACCCTTGCAAATCTCCTCCGGCAGCCACATGCCTCTTCTTACATCATGGCTCTATGCGACAGGGCCGCGGGGAGGACCACCTCTCCCACTGACATTATTGCTAGAATTTCAGCCTTCTATTCCCAACTATACACTGCTGGGACATCTCCCGCCAGAGAAATTATAGATGAATACTTTGACTCTATTGAACTGTTGTGGCTTGGCAACAGGCATTGAGAATACCTGGATGAGCCATTTACTCATGAGGAAATCTCTAAAGTTATTGCAGGACTCCTGGGTGACAAAGCCCCCGGTTCAGATGGGCTCACCCCTGCATTTTATAAAGAATACGCGCCCCTCCTAGTTCTCCAACTGGCTGAAATGTATATTAAATCTCTCAAACTAGGTATATTCTCTCCATCTCTCCATGAGGCCATGCTCACTCTTCTCCTGAAGCCGGACAAACCCCCTGAGAGTTGCGACTCATACCGCCCTTTATCACTAATTAACACTGATAACAAAATTTACACTAAATTGCTGGCCAACCTTCTCCTCCCACTCATGCCAATAATCGCTCGCCCCGACTAGTCTGGATTTTTTCTGGGCCGTGCTACATCGCACAATCTGCATACCATCTTCTCAGTCATTCACCAGATCAACCCCTCTCTACCTGCCGTGGCCGCCCTTTTAGACGCCACTAAGGCTTTTGACACTTTAGAAAGGCCTTTCCTTTTTTATCTTCTTCCTCGACTGGGCTTCAGTCCGAGCTTTGTGTGCAAGATCCAGCTATTGGACACACTCCCAACAGCGCGCATCAGGGTCAACTGACCCCATAATCATCTTGAGGGGCACCAGGCAGGGTTGCCCTCTGTCCCCCATGTTATTCGCCATTGCTATGGAGCCTCTAGTGGCACGGCTGCGTCAGCATCACACCCATCGGGGTATAGGTTTTTTGTCAGCTCGGGCCCTGGTCACTTCTATGTACGCGGATGACGTCACGATATATATCCGCGAACCTCGGGAGAATCTCTCACCCATGACTAGGGAGGTTGTCCGCTTCGGCTGCCTTTCCGGAGTTCAGGTCAACTGGAGCAAATCCGTTCTTTTCCCCCTCACCGATGCCACTAAGCCATTCACTGCATATTACCCATTTATCTGGGCGACCGGTCCCACCAAGTACCTGGGCATCTGGTTGAGCAGAGATGTGGATGAATTATGGAGGTCCAATTTTGGCAGGACAATGGACTGGCTTGAAAGCAAGACGCGCAAGTGGCAAAAACGCACGCTCCCACTTGCCGGGCGCATCGCCATTGCCAAAATGGTTGTGCTCACTAAATTCTGTATCTCTTTTTAAACGTTCCCATCCCTCTCATGTCACAATTCTTCCAAAAACTATGCTCTAACATTATCACGTTGATTTGGGCTGGACGCCAGCCCAGAATCGCTTACGATATTCTTACACTTCCCTTGGTTAGGGGCGGTATGGGGACCCCAATTTCAAACTCTATGCGCTGTGTGCCCAGGCCAGCTTTCTCCAGTTCTGGCTCCATCCAATACCTTTCCAGCCTCATGTGGCGGTCGAGGCGGACTTGGCCTCTCCGTGGCCACTGTTGACAGTTTTATTTTTGCCGCACAAAATCACCCGAGTCGAGATCGACACGGTGGAGTGTATGTGCTGGGCCTGGGATGGGCTGCGCAGATTCACTGGCGCCGAGGCGATTTCCATGCCATCCATGCAACTTGCCAGCCACCCGGCATTCCCCCCACTGCAGACAGCAGTTATGGCTCGTTGCGCAGCCGATTTGGGCATTCGCACCATTGCTGACATTTACCCTAACAACAATTTTTTCACACTTCCTGACAACGCAGCTCCACTTGCACGTTACTCTATTACCAGATCAGGGCAACGTGTAGAAGTGATAACCCCGCTTTTCCGCTTGCCCCCCAGCCTAACGCCGCGTTCGAATATGCCCACTCTTCCAACTCTCCGCGGAAAATAGTCATGAGACTATATGCTCTAACACTGGCGGCTTCCCCCATAAACACAGAGCGTGCCCGCAACGCGTGGAGTGCAGACCTGGAGAGAGACCTCTCCCCCGAGCAATGCCAATACTGTTGCAACCAAATTAAGTGCCTCTCCCCAACTACCGCCTGCGGCTCATTCATTTTAAATATATACACAGGCTCTACCGCACCCCTACATCACTACACAGGATGGGCCTGGCGGATAGTGACAGTTTCGCGCAGTGCGTGGCCCCCGGCACGGACTTTGCACACCTGGCCTGGTTGTGTCCCAGGGTCTCCTCATTCTGGCTGGAGGTGTGCACTGCAATTAGCGATATCACACTTGAGCGCATTGTCCCTGAACCCCTACTGTGCACATTTCAGACGCTAACCGTAAACTGACCGCGATGCTCCTGGTGCTTGTCAAGCGCCGGGTGGCCATTCACTGGGGTCGCAAACCGGCACCCCAAGTTAGACGCTGGTTGGATGACGCTGCTCACTATCAAACACTCCTGGGTGAATTCTGGGACTTGATGCCAGCGGCTAGCAGACCTCCCGACATATGGGGCCCTCTCATCTCCTATCTACACTGTTTGGCCACCCCGGACGAACCTACCACAGATTCCCCTATTACTGACGCCCAGATTGCCAGCAACGACCCTGTAGACTCAAGCCTTAATTCCTGACAGACCACCAGTGCCCCTCCCAAACGCAACATTCACAGGCACCAGGTCGATGTGCAGCACCATGATACATTTTAAACAACAATCACTTTGAAATGTTGATTCCATCTAAGTGCAAATCATTATTATGCTATTTAATGGAGTGTTAACTTGTAACATGCCACAGTTTTTCAATAAAGGTTTTGAAAGAAAAAAATAAAAAGTATTGCCATTTCCTGCCCTATTCATAGGAAAGGCGAGGGAGATAAATCACACCCAAGGGTTCTTAGTTGGAATATAGCGGGCCTGAGAAACAAAAGAAATGATCCCAGGTTGTCGTGTAGTTCCTATAGTACCCATGCAGGACCTGCACGTTTGGATAACATAAACTGTGGGCTTGGTGGCAGACTGATTCTGAGCACCCCCACCGAGAAATGTTAGCCTGTTTGCATTAGCTAGCTCACAGTGCCACTAGTGTCTCCTCTTATCAGGATAGTACAGTTCTATCATCTTGCAATAAGCATGAATAAATACATGAATATAAGATGCATTGATAAAAGAGAGTGCGTACTCCTACGATGCCTATCTAGATGTACCTAAGTGTACCTAGAATGTGAGTAGGTGTGAAGCCAAGAATCCCTCTAGGATTTAGTCGAACCCCATTACCTGAAGTGTGAATGTAGGAGCCCTTCTTGGTCTCGAGTTGAACACCCCGCAAGGGATGTTCAGACCACTGTCAGCTGGACCGTCTGCATGCAGGAGCCTCAGCGTCTCTGGTCAGTGTGTCGGCCTGGAAGTCTCGGTGCCCTCTAACTACTGATAGCAAGAGGTGCTGTATTTATACAGAAAAGTATGTAGAGTCCCTTTGTCCCTTGTTCTTGTGTTAGCCATTGTTGAGTATGAGGATGATGTATGAGATGAACCTTGTGCATAGATATTAGGAAGGTGGTGTATAGCGCCTGCCTGGTTTCCAAGTAGCCTCATGAATATTTTATTCATGCAGTGTCAGTCTAAAGATAAAGTCATAGAACATTATTGTTCGGGATAAACCTTCCTTCTGCACCCAGGCCTAGAACTAGGTAAAAGGTTCAGTCCATAAAAGGCGTTCAATCCTTAAAAGGCTCATTAGTGTGTAATGTAGGGGAGGTGATGTAGGTGAAAGGGTATGATGTTACCCGGGCCTATATTAGGGTACCTATATGGAACATAACACCCACTCCTCTTCCGAACAGTCAACAATAATAAAAATGCTAGTGGACTATTCTCTTTACTAGATAGTAGTGCATAGAACATTTTTCAATGAGCTTTGTTAAAATCCTGTTTTAAAATCATTTTAAAAACAGTTTAAAAAGGTAAAATTTAAAATTCTTGCTACAAAAATTAGTTGTTTGGAATTGTCACTTAAGCCACAGTGTAGAAAAAAAAACCTTTTTAGGGTTTCACTGATGCACCTGGTCCTTAAACCAACAAAGAAGAGATTGGCACGGAAGCTGGAATATCAAAATAACAAGTTTATTAACCTCACATGAGGGTGACTGCGTCAATACAGTACCCTCAGATCACTGTAGGAGGCGTTCCATGGAGTACAGACACCCTGGGTCTTTTATGCCCAGTTTATAACTGTTAGCATGTAGACTCAAAAAGAGGCGGTACAAGTATACACATGAATAGCTATTACACATATAAGGACTAACAGAAAATACTTAGTCAACAAAGTAGGAGGAGTAACAGAGTTGCTGATATCAGTTAAAATATCCTGACAGTTACTCTAAGAGCAGGTGCATTCTACCAGCTAGGCCTTTCTGAGCATGTGCAGTACTCTGGCTCAATACTGAAGGAGTTAATTATAGTTCCTGACTCAAGTGAAATACAAGAGCAAGCAACAGTGAAGAGGGAGAAAGCACATGGCGAGCACATGGCTAACTAAAATGGCTGCCAAAAACAAAATGGGTTCAGCTGATGCTAACAGCCATTTCAGCTAGTTTCCACAGATGGCCGTTTTAGAATTAGCTGAAGACATCCGCTATGAATTAATAGAAGCATGGAAGTTATCCTGCACATTTATCCTCATAATCCATTAATATCCTGATCCATTGCTAGGTGGGCATTTACATTTTTAACATTGTTTAACTGATGAGATACAAGTAGAAATACATGGAGAACAGAGTATTGGGTCATAATGAACACACAGCAGGAGAAAATAATGGCTATTATTACAAACAGAACTATCAATTTTTCCAACCCCAAGCAGAGAGCAAATCCCAAAACCATCCAGTCCAATTCTAAGTTTCAGGGCTCCGATGTATTTCAGTGACCATCTATTTCAGCTTCAGAATAGCCAACAGCATATATCTAATATAATATCTGAATAAAAAAACATTTTTTAATAGACCTTTCCAGTGTTCTTTTTATGAGGGCTAGAGTACCAATTGATATGCTCAGGAGGAGGGCAGAGTAGTATTTATCAACTGTTCAAAAAAACGTTTCTCTTGCAGAATATACATTCCTAATGCAAATATTAAAGCAACTAGACATATTGTCACAAAAATAATCTTCGTGTTGGGGGACCAGGAGGACCAAACCGGGCCATGGGAATTAGGACGAGGAGCCACAAAGGGCTGCTCCTTCTCAAAAATGGGACGACCAAAGGGATACATTGCTAAAAAAGTACTTGAAGAATAGAAGCCGCTGTACAACCAGCCAGAGGGGAGTCTTCTCCCTGTGTCCGTCTGAGCCTCACAGGCAGGCTCCTATCGTTCATCAAAAGTTCTTTTCCAACGGTGGAGCTGCACAACTTGCAACTGAAGAAAACAATCACGGCCCAGTTTTTAAGGGAAAAGTTTCTTCTTTCAGGATAGGGCAATCACCCTCCGGGGCAAATGCCCTCAGCGATCCTGTCCAGTGTCTCAGGCAGTGCACCAGTATTCTTCGCTTTAATCTAACAGGCACCAAAGGCACAGCACCTGTACCCTGAACTCAAGTCCTTCCCTAACTCCTGTGTTGCTCCGCTGGCACACTGCTCTTTTGTCGGGGCCAGATTGTACCTAGTGTGTCCAGGCACCTCCTTATCAACAAACAAAGGTGCAGACTTGCATTCACTTGGGGACCAGGACTTAAAGGCCTGATGCTGGAATATCTGAGGCAACCCTTGTTTCAAAGGGGGTCACCTCAAGCAAAAGCCTCCTTGCCGTCCTTGTCGGTCTGTGACTCTCTCAGCTAAACATCAAAAACTGGATCCACGCAAAGAATTCTCCATCCTGATTTGTGACCCCGTCTTTCATCCAAGACAGTAGCAGGGGTACACACTTCACGTCCCAGTGCTTCCGGCCTTCTACCTTCACTGAGGTCCTAGTTGCCAGCAATGCCTGTGCTGGTTCCCTTTACCTCGACTCCAAGCTGGATCAGCGCTAACTCCCCAGGCTGAATCTGATGTCCGGGCCCCTCTGGCAATGGTTGTAGGGCAGCAAATATCTATTGATGGACAGAACAAAAAATCTTTAGACAAGGCATACAAATAATCTATCAACAGAGAGGATACTCTATTTCAAAATACTTCTCTAGTCTTGGGGCGCCCCATACATTAGCAAGGCACCCAAGAACCACTTCATCTATCTGAGAGTAAGAAAAAAAACCCTGGACCTATTAGCGAGTACAAAAGGAACTTTTTGGTGAACTGACAAGAGTAAAATGTTACACTATTTGAAGCAGCCAAGGAAGTCTATGTTTATTTACTAAATTCTGAGGGAAAAAGAAAAACAATACGGACATACTCTAAATCCTTACATTTGTGTATTCCTATATTATTCATCTAAAGAACCTCAAGAAAGGGAATTTTAGAACAAGCATTCTTTTGTGCTTCTTGTCTTAACAAGCTTGTGTTTCATAAGTTATAACCTTTCACTACTTGTACAGGACTGCAGACACTTCTAAAATGATTTTTCTTACGTAAAAACACCTACATTTTATGCTTAGGACCATGCTCTCATGTTATAGGCGCGGCGGGAAAATCTAAAACTGCTAATTTAACAGGGATCCTTATTACATAAATAACTATAGCATGAGAATAATATAAACAATAATGGTGTTATCTCCTGAGAATTTTAGAACAAAAACTACCCACATATAGTTCCCCTTTAAAGGTCAAATAAGGGAACATCAATCTAGACTACTCATCCTTTCATAATTTCATCAGACAAGATGGGCAGTAACATGGCGTATTTTTTATTCATTTTATTAATGCTAACAATAATTTTAAAACAGTATTACTGAATAGCCAATTAAACGTCTCATGGCCGTTCCTAGACAGCTTAGACAGGCTCAAGAGAGAGTGAGAAAGAGAGAGAGAGAGAGAGAGAGAGAGCATAAATCAAGAAAAATGACAATGTGTTACTTAATTTTAGGTACCCTTAATTTGCCCAGGAGCTAATCTCCCTAATCTCCTCCCCCATTCGACAGTAGGTAACCTGCAACAGGTGACCTTCTGTCGACAATAGTTACGCCCATTTTTGGCAGCTGAGCACAAACAAACTTGTAGGAGGTAAATAGCACATTGAGCTAGCTAGAAAACATTAATAACCAACTACCAATTCCTTTAGCAATTGTACTAGTGTAACATGAGGGCGCATGAATGCAAACTGAATTTCATTGCCTCCTTATTGTAGCCCTTGCACAGTAATCTTTAAACTAAAAGCATTATTTCTATATACATGGCAGAGCTATGCTCTACACAGGGCCCACATACGTTACTGCCTTTCCTTTGCTTCTTATGACTGCGCAAAACCTGCCTGGTCTTTTGCCAAAAATAATAAGCAAAGCTTCTCTTTCTCTGCGGTGTCATCCCTTCCTTCGGAATCTTTTCCAAGATCAAAGTGCCAAAGCAAACCTATTAGAAAAACCCCTCCTATGTGGGCATTTTGCTGGTCTGCTAAATACAGAACTCGACCTCTGCCCCTTAAACCTGCTGTCCCATTTCTGTGCAAGGCTATTTCCATGCGGTTTTCCAATTCAAAGTAACTCTGAAGAATCACAGCTGAAAAGCAGTCCTGTTCCGTGCCTATGAGCTAATAATTTTAAAGGTAAGATGCACTTTTTGCTGTCTTATTTTAATCTTATTTTTATTCATGTGCAGTGTGTGATGTGCTTTTTAGCAGTTTAGAGGCCAGCTGCTTGTTCTGCAGTTGCATGTGTGCAGTGCTGAAACCTGAGATCAGTTTGAAAACCGCCCTGGGTGCCAGGACTGCTTTTAAAAAGTAAATTGTGCCCAAACTCGACTTTGGTGGTAGGGGCACTTAAAAATGAATAACCTACAATGTTTTGGCATATTAGGGACCCCCAGGGTCTCCCCTAGATATCCCAGGGGTGGGGGGTCAGAAATGTATAAGGTACACCCTTATAAAATAAGTTTTTATATGCCTGGGTAAAGTGAAATTTCACATTTCACTCCCCACATTGTGGTAAAGTGCTGCTCAAATTCAACTTTGATGCTAGGAGCTTATATATTTGTCACAGTAGGATTATTAGACATTATAAAGATCATGAAAAAGAAAAAACGATTTTAGTACAATTATTGTTAATAATTGTTTTTTTTATGCAGCCCTTTTCTTTTTTAATAATGATCGCTAACTCTTTTAATGTTTCCACATATGAAAAGCAAGCCTCATTCCTTTCCTTTTGCCTTTAAATGCATGTATTTATTTAACTAAGCACAGAAGCTGTACTGAAACATAAAATAGTTTGTGTCACTTTTTAAAGGGCAGTAATTATTTACCATCAGAACCACAGATATGCTTATTTAGAAAAGCAACAAGAAAGAAAATCCCTGCTTTTAACCTTTCTATTTTATCCCCAAAAAATGAAGCTGTATTTGTAACTTTTAAAATCAGTAGTCTTTAACGCACGTGCTTGATCTGTAGCTTGTGGCCGGGCATAGCCATGTGTTGTTTACTCAGCTGTGCTTTTACGACCAGCAAGCCTCAATTTCTACGCTTTTTCAGAAGAAAAATCCTTTGCTGTTTTGCATTGTCCTGAAAAAGTTTGATCTCCGTCTGTTTTGACAGACGGCTTCCTCTCAGTCAGACAGCGTTAAACAACTGTTTAAAAGCTCTTTTTCTGGTGCTGGAAATTTGAGCATGGTGCAGTCTATTTAAAACACAGGCATTCCAAGCCAGTACAAATCTATCGTCTTGTAATGTGAAAAAAAGGCGCGTTTATTTCAGCAGCAACCAATTTACTCAGATGATGTGAATGCCTTTTAATATTAATATCTAAGGATAATGCTGTAACATTTTGTATTAAGTCCTAGTTTGAAAGCACACAAATTCGTTTTTTTTGTTTTTTTCTATGAGGCCTATTTTTTCCCTATTGAGTGTTAATTCTAATTTCTCTTTACCATTGTGGCAGAATTCACTCATCTATACTTTGTTACTGTTTTACTTCTAATGGTAGCGTGCAGCTATTTAGCATATATTATATAATTAATTCCTTGAATTTTAAAATGTAGTTCTTTCAATGACATTTGCATAACAGAATGACGACAAAAAAAACCAAATTGAGCTCTTTCCAGACATTTGTAAGAAGGGGGCCACACACTCAGAGCACACAACACTGCTTGCTAAGGCAAGCCATTCTCACACAAAAAACATAGTCACTACTTACTAAAACAAGTACTTTCAAGCATCACCACCGGTGTCAATCCACAACCACATAGACACTAAAAAACCAATTAACCCACAAATCAACACTTAGGACAAAGCAACCTCAGACCTTTTCCAATAATACGCCAAATTACCAGTTGGGCTGGCAGAACACTCAAAAGTGCTCCATATCACCACTTATGAATTTTACTAAGCGCGCAGATCAGGATCCTTTTTTATATATATTTGTTCCATAGTGTACTATACATTATGGAAGAAATACTCATATTTAATGTACATAAACCTATTAGGTATCCCCTCTAGGGGAGTCAGCTGAGTACTTCCTAAATCCATATTGGTACCTCCAAGACAGCAACACTTTCTACGAAGTGTGCTAGGACCAGGCATGCCAAAAAATATTATAGCATATATAATATTATATCCAAATGACACTTAACACAATTTGTGCCGTTCAAGACTTCAAAAATTAGAGAAAAATCTCCTCATTACCTGCCTTCATTTGCTGCAGCAAACAAACAAACAAACCAAAAATCTTGGCCAAGCTAATCCAAACAAAAGTGTTGCTACAGCAACCTTATCAAACCAAAGTCTCCAGCTTCCAACTGCAAAGTTCTGAGTGACCTAACGGTCGTTTTAAAATACTCACGCCAAAAGAAAATCTCAGTCGGGAGCGGCCAACACCTGGAGGGTCAGATCAGGAAAACCGGAAAACACGTTGCTCTGCAAAGACAAAGGGCTTCCTCGTGCAGGGTACCTCCTCAGTAGATTCCTGCCTTCCATCAAGACCACTCCCTTGGATAGCCGCGTCTCCGATGAGGTCCACGTTCGGACGCCAATTTGTAGGAAAAAAAACCTTTTTAGGGGTTCACTGATGCACTTGGTCCTTAAACCAACAAAGAAGAGATTGGCACGGAAGCTGGAATATCAAAATAACAAGTTTATTAACCTCACATGAGGGTGACTGCGTCAATACAGTACCCTCAGGCCACTGTAGGAGGCAGTCCATGGAGTACAGACTCCCTGGGTCTTTTATGCCCAGTTTATAGCTGAGTTAGCATGTAGACTCAAAAAGAGGCGGTACAAGTATACACATGAATAGCTATTACACATATAAGGACTAACAGAAAATACTTAGTCAACAAAGTAGGAGGAGTAACAGAGTTCCTGACATCAGTTAAAATAGCCTGACAGTTACTCTAAGAGAAGGTGCATTCTACCAGCTAGGCCTTTCTGAGCATGTGCAGTACTCTGGCTCAATACTGAAGGAGTTAATTATAGTTCCTGATTCAAGTGAAATACAAGAGCAGGCAACAGTGAAGAGGGAGAAAGCACATGGCGAGCACATGGCTAACTAAAATGGCTGCCAAAAACAAAATGGCTTCAGCTGATGCTAACAGCCATTTCAGCTAGTTTCCACAACAGTCCTAATTGAATTCATTTATATAAGTTGAATGTCCACAAGCGTCGAAAGGCCATGCTTTTCCAGCGTGAAAGTGTCAATTTGTGGGGAGTGTTCCAAATTTACTTAATTTTAGAAAAGTGAAAAATCTGAATTCTTTCCCAGCACGCGATGAGCCAATTACAGATTATATGTCCTGGCTGGGAGACGCAACATCATCGCTGCTTGCTGGTGCAGGGGACGGTCCTTGTAACACCTCGCAGAGCACGTCAATGGAGCACAGATGATATTCAGTCCTGCCAATAGCTGGTGTAGAGGCAGCCGGTGCTGTCGCCGATACCTCGGTGCTAATGGTGGAGCTAAAGCTTACCCCAGTTGTAAAAGGCACCTGCGGATTCTCGAGGAATGCGGCCATCAAGATGGGAATATGCTGGAGACATTGCCGAGCGTGGACCCTCAAGGGTTCCAGCCGGGTATTCAAGTCCGCAGGCGTGTCCGTTGCAAGTGTTAGACCGAGGTCCATCACGCATTCTTCACCGCAAAACAGGAATCGAGGAACAGGTAAGATGCAGTCCATCCAGACTGGTCTAAACGATAGGAACCAAGAGGCGAGTTAGTTCCCTTAGGCGAGGTGTGCCCAGATGTTGTACCATGCGTTCACGGTATTTCCGCTCCAGGAGCGCTTTTGCCATCTCGTTGGTAATGGGGCCATCCATTGCGTAGTAGGTAAATGACAATTAGGACTCCCGCTATTGATAGCAGGATCAGAGGTAGACCTCCGAAAATGCTTCCAAATACGGAGTGTATAAAGTTCGGGATAACTCCGAAGACTGTCTGAAAGGTGCTAAGAAGTCCTGACCCTATGGTCTTAAATAGGTGTACAATACCACTCATATCAGACATATTAAAGATACGACCCACCATTTCTGCTAAATGAATGGGGCAGTTTGTACATATATGCGCCTGTATCTCACTCGAGGTCCTTGCAATTTGAAGATCAAAGGTCTCTCGAGTGGAGGTTAAGGGTACGGTTTGCTGTAAAAGCATGGCTTTCAGTCTGCTCAAAGTATCAATTTGTATAAAGGAAACATTCAACGAAGGCCATAACGGCGTCTCCCTGACTGTACTTGTTGGGGTAAACAATACTTGCACACAGCAAGTAACCCTGGAGTTCACAGTGACCAGATAGGCAATGCCCAGAAGCATACCACAGCAACCTTGATCGTTCAGCATCAAGTAACTCCCATTTGATAGCAGCTTGAATACCGGCTTAATCACGGCAGCTGGGGTCCCTTTCATGTGGCAGGACAAGTTTGCTATCAAACCATTACATGCTCCGTGCAATGTAATGTCCCGGCACATGAGAGAACCGCTCAAAGTGTTCTTGCAGTTAGTACCACTTAGAAACACTTCTCAATCCCCACTCCAGCATCGAAATCTATACGGTAAATCCCAGGATTCCCTAATGTACTCCTTGCCCATTTTTTCATATTTGCCCGCCTGCCTTTGTTCAAGGCAATATTGAAACTGAAAAGTGGTGACCGGTAGAGTTATGTGGCCATGGATCAGCCATTCAGTAGACGGACCTTCCGCGACTGTAAATGGTAGTCGGTCCAGTTTGTCAATAGGCAAAATTGTATATTTAGCTCCCCTTTGTGCCATTTCAACCTGTTTATCTGTTAGATTATATTCAGAAAACCGAGACGTACTGTTTATAAAACACCAAGGCACAAAGCCTGCGCGCAAAGATTGCAGCGTCCAGCTCAATAACATGATAGAACGTAATTGAGATTGCCCATGTTGTAGTATGGCCAAATCTTGTTCTAGGATGTCTATCGCAGAAGATACAATGTTGCCCAAAGAATATATTCTGGAGGACAAAGTTGTTAACCCATTGTCTACCACAGCCAGTGATTTTTCTAAGTTAATACGGTCTATTTCCCGTATTCTCTCTGCGGCCTCTTGTTGTGATATTTTCCACTCTTCATTATAGGCAGCATAAATGCCAGCATATATGAAATGTTTCTGACATTGTTTCCTGGGACCTTGTAAAAAATCCCTAAGATCCATGTCTTGTGAGAGTAAGGTTAAGTGTTGTTTCACTTCTGTTAGTGTTGAGGTCTCTAGCCAATCAAGGCACAACTTCCCAACACTGTAGGATGTCACTACCCCTGGATGTTCTCTTTGTACATAGCGTGGGTCTGGCCTGTGGATACTGTACCCTTCGGAAATACCCAGGAATCGTTTATGACATATGTTTGTCTCTACGGGCCAAACCACCCATTTTTCCCAATTTGGGTCTGATCTATTGTACTTTAAAATGTCATCTACTGTTGCCCCTTCCTGTGAAGTCGAATTTTGCCACCCTCCCATCTGTGATGGTGTTGGAAATCGAGGTGTGTTCAGGTCCTTTACCTTGGCTAATCCAAGACAAGATGTTTGTTGCACAGTTTTGTTTAGAAATATCATCTGCTGTGGAATGAGGCATGCTCTAAATAGTGCTTCTGGTCCCTGGACTTGCCAGTCCCTAGAACCCCAGACTGATTTTAAGTCTATTGTGTCCTTCCATAGGTCAAAACCCTGTTCAGACAGTTGGGCAATAAAGGAAGCAGAGTAAATCTGTTTGGTGTTTGTCAACATAATTTTCAGTGCTGATGTTGGTGTAACCTTATACTAATATGAGGTTGGGTAAGTGGTGTTAAAACCTGAAAAATATGAAAATTTCTGTGCAAATGTCTGCGAACTACCCTTTGGTGGTGTAGGGCAACGTTCCCACTGATGGTACTCAAACATATTTCTAGGCGAAATAGATTTGTGCAGGAAATGATGACCATAATGTTGGTAACAGTACAAAGTGTCATAGTCTGAATTACTTTCTAACATTTCAGTGTTCGGAAATGCAGCAGTTTTTTCTAAATCAGACAACATGTTATTAACAGTTTCAGTGTCCCAATCATCAGAAAATGTACTGGAGGTAATGATATCACTTAATGAAATTTTAAATAAATGAGGAATTTTTAAAAGTTCAGTCGGACCGAATATTTCGAAATCAACCTTGTCCCAAACTATACCATCCGGTATAGGAACCGCTGTGATGTTCACTGATGACAAGTCTCTCTGTTCATGATGAGACGATTGATGTGGTTTTAAAATCAAATTAACTTTTGGGGCTGTAGAGCTCTGTTGAAGATATCGTCCATTAATAAGCATGCTAAAAGTTATCACTAAGCCTAGCCAGAAAAGAAAAATTAGAATCCCAGTAATTACCCAAAGTTCAATCCAAGGCGATACCAGGTAAGTTTTTTTAAGAAAGTTCAGAAAGTCTTTAGCTTGCTGTTTACGTGATTTTTGGGCTGGCGTTGTTTCCGGTTCACTTGGATCTAACGAAAACGTATCAAAGTTCATGAAGTAGCCAGAAGCAGTTCGATCAATCGTAGGAATTGCATCGGGATTTGTTGAAATCGCATTTTGCTCTCGTCGAGGCATGTTGACGTATACGTCTGTATTTGGTCTGATTGCCACTTGAGTGTTGTTCTGAGTTTCATTTTGTAGATGAACTTCGGGTTCAAGGGGAACGAGTTCCATAGCATTGTTGCTTAATCCCTCATTCCGTACAGGAGGCTCTTCAAACGTGATGAGTCTTTCTGTTTGAACTTCTTGGATTGTAGCGAGAGGAGGGCGTCTGCTACTGTGGAGTCCACGAGGCCTACTGTTCAGTATTGGCCACATAGCGTGGTTTGATTAAGTCGATTGAGACAAATCTTTTCTCCTTTTTCCCGGCAAGAGGCGGCAAAAGAACAGTTTGTGTTCCTTGGATTGCTAGGACAGGTACAGGCTTTCTGTATGATGGTCCAAATTCTTTCTTGTCCACTATTTTCTCTCTGACCAGATCCCCGATTTTTGGGATCCAGACAGGTCTTGCCGTGTTTGCCTTGACTTCCTCAGTGGCGGTCTGTTTCTGGACAACGTTGCTTTGTTTTGTCCTGGATTCATTTAGATCCTATAAAACAGCCAAACGATCATCGATATCAAATGGTTTCTCATCCGCCACTGTACCTTCATACTCAAGATCAGCTACCCACATTCTCGTCCCAAATAGGACTTCATATGGAGTGACACCTCCTAGAGAGTTTCTTGGCTGGTTGTTAATTGCTCTTTGTACCCCATAAAGGTGACTGACCCAACTACCGCCCTTGCCTAATACCCTAGCTGTTAAAGATTGCTTTAAGTCCCGGTTTTTCCTCTCCACAACCGAATTTCCCTCAGGATGGTACGGAGAGGAGTACCGCAGTGCAACGCCCATACTTTTCATGGCCTCTTTGTAAGCCCGAGAGCTAAACGCCGGGCCACGGTCAGAATGTAACGTGCCAACTGCGTATGTCCCTATAAAGACTCGAAAATCTTTTATAACAGTTCGAACGTCAGCCGAGCGCTGAGGCCAAACCCAGAGGAATCTAGAGCAGGAATCCACTGCAACCATGATATACTTGTAAGCCCCATCAGATTGTAAGGGGCCGCAGTGGTCCAGATACACAGATGCGAGAGGTTTGTCAGATATAAGTAATGATGTCTGCGCCGGGCGTGTTCTGGTGGAGCCTTTCATCTGCTGGCAGATGTCGCATTTCAAAACATAGTCTTTAGTTTGCTTTGTTAGACCGGGCCACCAATAGCGCTGTTTCAACAATGAGATAGTCGTTGTGACGCCTGTATGTGCAGAGCCCAAACCCTCATGTGCTGCTAGTATTAAACCTTGCCTACGATCCATATTTACGATCCCTTCTCCCCCCACGAGCAGCCCATCTGAGTTCTGGGCCTCCGCTTGCTGGCTGCACCTTGAGGACCCGTATCATCTTCTTCTACTTGCGGCCTCCCCTCCTGCTGTTAGGCTGCTCCATCTGCCTGCGCCCACCGACCATGGGCAGAACTGACCCCAGGCAGCCCAAGATCGCCTTTGACCAGCGCCGCCAGACGCGCCAGGAGGGTGCCAGTGCGGACGGAGGTGACTCACTGGCCACATCCAAAATGGCGCAATCCCGCAAGGATGATCTGAAGGCCATCATGCTTGATGTTAAATCCACAGTCACCACTATAGCGACACAACTGGATCAATTGTCGGCCCGCCTGGACACGGTGAAGGCCCGGGTTGATTCCCACGATGCCCGACTCCTTCATGTTGAGACCAGGGTGTCTGACGCGGAGGACGCCGCCACCCAGGACCGCCAAAAACTGCTACAGATGGACAAGCTACTTGCCGTTATCCGTGACAAAAACGAAGATTTGGAGGCGCGCTCGCGTCGATCTAATCTTCGCATTACTGGAGTGCCCGAGTCCACCAACATCTCTCGCATGGAGGACTATGTGGAACAGCTGGCCCGGGAGCTCTTCGGTGACGTCCTCTCCCCGGTTTTCATTGTTGAGCGTGCTCACCGCTCCCTCGGCCCCCGTCCGGCCCCTGGTTTGCAGGCACGTCCCATCATTGCCAAAATATTGAACTTCAGGGACAGCGACGCCATCCTCCGGGCGGCCAGGGAAAAAGGGGACATCCGCCACCAGGGTAACAACCTCTTGTTTTTCCCCGTTCTACAACATCACAGTTCAGGCGGCTCGCCGCGAGTTTCTACCGGCCAAACGGATCCTACAGAAACATGAGATCCCCTACTCGCTAGCGTACCCGGCTAAACTGCGAGTCAAGCAAGGCACGAAGACTCTCACCTTCCCGGACCCTAGAGAGGCACTGGCGTTTGCTAAAAAACTCGACAAGTCTCACCGTTCCTCACCTGCAAACTCCCAAATTGCTGCTGCTGATAACCTCAGTGACAATGACTGACCTATTCTCTGTCCTTTGTGGTTATACCCCTATGATTATTTGTTCTCCTGGTCTGTAATTCCAATTTAGATCTCTGGTTCAGGTGGCCCTTTGAGGCTGTTTGCCTTCGATGTGTAGTTCTTTTACCCTTTAAAGGTCTCTCCTCCGCCTGTGTACGCATGCAGCTTGGCCACCCTGTCTCTCTGGCAGGGTTGTATGCCGGGCGCCGCCATGCCCCCACGGGATAATTCCCATCATGGTCACGGACTCTCCCTCTCCAAGTTGTGGGTCCCTGGGGTGGGTCTGGGTGGTACCTCAGCCTATTTGGGGGGTTGATGTGGGTGCGGGTTGGGGGTGCTCTTGGGGTTTTTTGGGTGGGCTCCAGGGGATGGGAATTTGGGGTTGGGGGTTCACGGCTTCCCTCTGAAGCCTTGTTGTTTGTTTTTGCACAGTCGATTGCCTATGATTTCTCTGTCATTAGGTTTCCTCTTCAGGTTAGGCTTCTTCCGGTTAAGGGGCCGATTCGGTTTGTATCATTGGTCCATTCCTGGGATTGCCAGATATGTCTGTTTATATTCTGTCGAAATGTTCCCTTGATAAACGAACTGCTATTCTCGCACACCTCCCATTGCACCGCTCATTGGCCATACACGCAGTCTTTGCCCACTATGCCACTGCTCCCGGATATCCCCCCCCGATCACAGCACCATGACTGATACTACACTTTGGACCTGGAACGTCCGTGGGCTGAATGACTTCTGTAAGGCACGCTTGGTACACGCCCATCTCACTCGCCACAAGGTGGACATATGCTTTTTACAAGAGACCCATCTGATGCAGCCCACTGCTACTAGACTCCTCTCCCGGCATTGGGGTGAAATCCACTCCTCCTTCTACTCCATCTATTCCCAGGGGGTGTCCATACTTCTGCGCAGGGGGCTCCCATGGCAGACTTCCCAGGTATTCACCGACCCTGGCGGGCGTTTTGTAATACTTTACGGCACCTTGCGGGCCCAGCCCCTGATACTCGCGGCAATATATGGTCCCAACTGCGACGACCCTGAGTTCTTTCCTCAAGTCTGGCATCGCATATCATCTCTTGGCCCTGCCGTTCTCATCTGGGGGGGCGATTTTAATGTGACTTTGTCCGCCGCTCTGGACCGCTCCGGTTCCCATTTCCCCCATCCACGCGCGGCCTCACTTCTTAATTCCATTCTCCTGGACAACTCCCTGTACGACGCGTGGCGCCATTCTCACCCCGCGGCGTGGGAGGGTACGTCTGTCACGGGTTCACGGGGCTGTTGGTCCCGGCTGGACTTATGGATCACCACCACGGACGCACTGGTCTGGATGACCTCGGTAGACCATATGGCATGCACTCTTTCTGACCACGCTCCCGTCAGCTTATCGCTCCGTTTCCCCCATTCTCCTAGCCGCGCTTTCACATGGCGGCTCCCCCCAAACGCACTTCGCGACTCGGTATTTTGTGCCGAGATACAGACCGCAATAGTGAATTACTTTGAGCTCAATGAGGGATCGGTGGATTTCCTGTCCACGCTCTGGGAAGGCTTCAAGGCGGTTATCCGCGGGCAATGTATTTCTAAACAATCCGGTGTTTTGCGCTCCATCCGTGGTACTCTGGACAAGATTGAAAGGGAGATCAAATTGTTGGACGCCTCCCACGCCCAGCACCCAAATGCTGATTCACTTGCCCAGATACGCGAGAAGCTTACTGAATTCTCCGACGAGGCTAATAGGGAGCTGGCTTTTCTCGGTAGAGAGGCGAGAGCGTGTCGATTCGGCGAGGGCGATCGCCCCGGTAAATCTTTGGCTAATCTTCTTAGTCGGCCTCGCGCAGCATAGTATATTACTGCCCTGCAAGATGGTGGGCCATCCCGCACCACCTCCCCCGAAGAAATTAAAGCGCGCTTCACCGCATTTTATACACAACTCTACACAGCCGGTTCAGTCCCGCCTCGCGATGCACTTGACCAATACTTCGACACTCTCCAACTCCTCTGGCTTGGAAATGCGCATCGGGAATACTTGGATGAACCCTTCTCTAAGGAAGAGATTCAAGCCGCCATAAACAGTATGCCGGGTGACAAGGCCCCTGGCTCTGACGGCCTGCCGGCCTCTTTTTATAAGGCATTCGCCCCTATACTGATCCCACATCTTGCCGCTATGTATAATGAATCCTTTGAATCGGGCCAGTTCCCCCATCGCTGCGTGAAGCACTCTTAACACTACTTCTCAAGCCGGACAAGCCCCCTGAGTTGAGAGATTCCTATCGTCCTCTTTCACTTATAAACACAGACAATAAAATCTTTGCCAAGTTGCTCGCCTCCCGCTTACTCCCACTCATGCCACTCATTGCCCGCCCAGACCAATCCGGTTTCATTCCCGGCCGCGCCACTGCTCATAACCTTCGGACCATCTTCTCCGTCCTGCATCAGATCAATCCGTTGCTTCCGGCAGTGGCTGCTTTACTCGACGCTACCAAGGCTTTTGATACCTTGGAGTGGCCTTTTTTGTTCTATCTCCTTCCCCGATTGGGTTTCAGTCAGGTCTTCATGCGCAAGGTACTACTCTTATACACTCTTCCCACCGCCCGTCTCCGTATCAACGGCCAGATCTCCGAGCCCATTCCTGTCGGGCGTGGCACCCGACAGGGTTGCCCGCTCTCCCCCATGCTCTTTGCCGTCACTATGGAGCCACTTGCAGCTCGCCTCCGTCAGCATCATACTCAGAGAGGCATCGGCTTCGCGGCGCGGGCTTTACTGGTCTCCATGTATGCAGACGACGTCACCCTTTATGTTCGCCACCCTCAGGAGAATCTCAGTCCTCTTGTCCGGGAGGTGATATGCCTTGGTGGCTATTCCGGTATCCAGGTTAACTGGAACAAATCCGTATTATTCCCTCTCACGGATGCCACGACCCCCTTTGAACCTGACTACCCTTTCGTGTGGGCTTCGGAGCCAACTAGGTATCTGGGCATTTGGTTGAGCAGGGACATGGATGAACTCTGGAGAGCCAACTTTGGCCGCGCTGTGGATTGGTTTGAGTCCAAGATCCCCCTTTGGAACAGACTGCCGCTCTCCTTGGCCGGGTGCATAGCGATCGCCAAGATGGTGGTGCTCCCAAAATTCTTATATCTTTTCATCAACATCCCCATCCCTCTCACTGCTCATTTCTTTCGCAAGATCCGCTCGCTGCTCCCTTCCCTGGTTTGGGCGGGACGACAACCTAGGATCGCTTATAACGCTCTGACCCTTACGATGTCCCGTGGCGGGTTGGGAGCCCCGGATTTCAAGCTATATGCTCTCAGCGCTCAGGCCAGTTTCCTTCATTTCTGGCTCCACCCCACTACGTTTCAACCTCATGTGGCAGTGGAGGCTGACCTCGCTACCCCGTGGCCGCTTACAACTGCACTTTTCGCCCCGGCGAAGCTTCTACGCACTGAGATCGATACGGTCGAAACCCTGCGCTGGGCCTGGGATGGCATTCGTAAGATCTCCGGCTCGGATTTGCTCTCAGCAAACACTATGTCCATTGCCCATCACCCCGCTTTCCCCCCACTCCAGTCGTCGGGGATGGTTAAACATGCTGCTCGCCTCGGCCTCTCCACAATTACGGATCTGTACCCTGGGGACACCTTTTTTTCGCTTGCCCCTGACGCTGGCCCCATGGACACTCTGTTATTCTACCAGCTCCGGGTGGTCTGCAGAAAGCTTCATTCCACTTTCCCCAACCTCCCCCCTCGCTGACCTCTCTCGATACGCTTTATGATTCTCCCTCTCCAAAGAAATTGGTTACTAAAATTTACGCTCTCACTTTGGCGGCCTCGTCCATCTCCACCGACCGGGCGCGCACTGCATGTGGCAAGGACCTGGGAATCGAGATCTCGCAGGCGGATTGGCTGTACTGTTGCACTCAGATCAAACGCCTCTCCCCCAACTACCGCTTGCGTCTGATACACTTTAAATACATACATAGGCTATACCGCACTCCCGCCCAACTCCATAGACTAGGCATTGTGGCAAGTGATAGATGCTTGCGCTGCTCCGCGCCTGCAGCTGATTTTGCTCATCTTGCCTGGTTATGCCCCCGAGTCTCGGCATATTCGCAGGAGGTCTGTGCAATTATTTCCGAAATCACTTCTTCACCACTCCAGCCTGACCCCGTGATCTGCCTCTTGGGCTTCGTTAAGTTTTGCCCGGATGCTTCCCGTCGTTTGACTGCCATGCTGTTGGTTCTGGCGCGGCGCAGGGTCTCCATGTGTTGGGGCCGTAGGCCCGCACCCAAGGTGCCTCTCTGGCTAGAAGACGCATCCCGCTGCCAAACCCTCCTGTCTGAGTTCTGGGATCTCCTGCCAGCCAAATCCCGTCCACTGGATATATGGGGCCCACTCGTTACCTACCTCTCAAGTCGTGACCCTCAGCAATCTGCGACCTCTCCCGCGCTCCCCGCCGGCTCCCGACCGCGGCCGCCGCCGGTGTTGGTCCATAAGTTGTCCCCTTTCTGTCCACGGCCCTCCCATTCTCCCTGCCTTCCCCCTCTATGTTTGGTGCTCCCCCCGGATCATTCGCTCCTGCCCCCTCACAATGGTTTATGAAAACCCTTCATGGCATTGTCTCTAATATCACACTAATGTGTAACTATCTCGGCTGTGCTGCAATGTATTGGTGTGCCTAATCTTTTGCATTTGTGGAACTATATAATTGTACTGTGCATTCTAGTTAAATAAAGGTTTTTGAAAATAATTTTTTTTTTTTTTTAAAGTGAGTGGAATTTCTGTGTCCTCGCAAGGACCATATTCCTGTGGTGCATCTCCTTCTGTATAGCAGTGAAATGTCTGTGTTCTTGCATCTGCTGCTGGGAATGTAACCCACGAATAAAATATCTCTGTTTTGTTTGATTTGTGTGCCTCAATCACGAAAGCTACTAAGCCACCCCTAGATGTTAAACCTTAGTCCATTAGTTTCAGGGTGATAGTGCATCTGAATTTTTGTGCAATCTGTATTGCATTTGTATCTTCTTCCTCGTCTGAGAGGTGTATATTTACTACTGGGTTATTTTCGCCCCCAGTCATTTTTGTAAAAGGAGAAGTTTTGTTCAAGGAAACTAAGATAAGGTGTTATGCACAATTTTAGGAACAAAATGTCCTTCAAGCTTGATTAACCAACAGCCAATAAATAGGATTTCTCACCTTCTCAGCTGTGGCGTAGTTTTGTGCCCACCCACTCCAGACGTCTCTGGTGTTTTGTGAGTAGGGGTCTCTGAGAATAGCACGACTGAACTACTCAGATTCTACTGTAAAATAAGAGCCCAACCATCGTTGGTGGCGCCATGTCATGTAGTTCCTATAGTACCCATGCGGGACCTGCACGTTTGGATAACATAAACTGTGGGCTTGGTGGCAGACTGATTCTGAGCACCCCCACCGAGAAATGTTAGCCTGTTTGCATTAGCTAGCTCACAGTGCCACTAGTGTCTCCTCTTATCGGGGAGAGATTAGTTTCTGGCAACCTCAGAATATGACAACCCTGATCCCTCAAGATCGTGGAAACAGTGTACTACTTTCCGCCCAGTCACTCCTGCTCATTTAGTTTATCTCAGAGGTACACAGAATAAACAGTCTGGGCGTTTCAATAAGGATTTATTGAACAGTTGTTATTCTTGGGTAAAGTATATGAGCTGAAACAACCATTAGACAGTAGCAGAGATATATGATTAGCAGTACTATGAATATAAAAGGATAGTACAGTTCTATCATCTTGCAATAAGCATGAATAAATACATGAATATAAAATGCATTGATAAAAGAGTGCGTACTCCTACGATGCCTATCTAGATGTACCTAAGTGTACCTAGAATGTGAGTAGGTGTGAAGCCAAGTATCCCTCTAGGATTTAGTCGAACCCCATTACCTGAAGTGTGAATGTAGGAGCCCTTCTTGGTCTCGAGTTGGACACCCCGCAAGGGATGTTCAGACCACTGTCAGCTGGAGCGTCTGCATGCAGGAGCCTCAGCGTCTCTGGTCAGTGTGTCGGCCTGGAAGTCTTGGTGCCCTCTAACTACTGATAGCAAGAGGTGCTGTATTTATACAGAAAAGTATATAGAGTCCCTTTGTCCCTTGTTCTTGTGTTAGCCATTGTTGAGTATGAGGATGACGTATGAGATGAACCTTGTGCGTAGATATTAGGAAGGTGGTGTATAGCCCCTGCCTGGTTTCCAAGTAGCCTCATGAATATTTTATTCATGCAGTGTCAGTCTAAAGATGAAGTCATAGAACATTATTGTTCGGGATAAACCCTCCTTCTGCACCCAAGCCTAGAACTAGGTAAAAGGTTCAGTCCATAAAAGGCGGTCAATCCTTAAAAGGCTCGTTAGTGTGTAATGTAGGGGAGGTGATGTAGGTGAAAGGGTATGATGTTACCCGGGCCTATATTAGGGTACCTATATGGAACATAACAAGGTGGTCTGATAACCTGAGGGAGTATGATGTGGTGGGCCTACAAGAAACTTGGGATAGGGATAACAACTTTATGGGTATAAGAGCTACTGGGAACACACACGGCCCGCCCCAGCAGGTAGAGCTAAGGGGGGATTGCTAACTCTTATTTCCCTTAAACTGCTAGGAACACATTGTATGGTGGACTCCGTCTAGCAATATAAATAACGCCTGCCCATGCGCTGAAATTACTAATTGTTAATTTTTATAACTCCTCTGAAAGTAGTTTCATGAATGAACATTTATGTAACTTAAAAACGTGTTTTTAGTGGTTTATAGGGAGAAGCAAACCACTTTTTATTCGATAATAATCTTGGGCGATTTTAACATACATTTATGCACAATGAATTGTCACGTCACAGATTTTTTGGGTCCTGAAAACTGTTTTAGCTTGCATTTTGAGCACACGCAGCAAGGGAGGTTCCTTGAGGACCTACTGGCTGAATTTCACCTCGTACAACAGTGTATAGACCCAGTAGACCCCAGGATCCCCACTTTTAAGGGGAGAGGCCTGAACTCTATAATTGACTACATCTTTATTTCCCCAGGCCTGCTAACTCATGTGGTTTCCTATAATGCGCTGTGGTCACACTTTACTGATCACAATCCTATCCACCTTATATTGGGTGGTGACATGGGATTAGCTGGTAAACCAGGGGAAACCTCCACTGGTAAATGTCTAAAGCTTACAGACCAGGGTCGTAGGTTGAAATGGACCAAGGTAGTCCCGGGCCTTTTTCTCCAAGAACTATGGGATACCGTTAATGAGGATATCGGGGTTTGTCTGGACTATACCAAGATGGGGGTAGAAACTCTCTCAGCCTTTGAAAGGATCTGTGAGCAGGAGGCTAGAGGTCTAATACACCCAATAAGAATCCGTAAGGAAATAGGCGAGAGGTGGTTCGATTGCAAATGCACCGAAGCCCACCAAAAGCTTTTTTTTGCCTTAAAACAAGTACCACAAGATAAACCCCAAATAGCGGCACTTAGAAAGACATATAAGCGTGTCCTAGAAATCCACAAAACCTAAATCAAACAAGAAGCCTGGAATGATTTACTTTCGGGGGATGTTCTCAAGAACAGTGCCAGGTTTTGGGAGATTGTAAATAAACCTTTTTTTACTGGAATTAGCAACTCCCCGTTGGAATGTAATATAACTGAGGATCAATGGTTTACTCATTTTAAACACACATATGATGACGAGGAAGATGTAGGAACCCCTAGTCCCCCCTCACCAAGTACGGGTACATACAGTCTGGTTTTTAACGAAGAGGAAGTAGGTTTGGCAATCACGCAGATGTCTAGCAATAAGGCCCCTGGTTCGGATGGCATTCCGGCTGACCTATATAAAATGAATGAGACGCTCTGGACAAAAATTTTAACAAATGTTTTTAATGTGGCAAGTCAGCATGGTTTCCCGAAGTCTTGGTCCCAATCTACTGTTATACCGGTATTTAAAAAGGGCCAGAGAGGTGTTCCGCGATGTTACAGGCCCATATCCCCGATTGATTCCGCTGTGAAGGTATTAGGGAGAGTAAATCTCAGCAAACTAACAGAATGGCTGGAAGAAAGTGGCGTACTGTCAAATCTGCAGTATGGTTTTAGGAAGGGAAGGCGCACAATCAATCAGTGCTTAAACCTGCAGTTGTTAGTTGGGAAATACATAGCAGCCAAGTCTGGGACATTACATCTGGCCTTTATGGACCTGTCCTCGGCATTCGATTGAGTCAATAGATCAAAATTATGGGTTTTATTAATTGACATGGGAATGGACCGCTATATAGTTAATTTTTTGGCGGACCTGCATAGGGACCTCTCTGCGAGGGTGAGATTTGACCAGAGGGGTAACTGCACTGAGCACTTTCATATTGGAAGAGGCATAAGACAGGGCTTCATTTTAGCTCCCCTTCTTTTTACTTTATACATAAATAACCTTGACATCTCCCTGTGCACAGCCAGCCAAGATATCCCTCGAGCGGGGGTTCAGTCAATCCCCGCTCTTTTATACGCAGAAGATGCAGTTCTACTAGCCCACACAGCAGTGGGGCTCCAGAGACTCCTGAATTCTTTTGCGGAATTCATGAGATCCCTGGATTTAAGTGTTAATATTTCTAAATCGCATACTATGGTCATGGGCCAGAGACCCAAAAAGCTTAAAACATTCCGTTGCGAAGGAACCGTATCAACAAGGGTGACCTCATTTACATACTTAGGGGTACTGTTTGATGAGAGGTGCTCTTGGGTACCGCAAAAGAAAGCAAAAAAAGCATGCCATGGTAAGATCAACAGTAGCTCTCCTTGGTTTTGCTCAGAGACTCGGGGCTAAGCCAATTGAAGCAATGCTCAATATTTATAGATCTAAATGTATTGCCATCTCTAAGTATGGGTCTGAAATCTGGGGCTACAAGACGGTAGAGGAATTACAAATAGTCGAAAACAAGTTTTTTAGGAACATACTCTCGATTCCGCAATCCACTCCCTCATATATTATTCACCAAGAATTAGGCATTGGCTTTGTTTCTGACCTGATAGGACTGGCACCACTCGTAAGCTGGATAACGATCTGGATTAATCCAGAACTGATAATGGATCGAGAGATCGCCCAAGATTGTCTATCCTTGGATAGAGCCAGTTGCATCCTGTGGCTACAGTATGTAAAGACCGTAACAAAGAAGTTAGGGCGCCCCGATCTCTGAGTCTCCAGAAAATATCAGGAAAGAGGATCTATTGTGGGTTAAAAAATATTTTTTAAACATGATGTACATTGAGAGAGAGGCAAATAAGATAATGAAACCCATGGTACGAGCCTATCTTTTGCGGAAAACATCCCCATCGATAGAACCATATTTGAAAGTTGTAACAAAGCCATATTACTGCTTTCTTTTAACCCCTTTGCTGCTAGGCCTCCCCCCCCCCGTGCGAAGCCTTTTTTTTGGCTATTTGGGGTAGTTCGCGCTTAGGCCCCTGTAACGTTTTGACCACATAAGGTATCCACGCCAAATTTGCGTCCTTTTCTTCCAACATCATGGGGATTCTAAAGGTACCCAGAGTTTGTGGATTCCCCTGGAGGGGTCCCAGAAATTAGCCAAAATAGAGCTAAATGTTGTTGTTTTTTTTGAAAAATGGAAAAAAAAGTGCTGCAAATGAAAACATCTGGTTTTTTCCCTGCAAATGGTATCAACAAAGGGTTTGTGGGGCTGAAATTACCATTTTCCCAGGGGTCATTTGTGTAGATCCTTCAAGATTTCTTTATAGAAACTAACAGTTACAAATAGGAGAAATTGAAAATGAGTTGGAAAAAACAGCCATTTGTGCCAACGTTTTCACCTCTAACTTCTTCTAATTATGACAGATATTTGAAAGCAATATACCGTTACATCCGCTGGACCTTTCTGGTTGTGAGGATATATAGGACTTGTAGGTTCACCAAGAACTCGACGAACCCAGAGCCAATAACTGAGCAGCGTCTTGCAATGATTTTTTATTATGTACCGGGTATATAGCAATTAATTTGGGAAAATATATACAGTGAAAAATCGGGATGAAAGACACCTATGTATTTTTGAAATTGGAACAAAATATAGAGTTTAGAAACAGTAGCTATTTGCACATGTCCGAAATTGTGAGTACCCATACTAGCATGAGAATTATTGGACATTTTTCAAAGTGACACACTCTTCCTTTTTACAGTGAAAACTGACCCTTATTTTTGCAAAGTGCCTAGCTGTAGATTTTGAACCCTAGCTCTGCCGGCACCTAGGGAAACCTAGCAAACCTATACATTTTTGAAAACTAGACACCCAGGGGAAACCAGGATGGGGGTGACTTGTCTGGCTCTCACTAGGTTCTGTTAAGCAGAATCCCTTGCAAACCTCAAACTTTGTCAAAAAAACATATTTTCCTCACATTTCTGTGGTGGAAAGTTCTGGAATCTGCGTGGATCCACAAAATTCCACCCACCCTGCATGTCCCAAAGTCTTCCGAGAACAATGGTACCTCACTTGTGTGGGTAGGCCTAGTGCCTGCGGCAGGAAACGGCCCAAAACGCAACATGGACATACCACATTTTCACAGTGAAAACTGACCCTATTTTTGCAAAGTGCCTAGCTGTAGATTTTGAACCCTAGCTCTGCCGGCACCTAGGAAAACCTAGCAAACCTATACAGTTTTGAAAACAAGACACCCAGGGGAATCCAGGATGGGGTGACTTGTCTGGCTCTCACCAGGTTCTGTTACCCAGAATCCCTTGCAAACCTCAAACTTTGTCAAAAAACACATTTTCCTCACATTTCTGTGGTGGAAAGTTTTGGAATCTGCGTGGATCCACAAAATTCTACCCACCCCGCATTCCCCAAAAACATCTGGGAAATAATGGTTCCTCCCTTGTGTGGGTAGGCCTAGTACCCGCGACAGGAAACGGCCCAAAACACAATGTGGACACACCACATTTTCACTGTGAAAACTGATCCTTTTTTTTTGCAAAGTGCCTAGCTATAGATTTTGGACCCTAGCTCTGCCGGGACCTAGGGAAACCTAGAAAACCTATATATTTATGAAAACTAGACATCCAGGGGAAACCAGGATGGGGTGACTTGTCTGGCTCTCACTAGGTTCTGTTACCCAGAATCCCTTGCAAACCTCAAACTTTGTCAAAAAAACATATTTTCCTCACATTTCTGTGGTGGAAAGTTCTGGAATCTGCGTGGATCAACAAAATTCTACCTACCTTGCATTTCCCAAAGTCTTCCAGGAAAAATGGTACCTCACTTGTGTGGGTAGGACTAGTGCCCGCAACAGGAAACGGCCCAAAACGCAATGTGGACACACCACATTTTCACTGTGAAAACTGACCCATTTTTTGGGGGAAAGTGCCTAGGTGTAGATTTTGAACCCTAGCTCTGCCGGTACCTAAGGAAACCTAGCAAACCTATACATTTTTGAAAACAAGACAACCAGGGGAATCCAGGATGGGGTGACTTGTCTGGCTCTCACCAGGTTCTGTACCCAGAATCCCTTGCAAACCTCAAATTTTATTTAAAAAAACACATTTTCCTCACATTTCTGTGGTGGAAAGTTCTGGAATCTGAGTGGATCCACAAATTTCCACCCACCCCTCATTCCCCAAAGTCTTCCGAGAAAAATGGTACCTCACTTGTGTGGATAGGCCTAGTGCCTGTGACAGGAAACGGCCTAAAACGCAACGTGGACACACCACATCTTCACAGTGAAAACTGACCCTTTTTTTTGCAAAGTGCCTAGCTGTAGATTTTGAACCCTAGCTCTGCCGGCACCTAGGGAAACCTAGCAAACCTATACATTTTTGAAAACTAGACACCCAGGGGATTCCAGGATGGGGTGACTTGTCTGGCTCTCAACAGGTTCTGTTACCCAGAATCCGTTGCAAACCTCAAACTTTGTAAAAAAAAAAAACACATTTTCCTCACATTTCTGTGGTGAAAAGTTCTGGAATGTGCGTGGATCCACAAATTTCCTACCACCCTGCGTTCCCCCAGGTCTCCCAATAAAAATGGAACCTCACTCGCGTGGGTGGGTCGAGTACCCGCGACAGGCAAGGGCCCAAAGCGTATTGAGGCGACATCAAAATTACCTATCACAAAACAACCTGGTTTTGCAAGGGGGTCACCTGGATTTTTGGCCCCGGGCTCGGCGGCCATCTTGAGAAACTACCAAACCCACACATTTCTGAAAACTATATGCCCGGGGGAGTCCAGCGAGGTATGGCTTGCGTGGATCCCCCAACGTTTTCCTACGCGGAATCCCCTGCAAACCCTAAATTTAGCTGAAAAAAACACATTTTCCACATATTATTGTGTGGAATCACCGTGCCGGCACAAATGTCCTACCCCACAGCGTTCCCCTCAGTCTCCCGAGTAAAATGATACCTCACTTGTGTGGGTATCCAATGCAGAATTGGATAAAAACGTAATTATAATAAATGTAGCGCTTAGAATTCTCTCTGCTATACCCTTAATCCCTATGTTTTTGGCTCTTCCCAGCC
Organism: Calotriton arnoldi; assembly: GCA_963921515.1. Lineage (NCBI taxonomy): Eukaryota > Metazoa > Chordata > Amphibia > Caudata > Salamandridae > Calotriton > Calotriton arnoldi. The sequence goes on from CAWUFW010000960.1 coordinate 2,673,164, forward strand.
ACAGGCCTTTGCCCCACCCACACAAGTGAGGTATCATTTTACTCAGGAGATTGAGGGGAACATTGTGAGGTAGGACATTTGTGCCGGTACGGTGATTCCACGCAAAAATATATGGAAAATTTGTTTTTTTCAGCTAAATTTGAGTTTTGCAGGGGATTCCCGGTAGGAAAACGTTGGGGGATCCACGCAAGCCATACCTCGCTGGACTCCCCCGGGTGTCTAGTTTTCAGAAATGTGTGGGTTTGGTATTTTCCCAAGATGGCCACCAAACCCGGTGCCAAAAACCCAGCTGACCCCCCCTTGCAAAACTAGGTTGTTTTGTGATAGGTAATTTTGTTGTCTCCTAAATACGTTTTGGGCCCTTGCCTGTCGCGGGTACTAGACCCACCCACGCGAGTGAGGTACCATTTTTATCGGGAGACCTGGGGAAACGCTGGGTGGTAGGAAATTTGTGTCAGCCTGTTAATTCCACAACTTTCCCACACAGAAATTTACGAAAAATTAGATTTTTTCAGCAAAAGTTGAGGTTTGCAGGGGATTCTGGGTAGGGAAACATTGGGGGATCCTCGCAAGCCATACCTCTCTGGAATCCCCCAGGTCTCTAGTTTTCAGAAATGTATGGGTTCGGTAGGTTTCCCTAGATGGCCGCCAAGCTCGGGACCAAAAACTCATGTGACCCCCCCTTGCAAAAGGAGATCGTTTTATGATAGGTAATTTTCAAGTCTCCACAATACGTTTTAGGCCCTTGCCTGTCGCGGGTACTTCACCCACCCACACGAGTGAGGTACAATTTTTAGCGGGAGACCTGGGGGAATGCTGGGTGGTATGAAATTTGTGTCAGCCCGGTGATCCTACAACTTTCCCACACAGAAATTTGAGAAAAATTTGTTTTTTTTCATCAAAATTTGAGGTTTGCAGGGGATTCTGGTAGGGAAAAATTGGGGGATACACGCAAGCCATACCTCCCTGGACTCCCCCAGGTCTCTAGTTTTCAGAAATGTGAGGGTTTGGTAGGTTTCCCTAGAAGGCCGCCAAGCCCGGGACCAAAAACTCATGTGATCCTCCTTGCAAAACTAGGTCGTGTTCGGATACATAGGGGGCTTCTGCGTTTTTGGTCCGGGGGTCGGCAGCCATCTTGAGAAACCTACCAAACCCACACATTTCTGAAAACTAGACACCCGGGGGAGTCCAGCGAGGTATGGCTTGCGTGGACCCCCCAACGTTTTCTTACTCAGTGTCCCCTGCAAACCTCAAATTTAGCTGAAAAAATCACTTTTTCTCAAATTTCTGTATTTTAAAAGTTCTGGAATCTCCATGGATCCACAAATTTCCTACCGCCCAGAGTTCCCCCAGGTCTCCCGATAAAAATGGTACTTCACTCGCGTGGGTGGGTCAAGTACCCACAACAGGCAAGGGCCCAAAACGTATTGAAGAGATATCAAAATTACCTATCACAAAACAACCTGGTTTTGCAAGGGGGTCACCTGGGTTTTTGGCCCCGGGCTCGGCGGGAATCTTGGGAAGCCTACCAAACCCACATATTTCTTAAAACTAGACACCCGGGGGAGTCCAGTGAGGTATGGCTTGCGTGGTCCCCCCCAAAGTTTTCCTACCCAGAATCCCCTGCAAACCTCAAATTTAGCTGAAAAAATCACATCTTTCGCAAATTTCTGTGTGGGAAAGTTCTGGAATCTGCATGGATCCACAAATTTCCTACCACCCAGCGTTCCCCCAGGTCTCCCGATAAAAATGGTACCTCACTCGCGTGGGTGGGTCAAGTACCCGCGACAGGCAAGGGCCCAAAACATATTGAGGAGACATCAAAATTACCCATCACAAAACAACCTGGTTTTGCAAGGGGGGGTCACCTGGGTTTTTGGCCCGGGGTTTGGCAGCCATCTTAGGAAACTACCAAACCCACACATTTCTGAAAACTAGACACCCGGGGGAGTCCAGCGAGCTACAGCTTGCGTGGATCCCCCAACGTTTTCCTACTCAGATCCCCTGCAAACCTCAAATTTAGCTGAAAAAACTACATTTTCCACATATTTTTGCATGGAATCACCGTGCCGGCACAAATGTCCTACCCCACAGTGTTCCCCTCAGTCTCCCGAGTAAAATGATACGTCACTTGTGTGGGTGGGACAAGGGCCTGTGACTGGGAAGAGCCAAAAACATAGGGATTAAGGGTATAGCACCGAGAATTCTAAGCGCTACATTTTTTTAAAATTATGTTTTTAGCCAATTCTGCATTAGACACCCACACAAGTAATGACCCCCCTTGTAAAACCATGTTGTTTTATGATAGGTAATTTTGATGTCTCCGCAATATGTTTTGGGCCCTTGCCTGTCGCGGGTACTTGACCCACGCACGTGACTGATGTACCATTTTTATCGGGAGACCTAGGGGAACGCTGGGTGGTAGGAAATTTGTGGATCCACGCAGATTCCAGAACTTTCCATCACAGAAATGAGAGGAAAATGTGTTTTTTTTTTTTACAAAGTTTAAGGTTTGCAAGAGATTCTGGGTAACAGAACCTGGTGAGAGCCAGCCAAGTCACCCCATCCTGGATCCCCTGGGTGTCTAGTTTTAAAGAATGTATAGGTTTGCTAGGTTTTCCTAGGTGCCGGCAGAGCTAGGGTTCAATATCTACAGCTAGGCACTTTGCAAAAAAAGGGTCAGTTTTCACTGTGAAAATGTGGTGTGTCCACGTTGCGTTTTGGAGCTGTTTCCTGTCGCGGCACTAGGCCTACCCACACAAGTGAGGTACCTTTTTTATCGGAAGACTTTGGGGAATGCGGGGTGGGTGGAATTTTGTGGATCCACGCAGATTCCAGAACTTTCCACCACAGAAATGTGAGGAAAATGTGACAAAGTTTGAGGTTTGCAAGGGATTCTGGGTAACAGAACCTGGTGAAAGCCAGACAAGTCACCCCATCCTGGATTCCCCCGGGTGTCTAGTTTTCAAAAATGTATAGGTTTGCTTGGTTTCCCTAGGTGCCGGCAGAGCTAGGGTTCCAAATCTACAGCTGGGCAGTTTGCAAAAAAAGGGTCAGTTTTCACTGTAAAAATGTGGTGTCCACTTTGCGTTTTGGGCCGTTTCCTGTTGCGGGCACCAGGCCTACCCACACAAGTGAGGTACCATTTTTCTCGGAATACTTTGGGGAATGCGGGGTGGGAGGAATTTTGTGGATCCACGCAGGTTCCAAAACTTTCCATCACAGAAATGTGAGGAAAATTTGTTTTTTTTTTTTACAAACTTTGAGGTTTGCAAGGGATTCTGGGTAACAGAACATGGTGAGAGCCAGACAAGTCACCCCATCCTGGATTCACCTGGGTGTTTAGTTTTCAAAAATGTATAGGTTTGCTAGGTTTCCCTAGGTGCCGGCAGAGCTAGGGTTCAAAATCTACAGCTAGGCACTTTGCAAAAAAAGGGTCAGTTTTCACTGTAAAAATGTGGTGTGTCCACGTTGCGTTTTGGGCCGTTTCCTGTCGCGGCCACTAGGCCTACCCACACAAGTGAGGTACCATTTTTCTCGGAAGACTTTGGGGAATGCGGGGTGGGTGGAAATTTCCACCACAGAAATGTGAGGAAAATTTGTTTTTTTAACTAAGTTTGAGGTTTGCAAGGGATTCTGGGTAACAGAACCTGGTGAGAGGCACACACATCACCCCATCCTGGATTCCCCTTGGTGTTTAGTTTTGAAAAATGTACAGGTTTGCTAGGTTTCCCTATGTGCCGGCTGTGCTAGGGCCCAAAATCCACAGGTAGGCACATTGCTAAAAACAAGCCCGTGCCTAGTGGTCTTTCTGTCGCCCTGGGGGTGGGGAGGGGGGTTTGCCCCGATATGCCCCCAAGGGAGGCAGAAAGACTGGCTATTTGTTTGGGGGGTGGGGGCATTGGTATGCCCATTCTGGGCAGCCCCCACGCATAAAAAAAGCCAGCATAATCTCTGGCGCCTAGTGGGCTCTCTGACGCCCCCTGGGGTGGGCAGATCAGGGGATACTGCCCCCATCTATCTCCTAGGGGAGCAGAAAGACTATGGCATTTTTGGGGGGTGGAAGGGGCATGGACATGCCCATTCTGGGCAGCCCATACCCTTGAATTTAAAAAATATATATTCCCTGATGCCTATTGGGCTTTCTGTCCCCTCCAGGAGGCAGATAAGGGGCTTTTGCCCCCACCCCTACATATATATATAAAAAAAATCCCTGGAGCTTTGTGGGCTTTCTGCCCCCCCGGGGGCAGATCAGGAGCTACTGCCCCATCTGCCTCCTGGGGGGGCAGAAAGACTGTGGCATTTTTTTAGGGGGGTGGGGGGATTGGCATGCCAATTCTGTGAAGCCCCTACCCCTACGTATATATAAAATAAAATAATCTGTGGGGCCAAGTGGGGTTTCTGCCCCCCCAGGGGGCAGATCAGGGGCTATTGCCCCCATCTGCCTCCTGGGGGGGCAGAAAGTCTTATGCCTTCTTTGGGGGGTAGGGTGGGGGCATTGGCATGCCCATTCTGGGTATCCCCCAGCCCTAGCACATAAAAAAAAATCCCTGGCGCCTAGGGTGCTTTTCCCCGGGGAGGCAGATTGGGGGCTTTTGCCCCCATATGCCCCCTAGGGGGGCAGAAAGGCTGTCTGGCAAAATGTTATGGGGGGAGCAAAGGTTCTTGCCCAAGGGGCCGCTCCCCCCTTCCTGGTGGCTTGTTTGGGGATCCCTGCTTGGGATCACCCTCCTAGGGCGATCCCCAAGCAGGGATCCACTAGTGAAGGGTACCATTGGAAAGAGGCGATTCTCCCCTTTCCAACGATACCTCTCCCATGTTTTTCGGTGCTCGGAGGGCTGAGATAGCCCCACAAGCACCGAAATTGTGAAACTGAAACTAAGTTTCAGTTTCGTTTTCATTGTAATGACGACAGCGCGCCATGCGCACGATCGTCATTACAATGAAAACCCTAACCATGCTTTGGGAGGTTGGGGCAGCCTCCCAAAGCAAAAAAAAAAAGGGAAATCCCTCTGCTGTTTACAGCAGAGGGATTTTTTTAAGGTGTGTTCATGACGGAATGTTTCCGTCATGAGCACACTTGTATGCTCATGACGGAACCATTCCGTCATGAGCATGGAAGGGGTTAACCAGATTCAGATTTAATCTTTTGCACTGTATATTGGCCGAACCGCAGGGTAGGAGAAAGGTGAAAGATTTAGGCCCTTGTACATGTGATAACTTCTCCACCCAAGACACCTTGCACTTTATCATATTTTGTGACCACTTTCATGAAATCCGCAGAAAGTTTTTAGTGCCTATTTTGAAGGGAATCAGTTTTATTCAGGTGCGGTATTTAGTGTACCTACAGATGCTGAATAACACATGGGAGATTTTTTATATTGCCAGTTTTTTTGTTGCTGCTGTTAGGGAAAGGAAAATAAAGCCCATCATGCCAAGTAAAGCTGCAGCTCTTTTATAATCATGATGAATTGTGTTTTAAATGAAAGCCGTTTTAACTGAAGAGTACTTTTCTATGAAATATGTGAAGAAGTGGCTTTTATGTTTGAGTGTCCCTTGTGCCCTAGAGTAATCTCAAAGACATTTTGCATAGACTTCTTATTGATCAAATCTAAAGGCTGAAGTCCGTCTTTAATGAATTTTATGAAGTTGGAGATAAAATGTTTTATGGTGCCTAAGATTATCTTAATATGACTTTTGTATATGTCTTTATGTTGTTGTATATGATGTTTGTTGTGCACTTTTATGGTTTTTATTAACCGAATAAAGTGGATTTGACTGACTGACTGATTGATTATAAAAAAATGTTTGAAAGGTACAGTAGATAGGATAAAGTAATATTTTGCAAAAGTTAACCACACCTGCTATTTGCATTAGTAAGCTAGTGTGCTGAACTTGAAAATATGGTGAACCTGCGACCTTCTGGTACAGTTGAATGTTGCAGAAAGTGTTACAATGGAAACTAGTACTAAGCAGAATGGGAGAAGGGTTGAAACTTAACTGTGGTTTTAAAATATGAAATGCTGACATATATAAGTGACATGCTACTACAGTAAGTTTTCCCAAATCAGTACTATGTTTAGAAGTAGTGTGATGTTAAAAAAGAATTCTAGTATTATTGGAAATAGGTTTTTGAACTCCCGTAAGGGTTCGCGGCTCCATTGCGATGCTACACTCCGGCACCGCGGTGGAGTCGCGACTCTTGTAAATTACAGAACCAGTTTGAGCACTTTTAGAAGGCAGTTAGAAAGGGTTAATATGTCTAACCAATAGAAATGTGTTTCACAATTTGAAATAATGTAGGAAGCAATTCGATTTGTTACTTCCATTTATTTGTGTGGAGAAAGAGAGGGAAAGTTTGCCATTACTGGTTTTACGTTGTTGAGAGTGATGCATTACATTTATTTTGTGCAAAAGAAAATCTTTTAAGAGTTTCTGATATTTCATATTCTGCAATACTATTTGAAAGGTGAGTTACCAATTTGTAAGGTGTGTTATGTATTAGGTAGTAGTGCTTCACTCTTTGTAGTGATATTTTCAGATTTGAAAAGCATTATTTGCAAAGTTTTGAAATTATTAGAGAAGTGTGATGTTTGAAATATATTACGAAATGTACAGATGTGTATTGTAGTTTGTTTTATTGTACTGAAATGATGATTAAAATAGTTTGTGCATAGTAATATGTGTACATTGGTAGATGGATTAGTGACTATGGTAGTTTGTATCAGTTTGTGGAAAGCTACAGTTGAAGAACGCCGCATAATTTTAGGTGCCTCTTTGAAGTGGGAAGTTCCCTCTGTCAAGTTTTAAGGTCTGCATGGTCTTGTGACTGAGGTATGTATCTACTCGCCCATGTAATCTCATACGTATTATGCATCTGAAGATGTTAGACGTATAAAACACAGGTGTACATCTATTTCTATTGTTTGTTTCTTTTATATATGATACCACTAGCAAAAGGTACAGAGACATGCATGCTTCCAGTAATATGGTGAGACTTATAACAGAGATATGCGAATGGTTGTTTGTTTATTTTTGTCTAGGACCAACACTCTGAGTACTCGCTGAATAGTGAAGCTGGAAGAGAAAAGTGAGGTTTTAGACATATTGACAGAGGGGTTACCGATTAAGGTATTTTGTATGAGTCTGTGGAAAGGTAGGTACACTTTGAAGTACGCCACATAATTTTATGTGTCTTGTGACTGAGGTATGTCTCTACTTGTACATGTATTTTCACATGTGTTATGCACCTCAAGATACTAGACCTATAAAACACAAGTATGATGGTACTAGCAAAAGGCACAGACACATGTATGCATGCTTTCAGGAATATGGTAAGACCCTACAACAGGGACATGCAAAGGGTTGGTGCTTTATATTACACTAGGCCCAACACTCTGCGTAGTCGCTGAATAGTGAAGCTGCAAGATAAAAGTGAGGTTTAAGACATGCTGGCAGAGGGATTAGTGATTAGGCTACTTCGTATGAGTCTGTGGAAAGGTACACTTGAAGTACGCTGTATAAATGTAGGTGTCTGCTCAGGGGCGTAACACAGGCCCCCGCAGCCCCCGCACTACAAGGGCCCCCTCAGCAGAGCCAGCAAGCACTACACATCCGTCAGGTATTTGCTAATTAATAGGTTACATAACTTACGTTATGCGCCTGGCCGTCGTTCGTTGCTCCTCGCCATGGCCTCTTCATATTGGTGTGCGGCGCGCAGATGTTTCCACAGCTGCGCGGTCTTCACCCTTAGGGTGGGGCTGGTCTGGTGACCATTGTCACGTGCATTGCGCAATTAAAAGTGCACGTGACTGGTGAGGCGAGGCATCACAGAGGCCAGAGACGACTGAGAGGGAATGTGCGGCCGCCGGCCATAATTTAATTATTTCTAGCCCCTGGCTAGCCTTGCAGTCTTGCCCTGTCTTCTGCCGCCCACAGGTGAGTCTGTACATCCGAGGAGCAAGCAGTCCGTGTCAGAGGGTGGGGTGGAATGGGATGCATCATGGGGCGGGCGGCCCGGATTAAAAGTAAAAGGTAATATAGGCCCCGGTTCTGTTCTGCGCAGTGGAGACCGTGATGATTGCTCCAGTTTGTGAGAGCATGGACCGTGACAATCATCATGATTAAAATGTTTTATGTATTGCAGCCACGCGACAGTGCGCAAGTCGCAACAACCCTCCTCGCTCTCACAAACTGCACCCCCACCGCAGCGAATTGCAGAGGGAGTGACATATTGCAGGCCAGGACTGGAATCTGAGGAGGCGGGCGACCGGGCCCGGTCAGCCCGCCCCGCGGTAATTAACTCATCGCCACAGCTCGTGGTCTGGGAAGCTGAAGTAAGGTCTACCTCCCTGGGCATGGATGCAGGCTTGAGGCTGCCTGTGGGCTGCAACCAAGTGTGTGCCTCACAGAGCCTGAGGCTGCCTTGCCCAAAATCAAGCCCGGCAGTGCGTGCTGTAGTTTGCCGCCGTAACGAAGACAATGAATCCAGCTCCACTAAAGAAGTTCCTGTAGTGTGGCCTCCATAACATCTTAATGAATAGTGGTTAAGGTATTATTGCTCTATATTTTAGATACCTAATAAGAAATGCCTTTGGTGCCTTGGTGGGCTCTGCGATTGCAATCGCAATTGAAATGTTGCACGTAAGCAATCTAAAAAACTTGGCAGCAATGCCGCAGGTATGCGCGCACATTATTTCAAGCGCTTGTTGGCAAATGCAGCCGGGTTTCTGGCAGCCGTGCTTCGTTTGTATCTTGGGGGTAATTTAAAACAGGTGGGTCTCTTCTGACAGTCATAGTAGCTGTTGGTTTTGCCGTGAGATTACTGCACAGCTCCTGCCTCAGCCTGAGGATAGTGCAGTATGGTGCCTGTCCGTGCGTGAGTCAGTGTCACACTTAGGCTGCTAAAATGGATCCGTGTGAACACATGGATCCATCTTAGCTGCCTAAGTGGGACACTGTTCATGTTGGGGCTGCCTCACATCCTGTTGGGTCGGGTCCCATGTGGACAGAGAGGCCCTGGAGTCCTGGTGCTCTCCTGATTGATTGCTGGCTGGAGGCCCAGTGTGGGCAAAGGCTGGCAATCTTAGGGGCGCCTCTGCAGCAGGCAGCAATCTTGTATTTCATAAAAGCACATGGGAATGTGCAGATTAAGTATCAGGAGGTGTAAATATTCCTTTTACCCCCACATACAACATGGGGGTTTCCATACTGGTCATGATGTGTACCACAAGCCATTTCATGTGCTTAAACCGTGTTCCCAGCTGCCCTGTGTTATAAAACACTCCTAATAGCTTTTGACAAAACACACTTCCAACCAGTAGGTTGGCAAAAACCTTTGATTTCTGTTTCCCGGCATGAGGTTTAGGTATGCGTTTTTTATGATGCATGGCCCCGGGGGTTAGTTTGTATCAAGGTGGTTCTAAGTTGCCAGCACTGTGCCCTGTTTATTGCGGTGCAGTTTCTATGCCCTGCAGGTGTGCGTCTTCAAGGATGGCGGGGCTTGGAAATGGCCCATTGGCCTCTGTGGAAGGGAAGGACAAGCACAGTACATGACCATCTACTATACAATGAGAGGCCATATCGTGCCATTTCATGACTGAGTGTCCTTCCATTTCTGGTGCTTTGCACCATTTCTGGTGTTTTAAGATTTTCTTCAAGTTTCTTCTTGCTCAAATGGGTGTAATTTCTGATATTTATATGTTTTGATCGTCTTCATTGCATAATTTTGCTTGCAAGAAAGTGTCACTCATAGTCGTTGAAATGTCACTCATATTTACACTGAAATTATGAAAATGCCACACATGGCAATCTGAAACCTTGGCAGCTATGCCCGCAGCAGCCCGCAGCAGCCCGCATCAGCCCCTGTGTTCCAGCCTCGAGGGGCCCATCAGCGCTGTAGCGCACACAGGCAGCACTACACTCTCTTGCTGCCGTTGGTTGCACCAGTGAGTTGCCTCATAACATTCCTGCCTCATTAATTAAATTGGGGTGCCGCGTGCGGTGGGTGCAGGTGACCTGAGCTTCCAGCCCCAGCAGCAAGGGGGTTGAAGGCAACTGCCTTGAGGCTAGAGACCATTTGCATATTTACATACCTTTGTAAACTGATTACTGAGGCTTAGTTTGTTTCTGGTTCCAGTACCCCCTGGTCCCCCACTCTGCCTATTCCTTACATTTGAAATTTACATTTACTGCTGTAGTGTGAGAATGCATTTCATGAAAAGGAATATAAAGTAAGGTTGCTAAAAGAAAAATGCCATCAATGTGTTGTTTAAAGAGCCTGGAAAAACCTTGTCTTGACACTAAATAGCGTTATAAATAAAGTATGTATTAATTTGTAATGTGACTTTTCTGTCTTTGTTCCCTTTAATTATCAGTCATGGATCATTCAGGCAGCCCTAGAACGCAATTAAAAGTGCTTTCTATTCATATTTGCTGTTCAAAGTATGCACAGATAAGTGCTGAAAATACGGCTTTAGGTGACTGTTTATTTTTGTCCCGTCTGGGACGTCAAAATAATGAGCTGGCAACCCTAATCATAAGACTGGAAGTTTGTTGCAGGATCAGCACATTATTTATTTCCTCCACCTTCGATCCCTGATTAACGCCATATTAGCAATAGTTTAACTTGTATCTGAAAACCCTACGATGCCGCCGTCAATAACATGTTGAGTTACTTCAAGTGTCTGGGAATGCACCCTGCATCCAGACAACTCACTCCTCATTCTCGCCCTTCACTTTTACGCTCACCCTGCACTCACACTGATCACCATGTACTCCCACCATTTACCCGCTCACCCTGCCCTCACAGTGATCACTCTGCACTCACAATGTACTTGCGCTGTTCACCCTGTACCTCACCCTGCAGTCACACGAGCAAACTACTCACCCTGCACTCATGTCACACTTCACTCACCTGCCCCCTCACTGCTCAATCTGCAATCTCACTCAAACAAGCCCATCACTAACCATGCATTCTTTCGTCCCACTCTGCACTTACATCCGCACCCAAATTCATATGGTCACCTCACTCACCCTGCAGTCACTCCTCTTACCCTACTCTCACACTGTTGCATCACTCACTGTGCACTCACATGGGCACTCCTACCACCCACAAAGCACAAAGGGTTAATGTGCCTACTACAAAGAACGTGTACCATACAGATCACAGAACTGAGTGTGAGTAAACTATGAGTAGCGCTATAAAAAAATGAAATGTTTGTCAGAAAGGTGCTATAGAGAGATGCATTGTTGGTGAGTGGTAGTGAGGGAATTCATGTAAAAGGAGGAAATGGGGGAGGGGACGCCAAAAAACACTGTTAGATGCCATCCAGAGGCGTTTTGAGGCATGGGCAAAGTGGGCTCCGGCCCAGGGCCCCAGACTTTTAGGGGGCCCCCTGATAAAATCAGCTCTGTTCTGTAGAGTCTTGCCCTGATGGCATTAAATGATTCTTGAACAGATTGTTTTAAATACAACTTTCCTTCGCTTTTTTTCAATATTGGTGATGTGTGTCTATTACAGACATTTTGTAGAGGAATGTTGTGTTTCATGCAACATCCATAAATTATTCTTTTGGATCAAATCAGGACCTTACACATATGAGAAATGGGAGAGTGTTATTTGCAATAATATGCTGCTGTGTTACAATATTGAAAACACGCATCACTATCCCTGAATATTACATGTAAACACATTTAGAATTTGGACTAGTGTGTCTGTGCACTGTCTGTGACTCGCCCAAAGAGGGCATGAAAGAGCTGAAATAGGATCATAAATTCAAAACTGTTCTTACAAGGGTCACCAAAAATATGTTTGGCAGTTGGCCCCTAAAATCCTTAAGATGTTCCTGGTGCCATCTGCGAATATGATGGCCCTAATTACCACGTGGGCTGGCACGTCTAGGCCCATGGAAAAGACATTTTGGGGCCGATTCCGATCTCGGTCGGAGGCGCACCCAATACCATTCGGTCGGGAAAAAAGCCATGCGAATGCCTGTTTCCCGACCGATCCGCACATTATTCCGAACGAGCAAGTACGATGCGCACAACAGCATAGAATCCGGCCGAGTCGTACTCACCCAATCCAGGTCCTGTTCTCCGACCGAGGCGAATCCGGAAACGCCGAATCGAGTCGCACGGAAGGGAAAATGCAGTCCCGTCCGGCCGGACAAGTACGATGCGCCTTCCGTACGCGCCGAACCCGTCGCTACGTCCGGCACGTCAAAGCTTCCGGGAGAGGCGCACATAAGCTCCGATTCGCGCCACAACACGATCCACGGCTACGAGGCGAACACGCCAGCGACGAGGACGAGGCGAAGCAACGAGAAAGACGAACGAGACAAACCAACCATGAATCCCTTCGTTCCGATCCTACCAATATTCTACATTTACTACCGGAACAGGCACGGACGCGTACGGCGCAGAAGGTAAGTCAGACACCAACCACAAAAACATACAACACGTACACGACACATCACACACACACACAGAGGGATGCAGAATTTACTTACACCAGCAACAGCAGCACCATAGGGGCGGGATGCCCATCACCAATCCACATATGCACACAGGGGCCTGGATGCGCACCACCACTACCACCCCTACCCAGGGGGGGCTGGATTCCTACCACTACTACCACCCTTACCCAGGGGGGGCTGGATGCCCACCACTACTACCACCCTCACCCAGGGGGGGCTGGATGCCTACCACTACTACCACCCTTACCCAGGGGGTGCCAGATGCCTACCACTACTACCACCCTTACCCAGGGGGGGCTGGATGCCTACCACTACTACCACCCTTAGCCAGGGGGGCTGGATGCCTACCACTACTACCACCCTTACCCAGGGGGGCTGGATGCCTACCACTACTACCACCCTTACCCAGGGGGCTGGATGCCCTACCACTACTACCACCCTTAGCCATGGGGGTGCCAGATGCCCACCACTACTACCACCCTTACCCAGGGGGGCTGGATGCCTACCACTACTACCACCCTTACCCAGGGGGCTGGATGCCTACCACTACTACCACCCTTAGCCAGAGGGGCTGGATGACTACCACTACTACCACCCTTACCCAGGGGGGCTGGATGCCTACCACTACTACCACCCTTACCCAGGGGGCTGGATGCCTACCACTACTACCACCCTTAGCCATGGGGGTGCCAGATGCCCACCACTACTACCACCCTTACCCAGGGGGGCTGGATGCCTACCACTACTACCACCCTTACCCAGGGGGCTGGATGCCTACCACTACTACCACCCTTACCCAGGGGGGCTGGATGCCTACCACTACTACCACCCTTAGCCAGGGGGCTGGATGCCTACCACTACTACCACCCTTACCCAGGGGGGCTGGATGCCTACCACTACTACCACCCTTAGCCAGGGGGCTGGATGCCTACCACTACTACCACCCTTACCCAGGGGGGCTGGATGCCTACCACTACTACCACCCTTAGCCAGGGGGGCTGGATGCCTACCACTACTACCACCCTTAGCCATGGGGGTGCCAGATGCCCACCACTACTACCACCCTTGCCCAGGGGGGCTGGATGCCTACCACTACTACCACCCTTAGCCATGGGGGTGCCAGATGCCCACCACTACTACCACCCTTACCCAGGGGGGCTGGATGCCTACCACTACTACCACCCTTAGCCAGGGGGCTGGATGCCTACCACTACTACCACCCTTAGCCATGGGGGTGCCAGATGCCCACCACTACTACCACCCTTACCCAGGGGGCTGGATGCCTACCACTACTACCACCCTTACCCAGGGGGGCTGGATGCCTACCACTACTACCACCCTTAGCCAGGGGGCTGGATGCCTACCACTACTACCACCCTTAGCCAGGGGGTGCCAGATGCCCACCACTACTACCACCCTTACCCAGGGGGGCTGGATGCCTACCACTACTACCACCCTTACCCAGGGGGGCTGGATGCCTACCACTAACAACATCTCCACTCACAGGATGGCTAATACATGTCGCAACAAGCACACACCAACATAAAGAATGCAACATTAAGACATCCCCCAACACCATGACAAGCGTGTGTAGACTGTGTCAAATGCCTATGACACAGAACATGATCATCAACATACAATGTGACACCCTATCACATGTGCCACACATAAATGTGTGTGGCCCCCACAATGCAAGCAGGCCATGACCATCGTGGCAATGGGGTCCAAACCCCCATCATCACAGTGACCAAAATGTAAGTGTGAGCTCCTGAGCTGAAGCACATCTTGACCATTGTGGCAATGGGGTCCAAACCCCCATCATCACAGTGCCCAAAATGTAAGTGTGGGCTCCTGAGCTGAAGCACATCTTGACCATTGTGGCAATGGGGACCAAACCCCCATCATCACAGTGCCCAAAATGTAATTGTGGGCTCCTGAGCTGAAGCACATCTTGACCATTGTGGCAATGGGGTCCAAACCCCCATCATCACAGTGCCCAAAATGTAAGTGTGGGGTCCTGAGCTGAAGCACATCTTGACCATTGTGGCAATGGGGTCCAAACCCCCATCATCACAGTGACCAAAATGTAAGTGTGAACAAAGTAGAAGCTGAAACTGGCAAACTGCATGGACGATTCCTGGTCACAGAACAACAAACACAACTGTGGCAAAGTAGTGCAGGTGTCCCATTGCAACATAGATTTGGGGAGGCAAACAGTGCAGTGCAAATAAGACATACCTCTGGCCAGCTGCATACAAACATCACCCATGGTGTCTGACACCGTCAACATACATCAGTGACACAATGACAGAAGTGACCATCACAATGCAGACCCACATATTTGCACCAATGGACACACCAATGCAGATACCCTGTGTAGACTGTAGATGGCAGGTGAACAGATACCATACCATGGCAGCAATGGGACACACAAACAATGATCATTGTGCTGACTGATGACCTAGGAGTCCCAGGGACAGCAGGGCAAACACACCAAACAACATACAGATAATGGCACACCATAAATATGCCAATGCAGTGGCACTGATGAACAAACACAAACAGGCAGACACACACTGCACATCAAACACAACAGGTGAGGGGGGGGGCCAGTGTCCCCAGGCAACCACACAACACATGAGGAGGCCTGAAGACCAAACACACAGATGTGCATACAGTGCCACACAAAGGTAACTCAGGGATCCAATACCCCTATGTGGGCAATCAGGCATTGTCGTTGTTGAGAGTGATGCATTACATTTATTTTGTGCAAAAGAAAATCTTTTAAGAGTTTCTGATATTTCATATTCTGCAATACTATTTGAAAGGTGAGTTACCAATTTGTAAGGTGTGTTATGTATTAGGTAGTAGTGCTTCACTCTTTGTAGTGATATTTTCAGATTTGAAAAGCATTATTTGCAAAGTTTTGAAATTATTAGAGAAGTGTGATGTTTGAAATATATTACAAAATGTACAGATGTGTATTGTAGTTTGTTTTATTGTACTGAAATGGTGATTAAAATAGTTTGTGCATAGTAATATGTGTACATTGGTAGATGGATTAATGACTATGGTAGTTTGTATCAGTTTGTGGAAAGCTACAGTTGAAGAACGCCGCATAATTTTAGGTGCCTCTTTGAAATGGGAAGTTCCCTCTGTCAAGTTTTAAGGTCTGCATGGTCTTGTGACTGAGGTATGTATCTACTCGCCCATGTAATCTCATACGTATTATGCATCTGAAGATGTTAGACGTATAAAACACAGGTGTACATCTATTTCTATTGTTTGTTTCTTTTATATATGATACCACTAGCAAAAGGTACAGAGACATGCATGCTTCCAGTAATATGGTGAGACTTATAACAGAGATATGCGAATGGTTGTTTGTTTATTTTTGTCTAGGACCAACACTCTGAGTACTCGCTGAATAGTGAAGCTGGAAGAAAAAAGTGAGGTTTTAGACATATTGACAGAGGGGTTACCGATTAAGGTATTTTGTATGAGTCTGTGGAAAGGTAGGTACACTTGAAGTACGCCACATAATTTTATGTGTCTTGTGACTGAGGTATGTCTCTACTTGTACATGTATTTTCACATGTGTTATGCACCTCAAGATACTAGACCTATAAAACACAAGTATGATGGTACTAGCAAAAGGCACAGACACATGTATGCATGCTTTCAGGAATATGGTAAGACCCTACAACAGGGACATGCAAAGGGTTGGTGCTTTATATTACACTAGGCCCAACACTCTGCGTAGTCGCTGAATAGTGAAGCTGCAAGATAAAAGTGAGGTTTAAGACATGCTGGCAGAGGGATTAGTGATTAGGCTACTTCGTATGAGTCTGTGGAAAGGTACACTTGAAGTACGCTGTATAAATGTAGGTGTCTGCTCAGGGGCGTAACACAGGCCCCCGCAGCCCCCGCACTACAAGGGCCCCCTCAGCAGAGCCAGCAAGCACTACACATCCTTCAGGTATTTGCTAATTAATAGGTTACATAACTTACGTTATGCGCCTGGCCGTCGTTCGTTGCTCCTCGCCATGGCCTCTTCATATTGGTGTGCGGCGCGCAGATGTTTCCGCAGCTGCGCGGTCTTCACCCTTAGGGTGGGGCTGGTCTGGTGACCATTGTCACGTGCATTGCGCAATTAAAAGTGCACGTGACTGGTGAGGCGAGGCATCACAGAGGCCAGAGACGACTGAGAGGGAATGTGTGGCCGCCGGCCATAATTTAATTATTTCTAGCCCCTGGCTAGCCTGGCAGTCTTGCCCTGTCTTCTGCCGCCCACAGGTGAGTCTGTACATCCGAGGAGCAAGGAGTCCGTGTCAGAGGGTGGGGTGGAATGGGATGCATCATGGGGCGGGCGGCCCGGATTAAAAGTAAAAGGTAATATAGGCCCCGGTTCTGTTCTGCGCAGTGGAGACCGTGATGATTGCTCCAGTTTGTGAGAGCATGGACCGTGACAATCATCATGATTAAAATGTTTTATGTATTGCAGCCACGCGACAGTGCGCAAGTCGCAACAACCCTCCTCGCTCTCACAAACTGCACCCCCACCGCAGCGGATTGCAGAGGGAGTGACATATTGCAGGCCAGGACTGGAATCTGAGGAGGCGGGCGACCGGGCCCGGTCAGCCCGCCCCGCGGTAATTAACTCATCGCCACAGCTCGTGGTCTGGGAAGCTGAAGTAAGGTCTACCTCCCCTGGGCATGGATGCAGGCTTGAGGCTGCCTGTGGGCTGCAACCAAGTGTGTGCCTCACAGAGCCTGAGGCTGCCTTGCCCAAAATCAAGCCCGGCAGTGCGTGCTGTAGTTTGCCGCCGTAACGAAGACAATGAATCCAGCTCCACTAAAGAAGTTCCTGTAGTGTGGCCTCCATAACATCTTAATGAATAGTGGTTAAGGTATTATTGCTCTATATTTTAGATACCTAATAAGAAATGCCTTTGGTGCCTTGGTGGGCTCTGCGATTGCAATCGCAATTGAAATGTTGCACGTAAGCAATCTAAAAACTTGGCAGCAATGCCGCAGGTATGCTGCGCACATTATTTCAAGCGCTTGTTGGCAAATGCAGCCGGGTTTCTGGCAGCCGTGCTTCGTTTGTATCTTGGGGGTAATTTAAAACAGGTGGGTCTCTTCTGACAGTCATAGTAGCTGTTGGTTTTGCTGTGAGATTACTGCACAGCTCCTGCCTCAGCCTGAGGATAGTGCAGTATGGTGCCTGTCCGTGCGTGAGTCAGTGTCACACTTAGGCTGCTAAAATGGATCCGTGTGAACACATGGATCCATCTTAGCTGCCTAAGTGGGACACTGTTCATGTTGGGGCTGCCTCACATCCTGTTGGGTCGGGTCCCATGTGGACAGAGAGGCCCTGGAGTCCTGGTGCTCTCCTGATTGATTGCTGGCTGGAGGCCCAGTGTGGGCAAAGGCTGGCAATCTTAGGGGCGCCTCTGCAGCAGGCAGCAATCTTGTATTTCATAAAAGCACATGGGAATGTGCAGATTAAGTATCAGGAGGTGTAAATATTCCTTTTACCCCCACATACAACATGGGGTTTCCATACTGGTCATGATGTGTACCACAAGCCATTTCATGTGCTTAAACCGTGTTCCCAGCTGCCCTGTGTTATAAAACACTCCTAATAGCTTTTGACAAAACACACTTCCAACCAGTAGGTTGGCAAAAACCTTTGATTTCTGTTTCCCGGCATGAGGTTTAGGTATGCGTTTTTATGATGCATGGCCCGGGAGTTAGTTTGTATCAAGGTGGTTCTAAGTTGCCAGCACTGTGCCCTGTTTATTGCGGTGCAGTTTCTATGCCCTGCAGGTGTGCGTCTTCAAGGATGGCGGGGCTTGGAAATGGCCTATTGGCCTCTGTGGAAGGGAAGGACAAGCACAGTACATGACCATCTACTATACAATGAGAGGCCATATCGTGCCATTTCATGACTGAGTGTCCTTCCATTTCTGGTGCTTTGCACCATTTCTGGTGTTTTAAGATTTTCTTCAAGTTTCTTCTTGCTCAAATGGGTGTAATTTCTGATATTTATATGTTTTGATCGTCTTCATTGCATAATTTTGCTTGCAAGAAAGTGTCACTCATAGTCGTTGAAATGTCACTCATATTTACACTGAAATTATGAAAATGCCACACATGGCAATCTGAAACCTTGGCAGCTATGCCCGCAGCAGCCCGCAGCAGCCCCTGTGTTCCAGCCTCGAGGGGCCCATCAGCGCTGTAGCGCACACAGGCAGCACTACACTCTCTTGCTGCCGTTGGTTGCACCAGTGAGTTGCCTCATAACATTCCTGCCTCATTAATTAAATTGGGGTGCCGCGTGCGGTGGGTGCAGGTGACCTGAGCTTCCAGCCCCAGCAGCAAGGGGGTTGAAGGCAACTGCCTTGAGGCTAGAGACCATTTGCATATTTACATACCTTTGTAAACTGATTACTGAGGCTTAGTTTGTTTCTGGTTCCAGTACCCCCTGGTCCCCCACTCTGCCTATTCCTTACATTTGAAATTTACATTTACTGCTGTAGTGTGAGAATGCATTTCATGAAAAGGAATATAAAGTAAGGTTGCTAAAAGAAAAATGCCAGCAATGTGTTGTTTAAAGAGCCTGGAAAAACCTTGTCTTGACACTAAATAGCGTTATAAATAAAGTATGTATTAATTTGTAATGTGACTTTTCTGTCTTTGTTCCCTTTAATTATCAGTCATGGATCATTCAGGCAGCCCTAGAACGCAATTAAAAGTGCTTTCTATTCATATTTGCTGTTCAAAGTATGCACAGATAAGTGCTGAAAATACGGCTTTAGGTGACTGTTTATTTTTGTCCCGTCTGGGACGTCAAAATAATGAGCTGGCAACCCTAATCATAAGACTGGAAGTTTGTTGCAGGATCAGCACATTATTTATTTCCTCCACCTTCGATCCCTGATTAACGCCATATTAGCAATAGTTTAACTTGTATCTGAAAACCCTACGATGCCGCCGTCAATAACATGTTGAGTTACTTCAAGTGTCTGGGAATGCACCCTGCATCCAGACAACTCACTCCTCATTCTCGCCCTTCACTTTTACGCTCACCCTGCACTCACACTGATCACCATGTACTCCCACCATTTACCCGCTCACCCTGCCCTCACAGTGATCACTCTGCACTCACAATGTACTTGCGCTGTTCACCCTGTACCTCACCCTGCAGTCACACGAGCACACTACTCACCCTGCACTCATGTCACACTTCACTCACCTGCCCCCTCACTGCTCAATCTGCAATCTCACTCAAACAAGCCCATCACTAACCATGCATTCTTTCGTCCCACTCTGCACTTACATCCGCACCCAAATTCATATGGTCACCTCACTCACCCTGCAGTCACTCCTCTTACCCTACTCTCACACTGTTGCATCACTCACTGTGCACTCACATGGGCACTCCTACCACCCACAAAGCACAAAGGGTTAATGTGCCTACTACAAAGAACGTGTACCATACAGATCACAGAACTGAGTGTGAGTAAACTATGAGTAGCGCTATAAAAAAATGAAATGTTTGTCAGAAAGGTGCTATAGAGAGATGCATTGTTGGTGAGTGGTAGTGAGGGAATTCATGTAAAAGGAGGAAATGGGGGAGGGGGACGCCAAAAAACACTGTTAGATGCCATCCAGAGGCGTTTTGAGGCATGGGCAAAGTGGGCTCCGGCCCAGGGCCCCAGACTTTTAGGGGGCCCCCTGATAAAATCAGCTCTGTTCTGTAGAGTCTTGCCCTGATGGCATTAAATGATTCTTGAACAGATTGTTTTAAATACAACTTTCCTTCGCTTTTTTCAATATTGGTGATGTGTGTCTATTACAGACATTTTGTAGAGGAATGTTGTGTTTCATGCAACATCCATAAAATATTCTTTTGGATCAAATCAGGACCTTACACATATGAGAAATGGGAGAGTGTTATTTGCAATAATATGCTGCTGTGTTACAATATTGAAAACACGCATCACTATCCCTGAATATTACATGTAAACACATTTAGAATTTGGACTAGTGTGTCTGTGCACTGTCTGTGACTCGCCCAAAGAGGGCATGAAAGAGCTGAAATAGGATCATAAATTCAAAACTGTTCTTACAAGGGTCACCAAAAATATGTTTGGCAGTTGGCCCCTAAAATCCTTAAGATGTTCCTGGTGCCATCTGCGAATATGATGGCCCTAATTACCACGTGGGCTGGCACGTCTAGGCCCATGGAAAAGACATTTTGGGGCCGATTCCGATCTCGATCGGAGGCGCACCCAATACCATTCGGTCGGGAAAAAAGCCATGCGAATGCCTGTTTCCCGACCGATCCGCACATTATTCCGAACGAGCAAGTACGATGCGCACAACAGCATAGAATCCGGCCGAGTCGTACTCACCCAATCCAGGTCCTGTTCTCCGACCGAGGCGAATCCGGAAACGCCGGATCGAGTCGCACGGAAGGGAAAATGCAGCCCCGTCCGGCCGGACAAGTACGATGCGCCTTCCGTACGCGCCGAACCCGTCGCTACGTCCGGCACGTCAAAGCTTCCGGGAGAGGCGCACATAAGCTCCGATTCGCGCCACAACACGATCCACGGCTACGAGGCGAACACGCCAGCGGCGAGGACGAGGCGAAGCAACGAGAAAGGCGAACGAGACAGAACCAACCATGAATCCCTTCGTTCCGATCCTACCAATATTCTACATTTACTACCGGAACAGGCACGGACGCGTACGGCGCAGAAGGTAAGTCAGACACCAACCACAAAAACATACAACACGTACACGACACATCACACACACACAGAGGGATGCAGAATTTACTTCAGCAACAGCAGCACCATAGGGGCGGGATGCCCATCACCAATGCCACATATGCACACAGGGGCCTGGATGCGCACCACCACTACCACCCCTACCCAGGGGGGCTGGATGCCTACCACTACTACCACCCTTACCCAGGGGGGCTGGATGCCCACCACTACTACCACCCTCACCCAGGGGGGGCTGGATGCCTACCACTACTACCACCCTTACCCAGGGGGTGCCAGATGCCTACCACTACTACCACCCTTACCCAGGGGGGGCTGGATGCCTACCACTACTACCACCCTTAGCCAGGGTGGCTGGATGCCTACCACTACTACCACCCTTACCCAGGGGGGGCTGGATGCCTACCACTACTACCACCCTTACCCCAGGGGGGCTGGATGCCTACCACTACTACCACCCTTAGCCATGGGGGTGCCAGATGCCCACCACTACTACCACCCTTACCCAGGGGGGGCTGGATGCCTACCACTACTACCACCCTTACCCAGGGGGGGCTGGATGCCTACCACTACTACCACCCTTACCCAGGGGGGGCTGGATGCCTACCACTACTACCACCCTTAGCCAGGGGGGCTGGATGCCTACCACTACTACCACCCTTACCCAGGGGGGCTGGATGCCTACCACTACTACCACCCTTACCCAGGGGGGGCTGGATGCCTACCACTACTACCACCCTTACCCAGGGGGGGCTGGATGCCTACCACTACTACCACCCTTACCCAGGGGGGCTGGATGCCTACCACTACTACCACCCTTACCCAGGGGGCTGGATGCCTACCACTACTACCACCCTTAGCCAGGGGGCTGGATGCCTACCACTACTACCACCCTTACCCAGGGGGGCTGGATGCCTACCACTACTACCACCCTTAGCCAGGGGGCTGGATGCCTACCACTACTACCACCCTTACCCAGGGGGGCTGGATGCCTACCACTACTACCACCCTTAGCCAGGGGGCTGGATGCCTACCACTACTACCACCCTTAGCCATGGGGGTGCCAGATGCCCACCACTACTACCACCCTTACCCAGGGGGCTGGATGCCTACCACTACTACCACCCTTAGCCATGGGGGGCCAGATGCCCACCACTACTACCACCCTTACCCAGGGGGGCTGGATGCCTACCACTACTACCACCCTTAGCCAGGGGGCTGGATGCCTACCACTACTACCACCCTTAGCCATGGGGGTGCCAGATGCCCACCACTACTACCACCCTTAGCCAGGGGGTGCCAGATGCCCACCACTACTACCACCCTTACCCAGGGGGGCTGGATGCCTACCACTACTACCACCCTTACCCAGGGGGCTGGATGCCTACCACTAACAACATCTCCACTCACAGGATGGCTAATACATGTCGCAACAAGCACACACCAACATAAAGAATGCAACATTAAGACATCCCCCCAACACCATGACAAGCGTGTGTAGACTGTGTCAAATGCCTACGACACAGAACATGATCATCAACATACAATGTGACACCCTATCACATGTGCCACACATAAATGTGTGTGGCCCCCACAATGCAAGCAGGCCATGACCATTGTGGCAATGGGGTCCAAACCCCCATCATCACAGTGACCAAAATGTAAGTGTGGGCTCCTGAGCTGAAGCACATCTTGACCATTGTGGCAATGGGGTCCAAACCCCATCATCACAGTGCCCAAAATGTAAGTGTGGGCTCCTGAGCTGAAGCACATCTTGACCATTGTGGCAATGGGGACCAAACCCCCATCATCACAGTGCCCAAAATGTAAGTGTGGGCTCCTGAGCTGAAGCACATCTTGACCATTGTGGCAATGGGGTCCAAACCCCCATCATCACAGTGCCCAAAATGTAAGTGTGGGGTCCTGAGCTGAAGCACATCTTGACCATTGTGGCAATGGGGTCCAAACCCCCATCATCACAGTGACCAAAATGTAAGTGTGAACAAAGTAGAAGCTGCAACTGGCAAACTGCATGGACAATTCCTGGTCACAGAACAACAAACACAACTGTGGCAAAGTAGTGCAGGTGTCCCATTGCAACATAGATTTGGGGAGGCAAACAGTGCAGTGCAAATAAGACATACCTCTGGCCAGCTGCATACAAACATCACCCATGGTGTCTGACACCGTCAACATACATCAGTGACACAATGACAGAAGTGACCATCACAATGCAGACCCACATATTTGCACCAATGGACACACCAATGCAGATACCCTGTGTAGACTGTAGATGGCAGGTGAACAGATACCATACCATGGCAGCAATGGGACACACAAACAATGATCATTGTGCTGACTGATGACCTAGGAGTCCCAGGGACAGCAGGGCAAACACACCAAACAACATACAGATAATGGCACACCATAAATATGCCAATGCAGTGGCACTGATGAACAAACACAAACAGGCAGACACACACTGCACATCAAACACAACAGGTGAGGGGGGGGACCAGTGTCCCCAGGCAACCACACAACACATGAGGAGGCCTGAAGACCAAACACACAGATGTGCATACAGTGCCACACAAAGGTAACTCAGGGATCCAATACCCCTATGTGGGCAATCAGGCATTGTCAGATGAGAGGGAGCACAAATCACACATGTCACACAAGCATGTAGGAACAGCAACCCACACAGTAAGACACCGAGGCACCACAGCACCACCCCCAGGGCCCACACAATGTGGTGACCCTGGGCTGCATTACAATCCCACTGTGATGACAAAGCCAGATGTCGTTCACACTGTGAACCACAGTCATGTATCCTGAGCAAAGAATTACCAGCACACCCACACAAGCACAAATCAATCAGCATGGCCAGTAAGCCAAGGCCAACATGGAGGCAGGGGTCTTGCCGGGCAACAACTCTCATCTGCACACACTCAACAACACACACCTCGACCACCAACAATGTGCTGCAGTGAAGCTCACATGCACAGGTGACATTGCACATGCACCCATGACAATCCCAGGGGGTGGGTGGGAAGCAAGG
Source organism: Calotriton arnoldi (assembly GCA_963921515.1). NCBI lineage: Eukaryota > Metazoa > Chordata > Amphibia > Caudata > Salamandridae > Calotriton > Calotriton arnoldi. Next base: position 2,697,496 of record CAWUFW010000960.1, read on the forward strand.
TGCAGAAACACAGCACACATGGCCACTCAACAAGACTCCTAAATGTCTGACACACTGCACACTACGCTGTACATGGACATGACGGCAACACCACACCAACCAATGGGATCCCAGCCACAGTCACACACCAATGAAGAAGCCAAGGTCACCCACAAAGAACACACATGGACAACTACCAACATTGCAGCCCTGACCCTGAGGAGTGCCAGCAGTCACACACACAACGTGTCACAAACAATGAAAGCTAACACAAACCGGAAATCACATTACAGGAGTAAACAACAAGTGCTAAGGGGTATCCTAACTGTGACCCATCAGCGCCTGCCCACAAACTCAGCCCTGACAGCAAACACACCTATGGGTGACACCCTGATGACCAGTAATGTGCCATGCACCCACATCACAGAGAACCCAGGGAGAAGACTTTGGGGGAACATAGCTCAACTCAGCAAGCATCACAAACAGGAACATCACTAGGGATCCCAGCACGCATAGCAAAATGGAAGTGAACACACAGACATGCTCATACAACACACACCTTGGGCGCAGGCAATGTCACAGGAGCACACACTGCCATGAGGGGACTCCACTCCTGTGTGAGGAAAGCTGTGCCATATGTCGCATCAGTAGGGCTCCATCATGTCAGCACAACACTTTGTCACACAGTAAACAATTAGCACCAAATCAAGGCTCCCATCACATCAGCCTGGTCATGGGAGTGTCAACGAAATCATCAGCACAGATCCAACACACATGTACAGCAAGTTGCACTGACAACACAGATGAGTCCTTCCCCATTGATGCCCAAACCTGCATGTCCAGTGGAGATGGCCACACGGTCAGGGAAGTAGACGAATTGAACAATGGCAAGCACTACAGATGTGCAGGGATGGAAGCCACAGATGTGACATTGCTAATGTAACTAGGAAATTCCATTGCCAAATATTGTAAACATGACACCCACAGATGCTGTTAAGGATGACATGGATACACCACAGGATAGGACACTGTCCCTCTGGACCACATGGGGCCCTGCCCAGTGACACTTCATTTTCATGAGACCAAAGATCATCATCCCTGCTGCAAGGGCATGGTCAGCATCATCAACATCATGTACATCAGAAGTAATAGCATTAGAGAACAGAAAGTTGCTTTATTCAGCATATGTGTGTCCAAAAACTCAGAGAACAGTAATGCTCCAACAAAGGCCAATGGCCAGTCCATCAAGTAAGTCAATACAGGGTGACAGTGGCAGATGTCACCCTACGCATGCCTGCACTGCACAAAACCAGGGACAATCCACTAGGAGGGGCAACCGGGGGGCAGGCCAGGCACCGCAGGGACAGGATCAGGGCTCACCAGGAGGAGGCAGGGAAGGGGTGGTGGGTGCTGGAGAGCCACTGACAACTGCAGTGGAGGTGTCTGACATGGTGTGTGCCGGCACAACTGGGGGCATGGCTCAGATGGTGTGTGTGCTGGCACGACTGCAGTGGACCGTGCAGATGGAGTGGACAGGTCCGCCACTGCAGTGCCCAAGTCAGACAGGGTGGTAGTGGACTCCACTGCAGTGCCTACCTCCAGGGGAGGAGAATGGGGAACAGGCAAGGTGGGCTGGACAGAGGGGGAGGACACCCTCACCACATCAGTGGCACAGACAAGCGCAGCGGGGGTGTGGTGCCGGGAGAGCAAGTGGCAGGGGGAGAAGGCCTGATCCTCTTGGGGATGGTATATCTGTGGGTGGGGGAACCTGGGGCAGGGTGTGGTGGGGGCACCTGTGGAGTGGGGGCCTGAGGGATGGAGGAAGGAGACCTGGTGCCTGAGCTGCAGGGCGGCGGCGGGGTCTTGCTCTTACGACTCCGGGGGACTTGCGGGTGGGGGCCTCAGTCTGTCTGCGCCTGGGGGAGGGTGTCCGGGGGCGAGGGGCACTCTGCTCCATGTGGGTGGGCTTCCTCTTCCCCCTGGATGCTGGAGCAGCTGGATCGTAGGGGATGAGGCCGAGGTCACAGAGGAAGAGCCGCTGTGACTTTGGGGTTGCAGGTGAGGCAAGGGAGGGTGCTTTGGAGGGAGAGGCAACTGAGGACTGCGCAGTGCTTGTGGATGCGTGTGTGTGTTCCAGGGCCCCATCCCCTGTGAGTCTGGTTTCAGTCCCCTGACTGTGCGTGCGTGTGCGTTTTGTTTGTGGCGTGTGTGTCTGTGTGCTGGACGTGTGTGTGCTGGTGTGTGCCTGTGCCGGTGTGTGTGTGCTTGGGACGGGTAAGGTGCTGGGGAGTGTGGATGGAGCAGAGGCAGGAGGGGTGAGGGACTGTCTGAGGAGGGACACTGCTGCCGTCAGGGAGGAGTCCATGGACCTATTGCCCCTCTGTAGGTCAGACATGCCCGATGAGATGCCCTCCATGAACGACACCAGCTGAGTCAACAGAGCGGTGTGTGCATGGAGGACAGTCAGCATGGCTGTCTGCCCTACATGGAGCTGGCGAAGGAGGTACACAGACTCCTCACTCAGGGCAGCAGGGGACACAGGGGCAGGGGGTGTGGTGCCTGGCCCGAAGGAGACACGCTCCCGAACATGGGAGCCTCCACGGACCTGGGGAATGGGAGCCGATGGGAGGGCGGTGGTGGTGCTGGTGGTGGCGGGGACAGCAACACTAGCTGGGGTGTGGTGGCTGCTGACACCCGCCTCCATAAGGGAGTCATCCTCCGAGCCGCTGTGGTCCTCAGCTGAGGTGGATGCTGCTGAGGACTCCTCGGTGTTGCTCCCCTCGCCCTCCGTGCCACTGGGTCCCTCCGACCACTCCTCGGCTGCTGACCCAGTCTGGCTCTCTGGCTCCTCCTGGTCCGTGGAGCTGTCCCCTTCTGTGGCCGTGGATGTATCTGCAATCAATGGGGAAACAGACAGACATCAGTCACCTGCACCGAACGCACACACCACTGTGAGCACAGCACATTACAGAGCAAGCCCTGGCATCATTAGTTGAACATTGCTAAAAGTGCCCTAACTGAACAGGAGAAGCCAATTGTCAGTCTGATGCCAACCATGGCACTCACATCCCACATGGCCTTGCTCCCATCTGTCTGGTGTCTGTTGGATAGCAACACCCCAGTGTGGACACATGCACCACCTACACAGTAGTTGGACAGTGCAGAGGACACGGTGTAGCATGTGGACATCCACACATCACAACTCTTGCCACTGAGTCAGTACAGGTTTCCGGATGAAAGGGATGCCCAGAGTCAAATAGGAAATGCATGTGATGCATACCAGCGAAAGACACCATGATGCACCCATGTCCTGATAGCCATCGCCACAATGGTGTGCATGTAGCACATGTCACTCCCCTGCAGGATCACCAATAAGTGGACACATGCCATGGCAGAGGCATGACTGCTAAGTCATACATCACTGTCTCAGTGATGTATGACTTAGCAGCCAGACAACAACACTCTGCACTGTGTCACAATAGTAGGTCATGGGGAATGCAAGTCCTGGAGCTGCACAAGTGCACATGTACATCCCCCACACAACACATCATCTGAACCCTCATCTGTCCAGGTCATACCGATTGGACATATGGGAGACCTGTGACACTACCCTCTGAACCTGAGCCCCTCACAATCTGCTGTGAATGGGAAACAGCTGCCTGAACTTCACATTCGCATACCCCAGTCTGCACGGTCAGCTGATCAAACACCTATGTGACACACAAGTATCGTCTCCTATGGTCACATCTCCAGTGGCATGCTGAGCCCCAACCGAGAAACACCCCAGCAGTCCTGGCAACAAATCCACAGCACACTGACACAGAGGCAGACACCTGAGGGGTCAAATCACTGCGCACAACGTGTCAGCTGATACACGGGAGTGGGAGTACAGGTGTATTGGATGGGCTGGAGTAGGCATGACTGTCCTGCCCCACATGAATGAGGGATGAGCCCTGGACAGTGGATAGCTGGCTATGTATGTGTGACACACGTAATCTGCACACTCCTGGGGCCCAAACATTGTTCCCACCCGCTGCATGGGTGTGTGCCAGATACCCCAGGCACATGTGGTGGCTCAGCTCAGCAAGTGGACCGCATATCAAAGCAACACGCAGATTACATGTCCGAACACAGGCATTGTGTGAACAATGGACCCACCCATGATGCCCACAACAGAGTTAGGGAAACAGATGCTGTCCCCCACCTTGAGTGAAGCAAACTGCAAGGACACAGTCCCAAGTGACACAATTCCCTGACTGTAAGGGCCACACCTGGGTATCAGATGAGGAGTGGGCAGTGCACAATAGAGGGACATGGCTCCTGGACAACATGACTGCTGTACTGTGGCAGTTTAACCAGGCCAGAGGAGGGCACATAGCATGTAATACAGAGTTCACAGTGCAGTCTTTGACTCACCCCCTCCTTGCTGCTGTCTGGCCTTCAGCTGCCCATCCAGGTCTGGAAACACCACCGCCAGGATCTGGAGCATGTGGGGGGTCAGGGTCCGTGTTCCGCCCCTCCTGCGAGGAGGCGACAGCTTCAGCTGGACCCGTGCAATCCTCCGGGTCCAGCCCGAAGGTCCTGCCACCTCTTCTGGCAGTTGCGGATCCGGCGCTTGTAGACCCCCACGGACCGGACAGCCCGGACGATGTCCTTCCAGATCTCCTGCTTCCGATGGGCATTAACCTGTGAGGATGACAAAGTGAAAAGGCCATTACTACACATGCAACATATCCGTGCATGACACAGTTGTATATACATGTCTCAATCACAGGGGCACATGATGTACACAGGCAGTGCAACGCTGCCCATGGACAGTATGCCAGAAGTCACTACATGGTATCATTGCCTGGGAAGTAAAACCTTGTTCAAATGCACTGTCACTGCACCATACCTGTCCAGTGCATGTCACTACACACTATGGGGGGTGACAACTACTCAGTGAGCCTGCTAGCCAGTGGCGTGCAGACTTTCAGCCTTGCTAGTCAGACAACATGCACATTCAGAAAGGCAGTGCACAGAACACTCACCTGCTCCCCTGGTGTCCCATACAGCTTGCTGTACTGTGGAAGTAGGCTGTCCAGCAGGGCCTGGTTCTCCTCAAGGCTGAAGGCTGGGGCTCTCTCCACAGTACGTGCCATTGCAGGGTCCAGAGGGGCAGAGACAGCAGCAGTGCAGTGGCAGATGTCGTCCTGGAGCATGTAGTGCAGGCAAGTGAGCTCTCAGGGGAACAGCCAGCAATATATGTGTGCTGCAGAGGCAGATACTGTCCCATGTGTCCAAAGTGATAGGTCCAAGTCGTTTGCATCTTCTGAATCTGGCCAATCCATGGAATAGCAGCACCAATACACGCCCACAGCATCCTTCAAATCTTCAACTTCATGACATACATGATTTTGCAACATTGTTGTGGGTGACCAACTGAATTTACAGCAACCGACTCGTTCGAATTTTGAAAACGCGTCCGTTGCCAGGCTAGGCCATTGACAATGGGTGCGCACCGATCGGTCCATTGCTGTTCAACGCGTACAGGGTACAACGCGTACCCGCACACATTGAATGCAATGGGCCGGCCGGGTGCACCGATCGGTCCATTGCTGTTCAACGCGTACAGGGGTACAACGCGTACCCGCACACATTGAATGCAATGGGCCGGCCGGGTGCACCGATCGGTCCATTGCTGTTCAACGCGTACAGGGGTACAACGCGTACCCGCACACATTGAATGCAATGGGCCGGCCGGGTGCACCGATCGGTCCATTGCTGTTCAACGCGTACAGGGTACAACGCGTACCCGCACACATTGAATGCAATGGGCCGGCCGGGTGCACCGATCGGTCCATTGCTGTTCAACGCGTACAGGGGTACAACGCGTACCCGCACACATTGAGTGCAATGGGCCGGCCAGGTGCACCGATCGGTCCATTGCTGTTCAACGCGTACAAGGGTACAACGCGTACCCGCACACATTGAATGCAATGGGCCGGCCGGGTGCACCGATCGGTCCATTGCTGTTCAACGCATCCCTGTACAAGTGACTGGCATATGTCACCATGCCTGTCTCAGATGAACATATGCCAGCCACAAATAGCTCCCAGGGAATGAGGGGCACACCTACAATACCACAGCCTGTCCAAACTGTATCATAAGGCATGTAAGGCTGCATTTCCTATTGTGTGTATGTTGGTGTACATGTTGTCCTGTGGGTGTCACCTGGGGGCAGCCACCCCCAAGCTGTGCACGTGTTCATGGGGACAGGATCCTGGGTGTTACGTGTACATGACCACTGTGATTGAGCATGTGCCATGGTCACATTTCACGGTGGTGTATGTGTATGTCATGTCACATACCCCGTGAGTCCCATGTGGGACGGTATGTTTGAGCCAGGGTGACCCAGTGGCACAATAGTGATGGTCCTCCACAGTCTGTGTGCATGTTGTGTTTACAATGTCTCTGATTTCATGTGCACAATGGGAGACAGTCTCCACATCCACGTTGTTTGTGCATGGACTTTGATGTTGTGCGTGTGTGTGTCACAGACGTCCATGTCTGTCCTGCAGAGGCAAGTGGAACCACTACCTGTGGGGGTCATGGTTGTTTTGCTGTGGTGTATACATGATACTCCATGTAATGCCAGTGTCCATGTGGCAATACAGGGTCCCTGGGAATGTACCTGTCGTTGAGCTGTGATGCCTGGGGCACATCTGTCCTCACATGTCACTGTGGGGGGTGTTTGTAACATGGCAGCAGGAGATGGGAACTGTGACACGGCCTCATGATATCCAATGGGCCAACCTGGGACTAATTGATGCCACATGTTGAACCGTGATGACAGATGTTGGCCATGTATGTACCATACATGTCCTTACGGAACTGCACACTTCATGTAGTTGTGCCTCATAATGATGTATGATGTGATATTGAGTGTGTTCAATGCTGCATATGTGGGGTGACTGACAATCTTGCTTTCTTCTCCTCTGCACTGCAGGGCTCCTGCTGTCCATAGACCATTCCCAGACCTGGCAACGATGGTGGAACGGGACAGCATCCGACGGTACCGCTTCACCAGGCAGCTGATTGAGGATTTGGCAGTGCAGTTGGCCCCACATTTGCAGCCTGGCCGGCCGTATCCTACAGCGCTGACCCCCAAGGTGAAGGTGATGGCAGCCCTACACTTCTTTGCCACCGGTACCTTTCAACACACTGTGGCGACTGATGGTGGGATGTCACAGACCATGTTCAGCCGTGTGCTCCGCGATGTTTTGGAGGCAATGTTGCTATACCTGAACCGGTACATCTATTTCCCTAGACTGCAACGACTCACTGACGTGAAGAGTGACTTCTATGCCCTGGGGAGGATGCCGCATGTCATTGGCTCCATTGATGGGACACATGTGGCTTTGGTACCACCACAGGCACATGAACAGGCCTACCGTAACCGCAAACACTACCACTCGGTCAATGCACTGGTGGTGTGTCTTGCCGATATGACCATCTCACACGTGTGTGCCCGTTTCCCTGGTTCAGCACACGATGCCTTCGTGATGAGGAGTAGTCGCATCCCCAGGATGATGGCACAGATGCAGAACCAGCGTGCCTGGCTTGTCGGTGTGTACTGACTTTGTGCCATTGTGTGTGATCTGATCTGTAGTATTCCGCCCACTTTTCCAAGTCAGCTAATGTGCACTTGTCTGTCCGTAGGTGACTCGGGATACCCCAACATGCCGTGGTTGCTGACACCCCTCAGGAACCCTGTGACACCAGCCCAGATGCGCTACAATGAGGCACATGGTCGGACCAGGAGAGTGATTGAGCGGACATTTGGTCTACTGAAGAGCCGCTTCCGCTGCCTGGGCAAGACAGGAGGGTCCCTCCCATATGCCCCAGCAAAGGTGTGCAAGATTATCATCGTCTGCTGCATGCTCCACAACCTGGCAGTGCGGAAGGAGTTGCCTCTCATCCAGGATGACAATGACCAACATCCGCCACCTGTGGAGGATCCTGGCCTGGACCACGATGCCAGTGATGATGATGATGATGGTGATGTCCGCACACAGCTCATCACCAACTTCTTTAGCTGAATGTGAGTATCCTGAGGTGTCATGTCAATGATGTGAGTTAGCATGATATGTGTAGGTGGTGCTCTGGTGCTGTTAGAGTGTGTCCATGGGCTACTTGACTGGATGTGTGTAGCGATGTGTGCTTACAGGTAGTCTGTACTCCCCAACAGTGTTGACATGCTAACTTGGTTCTGGGTGGGTATCTTGTAACATGTATTGTGCATGAGTTTTGCTGTTCTGTCCTGTTCTCCATTGCTTTTGACTGTGTGTCATTTCTGTCCTTCACAGGGTACTTTCAGATTCGTTTTGTCAACTGTGTCCACCGACGACGTGATTGTACTTCCAGGGTGGTAGCTGTCGTGTCCCTACAGGTGATGTGCGCCACACCCATGGACTTCCTTCCTTCTACAGTTGTTGACTGGGTGCCCGCTGCCAGGTGGGATTACCTTGCATCTGTAGTGGTTACGACATGTTGCAACTGTGTAATAAACCTGTGCTTCACTTTGTGATGTGCGTTGTCTGTGGTCACACATTTGACTGCCATTTGCTTACTGCACCTGTGGGCTACTTGACTACAACTGGGAATAGGTGTGGTGTCTGTGCATTGCACCGTCTTTCCTGGCAACATCAGTGTAGGCAATGAGTCAGATGGCCTAGGTGTGTATGTGTTGTGTAGCCCTGGTGGTGTGTCTCCCTCATATGTGTCACGTTGCCATTACTCACATGCCTGTGTTGTACTTGCTGTTGCAGTTCGCATACACAGTGTAATTTAGCAGTTCATCATCCCCATGACAGCACCCACGTTGGAATCACAACAGAGGCAAGTATGGTGTATTAGTGTGTTTATTGTGATACATTTGTGTGAATAGTGCACAGGATGGTTAGTGCTGTACATTTATATTGCAATCAGAAGTTCCTAGATGAATTGAAAGTCCTGGTAGACAAAATCCCCAGTATCGGGGCCACAGTTGTCTGAGACATTGGTCCAACTTGTACTCCCCATGTCATGTGTGGGAGTTGTGTTGCCGTCAACAGGGTGAACAGTTTGCGCACAAAGGTGATCATCCAGAACAGGTTCAAGCTTCCTGGGGGTTGCACATGGCCATCGGCCTCTCACTTGCCCCTCCTCGGACGACCCCTCTTCTTTGGGGGGCCCCTCAAGTGCAGGCTGCTGCGGTGCAGGGGACTCTCCGCCAGAGTCATCCTCCCTCCCTGTGGCAGTTGCAGTTGTTTCAGCACCAGATGTTGTTGGCACACAGGGAGGTGTAGACTGGTTGCTGGTCATCTGGCGGAGGCATTGTAATATGTCCCTATGCACCGCCGTCATCTCTTGCAGTGTGTCCCACTTGGACTCCACGCGGGACATGTGTGAGTCCAAGCGGGCATGATGGGCAGCCTGCTGCTCTTTGATGTCCCTGAGGAGCCCCACTACCTGGCTGAGATCTCCGGTGCTGGACTGGTACGCATCGGCTATGCGTGCCAGTTGTGGGTCATCATGCACACCAGACACCTCTGCAAGCAGCGACCTCTGTCTCCCACCCCTCCCACCACCCCTGCCGACATGTGCAGTGCGTGCAGTGGCACGCACAGATGACCCTGGTCCCCCTTGGGGGTTGGTGGTGGTGGTGGTGTCCATGGCCCCACGTTGGTCCAGGGTCCCTGTGCTGGTGGTGCTCCTTGTTCTGTCCATGTCGGCAGGGATGGTATTTGTGGTGACAGTCGTTGGAGGGGTGGGTGCAGGGGGTGCAGCTGGTGGTCCTGCTGGTGCTGCAGCTGGTGGTCCTGCTGGTGCTGCATGATGACTTGCACCGGAGGTGCCAGGTTGGTCTTCTTCATCCGAGGAGGGCAGAGGCTGTTCGACACCAGTGAGCTCCGTATCCTCTTGAGCCTGGGACTGGGACTCCTCAGCGTCTGCTGCTGTGTCCCCATCATCACCTGTTTTTGGGAGACACACACAATGTATGTTATGTTTCTGCAGGCATCAATGGTTGACACACCTGACAGTTGTGACTGTGCCTCTGGGTGCGGGCCTGTACATTGCATTGTCCTAAGTTGTCACAGTCAGGGGTTGATATTGGTGTAGCACATTGTCCTGCATTATTTGGGCATTTCTATGTATTTGTTGGGGTGTGAACATGGTCTGCATTGGTTGTATTTGGTTGACAGCCGGCCCTCCTTCCCACTCAGCCAGTTATCCCACCATGGACTGTGCTTGCATTGCAGGGAGTGAAAGTTGTCTTTCAAGATGTCAGTCAGTGGTGTCCTGCTGTTGGTTGTTGCACAGTTGCCAGCGGGGCCTTGTGCTCCCCACAGCAGTTGCCAGTGTCAGCCATCTTGTCAGTTGTTTTCCACTCCCTGTGATGTGAGCATGGTTCAGGGTGGTGTTGATGGGACAGTTGTGGGGGTGAGCTATGTCTGTGACTATGACTCCCATCATGCTATTGCCTCCACCCCACTTCCCAGCATTCCCATACTTACTTGCTTTTGTGGGGAGTTCAGTGTGTGTGGGTGTGAGAGCAATGGCAAGATGGCTGACAGTGGTGTCCTGCTGTTGGTTGGTGTGCAGTTCCCAGCATGCCCTTGTGCTCCCCACAACACAGCACCAGTGTCAGACATCTTTGATGGGCCTTTCCACTCTCTGTGGGATGTGCATGCATGAGTGTGAGCTTGCTGGGCCATGTGGGTGGGGGATGTTGAGCTGTGACTACGACTCCCATCATGCTATTGCCTCCACCCCCTTCCCAGCATGCCCATGCTTCCTTCCCTTTGACTCTGCTTCCCTGTGGGGTTGTGTGCCTGTGCTGACAAGATGGCTGACAGTGTAATCCTGGGGTTAGTTCTGCTACAGGTCCCATGTGTGTCCTTGTGCTTCACTCTGCATGACCCAGTGTTGTGGTTCTTTGTGGGATATATTATTGGGGTGTGAGGCAATGCATTCTCCCAGGTGAGTTGTGTGGAGTTTGTGTTAAGGGGGGGTGAAAAGCTGCTGGTGCCTGTGGTCGGTGCTGTGAGTCCTCCTTCCCACCCAGCCAGATATCCCACCATGGACCGTGCTTCCATTGCAGGGAGTGGAAGTTGTCTTTCAGGATGTCAGTCAGTGGTGTCCTGCTGTTGGTTGTTGCACAGTTGCCAGCAGGGCCTTGTGCTCCCCACAGCAGTACCCAGTGTCAGCCATCTTGTGAGTCCTTTTCCACTCCCTGTGATGTGAGCATGGTTGAGAGTGGTGTTGATGGGCCAATTGTGAGGCTGAGCAATATCTGTGCCTACAACTCCCATCATGCTATTGCCTCCACCCCCTTCCCAGCATGCCCATCCTTCCTTCCTTTTGACTCTGCTTCCCTGTGGGGTGGGCTGCCTGTGCTGAATGGATGGCTGGGAGTGTTGTCCTGGCAGTTGTTTGGCTAAAAGTCCCAAGAGTGTCCCTGTGCTTCACACAACATAACCCAGGGTGGTGGTTCTTTGTGGGATCTTCAGTTAGGATGTGAGGCATTGCATTCTCCCAGGTGGGTTATGTGGAGTTTGTGTTGAGGGGGTGTGTGAGGGGAGGTGCTTGTGACTATGGTCAGTGCTGCGAGTCCTCCTTCCCACCCAGCCAGATATCCCACCATGGAACGTGCTTCCATTGCAGGGAGTGGAAGTTGTCTTTTAGGATGTCAGTCAGTGGTGTCCTGCTGTTGGTTGCACAGTTGCCAGCAGGGCCTTGTGCTCCCCACAGCAGTACCCAGTGTCAGCCATCTTGTGAGTACTTTTCCACTCCCTGTGATGTGCGCATGGTTCATGGTGGTGTTGATGGGACAGTTGTGGGGGTGAGCAATATCTGTGACTACGACTCCCATGATGCTATTGGCTACACTGACTTGCCCAGCATACACAGAATTCCTTTCTTTCAGTGGTCTTCACTGTGTGTTGGTGTTGTAGTGGTGGCTACATGTCTGGATGTGTTTGTTAGTTCTATTTGTGCCACTGCCTAGCTGTAGTTGTAGTTGTGTTTGTACATGTGATGACACGGTTAAATGTAACTTTGAGATGGCATGTGTTGTGTTTATCTGACTGACATACACATTTTGGGATGATTCTGTTCTGGTTGCTGTGTAATTGCTAAGAGTGCATGGTTTGACTCTCCCCTTGACAGTGATGTGTGTGTGTATTGTGGCAGAATATTGTGTACATTTGTTGTGTACTCACCAGGCTCTGGGATGTTTTCTAGTCCATAGACGCTCACTGGCGGTAGGATGGCCCGCACCTTCTCCTCCCAGGGCCTGAGGTATATTGGCTTGGCAGGAGGGCCACTGCCGGTGTGTTTGCTCAGGAGGTAGTCCTTCTTCAGCAGCTCCCGTACCCTCCTGCGCACGTCATACCACCTGTTCTGGATGTCAGTCTTTGTGCGCAGACATGGTGATTGTGCGTTCACCCTGTTGATGATCCTCTCCCACATCTTTGTTTTCTGGGCGATGGGTGTCTGTTGGACCAGTGCGCCAAACAGCTGTGGCTCTACCCTGAGGATCTTGTCTACCATGACTTCCAATTCACTATCTAGGAACTTCTGATTCTTCTTTGGGGGCATGGTGATGGGTGGTGATGGTGAGTGATGTGTGTGTTGGTGTGCAGGTGAAGGTGTGTGAGTGTGTGTTTTGCTGGGTGTATGTGAGGTAGCTATTTGTTGGTGTGCTGATGGTGTGTGGCTTGTGTGAGGGATGAGCTGTGGGTGTGTGGTTGCTGTCTGTTGAGTGCTGGCTGGTGAATTGGATTTGCAAAGGATCATGGTTGGGATTTGTGTCCTTTATATGGGTGGAGTTGTGGGTGTGTCTTTGTTCTCTGTCCCCACCCCCCCCCAGTATTTATTGGCTTTGTAATTGCTTGTTTGGCCTTTTTTTGTGTATTTTCCCTTAGTACTTTCTGTGCATGTTGGAAACGTTCTTGTGACCGAGTCGGACCCTGCAGTTGTCTCGTACGGTCTTCTCCGTTTCGTTCACGCTGTGTTTGTGCTATTTTCTATGCTGCGTACGCGTCGGTCGCGGTGTTTTGTGTTACTTCGGCTCGCAGTTTTGTATGCGTGTCGGTCGTACGGCTTGTCCTCCGTACGACTCGGTCGTGGTTTTCGCGCCTTGCATCGTACTTGGCGGGTTGGAGTTCGCAGGTACGTTTCGGTCGGATTTGTTCCGGGTGCGTGTCCGTCGGTTCGATTTGCGTGTTTTATCGGCTGGATTGCTGTTTTCCGGGCGGCTCGGTCGTTCGGCTTGGGTTCCGTACGTGTCGGTCGGATTTTGCACGCTTTGCATCGTACTTGGCGGGTCGGGCACCACAGGTACGTGTCGGTCGGAATTAATACCGGCTCCGAGTCGGTCGGTGCTTTTTCCGGCCCGAATCGGAATCGACCCCTTTGTGTATAAAGTTCAGCAGAAAAACACAAATTGTAGCAAAGGTGCAGAATGTTTAAACTCTGCATAAGTGTTTCTCTGGTGGTTATAGGAAATGCTACAGGCATGGAACATCATTTCTCTTTGTATTACAAGTGTGCTCTCATCACACTCCCTCAGTGTGAAAAATTACCTTAGTGAAAGAGTATCATGATGCAGAAATGAACACTATAGTTACAGATCTACTTTATCCACACAGCTTTGGGTAATTAAAGGTCGGCAAATTCTGAATTGCCTGAAATTCACAGAACTCAGAGTTGTTTGAACCCACAAAGCCTTTTTCAAATGTGAACTTGTGGTTTGTGGGTCTGTGACATGGGGAGTGGGCAGTCTGGCATTTATTTTAATGTGTACTACACTACTCTACCATAACCATGTAAGAGAAATTAGTAGTAGTCCGAAGTACCACACACTATTGATTGCACTAACTTCCTCTTTGTAGACTGCCTAATGTCAAAATAGCAAATATTCTCACTTGATGTCATCAAGAATGGTACAACAAGATGAACAGCGTAACAAAGCCTAACTTATAATGAAATGCATGTCTTTTTTAAACGTATTTATCATTCACATGGGAGGTAATAATTTCCAACTCCCACGTTATTTACCTGAAAACGTGTTAAGAATAAGTTGTATGAACTTGAGCACTCTTGCAGGGAGTAACAGAATGTAAATATTGTTAGCCCAGCACAGTGTCCTGGAATCCAAAGGTCAAATGGGTGGTAATGATGGAACACAACACTGCCTGGCTTCCTTACATTTGAAATACTCTCCAGGCACTTTTCGCATCGGTTGGCATTAATGATGACTATCAGTTCCGTAAAGCTGCTGGTTGCTGCCAGTAATTTGGGGTTTTTAGAGCTGCCTCTGTCATTATGGTACCCTCCTAATAGCTAATACTTCTCGAGATTGAGAGGGTCAGCATAAATCTCGCTTCTGTCCTCCACTTACCATTATAGTTATGTTAACTTTCAATGGGACGTTAACGTTAAAGAGTTTCTAATTACATCAATGTGTCTCCTGCCTGCAAAGCAGTAAAGAGGGAGAGAGTTAAAGAAATTATTTTCTATTAGAAAGCCTGAGCCATCTTCATCTACAATTTGTAATCCAGAAATTTCTTTAGGCGGCAGTGTTAAGAGCAACTTACGCTTTGCACGACTTTACATCAAAGGGGTGTGCTATGGGTGGTACCATATCTGGGTGGTTCATGTGCAGTCCCATGCAACCAGTGCTTTAACTGGGCAGTTGCTGTCTGGTACTGAGAGCCTGCACTTCTAAAATTTGAAAGGGAGAGTACCTGCACTTCTCAGCACTGGAGCTCTACTTTTAATGGTACATTGCCAGCCTTTCTCAGTTGATAACAGTCACTCTAGATCATAGAGTTCTTACGCTTTTATATCTCCATTTCAAGCATTACAAGCACCCAGCCATGTTTTTGGTGCAAATTCCTATTCTCGTCTCGTGCAGTACAGCGCTCACACCCTCATAATTCATCCTCACCTTGAGTAAGCTCACGGCCAGTCAACTGAACCTGCTGCAGACGTGTTGTGCAGCACAGAGATTATTCTGATCTGATCCAATTAGCTACAGGTGACTGCTTCTTGACTCCGCGCAATGACAATAAGATATGGGATGCTTTTACCAATGTCCATTCCAGCAGATATCTCCACTATTCTCTACCCTTGAATCTATGCCTACTCAGGACCATTAACTTTAAACAGTAGAGACAGTATTTCAGAATGGACGACTCAGTGCAGTAATCATCAAAGTGGGATTATGAACAAAAGAAATACCATAAATGGACCTACAGGGAGATGAAAAACCAAATAGTGTGCATATCTCTCACATCTTAATCCATCAGATTGCTAAGCGCTGTATCCTATTGCACAATAAGCTGCATGCACCCCAGTCAGTGGTCCTCATGCACAACATGGAATGGGAACACTTCCAACATAGCATCAAAACAAATACAACGCCCCTCCAACCACACACCTTACACATATTGTAGCTTGCTACTCATGTAGGCAAGCGCAAGCGCTTCAGTGCTCCACATAGGGGTAGTAGGCCCTCTATAAATATAACAATACAATACATTCAAGACCGCTCCATCCCCTGTCTTCTTGGCTGTGTCCTTCAGCTCCTGCCTCCTTGCAGCCGTCCATTCAATTCATGCCTTCTTGCATCAGCCTTCAACTCCTACATTCTTGGCTCTCATCATCTTCATCCAACTGTTGAGTGATTACCTCCTTAATCCCATCCCTTCTGCTATTTCCTTCTTGTATATCTCCCTTGAGTACTCACCAACCTTCTTGCATCCATTCTCCAGTGCCTGCCTTCAAGTATCCTTTACTCCAACTCTTTACATCAATAGTTGATATGGTGTGTTTAAGCTACTATAGTGTTTAGTAATAATGCTTTGTATGTTCCTTCCTTCTAGGCAGTATTGGTGGAAAAAAAACACAATTACAATCTTTGTGGTGTGCACAAAATATTCTTACTGCTACCTTCATAGTTGTGCACTCTACTACAACATTGACTTTCTACAATTACATTTTACTCAAGGAAATGAGAAAACAGCCAAGAAAGTATTTAAGCGGTGCTCAAAAGTGGCAAATTAAATCAAAACAAGAACAGTTTAAAGGCAAATTTATGAAAATTGACTCTATGTTTAGGTGTCCCGGTGATCATGGTGCATCATCATCTCATGCATCATTATCAGAAAGCAATGCAGCTGCATCATCAACAGGAGACAAAGCAGCATTGCCACAATCCCAATTGGTCCCACCACATGACCAAACATTACAGTGCTCAGATCAAACAACAGATGTACCTTTTAGCATTGAAGCACCAATTGTGCCAGCACTGCAGGCAACAACTATAGTAAACATAGAAAGCAAAAGTAAAACAGCTGTGTCAGCAGTGCCTCCATCTATTACAAAAGGAGTCGGAGAAATTGCAAGTACACCAGCTAGGCCTACACTGCTACCAGTGACTGAAGAAAGCTCAGAAACGGAGAATACACAATCAGCAGATGAATCTCTGAGTCTATTATTACAAACAAATGAAGGAAGTGCTGAAATTGTAAGCTCACCAGATGTGTCACCGCTGCTACCAGTGGCTAAAGAAAGTGAAGAACCTACAAATGTGCAACTTGTTTCAGCAGTATTGCCAAACATTGAAGAAGAAAGGGAAGACATTATGAGTGAGGATGTGGAATTACATTTAGAAGAACTAGAATCAAGCAATAGTCAGTTTTGCAAGGATTTGTACCCGAGTGATAGAGGGAACTTTTTAGACAAACCTTGGCATGAGACCGAGTTACGAAGGTTTGTCATTAGAAGTGGCCCATGCTAACCTAGAGGACCCTTCCCGCGAGATAATAAAAACAGGTGCTTTTCCACAAAGTACTACTACAAGGAAAATAGGACTGGAGATAAGACTCCAAGACTGTGGTTGTGCTACTCCTTAAAAATGGACAGTGCATACTATGAGCCTTGTTGGCTTTTTGGAGATAGAAAACTTTCATCCTATCAGCAAGCATGGGCTAATGGTATAAAAGATTGGCAAGGCATGTCTCGAAAAATTGAAGAACATGAAATGATGCGCTCACATTTAGCGGCTTGTGCTGTACATGGAAGATGGAGGCAGGATGAGACTATCGATACACTACTGGAATCAGACTACAAAGAGCAGGTGAACTATTGGACAGAAATTCTGAGGAGGATCATCGATGTTACACTTCTGTTGTCAACTTGCAATTTACCTTTCTGAGGACATAGAGAAAAACTGCAAGAAAAAGATGGTGGGAACATTTTGGCAGTCATTGAACTTTTGGCCAAATATGATCCTGTTTTACACCATCTGATTACAAAAGAGAGTACAGTTAAATACTTGAGTCCTGCTATTCAAAATGAGCTTATTGAAATGCTTTCAAATAAAGTACAAAATGAGATAGTAAGTGAAATAAAAAATGCACCATTTTACTCTGTTATAATGGACACAACCCAGGACATTAAAAAAGAAGACCAAGTAAGCCTGGTTATCCGATATGTAACACTGTGTCTTAATACTGAAGAAATTCCAACCGAAGTCAAAATTAATGAAAGCTTTGTTGGTTTCTATAAAATTACAGACCAAAGTGCTGAGGGGATAGCATCAGAACTTGTGAACCTTATAGAGGACAAAGGCCTAGTGCTTAATAAATGTAGAGGGCAGGGATATGATGGTACCAGCACAATAAGTGGTATATATAGTGGAGTGGAAACAAGAATACGACAGAAAGAACCCAATGTAGTCTATGTACACTGTGCTGCTCATTATCTAAATTTAGTGTTAAATGATCACTCACTACCATTTTACTGCAGTCTAAAAAGGTTGATGAGCGCACAGAAGCTCAGGGTCTTAGGAAGTGCATGGAGACTTTTGAGTTTGTGTTAATGGTTGTAATCCAGTCCAAAGTGCTGGAGACAATAAATATTGTGTTCAAACTGCTTCAATCTAATGATCTGGACCTTTTACAAGCATCAAATATGTTGAGTAGCGCAGCTAATATGTTTGCCAGTTTCAGAGAACAGTTTCAAGATGTTAAAAGCTCAGCATCTTCACTTGCAGCTGCATGGGGAATTCAATTGCATTTTACACAAAACGACCACAACATAAAAAAAAGCACTTCAATGAACTCTGTGAAGACCAAAGGCTATGCAATCCCGAAGACAATTTTAAGGTGTCTGTGTTTTATGCTAACATAGATATTATTGTTAATCAGATAAAAACTCGATTTGCTGGTATGAACACCATGATCCAATGCTTTCATTTCATGATGCCTTCAGAAATCCTCAGAGCTAGTGAGGAGGAGTTGTTTGAAGCAGCCATGACCCTGGCAGCTCATTACGAAAAAGACTTGTCCCTAGAGATTCCACAACAGCTCATCGCTTTCAAAGCAGTGTTGAAAGAACAAATACAACTTATCTCAGGTGGCACAATAAAGGATCTGGCTATTTTTGAGAAACCATGCAATTCTGCCCAGTGTTTTGGATGTTGCAACAGCAATGAAACTTTTTCTTACAATTCCAGTTACTGTAGGCAGTGCAGAAAGTCATTTTTAAAGTTAAAATTAATCACGAACTATCTCTGAAGCACAATGACGTAAGAAAGGCTGTCAGGGCTTGCAACTTTAAGCATTGAGAGTGATCTGGCAAAAAAATTAAATGTGAAAGCTCTAACAGAAGAGTTTGCATGAAGAAAGGCAAAGAGGCAAACATTCTTTCAGTCAAGTACATCTCTCCAATTCAGTGAACCAAGCAGTAGTAGCCTTCAGCCACCAGTCTAATTTGCCAGTCACTCTTCCTGGTGTAAGCAGTCTTCAGCCTTGTGTCCACTTTTTAAGTATTGTTTTCTGCTGTACCAGCCTTTAAACTCTGCAATTAATTTCATCAGGCTCCTGCAAGTACTGTTCTTACTCTTAGTCTGAGTTTCTAAATGTATCTGTCCTTTGAATCCCATGAAGAAGCAGTAAGTAATATGGTATTCTGCCAGTATATCATACTTTAAATATTGTTCGCTTATATATAGGCTACCTCAATATTCTGAACATACGTTTATAGAAGCAAGAAGAAATGTATTCAGTTTAACCTGACATATATGCCCCCCCTTGACACTTTCTTTTGCACAGAGAAAAGGGGCAGCATTTGAGTAAACAGCTTTGTTTATTTTGCTGCTGAGCTTGTTATTGTTTTGCCGGTCACTTAAATATTTGCGCCTTTATGCACAAACTAAAGGGGCATTCTTTGTCTAGACTAGTTTAATGTTCGTGTTGCTAAACTTTTTATCGTTTTTACCACTCATGTTGAAATATTTCCACCTTTATGCACAGATAAAAGGAGCATTGTTTGACTGGACGGGTTTGATGTTTATGCTGCTAAATGCTTATTACTTTACCAGGCACTTTGAAATATTTATGCCTTCACGCGCAAACAAAAGGGGAATTAGTTTGACTAAATAGGTTTGATTTATGTATGCTGTTGCTTGCTGTACTTGTTATTGTTTTACCAGTCACTTTGAAATATTTGCACCTCACTAGTTTCCCTCCACTGGACCCAGAATCTCTGATGCTTCTGATAAATAGAACCAAATCAGGCTCCCCGGCCGACCCATGCCCGCCTAGGACCTTTCGGATGGCCCTGCCGGCCCTGGAGAGTCAGATTCTCACTCTCTTGAATAACTCCTTGGCGAATGGTCAAGTCCCCGTCAATTTTAAGGAGGCCAGAGTTACTCCCCTACTAAAGAAACCGGGAGCAGACAAGGCTGAGCTCAAAAATTATAGACCCATCTCCCAGCTCCCGTTCCTGGCGAAGGTTGTGGAGCAACATGTCTTGAAGACAACCTCAGCATTCCTGGAGGAACACGAGTTACTCCAACCTCGCCAGGCTGGGTTCAGAGCCCACCACAGTATGGAGCTAGTCATGCTATCTGTACTCGACGATCTCAAGATGAAGGCCGATAACAAAGAGCCGAGCGCCCTGATACTTTTAGATCTTTCGGCGGCGTTCGACACGGTCAGCCACACAACACTACTGACCCGGCTAACGGCCCTGGGCATTCGAGGGCATGCCTATAACTGGTTAGAATCTTTTCTATCAGGACGCTCGCAGAGGGTCCAACTTGGTGCCCAGGTGTCGGAAAAGGGCAATATCTCCTGTGGAGTCCCTCAGGGCTCTGCACTGTCCCCGCTCCTCTTTAACATATACCTGCAGCCCTTGGTAGCCGCACTAACCAATATGGACTGCCGGGTTTTTAACTACGCGGATGATACCCAGCTCATCCTGAGGATCGATAACTCGGTCTGTGCCCAAGTATCAGTCCAGAACATCCTCAGGTTCACAGTCAACTGGATGACTGCAAATTCCCTAAAAATTTACCCAGATAAAACCGAAGTACTAGCCTTCCCATCAAAAAACAACCCCTGAAGCGGCCTGTTTTGGCCCCAAGAGTTGGGGGGCCCCTCCCAGCCCATCGCCAGTGGTAAAAAGCCTGGGAATCAAGATCGACTCCGAGCTCTCTATGAACCATCAAGTCAACTCGGTGGTGGGCATATGCACTGGGCTTCTAAGACAGCTGAGGAAACTGGTTCCTCTGCTCTCAGTGTCATCTCTGAAAATTATAGTATCAGCAACTATTGTCTCACGACTCAACTATGGCAATGCGCTGTATGTCGGGCTCCCCCAGAAACTCACAAACAAACTACAGGTGGTACAGAACGATGCAGCTAGGCTGATCTTCAGGCTGCCTAGAAGAACTCATGTCACTCCTCTGCTGCGTAAGCTGCATTGGCTGCCTGTTAAGCAGAGAGCGAAATTCAAGGGACTCTGCATTGTCCACAAAGCTCTCTACGGACAAGCCCCAGGGTACATAAGGGAACGTTTAACCAAATATGTGCCAGGGCGGGCCCTTCGCTCAGCAGAAGCCGTCCAGCTGGTTTGCCCTCAAGGTAACTTGGCTTCCAAAGGGGGAAGAGCCTTCTCGGTCCTCCTGCCACAACTCTGGAACCAGTTGCCCGATACTCTCCGGAAAGAACCTGTCCTGCTTCTTTTCCGGAAACAGTTAAAAACTGTTCTCTTCAGGGAAGTACTAGATACGACATAAGACCTCTCAATACCATGGAGACCGCCCCGCTTTGACGCTGTCCTGCTTCTTCCTAAGCGCTAAGAGACCTGTCGGTGTCTATGCGCTATACAAGAATAAATAACATAACATAACTTGCACAAGCACAAACCAAAAGGGTATTGGTTGACTAAAGTGGTTTGATTTTTGTATGCTGCTGCCTGATGTACTTGTTACTGTTTTGCTAGTCACTTTGAAATATTTGAGCCTTCAAAAAGGAAATTGTTAGTTTAAACTGGTTTGATTATTGTATGGTGCTGTAGTTGTTATTGTTTACCAGTTGCTTTTAACCCCTTCGCTGCTAGGCCTTTTCCCCCCCTGTGCTAAGCCTTTTTTTGGCTATTTGGGGTAGTTCGCGCTTAGGCCCCTGTAACTTTTTGACCACATAAGGTATCCACGCCAAATTTGCGTCCTTTTCTTCCAACATCATGGGAATTCTAAAGGTACCCAGGGTTTGTGGATTCCCCTGGAGGGGACCCAGAAATTAGCCAAAATACAGCTACATTTTGTTTTTTTGGGGAAAAAAGTGCTGCAAATGAAAGCGTCTGGGTTTTTCCCTGCAAATGGTATCAAAAAAGAGTTTGTGGGGATGAAATCACCATTTTTCCAGCTTTTAGGGAATGACAGACTTTTGGCAGAAAACCAAAGTTTTTCACACAGTTTTGGCATTTTTCTGGGACATAGCCTATTTTTGCTATTTGTTGTGCTTTCAACCTCCTTCCAGTTAATGGTAGACATGGGTATGAAATCAATAATGGATCCTGGAAAGCTATACATTTTTAAAAAGTAGCCAAAATTCTGAATTCAGCAAGGGGTCATTTGTGTAGATCCTTCAAGGTTTCTTTATAGAAACTAACAGTTAAATATAGGAAAAATTGAAAATTAGTTGAAAAAAACAGCCTTTTGTGTCAACGTTTTCACCTGTAACTTCTTCTAATTATGACAGCTCTTTGAAAGCAATACACCGTTACATCCGCTGGACCTTACTGGTTGTGGGGATATATAGGACTTGTATGTTCACCAAGAACCCGACGAACCCAGAGCCAAAAACTGAGCAGCGACTTGCAATGGTTTTTTATTATGTACCGGATATATAGTAATTATTCTGGGAAAATGTATACATGGAAAAATCGGTATGAAAGACACCTATGTATTTCTGAAATGGGAACAAAATATAGAGTTTAGAAACAGTAGATATTTGCACATTTCCGAAATTGGGAATACTCATACTAGCATGAGAATTATCGATCATTTTTCAAAATTACTTCTTTTTTACACATTGTCTTTCATTTGGAAGGCAGAAAGGCATCGAAAGTCAATAGGTAATAACAGTTGCTTTACAAATCTGAATTAGCCTAAGTCTCCCGATAAAAATGGTACCTCACTTGTGTGGTTAGGCATAGTGCCCACGACAGGAAACGGCTCAAAACGCAACGTGAACACACCACATTTTTACAATGAAAAATTACCCTTTTTTTGCAAAGTGCCTAGCTGTAGTTTTTGAACCCTAGCTCTGCCGGCACCTAGGGAAACCTAGCAAACCTATAAATTTTTGAAAACTAGACACCCAGGGGAATCCAGGATGGGGTGACTTGACTGGCTCCCAACAGGTTCTGTTACCCAGAATTCCTTGCAAACCTAAAAAATTGTCAAAAAAAACAAATTTTCCTCACATTTCTGTGGTGGAAAGTTCTGGAATCTGCGTGCATCTATAAATTTCCACCCACCCCGCGTTCCCCAAAGTCTTCTGAGAAAAATGGTACCTCACTTGTGTAGGTAGGGCTAGTGCCCGCGACAGGAAATGGTGCAAAACGCAACGTGGACACACCTCAATTTCACAGTGAAAAATGACCCTTTTTTGGCAAAGTGCCTAGCTGTAGTTTTTGAACCCTAGCTCTGCCGGCACCTAGGGAAACATAGCAAACCTATACATTTTTGAAAACTAGACACCCAGGGGAATCCAGGATGGGGTGACTTGACTGGCTCTCACCAGGTTCTGTTACCCAGAATCCCTTGCAAACCTAAACATTTGTCCAAAAAAACACATTTTCCTCACATTTCTGTGCTGGAAAGTTCTGGAATCTGCGTGGATCCACAAATTTCTACCCACCCCACGTTCCCCAAAGTCTTCAGAGAAAAATGGTACCTCACTTGTGTGGGTAGGCCTAGTGCCCGCGTCAGGAAACGGCACAAAACGCAACGTGGACACACCACAATTTCACAGTGAAAAATGACCCTTTTTTGGCAAAGTGCCTAGCTGTAGTTTTTGAACCATAGCTCTGCCGGCACCTAGGGAAACATAGCAAACCTATACATTTTTGAAAACTAGACACCCAGGGGAATCCAGGATAGGGTGACTTGACTGGCTCTCACCAGGTTCTGTTACCCAGAATCACTTGCAAACCTAAAAATTTGTCAAAAAAACCACAATTTCCTCACATTTCTGTGGTGGAAAGTTCTGGAATCTGCGTGGATCCACAAATTTCCACCCACCCCGCGTTCCCCAAAGTCTTCCGAGAAAAATTGTACCTCACTTGTGTGGGTAGGCCTAGTGCCCGCGACAGGAAACGGCGCAAAACGCAACGTGGACACACCACAATTTCCCAGTGAAAAATGACCCTTTTTTGGCAAAGTGCCTAGCTGTAGTTTTTGAACTGTAGCTCTGCCGGCACATAGGGAAACCTAGCAAACCTATACATTTTTGAAAACTAGACACCCAGGCGAATCCAGGATGGGGTGACTTGACTGCCTCTCACCAGGTTCTGTTACCCAGAATCCCTTGCAAACCTAAACAATTGTCAAAAAAAACACATTTTCCCCACATTTCTGTGGTGGAAAGTTCTGGAATCTGCGTGGATCCACAAGTTTCCACAAGTTTCCACCCACCCCGCGTTCCCCAAAGCCTTCCGAGAAAAAAGGGGATTCTGGGTAAGGAAACATTGGGGGATCCACGCAAGCCATACCTCCCTGGAACCCCACGGGTGTCTAGTTTTCAGAAATGTGTGCGTTTGGTAGGTTTCCCTAGATGGCCGCCGAGCACGGGGCCAAAAACCCAGGTGACCCCCCCTTGCAAAACCAGGTTGTTTTGTGACAGGCAATTTTGATGTTGCCTCAATACGTTTTGGGCCCTTGCCTGTCGCGGGTACTTGGGCCTCCCAAACGAGTGAGGCACCATTTTTATCGGGAGACCTGGGGGAACGCTGGGTGGTAGGAAATTCGTGTCAGCCCTGTGATGCCACAACTTTCCCTCACAAAAATGTGTGGAAAAAGTGATTTTTTCATCTAAATTTGAGGTTTGCAGGGGATTTTGGGTAAGAAAAATTGGGGGATCCACGCAAGCCATACCTCCCTGGAATCCCCCGGGCGTCTAGTTTTCAGAAATGTGTGTGTTTGGTAGGTTTCCCTAGATGGCCGCCGAGCACGGGGCCAAAAACCCAGGTGACCCCCCCCTTGCAAAACCAGGTTGTTTTGTGATAGGCAATTTTGATGTCGCCTCAATACGTTTTGGGCCCTTGCCTGTCGCGGGTACTTGGGCCTCCCACACGAGTGAGGCACCATTTTTATTTGGAGACCTGGGGGAACGCTGGGTGGTAGGAAATTCGTGTCAGCCCGGTGATGCCACAACTTTCCCCCACAAAAATGTGTGAAAAAAGTGATTTTTTTCAGCTAAAATTGAGGTTTGCAGGGTATTCTGGGTAAGGAAACTTTGAGGGATCCACGCAAGCCATACCTCCATGGAATTCCCCGGGTGTCTAGTTTTCAGAAATGTGTGGGTTTGGTAGGTTTCCCTAGATGGCCACTGAGCACGGGCCAAAAACCCAGGTGACCCCCCTTGCAAAACCAGGTTGTTTGGTGATAGGCAATTTTGATGTCGCCTCAATACGATTTGGGCCCCTGCCTGTCGCGGGTACTTTGGCCTCCCACACGAGTGAGGTACCATTTTTATCGGGAGACCCTGGGGAACGCTGGGTGGTAGGAAATTTTTTTCAACCCGGTGATGCCACTACTTTCCCACACAAAAATGTGTGGAAAAAGTGATTTTTTCAGCTAAATTTGAGGTTTGCAGGGGATTCTGGGTAAGAAAACGTTGGGGGATCCACGCAAGCCATACCTCCCTGGAATCCCCCGGG
Organism: Calotriton arnoldi; assembly: GCA_963921515.1. Classification (NCBI taxonomy): domain Eukaryota; kingdom Metazoa; phylum Chordata; class Amphibia; order Caudata; family Salamandridae; genus Calotriton; species Calotriton arnoldi. The sequence goes on from CAWUFW010000960.1 coordinate 2,722,741, forward strand.
TGTCTAGTTTTCAGAAATGTGTGGGTTTGGTAGGTTTCCCTAGATGGCCGCCGAGCACGGGGCCAAAACCCCAGGTGACCCCCTTGCAAAACCAGGTCGTTTTGTGATAGGCAATTTTGATGTCGCCTCAATACGTTTTGGGCCCTTGCCTGTCGCGGGTACTTGGGCCTCCCACATGATAGAGGCACCATTTTTATCGGGAGACCTGGGGGAACGCTGGGTGGTAGGAAATTTGTGTCAGCCCAGTGACGCCACAACTTTCACACACAAAAATGTGTGGAAAAAGTGATTTTTTTCAGCTAAATTTGAGGTGTGCAGGGGATTCTGGGTAAGAAAACGTTGGGGGATCCACGCTAGCCATACCTCCCTCGAATCCCCCGGGTGTCTAGTTTTCAGAAATGTGTGGGTTTGGTAGGTTTCCCTAGATGGCCGCTGAGCACGGGCCAAAAACCCAGGTGACCACCCCTTGCAAAACCAGGTTGTTTGGTGATAGGCAATTTTGATGTCGCCTGAATACGATTTGGGCCCCTGCCTGTCGCGGGTACTTGGGCCTCCCACACGATAGAGGCACCATTTTTATCGGGAGACCTGGGGGAGCGCTGGGTGGTAGGAAATTTGTGTCAGCCCAGTGACGCCACAACTTTCACACACAAAAATGTGTGGAAAAAGTGATTTTTTTCAGTTAAATTTGAGGTGTGCAGGGGATTCTGGGTAAGAAAATGTTGGGGGATCCACGCAAGCCATACCTCCCTGGAATCCCCCAGGTGTCTAGTTTTCAGAAATGTGTGGGTTTGGTAGGTTTCCCTTGCTGGCCGCCGAGCACGGGGCCAAAAACCCAGGTGACCCCCCTTGCAAAACCAGGTCGTTTTGTGATAGGCAATTTTGATGTTGCCTCAACACGTTTTAGGCCCTTGCCTGTCGCGGGTACTTGGGCCTCCCACACGAGTGAGGCACCATTTTTATCGGGAGACCTGGGGGAATGCTGTGTAGAAGGAAATTTGTGGATCCACGCAGATTCCAGAACTTTCCCACAACAGAATTGTGAGGAAAATGTTTTTTTTTTTTTTTACAAAGTTTGAGGTTTGCAAGGGATTCTGGGTAGCATAACCTGGTGAGAGCCAGACGGGTTGCCCCATCCTCGATTCCCCTTGGTGTCTAGTTTTAAAAAATGTACAGGTTTGCTAGGTTTCCCTATGTGCCAGCTGCGCTAGGGCCCAAAATCCACAGGTAGGCACATTGCTAAAAAAAAGTCGGAGCCTAGTGGGCTTTCTGCCACCCTGGGGGGGAATCGGGGGAGGGGGGTTCACCCCGATATGCCCCCAAGGGGGGCAGAAAGACTGTGGCTATTTTTTGTGGGGGTGGGGGCATAGGTATGACCATTTTGGGCAGCCCCCACCCCACGCATAAAAAAAGCCTGCATAATCGCTGGCGCCTAGTGGGCTTTCTGCCCCCCCAGGGGGCAGATCAGGGGCCACTGCCCCCATCTGCCCTCCCGGGGGGCAGAAAGACTGGAATTTCTCTGGGGGTGGGGTGGGGGTATTGTCATACCCATTTTGGGCAGCCCCTACCCCTACACGAATAAAACAAAAAAATCCCTGGTTTCTAGTGGGCTTTCTGCCCCCCCGGGGGGGACATATTGGGGGCTACTGCTCCCATCTGCCTCCCGGGGAAGCAGAAAGACTGTCATTTTTGGGGCGGGAGTGGGGGCATTGGCGTGCCCGTTTCTGGCAGCCCCCACCCTAAAAAAAATTGCGCAAAAAAATCCCTGGCGTTTAGTGGACTTTCTGGCCCCCCCCGGGGGACAGAAAGGCTGTAATGGTGGCGGGGGTGGGGGCATTGGCGTGCCCGTTTCAGGCAGCCCCCACCCTAAAAACAAATGCGCAAAAAAAAATCCCTGGCGTCAAGTGGGCTTTCTGCCCCCCATCTGCCCCCCAGGGGGGGGCAGAAAGGCTGTAATGGTGGTGGGGGTGGGGGTGGGGGTATTGGCGTGCCCGAAGGGGCAGATTAGGAGAAAATGCCCCATCTGCCCCCCAGGGAGGGCAGAAAGGCTGTAATGGTGGCGGGGGTGGGGGCATTGGCATGCCCGTTTCGGGCAGCCCCCACCCTAAAAAAAATTGCGCAAAAAAATCCCTGGCGTCAAGTGCGCTTTCTGCCCCCAGGGGGGCAGAAAGGCTGTAATGGTGGCACGGGGTGGGGGCTTTGGCGTGCCCGTTTCGGGCAGTCCCCATCCTAAAACAAATTGTGCAAAAAAAAATCCCTGGCGTCTAGTGGGCTTTCTGCCCCCCCGGGGGTGCAGATTGGGGGCTGCTGCCCCCATCTGCCCCCCAGGAGGAGGCAGAAAAGCTGTCATGGTGGCGGGGGGTGGGAGCATTGGCGTGCCCGTTTCGGGCAGCCCGCACCCTAAAAAGAATGCAAAACAAAAAATCCCTGGTGTTTAGTGGGCTTTCTGTCCCCCCCTGGGGGGGCAGATTGGGGGCTACTGCCCCATCTGCCCCCTGGGGGGGCAGAAAGACTGAATTATGCCCATTACTTTATGGGGGGAGCGAAGGCCCTTGCCCAAGGGGCCGCTCCCCTCCCTGGTGTCTAGTGGGTGGATCTCTGCTTGGGGATCGCCCTCCTGGGGCGATCCCCAAGCAGGATCCACTGGGAGAGGTACCATTGGAAAGGGGAGAATCTTCCCTTTCCAATGATACCTCTCCTGTCTTTCTACGTGCTCAGGGGGCTGAGATAGCCCCCTGAGCACGTAGAAAGTGAAACTGAAATGAGCCTAAAGGCTCATTTTAGTTTCGGTTTCAGTGAAATGAAGTCAGCGCGACGTGCGCGCTGATCTTCATATATGTGCCTTTATGCACACACCAAACGGGGAATTGTTTGACTAATCTGGCTTCATTTTTGCATACTGCTGGACTTGTTTTTATCATGCACTTTGAAAGTATTTTCACCTTGATGCAACAAGAAAGTTAATTGTTTTACTAAACATTCTTGATTTTTGTATATTGCTAGACTGACGATTGCTTTAATATGCACTTTGAAAGTAGGTGCACTTTTCTTTTGCTTTACCAACTACAGTTTGTATAGATTGTCATTAGATACTTGCTGATATGGTTTGTTTTTATTCTACATGCGGTGTTATTTATGGTGTTGCTTGCACTTGTCTGTAATATGTGTGCTTTAAATCTTGTATTTAGCATTGTTTACACTACAGAAATGATAAATTAAAACAGACAAACATCTGCATCAATGTTCTGAAGCATCCAAACAGTTTTCATCCTCAGCTTTGCTTGCCTGCCTGTTTTGTAATGCTTACTAATAAAGACATGATGGTAGAAATTGAAATTGCTTCCTCAGTTCACGTTATTATCATGCTCAACCCTTGACAGTCGCTAGTGTGTGGCATGCAGATAATTCACCAGTCTATTTCTCTTGCCTTTCGCAGGATACTGAGTTATATCTTGTGTACTTCTCATGTATATTGTCAGTCGAGTTTTTATGGAATTGCAGATTTGGGTTTGTCTTTCAAAGTTTCAAGTTATTGTCCATTAATGTCAATTCTAATTCAGACCCTTCATAGTTGTTCTTTGTTCTTCAGCCATAGGCAGTTCCTGAGACAATAGGATTGCTCCTTGCCATTGTTCTGATTCCTGCCTCAGTTAAATAATCTGCTTTTGACATTATTGTTACAAATGGCGTAGCTTATATGTTAAGAGGGTTTCCCACTTTCTCATTAGAACTTTGAGAAAGACAATATAGAGGCATTTCATTTAAATGTTGGAGGTTTCAAATCAAGATATACCAGATTTTTGGGTGGTGGGGCAAAGTGGTAGGTGGGTGGTGGGCCGGCCTGCCCGGAGGGGGCCCCACCATGTGCTTTGCAGGGGGGCCCCCTCAAGTTTCGTTAGGCCACTATGTCTGCTTGAAATGGGAAGTGCAGTCTGTCAAGTTGAAAGGACTGCATGGATTTGTGACTGAGGTATGTCTCTACTTGTAGATGTATTTTCACAGGTGTTATGCATCTGAAGATGCTAGACTCCGTATAAATTTAGGTATCTGTTTGACATGGAAAGTGCAGTCTGTCAAGTTGAAATGACAGCATGGATTTGTGACTGAGGTATGTCTGTACTTGTACATGTATTTTCACACGTGTTATGCACCTGAAGATGCTAGACCTATAAAACACAGGTATACATCTATTTGTATGTTTCTTTTATGTTTGATGCCACTAGCAAAAGGCACAGACACATGGATGCATGTTTTTAGGAATATGGTGGGACTTACAACAGTAACATGTGAAGGGTTGCTGCTTTATATTTGGCTAGGCTCAACACTCTGAGCAGTCTCTGAATAGTGAAGCTGCAAGAGAAAAGTGAGGTTTAAGACATGCTGGAGAGGGATTAGTGATTAGGCTACTTTGTATGAGTCTGTGGAAAGGTACACTTCAAGTATGCCGTATAAATTTAGGTATCTGTTTGAAATGGGAAGTGCAGTCTGTCAAGTTGAAACGACTGCATGGATTTGTGACTGAGGTATGTCTGTACTTGTGCATGTATTTTCACACGTGTTATGCACCTGAAGATGCTAGACCTATAAAACACAGGTATACATCTATTTGTATGTTTCTTTTATGTTTGATGCCACTAGCAAAAGGCACAGACACATGCATGCATGTTTTCAGGAATATGGTGAGACTTACAACAGTGACATGCGAAGGGTTGCTACTTTATATTTGGCTAGGCCCAACACTGTGAGCAGTTGCTGAATAGTGAAGCTGCAAGAGAAAAGTGAGGTTTAATACATGCTGGCAGAGGGATTAGTGATTAGGCTACTTTGTATGCGTCTGTGGAAAGGTACACTTCAAGTACGCCGTATAAATGTAGGTATCTGCTTGAAATGGGAAGCACAATCTGTCAAGTTTAAAGGACTTCATGGTCTTGTGACTGAGGTATGTCTCTACTTGTACATGTATTTTCACATGTATTATGCATCTCAAGATGCTAGACCTATAAAACACAAGATGGCACTAGCAAAAGGCACAGACACATATGCATGCTTTCAGGAATATGGTGAGACTTACACTAGGGACATGTAAGGGTTGTTGCTTTATATTTCACTAGGCCCAACACTCTGAGTAGTCGCTGAATAGTGAAGCTGCAAGAGAAAAGCGAGGTTTAAGACATGCTGGCAGAGGGACTAGAGATTAGGCTACTTCATATGAGTCTGTGGAAAGGTACACTTGAAGTGTTCCTTTCCACAGACATTTTCCGTATAAATGTAGGTGTCTGCTTGAAATGGGAAGTGCAGTCTGTCGAGTTGAAAGGACAGCATGGTCTTGTAACTGAGGTATGCCTCTACTTGTAGATGTATTTGCACACGTGTTATGCATCTGAAGATGCTAGACCTATAAAACACAGGTATACATCTATTTGTATGTTTCTTTTATGTTTGATGCCACTAGCAAAAGGCACAAGCAAATGGATGCATGTGTTTAAGAATATGGTGAGACTTACAACAGTCACATGCAAATAGTTGCTGTTTATATTTGGCTAGGCCCAACACTCTGAGTAGTCACTGAATAGTGAAGCTGCAAGAGACAAGTGAGGTTTAAAACATACTGGCAGAGGGATTACTGATTAGGCTACTTTGTATGAGTCTGTGCAAATGTACACTTCAAGTATACCGTATATATTTAGGTATCTGTTTGAAATGGGAAGTGCAGTCTGTGAAGTTGAAAGGACTGCATGGACTTGTGACTGAGGTATGTCTCTACTTGTAAATGCTTTTTACATGTGTTATGCATCTAAAGATGCTAGACCTATAAAACACAGGTATACATCTATTTGTATATTTCCTTTATGTTTGATGCCACTAGCAAAAGGCACAGACACATGCCTGCATGCTTTCAGGAATATGGTGAGACTTAGAACAGTGACACGTGAAGGGTTGCTGCTTTATATTTGGCTAGGCCCAACACTGTGTAGTCGCTGAATAGTGAAGCTGCAAGAGAAAAATTAGGTTTAAGACATGCTGGCTGAGGGATTAGTGATTAGGCTACTTTGTATGAGTCTGTGGGAAGGTATCATTGAAGTATGCCGTATAATTTTAGGTGTTTGCTTGGAATGGGAAGTGCAGTTTGTCAAGCTTAAAGGTCTGCATGGTCTTGTGACTGAGGTATGTGTCTACTTACAAACGTATTCTCATATGTGTTATGCATCTGAACATGCTACACGTGTGTAGTACAGGTATACTACTATTTGTATGATGCGTCCACTAAAAGGTAGAGACGCATGCATGCATGTTTTCAAGAATATGATTAGACTTACAACAGTAACATTGCAAAGATTGCTGTTTTGAATTTCTGGTGTTATCTTGCTTCTTTCTGTACCTCTTTTGCTTCTTTCTGCAGCCCTCTTTCCCCTTTCTGCAGCTCTTTTGCCTCTTTCTACACGTCTGTTACTTGTTTCTGCCCTTGTCTTCCGTCTTTCTGCCCCTCACTTTCCTTTCTGTTCATTTCTTCTTTCTTTATACACTGCTCTTGCCTCTTTGTGCACATCTGTTGCTTCTTTTTGCACTTGTCTTATCTCTTTATGCACCTCTCTTGGTTCTTTTGGCACGTATCTTGTCTCTTTTTTGCACCCATGTTGTCTCTTTCTGAATCCCTCTTCTCTCTTTCTGCACTTCTCTTGCCTCTTTGAGCATCTCTCTTTCTGCACCTGTCTTGCCTGTTTCTGCATCTCTCTTGTCTCTGTGCACTTCTCTTGCATGTTTGTGCACTTCTACAGTTTATTTGTGCATCCCTTATTGTCTCTTTGTGCACCTGTGTTGCCTCTTTCTGTATTTCTCACATTTTTTAGTAGCTGTGTTCTTCTTTGTGTATTTTTTTTGGTGTTTCTAAACTTATTTTTCTTTTTCTCCCTTTCTTTCTCTTTCAGCACCTTTTTTCCTCTTTCTGCAGCTCTCTTGCTTGTTTCTAAACTTTTGTTTTTTATAATTGGTTACTAGTTAATGTGAATATTGATATGTAATTAATTTAAAATTGTTAATTCCTGTAACAAACTATTGAAACTGTTCTTTGTTTTTTAGAAACTTATTTTGTTTGGATCACAAATTGAAGATGGCAAGAAAACATGAAAAGAGAAGACAACAAAAAAAACAGATCTACTTAAACAAAAGTAAAAAGAATGTATTAGAAAAAGACAAAAATGTTACCAAGGATAAAGTCTGTTCTGATAAGAGCACTAAACTGTTTCTTAACACAGTTGCAAAGAGATTAAAGAAAGCGAATAATAATGAAAGGAAAATGGAAAGTTTTACAACAAAGCACAAGGAGAAGAAGATTTTTAATGGTAAAAAATTATTCGTTTTTGGAAAAAAAAACACATGTTAAAAGATGACAAAAACAATTTAAAGAGATACGTATACGAATATTTCGAAGTAGAGTAATTCAAAATGTATTAAAACATTGTAAAAAGTATAAAAGAAGATCAGCAGCGTATAAAGAATAGAAACAACACATTGAAAGTGTAGTAGATACTGCTTTTGAATTGAAACGAAAATTATTTATATTAATATTAAAGCAAATGAGAACATTGGATAAAACAATGGTGTTTAAGAAGGAGAAAAGCAAAAGAAAAAGACTGGTTAATAGAAGTAACTTTTGTAAAACTTTTACTGGTGAATGGAAGCACACTTCTAGTACTGAGCCTTTCTTTAATGAAGAAATCTATTTTCAACAGAACACATTAGTGCATGCAGCTGATACTAGTGGTCGATGCTATGAGATGAAAGATGGTTGCCCCATTCCAAAAGAAAAAAATGGTTGTTAGGAGTGGGGAAGAAGTAATAGCTGAAGAAGTTCAAGGGAAGCGTACACAAGCTCCTGTATATAAGTGGGATTGTAGCAGTATTTGCAGTATTCGACAGAAATCTATTGACATATTGTGAATTTTTTCACAAGAGTATGCAAAAAAAGTCTTAAACAGAAGATTAAGATGTTACAAAGACTAGATCCATGTAAAATAAGAAAATATACTAAGTTGCAGGGTCATTCTCTGGCTTGTCTTTCAAGAAGAGTGTGCAAAAGTACTTTTCATCATTTAAGAATGTTAGCAGTACACCACTCAGAAATGCAGAAGTTAATAAGGAGAATTTACTATGTAAAAACTCCTTATGTTTAAGTGAAATGAACACAGCTCTTTTGCACGGTTCAGTTTCCGATGTACAAAAAGTTTGTGATGATATACAGTTTTGTTTTTTGTTTGGTGTGTGGAGAAAATGAGAGCTTGATAAGTGTAGGTGTTGAAGAACATGGGAAAGACCTTAGGATTGATGAGTTTGCAGAAGAAATTACAAAGTTTAAGACAGTTTCATGTGAAAAACCAAACTATGTTTGTATTTGTTTGTCGACGTACTCATTATAGAAGTCAGATTAGGAATGTTGATTTATATTTAAAAAGTGAAAAGGAAAACTATGATAAGTGGCAGCAATTTGGTGCCTATTTGTTGGTAGAAGGTCGGTTTGAGTTGGCTACTAATCAAGTTATTTGTAAATATTGTTACAACAAATTAGAAGAGAACAACATGCCAGCTAGAGCATTACATAACAACTTATAGTTGATAGCTATTCCTCCAGAACTGGCAGATTTGAATGTATATGAGTCCATTCTTTTTCAATCTGTGCACCCAATTCAGGCTATAGTTCGTATGGAGCCTAAAGCAGGGAAGCTGCCTCCAACAGATTTACAAAGAGGTCTGAAAGGAAGAGTTGTGTACTTACCTTTAGATTTTAAGAAAAATATTGAAACTGTTGGTGTAGACAGGGAGGAAAATGAGCCAGTAGGTATTCTAGTTAATGGTGTACCAACAAAGAGTCGAAAAATATGGCAAGAGTTTGTAGATGTTAATAAATTTCAAAAGGCTACAGAATATCTGGTACAGAATAATATTTATTATAAGAATGTAAATGTTGATGAACAGGTAATATGCTTAGAAGATGAAACAGAAATTTCAAGTGGCCAAATAGAAAAAGTGGATAAGTCTAGGAGTGAAGAGATTTACGAACATTATACTATACATCCTCTACATTCAAAAGAAGTGATAGGAAACAGTATTGAATTTTTTCAAATTAAGGAAGCAAAGGGAACTTCCATGAGTGTATGGGAAAAAAGTTTAGAAGCTCGTTGTTTTCCACAGTTGTTCCCCACTGGAGAAGGTGGATGATTTGATGAGCGAGCTGTACGGATTCCAGCTTCAGAATACTGCTCCACAAGATTGTACTCTGAAGATCCAAGATTTCGACAGTGCATTCCATATATATTTCATCTTCTGTTTGAAAGTGATTTGTCTGCACTTTCATATGCAGTGAACCACATATTACAGGAGTTCATCTTCCACATGTTTCTGCAAAAGAATTCATGGACAAAGTTCAACAAAGAGATGAAAATTTAGAATCACAGTTAATTAATTTGATGGCATGTCAATGTGGTACCAATGAATATTGGTTTTGTCGTCACTGTGAACTTAAATGTATGTTAAGAAACTTAGGTACACCTACATGGTTTGTAACACTGAGCTGTGCTGAATATGCGTGGGAAGATTTACTTGAATTTCTACGAGAAGCAAATTCAAATGTAAAAAATATTGAATTGAAGACACCTGAAGAACTCTGTTGCTTGGATCCTGTAAATGTCTGCAGGTATTTTAACCATAGGTTTCAAAGTATGATGTCATTTATCTGCAATAAAAATATTCCTCCTCTTGGAGAAGTTACTGATTTCTTTTGGCTAAAAGAGTACCAAGCCAGAGGTGCTCCTCATATACACATGCTATTATGGATAAAGAATGCTCCAAAATTTGGAACTGATACTGATGAAAGTGTTTTGTCTTTCATCGAACAGTATGTTACCTGTGCCATTCCAAGAGAAGGAGGAGAAAAAAGCTTGAGACAACAAGTTTTAAGGTTTTAAAGTCATCATGTGGAAAATACTGTAGACGAAAATACAAGTCAAAAGGGTAATTTTATACGAAATGTCGTTTTGGATTCCCACGTCCAATAATTTCTAAAGGCAGAGTAAATATGTTTATGTCAGCAGTAAGGCATACAATAACTCGGAAATCTCCGAAGAATACATACAACTTAAAAATAACTGAAGATTCAAATATATTAATGACTACAATCCGTGATTTTGAAAATGTGGAATGCAAACATGGATATTCAATGTGTTTCAGATAATTCGATTGCTGTTGCTTGCTATGTTACATCATATATAACCAAATCTGAAAAGACAGAGATGAAAGAAATGTGGGAAGAAATTTCACAAGAGAAGAGTCTTAGCAAGAAATTGTACAGCTTTAGCTTGAAATTGTTTTCCCATCGAGAGATTGGATCCTATGAATGTTCGGATCGCTTGAGCTCTGCCAGTTTATATTCAAAGTCAAGAGGAATCTTTTGGGTAAGTTTAGGTCTTGCGTCCACACAAAATAGAGTATTGAAAACATTACAAGAAATTAAATACTTAGCACTGAATGAACCAGAAAGTACAGATATTGTTAAAACTAATATGTTGGATACCTACTATCCCAAAAGGAGTCCACATCTGCAAAACCTATCTCTGTATGAAATACTTCAACATTACAGCTTTAAAAGAAAAGTTACAGAAAATATAAAAGAAGAAAAATATGCAGTAATTAGATGTGACGGATGTTCAGTAAAACATGCCAGAGGAAATCTAATTACCCACAGAAAACTCAGTTGTGAAAGTCCAGATAAGAGGGAATGTTTCTATTTAGCACTTCTGCGTAGTGAAACGGAATTACTTGGAGAATTCGACTGCTATGAAGATTCTTTTAATGCATGTAAAGATAGCATTCAATGCACAATTGTCCCTACATATCTACCCATGTTGATTGATGAGATTGAACAAGAAAGTACTATTGCAGCTTAAATAGCTAGAGACAGTTCTCAAGATAGTCAAAGTTCTGGTCCACTAAGTCAAGCTCCACTGCGACAACCAATTATCGAAAATGAAGCAGCAATAGCCATGTATGAGGTAGAAACTGCAATGCAACAAGCAAAACAGGATATTATTCAGTTGGAAAAGTTAGAAGAACAACTAAATATTGAACAAAAAGAAATATATCTACAAGTGACACAACAGATACAACATAGTTTGCTGCATGAAAAAAAGAATGCCAATGTTCATCATTTAAACCTATTCTAATGTACATCAGTGGTCAAGCTGGAACAGGAAAAAGTTTCTTAATTAAAGTTTTGACCAGTTATCTACACAAAACTACAGAATCACATTTATCTTGTGTTGTAACAGCTCTAACTGGATTAGCAGCACACAACATTAAAGGGATTACTTTACATAGATTACTTATGCTACCAGTTGAACATGATAATAAATTGGAATATCAGAAGCTATCTGGAGAAGCTTGTTATGAAGTGTCAAGAGTACTGAAGAAAATGAAACTTTTAATCATTGATGAGGTGAGTATGGTCTCAAACTTAATACTTGCCTTTGTACACTTGAGAATGCAGCAGATTTTAAAATCAGATTACGATGTTCTGTTGGGAGGAAAACATTTAATTGTATTCAGAGATCTACTACAACAAACTCCTGTAAAAGGACAACCTGTTTTTAAAACACTTGTCCATGAAGACACTAGGAAATCTTTGGGAAGTATTGGAAATGTGAACATTTGGTTGCATTTTGACTATAAAGAACTTTAAGAAAATGCGACAAGCAAGTGATGAAGATTACGGAAATATTCTTCAAGACATAAGAATTGGTGTCTTGATGAAACATGGTAAACGAGCTTTAGAAAATCGGCTATTAAGGAACATATTTACAACTGAAAACACAGCAGCTGAAGTAATGTACAACATGCTTGGAGAAAAGCAGTCTATAGTTTGCCTAATGCCTACACTGCAAGAGTGTTCTACATTTAATCAAGAACTTTTTAAACTGGAAAAACAACAAATAGTGGAAATTATAGCTATTGATAAAATTGAACACCAGGGAGTGACTATTCTTCTCACAGAGAAACTACAGGCTAAATTGCATTCTTTGGAAAAGTCTGTATCTAAAACTGCAGGCTTAGAAAAGACTTTACATGTATGTGTAAACTGATGGGTAATTTTACGGCGTAATTTGAATGTAGAAGAAGGTTTTGTAAATGGAGCAATGGGAAACGTTGTTGATTTTGTAAAATTTCAGAACAGAGATGGAATAGAATTTTTGATTATAAAATTTGATCAGATTAAAGAGGTAAGACAAATTGGGCATTGTGTTGTACGTTTTTTGCTTGTAAAAGATTTGTATGTTCGGAGAAAACAGTTTCCTCTGTCTTTAGCATATGCAGTTACTATTCATAAATCTCAAGGTTTAAGTATAGACAGTGCTTTTGTAAATATCGGAAGTACAGTGTTCAAAGAGGGAATGGCATATGTTGCATTATCTCGAGTAAGAACATTGTCTGGTGTGTATTTGATAGATTTCGATGAGAAAAAGGTTAGTGCTGATTCAAATTGTGTAAGAGAGTATAATCGTTTAAGAAGACTTTATAAACCTGATTTAGGTGAATATCCCATAAATGAGAAACGTGTAGTGTGTCCAAAACGGAAATATGTCAAACATTCAAATGAGGTTCAAAAAAAGAAAACAATTGAAGAGAAACTTGAAGGTGTAAAGAAAAAGAAAATGGAAACTGTTGATGACATTGTAGGATACCAGTTGGAAAATAGTTCAGGTATCAACTGTTCTGCTAAAGTGATTCTGAATGTTGTGTTTTATCTACATGATCTTCATCATGAAATCATGGGAAATCGTGAAAAAAGATTCTGTTCTTTACTACATCAAGTATTTTAACAGTTGGTAACTGACAGAAGTAAAATCCATTCTGCTTTGGCATCTTTTGGATATATGTACTGGTTCATTGACATTTACTCTCAATATACAACAAGATGCACGAGAATTTCTAATGCTTATGCTTGCAGTATTAGAACATGAAGGAATACAAATTGAAAACTTATTTGGACTAAGTTACAGATGGGATCATAAATGGGAAAAGTGTTCATTTACTTCCACCACTGAAATACAAACAGAACGATTCATATACTTGACGATTCCAGACTGCAAATCAGTACCTTTTAACAAATTGATAAAAACAGCCAATTAGGACATGAAATGTTCGGATTGTAGATCAGAGATGTTGTCTACATTACATATAGAAAGATTTGGAAAATATCTCATTTTAGATGCTATAACGTTGTAGAGCAAATGGAAGAAAATTGGAAACCAAAATCAAAAATTTTAATGGAAGTCAAATATCTATTTCAGGAAGAACTTTTATAGCAGTGGTTATTATTTTCCATGATGTACCTACTACAACATATGGACACTATACTTTGTATTTAAAATGTAATAAAGGATGGACACATTGCAATGATGCCCACTTGGAATTCAAACCTAGTTTGCCTTATGAATTAGAAAATTCATATTTGATATTTTTGAAGCCAAAGTTTTGAATACATCATTTGGCCTATTGGGAAGATGTGAACAGAAAGCAGTGGTGGTGCGTCCATTGGGGCGCTGGGGCGTTGCCCCACTAAGCAGCCCCATTCATTGTTCTCCGCTCCGGGAGTCCGGTTGTTGCTAATTAATTTTATTTTAATTAACTCTCGCGGCCGGGCCGCGGCTTGCTGAAAGCGGCTCACACAATGAGGCAATCGGAATCGGACATCAGGTGAAGGGGGTGGGGCTGCGGCAGCACTCCTGTGTTTACAGTTTGAGTGACAGCCAAGCGCACCGCAGCGGCAGCACCAGCAATACAGTGCGCATGTTCGGTTTTGGGCTGGTCATTTTTATGACCAGCCCGAACCTGCGCACTGTAACTAGCCTTCCCCTTGCCTTAATATAAGTTGAAGTTGTTCCCCGCCCTTAGGAGAGCGAGCGAGGCGCAGCAGCCCCCGGTCTCCTATGGGCGGGGAGTATCCCTGCTCTAGCCAATCCTGGCGCTGCTAATGCAGCGTCTGGATTGGCTGAGAGTGAGACCTCGCACTCACTACTGCCCTGCCCGTGGCCGTGAGACAATGGACACAGACGAGACGAGCAGCAACGCCCGCGAGACTGGAGTGAGAACTTAAGACGACGTTGAAGGCGCCAAACCCTGGCCCAGGAGCAGACAGCAGAGGCAGCGGACCCGGTCAGGTAAGTTTAACCACCCCCCCCCGCGCGACCACCCCCCCGCCGACACTGCAAATATGGTATTGTTTAGCAAGCCTGAGTTAGCAGTAAATGGGTAATGAAATTCAAAACGTGTTCCTTACAGGGCTCTCAAAATATGTCTTGCCCGGGGCCCCCCATCCTTAAGGCGGCACTTGTGCACTTTGTTGATTCCCGGTCAGCCACATTCAGAACTAGACCCACTCCCAGTATGAAGAGACGGGAGTTCTCTGAGGTGTTACATAACTCAGTTGTTTGTATGAGATAAGATTACGCATAACCAGGTTAGAGGGCACGGCTTTGCACTCAGCCACAATGTGAACCGCGCCACCGCGGGACTTCACCCGTGTAATGGGACAGGGCGACATGGCGACGTTGAGGGGCAGCCAGCGCCTGCTTCAGCTGTCGCCTGAGCTGTGTTTACTCCTGTCCGGAACTGAGTCCAGAGAGCCGTCGGTGGCAGATTTACTTAACTCTTGTTTTAGTGGGGATCGGGCACTGTGAGAAGGTTGGTGCGACTGTAGACCGAGGCCCATTCCTTACAATTGGGACAATATAGGTGCCGCCCAGGGCCGCCATATTTTTCATGGACATTACCGCCATGTCTCTGCTTCACTGCAGCCCATTTATGGGACATTGCAGTACTTCACAGATTTATTGCAGTAAATTATGGGACAGTGCAGCAATTCTGAGCACCACTGCTATCCATTTATGGGGCAATGCCGCACTTGACAGAACTACCACAATCCATGTATGGGGCAGTGCCTGCACCTCTCAGCACCACTGCTGTCCATTTATGGGACAGTGCCGATATTTCACAAAACCACTGCAGTTCATTTGAGGGACAATACCAGCTGCTCCTTGTGCAGTAGCGGGTCACTATTAGCAGTGCTCTGCCTCATTTTCGTACATTAAGCGGACATTTCTAAGCCCCAAGATGCGGGCTGAAGAACTCATAGGTTTGTTAGTTTTAAACATCTAAACCAATACTGGTCGGATATAGCTCAGCAGCTATCTCGGTAACTGCAAGGCGACCTACAGGTTACCATAAACAATATAATGCTGGGGCTGAAACCCGCTGCCGGCAAACGAGTCTCTGCTATCATTCCCATTGCAATTATTGTTGCTCGCTTCTGCGTCGCCAGTGAAAAGGCCAATAAGACACCTCCTACTGTGTATGAGTGGCGCGCACTTGACTCTTGTCCAGGTTTATGTAACAGAGGCTGCCATTCTAAGGGTTAAAGGCAAGAAGGGGGCAAATCACCTAAATCGAATTTGGGCATCTGTGGTCCCGCCTTAATTCTTGACACTGTATTGTTCTTTGCCACAAATATGATACTGCTACACCGCCTAGTATTTTTCTGTTATCTAATATCTTAATATGTTGTTTTCTCTATATGCTATGAATGTATGCATTAAACACGTGAAAAAATAAGAAAATTAGAAAGCATTGTTCATCCTTGCCTTGTGAATTTGGGTTTTGTTTTGCAGCTTGTGGTTTGATAATAATGCACATTGTATTGAACCTCGTTCTGCAGGTAACAAGGACAAAGTAGGAATAAAAACTTTAATTTTAGATGTATGTTTTAGATACTGTCTTTGAGGTTCAATAAAACTAGGCTACTCCGGCAGACATCTCGCCGTGTTCTTGTCCGCTTATAGTTATTAGTTATACAGGAGGAAACACTGTAATGGGCCCATTAGATACTGCTCCCGTCTTTCCCAACCCCAGCTGTTCACATTCTTTGTCCTTGGTAAGCCATTTGGGGCTCTTCTGAGTCCATCGGAGATAAACAAATGATACATACTGACTCAGGAGCTGTGAAGTTAAACAAACCTGGCTCCTCTTTAAATGCATTCAGGATGTAAACCCCATTTTGAAGTCTGCGTGTAAATGATGCTCATTGCCCACATGTACCGAAAGCATAAGACGTCTCCTAAATTTAGGAGCAGACAGTACACTTGTATTGCGCACCACGCTTAATAATATTTGGTTCAAAGAATGTTCAATGGTCAAATATTTTCCACATACGTCAATTACGGAAGAACCGCTGTTATTGCTTTTTGACGTTTGTTGAGTGTGCAATGTGCCATAGACTGGCTTTGATGTAGTTTCTGTAGTTGGAGGGGCACGGTTGCCGGGTTTTCATCAGGACCGGAGTGTGATTGAGGGTGAGGATATGTAGAAGTGAGTGAATGCGTTTCCGTCTTATGAAAGCGTTTGATGGGGGAGGCCAGCCTGCTCCCCCAGGTGCCCCGCGCACCATGGCAGATGATTTTAATGCTGCCCGGGTCTAATGGGCAGTGGCTGCAATTAAAGAAAAACTATTTTGAGAAGTTAAATGCAGGGATAGAGGTCCGCTATTCCTCCCGGCATTCTCGGGCATTCAGAGCGATTCACAAATGGAATGCCTGCTTCCTTTATATCAATTGTTTGTCATATTTGTACATGTTATATGCTGCGTGATTTACTATGGCTAGGTTCGGCTCAGGATATTCATTTTCTCGACTGCCTGCCTCTAGCGCCAACTACAGCGCTTCTCTGGACTGGACTTCTCTTGACTTTACGTGTGAAAATGAGGGATGGACTCGTCATTCGCTCTGTTTTTAAAGTCGACTTTCTTTTGATATTACATGTTAATTCTTTACTAATGCATGCTGCAGGTTGGCCATTGTTTGTAGCTTGTATGCTTTGGCTGGTGTACAGTGGTTGCTGGTTCAGATTGTGAAGTGTCCACATTTCCTAGCACCAATAGGATTGGTTGTCAGACTTGTTGAGATGGTGCTGTACTCTTTCAGCAACAAGAGCAAAGCTGTGTGAAGTGAGGGGAGGGGAGATGCAGTGACCGATCTATGTTTATTAGGCCCAGCACTAATTGCTTTATTAACCTTCCTGCTTCCTCAAATTTGCTTAAAAATGCACCGTTTGTCCACTCTTTTTTCAAAATTTTCTTGAGGGGAGAACCCCCTAAAACCCCCCGTAGGTTGTTCGAGCTCGCTTGCTACGCTCGCTCGCTCGCCGCAGTGCAGTACAACAATAATGTCACACCCCACCACTTTCAAATGTCACCAGCCGCCACTGACAGAAAGTAGACAGCTCTGCAAACAATAACTATTTATAATTAGTGTTTCGATTATTATTTGCCCTAATTGATATTACATTTGGAAAATTGTGTTTAAAAGCAAATAGTTTATATATTTGTTGTCTATATTGTGCCAGATGTAAATGAGAGTCTACATTTTGGCAAATGTATTTGAGATAATGGAGTTAATGTAGATGAAGGAAGTAATTAACACAGTGTAGATAGGAAAACACATAGCTACACCTATTGAAAATAATGCTCTACGCTGATTTGTTTTTTTTTCTACAATCAAGTTGATTGTTTTTTTCCCTGCTGTTCAATGATGATACTACTTTGAAATCACTGTGTATGGTGAAGTTAAGTGGAATCTGAGAACAGCAAAAAAGGGAAACTGAAAATGTTATGTAATTCTAAATTTATGTTCTTAAAAATATAATGTTATAATTTCTGTCATACATTACATTAAATAACAGTTTTTCTTCTTCTTTATAGTAGCTACTGGTGAAGTTTGAAAAGAGTTTTAATGCTGTTTAGGACAATCCTACTCTAAAATACTTCTACTGAGTAATGTATCTAAATTACTTAAAAGGTAAGAATACATAAAATAATATGGATGATGACGTGAAAAATGTTTAAAGTTCATTTATATGTTATTTGTTTCTCATATAAATAATGTTGACCCTTTACACTATTTGCAAACTATCATCATATTGCTGATGTAATCAGCCAGGCAGTCATCCTGTCACGCAAACACTACCTGTGCTCTCATCTATTCTCTCTAGCATAACTCTTGCACTAATAGGTTAACCCAGGCATTATCCTTGCATTCTTCCTTTCACACAGGCACAATCCATGCACTCACCCAATCACCCAGGCACTACCCCTGTACTCATACAATCATTCAGGCACTACTCTTGCACTCAACCATTCACTCAGATACTACCCATGCACTCATCCATTCTCTCCGGTACGACACATGCACTCATGTAATCACCCAGGGATTACCCTTGCAGTCATCCTTTTACTCAGGCACTACCCATGCACTGATCTAAGCACCCAGGCATTACTCTTGCACTCATGAAGTCACTCAGGCACTACCTATACACACATCTAATCACTCAGGCATTAATAACCATACATTCATGCAATCACCCAGGCACTACTCTTCCACTCAAACATTCACTCAGGCACTACCCGTGCACTCATCCATTCACTCAGGTACTACCCATGCACTCATGCATTACCCTTGCACTTATACTTTCACTCAGGTACTTCTCATACACTCATCCAATCACTGATGCACTATCGCTGCACTCATGGAATCACCCAGGCACTACCCATGCACTCATGGAATCACATAGAAAACTACTCTTGCACTGAACCATTCACTCAGGCACTACTCATGCACTCATCCATTCTCTCAGGCACTACCCATGCACTCATCAAATGACCCAGGGACCACAGTTGGACTAATCCATTAACTCAGGCACTACCCATACACTCATCCATTCCCCCAAGCAAAACCTATACACTCATGCAATGACCCAGGCATTAGCCTTGCACTCATACTTTCTCTCAGGTATTTCCCATACACTCATACAATCACTCAGGCACTACCCCTGCACTCATGCAATCACCCAGGCACTACTCTTGCACTGAACTATTCACTCAGGTACTACCCATGCACTCATCCATTGTCTCAGGCACTACCCATGCACTCATCCAATGACCCAGCCATTACTCTTACAATCATCCTTTTACTCAGGCACTACCCATGCACTCATACAGTTAAGGAGGCACAGCCTATACACACATCCAATCAATCAGGCATTACCTACGCAATTGTGCAATCACCCAGGCACTACTCTTGCACTGAACCATTCACTCACGCACTACCCATGCACTCATCCATTTCCTCAGGTACTACGATGCACTCATGCAATGACCTAGGAATTACTCTTGCAGTCATCCTTGTACTCAGGCACTAGCCATTCACTGATCTAAGGAGCCAGATATTATTCCTGCACTCATGAATTCACTCAGGCACTACCAACGCACTTATCCAATCACCCAAGCAGTACTCCTGCACTTATGCAATGACCCAGGCACTACTCATGCACTCATGGAGGCACTACCTATACACACATTCAATCATTCAGGCATTACCTACACAGTCATGCAATCACCCAGGCACTACTCTTGCACTCAACCGTTCACTCAAGCACCATCCAAGCACTCATCCATTCACTCAGGCACTACATATGCACTCATGCAATCATGCAGGCACTACAGTTAGAGTAATCCATTCACTCAGGCACTACCCATCCACTCATCTATTCCCTCAAGCACCACCCATGCACTCATGCAATGACCCAGGTATTAGCCTTGCACTCATACTTTCACTCAGGTATTTCCCATGTACTCATGCAATCACCCAGGCACTACCCCTGTTCTCATGCAATTACTGCTGCACTAACCATGTACTCATACAATCACTTAGGCACTACTCTTGCACACAGCCATTCACTCGGATACTACCCATGCATTCATCCATTGTCTCAGGTACTACACATGCACTCATGCAATGACCCAGGGATTACTCTTGCAGTCATTCTTTTACTGAGGCACTACCCAGGCACTGATCTAGGCACCCACACATTACTCTTGCAGTCATGCAATCACCCAGGCACTACCCATGCACTTATGCAATCACCCAGGCAGTACCTATGCACTTATGGAATCACCTAGGCACTGCCCATGTACTCATGCAATCACTCAGGAACTATTCTTGCACTCAATCATTCACACGAAATAGAGTATTGAAAACATTACAAGAAATCAAATACTTAGCACTGAATGAACCAGAAAGTACAGATATTGTTAAAACTAATATGTTGGCTACCTACTATCCCAAAAGGAGTCCACATCTGGAAAACCTATGTCTGTATGAAATACTTCAACATTACAGCGTTAAAAGAAAAGTTACAGAAAATATAAAAGAAGAAAAATATGCAGTAAGTGGATGTGACAGATGTTTAGTAAAACATGCCAAAGGAAATCTTATTAACCACAGAAAACTCAGTTGCGAAAGTCCAGATAAGAGGGAATTTTTCTATCTAGCACTTCTGCAACTGTTTAAGCCATGGCGTAGTGAAACGGGATTACTTGGAGATTTCGATTGCTATGAAGATTCTTTTAATGCATGTAAAGATAGCATTCAATGCACAATTTTCCCTACATATCTACAAATGTTAAATGATGAGATTGAACAAGAAAGTACTATTGGAGCTGAAATAGCTAGAGACAGTTCTCAAGATAGTCAAAGTTCTGGTCCACTAAGTCAAGATCCACTGGGACAACCAATTGCAATGACCCACGGATTAATCTTGCAGTCATCCTTGTACTCAAGCACTAGCCATGCACTGATCTAAGCAGCCAGATATCACTCTTGCACTCATGAATTCACTCAGGCACTACCAATGCACTCATCCAATCACCCAGGCAGTACTCCTGCACTTATGTAATCACCCAGACACTACCCATGCCCTCATGCAATTAAGGAGGCACTACCTATACACACATCCAATTAATCAGGCATTACCTACGCAGTCATGCAATCACCCAGGCACTACTCTTACACTCATCCATTCACTCAGGCACTACATATGCACTCATCCAATCATGCAGGCACTACAGTTGGACTAATCCATTCACTCAAGTACTACCCATGCACTCATCTATTCCCTCAAGCACTACCCATGCAATCATACAATCATCCAGGCAATACCCCTGCACTCATGAAATCACCCAGGCACTACCCCTGTACTCATGCAATCACCAACATACTACCCATGTACTCACACAATCACTCAGGCACTACTCTTGCACTCAACCATTCTCCCAGGCACTACCCGTGCACTCATCCAATGACCAGGGCATTACTCTTACAGTCATCCTTTTACTCAGGCACTACCAATGCACTGATGGTATCACCCACACATTACCCCTGGACTCATAAACTCACTCATGCAGTACTTATGCACTCATCCAATCACCCAGTCAGTACCTCTCCACTTATACATTCACCCAGGCACTACCAATGTATTCATGTAATCACTCAGGCACTAATCTTAAACTCAACCATTCACTCAGACACTACCCATGCACTCATGCAATGAACCAGGCATTACTCTTACACTCATACTTTCACTCCGGTACTTCCCACACACTCATACAATCACACAGGCACTACCCCTGTACTCATGCAATCACCTAGGCACTACCCATGCACTCATGCAGTCACCTAGGCACTACCTATGCACTCATCCATTCCCTCAAGCACAACCCATGCACTCATCAATTCACTCAGGCACTACCAAAGCACTCATCTAATCATCCAGGCAATACAGTGATGTCATTTGAGATGTCATCAGTGATGTCGTCAGTGATGTCACTGACCATGTCATGTGTGATGTAATATGTGATGTCATCAGCAGTGCATTGCGGGGGCATGATTTATACTTAGCTAAGCTAACTATAACGGCTGAATTTCTCTGCTTTTGTATGAGTAAAATGGTAGCCTAACAATAACGTAACTGAAAGCTCTTGTGTTTTTCAGTGAATTTCTAAGTTTTTAAAAATGCTAATTCCTAATTATAACGTCCCTAAAACCTATGTTTTGTCCAATGAGAATATATATATATATACACTCACCTTCCCCCAAAAGGCTGGGGTCAAAAACCGGGATACCAGATACTCACAGGTGGGCACTCTGGGTAGGGGAACACAACTGTACACCATACAGGGGACATTTCCGCCCCAACAGTCAGTCTCTCCTAGTATCTCTGAGTTACTGTTAGTCTCATTCTCAGTCACTTCGACTTTTAGTCTATTCCATTGTCAGTCTCTCCCAGGGTCACCCTTTCCCAGTCAGAATCATGTCAGTTTCTATTTCAGTCACTCACAGTCCTTATTCAGTCTCAGTGTATCTCACTACTAGTCACTTTTATTCATTCTTAGTATCAGTCATTCAGGCACTCTCTGCCAATCTCAGGCACTCGGTTTCATTAACTCTCAGACTCTCTAGGACTTAGTTATTCTTAGTATGTCTCACTCTAGATCAATCGGTCTTATTCACTCTCTTTGAGTCTTAGTCAGTCTTTCTCTGTCAGTCCCTTTCACATAGTCACCGTTGCTCCTTTGCCATTCCACTGCGCCACAACATTGTGCCACGGTGATTTCTCACTCTAGTCAAGTTTTTTTTTGCAATTTCCTGTAACCTTTTTATTTTGTTACTTTTGTTATTTGTAATTTTTTGGGTTATTACAATCATTTAAGTTTATCATTTCATAATGGCAGGGAGAAACTTATGTTTTACTGAGGGATAATTGTCAGTCATGGTGGATGAAATCATAAGAGTAGAGCCATAATTGTTTGGAGCACAAGTCCAAAATAAATCCCTATCTCAGAAAAGGCAAATGTGGGCCAGAATAGTTGACAGAGTGAATGCTGTAGCAAACAACCTGCACACACAGGAGGAAATTAGGAAGAGATGAAACAACCTGCAGGGTAGAGTCCCTTCCCTGGCCTCCAAGCGTCTCCTGGGGGCCCAGGGGACTGGTGGTGGTTCTCCCAGGCCCCCCTTACAACTCACCCTAGGAGGAGAAGGTCTTGCAGATCCTACATCCTGAAGGCTTGACAGTAATCCCTGTTGGCGTGGAGAGTGGTAAGTTACACTTTTCAATGTGACACTAAACCTAAATGTCCTGGTTGCTCTGTAGTTAGCTGTTGCTAATGTGTTCAGCAACATTTCTTTTACATAGAAACCTAAATATATCAGTAACATCTTGTTTGGCTTGTTTGTTTGAATGTATCGAGTTGTATTTGAGATACCAGGTTTTAATAGCCTTCACATGTCACATGATGTTATGGTGCTAGTAAGTGTTGCACCCCAAATAATAAATAATATATATGTGTTACACATAGTAAATGTCTGTTCCTTTTTACTGGAGATTTTCACAAGGTATGTTCAAGGTACAATTTTGCAAGTATTGTGAATGTTTCATTGAAATAACTAGAAATACCTTGATCTCCTTGTTTCAATTTTGTGAAAATAAGATTTGCATTTAATTTTGCTCATTCTGCCTTTTCTATCATATTTTCACACATGGTAAAGTGTCATTTATTGATCAATCTCTATTTAATGTTCTCTTTTGAAAATTATTTGTGTTGAATTTTGTATGTTGTCCTTTTCTTGCCATGTAATTGAATTTATGTCATTAGTTTCACAAATCAAAGTTTGCTGACCTTAAAAATGTAAAGGCGTGTACATTTGCATGCTGAATATAAGTGGCATATGTGAAAACTGTTTATATGATGGCTAATGCTAAACATTCCTTCAAGTCTGTAAATGTCTGTTTTTCTCCTCTCTACCATGTTGTGTTAAATGCTTAGTACATTTAATCTATACTTACTAATTTTTTTTTCATTTCAGGACATCTTCAAACCAGTGTATTTGAAGTAGTTTTGTGTGAAAAACAAACTGTTTCTCTAATTAATTACAATTCCACTGAAAGGTCTGATCATGATACTCAACTCCTTTTCCCTTTCAGGCCGCTACATTTGTTTTCTTAAAAATCATTGGATGTGTAATCAACACTTTTACCAAATATTACTTATTTTACGTTCATAATAGGTCCACCCGCCAAAGCACGTGGCCAAACATCTGTCACTCAAGATACCTCCGCTCCAGTCCAGGATCAAGCCTCTAGGGAGGACTCCACTACTGAAAGTCCAGATAAATAGGAACAGCCTGGTCCATCTGGTCTGCCTGGGCAGACAGCTCCAGTGAGTCTCGTTCGGCCCACACCTACGCCTCCCACCCTAGCTGTTATAATACCTCAGCTTATGGATACCTCCACTTCCTGTGTCCAAAAGCAACATCAGACCGATCTTGTACCCACAGTCCTGGTTGCTGTTGAGACAACACCACCACCACGTCCCTTTCAGCCAGAAACCAGTAGGATGGGGCACACTAAGTCAAGGCAACAGGGTAGTGGGGATACGTGGTCGTGGGAGAGATTCTGTGGGCCAGCATAGTGAGGCCACTGAGATCACTGTCACCCAGGCCACCAACAATCAAGTCTTGGGATACCCTCCATCAGTCCCAAGACATGATGAGCCAGGTCCTTACAGAGCTCTGGGGCATGAAGCAGTTGCAGAGGGAGCACAATGTACAGATGGAGACTTACAATTCCAATTTGGGCTCCATGACTGGGGTTCTGCAGGACATTTACACCCATATGTGCAGGGCTTTCCCAGCACCATCTTCCCCTTTCTGTGGTCCTACTACATCTGGGATAACTTCATCTGCCTCAGCCACAAAAAGAGAGGCTCTGCCACAAGAGGCAACACCTGCGCCCACCTCAGTCCCTGCAACTGTGGATCCATCAGCCCCGCAGGAGCACACGTTCAGCCGGACCACCAGGAGAGGGTAGCAAGGCCATCACGACCACCATGAGACGTAGAACCTAATTTCCTCCTGTGTGTTACTACCATTCACTCTGTGGACTATTTTCCGGGCCCATTTACCTTTCTGAGACCAGTTGTATTTTGGACATTGGACTACAAACAATTTTGGCTCACCAATTATGGTTGATTCATCATGACTGATTTCTTCTTATTTTGTTTGCTTATTGGTTTTCATCCTGTTTTAGTTTATTTGGTTTTGTTTAATAAAAGCAAAAATAACAAAGTCAAAGACTGGTGTTGTAGTTATTTTCTATTTTCATTCAATAGTTTTTCCTGTCATCATACATTTCAAAATGTAAAGAACCAAATGATTGTTTATTTATAAATGAATTACAAATAGGCAATGTTTCTCACAAATCTCTACAATAACAACAAAATACAAACACCAAAAATGCATCAACTAGTATTTTATTACATTTGAAAAAGATTGTTCTATAAAAATGTTCTTAAACATAACAAACCATACAAAACACAAGAACTCTGTGCCTTTTTTAGGCCGAGCCTACAGCGCATGCGCTGTCTGCAAGACCTTTAGTAATCACTTACACCACGTAATTCCCGCCTGCTGCATGCCATAGGTTTCCTCCTGTGCCCCTCTTCATAGCTACATCCTGACTCGTCCTCGCAGCCGAGAGTTCACTTCCTGTCAAGGCAGAGGAGCACCGACCAATTACAATCTCCTTACGGTATCACTCTTTATCTGTTTTTTGGAGAACTATTTTCTTATTCACGGTGCAGCCTTTTTTTGTAAAGTGCACTTAATGGGGATGGTCTGCAGCTTGAATGTCTGTGTACAGTGGCAGTGCTGGTGTCAAAACCCGAACCTATCTCGAGCTGTGTATGTGTTCAACCCCTCCTCCAAAGAAATTTCCCTGCAGGAGCCCGGTCGAGCCCGTGTGTCTCTCCTCTTCGTTCTGAGAACTCGAAATTCTCTGCGGATTCCATTGTGTGCAGAATGAGATTTGCATTTGAATCGGTCCTGGGGGAGTATTTGCCCTTCTGTATTAGTAAAGTGCTCAACATTTTAATGGTTGGGTCTCTGTTACATCCCTCTTCACTACCCTGATACATGCAATGCGGCACACCTCATGGCCCAAAATCTCAGGAGATTGTAGTGTCTGAGGAGGCAGTAGCGAAAAGCGGCAGGAATACATACAATGCAATCGCACTGCCCATTCGTTTATTTTTTGTAATTTACTGCACTCTCACAAACAATGGTTGATAGTGGTTTTTTTAAATTCTGTTTCAGTACAGAATCAGAGTTAGTGAAAAGTCACACAGAGGCTTATTAACTGGAGGGCCTTCTGATGTCTGGTTTTATGCATTTCATCTTGGACACGGCTTGTAACTAATACGCTGCAAACTACATTGCCTTGAGTTATGACAAATGTGCGGTAAGTTTGCTGCAGCGCTTAGAGATGCCTCAATCACTTATCAGTAATTGCATTACTCCGAGTGCGTTCTCACCACAATTAATTACATAGTGCGACGCTACAGCCTCACTATGTAATTAATTAGGTGGAAAACGTAACGAGGAGGTAATGATTTATTAATTTGCAATCTTTCATTAATTGTAAATTCTTGGACTCTCTTGGGTACAAATCTATTCATTCTTACATTTTGGCCTCTCTGTGGGAGACCAGTGATTTAATTTGTAGGCCCCCGCTTTATAAGTGCAATAAGTTATCCACCAGTTAATTCAACCAGGTCCACTTTTTTCTTCCTCAGCTCTCGGCCTGTTGGCCTTTCAGGGGTAATAGAGTGTTGATAATCCCCCCACGCCCCAGGTGCAGGGTACCAAGGCCTGTGGCCTGAGGCTGATACTGCATCTCCGAAGGAGCACCTGAAAACGCAGCTGCGCCACCACGGTCCGAAATACCAATCCCAGCTATGCCGGCCTTCCAGGAGCCCTTTTGTAAATAGTTCATATGGACCGCACGATGGAGGGATTTCTCTTTTGAACACAAATTGTGATAGGCCAACCTAAAGAACCTTACAGGGATAGACATTACAAGAGTATGACTATAGATCTGCGAAAGCATGTAAGGCTTTATATGAGACTGTTTTTAGAAGGGAGCGATTGCCATAGGCTCCAACATTGGAGAAACACAAAGAAAAGCCCCTTATATTGCAATTTTGCCCTGAAGAAGTCCTTATGGACGAAACGCGTTGGCTACGGTTGTTTTAAAAGAAGAAGTTAAATAAAGAAACCTGAATCCAGACCTGCTGAATGGATTTATAATCTTCTTTTCATTTAATATTGTATCTGATAATGATTGTGTGGAGTGCTGGATCACAGTGTTTTGTTTATGATTTATAGGATCTTAGATCCTAGGGGGTTTAGAGGTATTGAACCTCAGATCCTTGGCACCCAAAAGAGTAGGACCGACCATAACCCCATTGAATGATAGGTGCAGTCAATTTTGCCTCCTACCTCGTTCTCTTTGTGCTTAGCCCTTTTGTAAATAGTTGGTTCTGAGGAACAGGATTCCTGAAGGAAGGCTGGGGTTACAGGTTAGTTGTTATCGGAGCTGATAAAGAAGAGGCCTACATGCGCTGCAGCATTAGAGCCTGCGCGTGAATAGGGTTCAGGGCTCAGCCTTGCATTTAAAGCAATAAAATATTCAGCCAAATGGAAGAATGTTTTAAGCTCAATATATGTAACCACCAGCCAATCAAGTGGCACATATATAAATGACAATTTTAGTTGTCAGTTCTGAAGTACATTTCGAAGCATGTTCAGTTTTTAGTGCATTTATTTGTTATTTCTTTGATCAGTTGTTGGACTACTGACTCTACGAGGCCAACACACTTGAAGGCACCGCAACTGTGGCCTTGCCACATAGTCTGGTGAATGACACACAGAGGAATACCGTATTAACAGGGCCACTGGAACACTGGAATTATGCGGCAGGGGAGGGTCAAATTATGCTGCAGGGTTGAGTAAATATGTGGCAAGACAAAAGCAAATTATTCAGCACATCCTGTGAAAGTGCTGCTATTTCTAATGATATGGTCTGGCTTCTTTCTTTGCTTTTTTTTTTACATGATATAGTGTGGTGTATGATCTGGTCACAGCGCGCCCATTAGGATAATTCCACAATCTTTTTTTAATGATGCTGTAATATGAGCCATGTTGTGCACTTCGTTTTGCATTGTTACGCCGTGTTCTCATATCACGCTTTCCAGTGCTTAATTTGCAAAACAATAAGTGCCAGGGCTCTCGTCAGGAGGCCTCTGCAACCTGCACAACACATTGCCCCCGCCATGCTGTCACTGATAGTAACAACACAACTACTAACCATTACACTTCTACAAATATGACAATTTAGAATATTTTATACCCCCAAAGCTATAAGAATAGCTTGGGTGGCAGGTAATAGTCATTTTCTATGTATATTGTTTTATTAATTACCTGTTGTTGTGGTCATCTCTAAATTAGCCCGACAGCGCCATCTTGTGGTAGACTGTCACAAGCGCCAGTGTTGACAATTATGTGCTGGTGCTGAGCACTGGAAACCACCGACTCAAGTTAAGCACTGGCTCTTTCAGAGACGTGATCTCTCCTACTTGTCTAACGTTCTTTCCTTCCTAGTTTGAGAGAAGGGTGTGGGGGGGTGAGCAGATCATGAAAATAGATTACATTAAAATGTTTACCATGCACAGCAACCCATTGGGTTTGGGTGGCTTCGTTATTCATTAGGTTACTGTGGCCAGTGTGTTTTTGTTTTCGCTACATGAAAGTGCTTTGTGTGCCTTTTACAACAAAATCCATGTGTTGCTGAGCAGGAACTTGCTCTAATGAGCTATTTTGTCTGTATCCTTGTAATGGTGCCAGTGTGCTTCTTCGACAAATTTGGAAAAAACACAATTATCGGAACAATAGTCCATTTACTATGGACCATTCACATTTGGTTAGTGTTTGCTGTGGACATCTATGAAAGAACATGATTTATTTCTTACAGTCTTGGTGGTGCTAGGCAGCAAGACAGCTTACTAATAGCATATTTATTATCAGTTATTATGTGAACCATCTGCCAGTGTCCATTTTGCAAATTTTTCAATAAAACACCATTTTTAAACAAACATTTCTCAAAGCCAATAGGTCTGGCGTTGGCCGGCAGCCTTTTGGCAATTCTGTTTGTTTTGTCGTGGTTTCTGCAAAAGTTTGTTGTTCAGGAAACTGCCGAGCCCTCTGCAATAGGTCTCGCATTAGTGAAAGATTGACCTATTGCAGTTGCAAATTATGTTTGTTAGATATTCTTTTGTCAAAAAATATCCCAGAAGTGTTTTTATTGGAAGTATGCTCAGTTGCAATCTTTCTCCTTATAATTGCATTTAGGGTGCAGTGTCTTATGTGGCTAGTGGAGGTAACTTTACAGCTCCACAGGGACACCTAGTAACAACTTGTGGTACTGCACCCTTTCCTTGCTTTGTGGTTTTTCTTTTATTACTTATGCTACTGCTGGGATATTTTTTGACAACAAAAAAATCGAACCCACATTATCATTTGCAAAGCCAATAGCTCAAACTTTCACGAATGCGAGACCTATTGCATTCTAAATGCTTGTTACTTTTCCAGTTCCACACCTTGCCACCATGGAAAAAGGGGATATAATCAAAAGAACCAGATTCAGTATGCAAAATATCATCAGCTGGAGCCAGATCTTTTGCCTCACAATAGGAATTACACAAGAAAAACACCAAATAGTCCTAAATCATGGCAGTACTCCCTTTTGTGGCCACAGGATCATTCCAATACGCCTAAAGACCCCCTGCACCCGACGTCCCACGGCCTTGGGTGGCCCAACTGACGGTGTCCCAGCATCCCCACGCATCCCAACTTACCTCTCCAACCGGTAGTCATTCCCAGAGAAGCTTCGTCAAGGAGCCTGCAGTCTTTGTTGCAACCGGAGAATCCCCATTGAAATCAACAGGGCACTGTGAGAAGTTGGCCTGGTATATGCTGTCCACTAATTAAAGTGGGCAACATGCACCAGTCCAAACAACCCTTATGGTGATTAGGTTAAAGATAACCTTTATAGAAAGCTATCCTAGTGGTAGCTATGCAGAGCAGCCTTCAGGCTAAGTCTTGAAGGAATGTTAAGCAGCTTGGTTTACCAGAATGCAACCTTATAGTATTTGTTAAATGAAAGGGAAACCACACAGTAGTTATAAAAACCTGTATTTATTATATATAACACTCTCTAGTATCCTCAACACAAGGATTGAACCCAAATCAAATAATACAGTTGCAAGAATCAAACGTAAGTAGCACAATACACAGTGGGCTCCCGGGGGAGACCAAACCATATACTAAATAAGTGGTATAAGAACCACGACTCAGGACTAGACCTAGTCTAGAAGGTGTAGAATCGCTGGGACCCCAAGGAACCACCCAAGGTGAGTAAGTAGGGACCCCACGGAGGACGGGTGCAGAGAGAGAACACAACTTCGTGCTCCGTACGATTCAATGGGAAAGTCGTGGTTGGAAAATTAGAGATTAAGGACCCTTTCCAGCAGATTACGAAGACAACCCTTGGAACTTAAGAGTTTGGAGAGCCACCCCACCTGTGGATACCTTTGTACCAGAGTTACCTATCCCAGAGGAGCCGGGTGCATAAGTACGAAGTGGCGTCGGAAACCCTTGCCGTTCTCTATGGATGTCGACAAAGAAATGCTGCTGCTGGAAGTAAGAAAAGTGTCCGGGGGAATCCAAACTTGGATTCTAGATGAGAAGATCCTGAAAGCAGAGGGGACAGAGTCAGTGTCACTTTGGAGTGACCAGGGGCTCGGTAGACGAATGCCCACCGATGTCGGGTGCTTCAGGTGTGTTGATGGGGATCTTGACTCTTCAGCTGTGCAGACCAGGAGACATCTAGGATGACCAGGAGCCGCATAAGAGCTGTCCCATGAAGGATGTCGAGTGCTGAGAGGTCGGTGTCCGGCGGGAGCACCAACAAGCCTTGGCCGCGGCAAGCAACGTAGATGGTCAAATTCGGTGTCGATCTGGCCCAGCAAGGACCAGGAGACTCACCACAGCAAGGGGAGTCAGGGCAGGCCTGGAGCAACCAGAGGAGCCCATATAAAGCAAAGTTGAACCTCAAGTGGACCCACAGGCCGGAGGCACAGGAGTCGCGAGGGGACCTCAGGCGGATACCAGCTAGCAGGGCACAGAGTGCGAGGATGCCGGAGTCCTTCTCAGGAAAGATGCACTGGGGTCAGGGCTACAAATGGCCCAATGCATGGAATTGTTGCACGGCAACAAGCATGTGCAGCTGCAAATGTGCACAGTGGTACGGGTTATGTGGTCCCCACGAGGGATATCTGCCTCAAACTCAGTAAGAGGGCAGCTTGACCTTTGAGACCTTCAGAAACCCACCTCTTGTGTTGCTGAAGCCTTCAGAGTCCGCATGAGCTCAGGATCAGCAGACCGGTCAGATGCGTTACGTTGCCTGCGTTTGCAGGGGAGTGACTCCTTCACCCCAAGGGAGATTCTTCTGTTGTCTTGGAAGTCCACAGGGTCCTGCACGGAGCCTGTATGAATCACGGACACTGGCGAGACTGGGGACGGCAAGGGAAGACGAAGTCGAGCCCAAGGGAGGTCCAGCGAAGTCCAGCGTGTCCAGACGGTCGAAGTCTAGTGGTATCTTCTTGCAGAATCTTGTCCCCATAAAATCTAATGTCCTGTAGCCAGGTAACTCATTTTATACCCACGGGAGAGGGTTGGACAGATTCTAGGGACCCTCCTAGGGGAGGGACAGGACAGGGGGGAGGCTACTCCCATGTCCTTTGTCCAGTTTTGCGCCAGAGCAGGAGCAAATGGCTCCCAGAACTGGTGTGAGCTGGACTATGCACAGGGACAACAAGTGTGCCCCTCGTGCAGACTTTCTGGCACTGAGGCAGTGCACCCACCTAGCCCCATTACACTAAATCCTGTCTGGAAGGTGGTAACACCTCCCTGTGACAGGATGCCTATTGTGCTGCCTTCCCCTGCTCGAGCTTGGCTCAGCAGCAGGAGGGCAGACTCGTGTCTGTGGCTGGCATCATCCATTTTGTGCTGTAAGGCTCGAGAAAGTTGGTACCGGTAGACTTAGGTACCCCAGAACCTCGGTTCTGAGGGGAGGAATCATACCCCCACACCAGTTACTGGTGTGGAGGTATGATTCCAAGGTGTTTGACACCAAACACGACATACTACATTGCAGTCATTTTCGAGATAGCATTTACCGCGAGGTTATAATGCACCTCTACCTATATGTCTGGTAGTATCACATACAGCCCGGGAGAATGGTCTCCGAAGACTGCAGAGGGGCCCTGCTCATGCAGGAGCACCCTCTCACGTAAAACCCAGCACCCTGCCTTCAGGATTGTTAAGGCCTGCTATAGGGGTGACTTACAAAGTTTTAAGTGAAGTGATATATATAGATATAGTGAACCTATATCTAAAGTAAGTGGTGCAATCACCAGCTTTCACAGGCTGCAGTAGCATACCTGAGGTTCCATTTTGCATGGCCTCTCATGGGTGGCATAATACATGCTTCTGCCCAAGGGAGGCCTCTGGGGTACCTATGCCCTGGGTACATGTGTACCATATACTAGGGACTGATAAGGGTACCCCAGTATCCAATCTGGAGTTGTACCAAAGTACATACATTGCAATTTAAGGGAGAAAGCAGATAGGCTGGGGTCCTGGATAGCAGGATCCCAGCCAGACTAGTCAAAACAGTGGGTGAAAAAAGCAAAAAGTGGGGGTAACCATAAGAAGCAGATCCTACTTTCCTACACAACCCCACCCAACGAAAGGAGATGAGACTAACCTTGCCCAGTTGAGTCTTCATGTTCTAAGTGGAAATATCTGGAGTGTCCATCTGCATTGGCATGGTTACTCCCAGGTTTATGTTCCACTGTATAGTCCATCCCCTGTAGGGAAATGGACCACCTCAAAAGTTTGGGGTTTTCACCCTTCATCTGTTTTAGCCACAAGAGGGGCTTGAGGTCAGTCTGAACAATGAAGTGAGTTCCAAACAAGTATGGCCTCAACGTCTTCAGAGCCCAACTCACAGCAAAGGCTTCGCTCTCAATAGCTGACCAACGTTTCTCTCTGGGGTCAGCCTTCTGCTAATGAAAGCTACTGGCCTGATCCAGACCCTCTGCATTCAATTGTGATAACACAGCCCCTACCCCCAACTCAGATGGATCAGTTTGAACAATGGATTGTTTGGAATAGTCAGGACTCTGCAGAATGGGAGCAGTACACATGGCCTGCTTGAAGTCATCAAATGCCTTTTGACAGCTAACTGTCCACTGAACTTTCTTGGGCATTCTTTTAGATGTAATATCATTCAAGGGAGTCACTATGGACCCATAGTCCTTTACAAATCTTCTGTAATACCCAGGCAGGCCCAAGAAAGCTCTGACCTGAGTCTGGGTAGTTGGAGCAACCCATTCCATGATGGTCTGGATTTTGCTCTGCAATGGTTGAACCTGGCCTCCACCCACAAGGTGGCCCAGGTATACAACCTGACTCTGCCCTATCTGGCACTTAGTAGCCTTGATAGTGAGGCCTGCCTTTTGCAAGGCCTCCAAAACATTTCTCAGGTGGACCAGGTGATCCTCCCAGGTGGAACTAAAGACAGCAATATCATCTAGATAAGCTGCACTATAGTCTTCCAGGCCTGTGAGAACTTTGTTCACCAACCTTTGAAGTGTGGCAGGTGCATTCTTCAAGCCAAAAGGCATCACCACAAATTGGTAGTGCCCACTAGGGGTTGAGAGTGCTGTTTTTGGCTTGGCATCCTCAGCTAGTCTGATTTGCCAGTAGCCTGCAGTAAGGTCAAAAGGCTGAGGCCAAAGTATCTATGAGTTCATCTGCCCTTGCAATAGGATGAGCATCAGTCCTAGTGACAGCATTGAGTCCTCTGTAGTCAACACAAAACCTCATCTCTCTCTTACCATCTTTGGTGTGAGGTTTAGGTACCAAGACCACTGGACTAGCCCAAGGACTAGTTGAGGGCTCAATGACTCCCCATTCCAGCATCTTTTGGACCTCAGTCCTGATGCAGTCCCTGACATGGTCAGGTTGCCTGTAAATTTTGTTCTTCACAGGTAGGTTTTTACCTGTGTCCACTTCATGGGTACACCAGGTGGTCTGACTTGGAGTCAGTGAGAACATTTGCCTAAACTGATTGAGGACCTTCCTGCAATCAGACTGTTGCTGCTCAGTGAAGCTCCCCATAGCTACACCATCTACTGAGCCATCATCAGGGTTCTGTGAGAGGGGGTCAGGGAGTGGGTCACTCTCTTCCTCCTGTCCCTCATTAGTAGCCATGAGCAAGCCCATGTCTGCCCTGTCAACATAAGGCTTGAGCCTGTTCACATGGAGCACCCTGTGGGGGCTCCTGGGAGTTCCAAGGTCCACCAAGTAGGTGACCTCTCCCTTTTGCTCAAGTATGGTGTGGGGTCCACTCCATCTGTCTTGGAGAGCTGCTGGGGCCACAGGCTCCAACACCCACACCTTCTGTCCTGGCTGGTAAACAGTCAAGACAGCCTTTTGGTTATGCCAGGCCTTTTGCAATTCCTAGCTAGCCTCAAGGTTTTTGGATGCCTTCTTCATATACTCAGCCATCCTGGTACGGAGACCAAGTACATAGTCCACAATATCTTGTTTCAGAGGTTTGAGAGGTAACTCCCATCCCTCCTTCTCCAAACACAGTGGACCCCTAACTGGGTGACCAAACAAAAGTTCAAAAGGGCTGTAGCCAACCCCCTTCTGTGGCACCTCTCTGTAGGCAAAGAGAAGGCAGGGCAACAGAACATCCCATTTTCGCCTGAGCTTTTCTGGGAGCCCTATTATCATGCCCTTTAGGGTTTTGTTGAACCTTTCAACCAACCCATTGCATTGAGGATGATAGGGTGTGGTAAACTTGTAGTTTACACCACACTCTTTCCACATTGCAGTTATGTAACTAGACATAAAGTTTGTACCCCTGCCTGTTAAGACCTCCTTAGGAAAACCCACCCTGGAGAAAATCCCCAGGAGGGCCCTTGCCACCACAGGTGCTGTGGTGGTCCTAAGGGGAATAGCTTCTGGATACCTGGTAGCATGGTCCTCCACCACCACCAGGATGTAAGAATGTCCAGATGCTGTTGAAGGGTTCATGGTACCAATTATGTCAATCCCAACCCTCTCAAAGGGAACCCCCACTACAGGTAGTGGTATCAGGGGGGCCTTTGTAGTACCACCTGCCTTACCACTGGCTTGGCAAGTCATACAGGAGCGACAAAACTCCTTTGTGTCCTCTGACATATGAGGCCAGTGAAAGTGAGGGACAAGCCTGTCCCAAGTCTTGCTTTGGCCCAAGTGTCCTGCTAGGGGAATGTCATGTGCTAGGGTGAGTGGAAGCCCCTAAACTTCAGAGGTATAACCAACCTCCTGGTGGCACGAGGTTTGGGGTCTCTACCCTCTGAATATAGGAGTCCCTCATCCCAATAGATCTTGTGAGACCCACTGATATTCCCTACAGCCTCAGCAGCAGCTTGCTGTCTGAGGGGTTCAAGAGAGGGGCAGGTTTGCTGCTCCTGGCTCAGATCTGCCCTAGAAGATCTCCCTGTCCCCAAAAGCTCAACCTGATCAGGTTCAAGTTCATCTGAGACAGTTCCTTCCACAGGACTGGAGTCATCTTCCTCAAAAGTCTGACCCTCACTCTGAGCCTGGGGGGAAGACACAGCCTTACCCCTCCTGCTCCTTTTCTTGGAAGGCACCTGGTCCATCTTTTCAGGATCCAGGGCCTGTTCAGTGGCTTTCTGTTTGGCCTGTGACCTAGTCACAGCAAACACATCTGCAGTGATGCCCAACATTGCTGCATGAGTCCTGAGTTCCACTTCAGCCCAGGCTGAAGTTTCCAAATCATTGCCCAACAAGCATTCCACAGGGAGGTCTGAACTTAACACAACCTTCTTAGGGCCAGTTACCCCTCCCCAGGTGAAATTAACAACTGCCAACGAATGGTCTGTCCTGACATTGCTAGCATTGGTCACTTGGTACATCTCACCAAGTATGATCTGGTCAGGGTGCACAAGATCTTTTGTCACCATGGTGACACTTGCTCCTGTGTCCCTGTATGCCATGGCCTCCTTAACATTTATTAAATGCTGTTGTCTGTATTTGCCCAGGTTACTGGGACTAACAAATAAGGAGGCAATATCCATGCCTCCATCACAGACTAGAACAGCCTGAGCTGGAGTTCTGACTAGGCCAGAACCCACCTCAGAGCCCAAGGTTAACCCCACTACTCCCTTGTTCTGTGTACCACCACTTGAAACTGTGCTAGGGGGAGCAGTTGCCTTAGGGGCAGTGGTGGTAGGGGTAGAATCCTTGGCCCTTGGACAATTGACATCTTTTGTGCAATGGGTCTTTTCTTTACATATGTAACACCAAGGTTTCTTTTTGCCTTTTCCCTTGTTGGATTGTGACTCCCCCCCCAGATGCAGGTTTTTGGGGCCCTGCTGAAGACTTTTGATCTTTATTTTTGCCTCCACCCTTATCTGAGTTCTTAGAGTCTGATTTTTTCTGGTCACCACCATTGGTCTGAGTTTTCTGCTTCACCCTGGTTCTGACCCACTTATCTGCCTTCTTTCCCAATTCTTGGGGAGAAGTCAGATCAGAGTCAACCAGGTATTGATGCAACAACTGATTTTGGCAATTATTAAGGATCTGCTCCCTCATAATCAAGTTGTACAATCCCTTAAAATCATTCACCTTGCTACCAAGTAACCAGCCTTCCAGAGCCTTAATGGCACAATCAACAAAGTCTACCCAGTCCTGAGTCTGTGCCTTCTGGGTGTCTCTGAACTTAATCCTGTATTGTTCAGTGGTTAAGCCAAACCCTTCAATGAGAGCACTTTTCAGGACTGAATAGTTGTCAGCATCCTCTTCTCTAACAGTGAGGAGCTTATCTCTACCTTTGTCAGCAAAGGAGAGCCACAAGATGGCTGCCCACTGCTCTTGAGGGACCTTCTGTACTTTACAGGCCCTCTCCAAAGCAGTTATCCATTTCTGGATGTCATCCCCTACATGGAAGGGAGGGACAATCTTGCTCAGGTTCCTATGATCAAAGGTGTGTTCCCTGACCCTAGGGACACTATTGCTGCCACCATGGGACTCTAGTCCCAATTTCTTTCTAGCCTTCTGGACTTCTAGGGGCTCTTTATCCAGGGCCAATTGCTATTGCCTGAGCCTAAGCTTAGCTTTCTCAAGCTCTAAAAATTGGCACTCCCTGTCATAAGAGTTGTCCCTCTTGCTAGAAACAGAGGTCCCTACAGAATGTCTAGAATGTTCTCACTCAGCAGAGGGAGACCTAGATCTCCTTGGTAAACTCTGCACTCTCCCTAGAGGAATAAAGTGATTGTCTTCTTGACCCTCTTCTTCTTCCTCCTGGGTATCTGAGTTGTTCAGGGGTGGATCATTTTGATCCTCCTGTCCAGGGTTTGAGTCCAGGTCATAGAAGGTGTCCCCTCCTGACCTACCTTCTTCCCCTGTCCCACCCACTCTGTCCTGCTCATCTGACCCAGGAGTCTTCCTAATGTCATCCAGCAGTAATGCAGAAATTAGAAACAAGGAAACCCTTAGGGTCAAAAAGGGAACAAGGGTAGTAGTAATTATAAGAGACAGCGGTCCCTTCAAGTTTGAAAATCAGAACAATTGTAGCCAAATTATCACAATAGAGATTGACTCTGTTTATGTCTTAATTGACAATATCAGGATATTTATTCACATATAATTAAACACACAACAAAATATACAAGGTGAGTGAGCTAAACGTGACAGGGTAATTGGAAATCAGCCGATTTCCGTACCACAGGCAAGTGACTTAAAAGTGACTTTTATGAAGAACAAATATAGATATGCAAAAGTCACAATGAGAAATGCATCTTGTACTCCACATAAATAATGAATTAAAGTATAGAGTTAAGATGCAGGTGTCGACGACGTTTCGATCCCAAGAGAAATTCTGGGATCATCATCAGGACTGAAATATAGAACAAATGCCTGTGAAGTAGCCTGGGTAGGTGAGGGAAGGGGAAGGAGGAAAATAGGGAAAATAAAAAGGAAGGGGGTTAAACATAAAAAGAGGTATAGTCACAAACATCAATTAGAAAACTCGAAATTAGTACACTCTGAGATACGTGTCCCTACATCCACGCGCTTACATCAAGGTATGAAAATACAGTTGAATGGGGAATTTAAGAGAAAAATTTGCGGAACAATAGGTCATGGGTGGAGGGCGAATTGTGTGGTGCTATCAGCTAAGAGTCAGAGTTAATTTGCGCATATAAGAACACTTACAGGGTGAAGGGCGAAGTGTGTGGTGCTATCAGCTAAGAGTCAGAGTTGCTATGCGCAATTAAGGCCCAGGGGGGCAAGTAGCTCCAACTGTGATGAATAGTAGCATGACAGGCGCGATAAACCGGAGGTTGCGCGCGTGAAGCGATGGAAAGAACAACAAACCCTAGTTAAGGAAAGTGATAGAGGGGGCTCTGAGGTTAAGGGCTTACCCATGGTATGAAGAAGCGTACTTGCTGGGGTCAGCCTCAATGAGCGGGAAATGGGCAACCTAAGAGAGGGGGAGGAAGGTAAGTGTAAGGGAATCAGCGGGGACCTGAAGTGAGAGCAAGAGGACAATTGGCAGCGTTTACCATTGGCTAATGAGCAATGGATCAGAGTTAACCAATGGACGATAGCGGGGGAATCCAAACAGGGCAAGGATCCGGCGAGAAACGGTATCCGTGTAGCACGTCCCGCAACGGGCGTAATCGGTGTTTGTGACAACCGGGAGTCCAGTGTAGGGAGAAGCCTGCGGGTACAGAGGAAAGACGGGGATTAAGGGGAGCAGTGAGCGGGTACAGTCAAAGTGTGCGCCGGTGCCGGAGTCAAGGCTTACCGAAATAAGGCAGATGATATGAATAAGGTCAGTGCATGCGAGCAGATGTCCTGAGTTTGGGCCGATAGTGCGATGCGCTCGGTGGCTAGGAGTCAGTGAGGGTGAGAAGGCTTAAAGCTAAAAAGGGGGCGGGTACAGGAAGTGACGTTGAGCTACCAAGACAAGGGTGGTATTGAACGGATAGGATCAAGGATCCGACGGGGGCGGGTGTAGGAAACAGCGTGTGGTATGCGATAAGGACTAGAGCGCTCAGGGATTAGTGTGCAAGCGTAAGAGGATACTAACGCCGGTCAATAGGTACGCGAAGGTTACGAATGACGAGTGATCAAAAACTGATCCACCGGAATTCGTGAACTGCAACCCTCTATGCACATTGCCCCAATAGTGTCACTGTCACAATAAATAAGGAAAGGTGAGGGGAAGAGGAGGAGTCGAATTGAGTATTGAGGATTACGAAAAAGAATTAAGATTCCTTGGTGCATAGAGGGTTAAAATATTGCGCCCGGATGGTGCAGGGGGTTCAATAAAGTTCTTCAAGGTATAGACAGGTAAGCCATAAGAACTACAGAGTAGGGACTAAGTAGCATAGAACATCATGCAACATTTAAGGGTAATACTGAGGATGAATTATCTGAATAGCAATCTTGCCCCTTGCGAACAATACAGTTGGAGCCACAACATATGTAGAGGTATACTTAACAATTGCTAGTAGAACACATAGTGTGTAATTCGCACAGTGAAATAGGAAAGCAAATTGTTCATAGGAGGTTGGTCCAATCCTCCATCCGGTTCAACCCTGTGTGCAGGCTGTCCGTGCGTATGATCCATTTAAGCTCCTCTTTGTTGAGGATGCTGGTGATATTGGAGTTCCTGGGAGGCTTGTGGATCACATTGATGACTTGCCAACGTAGGTCATCCTCTGTGTGTCCGTGCGACGAGAAATGTTCAACCAGCGGTGCACTGGGTGTTCTACAACGAATTCTACTCCGATGCTGGCAGATTCTGATTCTTACTTTTTGAGTTGTTTGTCCCACATATAGCAGGTTACACGGGCATGTGATTACATACACAACATTTGCAGTATTACAATTTGAAAAGTTAGTCAGAGTGACATCAATGTTTGTAAAAAGAAATTTCTTGGTGTCTGCTGTGAGATGACACACACTGCATCCACCACATTTAAAGTGCCCTACAACTGGGGGCAATCCCCACATTTCCGTGAGTGTGGGGTTGCTCTTCTTATTACTGATGGCTACCCTAACCAGATGGTCTTTAATACTTTTGCTTTTTTTAAAAGCAAAGAGAGGGCGTTCTAGGTTCAAATATCCGGCATTAAGGGTGGGCCAGTGTTTTAAGATGCATTTCCTTACC
The DNA here is from genome assembly GCA_963921515.1 of Calotriton arnoldi. Lineage (NCBI taxonomy): Eukaryota > Metazoa > Chordata > Amphibia > Caudata > Salamandridae > Calotriton > Calotriton arnoldi. The sequence continues at coordinate 2,762,890 of CAWUFW010000960.1, forward strand.
GCATTGGACACAGGAGAAAATGTAGTCACACACACAGTCTTGGCCCCACTGTTCTTGATTTTAGGGCTAAGCAGTGTATCCCTAGGGCAGTACCAAGCGCGTTTAAGGGAGTTTTTAACCAATTTGCGCGGGTAGCCCCTACTGATAAGTTTTTAAGATAGAGTTTTAGCCTCAGTAAAGTAGTCATCCTTCCGGTAGCAATTACGTCTAATGCGGAGAAATTGGGAGTAGGGAAGTGAATCTCGTAAGGCTCTGGGGTGGTGACTATTGTATGCTAGTAAGGTGTTTTTTTCGGTCGGTTTGCGGTAGAGTGTCGCGTATAGCGTCCCATTGTCTGCAATGATAGATAAGTCCAGGAAGGCTACCTCCTGTTTGCTTTTAGTCAAAGTGAAATTGAGGTCGTTACTGTGCATGTTTAGCCAGTCAAGGAACTGGAGCAAAGTTTCCTCAGTGCCTTTCCAAATAAGAAAAATATTGTCGATATATCTTTTCCATTCTAATATCCCTGGAAGGAATGGATTGAGAGGGGATAGAATTCTCTGTGTCTCCAGCCAGTCCATATAGAGGATAGCAAAGTTCGGTGCGAAAACCGCACCCATTGAAGTTCCCTTCACTTGCTGGTAAAAATTGCCATTGAAAAGAAAAAAGTTGCGAGTTAAGCAAATCTTGAGTAGGTGGAGAATAAATGAGGTGGGGACTGGGTGTGGGCTAGGTCTAGAGTTAAGGGCTACAGCAATGACATCAATGCCTTCCTCCTGGGGGATGTTTGTATAGAGTGACTTGACATCAAGTGTGCACAAAAAGCAAGTTTCAGGGTCAAAAGGGAGTTCCTCCACCAGGTTCACCATGGCCATGGTGTCCTTAATGTAACAAAGTGTGTTGGGTACAAAGTCCTTAATAAAGTAGTCAACATATCGGCCAAGAGGCTCCAAGATGGAACCACACCCAGATACTATCGGGCGGCCAGGGGGTGCAAGGGCATTCTTATGTACCTTAGGTAGTGTGTAAATCACCGGTGTACGAGGTGATATGGTGTTGAGATATAGGAATTCATTCTTGTTCAGGAAACCTTGTGCTAACCCTTCCTCCGTGATGTCATGAATGAGTGTTTGGATCTCCTCAGTGGGATCAGATGGAAGTCTAAGGTAGTGATCGGTTCTAGATAATTGTCTCAGAATTTCCTGGGTGTAAGTATCTAGATCTTGGAGTACGATCCCGCCTCCCTTGTCTGCTGGTTTAATAATAAGACTGTCAGTCTGTTTCAGGTCAAGTAGAGCCTTCTTTTCTTCCATGGGAAGATTGTATGGAATGTATCTACTCTCATGTTCTAAACTCGCGATGTCTTTCAGGACAAGTTTTTCAAATGTCTGGATCTCAGTTGGTATACTGTTCTGTGGTGGAGAGAAGATAGAAGGTGGGCGGAATGTGGTGTATGCTGTTGGTGGATTGTAGGGTTTGTCATGAAAAAATGCTTGGAGACGAATTTTCCTGAAAAACCGCAGGAGTTCAATTTGTAATTCTAGAAAGTTGGGTTTGATGGTAGGGACAAAGGATAAGCCTTTACTGAGTAAGGAAATTTCCTTCTTGGATAGCTGGTGTTTAGAGAGATTGAATATCGGGATAGAGTCTGGATCAGGCATGTTATTGGTAGTCTGGGCCTTAGTTGGGTTGTGCCTCTGTGGTCTCACCATTGGTAATATCTCTGTCGTGTTTGTCTGTCTCCTGGTGCACTGTACCAGCATGGTGGTCACGTAGTGCCCTGATTTGCTTGGCGTCCCTGGTCCTTGTCTTAAAAAATTAGTGTTGTTGTTCCTATTTCTAGATGTGCTTGGACCTTCACCTGAATCCGAATGATCGGATGAATCCGCAGAGGTGTCAGAAAACCCTACAATATTCTGTTGTTTGTTAAACCTGCCCCACGGTCGTTGTGTACGCGGTCCCAGGTAAGCTCTGTTGGTATAAAAATCTTCGACTAAATAGGGGTACGTTCTTTCAGTCTTATAGTTTTTACGTCTCGTTTGACTTTGGTGATTTTTTATTCTGTTCTATTCTGTGGAATTTAGAGACGGTTTTTTCCACCTTGTCAAGAAGTGTTTTTGCGTCTTTGATGTTACTATTTTCTTTAATTTGTTTTTCAATGTCTTTTATTTCTAGCTCAAGTTTGTTAATTTCCTCGGTGGCAATATCAATGCCCAAGACCATCCAATGTCTTGAGCAAGTTGTGCCAATGTAGCTAAACCCAGTGAGATATTTTTTAATGTCTGTAAATGCATCAATGAGAAGTTGAGTGTTGGCATTTCTCCCTGTCTTCAGCTTCCTAGGTACACACATGGCTTTTAATTCTGTGAATGTAAAGCCATCATATTTAGTAGGCAGAAGACATAACTAACTGTGGTGTGGTGTAGGCACCTACCTAACCTAGTGGGAACTAAACTCTCTTAGGTTGGAGAAAGGGTGTGCTAGACCCTTGACTTACCCAACCCCAAGTTCAGTAGAACTTACTATCTTAAGCTAGTATTATATGTTCCTAGATACTAGTGGTTTTTCCTTTAATCAATACAAAGATTTTTCTGGTAAAACAATGCAGGCTTGAATCCCAACCGCTGCCACCAATGTGAGAAGTTGGCCTGGTATATGCTGTCCACTAATTAACCCCTTTGATTCGTCGGACGCACGGGACCCGTCCGACGCATCCGTGCTCATGTGCGTCGAACGGCTCCCGCGCGTCCGACGCCATGGCACAGGGAATCCCTCTGGTGCGGGCACCAGAGGATTCCTTTACCCTCAAGAGCCTCGGGAGCTGGGGAAGAGCTTCCCCAGCTCCCGAGGCTCCCTGATTTCCCTGAAATGACGATCAGCGCGCACGTCGCGCTGGCGTCATTTCAGTGAAACTGAAACTGAAATGAGCCAAGAGGCTCCTTTCAGTTTCCCTTTCTATGTGCTCAGGGGGCTATCTCAGCCCCCTGAGCACGTAGAAAGTCAGGAGAGGTATCGTTGAAAAGGGGAGAATCTCCCCTTTCCAATGGTACCCCTCCCTAGTGGATCCCTGCTTGGGGATTACCCCAGGAGGGCGATCCCCAAGCAGGGATCCACCCACTAGGCACCAGGGAGTGGGGAGCGGCCCCTTGGGCAAGGGCCTTTGCTCCCCCCATATTATTTTGGGCAAATTTAGTCTTTCTGCCCCCGGGGGGGCAGAAAGCCCACTAGATACCATTTTTGTTTACATTTTAATTAGGGGTGGGGGCTGCCCAATATGGGCATGCCAATGCCCCCACCCCCGCCGCAAAGGTACAGTCTTTCTGCCCCCCCGGGGGACAGATGGGGCGGTAGCCCCCAATCTGCCCCCACGGGGGCAGAAAGCCCACTAGATACCAGGGATTTTTTAAAAAATTATAATTAGGGGTGGGGCTGCCCAATATGGGCATGCCAATGCCCCCACCCCCGCCGCAAAGGTACAGTCTTTCTGCACCCCCTGGGGGGCAGAAAGCCCACTAGATACCAGGGATTTAAAAAAAATATATAATTAGGGGTGGGGCTGCCCAATATGGGCATGCCAATGCCCCCACCCCCGCTGCCGCAAAGGTACAGTCTTTCTGCCCCCCCTGGGGGGCAGATCGGGACAGTAGCCCCCAATCTGCCCCCCGGGGGGCAGAAAGCCCACTAGACACCAGGTTTTTTTCCCCCCGATGAATTATGGGGTGGGGGTTGCCCAAGATGGGCATGCCAATGCCCCCACCCCTCCCCCCCACAAAATTCCAGTCTTTCTGCCCCCCCTGGGGGGCAGGTGGGGGAAGTAGCCCCCAATCTGCCCCCCCGGGGGGACAGAAAGCACCCTGGATGCCAGGGATTCTTTTTTTTATAGGCCCGGGGTGGGGGCTGTCCAGAATGGGCATGCAAATGCCCCCACCCTACCCCCAAAGAAAAGAAAAGACTTTCTGCCCCCCCATGAGGCAGATGGGGGCAATAGCCCCTGATCTGCCCCTCCGGGGGGGGGCAGAAAGCCCACTAAGCGCCAGGGATTTTTTTTTTTATATAGGTAGGGGTGGGGGCTGCCGAGAATAAGCATGTCAATGCCATCACCCAAAAAAAAATGCTACAGTCTTTCTGCACCCCCCTGGGAGGCAGATGGGGTAATAGCACCTTATCTGTACCCCCGGGGGGGGCAGAAAGCCCACTAGCCACCAGGGATTTTTTTATCTCCAAAGTTCGAGGTGGGGGCTGCCAAGAATGGACATGCCAATGCACCCACCCACCCCAAAAAAGATGCCACAGTCTCTCTGCTCCTCCAAGCAGGCAGATGGGGGAAGTAGTCCCTGATCTGCCCCCGGGGGGGCAAAAAGCCCACTATGCGCCAGTGATTATGATGCCTTTTTTATACGCAGGGGTGGGGGCTGACCAGAATGGGCATCCCAATGCCCGACCCCCCAAAAGAATAGCTACAGTCTTTCTGCCCCCCTCGGGGGCATATCAGGACAATAGCCCCTGATTTCCCCCCTCCCCACGGCGGCAGAAAGCCCACTAGGCACTGACTTTTTTTCGGAATGTGCATACCTGTGGATTTTGGGTCCTAGCGCAGCCGGCACCTAGGGAAACATAGCAAACCTATATATTTTTGAAAACTAGACACTGAGGGGAATCCAGGATGGGGTGACTTGTGTGGCTCTCACTAGGTTCTAATACCCAGAATCCCTTGCAAACCTCAAACTTGTCTGGCTCCCACCAGGTTCTGTTACCCAGAATCCCTTGCAAACCTCAAACTTTGTAAAAAAAAACACCACATTTTCCTCAAATTTATGTGATGGAAAGTGCTGGAATCTGCGTGGGACCACAAACTTCCACCCACCCCGCATTTTCCAAAGTCTCCCGATGAAAATGGTACATCACTTGTGTGGGTAGGCCTAGTGCCAGTGACAGGAAACAGCTCAAAACGCAACATGGACACCACATTTTCACAGTAAAAACTGACCCTTGTTTTGCAAAGTGCCTAGCTGTAGATTTTGAACCCTAGCTCTGCAGGCACCTAGGGAAACCTAGCAAACCTATACATTTTTGAAAACTAGACACCCAGGGAAATCCAGGATGGGGTGACTTGTCTGGCTCTCACCAGGTTCTGCTACCCAGAATCCCTTGCAAGCCTCAAACTTTGTAAAAAAAAAAAAACACATTTCACTCACATTTCTGTGGTGGAAAGTTCTGGAATCTGCGTGGATCCACAAAATTCCACCCACCCCGCAATCCCCAAAGTCTTCCCAGAAAAATGGTACCTCACTTGTGTGGGTAGGCCTAGTGCCCATGACAGGAAACGGCCCAAAACGCAACGTGGACACACCACATTTTCACAGTGAAAATGGACCCTTTTTTTGCAAAGTTCCTAGCTGTAGATTTTGAACACTAGCTCTGCCGGCACCTAGGGAAACCTAGCAAACCTATATATTTTTGAAAACTAGACACCCAGGGAAATCCAGGATGGGGTGACTTGTCTGGCTCTCACCAAGTTCTGTTACCCAGAATCACTTGCAAACCTCAAAATTTGTCAAAAAAAACACATTTTCCTCACATTTCTGTGGTGGAAAGTTCTGGAATCTGTGTGGATCCACAAAATTCCACTGACCCCGCATTCCCCAAAGTCTTCCGAGAAAAATGGTACCTCACTTATGTGGGTGGGTCAAGTACCCGCGACAGGCAAGGGCCCAAAACCTATTGAGGCGACATCAAAATGACCTATCACAAAACAACCTGGTTTTGCAAAGGGGGTCCCATGAGTTTTTGGCCCCGGGCTCGGCGGCCATCTAGGGAAACCTACCAAACCCATATATTTCTGAAAACTAGACACCCGCGGGAGTCCAGCAAGGTATGGCTTGCGTGGGTGCCCCAACATTTCCCTACCCAGAATCCCCTGCAAACCTCAAATTTATGTGATGGAAAGTGCTGGAATCTGCGTGGGACCACAAACTTCCACCCACCCCGCATTTTCCGAAGTCTCCCGATGAAAATGGTACATCACTTGTGTGGGTAGGCCTAGTGCCAGTGACAGGAAACAGCTCAAAACGCAACATGGACACCACATTTTCACAGTAAAAACTGACCCTTGTTTTGCAAAGTGCCTAGCTGTAGATTTTGAACCCTAGCTCTGCAGGCACCTAGGGAAACCTAGCAAACCTATACATTTTTGAAAACTAGACACCCAGGGAAATCCAGGATGGTGTGACTTGTCTGGCTCTCACCAGGTTCTGCTACCCAGAATCCCTTGCAAGCCTCAAACTTTGTAAAAAAAAAAAAAACACATTTCACTCACATTTCTGTGGTGGAAAGTTCTGGAATCTGCGTGGATCCACAAAATTCCACCCACCCCGCAATCCCCAAAGTCTTCCCAGAAAAATGGTACCTCACTTGTGTGGGTAGGCCTAGTGCCCATGACAGGAAACGGCCCAAAACGCAACGTGGAGACACCACATTTTCACAGTGAAAATGGACCCTTTTTTTGCGAAGTTCCTACCTGTAGATTTTGAACACTAGCTCTGCCGGCACCTAGGGAAACCTAGCAAACCTATACATTTTTGAAAACTAGACACCCAGGGAAATCCAGGATGGGGTGACTTGTCTGGCTCTCACCAGATTCTGTTACCCAGAATCCCTTGCAAACCTCAAAATTTGTCAAAAAAAACACATTTTCCTCACATTTCTGTGGTGGAAAGTTCTGGAATCTGTGTGGATCCACAAAATTCCACCGACCCCGCATTCCCCAAAGTCTTCCGAGAAAAATGGTACCTCACTTATGTGGGTGGGTCAAGTACCCGCGACAGGCAAGGGCCCAAAACCTATTGAGGCGACATCAAAATGACATATCACAAAACAACCTGGTTTTGCAAAGGGGGTCCCATGAGTTTTTGGCCCCGGGCTCGGCGGCCATCTAGGGAAACCTACCAAACCCATATATTTCTGAAAACTAGACACCCACGGGAGTCCAGCAAGGTATGGCTTGCGTGGGTCCCCCAACATTTCCCTACCCAGAATCCCCTGCAAACCTCAAATTTCTGTGTGGGAAAGTTCTGGAATCTGCGTGGATCCACAAATTTCCTTCTACACAGCATTCCCCCAGGTCTCCCGATAAAAAGGGTACCTCACTCGTGTGGGTGGGTCCAGTACCCGCGACAGGCAAGGGCCCAAAACCTATTGAGGCAACATCAAAATTACCTATCACAAAACAACCTGGTTTGCAAAGGGGGTCCCATGAGTTTTTGGCCCCAGACACGGCGGCCATCTAGGGAAACCTACCAAGCCCACACATTTCTGAAAACTAGACACTCGGGGGGAGTCCAGCAAGGTATGGCTTGCGTGGGTCCCCCAACATTTCCATACCCAGAATCCCGTGCAAACCTCAAATTTTGTTGAAAAAATCTATTTTTTCTCACATTCTTGTGTGGGAAAGTTGTAGGATCACCGGGCTGACACAAATTTCCTACCATCCAGCGTTCCCCCAGGTCTCTCGATAAAAATGGTACCTCACTTGTGTGGGTAGGCACAGTGGCTGCAACAGGAAATGGCCCAAATCGTACTGTGGAGACTTCAAAATTACCTATAACAAAACTACCTGGTTTTGGGGGGTGATGGAGCAAGAACTCAGAATGAGACTTGCTCGTAAGCAATCCTCTCACAGTATTAATTAATTACACTTTGTAATGTCTCTACTAATAAATGCACACATGAACACTATACTAGTGAAGCTTGCCTATGTGTTTAAACTAATAAGTAACGCTTGTCTAATCCAAAATGGCCGCTTCTGAGCGGGAATTCCATTGCGCATGTGTCAACCATATCACGTGGTATGACGTCTTTCTTTGCTTGGAGGGAAAACTTTGCTTCTGTGCAGTGTGTATTAAAATGGCTGCTTAATGTTTTCACGTGCTAAAGCTTGCGCATATGCTGCAATTAAAATTGTGGTATTCTAATGCTACTAATGGGGGATAGATTTACAATTAAATGGGAATAGAGTAGAAATAGGGGGTATACAGTGAAAACATTTATTTGTGATTTTAATGTTTTCTTCTTTGATTTTTATTAGTTCGTAAAATGGGGCATGGGTTAACGGAGAGGCAGCTTGGAGCCAATGTGAAATACGCATGCGTCCGGCAAACAAGGCACAGTGATGAAGTCAACTTGGATGTCATCCAAGGCCGTGACCTGGTGGCCAACTCCACTGCATCTGCGATGTTCCTGCGAAATGCAACAATTTATATATACAATGTATTAAACTTTGTCGTGAGACGGGTGGGAAATAAAGCAAATGTATTAATTGTGAGGGGCGGTATTGAAAAACAATAGGCTTAAAGAAATTGAACTAAATTGATATGGTGTGAGGATCAACCCCCTGTCCCCGTCAAATCAGAAGTAGTGGGCCCATAATTTTGAAACATTAATGGGAGGTACCTGGGTGTAGAAGGGTATAATAGATATAGAATTAGCTAATTAGAGAGATTAGGCTTTTGGAGCTCGACGAGCTGATCGATTGCAGACTGAACTGCTGTCCAGAGAGATCCTGAGGTGGGGGCGGCAGAGTCCATTAGAAGGAAGACAGGGAAGAACTCGAAGAGGAGCGAAGTGTCAGATGGGGGAACGACGCAGGCGTCATTGATAGAGAGGTCACCTGTCCTGTCCTGAACCTGGTCCGGAGGTCTTTGGTCTTCATCCTTCCTGGGACCTATCTTTCCAACTCCTTGGCCAAGGGGTTTGGTTTCTCGCACCTTTAGGTAAATATAAATGCAACCTTTAGCTGTGCTGCTGTCTCTATCTTCTTCTTTCTGAGGAACCGTCATTGATCGATAGTTGATTATTATGCTTCATCCTTGATATACGATTAAGTATCATGTGGTTCTGTATTTTACTCTGCTAAAAACTTTAGATAAACATGTTAAAACTTCCTTACTCAGTGATTATTTTAGAATTTATGAATTGTAATGAATGTCACTTATTTTAAACTTCCCAATTATCAGAGGATCCATTGGTAAGTCATTACTCTTCAATCAGAAAAGTAATTGGTAGCAGGGATATTGATAAAGAGTACAACTGACCCACCAGCGGAATTGCTAACGTAGTATGAATGAATGGGCCCAGGTGAGTATTTGGTGTATGAATGCTTGTTGCTAGTAACCCGCTGGATCAGTTTTCTGGCTAGCGGAGGATGGTTTTGGTTATACTTTGTTAATTGGGTAATGAGAATTTTATTTTTATAAACTAACATCCGTTTGTTCAAAAGTTTTGTTTTATGTTGTCCAGAATTCCCCGGGGAAAATTGAATAGCGGATGGTAAGTGGAAGCCATACTGCAGTGAGGTTATCTGCCAGGCAGAAATAGTACTGAAAAGTTAGGCAGGGCTATCAGTACTTGTTAGGGACTTTATGCGTGTGAGCAATAGCGAAGGAATACGCTGGTAAAATTTTTATGTTATATCACCTAGAAAGGGTAACATTGAAGAAGTAGCAGGTATTTCTGAAACTTACGTGAAGAGTAAACTGAAGGGTTTTACTCGAAGTGAATGTTTAGTAAACGGAAAGGTTTTACTAAGTGTGAAAGAAACTATCCTTTCAATTTAGCGAAACTGGCACGATAGCGAATGTTTTATGTTGTTATTGAATTTTAATAAGAAGCGTAGAGAAAATAAAGCTTTGCGTACGATTTTGTAAAGGGAGGGTCAGCTGCCGGAGAGGAAGCTGACGTCACAAAACGCCGCGCTGGGATTTGTTGAAACAGCGGGCGTGGAACGACTTTTGTAAAGGAGGGGTCGTCAAAACAGACGTCACTGAAAAGCCGCGCTAGGATTGGTTCAGAGACAAATGTTAGCTGGAATTTAATTGGTTGTCAATATAGAAGTCGAAATCCTAGTTGATAGTGGAAATTATATGTGGAAACGTGATCCAACTTTAACAGGCACTCGTCCGGACAGGAGATTCCTAGGTTTTGCAGAATATAATTCGATACATAGATATTTACCCAAAATGTATGGAGAAAAGAGAAAAATGTCATTTCTACAAAAGATTAAGAATTATTTTAAGAAGGATAAACCCATCAAAACTAGAGAAGGAATTTTCATTCCACCAGCAAAAACGCCCGCCTCATTCATGATGATGGAGAGAGGTTATCATACTTGCGTATGGTTAGAAAATTGGATAGAATATACAAAAAATGACGGAATATTAGCATTCCCAGAGAATGGTACTTTCAATGGGAGAATTCTCCAAAATTTAAGATTGAGGATGAATGACTTAGAACCCAGACCACGATTAACTCAATACGAAGCCTTAGAAGAGTGGGAAACTGAGGCATTCGAACGTGACCGATCAAGAAGCAGTAGGGGTTATCGGGGATTTTTGCCTAGATACCAAAATGAGTCAAGAGACGGTCAGATGAAACAGTGGAGAAGAGCGATGCTTACAGAGGGTTTGTATCCAGTTTGTATAGCAGAAGAGTCGTTAGGGAGCAAATGCACAGAAAAGACAAAACACTTGACAGGGTTTGGAGATTCTGAAGATTAATTTATGGAAGAAATATTAAAGAACCCGCCACCATATCAGGAAGGGACAAGTGGATGTACCCCAAGTGCACCACTTTTAAGAACACCATTGGTACCGCAAGTATTGCATAATCCACCAGTTAATAGGGTACTTCAGGATAAAGAAAAAGAGGCTATAGACCGAAACAGAGCAGAATTGATACAGAAAATAACACAACTGAATGTACATCCTGATTCCCTGACCATACCTGTAACAATTGGTCCAGTGGTTCCCTTATATGGTGACAAGGTAAATTATCCAAAACCATTAGTTATGCCTACACCTGTAGAGATTTCTAAACCTGAACCCGTATTAATTGATGACCAGATCGGGGGGCGGAGCTTGCCTGCACCAAAGATGGCCGCTTGAGCCGTGAGCCCCGTCTAGCCATCCGATAATTCGCCATTTATCCTGCAGTATAGCTGCGCAATCTGCATTACTTCAGCGGTCCTGGGTGTCGGACTGCCGGCTCCGCACACCGCTGGTGTCCCCTTTCGAATTGGTGCCCGGAATCGCCAGATACATCGTGCGGCCCTTGAGGAACGGTGCTGTGCACGGAGGCCTGACGCGGCGCTGGAGGGGAGGCCCCGCCTTGCGGCGCTGAAGCTGGGCGGGCAGAGGACGCGGAGCTGCCGTGGACGCCGCTGCCTGCTGCCGGACTGCGAGCCTCGACACCGGGAGTGGCGCGGTGCTGCGCGGAGCTGTCCCTGGCTGCCGCTGAGTGCCACCTGTGGATTGGGCCTGGCTCAGCCGACGGGGGCCTGCTCTGCCTGCTGCGGCCTCCGGGTGCGGCTGAGAGTGGTGTATCGCGGGGGCGGTGGGAGCTTCCTGGTGGCCAGCGCGCCTGAGGTACCCTTGCGACTGCCCACTGCCGCGGCCCAAGGAGGCGGCGGTGAGCGTTGGACCACGCGGAAGCGGATGCTGAGGTGAGCACTTGGGCCCCCCCCGCCCTGCGTACTGCCAGGCCTGGCCATTTGTTATAGCCTTTCTCCCCTCCCTTGGGACAGCGCTGGGACCCCCCCTCCTGTTGGGACACGGATCGTGGCTACCCTGTAGGATACCTGGAGGGACCCGAAGGACTGCTGTGGCCCACGCAGAGAGTGCGTGTGCACGGAGAGAGGCCTCCCTGCCTCATTTTCAAGCTGGACACCTGCTGCGTGGCTGCCCAAGTGGTCATGAGAGAGAACCAGGTGGAGGAGCGCTGAGATAGGAGGGCATAGTGAACGGTACCCCTCCTGTCGCTGATAGAGCTGAGTGGCGGCGTGCCTCACCTCCGGAGGCCAAGAGAACTTGTGGCTACTGCGCCCTGGGGTGACAGATTTTCCTGGGCATAATTGCTTCTCTTGCCCCAGCGGAGGAACACATCGTCCGTTGAAGGTTGCCAGGCGGCGGAGCCCGTTGCGGCAGTACATCTCGATCCCTCACAATGGGGAAAGTCGACAAATCCCAACCGAAGCTCACCTTCAAGCAGAAAAAGGCTAGAACCAGGGAAAATACCCCGGAGGGGAACCACGACGTCCCAGAGAGCAGCCCTGAACAGGTGGATGGAGATATTCGGTCCATGCTTACGACCATGCAACACAGCCTGCAGGCCAGCCTATCATCCATAGATACCAAACTGGACTCCCTGTCGTACCGGACAGGATGGACAGGATGTCGGAGCGCATGGACAGGCAAGTGGAGAGGCTGGATATGACCGAGCGGAGAGTGACTGAAGTTGAGGAGGCACAGACGGACCTGGGTACCGTGCAGAAACAGATGAACAGGACGCTGCAAATCCTTCAGGATAAGGCGGAGGACCTTGAAGCCCGCTCCCGAAGATGCAATATACGGATCACGGGTTTGCCAGAATCCACGCAGACTGGGAACATTGAGCTCTTCGTGGAAAAACTTCTTCACAATTTGCTGGGAGTGGACAAGTTCTCGACGATGTTTGTGGTGGAGAGAGCCCATCGCTCGCTAGGCCTGAGGCCAGTCCCTGGTGCGCCGCCGCGGCCCATCATCGCGAAACTCCTGAACTACAGGGGCCGTGATACAGCCCTGAGGTTAGCGAGAGAAAAACAGCCCCTGCGGTTTGAGGGTGCAGAGATCTCTCTATTCCCGGACTTTACAGCTCGAGTTCAGGAAGCCCGCAAACAATTTGCTCCCCTCAAGAAGCTGCTGCGTGCCCAGAACGTGGACTATGCCATGTTGTACCCAGCACGACTGCGGGTCAACAGGCAGGGCCAATCCAAAATCTTCACCGACCCCAAGGTGCTGCAGAAAGCTATGAAGGAATGGATGAGGGAGAGCCGGAGGAGCCCGGAGCACCCAGCAGAGGACGGAGCGGCTGGGGGCAACCTGGACGATCAGGACTGATATGATACCTCTGCACTTGGTCAGATAAGGAGGGGACACTTGGAGGGTGGCCGGGCAGTGGTGCTGTTTTGGTGGGATCTGTGATGGGGCTGTCTCATTCTGCTATAGGGTTGCTGCATATATGAGAGACGGGGTTACACAGGTGGCCCTTAAGGCTGCGCTTCAGATGCATGACTGGGCTGGGGGGCATACACTATTATTTACACCCGATCTGGGGGACTGCACTTGCTTCAAGATCCTGGTTACTGCGCAGTTATAAAAAATTTAGATGGCTGACGGTGATGACTAGATCACTTCCAGTAGACACACTTCTACACGGGTGGGCGACATCCGCCCCCGCGTGTGAGCCACACTTGGAACTTAATTTCAATTGTTGTGATAATTGCATTGTTTGATGTAACGTTGACAATGGCGTTTGGGGGGCTTTTCTTGGGGAGATCTCGCCAAAGCACAGTTGGGTATGGCTTGGCATGGGTGGGGGTGGGGGGGTTTGAGACAGACTCATTTTCCTGATTTTAGCAGCACGAGGTATGCACAACCAAGGTCATATTGTTTCGTTGTCATGCGCATAGCCTCTCACTTCACACTAATGTTTTTCTATTCCCAAGATGAGTAAGGACGGCAGGGATTCGGACATCCATAACGAGCTGAGGGCCATGACCTGGAATGTTAGGGGTCTCAATGACCATAGGAAGTTAAGAAAGGTGATAGCTTACTTGACGAGGCACAGAATAGATGTTGCCCTACTACAGGAATCGCACCTACCCTTGAATAGTTCCATGTTTCACAGCAGATGCTTCCTGGGGAACTCCCACGGGGTGGGCTTCACTACCCATGCGAGGGGTGTGATTACCTGGGTGAACCCCAAATCGCGTATTAAGCTTGTTCCCCTAGACACAGACCCGGAGGGCAGGTATGCGATCACTCGTTGCACAGGGAAGGGTTTGGACTTGATATTGGTAAACATCTATGGCCCCAATTACGATAACCCAGGGTTTTTCACCTCACTTACAGATAAGATGCGAGCTTATGCAGGGAGCCCACAGCTTTGGGGGGGGATTTTAATTGTATCATGGACCCTGCTCTAGATAGATCCGGGGGCCCGGATCGGCGCATTTCGGCTGCGCCCCATGCCATTACAGGTGCGATGGCGCAATTGAAACTGTCTGACGTTTGGTGGCAACGCCATCCTAACCGAGGCGGGTATACCCACTATTCTGCGTACCACAACTTGCACACGCAGATTGATTATTGGTTAGCTTCTCCGCATATTAACTCAAGAATCAGGGAGTGCACAGTACATCCCCGCACCTACTCAGACCATTCCCCCATACTTTTGGAGATAGCACCCCAGAGAAACGAATTCCCCCATTTACCTGGCGCTTCCCTCCATATTCGCAGTTGGATACAGTTTTTAAGGCAGAGTTGGCCGAAGCGACGGATACCTTTTTTGCTAACAATATTGGCTCTGTAGACTCGTTTGCTACGGTCTGGGAAACGTTTAAAGTTTATATACACGGCATGGCTATGTCAACACACTCAGGGGTACTGCGCGCGCTTCGCAGGAAGCTGACTGAGCTAGATCGCACCCTTGAGGTGTTGGAGCGTGAGCAGGCCAAGGGTGCGACTGATGCAGACGCTGAACGGTTTAAAACCGTACTGGCCGAATATCATAACACAGCTGACATGGAACTAAAACACCTAGGCAAGTATGCAACTGCACACACGTATGGGGAGGGGGAGCGACCGGGTGCTGTCCTGGCTTCTCTCCTGAAGAAACGCAGGGAAACTGCGCTACTTTCAGAAGTCAAAGGGGAGCAAGGGGAGGTGATAACGGGAGACTCCGAGATTCTAGACTGATTTTGACAATACTACGCGATACTGTATCGATCCCGGCGAGAGGGCACGGAGTCTGAGATATTGGATTATTTGACCCATGTAAAATTGCCCTGGCTATCTAACAAGCATTGCGAATACCTGATGCGCCCATTGGATAAGGAGGAAATTCAGGCTGCGCTTGCAGGGATGAGGTCCGGCAGCGCCCCAGGGGTGGATGGCCTCACAGTTACTTTTTACAAAGAGTTTCGAGAACTATTGCTCCGGCACTTGGCCACGCTGTTCGAAGAAATGGCAACAGACGGCGTCATGCCGCCGTCGATGAGAGAGGCGGTCATCGTAGCTATATTGAAGCCGGATAAACCCTCAAATGAATGTGCTTCATACCGACCTCTGTCGCTGTTAAATGTAGATACGAAGATTTATGCCAAAATCCTTGCCAACCATCTGACATCGCTAGTACCGTACTTGGTGGCCCCAGAGCAGGCAGGCTTTATTCCAAGCAGGAATCTGACGTACAATTTGAGGACGGTTTTCGCGGCAATACAGCACACCAGGCAAGATGTGAAGGCAGTGGCTGCCTTTCTCGATATGGAAAAGGCTTTCGACTCGGTCGAATGGCAATTTATGAAGACCGTGCTGACCAGGATGGGCGTGGGGAATATGTTTTTACAAATGATGTGCATCTTGTATAACTCACCAACTGCTAGAATAAAGATAGGCTCTTTGGTCACTGACCAGATATCAATTACAAGAGGTACACGGCAAGGATGCCCTCTGTCCCTGATCTTATACGCGCTGGTGGTGGAGCCGCTGGCCTGTGCCTTACGCGAATACCACAACCACAGGGGAATACGTTTTCCGCGTTATCAGCTCATAGTTTCTACATATGCTGATGACACTCTGCTTTATGTTCGAGATCCCGAAGTCCACCTGTCACCTATACTGAGGGAAGTTGTTAAATTTGGGGCTCTCTCAGGGCTAAGGGTGAATTGGGCTAAGTCTTTGCTATTACCCATCACTCCAGCGACGACCTCCTTCCAACCTGACTACCCGCTAAGATGGACCACGGAGTCGGTCCGATACCTAGGAATTAAGATACATACCGACTCGGAGGTGGTGTTTCGGGAAAATGATGGGGCTGCTATAGACAGATTGGGAGATGACATTGAGAAATGGATACGGCTACCTTTGTCATTAATGGGGCGAATATCACTTATGAAATTGATAATTCTCCCACGCTTTCTGTTTCTGTTCTCCAATATCCCTATGGTCCTTCCGGGGGTCTTTTTCCGCACACTCACTAAGATGTTGACTAAATTGGCCTGGGCAGGAAAGCAAGCTAGGGTTCGCTGGGCCGTCCTCACACTCCCTTATCGGCTGGGGGGCCTTGGGGCTCCAGACCTCGATTTATACTACAGGGCAGCGCAAAGTGCGCATGCGTACCAGTGGATCCATGGCTCACCGGAAACGCCGCACTTACAGATAGAACGAGTAGTGGCCTCCCCCCTACGGTTACCCACAATGTTGTTTACCACCCCTGACCGCAGGACAGAGATCCTGGATTCCATGAACGCGACGAGACATACCTGGCATCACCTACTGAAATTACACTCAGGGGCTATATTGTATTCCCCACGGGCTCCTCTGGAGTGGCGCCATTGGATTCCTGTATGTAGGGACCTGGGAGTAATTAGGGCGCTCAGTGCATTGGGGGAAATGACTATAGGTGATGTGTTCCGGGACGGGAAGGTTATGACTTGGGAACAACTCGGGGGGCGGACCCTAATGCTTCATCGTTACACAGATTTCAGTTCTATAGACTGCGGCACGCATTAATTGATATCTTGGGGGGCGATCTTGATGAACCACCTGAAGTCGCTTCACTCACGTAGTTATAAAAGCCAGTACCCCACAAAAATAGTGTCTAACATTTACAAACTCACTTTGGGGTACCGGGAGAATTTCTACTCTAAGGCTAGACTTGCATGGCAAACAGACATGGGCAGAGAACTGGATGTTGTAACCTGGAGATACTGCTGCGAAAGCACGAAACGGATCTCACTGAACGGAAGTCATAGTCTCATTAATTTTAAATTCCTAAACAGGGTGTACTATACCTCGGCGAGACTATGTCGCTATGGTCTGCGAGACACAGCCAAAGTGATCGCTGCGTTGAGCCCCATGCGGATTTCTTTCATTTGGCTTGGGTGTGTCCTGGGATTGGCAACTTTTGGGCCCTGGTGTTTACGGAACTAAGCCATGTGGTAGACGTGCAGATAACACCTGATCCCATGTTAGCATTGTTAGGGTTTTCTAAGCCTCTCCCTACATCGATCCGCATATTAGTGGACATGGGTCTGCTACTAGCTAGACGATGCATGGCGAAGCATTGGTCCAGAGGCCCGCTCCCCACCATGGCCGATTGGGGCAGAGACATGTTGTACTGCAGTACACAAACTGAAACATATAGCGAGCTTCTCCCCCCACGCAGTCGACCTAAAAATTTCTGGGCTTTATACCAAACATACCTGATGTCTAGGGATGAACCTCCTGGGCGGGACGGGGAGGACTGCACCGGGGTGAGGGAGGCTGTGCACTGACATTATTGGGACGGTTAAAAAGCTATAAGAGAATGAGTAGCCTAGTGGCTAGCCAAGGAGACGGCAAGTGGGAATTGAGCTCTGAAGTATTGCTATACGGGATGTGGGCTATCAACGCTGTATGCCTGGGCTCTTGGTTTGTTTTCAACTTGGGAACCGCACATGGTCACTGATTATGGTATGACAATTATGGACAATATTGCATGTATACTGATGTTTGAATATTGTGGACCTTTGGTGCTACCCCACATTATGCTGTAGGGGGTCATGTCTCTCTGTTTTGCTGAAAATGCCAATAAAGGTTTTAAAAAATAAAAATAAATTGATGACCAGATCAGTGATTGTGAATCTATGATATCCCTAATGGATTTACCCATTCTAGGATCTGTAAATAGCACTCCTAGAAGAATAACACCTGGTTGCTCCAAAGATGTAAATATAGTAACCTCATCTGGAACTAAGAGTGCCACAGTAGTAACACCAGAAGACTTAGAAAGGTGGGCACAAGGATCAGACAGATAGAGTTCACCCCAAAGATCATGGACATCTACAAATTAAAAGTCGAGTTAGAAGAAATGATAGCAGGAAATGTAGGAGTAGATCGCCTACATACTTACGATGAAGAATAACTATTGTTCGTATGCAGAAGCATAACTAGAAATGTAAAGATATTTCATGAGAAATTATCAGACTTGGCCTTGCAGATGGGAATTGAAATAGGAAAGTCAAAAGTGTTACAGAAACCCTATAGAGCAGACTTTTCTGACAAAGATTTAGAAAACATGAATGCCTCTGGCCGAAAACTACAAGTAAAGGAATTAATGTCAGTACTACAGAAATGGGGAGATCTAGATAAATGGAAAGCTAGATGGACAAAGAAAAAGGAAGAGGCACGGTACAGTAGATCGAATTCTGAATATTTATTGAAGGAAATAGGGAAAGCAGATCAGATGTACCCGATGCGAGAAGTACATGGAGGAGGTTATGTTCATGTCCCATGGAGTAGACAGGATATTTTGTCATTTACAAATGACTTTCCAAAGTTAAGAGAAAAACCAATTGAATGGTACAAGCAGGTTGAGAGGTTTGTGAAAGTGTCAAAGGTATTGTTGAAAGACTTGGATGGTTTATTTGACATAGTGGTACCTGCCGATTTGTGGACAGATTGTAAAATTACAGTTGACTGGCCGAGTGAAGAGTACCCTAGAGATGCAAAGACAGGTGCTCCATCAAGTGATGTAATGAAAAAGTATCAGCAGGGAATAACTTATCTGAAAGGGAAAATACCACCGAAAGAAACAGATTGGGTGAAAATAGACAGGACTACCCAAGAAGCAAGTGAATCGGTACATGCCTATTATGAACGTTTATTACAGGTGTTCAAACAATATAGTGGATTTGAGGACATTGGAGATAAAAATATGAGTCAGTTTGTCTACCGATTTGTTTATGGTTTAAAGCCAGAGATTTGTCAAATGATTAAGCAGCACATGTTGTGCTGGCAAGGGAAACCCATAGACGAAATTTTGAAATATGCAAAATATTGTGGATACGATATTGAGGATAGGCACAAGAAACTACAAGAGAAAGTGATGTGGGATCAGGTGAAAATGGCTGAGCGACAGGGAATTAATTTGGATAATCCAACTGATAATCAGGGAAAAGATTCTGGAACAAATGGTGACACAGGAAATGGTGGTAAAGTGAGAGGACGAATGAGTAGAGAAGAGGCTAAAAAGAAATTTCCTTGTCATGGATGCGGAAAGTTGGGGCATTGGAAGGATGAATGTAAAAAGATTCAAAATAATAATGGCCCAAATCATAATTTAAATCCACACGCAGAATGACTCACAGCAGGGTGTAAATCCTCAGAGTCAGTTGCCACCTGCCCCTATACAGGGTAATGTAAGCAGAGCAAAGCACGGTACAGACGTCGGATATCAAGGAGGAAGTGGTAAGAATGACTATTTTTCTTCACAGTTTCTTTTACAGGATGATTTTAATCCGTATGACTATCAATGACGGTGCCTAAGAGAGGGGGAGAAGGAGTGCGTACTTGGCGCATCCTTGCCGGTAGATCAGTCAGGTCCATATGTTGAAGGGAAAGTAAGAGGTAATGATATCACTTTCCTTTTGGACACTGGTGCTACCCGTTCTACTGTGAGAACAGCAGACATCCCAGACCTTCCTCTCTCTGGAGAAGCTATCCAAGTTGTAGGTGTAGCTAATCAAAAGATCAAAACACCTCTTACTAAACCAATGGAAGTAAAAATAGGAAACTTCCGAGAAATGCACCAATTTGTAGTGTGTGATTCTAGTCCAGTAAACCAATTGGGTAGAGACTTACTGTGCAAAATGAATTGTACTATTTTCTGCACGCCGGATGGTGTTGCAATACAGACCCCGGACGAAGATCATGTTTATAAGTTCATGATAGCCAAGCAAGGTACAGAAATAGATGAGATGTTCTCTTTGATAACGAAAAACGAATTACCAGAAGAACTAAGAACTACAGTGAATTCCAAGGTATGGGATTTCACCGGGAAAGAAATAGGACTTATGGCCAAAATAGACCCAGTAAAAATCACTGTAAAAGAAGGTGCAATTTTTTCAAATACCAGACAGTACAAAATGAGTGCAGAAGTAAAAGCAGGAGTTGTTGAGGAAATTAACAGAATGGTAAAACAAGGCATATTAAAAGAAGTTATGAGTAGCCCTTGTAATTCACCAATCATGGGTTTGAAGAAGCCTATTGGAAAGTATAGGATTGTTCAGGATTTACGCAAAATTAATAAGATTGTGGTACCTTGTTGTCCTATAGTGCCAAATCCTGCAGTAATTCTATATCAGATCCCTGGAGTGCAGAATGGTTTACTGTGATTGATCTATGCCAAGCATTCTTTTCAATACCATTGCACCCAGATAGCCAGTATCTCTTTTCATTTAAATTCGAAAATAAAGTCTATGTGTGGAATCGTGTTCCTCAAGGATACACAGAAAGTCCCTCCATTTTTAATCAAATACTGAAAGGGTGTTTGGAGAAATTAGTGCTACCCAGGAGTTCAGTCTGGTACAGTATATAGACGAGTTACTGGTAGCATCCAACACTCATGATGATTGTGTTGAAGATTCAATTGCATTGCTCAACCATTTAGCTGAGGAAGGACATAAGGTGTCACCTGAAAAACTGCAGTTCTGTACCACAGCAGTTAAATATTTGGGACACCAAATTGAAAGAGGAACAAGAAGAATAACAACTGATCGAATAAAGATAATCAAGAAAATGAAAATGCCAGAAACTCAAAGAGAAGTGAGAATGTTTCTTGGAATAGTAGGGTACTGTCGACAATGGATTATAGGGTTTTCACTACTAGCAAAGCCTTTGATTCAGTTAACCAAAAAGAAAGCCAAAGATCCAGTTGAATGGGATGATGAAAGTGCTGGTGCATTTGTAAAATTAAGAAATGCATTGTGTGAGGCACCTGCTTTGGGCATGCCTGATTATACTAGAGAATTTGCACTATTCTGCTATGAAAGAGAAAATTGTGCACTTTCAGTGTTAACTCAGAGACATGGAATAAATAGGCGTCCTATAGCATATTTTTCTGCTACATTGGACCCAGTGGCGGCAGCATTGCCAGGCTGTTTGAAAGCAGTTGCTGCTACCTGTATGAGCATTGAACAAAGTGAGTCAATAGTAATGGGATATCCTGTAACAGTATTTGTCCCACATGCAGTTGTGATTCTGTTGACCAGAACTCGAACTCAGCATCTCACACGGATGACAAGGTATGAACGAATTATTCTTGGTGCTGAAAACGTGACCATAGTAAGGTGCACTATTGTGAATCCTGCTACGTTATTGCCAGATCCAATTTTGGAAGAAGTTAAAGATGATCCAGAACATGATTGTCTAAAAGTCACAGAATTATGTACAAAACCAAGACCTGATATACAGGAGACACCCCTAAAAGATCCAGATAGGGAGCTGTTTGTGGACGGCTCATGTTTAAGGCATGAGGATGGTAAACTGAGTGCAGCCTATGCTGTGTGTGAACTAACTTGAATAGTCGAGGCATCCTATTTACCAGGAGTCAAGTCTGCACAAGTAGCTGAATTAATTGCTCTGATCAAAGCTTCCAAAATTGGAAAAAATTTAAGAGTAACCATATTCACGGACAGTCAATATGGGTACGGGGTTGGGCATGACTTTGGCCAACTGTGGATGCAGAGGGATTTCATGACTTCTTCAGGATCCCCAATCAAAAATGGACAGTTTGTAAAAGAGTTACTGGAAGCAATACAATCACCAAAAGAATTGGCAGTGGTGAAATGTGCGCACACCAGTCAGGAGATGACTGGGTGGTAGTCGGTAACAGATATGCAGATCTGGTGGCTCAAAACTGTGCCAAAAACAGGTTGTCAGTAAATAAAAAGGTTGAAAAGATGGGAATCAGCTGCCAACTTATGTTATGTGCACCACCTGAAACATGGAAGGATGTGAAGAGATTGCAAGACGATGCTGACGAGAGTGAAAGAGATGTTTGGATAAAATAGGATGTACTCGAAGAGCAGATGACGATGTATGGGTATACGCAGACGGCAGACCAGTCATGCCCGACTGTCTGATTTCACAAATGGCCAGAATGTATCATGGAGACACACATGTAGTGAGAGATGCCATGATTAGACTCTTCAGACAAAGTTGGTATAATCCAAGGTTTAGGGCTGCAGCAGAGAGTCTTTGCCAAATGTGTCTAACTTGCCAAATGAATAATCCAGGAAGAAAAACAGTCATTGGTTTGGGAAAAATTAGAAAGGCTGAAGGTCCTTTTGTGAGATTGCAGCTAGATTTCATACAATTACCACCATGTAAAGGACTGAAATATGTACTTGTCATAGTATGTCTGTTTTCAAGGTGGGTGGAGGCTTACCCTACCAGAAAGAATGACAGTATTACAGTCGCAAAGCTGTTGCTACGAGAACTCGTTCCTAGGTTCGGTTTCCCAGTAACTTTGGAATCAGATAGAGGAAGTCACTTCAACAACGATGTAATTCGAATAATCTATGAAGCATTCCAAATTGAACAGAAATTGCACTGTGCGTACCGCCCAGAGGCTTCTGGAGTGGTTGAACAAATGAATGGCACAATAAAATCAAGACTGTCAAAGATGTGTGCATCAACATCGCTAGATTGGCCAGATGCATTGCCTCTTGTTTTAATGGGACTCAGAAGCATTCCTGATAGAAATACCGGATTGAGTCCCCATGAAATAATCATGGGAAGAACAATGATACAAGCACATGTACCTACAAATAAATTGCTGAACATAACTGATGATATGGTTCTGGATTATTGCAAAGGATTGGCTGACCTAGTGCGTTCTATCTCTCTCCAGGTTGGAGAAGACGCAGTTTCCAGGCAGCCTGAGCAAGAGCATGATCTGAATCCCGGAGTCTGGGTGGTTGTGTAGCATCACACCAGAGAAACGTGTTTATCACCCAGGTGGGGCGAACCTTGTCAGGTTATACTAGTTACGAACACAGCAGTGAAATGTGCAGTATTGCCTAATTGGATTCATGTAAGCCACACCAAAAGGGTGCCAGAGCCTGAAGGACAAGATCCTCAGACAGCATCAATAACTGAGGAAGTTGAAGGTTGGCCAGCTGAAGAATCTCAGGTGAGAGATTCGAGAGAAGCTGAAGAAGAACAACCGAGCACAAGTCAGGACTGGATACCAGTGGTTGAAATACCAGAAGTTTACAACAGAACAAGAAGCCGAGCAAAATTAGAATAAATTAGGGAAGACCAGATAGGTGAAGAAGCAGCTCAGGAAAAAGAAAATGAAACAATAAGAGAACCTGAGCAGGACCAGATAAGGAGAGGAAATTGGGCTCAAATCGACAACGAAGCAACAAAATTTGAGCAGGGACAGATAGGTTTAGAAGAACGCGGTCAGGCTGCAGAAGTACAAAGTACAATAAGCCCTGATCAGAACCAGTTAGAACTAGGAAAATACGTTCAAGAAGAAGAAGATCACGAGAACCTCAAGCACGAGGACGTAAATCCTGAACAAGGTCAGTTACTAGAAACTCACATTGGAGCAACTGAAGAAAACCCAGTAAGACCTGAAAAAGAACAAATAGAAGAAGAAACTGAGAACGAAGAAAAACAAACTGTGCCACAACTTGAAAATAAAAGAAATTCTGAAGAAGAAATAAGAAGTGAAGAGACAGTGTAAACAAAGAAAGCCAGAAAAGGTGATCATTGGCCTAGTGTCATTAAAAGAGTAAAATACCATATAGAAACCAGAAGTGAAGATCCGGAACAAGTAAATGAAGTAACAAGCCTAACTGGACAAACAAGTGGAACTGAAAAACGAAAAAGCAAAAGACTGAAACTTGTGAACAATAAATTCAAAGGTCCTGATTGGACTTATATAATCCTTGAAGACTACGAGAGTTCAGAGTCAAGTGAAAGTGGTGACGAAAGAACAAGTGCGGAACTGACTTATGAAAAAGAAGTGAAACCACCTTGATAACGTTAAGTCTTGAAAGGAAAGGATAAGAAGAGAAATTTTCCTTGTCAAAATGCCTGACGACAGAGTTTCTAGGAGACCGAAACGGAAATGTTGTAAAAGATGCTGTGCTATATGCATATGTAGTCTGGTAGTGGTGCTTGTAGTATGGTTAGTTGTGATTGTAGCAATTCCTTACCTTATGATAATGGATAAAAAGATTAACAACGAAACGAAGGGAAGGATAGATAACTTGAAAGGTAATAGAGTAAAATTAGAAGCAGAAGATGAACCAGAGTTTCATCATGTGGTAGCAGATAACGACACTAGTTTAAATGTTTTCACAAAATTATTGTTCCAATATGTAGATACCATGGAAGTTAGTAATTGTTATGTCTGTATGAAGTTACCCGAATCAGTAGCAGAAGGGTTAACATATCATCATTTGCCATTAACTTATGGCATATCATGTAGTGTATTGATTAGTTTATTTTATAAAACAGGGAGACTTCAGTATTA
Source organism: Calotriton arnoldi (assembly GCA_963921515.1). Classification (NCBI taxonomy): domain Eukaryota; kingdom Metazoa; phylum Chordata; class Amphibia; order Caudata; family Salamandridae; genus Calotriton; species Calotriton arnoldi. Next base: position 2,787,271 of record CAWUFW010000960.1, read on the forward strand.
TTATTCAGATATAGATGTGATATTTTCTGAGGTTCCAATTCGAAAGAATATGAACCCAGTGCTTAGTAGTCAAGATGCACAGTTTATGGGAGAATTTTTCCTAACAATGAAGTCAATAGATATAACACATGCACATAGAAGCAATCTAACATGTTCGTTACATGAAGAAGAAAAGATATTTTTGAATTTAGTAGAAGATAGAAGACAAGATTTCCAAAAGAAAGCATCTGAGCATAAGGCTCATCTGCCACCTTGGGTTGAGAAAGAGGGTAGTTACACACCTGACAAGGCTCAAGCTGCTATGGCTCTGGATTTTGTAAAGACAGGGAAAATTTGTCTACATAGGTTAAAGACTGATTATAACAATATTTTCATCGGTACCAGTGAATGTGAACATAATTTCTTAATTCTTGGAGGTTGGGGACTAAAAGGAGGAACAGATTCAGGTTTTCCTGGAATCTATTATGTGTGTGGGAATAAGGATTACTTTAGGCTTCCTGCACGGTGGTATGGAAGTTGTTATTTTGGAATAGTTTTTCCAAAAATATACCACGTAAAAAGAAACACTGGGAGCAATGAAAATAATAGTGAATTAAAACGTAGTAAAAGAGCTAGTTTTTCTGAAATTGTAGGTGATATATTTGGTGCATTGATACCTTCAGTGGGAATAATTCTGAACTCAAGGAAAATATGTAAATTATCTACAGTGGTTGATCGTTTATCAACGGACACTGCTGGAGGATTTCTAATGATTAATGCGGAGATGGTTGCGATTAGATCAATGGTTATGCAAAATCGACTTGCTCTGGATATAATATTGGCAAAAGAGGGCGGAGTCTGTAAATTATTGAAAACAAAACACTGTTGCACGTACATACCTGACAAAAGTGCAGAAATTGGAACGTATATACAGAATAAAACAAAACTTGAGAATGAACTAAAACCACTGGAAGTTGATAGTGTATGGGAAAGATTGACGAGTAGTATTGCGTTAATTGGTACCTGGTTTGCAAATGTAGGGAAAGGACTTCAAGGTCAAATATTAGTACCCTTAGCAGGGATAGCAATAATAGTACTGTCAATAATAATATGGTGCAAATGCTGTAGAAAGAATGAGACGTATAGAGTGACAGGAAAAGGAAAGAAACTAACATTTGATGAAATTGAATTAGAAGATCTGAAAAGTGAATTATACAAGAAACTGAAAGGAGATGATAAAAATAGAAAGTGTAAAGGTGAAGCTGAGACAATTTTATGTTAAAAGTTGGCATCTGGTTGTGGGTACATTTTTGATGGCTCAGAAACGCCATCAGAGAGGGGATTGATGGAGCAAGAACTCAGAATGAGACTTGCTCGTAAGCAATCCTCTCACAGTATTAATTTATTAAACTTTGTAATGTCTCTACTAATAAATGCACACATGAACACTATACTAGTGAAGCTTGCCTATGTGTTTAAACTATTAACGCTTGTCTAATCCAAAATGGCCGCTTCTGCGCGGGAATTCCATTGCGCATGTGTCAACCATATCACGTGGTATGACGTCTTTCTTTACTTGGAGGGAAAACTTTGCTTCTGCGCAGTGTGTATTAAAATGGCTGCTTAATGTTTTCAAGTGCTAAAGCTTGCGCATATGCTGCAATTAAAATTGTGGTATTCTAATGCTACTAATGCGGGATAGATTTACAATTAAATGGGAATAGAGTAGAAATAGGGGGTATACAGTGAAAACATTTATTTGTGATTTTAATGTTTTCTTCTTTGATTTTTATTAGTTCGTAAAATGGGGCATGGGTTAACGGAGAGGCAGCTTGGAGCCAATGTGAAATACGCATGCGTCCGGCAAACAAGGCACAGCGATGAAGTCAACTTGGATGTCATCCAAGGCCGTGACCTGGTGGCCAACTCCACTGCATTCGCGATGTTCCTGCGAAATGCAACAATTTATATATACACTGTATTAAACTTTGTCATGAGACGGGTGGGAAATAAAGCAAATGTATTAATTGTGAGGGGCGGTATTTAAAAACAATAGGCTTAAAGAAATTGAACTAAATTGATATGGTATGAGGATCAATCCCCTGTCCCCGTCCAATCAGAAGTAGTGGGCCCATAATTTTGAAACATTAATGGGAGGTACCTGGGTGTAGAAGGGTATAATAGATATAGAATTAGCTAATTTAGAGAGATTAGGCTTTTGGAGCTCGATGAGCTGATCGATTGCAGACTGAACTGCTGTCCAGAGAGGTCCTGAGGTGGGGGCGGCGGAGTCCATTAGAAGGAAGACACGGAAGAACTCGAGGAGGAGCGAAGTGTCAGAGAGGGGAACGACGCAGGCGTAGTTGATAGAGAGGTCACCTGTCCTGTCCTGAACCTGGTCCGGAGGTCTTTGGTCTTCATCCTTCCTGGGACCTATCTTTCCAACTCCTTGCCCAAGGGGTTTGGTTTCTCGCACCTTTAGGTAAATATAAATGCAACCTTTAGCTGTGCTGCTGTCTCTATCTTCTTCTTTCTGAGGAACCGTCATTGATTGATAGTTGATTATTATGCTTCATCCTTGATATACGATTAAGTATCATGTGGTTCTGTATTTTACTCTGCTAAAAACTTTAGATAAACATTTTAAAACTTCCTGACTCAGTGATTATTTTAGAATTTATGAATTGTAATGAATGTCACTCATTTTAAACTTCCCAATTATCAGAGGATCCATTGGTAAGTCATTACTCTTCAATCAGAAAAGTAATTGGTAGCAGGGATATTGATAAAGAGTACAACTGACCCACCAGCGGAATTGCTAGCGTAGTATGAATGAATGGGCCCAGGTGTGTATTTGGTGTATGAATGCTTGTTGCTAGTAACCCGCTGGATCAGGGGGGGCACCTGGTTTTTGGCCCTGGGCTCGCCGCCATCTAGGGAAACCTACCAAACCCACACATTTCTGAAAACTAGACACCCTGGGGAGTCCAATGAGGTATGGCTTGCGTGGATCCCCCAATGTTTCCCTACCCAGAATCCCCTGCAAACCTCATATTTAGCTGAAAAAAATACATTTTCCACATATTTTTGTGTGAAATCACCATGCCGGCACAAATGTGCTACCCCACAGCGTTCTCCTTAGTGTCCCGGTAAAATGAAACCTCACTTCTGTGGGTGTCCAATGCAGAATTGGCTAAAAACGTATTTTTAAAAAATGTAGCGCTTAGAATTCTCGGTGCTATACCCTTATTCCCTATGTTTTGGGCTCTTCCCAGTCACAGGCCCTTGCCCCACCCACACAAGTGAGGTATCATTTTACTCGGGAGACTGAGGGGAACGCTGTGGGGTAGGACATTTGTGCCGGCATGGTGATTCCACTCAAAAATATGTGGAAAATGTGGTTTTTTCAGCTAAATTTGAGGTTTGCAGGGCATTCTGGGTAGGAAAACGTTGGGGGGTCCTCGCAAGCCATACCTCGCTGGACTCCCCCGGGTGTCTAATTTTCAGAAATGTGAGGGTTTCGTAGTTCCCCAAGATGGCCGCCGAGCCCGGGGCCAAAAACCCAGGTGACCCCCCTTGCAAAACCAGGTTGTTTTGTGATAGGTAATTTTGATGTCTCCTCAATACGTTTTGGGCCCTTGCCTGTCACGGGTACTTGACCCACCCACGCGAGTGAGGTATCATTTTTATTGGGAGACCTGGGGGAACGCTGGGTGATAGGAAATTTGTGAATCCACGTAGATTCCAAAACTTTCCCACACAGAAATTTGAGAAAAAAGTGATTTTTTTCAGCTAAATTTGAGGTTTGCAGGGGATTCTGGGTAGGGAAATGTTGGGGGACCCACGCAAGCCATACCTTGCTGGACTCCCCCGGGTGTCTAGTTTTCAGAAATGTGTGGGTTTGGTAGGTTTCCCTAGATGGCCGCCGAGCCCGGGGACAAAAACTCATGGGACCCCCCTTGCAAAACCAGGTTGTTTTGTGATAGGTAATTTTGACGTCGCCTCAATAGGTTTTGGGCCCCTGCCTGTCGTGGGTACTTGACCCACCCACACAAGTGAGGTACCATTTTTCTCAGAAGACTTTGGGAAATGCGGGGTGGGTGGAATTTTGTGGATCCACACAGATTCCAGAACTTTCCACCACAGAAATGTGAGGAAAATGTGTTTTTTTTAATACATTTTGAGGTTTGCAAGGGATTCTGGGTAACAGAACCTGGTGAGAGCCAGACAAGTCACCCCATCTTGGATTCCCCTTGGTGTCTAGTTTTCAAAAATGTATAGGTTTGCTAGGTTTCCCTAGGTGCCGCCAGAGCTAGGGTTCAAAATCTACAGTTAGGCACTTTGCAAAAAAAGGGTCCATTTTCACTGTGAAAATGTGGTGTGTCCACGTTGTGTTTTGGGCCGTTTCCTGTCGCGGGCGCTTGCCCTACCCACACATGTGAGGTACCATTTTTCTCGGAAGACTTTGGGGAATGCGGGGTGGGTGGAATTTTGTGGATCCATGCAGATTCCAGAACTTTCCACCACAGAAATGTGAGGAAAATGTTTTTTTTCTTTTTACAAATGTTGAGGTTTGCAAGGGATTCTGGGTAACAGAACCTGGTGAGAGCCAGTCAAGTCACCCCATCCTAGATTCCCCCGGGTGTCTAGTTTTCAAAAATGTATAGGTTTGCTAGGTTTCCCTAGGTGCCGGCAGAGCTAGGGTTCAAAACCTACAGCTAGACACTTTGCCAAAAAAGGGTCAGTTTTCACTGTGAAAATGTGGCGTGTCTACGTTGCGTTTTGGGTCATTTCCTGTTGCAGGCACTAAGCCTACCCACAGAAGGGAAGTACCATTTTTCTCGGAAGACTTTGGGGAATGCGGGGTGGGTGGAATTTTGTGTATCCACACAGATTCCAGAACTTTTCACCACAGAAATGTGAGGAAAATGTGTTTTTTGGACACATTTCTAGGTTTGCAAGGGATTCTGGGTAACAGAACCTGGTGAGAGCCAGTCAAGTCACCCCATCCTGGATTTCCCTGGGTGTCTAGTTTTCAAAAATGTATAGGTTTGCTAGGTTTCCCTAGGTGCCACCAGAGCTAGGGTTCAAAATCTACAGCTAGACACTTTGCCAAAAAAGGGTCCGTTTTCACTGTGAAAATGTGGCGTGTCCACGTTGCGTTTTGGGCCGTTTCCTGTTGCAGGCACTAGGCCTACCCACACAAGTGAGCTACCATTTTTCTCTGAAGACTTTGGGGAACGCGGGGTGGGTGGAATTTTGTGGATCCATGCAGATTCCAGAACTTTCCACCACAGAAATGTGAGGAAAATTTGTTTTTTTTGACAAATTTTTAGGTTTGCAAGGGATTCTTGGTAACAGAACCTGGTGAGAGCCAGTCAACTCACTCCATCCTGGATTCCCCTGGGTGTCTAGTTTTCAAAAATGTATAGGTTTGCTAGGTTTCCCTAGGTGCTGGCAGAGTTAGGGTTCAAAATCTACAGCTAGGCACTTTGCAAAAAAAGGGTACGTTTTCACTGTGAAAATGTGGTGTGTCCATGTTGCGTTTTGGGCCGTTTACTGTCACGGGCACTAGGCCTGCCCACACAAGTGAGGTACCATTTTTCTCGGTAGACTTTGGGGAACGCGGGGTGGGTGGAATTTTGTGGATCCACGCAGATTCCAGAACTTTCCACCACAGAAATGTGAGGAAAATGTGTTTTTTTGGACACATTTTTAGGTTTACAAGGGATTCTGGGTAACAGAACCTGGTGAGATCCAGTCAAGTCACCCCATCCTGGATTCCCATGGGTGTCTAGTTTTCAAAAATGTATAGGTTTCCTAGGTTTACCTAGGTGCCGGCAGAGCTAGGGTTCAAAATCTACAGCTAGGCACTTTGCAAAAAAAGGGTCAGTTTTCACTGTGAAAATGTGGTGTGTCCACGTTGCGTTTTGGGCCGTTTCCTGTCGCGGGCACTAGGCCTACCCACACAAGTGAGGTACCATTTTTCTCGGAAGACTTTGGGGAACGCGGGGTGGGTGGAATTTTGTGGATCCACGCAGATTCCAGAACTTTCCACCATAGAAATGTGAGGAAAATGTGCTTTTTTTGACAAATGTTTAGGTTTGCAAGGGATTCTGGGTAACAGAACCTGGTGAGAGCCAGTCATGTCACCCCATCCTGGATTGCCCTGGGTGTCTAGTTTTAAAAAATGTATAGGTTTGCTGGGTTTCCCTAGGTGGCGGCGGAGTTAGGGTTCAAAATCTACAGCTAGGCACTTTGCAAAAAAAGGGTCCGTTTTCACTGTGAAAATGTGGTGTGTACATGTCGCATTTTGGGCCGTTTCCTGTCGCGGGCACTAGGCCTACCCATACAAGTGAGGTACCATTTTTCTCGGAAGACTCTAGGGAACGCGGGGTGTGTAGAATTTTGTGGATCCACGCAAATTCCAGAACTTTCCACCACAGAAATGTGAGGAAAATGTGCTTTTTTGGACAAATATTTAGGTTTGCAAGGGATTCTGGGTAACAGAACCTGGTGAGAGCCAGTCAAGTCACCCCATCCTGGATTCCCCTGGGTGTCTAGTATTAAAAAATGTATAGGTTTGCTAGGTTTCCCTAGGTGCCAGGAGAGCTAGGGTTCAAAATCTACAGCTAGGCACTTTGCAAAAAAAGGGTCAGTTTTCACTGTGAAAATGTGGTGTGTCCGCATTGTGTTTTGGGCCGTTTCCTGTTGCGGGCACTAGGCCTACCCACACAAGTGAGGTACCATTTTTTTTTTTTGTCAAACTTGTTTTTATAGAAAAGATTTTCCAGTACAGCACAAAAATATAACCATCACATCGCTCATCGCAGTGAGCTTCTGCTTTAGAACACTTACTAAGGGTTGAAGCCGTAGCACATTACCTGGCCATTGCCCCGGCCCTTGTCTCATAGGAAATGCAAATATAAAGGGTACAGTTTCTAACATCATAAGGGTTCGGTCCATGTTCCAGTGTCCATTATATATAGGAAAGGCACCCATTTAACTGAACAACCCATCTTTCTTTTGTGATGGGTTTCTAACAAACCCTTCCAACGGGAAGGAGCAATATACAATAAATAAAAACCCTGAAAAAATGATATCCTAAAAAAAAAATGAGTAACAAAAACCCCCCTCCCCCCCCAAACTATGGTGGCGGCTCAGTCACTTTGATGTGTTCAACGGCGAGTAGGCTTAGGTGGGTGAAAATTGAAAGAGATGCAGTGCTCTGACAGAGGGAGGACAGACAGCCAGGGGCAAACCATGCGAGAGAAAGGTAACCAGCGGCCCCCATTTATAGTCAAAATTTTTATAGTCGTCCCGGAAGATATCAGACATTCTTTCGAGGCTGAGTAGCTTCCATAGACGAGAATGCCAGAGGGAGATCGCCGGTGCTTCTTTCCGTTTCCAGGAGGCTGCTAGGGTTACCTTAGCCGCCCCTATACATAACCACATGATTCCCTTGTCTGCTCGGGTCTGGTGTTCAAGGGTCGGGTCGCGGAGCCCTAGAAGGGTTTCTGCCATGGAGGTCAGGATGGGGTAGCCTAACATTTCTTTGATGTGTGCTAGTATTTCTTCCCAGAATGGACGTATAACAGGGCAATCCCACCATATATGTTGGAAGTCGCCTAAGAGTCTGCATCCCCTCCAGCATCTATCAGAGGTGTTGGGGAAGATCTGTTTGACCTTGGCGGGGTGGAGGTACCAATCCATCATGGTTTTGAGGTGAGCTTCCTGGAGCTCTGTGGAGTGGTTGAGTCTCATGATGTCAGTCCATAACCTCGACCATTCTCCGTCTGAGATGTCTCGCTGCAGGATGCCCTCCTGCATGTTCATGTAACGTGGACGCGGAGAAAGCGCGGTGGTGAGTAGGTGAGTATATATGAACGAGATTACCCCTTTCATGGTGGTGGCTTTTGAAAGGAAGGATTCGAATCTCGTGGGGGGGGAGGGTGGATGCCTCCCTCACCCGTGGAGTGAGAGCCCAATGTAACAGTTGAGTGTAGTGGTATTGTTCCGTGTTCTCCAGACCATAATCTCGTTTGCAATTATCAAAGGTAAGGGGGTCCGCGTTATGAAAAAGGTGTGTCAGAGCTAAGCAACCACCCTCTCTCCAGGCGTCAAAAGGGCCCTCGTGCAAGGCCGGAGGGAACGCTGGGTTAAAGTGGAGAGGCGTGAATGGTAATGGGAACGAGGCCCACCGCTCGTCGCCCGCTATCAAATCCCATACTCTCAAGGTGGTGCGTGTAGGGGTGCTAAGGTATGCATTCTTAGGCCTATCCTTCTTGGGTCACCACACCAGATCCCAGATGGTTCTCCCTGCTACACAGCGGTCCATATGTAACCAGTGTTTTTTGGACTCTGGTTTGGACCATTCCACCAACACTCTTAGCTGAGCAGCCTTATAATACAATGCGAGATCGGGTAGTCCCACTCCACCCTCCGACCGTGGCCGGCGTAAAATTGTGAAAGAGAAACGGGCACGCCCCCCCTGCCAGATGTAGTGAGGGATCATGGATTTAACTCTGCGGAGAAAGTCCCGTTCTAATTCTATGGGTAGAGCCTGGAATAGATACAGGAGCTTGGGAAGGAGTGTCATTTTAACGGCGTGTACACGCCCAAGCCATGAAAGGAAGAGAGGTTTCCATCTCGCTAAATCTGTTTGAATGCGGGTGAGAGCAGGGGGGAAGTTAGCCTTAAAGAGGTCCTCGACTCGGGCGTTAACTGGACCCCCAAGTATTGTATGGATAAAGCGGCCCATTGGAGAGAGGTATGTGGCTGTAGTTCGCACACTTCTGCTTGTGGAAGAGTGATATTGAGTATGTATGATTTGCCAAGGTTTATCTTGAAACCCGCCACTTCCTCAAATCTCTCCAGCTCCGTTTGCAAAGGTGGAAGAGACCCAGCTGGTTCGGAGATGGACAGGAGGACATCGTCAGCAAAGAGCGTGATTTTGTGCGATTCACCACTGAAGGGGATTCCCCGGATCTCTGGGTTGGCCCTGATAGTCATCGCCAGAGGCTCAATGCTAAGGGCGAAAAGTAGGGGCGAGAGAGGGCACCCCTGACGAGTGCCCCTAGTGTGGAGAAAGGGGGCTGATTGCATCCCGTTGACTTGCACTCTGGAGCATGGTTGGATGTAGTTGGCCCGAAGCATATTAATACATTTATCTGCGAACCCGAAGCTATTGAGAGTATTGAAAAGGAATGACCAATCCACCCTGTCGAACGCCTTCTCGGTGTCTAGGCCCACCAGTACAGCAGGGATTTGTCGCTTGTTGGCCTTCTCTATCAAGTGTACTATGCGGGTGTTGTCGTGGGTTTGCCGGCCCTTGATAAATTCCAACTGATCAGGGTGTATAAGGTCGGGCATAAGATCGTTAAGTCGTGTCGCAAGAATGGTGGAATAAAGCTTTGCGTCAAGATTTAGAAGGGCAATGGGGCGGTATGAAGCACATAGTTGGGAGTCTTTTCCCAGTTTAGGTATAACCGAGATCACTGCTTCAGTCATTGATCTAGTGGTCTCTCCCTCCTCCGCCATTTTATTAAACAGCCTCGTGAGATGTGGTATGAGATCCGGGGCAAAAGTTTTGTAGAAGTGGGCAGTGTAACCGTCTGGTCCTGGGGCCTTGTGAGGTTTGAGAGCTTTTATAGCAGCACCTTTCTCTTCAGGGGTTATGGGGGCAGTGAGTGTGTTATTCCAGTCCGCAGAAACCTGTGGGAAGTGTAGTGTCTAGAGATAGTCATGCTGCGTGTTCGTGTCCCGCTGGTCTTTAGTGTATAGAGCCTTTGTAAAAGGTGCCAAAGATATCAGCCTTTTCCTCATCCTTATGCGTGAGCTCCCCGCTTTCCCCTTGTATACCTCCTATGTATTCTCGTTCTCTTTTTTCCTTTAGTTGTCTGGCTAGGTGCTTGCCAATCTTATTGCCCTTGGAGTAAGATAAGTGACGGAGTTTAAGGAGAGTGCGTTCCGCCCTATTGTTATAGATGGCTCTAAGCTTGCCCCGCAGTGCAGTTAGGTTGCGGAGAGTCTCCCTGGTGGGGTTCATCTTATGTGCTTGTTCGGTGGCGTTCACTTCCCTTTCAAGAGCCTCCCTCTCCTTGGTCCGCTGTTTGTTTAGCGCCGAGTTCAGGGCAATGCATTTCCCTCTGAAGACTGCCTTAAACGTATCCCAATTGGTGTACTCTGACGTGTCTGCGGGGTTGTTATTGTTAAAAAAGTCCGCAATAGATTCTCTCAGCTCGGTGCATAGCACTCTGTCTCGCGTGAGTGGTGCCGGAAAGTACCATTTGGGGACGGTTGAGACATTGCTGCTCCAGGCCAAGCATATTGATATTAGGCCGTGGTCCGACACTGAGAGGGGGAATATCTTGGCTTCCTGCAGCACTCCTAACAGGTTTTGGCTAATGAAAATGTAATCAAGTCTGGAATACGTGCGGTGTACGTGAGAGTAAAAAGTATAGTCATGGGATTGAGGGTATAGAGTGCACCAGGCGTCCAGAAGCCCCAGGTCATGTATGTTTTGTTTAGTGTCTGCGGAGAATGAGCCCGTGTCAGAACGTTGTGGATGAGTGCTGTCTAAGTCCTTCTGCCAGGTCAGGTTGAAATCCCCCATGAGGATCGTAGGTCCCTCTGCGAAGTCTTGAATTTTCCCCGCTAGTGTGTTTAAAAAGGCTATCTGACCTGTGTTATGCGTGTATATTGCCACGAATGTGCAAAGTTTGCCCATCAAGAGGCCCTTGACCATGACTAGGCGACCTTCTTTGTCGGTCTGAACATCCATCGGTTGAAATTTCATGGAAGAGTGAAAAAGGAGCGGCACCCCTCTATGTTTCGTAAGTGCAGAGGACCTGTATATCAGTGGATATTGCTTGTGTCGGAGGCGAGTGTCTTCAGCTCTAGCAAGGTGGGTCTCTTGCAAGGCCACTATGTCAAGGTGGTAGTCGGTAAGATATTTCCAGACCTTTTGGCGTTTTTGGGGTGAGTTAAGGCCCTTGACACTCCATGAGCCAATGGTTATAGTCATCTGTCTTGTAAGGGAAACTCTGCCTCTCTTGGTGGTGCTAGCTGTCCCGCCCTGCCGTAGTGTCTGATATATCTCCGGCGAAGAGTGTCCCACCTGTGGGTGTTGCTGGTAAGTATGTTGGAGCACGTGAACCCTGCGAAGTGTAACATTAAAGAGCCGCCACCATCTCCCTCCCCAATCCTCCCCCCTTTCCCCAACAAAATAAGAATGAACATTATCAAAAACTGCGGTTGTGGAACCGCCAACATGGTCCCAGTAGGGGAAAGGAACTCCCCACGGGGACTTGGGGGGGGACGGTATAACCGAGGTCCCCGTCCACGCCCATCCCGATCAATACTTAAGGTTACATCCTTGTACGGCTATATTGAGACAACTGATCTATGAAACAACTTACAGAAGTGCAGTGCCTTTGCCCTCGTCCATAGGAACCTACTCCTAGTCATTTCGCTGGACCACTTGCGTCTGCTAAAGAGACAAGGCCCGGAAGCACCAATGGGCTCTAGGTCTCGGGGGCCCGCAAGAGGAGGACCAGGCCGCAGCAGGGGTGCGCCCCAGCCAAGCCGACACTCCGGCCTCAGGATGCAGAGTGTGTCTGGGCACACCGGAGGGCGAAGGTCTTCACGTCGATGAGCAACTAACCTGTCGGATCCGCGGTGGGTCAGCAGGAATAGGTAACAGTTCCGAGTGGTGGCCCTGGATCCGTCTCAGCAAACGTCCCTTGGTGCTGGGCAAGTGATCCCACGGTGAGCGGTGGTGATAGCGGATTCCGTCACCGTCAGGGACTCACAGGTGGACGACCGTCGCTTCAGGATCACGATGAGGCACCAGGACTGTTTGGCTGTGTTGCGTATTTGAGGGCCAGGTTGAGAAGTTACTGTTTTCTTGCCTCACTTGCGGAGTCTACGTGAGCTTGTGGACCAGGGGGAAACCGGAGGGCCTCCGAGCATGGACTCTTGCGCATTGGTGCGGGCAGGGCCCGGCTCCTCGGAGGAGAGGCCCAGGAGGTCCAGCCCATCTTTCAATTCGGTGACATGGCGCTGTCTGTTGTTGAACTCGAAGCTCAACCCAAATGGGTACATCCATCTTATCTTGTCGTCGCGCAGCTTCGAGGTGATGGGTCTGAACTGTTGTCTCCTGTCTAGGGTGATTGGCGCTAGATCCTGGTAGATGGAGCATGAATGATCCTGGAAGGAGATGTTTCCCTTCTTCCGAGCTGCGTGAAGCACCGCTTCCTTAACTTTGTAAGAATGAACTTGGCCAGCACGTCCCACGGCTGTTTCTTATCACCTGTCGTCAGTCCGCCCACTCGATGGACCCGATCCAATTTAATTTTGAGGGTCTGCAGACTCAAGATTTCCGAGAAGAGACCCTCCAGGAAGGCTTCCAAGTCCGGGCCCTCCGCTCCCTCCTCCAGGTCCCGTATCCGCAGATTTTCCCTCCGGGCCCTGTTTTCAAGGTCCTCCGCTTTGAGTTGTGTCTGGTGAAGCTGGTCCTGGAGGTTCCGGACCTCCTCTCTCAGGTCGGTGGTACGTTTGTCGTAGTCCTGAGTTTGCGTCTTCAGATCTAGCACTCTCGTGCCCACCGAGTCCACATCTTGTTGTAGGGAGGACAGCCTTTCTGTGAGGTCGGATCGCAATTGTTCCATGGAGGCCTTCATGTCTTGGCTAAGATCCTTCCTGAGCTCCGTTTTAAAGTCCTTAAACATGGCGAGAAGATCTTCTTTTGTTAGGGCCATGTTGTCTGCCCCCTCGTTCTGTGCTGGACGCTTGTCTGCTGGTGCGAAAAAATTCGAGACCTTGTTGGGTGTTTTGCTCGTCGTCTTTTTTTGGCGGCATAAGGGCGGGCCCAGGAGGACCCCCGATGCGCTGGCAGGAGGAGCGCGCTGGGTCCAAGGATAGAGTCCCCCGGAGGTCAACTGTGAGGTGGTTATTGGCGACTGTCGTGCATTGAGGTATGGGGTGCATGTTTAGGTCCGGTATGCATGGAGGGTTATAGGCCACTCAGTTTGCGAGCATCGCCACTTTCAGCATTCTTGGACCCTGCAGGGTACGTCTCAATAGCCAGCAGTGACGCGCCCGCGAGATGGTAATTAAGCGAAATGATTAATGGGCCAGATGTCACACTCTCATGCCCTCAGCTCGGGGCGTGTTGTCTGCAGCTATGGGGCTCAGCATCAAGAAGCGCCGTCTCTGCAGATCTCTTTAGGCGCCATTTTGCGGAGCGTGCACCCTGGCCGGATACCTCTGGGAGTTTGCAATGAGGGCTGAGCTGCAGGGCAGCGCTGTTGTTGTGTTCCAGCCCCGGGGATCCCTGTTGCCCCGCCGCCAAATCTACATCTTCAGGGCCGTGCCTCGGGCCTCAAGGTCGTGGGGAGTGGTGTGCCGTTGCCTGGAGTCACACCATGGCCACCATTTTAAGGTCAGGCGCGGCGCTTGAGGTGTTCAATGGGCCGTACTACAGCTCTCCCGTTACGGGTGACAGGCCCACAGTGCCAGGCTCAGGCAGCCGTTGTGATGCTGCACCTCAGACTCTTCCCCGTAGCCCACGCACCTATAGCAGCCCGCGAGGTCGCAAAGCTCCCAGCACTCGTGCCAGCAACAGACCCAATTTTGCTGCGATCCGCTTCTCCGGGGGGGTCCTTAGAGGTCGCGATCACCGCAGTCTTTTTCTCCAGCCCTGGTGCGCAGCGGTGTGGTCACCCCCTCCGCTGATCCTTGAGTTCACCTCCACGGGCTTGTTACGAGTCTCTCGGAGCTGCGGGCGCCATTTTGTAGAGCTCCGGTGCTCTGTCGCAAGGCTCCCGTCCTGGCTGTAGGAGCGCTAACAAAGCAAGTTAGGGCTCTCGGTGTGTGCCCTGCATCTTCCGCTCCCCGGTAGTGAAATTTTCCGCCAGCGGGGTAGCTATTAGCCGTGATAAGCGGGTCGGGAACAATGCGCGGACCGGGAGCCGAGACGATCTACGTCCGTTCGGCCATCTTGCCCGGCCACGCCCCCGAGGTACCATTTTTATCGGGAGACTTAGGGTAACATAGAATTGTAGATTAATTGTTATTACCTATTGACTTTCGATGCATTTCTGCCTTCCAAATGAAAGACAATGTGTAAAAAAGAAGTCCTTTTGAAAAATGACCTATAATTCTCATGCTAGTATGGGTACTCACAATTTCGGAAATGTGCAAATATCTACTGTTTCTAAACTCTACATTTTTTTCCAATTTCAGAAATACATAGATGTCTCTCATACCGATTTTTCCATGTATATATTTCCCCAACTTAATTGCTATATACCCGGTACATAATAAAAAAACATTGCAAGACGCTGCTCAGTTATTGGCTCTGGGTTCGTCGGGTTCTTGGTGAACCTATAAGTCCTATATATCCCCACAACCAGAAAGGTCCAGTGGATGTAAGGGTATATTGCTTTCAAACAGCTGGCATAATCAGAAGAAGTTACAGGTGAAAACGTTGACACAAATGGCTGTTTTTTTCAACTAATTTTCAAATTTTCCTATATTCAACGGTTAGTTTCTATAAAGAAACCTTGAAGGATCTACACAAATGACCCCTTGCTGAATTCAGATTTTTGTCTACTTTTTTAAAATGTATAGCTTTCCAGGATCCATTATCGCTTTCATGCCCATTTCTACCATTAACTGAAAGGAGGTTGAAAGCCCAAAAATAGCAAAAATAGGCTATGTCCCAGAAAATGCCAAAACTGTGTAAAACATTTTGGTTTTCTGACAAAGCCTGCTTGTCCCTGAAAGCTGGGAAGATGGTGATTTCAGAACCACAACCCCTTTTTTATACCATTTACAGGGGAAAAACCAGACGCTTTCATCTGTAGCCCTTTTTTCCCATTTGTCAAAAAAAAAAAAAAAAAAGCTGTATTTTGGCTAATTTCTGGGTCCCCTCCAGGGGAATCCACAAACCCTGGGTACCTTTAGAATCCTCATGATGTTGAAAGAAAAGGATGCAAATTTGGTGTGGATATCTTATGTGGTCAAAAAGTTACAGGGGCCTAAGCGCGAACTACCCCAAATAGCCAGAAAAAGGCTTAGCACAGGGGGGGGAAAGGCCTAGCAGCAAAGGGGTTAAAGTGGGCACCTTGCACCAGTCCAAACAACCCTTATGGTGATTAGGTTAAAGATAACCTTTATAGAAAGCTATCCTAGTGGTAGCTATGCAGAGCAGCCTTCAGGCTAAGTCTTGAGGGAATGCTAAGCAGCTTGTTTTACCAAAATGCAACCTTATAGTATTGGTTAAATGAAAGGGAAACCACACAGTAGTTATAAAAATATGTATTTATTATATATAACACTCTCTAGTATCCTCAACACGAGGATTGAATCCAAATCAAATAATACAGTTGCAAAGAATCAAACGTAAGTAGCACAATACACAGCGGGCTCCCCGGGGAGACCAAACCATATACTAAATAAGTGGTATAAGAACCACGACTCGGGACTAGACCTAGTCTAGAAAGTGTAGAATCGCTGGGACCCCAAGGAACCACCCAAGGTGAGTAAGTAGGGACCCCCCGGAGGACGGGTGCAGAGTGAGAACCCGACCGCGTGCTCCGTACAATTCAATGGGAAAGTCGCGGTTGGAAAATTAGAGATTAAGGACCCTTCCCAGCAGATTACGAAGACAACCCTTGGAACTTAAGAGCTTGGAGAGCCACCCCACCCATGGATACCTTTGTACCAGAGTTACCTATCCCAGAGGTGCCGGGTGCATAGGTACGAAGTGGCGTCGGAAACCCTCGTCATTCTCTATGGATTTCGACAAAGAAATGCTGCTGCTGAAAGTAAGAAAAGTGTCCGGGGGAATCCAAACGTGGATTCTAGATGAGAAGAACCTGAAAGCAGAGGGGACAGAGTCTGGGTCACTTTGGAGTGACCAGGAGCTCGGTAGATGAATGCCCACCGATGTCGGGTGCTTCAGGTGTGTTGACGGTGATATTGACTCTTCAGCTGTGCGGACCAGGAGATGTCTAGGATGACCAGGAGCCGGATACGAGCTGTCCCACAAAGGATGTTGAGTGCTGAGGGGTCGGTGTCTGGCGGGAGCACCGACCAGACTTGGCAGCGGCAAGCAACGTAGATGGTCAAATTCGGTGTCGATCTGGTCCAGCAAGGACCAGGAGACTCACCACAGCAAGGGGAGTCAGGGCAGGCCTAAAGCAACCAGAAGAGCGCAAATAAAGCAAAGTTGAACCTCAAGTGGACTCACAGGCCGGAGGCACAGGAGTCGTGAGGGGACCTCAGGCGGTTTCACAGGATACCAGCTTGCAGGGCACAGAGTGCAAGGATGCCAGAGTCCTTCTCAGGAAAGATATGCTGGGGTCAGGGCTACAAATGGCCCAATGCACGGAATTGTTGCATGACAACAAGCATGTGCAGCTGCAAATGTGCGCAGTGCACAGGGGTACGGGTTATGCGGTCCCCACGAGAGATAAAAGCCTCAGACTTGGTAAGAGAGCAGCTCGACCTTGAGACCTTCAGAATCCCACCTCCTGTGTTGCTGGAGCCTTCGGAGTCCGCAAGAGCTCAGGATCAGCAGACCGGTGAGATGTGTTACGGTGCCTGCGTTTGCAGGGGAGTGACTCCTTCACCCCAAGGGAGATTCTTCTGTTGGCTTGGATGTCCACAGGGTCCTGCACAGAGCCTGTATGGATCACGGACACTGGCGAGACTGGGGATGGCAAGGGAAGACAAAGTCGAGCCCAAGGGAGGTCCAGCGAAGTCCAGCGTGTCCAGACGGTCGAAGTCTAATGGTATCTTCTTGTACAATCTTGTCCACGTAAAATCTAATGTCCTGTAGCCAGGTAACCCATTTTATACCTAGGGGAGAGGGTTGGACAGATTCTAGGGACCCTCCTAGGGGAGGGACAGGACAGGGGGAGGCTTCTCCCATGTCCTTTGTCCAGTTTTGCACCAGAGCAGGAGTAAATGGCTCCCAGAACTGGTTTGTGCTGGACTATGCACAGGGACACCAAGTGTGCCCCTCGTGCAGACCTTCTGGCACTGAGACAGTGCACCCACCCAGCCCCAATACACTAAATCCTGTCTGGAAGGTGGTAACACCTCCCTGTGACAGGATGCCTATCGTGCTGCCTTCCCCTGCTCGAGCTTGGCTCAGCAGCAGGAGGGCAGACTTGTGTCTGTGGCTGGCAGCATCCATTTTGTGCTGTAAGGCTTGAGAAAGTTGGTACCAGTAGACTTAGGTACCCCCAGAACCTCGGTTCTGAGGGGAGGAATCATACCTCCCACAACAGTTACTGGTGTGGCGATATGATTCCAAGGTGTTTGACACCAAACACGACATACTTCGTTGCAGTCGTTTTTGAGATAGCATTTACCACGAGGTTATAATGCACCTCTACCTATATGTCTGGTAGTATCACATACAGACCGGGGGAATAGTCTCCGAAGACTGCAGAGGGGCCCTGCTCATGCAGGAGCACCCTCTCATGTAAAACCCAGCACCCTGCCTTCAGGATTGTTAAGGCCTGCTATAGAGGTGACTTACAAAGTTTTAAGTGTAGTGATATATATAGATATAGTGAACCTATTTCTAAAGTAAGTGGTGCAATCGCCAGCTTTCACAGGCTGCAGTAGCAGACCTGAGGTTCCATTTTGCTTGGCCTCTCATGGGTGGCATAATACATGCTTCAGCCCATGGGAGGCCTCTGGGGTACCTATGCCCTGGGTACATGTGTACCATGTACTAGGGACTGATAAGGGTACCCCAGTATCCAATCTGGAGTTGTACCAAAGTACATACATTGCAATTTAAGGGAGAAAGCAGATAGGCTGGGGTCCTGGATAGCAGGATCCCTGCCAGACTAGTCAAAACAGTGGGTGCAAAAAGTGGGGGTAACCATAAGAAGCAGATCCTACTTTCCTACAAGCACCCAACGCCAAACCATCACCCTGCACCCAGTCACCCCTGCACCGCTGTGGGTATACTTTGGGTGCTAACTCGGTGCCCTGAGCCTAACACCAGGAGCTTTGCTCTCACAATCTTATGGCCTGTTCGTGAGCAGCCACCAACCGGAGGCCCCCTATCCCCCGTTGGATAACATTGGGCCTCAGCACTCTGCAACCGGACGCCCTAGTGCCACTGAGGGTGCATTGAGAGTGCGTCGTTGACCCTGGGGGAACCCTGGTTCTTACCCCAGAATACCAACTCCCACAACCAAGTACTTACCTGTTAATCGATAACCTCATTTTCTCCACAGGAATACATTGACTGTTTTTCCTTGAAAATTGTTCTGTGTGGAGTTGGTTTTGTATGAGAACTTGAAAAACTGCAAATAACTAAAAAGTGCTTTACTTGTATGCTTTACTTACCTTTTCTCTAGGAAATGTCCCAGTGTGATATCTAGGCATATCACACTGAGTAGAAAAATGAATCCGTAAAGTAATCTGAAAAGTAATCAAAAGTAATCTAACAGTAATTTCCACTGTATTGAAAAGATTTACAAACCTGTAACAAAGACATTTTTATTCAGCTTGCTTGTATTGTTCAACCTGCCTTGAAAAGTACCATTTACACTTACCTGTACCAGGCTTGCTTGGTTCTAGAAAATAAATATAACTAAATAATATTTGTATACAAACAAATTGGTCTGAGTTCAGTCTTTGAGTGTGTGACATCATTTGCTGCCCGAGTGTGTACTACAAATGCTTAACACTACCCTCTGAGAAAACCTTACTGCTTGCCCACACTACCACAAATAGAGAGTAAGGTGCTATCTACTTTTACCTCTGCCTACCTTTGGGGTTCCTTTGGACTCAGTGCACACTATACCTCATTTGGGTTAAGTATATACAAAGCCTGCTTCCTACACACTGTCCTCTGTGTTCTTCCATGGGCCTCATTAAAGCAGAATTCCCCTGGCGTTGTTGGATTCCTCAGCGGTGCCAACAACCATGGTTAGTTAGGATAAGCTGAGTCTTCTATATGACAAAAAAATGAGAGCCGGAAAAGTATTACTATTGTAGATAATGAAATTTAAATTAAGCAAACAGATTGTACTTACCAACAAGCCAGGCCCTCTCAGGTCCAAGTTGTGACATTTGCAGGGGTATTCTGCTGTTCAGTAGTATAAAGGAATCATGGGCTGATCCGGGGACACACACACAGACACTTGTGATGTACAAATCAGGTAAGCAGACAACTTGCACATTGATTGAATGGAAGTGCTTCCGATTCCGGTATACTTGCTCCCTGGCATGTAGTGGCACTAAGGCAATATGTGTGCCATCAATTGCTCCAACCACATGTGTTAGACGACCCAAAGCGTAAAACTTTCCTTTCACATTTGCCAAATCCCCATTTCATCGAGTCTGGATAAAGCTGTTGATGTGTCAAATCATTGAAACAATTCTTGTAGCACACCACTGAAAGTTGGCTGTGACATTCCACCAGAGACGACCACAGTGTATTGGAATGAACCTGTGGCCACAAAATTAAGTACTACCATGAGTTTGACAATTGGTGTAATATATGTGGGATTTCTATTGTGAGGCAGAAGAGCTAATCTGCAATTGTTTGCCTATTCAATCGGAATATTTTGATAATATCCCATTCTTCCATGGTTGCAAGGTCTGGAAATGGTCAGAACACTTGAGGCTGTTGTCTCCTCACTCTCCCTGGGTTCATATGTCTGCAATAAAAAAAAATTGGCCGCATTTTGAAACATTTACAAAAAATTTCTTTGAATAAGTACACAAATCTAATGTTTTGCCAAAAATATATACATGGTTTCTTAACATAATTTAACACAACATGCAATATTGACATTTATATTTACCTGTCTATTGATTAGAAATAGAATAATGTGTAAATAATACATTTTAAAAGTATTATTTACACAATCTATTTTTTACATTTTCTAACCAAAATACCATCAACGAAAGTGTAAACAACACAGTGCAACTATTGTTAGGGTAAAGGAGAACGGTCCAGAGATCCTGAATCTGGATATGAATCCCTAGAGTTCTGGAGGAATTTTGCTCAAGGCTCTGGACCTTTCCAGCCTCAAAAGGACAAGTAGGGAAGGGGTTGTGAGCATATGTTCCTCCTTTTCAAAAAGGTGTATATTCCCGTCAGTAGGCTAATTCCTTATTTGAATGCAACACAGTACAAATAGGTTTGAGTGAGAATGGTTCTTTTATTCACCACTTGATTGAATCCATTTCACTCATTAAAGATTTTTCATAGAAAATGTTGTAAAAGAAAGGGAACAGCCGACACGTGTTTCGCCCTGTGTGGCGAGTAGAGCCAGGGCTTTCTAAAGGCTAGTCATATCGTTCCAGCAAAGCAAAGTCTCAACGTTTAATTTGTACATTTCCAAGATTTGTAACGTAACATTGTTTTATAGCATCCAAATCTGCTGGAAACACCTCCTCCCCTGGAGCCCGGCGTCACCGGCCAGGAACCCAACATGCGCACAGTGGCTTCTCTTCAGCATTCACATCGGTGACTGGGGGTTGTCCAAAAACCGCAGACCCCAGTAGTCACAAAATGAGCGGCGAGTTTGCCTGCTCATCCGAATCCTGGCGCTGCTCTCTGTAAGAGAGCGGTTGCCAGTCAAGTCTTTCACTAGCAGAGGCAGCCGCAGGCCTGGCTTGGCACCGCGGGGGTGGGAGGGCCCGCCCAATTTAGCAATGGGCAATCTGTGTAATGGCTTATTGTTAAGCCATGCAGTGATTGGTCATTCTGCCGTTGCTGGGCAAATCGGCCACCCTTCCCTTCCTCCTTCTCTCTGCACGAATAGTCGACTCGAGACTCGAGAGTTTAGTGAGTCCAAGTCAGTGGCGTAGCTAGGCACTCTGCCGCCCGTGGCGGTCCCTGCCTTTTGCCGCCGCCGAGCGCCTAAGAGCAGGGGGGGGGGTGCTGGCGATAAATTTACCTGCCGCCCCCAAATCTCGTGCCGCCCGGGGCGTACCGCCCCCTCCGCCCCCCCCTTGCTACGCCAGTGGTCCAAGTCGCACAGACAACTGCGGTCCGTGACACGAGTAACACTGCATCATTTACGTGACATGCATCTCCAGCCCTCCACGTTACACTGGCTTGCAGCACAGTCAGGTACATTAAAGAATTAGATTCTTTTTAAAAGAATCAAATTCAACTTGAATTTGAGGCCTGGTAATGTGCACCACCAGTGGTGGTGCACATTACATGGACCAGATTAACAGTTTCTCCAAAATCCGGATTTCGGTTAATCTCGAGATAAAAATCTGCCACCGGCTGCGCACCTAGTGTTGCTCCATCGAGCAGGCTTAGGTGCATTGTGCGGGCCTTTGTCTTCGAGTGCTGCCCTCACGGGGCAACTGCGTGGCGGGCACTTGGACCTGGAAAGAGCCTGAGGGAAGGTGAGGCGCAGGGCAGATGCGGGAGATGTATTCATGGCACAGAGCGAAGGCGGGACGGTGAGAAATGGCGGGTCACTTCTCACTTCATTGCCTGCAGACAGTCAGTCACCCCGCTCAGTACACACCTCTGTCCTTTCACCTTGACAAGGTGAAAGGACATAGGTGACCTTGTCCACACCTTTTCTCTTTGAACTGCACCACAGTGCGACCTTTTGGAAGAGATATTCCAACAGGTGGTCTGTCTGAATAAATGTCCATTTTTTAATTCTGTGCTATGTTTCTCGAACGTTGTACCGAAGTTTGAATGCTAATTAAAATTAATGTGACGCTGTTTGAGAGCAGATAGGTCCCGGCAGCGTGTTAAAATTCAAGATACATTGGACATGAGCTAATTAAAAAAACTTTTTGTACTGTTCGAAAGATGCTAATAGTGCTCACGTTCATGTTGCCTAATAATAGTTCTGTATCAGGTCCTAGCATCTCTCATGAATTTTAAATCTCTGGCAGCTGTAGAACAGAGTAGCATGAATTTAAAATCTCTCATAGGCACAAGCATCGCATCTCTCAAATTGTGAACCATGAATACTAAATCTCTATCAGATCTGATCCTAGCATCTCTCTGTATCATGAATTTTAAATCTCTGTCAGGCCCATTACTGGTCAGGCCTAACATCTCTTGAGCAGTGTTTCATGAATTTCAAATCTTTTTCAGGCCCTAGCACCTCTCAAACAGTGTGCGCGATTTCTAAGTTACTGTGTGGCCTTATGTCTGGCCTACAGGGCTTTTTACGTCCACGGTCTCGGGTGTATTGAAGCCAAACTTTATTTGGATCGCTTAAGTTGGGCACCTCCCCGTTATTTTAAACCCTGAGTTTACCCAGGCCCGCCTACGTAGGAGTGCCGAGTCCCGCAGACATGAATCTGCTTCCTGTCGGGTTTCACCTGATTGTGAACCATGAACTAATTCCGTCTTAGCATCTCCTAAACAAAGTGCAATGGTTTCTAACTTTCTTTCAGACCCAACCTTCTCCCAAACAGAGTACTAACATTTCAAACCCCTTGTGAGACCCTAGCATCCCTTAAAACAGTGTACCATGATTTCCAACTCTTTCAGGCCATAGCATCCCTCAAACAGTGTACAATGATTTATAACTGTCTGTCAGGCCCTAGCATCCCTCAAAAAACAGTGTGCCATGATTTCCAACTCTTTCAGGCCCTAACATACCTCGAACCGTTCCATGATGTCCAACTCTTTCAGGCCATAGCACCCCTCAAACAGTGTACAATGATTTATAACTGTCTGTCAGGCCCTAGCATCCCTCAAAAAACAGTGTGCCATGATTTCCAACTCTTTCAGGCCCTAACATACCTCGAACCGTTCCATGATTTCCAACTCTTTCAGGCCCTAGCATGTCCCGGACAGTGTATTATGATTTCTAGCTCTCTGTCAGGCCCTAGCATCTTTCAAACAGTGTACAGTGGCTTCTAATACTCTAAGGCCCTAGCAACTCCTGAACAGTGTACCATGATTTCTAACTCTTTGTCAAGTCCTAGTATCTCTCATACAGTGTACTATGGCTTGTATGTAACTCTTTCGGGCCCTGGCATCTTCTGAAAAATGTACCATCTTTTTTAACTCTCAGCCCTAGCATCTTTCAAAACAGTGCACTATGACTCCTAACTCTTTAAGGTCACAGTATCTCCTGAGCATTGTACCATGATTTCTCATGCTTTGTTAAGTCCAAGCATCTCTGAAACAGTGTTCCATGACTTCCATCACTTTCAGGCCCTCGCATCTTATGAACAATGTATCATGCTTTCTAATTTCTAGCTCATTGTTAGCCTCTGGCATCTCCTGAACTGTGTACCCTGATTTCTAACCCTTTCAGACCCTGGCGTTACCTGAACAATGTACCATGAATTCTATTCCTCTATCAGGCCCTAACATCTCTCAAACAGCGTACTGAGGCTTCTAATACCCTCAGGCGGTAGCATCTCCTGAACAGTGTACCATGATTTTTAACTCTTTGTCAGGCCTTAGTGCAGGGGTCTTCAAACTTTGAAGTGATCCTAGGGGTGCCATGCTCTGGCCAAAAGAAGCATTATGCTGATAGCAGTGCTTTGTTTTAAAGTGAAAAAAATTAGCGTCAGTAAACCACTCTGTAATGGGCCATCACTAATATCTTTTGTCATGTATAACCTAGCTGAGAGTATAAAAGACCTTGCTTTGGAACAATATTGAGTTTGGGGTGGTACCGCAATCGCATCACAAAAGATTTGCCTTCAGCCTGAAACTAAATATAGGGCAATAACAGTCTATTACAAGCCCAGCAACACAACATCAGAGGAATATTTAAAAGAACAAGACAGAACCTTTAAATCAGCAAAATAGAGTTATCTTTCCACAAAGGAATTCCTCCACCGAGAATTCAGAGCAGAGTTTATGAGAGGTGTTAGGAATTTGCTATGGGCGACATTTATTAAACTGTTAAAAAAGTATTTTTAATTTCAGAGTATGGCCTTCGGATACAGACTTGGAAAATCTGGTGCAAAGCGCATTAAAAGTAATTTTTTTATAGGCCACTGCGTTTGCAAAAAAACATTATTGGTTAGTTCTATGCAACCCATTAAAACAGGACTTAGGCTTCTGCATCAAAGTGAAGACAATAAAGGTTAAATTACCATCTTTCTCGGTTTTTCTCTTCAGACTGTTTGCCTGAAGAGAGCCCGGTCACTCTGCATACAGGCCTCCCCTTTCTCCAGTTTTTATGAATAAAAGGTTTGCTTTTTTCCTTTCTATTTATGTCCTCTTTCTAGCTCCTCTTTATTCCACATCCCCGTTTATGTATAATCCCTATTTCTTTAATGTTCGTGTGCTGTTAGTGAACTGTCTCTACAGGAAGATGGGTGAGTCCCTTTTAGTAGCTCTGCAAGTTTGTCTGGTAAATAAATTGTCCGTTCTTTGGAGCACTAATACTTACATTTTCTTATATTTTGCTTTTCAGCATCTGGTAAACCCTCAGGCTGAGGAACGTTACCTAATTTTTGGGGAAAGAAGAGGCAGCAACCTCCTTTGCTGCTCTTGCGCCTCTACAGCACAGTCAACAACCCCAGCGTTTAAGGTAAGGGAAACTGATGCTATATTTTTTTACATTGTAGTTGAGGGCTACGTAAGTTGTCTACAGGTGGGTGGCGTCTACATGCACATCAGTATCAATTTGAGGCATATAACTGTGTAATCAATATTAAAGATCGATTTGAATGTTGAGCGCTCAATTGAAGACAATGAATTGGCTCAGGGATAATAACGGCTGGTGTAAGCCTTCTGCTCCCAACGTTTGACTTTCTGTTTCCCTCTTTTTAATTTGAAACATTCTACCGTCATTGGATGGAATGTAATAATAGCCTTTTACCGCCCACCTGCCTCTGGCGATACTGGTTGTTAAAGGCCCTCTCTCTTGCCTTGTAATAGGCCCTCACCTGTGGCTTAGGATATATGTCTCCTTGAGTGCCTTCGCAACCAGTGTGGCACACCAAGGGAGCAGGCTATAAAGCTATATTTTTATCAGTCAAATTGTGCTAAGGGGAACTGTTGGAGATATATTGCGATAATGCACAAGATATGCATTTATACAGAAATATGATGTATTTGCACCAAACCTCATACCTTGTACTTTGCTTATTGACAGGTAACTTTAATATTGGTAAGACACCATGAATACAGTAGAGCAACTACTTGTAAAGCTGTTCATTGAACTGAAACGTGAAGAGAAACTAATTGTAAAACAATTAGGACCTCACCGGCCAGACCTAAACCTACAACAAAGTTCCCTAGGCAGAGGGAAATTTACACACGTTCGTTCTCAAACACCTGGTACACAAAAGTTGATTGGCTTACAGGGTGTACTTCAACAAATTCTCTGTTCTGCTTCCCCTGCTTGCTGTTTGGTGGTGAAATTCCTTGGACAAAAAAAGGAGTAACAGACTTGAAGCATTTGTCAGATAAAGTAAAGAAGCATGCACACACAAAAACCATGTGGAAAACCTGGCGAGTCTGGGAATGTTGGGAGACACACCGATTGAAGCCCACATAAGCGACGCGTATCGCAAAACAATAAAGAAACACAATGAAGCAGTTGATAGGAATAGACACATACTATCAAAATAATTGATTGTGTTTTTGAACTGGCATTACAAGGGCATGATGAATCTCAAAGTTCCGCAGATCCTGGTATATCAGAGGCCTTGTGGATTTAATAGCAAGCATAGACCGTGAAATGGAAGCATATCTAGCAAGTGCTACAGTCTTCAAGGGCACCTCCAAAATAATACAAAATGAACTGCTTGAGTGCATGCTAGAGATTGTAAAAAGCTATATCATACAAGAGTTGAAAAACACCGACTTTGTGGCTATTCAGGCTGATGACACCACTGATGTGGCCACTAAAACACAGTCTGTACTGATCTTTCGGTACCTTGACAATGACAGTAAAGTTGTGGAGAGGTTCTATGGTTTCACACATTTAAGAGACTCTAGTGCAGAAAGTATTTCTTCAGCTATACTACATGAACTAAACTTGATTTTTCCAGAGCAGCCTCAAAAACAAAAACTGATTGCACAAAGCTATGATGGTGCTGCAGTAATGAGTGGAATCTCCGGTGGAGTACAAAAAACAATTAGAGCTGTGTACCTTAATGCCCTGAGTGCACTGTTATATCCACCAACTTAATCTTATTATGCAACAAGCAGTAGGAAAGATCTCTGAGGCACAGATATTCTTTATGGATGTAGGAGGAATGGCAAATTCTTATCACGTTCCCCCAAAAGAACGGAGGTACTTCAGGCGATTGTCAACAGAAGGATTCCAAAGGAAGGCCCAACTCGTTGGAATTTTCACATACGTACAATCAGCCTAATATACCAATATAGGTTTGACATTGAGAAATGTTTCGACACCATAGAAGCCAATGATGACTTTGAATTCAAAAGTCGGAATGAGGCCCGTGGCTTTGCTAGAACTTTACAAGACAGGGAGTTCCAGTTTTTCTGTTTTTGTTTCATGAAATAATGCCTCATGTTGACATACTCTATAACAAGTTACAAAAACGTAAAATAGATACTGTCTTTGTGGAAAGAGCTACCACCGACTTCGTCACCAGCTTGAGCAAAGTCAGAGAAGGAGTTGACAATTTAGATAGCAGACTGCCAAATGATTCTAGTTTCTCTAACCACAAAAAAAACATCAACAGCCTTGTCCGAATTGCAAAAGAGATATGTGACACTATAATTGTGCAGGCAAAGGAATGTTTTTCTTTTACAAAGCATCTGGTGAGTGCCACATTACTGCAAAGTGATCAGTTTGCAAAATATGATAATTCCTTCCCTGATCAAGCACTGAATAAGGCTGTGGAAGCTTACCCTATGCTCAGCAAAGAGGATCTGAGAACTGAATTAACTGTATTGTATGGAATGAATGTATATCGGCAGGCCACTGGTGCCATTTCTTTGCTTGCTTTAATTCAAGAACCTTAACATGGAAAAGTCACTTACAGAAACAGTAGCTTTACTAAAAATAGTCATTACCACTCCAATGACAACAACAGAGGCAGAACGATGTTTTTCCACTTTAAACAGAATTAAGACATTCTTGAGGAACACCATGATTGAGGAAAGACAATGCTTTGGTGATGCTCTCTATAGAGAGAGACCTTGTTAAAAGAATCCCATAGTTTAATGTTCAAGTGATTGAGAAGTTTGCAGCTATTAAAGAGAGACGTGTTGATTTTCGCTACAAAAAGTGATCAATTTGTTAATCCTAACATTTATTGAACAGTTTGTGACCATTTCTTGAATGCTGCTCGTTTGTGACCTGCTCAGTTGTTTCTTATCTGCTGTACAGATATTGGAGACACTGAAATTAATGGTGTATAACGTATTATGCCTAAATTCAATCTGTTTAATGTTCACTTTATGGTTGGTTGCTCTCAATGAGACGTACAGTGCGATGTAGGGTGCCCTACTACCTTATAATGTTTATTGCTTGCTGTCTCAACATGTCCAGTCCAACAAATCACAGTAGCTTGTATTTCCTCAATATAATTAATTTCTAAAGATATCAATAAAAAAGAAATCTGTGAGGTACTCAGCATTGTTATCTCAAAGTCTGTTATGAAGATCTGTGGTTATATTGATAAGCAGCAACCTACATTATATTATCATACAAAATCTCTTTATTGATGTAATTGCTACACTTTCCCAATTGCTTTATTAACATTCTTGCTTTCTGAAATGTCCTTGAAAATGTACCATTTGGCCGCTCTTTTTTCAAAAGAACCCCCTTCATACGTTCGGGCTCGCTCGCCACAGTGCGTTGCCCGCAACTTTTACGCCTCACCACTTTCAAATGTCACCAGCTGCTGCTGGACATTGCTTTTTTGAGGTGCTGGTGGTGCAATGTGCCACTGGCACATTTATACGGGCACATAAAGCCACGTTACGTGGCTTTTCATTGCCTTATAAATATGTGCCTTTTTCATGCAGGAAACTGCATGAACTGGGGGTGTTCCCAGCAACATCCATGTCTATTTGACACTGCCCCAGATTTACAAGAAATCGTAACTCTGAGGCAGTGCCAAAAACTTACGCCTCACTACGGAAGGCGTAAGGGAGGCACCACGAAGAGAAATATCTACATTGCTACTCGTTTTTCCTCTCTCTATGTTTGCTGCATTCTGCGGCACACATAGAAAGAGGAAAAAGCCCCTTGTGATTGTTTTTGTGCAGGAAGGTTGCCTTTCTGCACAAAAATAATCATCCCCGCAACACAGGCACCCTTGCACCATGGTCAAAGGTGCCTGCATTGGCACACTGCAGACCATTGTGTGCCAGTGCAGGGGAAAAGGACAGGATTGTGCCTTATCTAATAGATACAGCTCATTCCTGCCCTTTCCGTTTGCCATAGGGCAGGGCAGCAGCAAGGCCTGTTGCACTGCCCTACAGCAAAAACCCCATAAATGAGGCCCATGGTCTCACACAGTATCCCCTTGCAACACTGGAGTATCACTTTTGACACATTTTAAAATTGAAACTCCAGAGATGCAAGGTGCATGTGAAAAAGCTCCATAGGGTCATATGAAGAATAATACATTGCCACTTGTGCGTACCTTCATGAGTGGCACTGGTGGGACAGTGGTTAAGCACCCATTTTCAAGGTCATGCAGAGTCACCCTGTGCGGCTTCCTGAGGCCTTGTCATAATGGTTCCCTTCCAGCCAGTACAATGTGGAACTGTGTTGTAGCATGAGTGTTGATGTGTGTGTTTCGACACAACATCCAGGGTGTACTACACACACTTTGAGCAATATTTTTACTTTATTTGGGACTGGGCAATGCTGCAATCAGTCTTGCTGTGCTGCCCTGTGTCAAAATAAAAGCTGTGAAATGTTTATAAACCCCAAGCTACAGTGCATGTCTAACCTTTGGCCCTGCGTGGTATACAATGGTCTGCCATGTGCCAATGTACGCATCCTTGCACTATGTTGCAAGGGTGCCTGTGAAGTGGGGCTGATTTAGTCAGTGCCAGAATGGAAGTCTCCCTGCCACTAATCATTTGTAAATTGCAAATTACCAGACAGATGTGTACTGCAGAATGCAGCACACATGTAACATGGAAGAAAGATACAGCAAGAAACTAATTTCACTTCATAGTGCCTCCATAATGCCAATGCAGGTGTGTGGATAGCGTTGTTTCCCCTTGCAAAAATGTTGATAGTTCACCTTGCGGTAACTTCAACAATGTCCTATGATGCATGTAGAGACCATTGAAAATGCCTTGGAGGGCACTTCCTGAAAGTCAGTGCTGCCTGTATCTCACTTCTTAACATATCAAAAGTGATGCACCAGTGATGCAAGACGTTCCCAAACAAGTCCTTAATGTCACCTACAATTGCATATGTAGGTCAACTTCCAAGCACAAATGTAATCTGCTCTGGAAGGCAAGCACATTTGCAACATAGTACACGGGTGAATACTTTGACACATGCCAAACCAGTCTGTGCTGTTGTAGTGTAAAAGGGCCATAATGTATTGTTCAACAAACATCATGGCACATTCATCAGCTTTTCTTTTGATGCTGGCAAGTGCTGGAAGATTTCGTGTAGTGCTTCTCCTGGCTAACACCTCATTAATGAGGCACACACTGTGTGCCCCAATCTGCAACACATATCACATGACATAAAGGCCATCATACCTTTGCATTTGTCAGAAATGTATCTCTCCATGCACAACACCAATCACTCTGGCAACTGAGTCACACTTGCAACATGGCATATGGGTGCCTCCACTGCCGTAAGGCAGCTGCCTGTTACATGCCGCAGGCTCAATGGTCCGGAATGTCACATATCTTCCATAGATGTCACATCCTTCTAAGTGTACAGTAACACAAAGGCAGTGCAGTGTGACGATTTGCTGTGCTGCTGTATTAAGACTTGATGTCTCAAACTGACGTTTCATCTGGCAATGTCAATTTTGGGGGTTGAGTGGATAATGCATAGGTTTGATTCTGACGTTAGATGTTCAAACGTCATTTTTGGGTGTGAGTCATATTTTGAGATGGCCCGAATTTGGTGTTAGGTGCTGACACCACCGAATTCATTTTGTGACATCATTTTACAGTCCATCATTGTCCCTGTGGAACATACTACATGCTTGTGACTTGATGTCTCAAACAGACGTTTCATCTGGCAACGTCAATTTTGGGGGCTGAGTGGATAATACATATGTCTGATCCAGACGATAGATGCTGTAACGTCATTTTTGGGTGTGAGTCATATTTTGAGATGGCCCGAATTTGGTGTTAGGTGCTGACTCCACCGAATTCATTATGTGACATCATTTTACAGTCCATCATTGTCCCTGTGGACCATGCTACATGCTTGTGACTTGATGTCTCAAACTGATGTTTCATCTGGCAACATCAAATTCAGGGGTTGAGTGGATAATGCATAGGTCTGATTCTGATGTTAGATGCTCTAACATCATTTTTGGGTGTGTGTCATATTTTGAGGTGGCCCAAATCTGACGTTAGGTTCTGACACCTCCAAATTCATTCCATGACATCATTTTACAGTCCACCACGGTCCCTGTGGACCATGCTACATGCTTGTGACTTGATGTCTCAAACTGGCGTTTCATCTGGCAAGGTCAATTTTGGGGGTTGAGCGGATAATACATAGGTCTGATTCTGACGTTAGATGCTGTAACGTCATTTTTAGTTGTGAGTCATATTTTGAGATGGCCCAAATCTGACGTTAGGTGCTGACACCTCCAAATTCATTACATGACATCATTTTACAGTCCACCACTGTCCCTGTGGACCATGCTACATGCTTGTGACTTGATGTCTCAAACTGGCGTTTCATCTGGCAACTGCAATTTTGGGGGTTGAGTGGATAATGTATAGGTCTGATTCAGGCGTTAGATGCTCTAACGTCATTTTTGGTGTGAGTCATATTTTGAGATGGTCCGAATCTGGTGTTAGGTGCTGACACCTCCAAATTCATTACATAACATCCTTTTACAGTCCACCGCTGTACCTTTGGACCATACTACATGATTGTGACTTGATGTCTCAAACTGACGTTTCATCTGGCAGCGACAATTTTGGGGGTTGAGTAGATAATGCATAGGTCTGATTCTAACGTTAGATGCTCAAACGTCATTTTTGGCTGTGAGTCATATTTTGAGATGGCCCAAATCTGGTGTTTGGTGCTGACACCTCCAAATTCATTACATGACATCCTTTTACAGTCCAGCTCTGTCCCTGTGGACCACACTACATGCTTAAGACTTGATGTCTCAAACAGACGTTTCATCTGGCAATGTCAATTTTGGGGGCTGAGTGGATAATACATATGTCTGATCCAGACGTTAGATGCTGTAACGTCATTTTTGGGTGTGAGTCATATTTTGAGATGGCCCGAATTTGGTGTTAGATGCTGACACCACCGAATTCATTATGTGACATCATTTTACAGTCCATCATTGTCCCTGTGGACCATGCTACATGCTTGTGACTTGATGTCTCAAACTGACGTTTCATCTGGCAATGTCAATTTTGGAGGTTGAGTGGATGATACAAAGGTCTGATTCTGACGTTAGATGCTCTAACGTAATTTTTGGGAGTGAGTCATATTTTGAGATGCCCCAATTCTGACGTTAGGTGCTAACACCTCAAATTAATTACATGACATCATTTTACAGCCCACCACTGTCCCTGTGGACCCTACTACACGCTTGTGACTTGATGTCGCAAACTGACGTTTCGTCTGGCAACGGCAATTTTGGGTGTTTGAGTGGATAATGTATAGGTCTGATTCTGGTGTTAGCTGCTCTAACGTCATTTTTGGGTGTGAGTCATATTTTGAGATGGCCCAAATCTGACGTTAGATGCTGACACCTCCAAAATCATTCCGTGACATCACTTTACAGTCCACCACTGTCCCTGTGGACCATGCTACATGCTTGTGACTTGATGTCTCAAACTGATGTTTCATCTGGCAACGTCAATTTTGGGGGTTGAGAGGATAATACATAGGTCTGATTCAGACGTTAGATGCTGTAACGTCATTGTTGGGTGTGAGTCATATTTTGAGATTGCCCGAATCTGGTGTTCGGTGCTGACACCTCCAAATTCAATACATGACATCATTTTACAGTCCAGCACTGTCCCTGTGGACCAATCTACATGCTTGTGACTTGATGTCTCAAAATGACGTTTTATCTGGCAACGTCAATTGTGGGGCTTGAGTGGATAATACATAGGTCTGATTCAGACGTTAGATGCTGTAACGTCATTTTTGGGTGTGAGTCATATTTTGAGATGAAACGAATCTGGTGTTTGGCGCTGACACCTCCAAATTCATTACATTACATCATTTTACAGTCCACCGCTGTCCCTGTGGACCATACTACATGCTTGTGACTTGATGTCTCAAACTGACGTTTCATCTGGAAACGTCAATTTTGGGGGATGAATGGATAATGCATAGGTTTGATTCTGACGTTAGATGCTCAAACTTCATTTTTGGGTGTGAGTCATATTTTGAGATGGCCCAAATCTGACGTTAGGTGCTGACACCTGCAAATGCATTCCATGACAACGTTTTACAGTCCACCATTGTCCCTATGGACCATGTACATGCTTGCGACTTGATGTCTCAAACTGACGTTTCATCTGGCAATGTCAATTTTGGAGGTTGAGTGGATAATACATAGGTCTGATTCTGACGTTACATGCTCTAACGTAATTTTTGGGTGTGAGTCATATTTTGAGATGCCTCAAATCTGACATTAGGTGCTGACACCTCCAAATTTATTACATGTAAAAAAAAATGTAAATCCGTATTTGTAAAGCGCGAACTACTCACCCTTACGGGTCTCAAGGCGCTCTGGGCCGTCATGGAAATTAAGTGAGCTATTGCCCAGAGTCACATGGTGCTGAGCTGCCGCAGGAGCCGGGATCGAACCGTGAGCCCTGTGCTCCGAAGTTAGCTGCCCTGGCCGCTGCACCACACCTCTCCACTTATGACATCACTTTACAGTCCACCACTGTCCCTGTGGACCATGCAACATGCTTGTGACTTGATGTCTCAAACTGACTTTTCATCTGGCAATGTCAATTTTGGAGGTTGAGTGGATAATGTATAGGTCTGATTCTGACGTTAGATGCTCTAACATCATTTTTGGGTGTGAGTCATATTTTGAGATGGCCCAAATCTGACGGTCGGTGCTGACACCTCCAAATTCATTCCATGACATCACTTAACAGTCCACCACTGTCCCTGTGGACCATGCTACATGCTTGTGACTTGATGTCTCAAACTGGCGTTTCATCTGGCAAGGTCAATTTTGGGGGTTGAGCGGATAATACATAGGTCTGATTCTGACGTTAGATGCTGTAACGTCATTTCTAGTTGTGAGTCATATTTTGAGATGGCCCAAATCGGACGTTAGGTGCTGACACCTCCAAATTCATTACATGACATCCTTTTACAGTCCACCGCTGTACCTTTGGACCATACTACATGATTGTGACTTGATGTCTCAAACTGACGTTTCATCTGGCAGCGTCAATTTTGGGGGTTGAGTAGATAATGCATAGGTCTGATTCTAACGTTAGATGCTCAAACGTCATTTTTGGCTGTGAGTCATATTTTGAGATGGCCCAAATCTGGTGTTTGGTGCTGACACCTCCAAATTCATTACATGACATCCTTTTACAGTCCAGCTCTGTCCCTATGGACCATACTACATGCTTAAGACTTGATGTCTCAAACTGACGTTTCATCTGGCAATGTCAATTTTGGGGGTTGAGTGGATAATGCATAGGTTTGATTCTGACGTTAGATGCTCAAACGTCATTTTTGGGTGTGAGTCATATTTTGAGATGGCCCAAATTTGGTGTTAGGTGCTGACACCACCGAATTCATTATGTGACATCATTTTACAGTCCATCATTGTCCCTGTGGACCATGCTACATGCTTGTGACTTGATGTCTCAAACTGAGGTTTCATCTGGCAACGTCAATTTTGGGGGTTGAGAGGATAATACATAGGTCTGATTCAGACGTTAGATGCTGTAACGTCATTGTTGGGTGTGAGTCATATTTTGAGATGGCCCGAATCTGGTGTTAGGTGCTGACACCTCCAAATTCAATACATGACATCATTTTACAGTCCAGCACTGTCCCTGTGGACCAATCTACATGCTTGTGACTTGATGTCTCAAACTGACGTTTTATCTGGCAACGTCAATTGTGGGGGTTGAGTGGATAATACATAGGTCTGATTCAGACGTTAGATGCTGTAACGTTATTTTTGGGTGTGAGTCATATTTTGAGATGAAGCGAATCTGGTGTTTGGCGCTGACACCTCCAAATTCATTACATTACATCATTTTACAGTCCACCGCTGTCCCTGTGAACCATACTACATGCTTCTGACTTGATGTCTCAAACTGACGTTTCATCTGGAAACGTCAATTTTGGGGGATGAATGGATAATGCATAGGTTTGATTCTGACGTTAGATGCTCAAACTTCATTTTTGGGTGTGAGTCATATTTTGAGATGGCCCAAATCTGACGTTAGGTGCTGACACCTGCAAATGCATTCCATGACAACGTTTTACAGTCCACCATTGTCCCTATGGACCATGCAACATGCTTGCGACTTGATGTCTCAAACTGACGTTTCATCTGGGAATGTCAATTTTGGAGGTTGAGTGGATAATACATAGGTCTGATTCTGACGTTACATGCTCTAACGTAATTTTTGGGTGTGAGTCATATTTTGAGATGCCTCAAATCTGACATTAGGTGCTGACACCTCCAAATTAATTACATGTAAAAAAAATATGTAAATCCGTATTTGTAAAGCGCGAACTACTCACCCTTACGGGTCTCAAGGCGCTTGGGCCGTCATGGAAATTAAGTGAGCTATTGCCCAGAGTCACATGGTGCTGAGCTGCCGCAGGAGCCGGGGATCGACCCGTGAGCCCCGTGCTCCGAAGTCAGCTGCCCTGGCCGCTGCACCACACCTCTCCACTTATGACATCACTTTACAGTCCACCACTGTCCCTGTGGACCATGCAACATGCTTGTGACTTGATGTCTCAAACTGACTTTTCATCTGGCAATGTCAATTTTGGTGGTTGAGTGGATAATACATAGGTCTGATTCTGACGTTAGATGCTGTAACGTCATTTTTTGGTGTGAGTCATATTTTGAGATGGCCCGAATCTGGTGTTAGGTGCTGACACCTCCAAATTCATTACATGACATCATTTTACAGCCCACCACTGTCCCTGCGGACCATGCTACATGCTTGTGACTTGCTGTCTCAAACTGACATTTCATCTGGCAACGTCAATTTTGGGGGTTCAGTGGATAATGCATAGGTCTGATTCTGACGTTAGATGCTCTAGCGTAATTTTTGGGAGTGAGTCATATTTTGAGATGCCCCAATTCTGACGTTAGGTGCTAACACCTCAAATTAATTACATGACATCATTTTACAGCCCACCACTGTCCCTGTGGACCATGCTACACGCTTGTGACTTGATGCCGCAAACTGACGTTTCATCTCGCAACTTCAATTTTGGGGGTTGAGTGGATAATGTATAGGTCTGATTCTGATGTTAGCTGTTCTAACATCATTTTTGGGTGTGAGTCATATTTTGAGATGGTCCAAATCTGACGTTAGATGCAGACACCTCCAAATTCATTCCATGACATCACTTCACAGTCCACCATTGTCCCTGTGGACCATGCAACATGCTTGTGACTTAATGTCTCATACTGACGTTTCATCTGGCAATGTCAATTTTGGAGGTTGAGTGGTTAAGACATAGGTCTGATTCTGACGTTAGATGCTCTAACATAATATTTGGGTGTGAATCATATTTGAGAAGGCTCAAATCTGACGTTAGGAGCTGACACCTCCAAATTCATTCCATGACATCATTTTACAGTCCACCACTGTCCCTGTGTACCATACTACATGCTTGTGACTTGATGTCTCAAACTGACATTTCATCTGGCAACGTCAATTTTGGGGGTTGAGTCGATAATGCATAGGACTGATTCTGACGTTAGATGCTCAAACGTCATTTTAGGGTGTGAGTCATATTTTGAGATGGCCCAAATCTGACGTTCTGTGCTGACACCTCCAAATTCATTCCATGACATTACTTAACAGTCCACCAACTGACTTTTCATCTGGCAATGTCAATTTTGGTGGTTGAGTGGATATTTTGAGATGGCCCAAATCGGACGTTAGGTGCTGACACCTCCAAATTCATTACAAGACATCCTTTTACAGTCCACCGCTGTACCTTTGGACCATACTACATGATTGTGACTTGATGTCTCAAACTGACGTTTCATCTGGCAGCGTCAATTTTGGGGGTTGAGTAGATAATGCATAGGTCTGATTCTAACGTTAGATGCTCAAACGTCATTTTTGGCTGTGAGTCATATTTTGAGATGGCCCAAATCTGGTGTTTGGTGCTGACACCTCCAAATTCATTACATGACATCCTTTTACAGTCCAGCTCTGTCCCTATGGACCATACTACATGCTTAAGACTTGATGTCTCAAACTGACGTTTCATCTGGCAATGTCAATTTTGGGGGTTGAGTGGATAATGCATAGGTTTGATTCTGACGTTAGATGCTCAAACGTCATTTTTGGGTGTGAGTCATATTTTGAGATGGCCCAAATTTGGTGTTAGGTGCTGACACCACCGAATTCATTATGTGACATCATTTTACAGTCCATCATTGTCCCTGTGGACCATGCTACATGCTTGTGACTTGATGTCTCAAACTGAGGTTTCATCTGGCAACGTCAATTTTGGGGGTTGAGAGGATAATACATAGGTCTGATTCAGACGTTAGATGCTGTAACGTCATTGTTGGGTGTGAGTCATATTTTGAGATGGCCCGAATCTGGTGTTAGGTGCTGACACCTCCAAATTCAATACATGACATCATTTTACAGTCCAGCACTGTCCCTGTGGACCAATCTACATGCTTGTGACTTGATGTCTCAAACTGACGTTTTATCTGGCAACGTCAATTGTGGGGGTTGAGTGGATAATACATAGGTCTGATTCAGACGTTAGATGCTGTAACGTTATTTTTGGGTGTGAGTCATATTTTGAGATGAAGCGAATCTGGTGTTTGGCGCTGACACCTCCAAATTCATTACATTACATCATTTTACAGTCCACCGCTGTCCCTGTGAACCATACTACATGCTTCTGACTTGATGTCTCAAACTGACGTTTCATCTGGAAACGTCAATTTTGGGGGATGAATGGATAATGCATAGGTTTGATTCTGACGTTAGATGCTCAAACTTCATTTTTGGGTGTGAGTCATATTTTGAGATGGCCCAAATCTGACGTTAGGTGCTGACACCTGCAAATGCATTCCATGACAACGTTTTACAGTCCACCACTGTCCCTGTGTACCATACTACATGCTTGTGACTTGATGTCTCAAACTGACATTTCATCTGGCAACGTCAATTTTGGGGGTTGAGTCGATAATGCATAGGACTGATTCTGACGTTAGATGCTCAAACGTCATTTTAGGGTGTGAGTCATATTTTGAGATGGCCCAAATCTGACGTTCTGTGCTGACACCTCCAAATTCATTCCATGACATTACTTAACAGTCCACCACTGTCCCTGTGGACCATGCTACATGCTTAAGACTTGATGTCACAAGCTGACGTTTCATCTGTCACTGTCAATTTTGGGGGTTGAGTCGATAATGCATAGGACTGATTCTGACGTTAGATGCTCAAACGTCATTTTTGGGTGTGAGTCATATTTTGAGATGGCCCGAATTTGGTGTTAGGTGCTGACACCACCGAATTCATTATGTGACATCATTTTACAGTCCATCATTATCCCTCTGGACCATGCTACATGCTTGTGACTTGATGTCTCAAACAGACGTTTCATCTGGCAACGTCAATTTTGGGTGCTGAGTGGATAATACATAGGTCTGATCCAGACGTTAAATGCTGTAACGTCATTTTTGGGTGTGAGTCATATTTTGAGATGGCCCGAATTTGGTGTTAGGTGCTGACACCACCGAATTCATTATGTGACATCATTTTACAGTCCATCATTGTCCCTGTGGACCATGCTACATGCTTGTGACTTGATATCTCAAACTGACGTTTTATCTGGCAATGTCAATTTTGGAGGTTGAGTGGATGATACAAAGGTCTGATTCTGATGTTAGATGCTCTAACGTAATTTTTGGGAGTGAGTCATATTTTGAGATGCCCCAATTCTGACATTAGATGCAGACACCTCCAAATTCATTCCATGACATCACTTTATAGTCCACCACTGTCCCTGTGGACCATGCTACATGCTTGTGACTTGATGTCTCATACTGACGTTTCATCTGGCAACGGCAATTTTGGGGGTTGAGTGGATAATGTATAGGTCTGATTCTGATGTTAGCTGCTCTAACATCATTTTTGAGTGTGAATCATATTTGAGAAGGCTCAAATATGACGTTAGGAGCGGACACCGCCAAATTAATTACATGACATCATTTTACAGTCCACCACTGTCTCTGTGGACCATGCTACATTCTTGTGACTTGATGTCTCAAACTGATGTTTCATCTGGCAACGTCAAATTCAGGGGTTGAGTATATAATGCATAGGCCTGATTCTGATGTTAAATGCGCTAACATCATTTTTGGGTGTGTGTCATATTTTGAGGTGGCCCAAATCTGACGTTAGGTTCTGACACCTCCAAATTCATTCCATGACATCATTTTACAGTCCACCACTGTCCCTGTGTACCATACTACATGCTTGTGACTTGATGTCTCAAACTGACATTTCATCTGGCAACGTCAATTTTGGGGGTTGAGTGGATAATGTATAGGTCTGATTCTGACGTTAGATGCTCTAACATCATTTTTGGGTGTGAGTCATGTTTTGAGATGGCCCAAATCTGACGTTCGGTGCTGACACCTCCAAATTCAATCCATGACATCACTTAACAGTCCACCACTTTCCCTGTGGACCATACTACACGCTTGTGACTTGATGTCTCAAACAGACGTTTCATCTGGCAACGTCAATTTTGGGTGCTGAGTGGATAATACATAGGTCTGATCCAGACGTTAAATGCTGTAACGTCATTTTTGGGTGTGAGTCATATTTTGAGATGGCCCGAATTTGGTGTTAGGTGCTGACACCACCGAATTCATTATGTGACATCATTTTACAGTCCATCATTGTCCCTGTGGACCATGCTACATGCTTGTGACTTGATATCTCAAACTGACGTTTTATCTGGCAATGTCAATTTTGGAGGTTGAGTGGATGATACAAAGGTCTGATTCTGATGTTAGATGCTCTAACGTAATTTTTGGGAGTGAGTCATATTTTGAGATGCCCCAATTCTGACATTAGATGCAGACACCTCCAAATTCATTCCATGACATCACTTTAAAGTCCACCACTGTCCCTGTGGACCATGCTACATGCTTGTGACTTGATGTCTCATACTGACGTTTCATCTGGCAACGGCAATTTTGGGGGTTGAGTGGATAATGTATAGGTCTGATTCTGATGTTAGCTGCTCTAACATCATTTTTGGGTGTGAATCATATTTGAGAAGGCTCAAATATGACGTTAGGAGCGGACACCGCCAAATTAATTACATGACATCATTTTACAGTCCACCACTGTCTCTGTGGACCATGCTACATTCTTGTGACTTGATGTCTCAAACTGATGTTTCATCTGGCAACGTCAAATTCAGGGGTTGAGTATATAATGCATAGGCCTGATTCTGATGTTAAATGCGCTAACATCATTTTTGGGTGTGTGTCATATTTTGAGATGGCCCAAATCTGACGTTCGGTGCTGACACCTCCAAATTCAATCCATGACATCACTTAACAGTCCACCACTTTCCCTGTGGACCATACTACACGCTTGTGACTTGATGTCTCAAACTGACGTTTTATCTGGCAACGTCAATTGTGGGGGTTGAGTGGATAATACATAGGTCTGATTCAGACGTTAGTTGCTGTAACGTCATTTTTGGGTGTGAGTCATATTTTGAGATGACGTGAATCTGGTGTTTGGCGCTGATACCTCCAAATTCATTACATTACATCATTTTACAGTCCACCGCTGTCCCTGTGGACCATACTACATGCTTGTGACTTGATGTCTCAAACTGACGTTTCATCTGGAAACGTCAATTTTGGGAGATGAATGGATAATGCATAGGTTTGATTCTGACGTTAGATGCTCAAACTTCATTTTTGAGTGTGACTCATATTTTGAGATGGCCCAAATCTGACATTAGGTGCTGACACCTCCAAATTAATTACATGTAAAAAAAAAAAATGTAAATCCTTATTTGTAAAGCGCGACCTACTCACCCTTACGGGTCTCAAGGCGCTGGGGGCCGTCGTGGAAATTAAGTGAGCTATTGCCCAGAGTCACATGGTGCTGAGCTGAGCTGCCGTCGGAGCCGGGGATCGAACCGTGCTCCAAAGTCAGCTGCCCTGGCCGCTGCACCACACCTCTCCACTTATGACATCACTTTACAGACCACCACTGTCCCTGTGGACCATGCTACATGCTTGTGACTTGATATCTCAAACGGACGTTTCATCTGGCAATGTTAATTTTGTAGGTTGAGTGGATAATACATAGGTCTGATTCTGACATTAGATGCTGTAACGTCATTTTTTGGTGTGTCATATTTTGAGATGGCCCGAATCTGGTGTTAGGTGCTGACACCTCCAAATTCATTACATTTCATCATTTTACAGTCCACCACTGTCCCTGTGGACCATACTACATGCTTGTGACTTGATGTCTCCAACTGATGTTTCATCTGGCAACGTCAATTTTGGGGGTTGAGTGGATGTTACATGGGTCTGATTCAGACGTTAGATGCTGTAACGTCATTTTTGGGTGCGAGTCATATTTTGAGATGGCCCAAATCTGACGTTAGGTGCTGACACCTCTAAATGTATTCCATGAAATCATTTTACAGTCCACCACTGTCCCTGTTCACCATGCTACATGCTTGTGACTTGATGTCTCAAACTGACGTTTCATCTGGCAATGTCAATTTTGGAGGTTGAGTGGTTAAGACATAGGTCTGATTCTGACGTTAGATGCTCTAACATAATATTTGGGTGTGAATCATATTTGAGAAGGCTCAAATCTGACGTTAGGAGCTGACACCTCCAAATTCATTCCATGACATCATTTTACAGTCCACCACTGTCCCTGTGTACCATACTACATGCTTGTGACTTGATGTCTCAAACTGACATTTCATCTGGCAACGTCAATTTTGGGGGTTGAGTCGATAATGCATAGGACTGATTCTGACGTTAGATGCTCAAACGTCATTTTAGGGTGTGAGTCATATTTTGAGATGGCCCAAATCTGACGTTCTGTGCTGACACCTCCAAATTCATTCCATGACATTACTTAACAGTCCACCACTGTCCCTGTGGACCATGCTACATGCTTAAGACTTGATGTCACAAGCTGACGTTTCATCTGGCACTGTCAATTTGGGGGTTGGGTGGATAATGCATAGGTCTGATTCTGACGTTAGATGCTCAAACGTCATTTTTGGGTGTGAGTCATATTTTGAGATGGCCCGAATTTGGTGTTAGGTGCTGACACCACCGAATTCATTATGTGACATCATTTTACAGTCCATCATTATCCCTCTGGACCATGCTACATGCTTGTGACTTGATGTCTCAAACAGACGTTTCATCTGGGAACGTCAATTTTGGGTGCTGAGTGGATAATACATATGTCTGATCCAGACGTTAAATGCTGTAACGTCATTTTTGGGTGTGAGTCATATTTTGAGATGGCCCGAATTTGGTGTTAGATGCTGACACCACCGAATTCATTATGTGACATCATTTTACAGTCCATCATTGTCCCTGTGGACCATGCTACATGCTTGTGACTTGATGTCTCAAACTGACGTTTCATCTGGCAATGTCAATTTTGGAGGTTGAGTGGATGATACAAAGGTCTGATTCTGACGTTAGATGCTCTAACGTAATTTTTGGGAGTGAGTCATATTTTGAGATGCCCCAATTCTGACGTTAGGTGCTAACACCTCAAATTAATTACATGACATCATTTTACAGCCCACCACTGTCCCTGTGGACCCTACTACACGCTTGTGACTTGATGTCGCAAACTGACGTTTCGTCTGGCAACGGCAATTTTGGGTGTTTGAGTGGATAATGTATAGGTCTGATTCTGGTGTTAGCTGCTCTAACGTCATTTTTGGGTGTGAGTCATATTTTGAGATTGCCCAAATCTGACGTTAGATGCTGACACCTCCAAATTCAATACATGACATCATTTTACAGTCCAGCACTGTCCCTGTGGACCAATCTACATGCTTGTGACTTGATGTCTCAAAATGACGTTTTATCTGGCAACGTCAATTGTGGGGCTTGAGTGGATAATACATAGGTCTGATTCAGACGTTAGATGCTGTAACGTCATTTTTGGGTGTGAGTCATATTTTGAGATGAAACGAATCTGGTGTTTGGCGCTGACACCTCCAAATTCATTACATTACATCATTTTACAGTCCACCGCTGTCCCTGTGGACCATACTACATGCTTGTGACTTGATGTCTCAAACTGACGTTTCATCTGGAAACGTCAATTTTGGGGGATGAATGGATAATGCATAGGTTTGATTCTGACGTTAGATGCTCAAA
Source organism: Calotriton arnoldi (assembly GCA_963921515.1). Taxonomy (NCBI): domain Eukaryota; kingdom Metazoa; phylum Chordata; class Amphibia; order Caudata; family Salamandridae; genus Calotriton; species Calotriton arnoldi. The sequence goes on from CAWUFW010000960.1 coordinate 2,830,000, forward strand.
CTTCATTTTTGGGTGTGAGTCATATTTTGAGATGGCCCAAATCTGACGTTAGGTGCTGACACCTGCAAATGCATTCCATGACAACGTTTTACAGTCCACCATTGTCCCTATGGACCATGTACATGCTTGCGACTTGATGTCTCAAACTGACGTTTCATCTGGCAATGTCAATTTTGGAGGTTGAGTGGATAATACATAGGTCTGATTCTGACGTTACATGCTCTAACGTAATTTTTGGGTGTGAGTCATATTTTGAGATGCCTCAAATCTGACATTAGGTGCTGACACCTCCAAATTAATTACATGTAAAAAAAAAAATGTAAATCCGTATTTGTAAAGCGCGAACTACTCACCCTTACGGGTCTCAAGGCGCTTGGGCCGTCATGGAAATTAAGTGAGCTATTGCCCAGAGTCACATGGTGCTGAGCTGCCGCAGGAGCCGGGGATCGACCCGTGAGCCCCGTGCTCCGAAGTCAGCTGCCCTGGCCGCTGCACCACACCTCTCCACCTATGACATCACTTTACAGTCCACCACTGTCCCTGTGGACCATGCAACATGCTTGTGACTTGATGTCTCAAACTGACTTTTCATCTGGCAATGTCAATTTTGGAGGTTGAGTGGATAATACATAGGTCTGATTCTGACGTTAGATGCTGTAACGTCATTTTTTGGTGTGAGTCATATTTTGAGATGGCCCGAATCTGGTGTTAGGTGCTGACACCTCCAAATTCATTACATGACATCATTTTACAGCCCACCACTGTCCCTGCGGACCATGCTACATGCTTGTGACTTGCTGTCTCAAACTGACATTTCATCTGGCAACGTCAATTTTGGGGGTTCAGTGGATAATGCATAGGTCTGATTCTGACGTTAGATGCTCTAGCGTAATTTTTGGGAGTGAGTCTTATTTTGAGATGCCCCAATTCTGACGTTAGGTGCTAACACCTCAAATTAATTACATGACATCATTTTACAGCCCACCACTGTCCCTGTGGACCATGCTACACGCTTGTGACTTGATGCCGCAAACTGACGTTTCATCTCGCAACTTCAATTTTGGGGGTTGAGTGGATAATGTATAGGTCTGATTCTGATGTTAGCTGTTCTAACATCATTTTTGGGTGTGAGTCATATTTTGAGATGGTCCAAATCTGACGTTAGATGCAGACACCTCCAAATTCATTCCATGACATCACTTCACAGTCCACCATTGTCCCTGTGGACCATGCAACATGCTTGTGACTTAATGTCTCATACTGACGTTTCATCTGGCAATGTCAATTTTGGAGGTTGAGTGGTTAAGACATAGGTCTGATTCTGACGTTAGATGCTCTAACATAATTTTTGGGTGTGAATCATATTTGAGAAGGCTCAAATCTGACGTTAGGAGCTGACACCTCCAAATTCATTCCATGACATCATTTTACAGTCCACCACTGTCCCTGTGTACCATACTACATGCTTGTGACTTGATGTCTCAAACTGACATTTCATCTGGCAACGTCAATTTTGGGGGTTGAGTCGATAATGCATAGGACTGATTCTGACGTTAGATGCTCAAACGTCATTTTAGGGTGTGAGTCATATTTTGAGATGGCCCAAATCTGACGTTCTGTGCTGACACCTCCAAATTCATTCCATGACATTACTTAACAGTCCACCACTGTCCCTGTGGACCATGCTACATGCTTAAGACTTGATGTCACAAGCTGACGTTTCATCTGGCACTGTCAATTTGGGGGTTGGGTGGATAATGCATAGGTCTGATTCTGACGTTAGATGCTCAAACGTCATTTTTGGGTGTGAGTCATATTTTGAGATGGCCCGAATTTGGTGTTAGGTGCTGACACCACCGAATTCATTATGTGACATCATTTTACAGTCCATCATTATCCCTCTGGACCATGCTACATGCTTGTGACTTGATGTCTCAAACAGACGTTTCATCTGGCAACGTCAATTTTGGGTGCTGAGTGGATAATACATATGTCTGATCCAGACGTTAAATGCTGTAACGTCATTTTTGGATGTGAGTCATATTTTGAGATGGCCCGAATTTGGTGTTAGATGCTGACACCACCGAATTCATTATGTGACATCATTTTACAGTCCATCATTGTCCCTGTGGACCATGCTACATGCTTGTGACTTGATGTCTCAAACTGACGTTTCATCTGGCAATGTCAATTTTGGAGGTTGAGTGGATGATACAAAGGTCTGATTCTGACGTTAGATGCTCTAACGTAATTTTTGGGAGTGAGTCATATTTTGAGATGCCCCAATTCTGACGTTAGGTGCTAACACCTCAAATTAATTACATGACATCATTTTACAGCCCACCACTGTCCCTGTGGACCCTACTACACGCTTGTGACTTGATGTCGCAAACTGACGTTTCGTCTGGCAACGGCAATTTTGGGTGTTTGAGTGGATAATGTATAGGTCTGATTCTGGTGTTAGCTGCTCTAACGTCATTTTTGGGTGTGAGTCATATTTTGAGATGGCCCAAATCTGACGTTAGATGCTGACACCTCCAAAATCATTCCGTGACATCACTTTACAGTCCACCACTGTCCCTGTGGACCATGCTACATGCTTGTGACTTGATGTCTCAAACTGATGTTTCATCTGGCAACGTCAATTTTGGGGGTTGAGAGGATAATACATAGGTCTGATTCAGACGTTAGATGCTGTAACGTCATTGTTGGGTGTGAGTCATATTTTGAGATTGCCCGAATCTGGTGTTCGGTGCTGACACCTCCAAATTCAATACATGACATCATTTTACAGTCCAGCACTGTCCCTGTGGACCAATCTACATGCTTGTGACTTGATGTCTCAAAATGACGTTTTATCTGGCAACGTCAATTGTGGGGCTTGAGTGGATAATACATAGGTCTGATTCAGACGTTAGATGCTGTAACGTCATTTTTGGGTGTGAGTCATATTTTGAGATGAAACGAATCTGGTGTTTGGCGCTGACACCTCCAAATTCATTACATTACATCATTTTACAGTCCACCGCTGTCCCTGTGGACCATACTACATGCTTGTGACTTGATGTCTCAAACTGACGTTTCATCTGGAAACGTCAATTTTGGGGGATGAATGGATAATGCATAGGTTTGATTCTGACGTTAGATGCTCAAACTTCATTTTTGGGTGTGAGTCATATTTTGAGATGGCCCAAATCTGACGTTAGGTGCTGACACCTGCAAATGCATTCCATGACAACGTTTTACAGTCCACCATTGTCCCTATGGACCATGTACATGCTTGCGACTTGATGTCTCAAACTGACGTTTCATCTGGCAATGTCAATTTTGGAGGTTGAGTGGATAATACATAGGTCTGATTCTGACGTTACATGCTCTAACGTAATTTTTGGGTGTGAGTCATATTTTGAGATGCCTCAAATCTGACATTAGGTGCTGACACCTCCAAATTTATTACATGTAAAAAAAAATGTAAATCCGTATTTGTAAAGCGCGAACTACTCACCCTTACGGGTCTCAAGGCGCTCTGGGCCGTCATGGAAATTAAGTGAGCTATTGCCCAGAGTCACATGGTGCTGAGCTGCCGCAGGAGCCGGGGATCGAACCGTGAGCCCTGTGCTCCGAAGTTAGCTGCCCTGGCCGCTGCACCACACCTCTCCACTTATGACATCACTTTACAGTCCACCACTGTCCCTGTGGACCATGCAACATGCTTGTGACTTGATGTCTCAAACTGACTTTTCATCTGGCAATGTCAATTTTGGAGGTTGAGTGGATAATGTATAGGTCTGATTCTGACGTTAGATGCTCTAACATCATTTTTGGGTGTGAGTCATATTTTGAGATGGCCCAAATCTGACGGTCGGTGCTGACACCTCCAAATTCATTCCATGACATCACTTAACAGTCCACCACTGTCCCTGTGGACCATGCTACATGCTTGTGACTTGATGTCTCAAACTGGCGTTTCATCTGGCAAGGTCAATTTTGGGGGTTGAGCGGATAATACATAGGTCTGATTCTGACGTTAGATGCTGTAACGTCATTTCTAGTTGTGAGTCATATTTTGAGATGGCCCAAATCGGACGTTAGGTGCTGACACCTCCAAATTCATTACAAGACATCCTTTTACAGTCCACCGCTGTACCTTTGGACCATACTACATGATTGTGACTTGATGTCTCAAACTGACGTTTCATCTGGCAGCGTCAATTTTGGGGGTTGAGTAGATAATGCATAGGTCTGATTCTAACGTTAGATGCTCAAACGTCATTTTTGGCTGTGAGTCATATTTTGAGATGGCCCAAATCTGGTGTTTGGTGCTGACACCTCCAAATTCATTCCATGACATCACTTTATAGTCCACCACTGTCCCTGTGGACCATGCTACATGCTTGTGACTTGATGTCTCATACTGACGTTTCATCTGGCAATGTCAATTTTGGGGGTTGAGTGGATAATGCATAGGTTTGATTCTGACGTTAGATGCTCAAACGTCATTTTTGGGTGTGAGTCATATTTTGAGATGGCCCAAATTTGGTGTTAGGTGCTGACACCACCGAATTCATTATGTGACATCATTTTACAGTCCATCATTGTCCCTGTGGACCATGCTACATGCTTGTGACTTGATGTCTCAAACTGATGTTTCATCTGGCAACGTCAAATTCAGGGGTTGAGTATATAATGCATAGGCCTGATTCTGATGTTAAATGCGCTAACATCATTTTTGGGTGTGTGTCATATTTTGAGGTGGCCCAAATCTGACGTTAGGTTCTGACACCTCCAAATTCATTCCATGACATCATTTTACAGTCCACCACTGTCCCTGTGTACCATACTACATGCTTGTGACTTGATGTCTCAAACTGACATTTCATCTGGCAACGTCAATTTTGGGGGTTGAGTGGATAATGTATAGGTCTGATTCTGACGTTAGATGCTCTAACATCATTTTTGGGTGTGAGTCATGTTTTGAGATGGCCCAAATCTGACGTTCGGTGCTGACACCTCCAAATTCAATCCATGACATCACTTAACAGTCCACCACTTTCCCTGTGGACCATACTACACGCTTGTGACTTGATGTCTCAAACAGACGTTTCATCTGGCAACGTCAATTTTGGGTGCTGAGTGGATAATACATAGGTCTGATCCAGACGTTAAATGCTGTAACGTCATTTTTGGGTGTGAGTCATATTTTGAGATGGCCCGAATTTGGTGTTAGGTGCTGACACCACCGAATTCATTATGTGACATCATTTTACAGTCCATCATTGTCCCTGTGGACCATGCTACATGCTTGTGACTTGATATCTCAAACTGACGTTTTATCTGGCAATGTCAATTTTGGAGGTTGAGTGGATGATACAAAGGTCTGATTCTGATGTTAGATGCTCTAACGTAATTTTTGGGAGTGAGTCATATTTTGAGATGCCCCAATTCTGACATTAGATGCAGACACCTCCAAATTCATTCCATGACATCACTTTATAGTCCACCACTGTCCCTGTGGACCATGCTACATGCTTGTGACTTGATGTCTCATACTGACGTTTCATCTGGCAACGGCAATTTTGGGGGTTGAGTGGATAATGTATAGGTCTGATTCTGATGTTAGCTGCTCTAACATCATTTTTGGGTGTGAATCATATTTGAGAAGGCTCAAATATGACGTTAGGAGCGGACACCGCCAAATTAATTACATGACATCATTTTACAGTCCACCACTGTCTCTGTGGACCATGCTACATTCTTGTGACTTGATGTCTCAAACTGATGTTTCATCTGGCAACGTCAAATTCAGGGGTTGAGTATATAATGCATAGGCCTGATTCTGATGTTAAATGCGCTAACATCATTTTTGGGTGTGTGTCATATTTTGAGATGGCCCAAATCTGACGTTCGGTGCTGACACCTCCAAATTCAATCCATGACATCACTTAACAGTCCACCACTTTCCCTGTGGACCATACTACACGCTTGTGACTTGATGTCTCAAACTGACGTTTTATCTGGCAACGTCAATTGTGGGGGTTGAGTGGATAATACATAGGTCTGATTCAGACGTTAGATGCTGTAACGTCATTTTTGGGTGTGAGTCATATTTTGAGATGACGTGAATCTGGTGTTTGGCGCTGATACCTCCAAATTCATTACATTACATCATTTTACAGTCCACCGCTGTCCCTGTGGACCATACTACATGCTTGTGACTTGATGTCTCAAACTGACGTTTCATCTGGAAACGTCAATTTTGGGAGATGAATGGATAATGCATAGGTTTGATTCTGACGTTAGATGCTCAAACTTCATTTTTGAGTGTGACTCATATTTTGAGATGGCCCAAATCTGACATTAGGTGCTGACACCTCCAAATTAATTACATGTAAAAAAAAAAAATGTAAATCCTTATTTGTAAAGCGCGACCTACTCACCCTTACGGGTCTCAAGGCGCTGGGGGCCGTCGTGGAAATTAAGTGAGCTATTGCCCAGAGTCACATGGTGCTGAGCTGAGCTGCCGTCGGAGCCGGGGATCGAACCGTGCTCCAAAGTCAGCTGCCCTGGCCGCTGCACCACACCTCTCCACTTATGACATCACTTTACAGACCACCACTGTCCCTGTGGACCATGCTACATGCTTGTGACTTGATATCTCAAACGGACGTTTCATCTGGCAATGTTAATTTTGTAGGTTGAGTGGATAATACATAGGTCTGATTCTGACATTAGATGCTGTAACGTCATTTTTTGGTGTGTCATATTTTGAGATGGCCCGAATCTGGTGTTAGGTGCTGACACCTCCAAATTCATTACATTTCATCATTTTACAGTCCACCACTGTCCCTGTGGACCATACTACATGCTTGTGACTTGATGTCTCCAACTGATGTTTCATCTGGCAACGTCAATTTTGGGGGTTGAGTGGATGATACATGGGTCTGATTCAGACGTTAGATGCTGTAACGTCATTTTTGGGTGCGAGTCATATTTTGAGATGGCCCAAATCTGACGTTAGGTGCTGACACCTCCAAATGTATTCCATGAAATCATTTTACAGTCCACCACTGTCCCTGTTCACCATGCTACATGCTTGTGACTTGATGTCTCAAACTGACGTTTCATCTGGCAACGTCAATTTTGGAGGTTGAGTGGATAATACATAGGTCTGAGTCATACGTTAGATGCTGTAACGTCATTGTTGGGTGTGAGTCATATTTTGAGATGGCCTGAATCTGGTGTTAGGTGCTGACACTTCCAAATTCATTACATGACATCATTTTACAGTCCAGCACTGTCCCTGTGGACCATACTACATGCTTGTGACTTGATGTCTCAAACTGACGTTTTATCTGGCAACGTCAATTGTGGAGGTTGAGTGGATAATACATAGGTCTGATTCAGACGTTAGATGCTGTAACGTCATTTTTGGGTGTGAGTCATATTTTGAGATGGCGCGAATCTGGTGTTTGGTTCTGACACCTCCAAATTCATTACATTACATCATTTTACAGTCCACCACTGTCCCTGTGGATCATACTACATGCTTGTGACTTGATGTCTCACACTGACGTTTTATCTTGCAACGTCAATTTTGGGGGTTGAATGGATAATGCATAGGTTTGATTCTGACGTTAGATGCTCAAACTTCATTTTTGAGTGTGTCATATTTTGAGATGGCCCAAATCTGACGTTAGGTGCTGACACCTGCAAATGCATTCCATGACAACGTTTTACAGTCCACCATTGTCCCTATGGACCATGCTACATGCTTGCGACTTGATGTCTCAAACTGACGTTTCATCTGGCAATGTCAATTTTGGAGGTTGAGTGGATAATACATAGGTCTGATTCTGACGTTACATGCTCTAACGTAATTTTTGGGTGTGAGTCATATTTTGAGATGCCTCAAATCTGAAATTAGGTGCTGACACCTCCAAATTAATTACATGTAAAAAAAAAAAAGTAAATCCTTATTTGTAAAGCGTGACCTACTCACCCTTACGGGTCTCAAGGCGCTGGGGGCCGTCGTGGAAATTAAGTGAGCCCAGAGTCACATGGTGCTGAGCTGAGCTGCCGCCGGAGCCGGGGATCGAACCGTGAGCCCTGTGCTCCGAAGTCAGCTGCCCTGGCCGCTGCACCACACCTCTCCACTTATGACATTACTTTACAGTCCACCTCTGTCCCTGTGGACCATGCTACATGCTTGTGACTTGATGTCTCAAACTGACGTTTCATCTGACAGCGTCAATTTTGGGGGTTGAGTGGATAATGCATAGGTCTGATTCTGACGTTAGATGCTCAAACGTCATTTTTGGCTGTGAGTCATATTTTGAGATGGCCCAAATCTGGTGTTAGGTGCTGACACATCCAAATTCATTACATGACATCCTTTTACAGTCCACCACTGTCCCTGTGGACCATGCTACATGCTTGTGACTTGATGTCTCAAACTGACGTTTCATCTGGCAATGTCAGTTTTGGAGGTTGACTGGATGATACATGGGTCTGATTCAGACGTTAGATGCTGTAACGTCATTTTTGGGTGCGAGTCATATTTTGAGATGGCCCAAATCTGACGTTAGGTGTTGACACCTGCAAATGCATTCCATAACATCGTTTTACAGTCCATCACTGTCCCTGTGGACCATACTACATGCTTGCGACTTGATGTCTCAAACTGACGTTCCGTCTGGCAAAGTCAATTTTGGGGATTGAGTGGATAATGGATAGGTCGGATTCCTACATTAGATGATCAAACATCATTTTTTAGTGTGAGTCATATTTTGAGATAGCCCAAATCTGACGTTAGGTGCTAACACCTCCAAATTAATTACATGACATCATTTTACAGTCCACCACTGTCCCTGTGGACCATGCTTCACGCTTGTGACTTTATGTCGCAAACTGACATTTCATCTGGCAATGTCAATTTTGGGGGTTGAGTGGATAATGCATAGGTCTGATTCTGACGTTAGATGCTCAAACGTCATTTTTGGGTGTGAGTCATATTTTGAGATGGCCCGAATCTGGTGTTAGGTGCTGACACCTCCAAATTCATTACATTTCATCATTTTACAGTCCACCACTGTCCCTGTGGACCATACTACATGCTTGTGACTTGATGTCTCCAACTGATGTTTCATCTGACAACGTCAATTTTGGGGGTTGAGAGGATAATGCATACGTCTCATTCTGACGTTAGATGCTCAAACGTCATTTATGGGTGTGAGTCATATTTTGAGATAGCCCAAATCTGACGTTAGGTGCTGACACCTCCAAATGTATTCCATGAAATCATTTTATAGTCCACCACTGTCCCTGTGGACCATGCTACATGCTTGTGACTTGATGTCTCAAACTGACGTTTCATCTGGCAACGTCAATTTTGGGGGTTGAGTGGATAATACATAGGTCTGATTCAGACGTTAGACGCTGTAACGTCATTTTTGGGTGTGAGTCATATTTTGAGATGGCGCGAATCTGGTGTTTGGTTCTGACACCTCCAAATTCATTACATCATTTTACAGTCCACCACTGTCCCTGTGGACCATACTACATGCTTGTGACTTGATGTCTCAAACTGACGTTTCATCTGGCAACGTCAATTTTGTGGGTTGAATGGATAATGCATAGGTTTGATTCTGACGTTAGATGCTCAAACTTCATTTTTGAGTGTGAGTCATATTTTGAGATGGCCCAAATCTGACGTTAGGTGCTGACACCTGCAAATGCATTCCATGACAACGTTTTACACTCCACCATTGTCCCTATGGACCATGCTACATGCTTGCGACTTGATGTCTCAAACTGACTTTTCATCTGACAATGTCAATTTTGGAGGTTGAGTGGATAATACATAGGTCTGATTCTGACTTTACATGCTCTAACGTAATTTTTGGGTGTGAGTCATATTTTGAGATGCCTCAAATCTGACATTAGGTGCTGACACCTCCAAATTAATTACATGTAAAAAAAAAAATGTAAATCTGTATAGCGCGAACTACTCACCCATACGGGTCTCAAGGCGCTGGGGTCCGTCGTGGAAATTAAGGGAGTTATTGCCCAGAGTCACATGGTGCTGAGCTGAGCTGCCGCCGGAGCTGGGGATCGAACCGTGAACCCTGTGCTCCGAAGTCAGCTGGCCTGGCCGCTGCACCACACCTCTCCACTTATGACTTCACTTTACAGTCCACCACTGTCCCTGTGGACCAAGCTACATGCTTGTGACTTGATGTCTCAAACTGACGTTTCATCTGGCAATGTCAATTTTGGAGGTTGAGTTGATAATGTACAGGTCTGATTCTGATGTTAGCTGCTCTAACGTCATTTTTGGGTGTGAGTCATATTTTGAGATGCCCCAATTCTGACGTTAGGTGCTGACACCTCCAAATTCATTCCATGACATCACTTTACAGTCCACCACTGCCCTGGCCGCTGCACCACACCTCTCCACTTATGACATCACTTTACAGTCCACCACTGTCCCTGTGGACCATGCTACATGCTTGTGACTTGATGTCTCAAACTGACGTTTCATCTGGCAATGTCAATTTTGGAGGTTGAGTGGATTATACATAGGTCTGATTCTGACGTTAGATGCTGTAACGTCATTTTTTGGTGTGAGTCATATTTTGAGATGGCCCGAATCTGGTGTTAGGTGCTGACACCTCCAAATTCATTACATGACATCCTTTTACAGTCCACTGCTGTCCCTTTGGACCATACTACATGATTGTGACTTGATGTCTCAAACTGACGTTTCATCTGGCAGCTTCAATTTTGGGGGTTGAGTGGATAATGCATAGGTCTGATTCTGACGTTAGATGCTCAAACGTCATTTTTGGCTGTGAGTCATATTTTGAGATGGCCCAAATCTGGTGTTAGGTGCTGACACCTCCAAATTCATTACATGACATCCTTTTACAGTCCAGCACTGTCCCTGTGGACCATACTACATGCTTAAGACTTGATGTCTCAAACTGACGTTTCATCTAGCAATGTCATTTTTGGGGTTGAGTGGATAATGCATAGGTCTGATTCTGACGTTAGATGCTCAAACTGCATTTTTGGGTGTGGGTCATATTTTGAGATGGCCCAAATTTGGTGTTACGTGCTGACACCACCGAATTCATTATGTGACATCATTTTACAGTCCATCATTGTCCCTGTGGACCATGCTACATGCTTGTGACTTGATGTCTCAAACAGACGTTTCATCTGGCAACGTCAATTTTGGGGGATGAGTGGATAATACATATGTCTGATCCAGACGTTAGATGCTGTAACGTCATTTTTGGGTGTGAGTCATATTTTGAGATGGCCCAAATCTGACGTTCGGTGCTGACACCTCCAAATTCATTCCATGACATCACTTAACAGTCCACCACGGTCCCTGTGGACCATGCTACATGCTTGTGACTTGATGTCTCAAACTGGCGTTTCATCTGGCAACTGCAATTTTGGGGGTTCAGTGGATAATGTATAGGTCTGATTCAGACGTTAGATGCTCTAACGTCATTTTTGGTGTGAGTCATATTTTGAGATGGCCCGAATCCGGTGTTAGGTGCTGACACCTCCAAATTCATTACATGACATCCTTTTACAGTCCACCGCTGTACCTTTGGACCATACTACATGCTTAAGACTTGATGTCTCAAACTGACGTTTCATCTGGCAATGTCAATTTTGGGGATGAGTGGATAATGCATAGGTTTGATTCTGACGTTAGATGCTCAAACGTCATTTTTGGGTGTGAGTCATATTTTGAGATGGCCCAAATTTGGTGTTACGTGCTGACACCACCGAATTCATTATGTGACATCATTTTACAGTCCATCATTGTCCCTGCGGACCATGCTACATGCTTTTGACTTGATGTCTCAAACAGACGTTTCATCTGGCAACGTCAATTTTGGGGCTGAGTGGATAATACATACGTCTGATCCAGACGTTAGATGCTGTAACGTCATTTTTGGGTGTGAGTCATATTTTGAGATTGCCCGAATTTGGTGTTAGGTGCTGACTCCACCGAATTTATTATGTGACATCATTTTACAGTCCATCATTGTCCCTGTGGACCATGCTACATGCTTGTGACTTGATGTCTCAAACTGACGTTTCATCTGGCAATGTCAATTTTGGAGGTTGAGTGGATGATACAAAGGTCTGATTCTGACGTTAGATGCTCTAACGTAATTTTTGGGAGTGAGTCATATTTTGAGATGCCCCAATTCTCACGTTAGGTGCTAACACCTCAAATTAATTACATGACATCATTTTACATCCCACCACTGTCTCTGTGGACCATGCTACACGCTTGTGACTTGATGTCGCAAACTGACGTTTCATCTGGCAACGGCAATTTTGGGTGTTTGAGTGGATAATGTATAGGTCTGATTCTGATGTTAGCTGCTCTAACGTCATTTTTGGGTGTGAGTCATATTTTGAGATGGCCCAAATCTGACGTTAGATGCTGACACCTCCAAAATCATTCCATGAGATCACTTTACAGTCCACCACTGTCCCTGTGGACCATGCTACACGCTTGTGACTTGATGTCGCAAATTGACGTTTCATCTGGCAACAGCAATTTTGGGGGTTGAGTGGATAATGTATAGGTCTGATTCTGATGTTAGCTGCTCTAACGTCATTTTTGGTGTGAGTCATATTTTGAGATGGCCCGAATCTGGTGTTAGGTGCTGACACCTCCAAATTCATTACATGACATCCTTTTACAGTCCACCGCTGTACCTTTGGACCATACTACATGATTGTGACTTGATGTCTCACACTGACGTTTCATCTGGCAGCGTCAATTTGGGAGGTTGAGTAGATAATGCATAGGTCTGATTCTAACGTTAGATGCTGTAACGTCATTGTTGGGTGTGAGTCATATTTTGAGATGGCCCGAATCTGGTGTTAGGTGCTGACACCTCCAAATTCAATACATGACATCATTTTACAGTCCAGCACTGTCCCTGTGGACCAATCTACATGCTTGTGACTTGATGTCTCAAACTGACGTTTTATCTGGCAACGTCAATTGTGGGGGTTGAGTGGATAATACATAGGTCTGATTCAGACGTTAGATGCTGTAACTTCATTTTTGGGTGTGAGTCATATTTTGAGATGAAGCGAATCTGGTGTTTGGCGCTGACACCTCCAAATTCATTACATTACATCATTTTACAGTCCACCGCTGTCCCTGTGGACCATACTACATGCTTGTGACTTGATGTCTCAAACTGACGTTTCATCTGGAAACGTCAATTTTGGGGGATGAATGGATAATGGATAGGTTTAATTCTGACGTTAGATGCTCAAACTTCATTTTTGGGTGTGAGTCATATTTTGAGATGGCCCAAATCTGACGTTAGGTGCTGACACCTGCAAATGCATTCCATGACAACGTTTTACAGTCCACCATTGTCCCTATGGACCATGCTACATGCTTGCGACTTGATGTCTCAAACTGACGTTTCATCTGGCAATGTCAATTTTGGAGGTTGAGTGGATAATACATAGGTCTGATTCTGACGTTACATGCTCTAACGTAATTTTTGGGTGGGAGTCATATTTTGAGATGCCTCAAATCTGACATTAGGTGCTGACACCTCCAAATTAATTACATGTAAAAAAAAAAATGTAAATCCGTATTTCTAAAGCGCGAACTACTCACCCTTACGGGTCTCAAGGCGCTCGGGGCCTTCATGGAAATTAAGTGAGCTATTGCCCAGAGTCACATGGTGCTGAGCTGCCGCAGGAGCCGGGGATCGAACCGTGAGCCCTGTGCTCCGAAGTCAGCTGCCCTGGCCGCTGCACCACACCTCTCCACTTATGACATCACTTTACAGTCCACCACTGTCCCTGTGGACCATGCAACATGCTTGTGACTTGATGTCTCAAACTGACTTTTCATCTGGCAATGTCAATTTTGGAGGTTGAGTGGATAATGTATAGGTCTGATTCTGACGTTAGATGCTCTAACATCATTTTTGGGTGTGAGTCATATTTTGAGATGGCCCAAATCTGACGTTCGGGGCTGACACCTCCAAATTCATTACATGACATCATTTTACAGTCCACCACTGTCCCTGTGGACCATACTACATGCTTAAGACTTGATGTCTCAAACTGACGTTTCTTCTGGCAATGTCAATTTTGGGGTTGAGTGGATAATGCATAGGTCTGATTCTGACGTTAGATGCTCAAACTGCATTTTTGGGTGTGGGTCATATTTTGAGATGGCCCAAATCTGGTGTTAGGTGCTGACACCTCCAAATTCATTATATGATATCATTTTACAGTCCACCACTGTCTCTGTGGACCATGCTATATGCTTGTGACTTGATGTCTCAAACTGACGTTTCATCTGGCAATGTCAGTTTTGGAGGTTGAGTGGATGATACATATGTCTGATCCAGACGTTAGATGCTGTAACGTCATTTTTGGGTGTGAGTCATATTTTGAGATGGCCCGAATTTGGTGTTACGTGCTGACACCACCGAATTCATTATGTGACATCATTTTACAGTCCATCATTGTCCCTGCGGACCATGCTACATGCTTTTGACTTGATGTCTCAAACAGACGTTTCATCTGGCAACGTCAATTTTGGGGCTGAGTGGATAATACATACGTCTGATCCAGACGTTAGATGCTGTAACGTCATTTTTGGGTGTGAGTCATATATTGAGATTGCCCGAATTTGGTGTTAGGTGCTGACTCCACCGAATTTATTATGTGACATCATTTTACAGTCCATCATTGTCCCTGTGGACCATGCTACATGCTTGTGACTTGATGTCTCAAACTGACGTTTCATCTGGCAATGTCAATTTTGGAGGTTGAGTGGATGATACAAAGGTCTGATTCTGACGTTAGATGCTCTAACGTAATTTTTGGGAGTGAGTCATATTTTGAGATGCCCCATTTCTCACGTTAGGTGCTAACACCTCAAATTAATTACATGACATCATTTTACAGCCCACCACTGTCTCTGTGGACCATGCTACACGCTTGTGACTTGATGTCGCAAACTGACGTTTCATCTGGCAACGGCAATTTTGGGTGTTTGAGTGGATAATGTATAGGTCTGATTCTGATGTTAGCTGCTCTAACGTCATTTTTGGGTGTGAGTCATATTTTGAGATGGCCCAAATCTGACGTTAGATGCTGACACCTCCAAAATCATTCCATGAGATCACTTTACAGTCCACCACTGTCCCTGTGGACCATGCTACAAGCTTGTGACTTGATGTCGCAAATTGACGTTTCATCTGGCAACAGCAATTTTGGGGGTTGAGTGGATAATGTATAGGTCGGATTCTGATGTTAGCTGCTCTAACGTCATTTTTGGTGTGAGTCATATTTTGAGATGGCCCGAATCTGGTGTTAGGTGCTGACACCTCCAAATTCATTACATGACATCCTTTTACAGTCCACCGCTGTACCTTTGGACCATACTACATGATTGTGACTTGATGTCTCACACTGACGTTTCATCTGGCAGCGTCAATTTGGGAGGTTGAGTAGATAATGCATAGGTCTGATTCTAACGTTAGATGCTCAAACGTCATTTTTGGCTGTGAGTCATATTTTGAGATGGCCCGAATCTGGTGTTTGGTGCTGACACCTCCAAATTCAATACATGACATCATTTTACAGTCCAGCACTGTCCCTGTGGACCAATCTACATGCTTGTGACTTGATGTCTCAAACTGACGTTTTATCTGGCAACGTCAATTGTGGGGGTTGAGTGGATAATACATAGGTCTGATTCAGACGTTAGATGCTGTAACGTCATTTTTGGGTGTGAGTCATATTTTGAGATGAAGCGAATCTGGTGTTTGGCGCTGACACCTCCAAATTCATTACATTACATCATTTTACAGTCCACCATTGTCCCTGTGGACCATACTACATGCTTGTGACTTGATGTCTCAAACTGACGTTTCATCTGGAAACGTCAATTTTGGGGGATGAATGGATAATGGATAGGTTTGATTCTGACGTTAGATGCTCAAACTTCATTTTTGGGTGTGAGTCATATTTTGAGATGGCCCAAATCTGACGTTAGGTGCTGACACCTGCAAATGCATTCCATGACAACGTTTTACAGTCCACCATTGTCCCTATGGACCATGCTACATGCTTGCGACTTGATGTCTCAAACTGACGTTTCATCTGGCAATGTCAATTTTGGAGGTTGAGTGGATAATACATAGGTCTGATTCTGACGTTACATGCTCTAACGTAATTTTTGGGTGTGAGTCATATTTTGAGATGCCTCAAATCTGACATTAGGTGCTGACACCTCCAAATTAATTACATGTAAAAAAAAAAATGTAAATCCGTATTTCTAAAGCGCGAACTACTCACCCTTACGGGTCTCAAGGCGCTCGGGGCCTTCATGGAAATTAAGTGAGCTATTGCCCAGAGTCACATGGTGCTGAGCTGCCGCAGGAGCCGGGGATCGAACCGTGAGCCCTGTGCTCCGAAGTCAGCTGCCCTGGCCGCTGCACCACACCTCTCCACTTATGACATCACTTTACAGTCCACCACTGTCCCTGTGGACCATGCTACATGCTTTTGACTTGATGTCGCAATCTGACGTTTCATCGGGCAACGGCAATTTTGGGGGTTGAGTGGATAATGTATAGGTCTGATTCTGATGTTAGCTGCTCTATCATCATTTTTGGGTGTGATTCATATTTTGAGATGGCCCAAATCTGACATTAGATGCAGACACCTCCAAATTCATTCCATGACATCACTTTACAGTCCACCACTGTCCCTGTGGACCATGCTACATGCTTGTTACTTGATGTCTCATACTGACGTTTCATCTGACAATGTCAATTTTGGAGGTTGAGTGGATAAGGCATAGGTCTGATTCTGATGTTAGATGCTCTAACATCATTTTTGGGTGTGAATCATATTTGAGAAGGCTCAAATCTGACGTTAGGAGCTGACACCGCCAAATTCATTACATGACATCATTTTACAGTCCACCACTGTCTCTGTGGACCATGCTACATTCTTGTGACTTGATGTCTCAAACTGATGTTTCATCTGGCAACGTCAAATTCAGGGGTTGAGTGGATAATGCATAGGCCTGATTCTGATGTTAGATGCTCTAACATCATTTTTGGGTGTGTGTCATATTTTGAGGTGGCCCAAATCTGACGTTAGGTTCTGACACCTCCAAATTCATTAAATGACATCATTTTACAGTCCACCACTGTCCCTGTGTATCATACTACATGCTTGTGACTTGATGTCTTAAACTGACATTTCATCTGGCAACGTCAATTTTGGGGGTTGAGTGGATAACATATAGGTCTGATTCTGACGTTAGATGCTCTAACATCATTTTTGGGTGTGAGTCATATTTTGAGATGGCCCAAATCTGACGCTCGGAGCTGACACCTCCAAATTCATTACATGACATCATTTTACAGTCCACCACTGTCCCTGTGGACCATGCTACATGCTTGTGACTTGATGTCTCAAACTGGCGTTTCATCTGGCAACTGCAATTTTGGGGGCCCAGAGTCACATGGTGCTGAGCTGAGCTGCCGTCGGAGCCGGGGATCGAACCGTGCTCCAAAGTCAGCTGCCCTGGCCGCTGCACCACACCTCTCCACTTATGACATCACTTTACAGTCCACCACTATCCCTGTGGACCATGCTACATGCTTGTGACTTGATATCTCAAACTGACGTTTCATCTGGCAATGTCAATTTTGTAGGTTGAGTGGATAATACATAGGTCTGATTCTGACATTAGATGCTGTAACGTCATTTTTTGGTGTGTCATATTTTGAGATGGCCCGAATCTGGTGTTAGGTGCTGACACCTCCAAATTCATTACATGACATCATTTTACAGTCCACCACTGTCCCTGTGGACCATGCTACATGCTTGTGACTTGATGTCTCAAACTGACGTTTCATCTGGCAATGTCAGTTTTGGAGGTTGACTGGATGATACATGGGTCTGATTCAGACGTTAGATGCTGTAACGTCATTTTTGGGTTCGAGTCATATTTTGAGATGGCCCAAATGTGACGTTAGGTGTTGACACCTGCAAATGCATTCCATAACATCGTTTTACAGTCCATCACTGTCCCTGTGGACCATACTACATGCTTGCGACTTGATGTCTCAAACTGACGTTCCGTCTGGCAAAGTCAATTTTGGGGATTGAGTGGATAATGGATAGGTCGGATTCCTACATTAGATGATCAAACATCATTTTTTAGTGTGAGTCATATTTTGAGATAGCCCAAATCTGACGTTAGGTGCTAACACCTCCAAATGTATTCCATGAAATCATTTTATAGTCCACCACTGTCCCTGTGGACCATGCTACATGCTTGTGACTTGTTGTCTCAAACTGACGTTTCATCTGGCAACGTCAATTTTGGGGGTTGAGTGGATAATACATACGTCTGATTCAGACATTAGATGCTGTAACGTCATTGTCGGGGGTGAGTCATATTTTGAGATGGCCCGAATCTGCTGTTAGGTGCTGACACCTCCAAATTCATTACATGACATCATTTTACAGTCCAGCACTGTCCCTGTGGGCCATACTACATGCTTGTGACTTGATGTCTCAAACTGACGTTTTATCTGGCAACGTCAATTGTGGGGGTTGAGTGGATAATACATAGGTCTGATTCAGACGTTAGATGCTGTAACGTCATTTTTGGGTGTGAGTCATATTTTGAGATGGCGCGAATCTGGTGTTTGGTTCTGACACCTCCAAATTCATTACATCATTTTACAGTCCACCACTGTCCCTGTGGACCATACTACATGCTTGTGACTTGATGTCTCAAACTGACGTTTCATCTGGCAACGTCAATTTTGTGGGTTGAATGGATAATGCATAGGTTTGATTCTGACGTTAAATGCTCAAACTTCATTTTTGAGTGTGAGTCATATTTTGAGATGGCCCAAATCTGACGTTAGGTGCCGACACCTGCAAATGCATTCCATGACAACGTTTTACACTCCACCATTGTCCCTATGGACCATGCTACATGCTTGCGACTTGATGTCTCAAACTGACTTTTCATCTGACAATGTCAATTTTGGAGGTTGAGTGGCTAATACATAGGTCTGATTCTGACTTTACATGCTCTAACGTAATTTTTGGGTGTGAGTCATATTTTGAGATGCCTCAAATCTGACATTAGGTGCTGACACCTCCAAATTAATTACATGTAAAAAAAAAAAATGTAAATCTGTATAGCGCGAACTACTCACCCTTACGGGTCTCAAGGCGCTGGGGGCCGTCGTGGAAATTAAGGGAGTTATTGCCCAGAGTCACATGGTGCTGAGCTGAGCTGCCGCCGGAGCTGGGGATCGAACCGTGAACCCTGTGCTCCGAAGTCAGCTGCCCTGTCCGCTGCACCACACCTCTCCACTTATGACTTCACTTTACAGTCCACCACTGTCCCTGTGGACCAAGCTACATGCTTGTGACTTGATGTCTCAAACTGACGTTTCATCTGGCAATGTCAATTTTGGAGGTTGAGTTGATAATGTACAGGTCTGATTCTGATGTTAGCTGCTCTAACGTCATTTTTGGGTGTGAGTCATATTTTGAGATGCCCCAATTCTGACGTTAGGTGCTGACACCTCCAAATTCATTCCATGACATCACTTTACAGTCCACCACTGCCCTGGCCGCTGCACCACACCTCTCCACTTATGACATCACTTTACAGTCCACCACTGTCCCTGTGGACCATGCTACATGCTTGTGACTTGATGTCTCAAACTGACGTTTCATCTGGCAATGTCAATTTTGGAGGTTGAGTGGATAATACATAGGTCTGATTCTGACGTTAGATGCTGTAACGTCATTTTTTGGTGTGAGTCATATTTTGAGATGGCCCGAATCTGGTGTTAGGTGCTGACACCTCCAAATTCATTACATGACATCCTTTTACAGTCCACCGCTGTCCCTTTGGACCATACTACATGATTGTGACTTGATGTCTCAAACTGACGTTTCATCTGGCAGCTTCAATTTTGGGGGTTGAGTGGATAATGCATAGGTCTGATTCTGACGTTAGATGCTCAAACGTCATTTTTGGCTGTGAGTCATATTTTGAGATGGACCAAATCTGGTGTTAGGTGCTGACACCTCCAAATTCATTACATGACATCCTTTTACAGTCCAGCACTGTCCCTGTGGACCATACTACATGCTTAAGACTTGATGTCTCAAACTGACGTTTCATCTAGCAATGTCATTTTTGGGGTTGAGTGGATAATGCATAGGTCTGATTCTGACGTTAGATGCTCAAACTGCATTTTTGGGTGTGGGTCATATTTTGAGATGGCCCAAATTTGGTGTTACGTGCTGACACCACCGAATTCATTATGTGACATCATTTTACAGTCCATCATTGTCCCTGTGGACCATGCTACATGCTTGTGACTTGATGTCTCAAACAGACGTTTCATCTGGCAATGTCAATTTTGGGGGCTGAATACATATGTCTGATCCAGACGTTAGATGCTGTAACGTCATTTTTGGGTGTGCGTCATATTTTGAGATGGCCCAAATCTGACGTTCGGTGCTGACACCTCCAAATTCATTCCATGACATCACTTAACAGTCCACCACGGTCCCTGTGGACCATGCTACATGCTTGTGACTTGATGTCTCAAACTGGCGTTTCATCTGGCAACTGCAATTTTGGGGGTTCAGTGAATAATGTATAGGTCTGATTCAGACGTTAGATGCTCTAACGTCATTTTTGGTGTGAGTCATATTTTGAGATGGCCCGAATCCGGTGTTAGGTGCTGACACCTCCAAATTCATTACATGACATCCTTTTACAGTCCACCGCTGTACCTTTGGACCATACTACATGATTGTGACTTGATGTCTCAAACTGACGTTTCATCTGGCAGCGTCAATTTTGGGGGTTGAGTAGATAATGCATAGGTCTGATTCTAACGTTAGATGCTCAAACGTCATTTTTGGCTGTGAGTCATATTTTGAGATCGCCCAAATCTGGTGTTTGGTGCTGACACCTCCAAATTCATTACATGACATCCTTTTACAGTCCAGCTCTGTCCCTGTGGACCATACTACATGCTTAAGACTTGATGTCTCAAACTGACGTTTCATCTGGCAATGTCAATTTTGGGGATGAGTGGATAATGCATAGGTTTGATTCTGACGTTAGATGCTCAAACGTCATTTTTGGGTGTGAGTCATATTTTGAGATGGCCCAAATTTGGTGTTACGTGCTGACACCACCGAATTCATTATGTGACATCATTTTACAGTCCATCATTGTCCCTGTGGACCATGCTACATGCTGGTGACTTGATGTCTCAAACTGACGTTTCATCTGGCAATGTCAATTTTGGAGGTTGAGTGGATGATACACAGGTCTGGTTCTGACGTTAGTTGCTCTAACTTAATTTTTGGGAGTGAGTCACATTTTGAGATGCCCCAATTCTGACGTTAGGTGCTAACACCTCAAATTAATAACATGACATCATTTTACAGTCCACCACTGTCCCTGGTGACCATGCTACACGCTTGTGACTTGATGTCCCAAACTGACATTTCATCTGGCAACGGCAATTTTGGGGGTTGAGTGGATAATGTATAGGTCTGATTCTGATGTTAGCAGTCTAATGTCATTTTTGGGTGTGAGTCATATTTTGAGATGGCCCAAATCTGACGCTGGATTCAGACACCTCCAAATTCATTCCATGATATCACTTTACAGTCCACCACTGTCCCTGTGGACCATGCTACATGCTTGTGACTTGATGTCTCATACTGATGTTTCATCTGGCAATGTCAATTTTGGAGGTTGAGTGGATAAGGCATAGGTCTGATTCTGACGTTAGATGCTCTAACATTATTTTTGGGTGTGAATCATATTTTGAGAAGGCTCAAATCTGAAGTTAGGTGCTGATACCTGCTAATTCATTACATGACATCATTTTACAGTCCACCACTGTCCCTGTGGACCATGCTACATGCTTGTGACTTGATGTCTCAAACTGACGTTTCATCTTGCAATGTCAATTTTGGAGGTTGGGTGGATAAGGCATAGGTCTGATTCTGACGTTAGATACTCTAACATCATTTTTGGGTGTGAATCATATGTGAGAAGGCTCAAATCTGACGTTAGGAGCTGACACCGCCAAATGAATTACGTGACATCATTTTACAGTCCACCACTGTCTCTGTGGACCATGCTACATTCTTGTGACTGGATGTCTCAAACTGATGTTTCATCTGGCAATGTCAAATTCAGTGGTTGAGTGGATAATGCATAGGTCTGATTCTGAAGTTAGATGCTCTAACATCATTTTTGGGTGTGTGTCATATTTTGAGGTGGCCCAAATCTGACGTTAGGTTCTTACACCTCAAAATTCATTCCATTACATCATTTTACACTCCACCACTGTCCCTGTGTACCATACTACATGCTTGTGACTTGATGTCTCAAACTGACATTTCATCTGGCAACGTCAATTTTGGGGGTTGAGTGGATAATGTATAGGTCTGATTCTGACGTTAGATGCTCTAACATCATTTTTGGGTGTGAGTCATATTTTGAGATGGCCCAAATCTGACGTTCGGTGCTGACACCTCCAAATTCATTCCATGACATCACTTAACAGTCCACCACTGTCCCTGTGGACCATGCTACATGCTTGTGACTTGATGTCTCAAACTGGCGTTTCATCTGCAAAGGTCTATTTTGGGGGTTGAGCGGATAATACATAGATCTGATTCTGACGTTAGATGCTGCAACGTCATTTTTGGTGTGAGTCATATTTTGAAATGGCCCAATTCTGGTGTTAGGTGCTGACACCTCCAAATTCATTACATGACATCCTTTTACAGTCCACCGCTGTACCTTTGGACCATCCTACATGATTGTGACTTGATGTCTCAAACTGATGTTTCATCTTGCAACGTGAATTTTGGGGGTTGAGTGGATAATGCATAGGTCTGATTCTGACGTTAGATGCTCAAACGTCATTTGTGGGTGTGAGTCATATTTTGAGATAACCCAAATCTGACGTTAGATGCTGACACCTCCAAATTCATTACATGACATCATTTTACAGTCCACCACTGTCCCTGTGGACCATGCTACATGCTTGTGACTTGATGTCTCAAACTGGCGTTTCATCTGGCAACTGCAATTTTGGGGGTTGAGTGGATAATGTATAGGTCTGATTCAGACGTTAGATGCTCAAACGTCATTTTTGGCTGTGAGTCATATTTTGAGATGGCCCAAATCTGGTGTTAGGTGCTGACACCACCAAATTCATTACATGACATCCTTTTACAGTCCAGCACTGTACCTGTGGACCATACTACATGCTTAAGACTTGATGTCTCATACTGACGTTTCATCTGGCAATGTCAATTTTGGAGGTTGAGTGGATAAGGCATAGGTCTGATTCTGACGTTAGATGCTCTAACATCATTTTTGGGTGTGAATCATATTTTGAGATGGCCCGAATCTGGTGTTAGGTGCTGACACCTCCAAATTCAATACATGACATCATTTTACAGTCCAGCACTGTCCCTGTGGACCAATCTACATGCTTGTGACTTGATGTCTCAAACTGACGTTTTATCTGGCAACGTCAATTGTGGGGGTTGAGTGGATAATACATAGGTCTGATTCAGACGTTAGATGCTGTAACGTCATTTTTGGGTGTGAGTCATATTTTGAGATGAAGCGAATCTGGTGTTTGGCGCTGACACCTCCAAATTCATTACATTACATCATTTTACAGTCCACCGCTGTCCCTGTGGACCATACTACATGCTTGTGACTTGATGTCTCAAACTGACGTTTCATCTGGAAACGTCAATTTTGGGGGATGAATGGATAGGTTTGATTCTGACGTTAGATGCTCAAACTTCATTTTTGGGTGTGAGTCATATTTTGAGATGGCCCAAATCTGACGTTAGGTGCTGACACCTGCAAATGCATTCCATGACAACGTTTTACAGTCCACCATTGTCCCTATGGACCATGCTACATGCTTGTGACTTGATGTCTCAAACTGACGTTTCATCTGGCAATGTCAATTTTGGAGGTTGAGTGGATAATACATAGGTCTGATTCTGACGTTACATGCTCTAACGTAATTTTTGGGTGTGAGTCATATTTTGAGATGCCTCAAATCTGACATTAGGTGCTGACACCTCCAAATTAATTACATGTAAAAAAAAATGTAAATCCGTATTTGTAAAGCGCGAACTACTCACCCTTACGGGTCTCAAGGCGCTCGGGGCCTTCATGGAAATTAAGTGAGCTATTGCCCAGAGTCACATGGTGCTGAGCTGCCGCAGGAGCCGGGGATCGAACCGTGAGCCCTGTGCTCCGAAGTCAGCTGCCCTGGCCGCTGCACCACACCTCTCCACTTATGACATCACTTTACAGTCCACCACTGTCCCTGTGGACCATGCAACATGCTTGTGACTTGATGTCTCAAACAGACGTTTCATCTGGCAACGTCAATTTTGGGTGCTGAGTGGATAATACATAGGTCTGATCCAGACGTTAGATGCTGTAACGTCATTTTTGGGTGTGAGTCATATTTTGAGATGGCCCGAATTTGGTGTTAGGTGCTGACACCACCAAATTCATTATGTGACATCATTTTACAGTCCATCATTGTCCCTGTGGACCATGCTACATGCTTGTGACTTGATGTCTCAAACTGACGTTTTATCTGGCAATGTCAATTTTGGAGGTTGAGTGGATGATACAAACGTCTGATTCTGATGTTAGATGCTCTAACGTAATTTTTGGGAGTGAGTCATATTTTGAGATGCCCCAATTCTGACGCTAGGTGCTAACACCTCAAATTAATTACATGACATCATATTACAGCCCACCACTGTCCCTGTGGACCATGCTACATGCTTGTTACTTGATGTCTCATACTGACGTTTCATCTGGCAATGTCAATTTTGGAGGTTGAGTGGATAAGGCATAGGTCTGATTCTGACGGTAGATGATCTAACATCATTTTTGGGTGTGAATCATATTTTGAGGTGGCCCAAATCTGACGTTAGGAGCTGACACCGCCAAATTCATTACATGACATCATTTTACAGTCCACCACTGTCTCTGTGGACCATGCTACATTCTTGTGACTTGATGTCTCAAACTGATGTTTCATCTGGCAACGTCAAATTCAGGGGTTGAGTGGATAATGCATAGGCCTGATTCTGATGTTAGATGCTCTAACATCATTTTTGGGTGTGTGTCATATTTTGAGGTGGCCCAAATCTGACGTTAGGTTCTGACCTCCAAATTCATTAAATGACATCATTTTACACTCCACCACTGTCCCTGTGTATCATACTACATGCTTGTGACTTGATGTCTCAAACTGACATTTCATCTGGCAACGTCAATTTTGGGGGTTGAGTGGATAACGTATAGGTCTGATTCTGACGTTAGATGCTCTAACATCATTTTTGGGTGTGAGTCATATTTTGAGATAGCCCAAATCTGACGTTCGGTGCTGACACCTCCAAATTCAATCCATGACATCACTTAACAGTCCACCACTGTCCCTGTGGACCATGCTACATGCTTGTGACTTGATGTCTCAAACTGGCGTTTCATCTGGCAAGGTCAATTTTGGGAGTTGAGCGGATAATACATAGGTCTGATTCTGACGTTAAATGCTGTAACGTCATTTTTGGTTGTGAGTCATATTTTGAGATGGCCCATATCTGACGTTAGGTGCTGACACCTCCAAATTCATTACATGACATCATTTTACAGTCCAGCACTGTCCCTGTGGACCATGCTACATGCTTGTGACTTGATGTCTCAAACTGGCGTTTCATCTGGCAACTGCAATTTTGGGGGTTGAGTGGATAATGTATAGGTCTGATTCTGACGTTA
Organism: Calotriton arnoldi; assembly: GCA_963921515.1. Lineage (NCBI taxonomy): Eukaryota > Metazoa > Chordata > Amphibia > Caudata > Salamandridae > Calotriton > Calotriton arnoldi. The sequence continues at coordinate 2,855,951 of CAWUFW010000960.1, forward strand.
GATGCTCAAACATCATTTTTGGCTGTGAGTCATATTTTGAGATGGCCCAAATCTGGTGTTAGGTGCTGACACCTCCAAATTCATTACATGACATCCTTTTACAGTCCAGCACTGTCCCTGTGGACCATACTACATGCTTAAGACTTGATGTCTCAAACTGACGTTTCATCTGGCAATGTCAATTTTGAGGGTGAGTGGATAATGCATAGGTTTGAGTCTGACGTTAGATGCTCAAACGTCATTTTTGGGTGTGAGTCATATTTTGAGATGGCCCGAATTTGGTGTTAGGTGCTGACACCACCGAATTCATTATGTGACATCATTTTACAGTCCATCATTGTCCCTGTGGACCATGCTACATGCTTGTGATTTGATGTCTTAAACTGACGTTTCATCTGGCAACGTCAATTGTGGGGGTTGAGTGGATAATACCTAGGTCTGATTCAGACGTTAGATGCTCAAACGTCATTTTTTAGTGTGAGTCATATTTTGAGATGGCCCAAATCTGACGTTAGGTGCTGACACCTGCAAATGCATTCCATGACATCATTTTACAGTCCACCGCTGACCCTGTGGACCATACTACATGCTTGTGACTTGATGTCTTAAACTAACGTTTCATCTGGCAACGTCAATTGTGGGGGTTGAGTGGATAATACCTAGGTCTGATTCAGACGTTAGATGCTCAAACGTCATTTTTGGGAGTGAGTCATATTTTGAGATGCCCCAATTCTGACGTTAGGTGCTAACACCTCAAATTAATTACATTACATCATTTTATAGCCCACCACTGTCCCTGTGGACCATGCTACATGCTTGTGACTTGATGTCTCAAACTGACATTTCATCTGTCAACGTCAATTTTGGGGGTTCAGTGGATAATGCATAGGTCTGATTCTGACGTTAGATGCTCTAGCGTAATTTTTGGGAGTGAGTCATATTTTGAGATGCCCCAATTCTGACGTTAGGTGCTAACACCTCAAATTAATTACATGACATCATTTTACAGCCCACCACTGTCCCTGTGGACCATGCTACACGCTTGTGACTTGATGTCGCACCTGACGATTCATCTCGCAACTTCAATTTTGGGGGTTGAGTGGATAATGTATAGGTCTGATTCTGATGTTAGCTGTTCTAACATCATTTTTGGGTGTGAGTCATATTTTGAGATGGTCCAAATCTGACGTTAGATGCAGACACCTCCAAATTCATTCCATGACATCACTTCACAGTCCACCACTGTCCCTGTGTACCATACTACATGCTTGTGACTTGATGTCTCAAACTGACATTTCATCTGGCAACGTCAATTTTGGGGGTTGAGTGGATAATGCATAGGACTGATTCTGACGTTAGATGCTCAAACATCATTTTTGGGTGTGAGTCATATTTTGAGATGGCCCAAATCTGACGTTCTGTGCTGACACCTCCAAATTCATTCCATGACATTACTTAACAGTCCACCACTGTCCCTGTGGACCATGCTACATGCTTAAGACTTGATGTCACAAGCTGACCTTTCATCTGGCACTGTCAATTTTGGGGTTGGGTGGATAATGCATAGGTCTGATTCTGACGTTAGATGCTCAAACGTCATTTTTGGGTGTGAGTCATATTTTGAGATGGCCCGAATTTGGTGTTAGGTGCTGACACCACCGAATTCATTATGTGACATCATTTTACAGTCCATCATTATCCCTCTGGACCATGCTACATGCTTGTGACTTGATGTCTCAAACAGACGTTTCATCTGGCAACGTCAATTTTGGGTGCTGAGTGGATAATACATAGGTCTGATCCAGACGTTAGATGCTGTAACGTCATTTTTGGGTGTGAGTCATATTTTGAGATGGCCCGAATTTGGTGTTAGGTGCTGACACCACCGAATTCATTATGTGACATCATTTTACAGTCCATCATTGTCCCTGTGGACCATGCTACATGCTTGTGACTTGATGTCTCAAACTGACGTTTTATCTGGCAATGTCAATTTTGGAGGTTGAGTGGATGATACAAACGTCTGATTCTGATGTTAGATGCTCTAACGTAATTTTTGGGAGTGAGTCATATTTTGAGATGCCCCAATTCTGACGTTAGGTGCTAACACCTCAAATTAATTACATGACATCATATTACAGCCCACCACTGTTCCTGTGGACCATGCTACATGCTTGTGACTTGATGTCGCAATCTGACGTTTCATCGGGCAACGGCAATTTTGGGGGTTGAGTGGATAATGTATAGGTCTGATTCTGATGTTAGCTGCTCTATCATCATTTTTGGGTGTGATTCATATTTTGAGATGGCCCAAATCTGACATTAGATGCAGACACCTCCAAATTCATTCCATGACATCACTTTACAGTCCACCACTGTCCCTGTGGACCATGCTACATGCTTGTTACTTGATGTCTCATACTGACGTTTCATCTGGCAATGTCAATTTTGGAGGTTGAGTGGATAAGGCATAGGTCTGATTCTGACGTTAGATGCTCTAACATCATTTTTGGGTGTGTGTCATATTTTGAGGTGGCCCAAATCTGACGTTAGGTTCTGACACCTCCAAATTCATTAAATGACATCATTTTACAGTCCACCACTGTCCCTGTGTATCATACTACATGCTTGTGACTTGATGTCTCAAACTGACATTTCATCTGGCAACGTCAATTTTGGGGGTTGAGTGGATAACGTATAGGTCTGATTCTGACGTTAGATGCTCTAACATCATTTTTGGGTGTGAGTCATATTTTGAGATGGCCCAAATCTGACGCTCGGTGCTGACACCTCCAAATTCAATCCATTACATCACTTAACAGTCTACCACTGTCCCTGTGGACCATGCTACATGCTTGTGACTTGATGTCTCAAACTGGCGTTTCATCTGGCAAGGTCAATTTTGGGAGTTGAGCGGATAATACATAGGTCTGATTCTGACGTTAGATGCTGTAACGTCATTTTTGGTTGTGAGTCATATTTTGAGATGGCCCATATCTGACGTTAGGTGCTGACACCTCCAAATTCATTACATGACATCATTTTACAGTCCACCACTGTCCCTGTGGACCATGCTACATGCTTGTGACTTGATGTCTCAAACTGGCGTTTCATCTGGCAACTGGAATTTTGGGGGTTGAGTGGATAATGTATAGGTCTGATTCAGACGTTAGATGCTCTAACGTCATTTTTGGTGTGAGTCATATTTTGAGATGGCCCAATTCTGGTGTTAGGTGCTGACACCTCCAAATTCATTACATGACATCCTTTTACAGTCCACCGCTGTACCTTTGGACCATCCTACATGATTGTGACTTGATGTCTCAAACTGATGTTTCATCTTGCAACGTGAATTTTGGGGGTTGAGTGGATAATGCATAGGTCTGATTCTGACGTTAGATGCTCAAACGTCATTTGTGGGTGTGAGTCATATTTTGAGATAACCCAAATCTGACGTTAGATGCTGACACCTCCAAATTCATTACATGACATCATTTTACAGTCCACCACTGTCCCTGTGGACCATGCTACATGCTTGTGACTTGATGTCTCAAACTGGCGTTTCATCTGGCAACTGCAATTTTGGGGGTTGAGTGGATAATGTATAGGTCTGATTCAGACGTTAGATGCTCAAACATCATTTTTGGCTGTGAGTCATATTTTGAGATGGCCCAAATCTGGTGTTAGGTGCTGACACCACCAAATTCATTACATGACATCCTTTTACAGTCCAGCACTGTATCTGTGGACCATACTACATGCTTAAGACTTGATGTCTCATACTGACGTTTCATCTGGCAATGTCAATTTTGGAGGTTGAGTGGATAAGGCATAGGTCTGATTCTGACGTTAGATGCTCTAACATCATTTTTGGGTGTGAATCATATTTTGAGATGGCCCGAATCTGGTGTTAGGTGCTGACACCTCCAAATTCAATACATGACATCATTTTACAGTCCAGCACTGTCCCTGTGGACCAATCTACATGCTTGTGACTTGATGTCTCAAACCGACGTTTTATCTGGCAACGTCAATTGTGGGGGTTGAGTGGATAATACATAGGTCTGATTCAGACGTTAGATGCTGTAACGTCATTTTTGGGTGTGAGTCATATTTTGAGATGAAGCGAATCTGGTGTTTGGCGCTGACACCTCCAAATTCATTACATTACATCATTTTACAGTCCACCGCTATCCCTGTGGACCATACTACATGCTTGTGACTTGATGTCTCAAACTGACGTTTCATCTGGAAACGTCAATTTTGGGGGATGAATGGATAGGTTTGATTCTGACGTTAGATGCTCAAACTTCATTTTTGGGTGTGAGTCATATTTTGAGATGGCCCAAATCTGACGTTAGGGTGCTGACACCTGCAAATGCATTCCATGACAACGTTTTACAGTCCACCATTGTCCCTATGGACCATGCTACATGCTTGCGACTTGATGTCTCAAACTGACGTTTCATCTGGCAATGTCAATTTTGGAGGTTGAGTGGATAATAGGTCTGATTCTGACGTTACATGCTCTAACGTAATTTTTGGGTGTGAGTCATATTTTGAGATGCCTCAAATCTGACATTAGGTGCTGACACCTCCAAATTAATTACATGTATAAAAAAAAATGGAAATCCGTATTTGTAAAGCGCGAACTACTCACCCTTACGGGTCTCAAGGCGCTCGGGGCCTTCATGGAAATTAAGTGAGCTATTGCCCAGAGTCACATGGTGCTGAGCTGCCGCAGGAGCCGGGGATCGAACCGTGAGCCTTGTGCTCCGAAGTCAGCTGCCCTGGCCGCTGCACCACACCTCTCCACTTATGACATCACTTTACAGTCCACCACTGTCCCTGTGGACCATGCAACATGCTTGTGACTTGATGTCTCAAACTGACTTTTCATCTGGCAATGTCAATTTTGGAGGTTGAGTGGATAATGTATAGGTTCTGATTCTGACGTTAGATGCTCTAACATCATTTTTGGGTGTGAGTCATATTTTGAGATGGCCCAAATCTGACGTTCGGTGCTGACACCTCCAAATTCATTCCATGACATCACTTAACAGTCCACCACTGTCCCTGTGGACCATGCTACATGCTTGTGACTTGATGTCTCAAACTGGCGTTTCATCTGGCAAGGTCAATTTTGGGGGTTGAGCGGATAATACATAGGTCTGATTCTGACATTAGATGCTGTAACGTCATTTTTAGTTGTGAGTCACATTTTGAGATGGCCCAAATCTGATGTTAGGTGCTGACACCTCCAAATTCATTACATGACATCATTTTACAGTCCACCACTGTCCCTGTGGACCATACTACATGCTTAAGACTTGATGTCTCAAACTGACGTTTCTTCTGGCAATGTCAATTTTGGGGTTGAGTGGATAATGCATAGGTCTGATTCTGACGTTAGATGCTCAAACTGCATTTTTGGGTGTGGGTCATATTTTGAGATGGCCCAAATCTGGTGTTAGGTGCCGACACCTCCAAATTCATTACATGATATCATTTTACAGTCCACCACTGTCTCTGTGGACCATGCTATATGCTTGTGACTTGATGTCTCAAACTGACGTTTCATCTGGCAATGTCAGTTTTGGAGGTTGAGTGGATGATACATAGGTCTGATTCAGACGTTAGATGCTGTAACGTAATTTTTGGGTGCGAGTCATATTTTGAGATGGCCCGAATTTGGTGTTAGGTGCTGACACCACCGAATTCATTATGTGACATCATTTTACAGTCCATCATTATCCCTCTGGACCATGCTACATGCTTGTGACTTGATGTCTCAATTAGACGTTTCATCTGGCAACGTCAATTTTGGGTGCTGAGTGGATAATACATAGGTCTGATCCAGACGTTAGATGCTGTAACGTCATTTTTGGGTGCGAGTCATATTTTGAGATGGCCCGAATTTGGTGTTAGGTGCTGACACCACCAAATTCATTATGTGACATCATTTTACAGTCCATCATTGTCCCTGTGGACCATGCTACATGCTTGTGACTTGATGTCTCAAACTGACGCTTTATCTGGCAATGTCAATTTTGGAGGTTGAGTGGATGATACAAACGTCTGATTCTGATGTTAGATGCTCTAACGTAATTTTTGGGAGTGAGTCATATTTTGAGATGCCCCAATTCTGACGTTAGGTGCTAACACCTCAAATTAATTACATGACATCATATTACAGCCCACCACTGTCCCTGTGGACCATGCTACATGCTTGTTACTTGATGTCTCATACTGACGTTTCATCTGGCAATGTCAATTTTGGAGGTTGAGTGGATAAGGCATAGGTCTGATTCTGACGTTAGATGCTCTAACATCATTTTTGGGTGTGAATCATATTTTGAGGTGGCCCAAATCTGACGTTAGGAGCTGACACAGCCAAATTCATTACATGACATCATTTTACACTCCACCACTGTCCCTGTGTATCATACTACATGCTTGTGACTTGATGTCTCAAACTGACATTTCATCTGGCAACGTCAATTTTGGGGGTTGAGTGGATAACGTATAGGTCTGATTCTGACGTTAGATGCTCTAACATCATTTTTGGGTGTGAGTCATATTTTGAGATAGCCCAAATCTGACGTTCGGTGCTGACACCTCCAAATTCAATCCATGACATCACTTAACAGTCCACCACTGTCCCTGTGGACCATGCTACATGCTTGTGACTTGATGTCTCAAACTGGCGTTTCATCTGGCAAGGTCAATTTTGGGAGTTGAGCGGATAATACATAGGTCTGATTCTGACGTTAAATGCTGTAACGTCATTTTTGGTTGTGAGTCATATTTTGAGATGGCCCATATCTGACGTTAGGTGCTGACACCTCCAAATTCATTACATGACATCATTTTACAGTCCACCACTGTCCCTGTGGACCATGCTACATGCTTGTGACTTGATGTCTCAAACTGGCGTTTCATCTGGCAACTGCAATTTTGGGGGTTGAGTGGATAATGTATAGGTCTGATTCTGACGTTAGATGCTCAAACGTCATTTTTGGCTGTGAGTCATATTTTGAGATGGCCCAAATCTGGTGTTAGGTGCTGACACCTCCAAATTCATTACATGACATCCTTTTACAGTCCAGCACTGTCCCTGTGGACCATACTACATGCTTAAGACTTGATGTCTCAAACTGACGTTTCATCTGGCAATGTCAATTTTGGGGGTGAGTGGATAATGCATAGGTTTGAGTCTGACGTTAGATGCTCAAACGTCATTTTTGGGTGTGAGTCATATTTTGAGATGGCCCGAACTTGGTGTTAGGTGCTGACACCACCGAATTCATTATGTGACATCATTTTACAGTCCATCATTGTCCCTGTGGACCATGCTACATGCTTGTGATTTGATGTCTTAAACTGACGTTTCATCTGGCAACGTCAATTGTGGGAGTTGAGTGGATAATACCTAGGTCTGATTCAGACGTTAGATGCTCAAACGTCATTTTTTAGTGTGAGTCATATTTTGAGATGGCCCAAATCTGACGTTAGGTGCTGACACCTGCAAATGCATTCCATGACATCATTTTACAGTCCACCGCTGTCCCTGTGGACCATACTACATGCTTGTGACTTGATGTCTTAAACTGACGTTTCATCTGGCAACGTCAATTGTGGGGGTTGAGTGGATAATACCTAGGTCTGATTCAGACGTTAGATGCTCAAACGTCATTTTTGTGAGTGAGTCATATTTTGAGATGCCCCAATTCTGACGTTAGGTGCTAACACCTCAAATTAATTACATGACATCATTTTACAGCCCACCACTGCCCCTGTGGACCATGCTACATGCTTGTGACTTGATGTCTCAAACTGACATTTTATCTGTCAACGTCAATTTTGGGGGTTCAGTGGATAATGCATAGGTCTGATTCTGACGTTAGATGCTCTAGCGTAATTTTTGGGAGTGAGTCATATTTTGAGATGCCCCAATTCTGACGTTAGGTGCTAACACCTCAAATTAATTACATGACATCATTTTACAGCCCACCACTGTCCCTGTGGACCATGCTACACGCTTGTGACTTGATGTCGCACCTGACGTTTCATCTCGCAACTTCAATTTTGGGGGTTGAGTGGATAATGTATAGGTCTGATTCTGATGTTAGCTGTTCTAACATCATTTTTGGGTGTGAGTCATATTTTGAGATGGTCCAAATCTGACGTTAGATGCAGACACCTCCAAATTCATTCCATGACATCACTTCACAGTCCACCACTGTCCCTGTGTACCATACTACATGCTTGTGACTTGATGTCTCAAACTGACATTTCATCTGGCAACGTCAATTTTGGGGGTTGGGTGGATAATGCATAGGTCTGATTCTGACGTTAGATGCTCAAACGTCATTTTTGGGTGTGAGTCATATTTTGAGATGGCCCAAATCTGACGTTCTGTGCTGACACCTCCAAATTCATTCCATGACATTACTTAACAGTCCACCACTGTCCCTGTGGACCATGCTACATGCTTAAGACTTGATGTCACAAGCTGACGTTTCATCTGGCACTGTCAATTTTGGGGGTTGGGTGGATAATGCATAGGTCTGATTCTGACGTTAGATGCTCAAACGTCATTTTTGGGTGTGAGTCATATTTTGAGATGGCCCGAATTTGGTGTTAGGTGCTGACACCACCGAATTCATTATGTGACATCATTTTACAGTCCATCATTATCCCTCTGGACCATGCTACATGCTTGTGACTTGATGTCTCAAACAGACGTTTCATCTGGCAACGTCAATTTTGGGTGCTTAGTGGATAATACATAGGTCTGATCCAGACGTTAGATGCTGTAACGTCATTTTTGGGTGTGAGTCATATTTTGAGATGGCCCGAATTTGGTGTTAGGTGCTTACACCACCGAATTCATTATGTGACATCATTTTACAGTCCATCATTGTCCCTGTGGACCATGCTACATGCTTGTGACTTGATGTCTCAAACTGACGTTTTATCTGGCAATATCAATTTTGGAGGTTGAGTGGATGATACAAACGTCTGATTCTGATGTTAGATGCTCTAACGTAATTTTTGGGAGTGAGTCACATTTTGAGATGCCCCAAATCTGACGTTAGGTGCTAACACCTCAAATTAATTACATGACATCATATTACAGCCCACCACTGTTCCTGTGGACCATGCTACATGCTTGTGACTTGATGTCGCAATCTGACGTTTCATCGGGCAACGGCAATTTTGGGGGTTGAGTGGATAATGTATAGGTCTGATTCTGATGTTAGCTGCTCTATCATCATTTTTGGGTGTGATTCATATTTTGAGATGGCCCAAATCTGACATTAGATGCAGACACCTCCAAATTCATTCCATGACATCACTTTACAGTCCACCACTGTCCCTGTGGACCATGCTACATGCTTGTTACTTGATGTCTCATACTGACGTTTCATCTGGCAATGTCAATTTTGGAGGTTGAGTGGATAAGGCATAGGTCTGATTCTGACGTTAGATGCTCTAACATCATTTTTGGGTGTGAATCATATTTGAGAAGGCTCAAATCTGACGTTAGGAGCTGACACCGCCAAATTCATTACATGACATCATTTTACAGTCCACCACTGACTCTGTGGACCATGCTACATTCTTGTGACTTGATGTCTCAAACTGATGTTTCATCTGGCAACGTCAAATTCAGGGGTTGAGTGGATAATGCATAGGCCTGATTCTGATGTTAGATGCTGTAACATCATTTTTGGGTGTGTGTCATATTTTGAGGTGGCCCAAATCTGACGTTAGGTTCTGACACCTCCAAATTCATTAAATGACATCATTTTACAGTCCACCACTGTCCCTGTGTATCATACTACATGCTTGTGACTTGATGTCTCAAACTGACATTTCATCTGGCAACGTCAATTTTGGGGGTTGGGTGGATAATGCATAGGTCTGATTCTGACGTTAGATGCTCAAACGTCATTTTTGGGTGTGAGTCATATTTTGAGATGGCCCAAATCTGACGATCGGTGCTGACACCTCCAAATTCAATCCATTACATCACTTAACAGTCCACCACTGTCCCTGTGGACCATGCTACATGCTTGTGACTTGATGTCTCAAACTGGAGTTTCATCTGGCAAGGTCAATTTTGGGAGTTGAGCGGATAATACATAGGTCTGATTCTGACGTTAGATGCTGTAACGTCATTTTTGGTTGTGAGTCATATTTTGAGATGGCCCATATCTGACGTTAGGTGCTGACACCTCCAAATTCATTACATGACATCATTTTACAGTCCACCACTGTCCCTGTGGACCATGCTACATGCTTGTGACTTGATGTCTCAAACTGGCGTTTCATCTGGCAACTGCAATTTTGGGGGTTGAGTGGATAATGTATAGGTCTGATTCAGACGTTAGATGCTCTAACGTCATTTTTGGTGTGAGTCATATTTTGAGATGGCCCGAATCTGGTGTTAGGTGCTGACACCTCCAAATTCATTACATGACATCCTTTTACAGTCCACCGCTATACCTTTGGACCATACTACATGATTGTGACTTGATGTCTCAAACTGACGTTTCATCTGGCAGCGTCAATTTTGGGGGTTGAGTAGATAATGCATAGGTCTGATTCTGACGTTAGATGCTCAAACGTCATTTTTGGCTGTGAGTCATATTTTGAGATGGCCCAAATCTGGTGTTAGGTGCTGACACCTCCAAATTCATTACATGACATGCTTTTACAGTCCAGCACTGTCCCTGTGGACCATACTACATGCTTAAGACTTGATGTCTCAAACTGACGTTTCATCTGGCAATGTCAATTTTGGGGGTGAGTGGATAATGCATAGGTTTGAGTCTGACGTTAGATGCTCAAACGTCATTTTTGGGTGTGAGTCATATTTTGAGATGGCCCGAATTTGGTGTTAGGTGCTGACACCACCGAATTCATTATGTGACATCATTTTACAGTCCATCATTGTCCCTGTGGACCATGCTACATGCTTGTGACTTGATGTCTCAAACTGACGTTTCATCTGGCAATGTCAATTTTGGAGGTTGAGTGGATGATACAAAGGTCTGATTCTGACGTTAGATGCTCTAACGTAATTTTTGGGAGTGAGTCATATTTTGAGATGCCCCAATTCTGACGTTAGGTGCTAACACCTCAAATTAATTACATGACATCATTTTACAGCCCACCACTGTCCCTGTGGACCATGCTACACGCTTATGACTTGATGTTGCAAACTGACGTTTCATCTGGCAACGGCAATTTTGGGTGTTTGAGTGGATAATGTATAGGTCTGATTCTGATGTTAGCTGCTCTAACGTCATTTTTGGGTGTGAGTCATATTTTGAGATGTCCCAAATCTGACGTTAGATGCTGACACCTCCAAAATCATTCCATGACAACACTTTACAGTCCACCACTGTCGCTGTGGACCATGCTACATGATTGTGACTTGACGTCTCATATTGACGTTCAATCTGGCAATGTCAATTTTGGAGGTTGAGTGGATAAGGCATAGGTCTGATTCTGACGTTAGATGCTCTAACATCATTTTTGGGAATCATATTTTGAGAAGGCTCAAATCTGAAGTTAGGTGCTGACACCGCGAAATTCATTACATGACATAATTTTACAGTCCAGCACTGTCCTTGTGGACCATACTACATGCTTGTGAATTGATGTCTCAAACTGATGTTTCATCTGGCAACGTCAATTGTGGGGGTTGAGTGGATAATACATAGGTCTGATTCAGACGTTAGATGCTGTAACGTCATTTTTGGGTGTGAGTCATATTTTGAGATGACGCAAATCTGGTGTTTGGCGCTGACACCTCCAAATTCATTACATTACATCATTTTACAGTCCACCGCTGTCCCTGTGGACCATACTACATGCTTGTGACTTGATGTCTCAAACTGACGTTTCATCTGGAAACGTTAATTTTGGGGGATGAATGGATAATGCATAGGTTTGATTCTGACGTTAGATGCTCAAACTTCATTTTTGGGTGTGAGTCATATTTTGAGATGGCTCAAATCTGACGTTAGGTGCTGACACCTGCAAATGCATTCCATGACAACGTTTTACAGTCCACCATTGTCCCTATGGACCATGCTACATGCTTGCGACTTGATGTCTCAAACTGACGTTTCATCTGGCAATGTCAATTTTGGAGGTTGAGTGGATAATACATAGGTCTGATTCTGACGTTACATGCTCTAACGTAATTTTTGGGTGTGAGTCATATTTTGAGATGCCTCAAATCTGACATTAGGTGCTGACACCTCCAAATTAATTACATTACATCATTTTACAGTCCACCGCTGTCCCTGTGGACCATGCAACATGCTTATGACTTGATGTCTCAAACTGACTTTTCATCTAGCAATGTCAATTTTGGAGGTTGAGTGGATAATACATAGGTCTGATTCTGACGTTAGATGCCGTAACGTCATTTGTTGGTGTGAGTCATATTTTGAGATGGCCCGAATCTGGTGTTAGGTGCTGACACCTCCAAATTCATTACATGACATCCTTTTACAGTCCACCGCTGTGCCTTCGTACCATACTACATGATTGTGACTTGATGTCTCAAACTGACGTTTCATCTGGCAGCGTCATTTTTCGGAGTTGAGTGGATAATACATAGGTCTGATTCTGACGTTAGATGCTCAAACGTCATTTTTGGCTGTGAGTCATATTTTAAGATGGCCCAAATCTGGTGTTAGGTGCTGACACCTCCAAATTCATTACATGACATCCTTTTACAGTCCAGCACTGTCCCTGTGGACCATTCTACATTCTTAAGACTTGATGTCTCAAACTGACGTTTCATCTGGCAATGTCAATTTTGGGGGTGAGTGGATAATACATAGGTTTGAGTCTGACGTTAGATGCCGTAACGTCATTTTCGGGTGTGAGTCATATTTTGAGATGGCCCGAATTTGGTGTTAGGTGCTGACACCACCGAATTCATTATGTGACATCATTTTATACTCCATCATTATCCCTGTGGACCATGCTACATGCTTGTGACTTGATGTCTCAAACTGACGTTTCATATGGCAATGTCAATTTTGGAGGTTGAGTGGATGATACAAAGGTCTGATTCTGACGTTAGATGCTCTAACGTAATTTTTGGGAGTGAGTCATATTTTGAGTTGCCCCAATTCTGACATTTGGTGCTAACACCTCAAATTAATTACATGACATCATTTTACAACCCACCACTGTCCCTGTGGACCATGCTACACGCTTGTGACTTGATGTCGCAAACTGACGTTTCATCTGGCAACAGCAATTTTGGGGGTTGAGTGGATAATGTATAGGTCTGATTCTGATGTTAGCTGCTCTAACGTCATTTTTGGGTGTGAGTCATATTTTGAGATGGCCCAAATCTGACGTTAGATGCTGACACCTCCAAATTCATTCCATGACATCACTTTACAATCCACCACTGCCCTGGCTGCTGCACCGCACCTCTCCACTTATGACATCACTTTACAGGCGTCCACTGTCACTGTGGACCATGCTACATGCTTGTGACTTGATGTCTCAAACTGACGTTTCATCTGGCAATGTCAATTTTGGGGGTTGAGTGGATAATGTATAGGTCTGATTCTGATGTTAGATGCTCAAACGTCATTTTTTGGTGTGAGTCATATTTTGAGATGGCCCGAATCTGGTGTTAGGTGCTGACACCACCGAATTTATTATGTGACATCATTTTACAGTCCATCATTGTCCCGATGGACCATGCTACATGCTTGTGACTTGATGTCTCCTACAGTCGTTTCATCTGGCAACGTCAATTTTGGGAGCTGATTGGATAATACATAGATCTGATCCAGACGTTATATGCTGTAACGTCATTTTTGGGTGTGAGTCATATTTTGAGATGGCCCGAATTTGGTGTTAGGTGCTGACACCATCGAACTCATTATGTGACATCATTTTACAGTCCATCATTGTCCCTGTGGACCATGCTACATGCTGGTGACTTGATGTCTCAAACTGACGTTTCATCTGGCAATGTCAATTTTGGAGGTTGAGTGGATGATACACAGGTCTGGTTCTGACGTTAGATGCTCTAACTTAATTTTTGGGAGCGAGTCACATTTTGAGATGCCCCAATTCTGACGTTAGGTGCTAACACCTCAAATTAATAACATGACATCATTTTACAGTCCACCACTGTCCCTGGTGACCATGCTACACGCTTGTGACTTGATGTCCCAAACTGACATTTCATCTGGCAACGGCAATTTTGGGGGTTGAGTGGATAATGTATAGGTCTGATTCTGATGTTAGCAGCTCTAACGTCATTTTTGGGTGTGAGTCATATTTTGAGATGGCCCAAATCTGACCCTGGATGCAGACACCTCCAAATTCATTCCATGATATCACTTTACAGTCCACCACTGTCCCTGTGGACCATGCTACATGCTTGTGACTTGATGTCTCATACTGACGTTTCATCTGGCAATGTCAATTTTGGAGGTTGAGTGGATAAGGCATAGGTCTGATTCTGACGTTAGATGCTCTAACATTATTTTTAGGTGTGAATCATATTTTGAGAAGGCTCAAATCTGAAGTTAGGTGCTGACACCTGCTAATTCATTACATGACATCATTTTACAGTCCACCACTGTCCCTGTGGACCATGCTACATGCTTGTGACTTGATGTCTCAAACTGACGTTTCATCTTGCAATGTCAATTTTGGAGGTTGGGTGGATAAGGCATAGGTCTGATTCTGACGTTAGATACTCTAACATCATTTTTGGGTGTGAATCATATGTGAGAAGGCTCAAATCTGACGTTAGGAGCTGACACCGCCAAATTAATTACGTGACATCATTTTACAGTCCACCACTGTCTCTGTGGACCATGCTACATTCTTGTGACTGGATGTCTCAAACTGATGTTTCATCTGGCAATGTCAAATTCAGGGGTTGAGTGGATAATGCATAGGTCTGATTCTGAAGTTAGATGCTCTAACATTATTTTTAGGTGTGAATCATATTTTGAGAAGGCTCAAATCTGAAGTTAGGTGCTGACACCTCCAAATTCATTCCATTACATCATTTTACACTCCACCACTGTCCCTGTGTACCATACTACATGCTTGTGACTTGATGTCTCAAACTGACATTTCATCTGGCAACGTCAATTTTGGGGGTTGAGTGGATAATGTATAGGTCTGATTCTGACGTTAGATGCTCTAACATCATTTTTGGGTGTGAGTCATATTTTGAGATGGCCCAAATCTGACGTTCGGTGCTGACACCTCCAAATTCATTCCATGACATCACTTAACAGTCCACCACTGTCCCTGTGGACCATGCTACATGCTTGTGACTTGATGTCTCAAACTGGCGTTTCATCTGGCAAGGTCAATTTTGGGGGTTGAGCGGATAATACATAGATCTGATTCTGACGTTAGATGCTGCAACGTCATTTTTGGTGTGAGTCATATTTTGAGATGGCCCAATTCTGGTGTTAGGTGCTGACACCTCCAAATTCATTACATGACATCCTTTTACAGTCCACCGCTGTACCTTTGGACCATCCTACATGATTGTGACTTGATGTCTCAAACTGATGTTTCATCTTGCAACGTGAATTTTGGGGGTTGAGTGGATAATGCATAGGTCTGATTCTGACGTTAGATGCTCAAACGTCATTTGTGGGTGTGAGTCATATTTTGAGATAACCCAAATCTGACGTTAGATGCTGACACCTCCAAATTCATTACATGACATCATTTTACAGTCCACCACTGTCCCTGTGGACCATGCTACATGCTTGTGACTTGATGTCTCAAACTGGCGTTTCATCTGGCAACTGCAATTTTGGGGGTTGAGTGGATAATGTATAGGTCTGATTCAGACGTTAGATGCTCTAACGTAATTTTTGGTGTGAGTCATATTTTGAGATGGCCCGAATCTGGTGTTAGGTGCTGACACCTCCAAGTTCATTACATGACATCCTTTTACAGTCCACCGCTGTACCTTTGGACCATACTACATGATTGTGACTTGATGTCTCAAACTGACGTTTCATCTGGCATCGTCAATTTTGGGGGTTGTGTAGATAATGCATAGGTCTCATTCTGACGTTAGATGCTCAAACGTCATTTTTGGCTGTGAGTCATATTTTGAGATGGCCAAAATCTGGTGTTAGGTGCTGACACCACCAACTTCATTACATGACATCCTTTTACAGTCCAGCACTGTACCTGTGGACTATACTACATGCTTAAGACTTGATGTCTCAAACTGACGTTTCATCTGGCAATGTCAATTTTGGAGGTTGAGTGGATGATACAAAGGTCTGATTCTGACGTTAGATGCGCTAACGTAATTTTTGGGAGTGAGTCAAATTTTGAGATGCCCCAATTCTGACGTTAGGTGCTAACACCTCAAATTAATTACATGACATCATTTTACAGCCCACCACTGTCCCTGTGGACCATGCTACACGCTTGTGACTTGATGTCGCAAACTGACGTTTCATCTGGCAACGGCAATTTTGGGTGTTTGAGTGGATAATGTATAGGTCTGATTCTGATGTTAGCTGCTCTAACGTCATTTTTGGGTGTGAGTCATATTTTGAGATGGCCCAAATCTGACGTTAGATGCTGACACCTCCAAAATCATTCCATGACATCACTTTACAGTCCACCACTGTCCCTGTGGACCATGCTACATGCTTGTGACTTGATGTCTCATACTGACGTTTCATCTGGCAATGTCAATTTTGGAGGTTGAGTGGATAAGGCATAGGTCTGATTCTGACGTTAGATGCTCTAACATCATTTTTGGGTGTGAATCATATTTTGAGATGGCCCGAATCTGGTGTTAGGTGCTGACACCTCCAAATTCAATACATGACATCATTTTACAGTCCAGCACTGTCCCTGTGGACCAATCTACATGCTTGTGACTTGATGTCTCAAACTGACGTTTTATCTGGCAACGTCAATTGTGGGGGTTGAGTGGATAATACATAGGTCTGATTCAGACGTTAGATGCTGTAACGTCATTTTTGGGTGTGAGTCATATTTTGAGATGAAGCGAATCTGGTGTTTGGCGCTGACACCTCCAAATTCATTACATTACATCATTTTACAGTCCACCGCTGTCCCTGTGGACCATACTACATGCTTGTGACTTGATGTCTCAAACTGACGTTTCATCTGGAAACGTCAATTTTGGGGGATGAATGGATAGGTTTGATTCTGACGTTAGATGCTCAAACTTCATTTTTGGGTGTGAGTCATATTTTGAGATGGCCCAAATCTGACGTTAGGTGCTGACACCTGCAAATGCATTCCATGACAACGTTTTACAGTCCACCATTGTCCCTATGGACCATGCTACATGCTTGCGACTTGATGTCTCAAACTGACGTTTCATCTGGCAATGTCAATTTTGGAGGTTGAGTGGATAATACATAGGTCTGATTCTGACGTTACATGCTCTAACGTAATTTTTGGGTGTGAGTCATATTTTGAGATGCCTCAAATCTGACATTAGGTGCTGACACCTCCAAATTAATTACATGTAAAAAAAAAATGTAAATCCGTATTTGTAAAGCGCGAACTACTCACCCTTACGGGTCTCAAGGCGCTCGGGGCCTTCATGGAAATTAAGTGAGCTATTGCCCAGAGTCACATGGTGCTGAGCTGCCGCAGGAGCCGGGGATCGAACCGTGAGCCCTGTGCTCCGAAGTCAGCTGCCCTGGCCGCTGCACCACACCTCTCCACTTATGACATCACTTTACAGTCCACCACTGTCCCTGTGGACCATGCAACATGCTTGTGACTTGATGTATCAAACTGACTTTTCATCTGGCAATGTCAATTTTGGAGGTTGAGTGGATAATGTATAGGTCTGATTCTGACGTTAGATGCTCTAACATCATTTTTGGGTGTGAGTCATATTTTGAGATGGCCCAAATCTGACGTTCGGTGCTGACACCTCCAAATTCATTCCATGACATCACTTAACAGTCCACCACTGTCCCTGTGGACCATGCTACATGCTTGTGACTTGATGTCTCAAACTGGCGTTTCATCTGGCAAGGTCAATTTTGGGGGTTGAGCGGATAATACATAGGTCTGATTCTGACGTTAGATGCTGTAACGTCATTTTTAGTTGTGAGTCATATTTTGAGATGGCCCAAATCTGATGTTAGGTGCTGACACCTCCAAATTCATTACATGACATAATTTTACAGTCCACCACTGTCCCTGTGGACCATACTACATGCTTAAGACTTGATGTCTCAAACTGACGTTTCTTCTGGCAATGTCAATTTTGGGGGTTGAGTGGATAATGCATAGGTCTGATTCTGACGTTAGATGCTCAAACTGCATTTTTGGGTGTGGGTCATATTTTGAGATGGCCCAAATCTGGTGTTAGGTGCTGACACCTCCAAATTCATTACATGATATCATTTTACAGTCCACCACTGTCTCTGTGGACCATGCTATATGCTTGTGACTTGATGTCTCAAACTGACGTTTCATCTGGCAATGTCAGTTTTGGAGGTTGAGTGGATGATACATAGGTCTGATTCAGACGTTAGATGCTGTAACGTCATTTTTGGGTGTGAGTCATATTTTGAGATGGCCCGAATTTGGTGTTAGGTGCTGACACCACCGAATTCATTATGTGACATCATTTTACAGTCCATCATTGTCCCTGTGGACCATGCTACATGCTTGTGACTTGATGTCTCAAACTGACATTTCATCTGGCAACGTCAATTTTGGGGGTTGAGTGGATAACGTATAGGTCTGATTCTGACGTTAGATGCTCTAACATCATTTTTGGGTGTGAGTCATATTTTGAGATAGCCCAAATCTGACGTTCGGTGCTGACACCTCCAAATTCAATCCATGACATCACTTAACAGTCCACCACTGTCCCTGTGGACCATGCTACATGCTTGTGACTTGATGTCTCAAACTGGCGTTTCATCTGGCAAGGTCAATTTTGGGAGTTGAGCGGATAATACATAGGTCTGATTCTGACGTTAGATGCTGTAACGTCATTTTTGGTTGTGAGTCATATTTTGAGATGGCCCATATCTGACGTTAGGTGCTGACACCTCCAAATTCATTACATGACATCATTTTACAGTCCACCACTGTCCCTGTGGACCATGCTACATGCTTGTGACTTGATGTCTCAAACTGGCGTTTCATCTGGCAACTGCAATTTTGGGGGTTGAGTGGATAATGTATAGGTCTGATTCTGACGTTAGATGCTCTAACATCATTTTTGGGTGTGAGTCATATTTTGAGATGGCCCAAATCTGACGTTCGGTGCTGACACCTCCAAATTCATTCCATGACATCACTTAACAGTCCACCACTGTCCCTGTGGACCATGCTACATGCTTGTGACTTGATGTCTCAAACTGGCGTTTCATCTGGCAAGGTCAATTTTGGGGGTTGAGCGGATAATACATAGATCTGATTCTGACGTTAGATGCTGCAACATCATTTTTGGTGTGAGTCATATTTTGAGATGGCCCAATTCTGGTGTTAGGTGCTGACACCTCCAAATTCATTACATGACATCCTTTTACAGTCCACCGCTGTACCTTTGGACCATCCTACATGATTGTGACTTGATGTCTCAAACTGACGTTTCATCTGGCATCGTCAATTTTGGGGGTTGAGTAGATAATGCATAGGTCTCATTCTGACGTTAGATGCTCAAACGTCATTTTTGGCTGTGAGTCATATTTTGAGATGGCCCAAATCTGGTGTTAGGTGCTGACACCACCAAATTCATTACATGACATCCTTTTACAGTCCAGCACTGTACCTGTGGACTATACTACATGCTTAAGACTTGATGTCTCAAACTGACGTTTCATCTGGCAATGTCAATTTTGGAGGTTGAGTGGATGATACAAAGGTCTGATTCTGACGTTAGATGCGCTAACGTAATTTTTGGGAGTGAGTCATATTTTGAGATGCCCCAATTCTGACGTTAGGTGCTAACACCTCAAATTAATTACATGACATCATTTTACAGCCCACCACTGTCCCTGTGGACCATGCTACACGCTTGTGACTTGATGTCGCAAACTGACGTTTCATCTGGCAACGGCAATTTTGGGTGTTTGAGTGGATAATGTATAGGTCTGATTCTGATGTTAGCTGCTCTAACGTCATTTTTGGGTGTGAGTCATATTTTGAGATGGCCCAAATCTGACGTTAGATGCTGACACCTCCAAAATCATTCCATGACATCACTTTACAGTCCACCACTGTCCCTGTGGACCATGCTACATGCTTGTGACTTGATGTCTCATACTGACGTTTCATCTGGCAATGTCAATTTTGGAGGTTGAGTGGATAAGGCATAGGTCTGATTCTGACGTTAGATGCTCTAACATCATTTTTGGGTGTGAATCATATTTTGAGATGGCCCGAATCTGGTGTTAGGTGCTGACACCTCCAAATTCAATACATGACATCATTTTACAGTCCAGCACTGTCCCTGTGGACCAATCTACATGCTTGTGACTTGATGTCTCAAACTGACGTTTTATCTGGCAACGTCAATTGTGGGGGTTGAGTGGATAATACATAGGTCTGATTCAGACGTTAGATGCTGTAACGTCATTTTTGGGTGTGAGTCATATTTTGAGATGAAGCAAATCTGGTGTTTGGCGCTGACACCTCCAAATTCATTACATTACATCATTTTACAGTCCACCGCTGTCCCTGTGGACCATACTACATGCTTGTGACTTGATGTCTCAAACTGACGTTTCATCTGGAAACGTCAATTTTGGGGGATGAATGGATAGGTTTGATTCTGACGTTAGATGCTCAAACTTCATTTTTGGGTGTGAGTCATATTTTGAGATGGCCCAAATCTGACGTTAGGTGCTGACACCTGCAAATGCATTCCATGACAACGTTTTACAGTCCACCATTGTCCCTATGGACCATGCTACATGCTTGCGACTTGATGTCTCAAACTGACGTTTCATCTGGCAATGTCAATTTTGGAGGTTGAGTGGATAATACATAGGTCTGATTCTGACGTTACATGCTCTAACGTAATTTTTGGGTGTGAGTCATATTTTGAGATGCCTCAAATCTGACATTAGGTGCTGACACCTCCAAATTAATTACATGTAAAAAAAAATGTAAATCCGTATTTGTAAAGCGCGAACTACTCACCCTTACGGGTCTCAAGGCGCTCGGGGCCTTCATGGAAATTAAGTGAGCTATTGCCCAGAGTCACATGGTGCTGAGCTGCCGCAGGAGCCGGGATCGAACCGTGAGCCCTGTGCTCCGAAGTCAGCTGCCCTGGCCGCTGCACCACACCTCTCCACTTATGACATCACTTTACAGTCCACCACTGTCCCTGTGGACCATGCAACATGCTTGTGACTTGATGTATCAAACTGACTTTTCATCTGCCAATGTCAATTTTGGAGGTTGAGTGGATAATGTATAGGTCTGATTCTGACGTTAGATGCTCTAACATCATTTTTGGGTGTGAGTCATATTTTGAGATGGCCCAAATCTGACGTTCGGTGCTGACACCTCCAAATTCATTCCATGACATCACTTAACAGTCCACCACTGTCCCTGTGGACCATGCTACATGCTTGTGACTTGATGTCTCAAACTGGCGTTTCATCTGGCAAGGTCAATTTTGGGGGTTGAGCGGATAATACATAGGTCTGATTCTGACGTTAGATGCTGTAACGTCATTTTTAGTTGTGAGTCATATTTTGAGATGGCCCAAATCTGATGTTAGGTGCTGACACCTCCAAATTCATTACGTGACATCATTTTACAGTCCACCACTGTCCCTGTGGACCATACTACATGCTTAAGACTTGATGTCTCAAACTGACGTTTCTTCTGGCAATGTCAATTTTGGGGTTGAGTGGATAATGCATAGGTCTGATTCTGACGTTAGATGCTCAAACTGCATTTTTGGGTGTGGGTCATATTTTGAGATGGCCCAAATCTGGTGTTAGGTGCTGACACCTCCAAATTCATTACATGATATCATTTTACAGTCCACCACTGTCTCTGTGGACCATGCTATATGCCTGTGACTTGATGTCTCAAACTGACGTTTCATCTGGCAATGTCAGTTTTGGAGGTTGAGTGGATGATACATAGGTCTGATTCAGACGTTAGATGCTGTAACGTCATTTTTGGGTGTGAGTCATATTTTGAGATGGCCCGAATTTGGTGTTAGGTGCTGACACCACCGAATTCATTATGTGACATCATTTTACAGTCCATCATTGTCCCTGTGGACCATGCTACATGCTTGTGACTTGATGTCTCAAACTGACGTTTTATCTGGCAATGTCAATTTTGGAGGTTGAGTGGATGATACAAACGTCTGATTCTGATGTTAGATGCTCTAACGTAATTTTTGGGAGTGAGTCATATTTTGAGATGCCCCAATTCTGACGTTAGGTGCTAACACCTCAAATTAATTACATGACATCATATTACAGCCCACCACTGTCCCTGTGGACCATGCTACATGCTTGTTACTTGATGTCTCATACTGACGTTTCATCTGGCAATGTCAATTTTGGAGGTTGAGTGGATAAGGCATAGGTCTGATTCTGACGTTAGATGCTCTAACATCATTTTTGGGTGTGAATCATATTTTGAGGTGGCCCAAATCTGACGTTAGGAGGTGACACCGCCAAATTCATTACATGACATCATTTTACAGTCCACCACTGTCTCTGTGGACCATGCTACATTCTTGTGACTTGATGTCTCAAACTGATGTTTCATCTGGCAACGTCAAATTCAGGGGTTGAGTGGGTAATGCATAGGCCTGATTCTGATGTTAGATGCTCTAACATCATTTTTGGGTGTGTGTCATATTTTGAGGTGGCCCAAATCTGACGTTAGGTTCTGACCTCCAAATTCATTAAATGACATCATTTTACAGTCCACCACTGTCCCTGTGTATCATACTACATGCTTGTGACTTGATGTCTCAAACTGACATTTCATCTGGCAACGTCAATTTTGGGGGTTGAGTGGATAACGTATAGGTCTGATTCTGACGTTAGATGCTCTAACATCATTTTTGGGTGTGAGTCATATTTTGAGATAGCCCAAATCTGACGTTCGGTGCTGACACCTCCAAATTCAATCCATGACATCACTTAACAGTCCACCACTGTCCCTGTGGACCATGCTACATGCTTGTGACTTGATGTCTCAAACTGGCGTTTCATCTGGCAAGGTCAATTTTGGGAGTTGAGCGGATAATACATAGGTCTGATTCTGACGTTAGATGCTGTAACGTCATTTTTGGTTGTGAGTCATATTTTGAGATGGCCCATATCTGACGTTAGGTGCTGACACCTCCAAATTCATTACATGACATCATTTTACAGTCCACCACTGTCCCTGTGGACCATGCTACATGCTTGTGACTTGATGTCTCAAACTGGCGTTTCATCTGGCAACTGCAATTTTGGGGGTTGAGTGGATAATGTATAGGTCTGATTCAGACGTTAGATGCTCTAGCGTCATTTTTGGTGTGAGTCATATTTTGAGATGGCCCGAATCTGGTGTTAGGTGCTGACACCTCCAAATTCATTACATGACATCCTTTTACAGTCCACCGCTATACCTTTGGACCATACTACATGATTGTGCCTTGATGTCTCAAACTGACGTTTCATCTGGCAGCGTCAATTTTGGGGGTTGAGTAGATAATGCATAGGTCTGATTCTGACGTTAGATGCTCAAACGTCATTTTTGGCTGTGAGTCATATTTTGAGATGGCCCAAATCTGGTGTTAGGTGCTGACACCTCCAAATTCATTACATGGCATCCTTTTACAGTCCAGCACTGTCCCTGTGGACCATACTACATGCTTAAGACTTGATGTCTCAAACTGACGTTTCATCTGGCAATGTCAATTTTGGGGGTGAGTGGATAATGCATAGGTTTGAGTCTGACGTTAGATGCTCAAACGTCATTTTTGGGTGTGTCATATTTTGAGATGGCCCGAATCTGGTGTTAGGTGCTGACACCACCGAATTCATTATGTGACATCATTTTACAGTCCATCATTGTCCCTGTGGACCATGCTACATGCTTGTGATTTGATGTCTTAAACTGACGTTTCATCTGGCAACGTCAATTGTGGGGGTTGAGTGGATAATACCTAGGTCTGATTCAGACGTTAGATGCTCAAACGTCATTTTTGGGAGTGAGTCATATTTTGAGATGCCCCAATTCTGACGTTAGGTGCTAACACCTCAAATTAATTACATGACATCATTTTACAGCCCACCACTGTCCCTGTGGACCATGCTACATGCTTGTGACTTGATGTCTCAAACTGACATTTCATCTGGCAATGTCAATTTTGGAGGTTGAGTGGATGATACAAAGGTCTGATTCTGACGTTAGATGCGCTAACGTAATTTTTGGGAGTGAGTCATATTTTGAGATGCCCCAATTCTGATGTTAGGTGCTAACACCTCAAATTAATTACATGACATCATTTTACAGCCCACCACTGTCCCTGTGGACCATGCTACACGCTTGTGACTTGATGTCGCAAACTGACGTTTCATCTGGCAACGGCAATTTTGGGTGTTTGAGTGGATAATGTATAGGTCTGATTCTGATGTTAGCTGCTCTAACGTCATTTTTGGGTGTGAGTCATATTTTGAGATGGCCCAAATCTGACGTTAGATGCTGACACCTCCAAAATCATTCCATGACATCACTTTACAGTCCACCACTGTCCATGTGGACCATGCTACATGCTTGTGACTTGATGTCTCATACTGACGTTTCATCTGGCAATGTCAATTTTGGAGGTTGAGTGGATAAGGCATAGGTCTGATTCTGACGTTAGATGCTCTAACATCATTTTTGGGTGTGAATCATATTTTGAGATGGCCCGAATCTGGTGTTAGGTGCTGACACCTCCAAATTCAATACATGACATCATTTTACAGTCCAGCACTGTCCCTGTGGACCAATCTACATGCTTGTGACTTGATGTCTCAAATTGACGTTTTATCTGGCAACGTAAATTGTGGGGGTTGAGTGGATAATACATAGGTCTGATTCAGACGTTAGATGCTGTAACGTCATTTTTGGGTGTGAGTCATATTTTGAGATGAAGCGAATCTGGTGTTTGGCACTGACACCTCCAAATTCATTACATTACATCATTTTACAGTCCACCGCTGTCCCTGTGGACCATACTACATGCTTGTGACTTGATGTCTCAAACTGACGTTTCATCTGGAAACGTCAATTTTGGGGGATGAATAGATAGGTTTGATTCTGACGTTAGATGCTCAAACTTCATTTTTGGGTGTGAGTCATATTTTGAGATGGCCCAAATCTGACGTTAGGTGCTGACACCTGCAAATGCATTCCATGACAACGTTTTACAGTCCACCATTGTCCCTATGGACCATGCTACATGCTTGCGACTTGATGTCTCAAACTGACGTTTCATCTGGCAATGTCAATTTTGGAGGTTGAGTGGATAATAGGTCCAATTCTGACGTTACATGCTCTAACGTAATTTTTGGGTGTGAGTCATATTTTGAGATGCCTCAAATCTGACATTAGGTGCTGACACCTCCAAATTAATTACATGTAAAAAAAAAAATGTAAATCCGTATTTGTAAAGCGCGAACTACTCACCCTTACGGGTCTCAAGGCGCTCGGGGCCTTCATGGAAATTAAGTGAGCTATTGCCCAGAGTCACATGGTGCTGAGCTGCCGCAGGAGCCGGGGATCGAACCGTGAGCCCTGTGCTCTGAAGTCAGCTGCCCTGGCCGCTGCACCACACCTCTCCACTTATGACATCACTTTACAGTCCACCACTGTCTCTGTGGACCATGCAACATGCTTGTGACTTGATGTCTCAAACTGACTTTTCATCTGGCAATGTCAATTTTGGAGGTTGAGTGGATAATGTATAGGTCTGATTCTGACGTTAGATGCTCTAACATCATTTTTGGGTGTGAGTCATATTTTGAGATGGCCCAAATCTGACGTTCGGTGCTGACACCTCCAAATTCATTTCATGACATCACTTAACAGTCCACCACTGTCCCTGTGGACCATGCTACATGCTTGTGACTTGATGTCTCAAACTGGCGTTTCATCTGGCAAGGTCAATTTTGGGGGTTGAGCGGATAATACATAGGTCTGATTCTGACGTTAGATGCTGTAACGTCATTTTTAGTTGTGAGTCATATTTTGAGATGGCCCAAATCTGATGTTAGGTGCTGACACCTCCAAATTCATTACATGACATCATTTTACAGTCCACCACTGTCCCTGTGGACCATACTACATGCTTAAGACTTGATGTCTCAAACTGACGTTTCTTCTGGCAATGTCAATTTTGGGGTTGAGTGGATAATGCATAGGTCTGATTCTGACGTTAGATGCTCAAACTGCATTTTTGGGTGTCGGTCATATTTTGAGATGGCCCAAATCTGGTGTTAGGTGCCGACACCTCCAAATTCATTACATGATATCATTTTACAGTCCACCACTGTCTCTGTGGACCATGCTATATGCTTGTGACTTGATGTCTCAAACTGACGTTTCATCTGGCAATGTCAGTTTTGGAGGTTGAGTGGATGATACATAGGTCTGATTCAGACATTAGATGCTGTAACGTCATTTTTGGGTGCGAGTCATATTTTGAGATGGCCCGAATTTGGTGTTAGGTGCTGACACCACCGAATTCATTATGTGACATCATTTTACAGTCCATCATTATCCCTCTGGACCATGCTACATGCTTGTGACTTGATGTCTCAAACAGACGTTTCATCTGGCAACGTCAATTTTGGGTGCTGAGTGGATAATACATAGGTCTGATCCAGACGTTAGATGCTGTAACGTCATTTTTGGGTGCGAGTCATATTTTGAGATGGCCCGAATTTGGTGTTAGGTGCTGACACCACCAAATTCATTATGTGACATCATTTTACAGTCCATCATTGTCCCTGTGGACCATGCTACATGCTTGTGACTTGATGTCTCAAACTGACGTTTTATCTGGCAATGTCAATTTTGGATGTTGAGTGGATGATACAAACGTCTGATTCTGATGTTAGATGCTCTAACGTAATTTTGGGAGTGAGTCATATTTTGAGATGCCCCAATTCTGACGTTAGGTGCTAACACCTCAAATTAATTACATGACATCATATTACAGCCCACCACTGTCCCTGTGGACCATGCTACATGCTTGTTACTTGATGTCTCATACTGACGTTTCATCTGGCAATGTCAATTTTGGAGTTTGAGTGGATAAGGCATAGGTCTGATTCTGACGTTAGATGCTCTAACATCATTTTTGGGTGTGAATCATATTTTGAGGTGGCCCAAATCTGACGTTAGGAGCTGACACCGCCAAATTCATTACATGACATCATTTTACAGTCCACCACTGTCTCTGTGGACCATGCTACATTCTTGTGACTTGATGTCTCAAACTGATGTTTCATCTGGCAACGTCAAATTCAGGGGTTGAGTGGATAATGCATAGGCCTGATTCTGACGTTAGATGCTCAAAAGTCATTTTTGGGTGTGAGTCATATTTTGAGATAGCCCAAATCTGACGTTCGGTGCTGACACCTCCAAATTCAATCCATGACATCACTTAACAGTCCACCACTGTCCCTGTGGACCATGCTACATGCTTGTGACTTGATGTCTCAAACTGGCGTTTCATCTGGCAAGGTCAATTTTGGGAGTTGAGCGGATAATACATAGGTCTGATTCTGACGTTAAATGCTGTAACGTCATTTTTGGTTGTGAGTCATATTTTGAGATGGCCCATATCTGACGTTAGGTGCTGACACCTCCAAATTCATTACATGACATCATTTTACAGTCCACCACTGTCCCTGTGGACCATGCTACATGCTTGTGACTTGATGTCTCAAACTGGCGTTTCATCTGGCAACTGCAATTTTGGGGGTTGAGTGGATAATGTATAGGTCTGATTCTGACGTTAGATGCTCAAACGTCATTTTTGGCTGTGAGTCATATTTTGAGATGGCCCAAATCTGGTGTTAGGTGCTGACACCTCCAAATTCATTACATGACATCCTTTTACAGTCCAGCACTGTCCCTGTGGACCATACTACATGCTTAAGACTTGATGTCTCAAACTGACGTTTCATCTGGCAATGTCAATTTTGGGGGTGAGTGGATAATGCATAGGTTTGAGTCTGACGTTAGATGCTCAAACGTCATTTTTGGGTGTGAGTCATATTTTGAGATGGCCCGACTTGGTGTTAGGTGCTGACACCACCGAATTCATTATGTGACATCATTTTACAGTCCATCATTGTCCCTGTGGACCATGCTACATGCTTGTGATTTGATGTCTTAAACTGACGTTTCATCTGGCAACGTCAATTGTGGGGGTTGAGTGGATAATACCTAGGTCTGATTCAGACGTTAGATGCTCAAACGTCATTTTTTAGTGTGAGTCATATTTTGAGATGGCCCAAATCTGACGTTAGGTGCTGACACCTGCAAATGCATTCCATGACATCATTTTACAGTCCACCGCTGTCCCTGTGGACCATACTACATGCTTGTGACTTGATGTCTTAAACTGACGTTTCATCTGGCAACGTCAATTGTGGGGGTTGAGTGGATAATACCTAGGTCTGATTCAGACGTTAGATGCTCAAACGTCATTTTTGGGAGTGAGTCATATTTTGAGATGCCCCAATTCTGACGTTAGGTGCTAACACCTCAAATTAATTACATGACATCATTTTACAGCCCACCACTGTCCCTGTGGACCATGCTACATGCTTGTGACTTGATGTCTCAAACTGACATTTCATCTGTCAACGTCAATTTTGGGGGTTCAGTGGATAATGCATAGGTCTGATTCTGACGTTAGATGCTCTAGCGTAATTTTGGGAGTGAGTCATATTTTGAGATGCCCCAATTCTGACGTTAGGTGCTAACACCTCAAATTAATTACATGACATCATTTTACAGCCCACCACTGTCCCTGTGGACCATGCTACACGCTTGTGACTTGATGTCGCACCTGACGTTTCATCTCACAACTTCAATTTTGGGGGTTGAGTGGATAATGTATAGGTCTGATTCTGATGTTAGCTGTTCTAACATCATTTTTGGGTGTGAGTCATATTTTGAGATGGTCCAAATCTGACGTTAGATGCAGACACCTCCAAATTCATTCCATGACATCACTTCACAGTCCACCACTGTCCCTGTGTACCATACTACATGCTTGTGACTTGATGTCTCAAACTGACATTTCATCTGGCAACGTCAATTTTGGGGGTTGGGTGGATAATGCATAGGTCTGATTCTGACGTTAGATGCTCAAACGTCATTTTTGGGTGTGAGTCATATTTTGAGATGGCCCAAATCTGACGTTCTGTGCTGACACCTCCAAATTCATTCCATGACATTACTTAACAGTCCACCACTGTCCCTGTGGACCATGCTACATGCTTAAGACTTGATGTCACAAGCTGACGTTTCATCTGGCACTGTCAATTTTGGGGTTGGGTGGATAATGCATAGGTCTGATTCTGACGTTAGATGCTCAAACGTCATTTTTGGGTGTGAGTCATATTTTGAGATGGCCCGAATTTGGTGTTAGGTGCTGACACCACTGAATTCATTATGTGACATCATTTTACAGTCCATCATTATCCCTCTGGACCATGCTACATGCTTGTGACTTGATGTCTCAAACAGACGTTTCATCTGGCAACGTCAATTTTGGGTGCTGAGTGGATAATACATAGGTCTGATCCAGACGTTAGATGCTGTAACGTCATTTTTGGGTGTGAGTCATATTTTGAGATGGCCCGAATTTGGTGTTAGGTGCTGACACCACCGAATTCATTATGTGACATCATTTTACAGTCCATCATTGTCCCTGTGGACCATGCTACATGCTTGTGACTTGATGTCTCAAACTGACGTTTTATCTGGCAATATCAATTTTGGAGGTTGAGTGGATGATACAAACGTCTGATTCTGATGTTAGATGCTCTAACGTAATTTTTGGGAGTGAGTCACATTTTGAGATGCCCCAAATCTGACGTTAGGTGCTAACACCTCAAATTAATTACATGACATCATATTACAGCCCACCACTGTTCCTGTGGACCATGCTACATGCTTGTGACTTGATGTCGCAATCTGACGTTTCATCGGGCAACGGCAATTTTGGGGGTTGAGTGGATAATGTATAGGTCTGATTCTGATGTTAGCTGCTCTATCATCATTTTTGGGTGTGATTCATATTTTGAGATGGCCCAAATCTGACATTAGATGCAGACACCTCCAAATTCATTCCATGACATCACTTTACAGTCCACCACTGTCCCTGTGGACCATGCTACATGCTTGTTACTTGATGTCTCATACTGACGTTTCATCTGGCAATGTCAATTTTGGAGGTTGAGTGGATAAGGCATAGGTCTGATTCTGACGTTAGATGCTCTAACATCATTTTTGGGTGTGAATCATATTTGAGAAGGCTCAAATCTGACGTTAGGAGCTGACACCGCCAAATTCATTACATGACATCATTTTACAGTCCACCACTGACTCTGTGGACCATGCTACATTCTTGTGACTTGATGTCTCAAACTGATGTTTCATCTGGCAACGTCAAATTCAGGGGTTGAGTGGATAATGCATAGGCCTGATTCTGATGTTAGATGCTGTAACATCATTTTTGGGTGTGTGTCATATTTTGAGATGGCCCAAATCTGACGCTCGGTGCTGACACCTCCAAATTCAATCCATTACATCACTTAACAGTCCACCACTGTCCCTGTGGACCATGCTACATGCTTGTGACTTGATGTCTCAAACTGGCGTTTCATCTGCAAGGTCAATTTTGGGAGTTGAGCGGATAATACATAGGTCTGATTCTGACGTTAGATGCTGTAATGTCATTTTTGGTTGTGAGTCATATTTTGAGATGGCCCATATCTGACGTTAGGTGCTGACACCTCCAAATTCATTACATGACATCATTTTACAGTCCACCACTGTCCCTGTGGACCATGCTACATGCTTGTGACTTGATGTCTCAAACTGGCGTTTCATCTGGCAACTGCAATTTTGGGGGTTGAGTGGATAATGTATAGGTCTGATTCAGACGTTAGATGCTCTAACGTCATTTTTGGTGTGAGTCATATTTTGAGATGGCCCGAATCTGGTGTTAGGTGCTGACACCTCCAAATTCATTACATGACATCCTTTTACAGTCCACCGCTATACCTTTGGACCATACTACATGATTGTGACTTGATGTCTCAAACTGACGTTTCATCTGGCAGCGTCAATTTTGGGGGTTGAGTAGATAATGCATAGGTCTGATTCTGACGTTAGATGCTCAAACGTCATTTTTGGCTGTGAGTCATATTTTGAGATGGCCCAAATCTGGTGTTAGGTGCTGACACCTCCAAATTCATTACATGACATGCTTTTACAGTCCAGCACTGTCCCTGTGGACCATACTACATGCTTAAGACTTGATGTCTCAAACTGACGTTTCATCTGGCAATGTCAATTTTGGGGGTGAGTGGATAATGCATAGGTTTGAGTCTGACGTTAGATGCTCAAACGTCATTTTTGGGTGTGAGTCATATTTTGAGATGGCCCGAATTTGGTGTTAGGTGCTGACACCACCGAATTCATTATGTGACATCATTTTACAGTCCAACATTGTCCCTGTGGACCATGCTACATGCTTGTGACTTGATGTCTCAAACTGACGTTTCATCTGGCAATGTCAATTTTGGAGGTTGAGTGGATGATACAAAGGTCTGATTCTGACGTTAGATGCTCTAACGTAATTTTTGGGAGTGAGTCATATTTTGAGATGCCCCAATTCTGACGTTAGGTGCTAACACCTCAAATTAATTACATGACATCATTTTACAGCCCACCACTGTCCCTGTGGACCATGCTACACGCTTATGACTTGATGTTGCAAACTGACATTTCATCTGGCAACGGCAATTTTGGGTGTTTGAGTGGATAATGTATAGGTCTGATTCTGATGTTAGCTGCTCTAACGTCATTTTTGGGTGTGAGTCATATTTTGAGATGGCCCAAATCTGACGTTAGATGCTGACACCTCCAAAATCATTCCATGACATCACTTTACAGTCCACCACTGTCGCTGTGGACCATGCTACATGATTGTGACTTGACGTCTCATATTGACGTTCAATCTGGCAATGTCAATTTTGGAGGTTGAGTGGATAAGGCATAGGTCTGATTCTGACGTTAGATGCTCTAACATCATTTTTGGGAATCATATTTTGAGAAGGCTCAAATCTGAAGTTAGGTGCTGACACCGCGAAATTCATTACATGACATAATTTTACAGTCCAGCACTGTCCTTGTGGACCATACTACATGCTTGTGAATTGATGTCTCAAACTGATGTTTCATCTGGCAACGTCAATTTTGGGGGTTGAGAGGATAATACATAGGTCTGATTCAGACGTTAGATGCTGTAACGTCATTGTTGGGTGTGAGTCATATTTTGAGATGGCCCGAATCTGGTGTTAGGTGCTGACACCTCCAAATTCATTACATGACATCATTTTACAGTCCAGCACTGTCCTTGTGGACCAATCTACATGCTTGCGACTTGATGTCTTAAACTGACGTTTTATCTGGCAACGTCAATTGTGGGGGTTGAGTGGATAATACATAGGTCTGATTCAGACGTTAGATGCTGTAACGTCATTTTTGGGTGTGAGTCATATTTTGAGATGACGCAAATCTGGTGTTTGGCGCTGACACCTCCAAATTCATTACATTACATCATTTTACAGTCCACCGCTGTCCCTGTGGACCATACTACATGCTTGTGACTTGATGTCTCAAACTGACGTTTCATCTGGAAAAGTTAATTTTGGGGGATGAATGGATAATGCATAGGTTTGATTCTGACGTTAGATGCTCAAACTTCATTTTTGGGTGTGAGTCATATTTTGAGATGGCTCAAATCTGACGTTAGGTGCTGACACCTGCAAATGCATTCCATGACAACGTTTTACAGTCCACCATTGTCCCTATGGACCATGCTACATGCTTGCGACTTGATGTCTCAAACTGACGTTTCATCTGGCAATGTCAATTTTGGAGGTTGAGTGGATAATACATAGGTCTGATTCTGACGTTACATGCTCTAACGTAATTTTTGGGTGTGAGTCATATTTTGAGATGCCTCAAATCTGACATTAGGTGCTGACACCTCCAAATTAATTACATGTAAAAAAAAATGTAAATCCGTATTTCTAAAGCGCGAACTACTCACCCTTACGGGTCTCAAGGCTCTGGGGGCTTCATGGAAATTAAGTGAGCTATTGCCCAGAGTCACATGGTGCTGAGCTGAGCTGCTGCCAGAGCCGGGGATCGAACCATGATCCCTGTGCTCCGAAGTCAGCTGCCCTGGCCACTGCACCACACCTCTCCACTTATGACATCACTTTACAGTCCACCTCTGTCCCTGTGGACCATGCAACATGCTTATGACTTGATGTCTCAAACTGACTTTTCATCTAGCAATGTCAATTTTGGAGGTTGAGTGGATAATACATAGGTCTGATTCTGACGTTAGATGCCGTAACGTCATTTGTTGGTGTGAGTCATATTTTGAGATGGCCCGAATCTGGTGTTAGGTGCTGACACCTCCAAATTCATTACATGACATCCTTTTACAGTCCACCGCTGTGCCTTCGTACCATACTACATGATTGTGACTTGATGTCTCAAACTGACGTTTCATCTGGCAGCGTCATTTTTCGGAGTTGAGTGGATAATACATAGGTCTGATTCTGACGTTAGATGCTCAAACGTCATTTTTGGCTGTGAGTCATATTTTAAGATGGCCCAAATCTGGTGTTAGGTGCTGACACCTCCAAATTCATTACATGACATCCTTTTACAGTCCAGCACTGTCCCTGTGGACCATTCTACATTCTTAAGACTTGATGTCTCAAACTGACGTTTCATCTGGCAATGTCAATTTTGGGGGTGAGTGGATAATGCATAGGTTTGAGTCTGACGTTAGATGCCGTAACGTCATTTTCGTGTGTGAGTCATATTTTGAGATGGCCCGAATTTGGTGTTAGGTGCTGACACCACCGAATTCATTATGTGACATCATTTTATAGTCCATCATTATCCCTGTGGACCATGCTACATGCTTGTGACTTGATGTCTCAAACTGACGTTTCATATGGCAATGTCAATTTTGGAGGTTGAGTGGATGATACAAAGGTCTGATTCTGACGTTAGATGCTCTAACGTAATTTTTGGGAGTGAGTCATATTTTGAGTTGCCCCAATTCTGACATTTGGTGCTAACACCTCAAATTAATTACATGACATCATTTTACAACCCACCACTGTCCCTGTGGACCATGCTACACGCTTGTGACTTGATGTCGCAAACTGACGTTTCATCTGGCAACAGCAATTTTGGGGGTTGAGTGGATAATGTATAGGTCTGATTCTGATGTTAGCTGCTCTAACGTCATTTTTGGGTGTGAGTCATATTTTGAGATGGCCCAAATCTGACGTTAGATGCTGACACCTCCAAATTCATTCCATGACATCACTTTACAATCCACCACTGCCCTGGCTGCTGCACCGCACCTCTCCACTTATGACATCACTTTACAGGCGTCCACTGTCACTGTGGACCATGCTACATGCTTGTGACTTGATGTCTCAAACTGACGTTTCATCTGGCAATGTCAATTTTGGAGGTTGAGTGGATAAGGCATAGGTCTGATTCTGACGTTAGATGCTCAAACGTCATTTTTTGGTGTGAGTCATATTTTGAGATGGCCCGAATCTGGTGTTAGGTGCTGACACCACCGAATTTATTATGTGACATCATTTTACAGTCCATCATTGTCCCGATGGACCATGCTACATGCTAGTGACTTGATGTCTCCTACAGTCGTTTCATCTGGCAACGTCAATTTTGGGAGCTGATTGGATAATACATAGGTCTGATCCAGACGTTATATGCTGTAACGTCATTTTTGGGTGTGAGTCATATTTTGAGATGGCCCGAATTTGGTGTTAGGTGCTGACACCATCGAACTCATTATGTGACATCATTTTACAGTCCATCATTGTCCCTGTGGACCATGCTACATGCTGGTGACTTGATGTCTCAAACTGACGTTTCATCTGGCAATGTCAATTTTGGAGGTTGAGTGGATGATACACAGGTCTGGTTCTGACGTTAGATGCTCTAACTTAATTTTTGGGAGCGAGTCACATTTTGAGATGCCCCAATTCTGACGTTAGGTGCTAACACCTCAAATTAATAACATGACATCATTTTACAGTCCACCGCTGTCCCTGGTGACCATGCTACACGCTTGTGACTTGATGTCCCAAACTGACATTTCATCTGGCAACGGCAATTTTGGGGGTTGAGTGGATAATGTATAGGTCTGATTCTGATGTTAGCAGCTCTAACGTCATTTTTGGGTGTGAGTCATATTTTGAGATGGCCCAAATCTGACCCTGGATGCAGACACCTCCAAATTCATTCCATGATATCACTTTACAGTCCACCACTGTCCCTGTGGACCATGCTACATGCTTGTGACTTGATGTCTCATACTGACGTTTCATCTGGCAATGTCAATTTTGGAGGTTGAGTGGATAAGGCATAGGTCTGATTCTGACGTTAGATGCTCTAACATTATTTTTAGGTGTGAATCATATTTTGAGAAGGCTCAAATCTGAAGTTAGGTGCTGACACCTGCTAATTCATTACATGACATCATTTTACAGTCCACCACTGTCCCTGTGTACCATGCTACATGCTTGTGACTTGATGTCTCAAACTGACGTTTCATCTTGCAATGTCAATTTTGGAGGTTGGGTGGATAAGGCATAGGTCTGATTCTGACGTTAGATACTCTAACATCATTTTTGGGTGTGAATCATATGTGAGAAGGCTCAAATCTGACGTTAGGAGCTGACACCGCCAAATTAATTACGTGACATCATTTTACAGTCCACCACTGTCTCTGTGGACCATGCTACATTCTTGTGACTGGATGTCTCAAACTGATGTTTCATCTGGCAATGTCAAATTCAGGGGTTGAGTGGATAATGCATAGGTCTGATTCTGAAGTTAGATGCTCTAACATCATTTTTGGGTGTGAGTCATATATTGAGATGGCCCAAATCTGACGTTCGGTGCTGACACCTCCAAATTCATTCCATGACATCACTTAACAGTCCACCACTGTCCCTGTGGACCATGCTACATGCTTGTGACTTGATGTCTCAAACTGGCGTTTCATCTGGCAAGGTCAATTTTGGGGGTTGAGCGGATAATACATAGATCTGATTCTGACGTTAGATGCTGCAACGTCATTTTTGGTGTGAGTCATATTTTGAGATGGCCCAATTCTGGTGTTAGGTGCTGACACCTCCAAATTCATTACATGACATCCTTTTACAGTCCACCGCTGTACCTTTGGACCATCCTACATGATTGTGACTTGATGTCTCAAACTGATGTTTCATCTTGCAACGTGAATTTTGGGGGTTGAGTGGATAATGCATAGGTCTGATTCTGACGTTAGATGCTCAAACGTCATTTGTGGGTGTGAGTCATATTTTGAGATAACCCAAATCTGACGTTAGATGCTGACACCTCCAAATTCATTACATGACATCATTTTACAGTCCACCACTGTCCCTGTGGACCATGCTACATGCTTGTGACTTGATGTCTCAAACTGGCGTTTCATCTGGCAACTGCAATTTTGGGGGTTGAGTGGATAATGTATAGGTCTGATTCAGACGTTAGATGCTCTAACGTAATTTTTGGTGTGAGTCATATTTTGAGATGGCCCGAATCTGGTGTTAGGTGCTGACACCTCCAAGTTCATTACATGACATCCTTTTACAGTCCACCGCTGTACCTTTGGACCATACTACATGATTGTGACTTGATGTCTCAAACTGACGTTTCATCTGGCATCGTCAATTTTGGGGGTTGAGTAGATAATGCATAGGTCTGATTCTGACGTTAGATGCTCTAACGTCATTTTTGGGTGTGAGTCATATTTTGAGATGACCCAAATCTGATGTTAGATGCTGACACCTCCAAAATCATTCCATGACATCACTTTACAGTCCACCACTGTCCCTGTGGACCATGCTACATGCTTGTGACTTGATGTCTCATATTGACGTTTCATCTGGCAATGTCAATTTTGGAGGTTGAGAGGATAAGGCATAGGTCTGATTCTGACGTTAGATGCTCTAACATCATTTTTGGGTGTGAATCATATTTTGAGAAGGCTCAAATCTGAAGTTAGGTGCTGACCGCCAAATTCATTACATGACATAATTTTACAGTCCAGCACTGTCCTTGTGGACCATACTACATGCTTGTGAATTGATGTCTCAAACTGATGTTTCATCTGGCAACGTCAATTTTGGGGGTTGAGAGGATAATACATAGGTCTGATTCAGACGTTAGATGCTGTAACGTCATTGTTGGGTGTGAGTCATATTTTGAGATGGCCCGAAACTGGTGTTAGGTGCTGACACCTCCAAATTCATTACATGACATCATTTTACAGTCCAGCACTGTCCCTGTGGACCAATCTACATGCTTGTGACTTGATGTCTCAAACTGACGTTTTATCTGGCAACGTCAATTGTGGGGGTTGAGTGGATAATACATAGGTCTGATTCAGACGTTAGATGCTGTAACGTCATTTTTGGGTGTGAGTCATATTTTGAGATGACGCAAATCTGGTGTTTGGCGCTGACACCTCCAAATTCATTACATTACATCATTTTACAGTCCACCGCTGTCCCTGTGGACCATACTACATGCTTGTGACTTGATGTCTCAAACTGACGTTTCATCTGGAAACGTTAATTTTGGGGGTGAATGGATAATGCATAGGTTTGATTCTGACGTTAGATGCTCAAACTTCATTGTTGGGTGTGAGTCATATTTTGAGATGGCTCCAAATTCAATACATGACATCATTTAACAGTCCACCACTGTCCCTGTGGACCATACTACATGCTTGTGACTTGATGTCTCAAACTGGCGTTTCATCTGGCAAGGTCAATTTTGGGAGTTGAGCGGATAATACATAGGTGTGATTCTGACGTTAGATGCTGTAACGTGATTTTTGGTTGTGAGTCATATCTTGAGATGGCCCATATCTGACGTTAGATGCTGACACCTCCAAATTCATTACATGACATCATTTTACAGTCCACCACTGTCCCTGTGGACCATGCTACATGCTTGTGACTTGATGTCTCAAACTGGCGTTTCATCTGGCAACTGCAATTTTGGGGGTTGAGTGGATAATGTATAGGTCTGATTCAGACGTTAGATGCTCTAACGTCATTTTTGGTGTGAGTCATATTTTGAGATGGCCCGAATCTGGTGTTAGGTGCTGACACCTCCAAATTCATTACATGACATCCTTTTACAGTCCACCGCTGTACCTTTGGACCATACTACATGATTGTGACTTGATGTCTCAAACTGATGTTTCATCTGGCAGCGTCAATTTTGGGGGTTGAGTAGATAATGCATAGGTCTGATTCTGACGTTAGATGCTCAAACGTCATTTTTGGCTGTGAGTCATATTTTGAGATGGCCCAAATCTGGTGTTAGGTGCTGACACCTCCAAATTCATTACATGACATCCTTTTACAGTCCAGCACTGTCCCTGTGGACCATACTACATGCTTAAGACTTGATGTCTCAAACTGACGTTTCATCTGGCAATGTCAATTTTGGGGGTGAGTGGATAATGCATAGGTTTGAGTCTGACGTTAGATGCTCAAACGTCATTTTTGGGTGTGAGTCATATTTTGAGATGGCCCGAATTTGGTGTTAGATGCTGACACCACCGAATTCATTATGTGACATCATTTTACAGTCCATCATTGTCCCTGTGGACCATGCTACATGCTTGTGACTTGATGTCTCAAAGTGACGTTTCATCTGGCAATGTCAATTTTGGAGGTTGAGTGGATGATACAAAGGTCTGATTCTGACGTTAGATGCTCTAACGTAATTTTTGGGAGTGAGTCATATTTTGAGATGCCCCAATTCTGACGTTAGGTGCTAACACCTCAAATGAATTACATGACATCATTTTACAGCCCACCACTGTCCCTGTGGACCATGCTACACGCTTATGACTTGATGTCGCAAACTGATGTTTCATCTGGCAACGGCAATTTTGGGTGTTTGAGTGGATAATGTATAGGTCTGATTCTGATGTTAGCTGCTCTAACGTCATTTTTGGGTGTGAGTCATATTTTGAGATGGCCCAAATCTGACGTTAGATGCTGACACCTCCAAAATCATTCCATGACATCACTTTACAGTCCACCACTGTCCCTGTGGACCATGCTACATGCTTGTGACTTGATGTCTCATATTGACGTTTCATCTGGCAATGTCAATTTTGGAGGTTGAGTGGATCAGGCATAGGTCTGATTCTGACGTTAGATGCTCTAACATCATTTTTGGGTGTGAATCATATTTTGAGAAGGCTCAAATCTGAAGTTAGGTGCTGACACCGCGAAATTCATTACATGACATAATTTTACAGTCCAGCACTGTCCTTGGGGACCATACTACATGCTTGTGAATTGATGTCTCAAACTGATGTTTCATCTGGCAACGTCAATTTTGGGGGTTGAGAGGATAATACATAGGTCTGATTCAGACGTTAGATGCTGTAACGTCATTGTTGGGTGTGAGTCATATTTTGAGATGGCCCGAATCTGATGTTAGGTGCTGACACCTCCAAATTCATTACATGACATCATTTTACAGTCCAGCACTGTCCTTGTGGACCAATCTACATGCTTGTGACTTGATGTCTCAAACTGACGTTTTATCTGGCAACGTCAATTGTGGGGGTTGAGTGGATAATACATAGGTCTGATTCAGACGTTAGATGCTGTAACGTCATTTTTGGATGTGAGTCATATTTTGAGATGGCCCGAATCTGGTGTTAGGTGCTGACACCACCGAATTTATTATGTGACATCATTTTACAGTCCATCATTGTCCCGATGGACCATGCTACATGCTTGTGACTTGATGTCTCCTACAGTCGTTTCATCTGGCAACGTCAATTTTGGGGGCTGATTGGATAATACATAGGTCTGATCCAGACGTTATATGCTGTAACGTCATTTTTGGGTGTGAGTCATATTTTGAGATGGCCCGAATTTGGTGTTATGTGCTGACACCATCGAACTCATTATGTGACATCATTTTACAGTCCATCATTGTCCCTGTGGACCATGCTACATGCTGGTGACTTGATGTCTCATACTGACGTTTCATCTGGCAATGTCAATTTTGGAGGTTGAGTGGATAAGGCATAGGTCTGATTCTGACGTTAGATGCTCTAACATTATTTTTGGGTGTGAATCATATTTTGAGAAGGCTCAAATCTGAAGTTAGGTGCTGACACCTGCTAATTCATTACGTGACATCATTTTACAGTCCACCACTGTCTCTGTGGACCATGCTACATTCTTGTGACTGGATGTCTCAAACTGATGTTTCATCTGGCAACGTCAAATTCAGGGGTTGAGTGGATAATGCATAGGTCTGATTCTGAAGTTAGATGCTCTAACATCATTTTTGGGTGTGTGTCATATTTTGAGGTGGCCCAAATCTGACGTTAGGTTCTTACACCTCCAAATTCATTCCATTACATCATTTTACACTCCACCACTGTCCCTGTGTACCATACTACATGCTTGTGACTTGATGTCTCAAACTGACATTTCATCTGGCAACGTCAATTTTGGGGGTTGAGTGGATAATGTATAGGTCTGATTCTGACGTTAGCTGCTCTAACATCATTTTTGGGTGTGAGTCATATTTTGAGATGGCCCAAATCTGACGTTCGGTGCTGACACCTCCAAATTCATTCCATGACATCACTTAACAGTCCACCACTGTCCCTGTGGACCATGCTACATGCTTGTGACCTGATGTCTCAAACTGGCGTTTCATCTGGCAAGGTCAATTTTGGGGGTTGAGCGGATAATACATAGGTCTGATTCTGACGTTAGATGCTGCAACGTCATTTTTGGTGTGAGTCATATTTTGAGATGGCCCAATTCTGGTGTTAGGTGCTGACACCTCCAAATTCATTACATGACATCCTTTTACAGTCCACCGCTGTACCTCTGGACCATCCTACATGATTGTGACTTGATGTCTCAAACTGATGTTTCATCTTGCAACGTGAATTTTGGGGGTTGAGTGGATAATGCATAGGTCTGATTCTGACGTTAGATGCTCAAATGTCATTTGTGGGTGTGAGTCATATTTTGAGATAACCCAAATCTGACGTTAGATGCTGACACCTCCAAATTCATTACATGACATCATTTTACAGTCCACCACTGTCCCTGTGGACCATGCTACATGCTTGTGACTTGATGTCTCAAACTGGCGTTTCATCTGGCAACTGCAATTTTGGGGGTTGAATGGATTATGTATAGGTCTGATTCAGACGTTAGATGCTCTAACGTAATTTTTGGTGTGAGTCATATTTTGAGATGGCCCGAATCTGGTGTTAGGTGCTGACACCTCCAAGTTCATTACATGACATCCTTTTACAGTCCACCGCTGTACCTTTGGACCATACTACATGATTGTGACTTGATGTCTCAAACTGACGTTTCATCTGGCAGCGTCAATTTTGGGGGTTGAGTAGATAATGCATAGGTCTGATTCTGACGTTAGATGCTCAAACGTCATTTTTGGCTGTGAGTCATATTTTGAGATGGCCCAAATCTGGTGTTAGGTGCTGACACCACCAAATCCATTACATGACATCCTTTTACAGTCCAGCACTGTACCTCTGGACCATACTACATGCTTAAGACTTGATGTCTCAAACTGACGTTTCATCTGGCAATGTCAATTTTGGAGGTTGAGTGGATGATACAAAGGTCTGATTCTGACGTTAGATGCGCTAACGTAATTTTTGGGAGTGAGTCATATTTTGAGATGCCCCAATTCTGACGTTAGGTGCTAACACCTCAAATTAATTACATGACATCATTTTACAGCCCACCACTGTCCCTGTGGACCATGCTACACGCTTGTGACTTGATGCCGCAAACTGACGTTTCATCTGGCAACGGCAATTTTGGGTGTTTGAGTGGATAATGTATAGGTCTGATTCTGATGTTAGCTGCTCTAACGTCATTTTTGGGTGTGAGTCATATTTTGAGATGGCCCAAATCTGACGTTAGATGCTGACACCTCGAAAATCATTCCATGACATCACTTTACAGTCCACCACTGTCCCTGTGGACCATGCTACATGCTTGTGACTTGATGTCTCATACTGACGTTTCATCTGGCAATGTCAATTTTGGAGGTTGAGTGGATAAGGCATAGGTCTGATTCTGACGTTAGATGCTCTAACATCCTTTTTGGGTGTGAATCATATTTTGAGATGGCCCGAATCTGGTGTTAGGTGCTGACACCTCCAAATTCAATACATGACATCATTTTACAGTCCAGCACTGTCCCTGTGGACCAATCTACATGCTTGTGACTTGATGTCTCAAACTGACGTTTTATCTGGCAACGTCAATTTTGGGGGTTGAGTGGATAATACATAGGTCTGATTCAGACGTTAGATGCTGTAACGTCATTTTTGGGTGTGAGTCATATTTTGAGATGAAGCGAATCTGGTGTTTGGCGCTGACACCTCCAAATTCATTACATTACATCATTTTACAGTCCACCGCTGTCCCTGTGGACCATACTACATGCTTGTGACTTGATGTCTCAAACTGACGTTTCATCTGGAAACGTCAATTTTGGGGATGAATGGATAGGTTTGATTCTGACGTTAGATGCTCAAACTTCATTTTTGGGTGTGAGTCATATTTTGAGATGGCCCAAATCTGACGTTAGGTGCTGACACCTGCAAATGCATTCCATGACAACGTTATACAGTCCACCATTGTCCCTATGGACCATGCTACATGCTTGCGACTTGATGTCTCAAACTGACGTTTCATCTGGCAATGTCAATTTTGGAGGTTGAGTGGATAATACATAGGTCTGATTCTGACGTTACATGCTCTAACGTAATTTTTGGGTGTGAGTCATATTTTGAGATGCCTCAAATCTGACATTAGGTGCTGACACCTCCAAATTAATTACATGTAAAAAAAAATGGAAATCCGTATTTGTAAAGCGCGAACTACTCACCCTTACGGGTCTCAAGGCGCTCGGGGCCTTCATGGAAATTAAGTGAGCTATTGCCCAGAGTCACATGGTGCTGAGCTGCCGCAGGAGCCGGGATCGAACCGTGAGCCTTGTGCTCCGAAGTCAGCTGCCCTGGCCGCTGCACCACACCTCTCCACTTATGACATCACTTTACAGTCCACCACTGTCCCTGTGGACCATGCAACATGCTTGTGACTTGATGTCTCAAACTGACTTTTCATCTGGCAATGTCAATTTTGGAGGTTGAGTGGATAATGCATAGGTCTGATTCTGACGTTAGATGCTCTAACATCATTTTTGGGTGTGAGTCATATTTTGAGATGGCCCAAATCTGACGTTCGGTGCTGACACCTCCA
The DNA here is from genome assembly GCA_963921515.1 of Calotriton arnoldi. Classification (NCBI taxonomy): domain Eukaryota; kingdom Metazoa; phylum Chordata; class Amphibia; order Caudata; family Salamandridae; genus Calotriton; species Calotriton arnoldi. The sequence goes on from CAWUFW010000960.1 coordinate 2,899,696, forward strand.
AATTCATTCCATGACATCACTTAACAGTCCACCACTGTCCCTGTGGACCATGCTACATGCTTGTGACTTGATGTCTCAAACTGGCGTTTCATCTGGCAAGGTCAATTTTGGGGGTTGAGCGGATAATACATAGGTCTGATTCTGACGTTAGATGCTGTAACGTCATTTTTAGTTGTGAGTCATATTTTGAGATGGCCTAAATCTGATGTTAGGTGCTGACACCTCCAAATTCATTACATGACATCATTTTACAGTCCACCACTGTCCCTGTGGACCATACTACATGCTTAAGACTTGATGTCTCAAACTGACGTTTCTTCTGGCAATGTCAATTTTGGGGTTGAGTGGATAATGCATAGGTCTGATTCTGACGTTAGATGCTCAAAGTGCATTTTTGGGTGTGGGTCATATTTTGAGATGGCCCAAATCTGGTGTTAGGTGCTGACACCTCCAAATTCATTACATGATATCATTTTACAGTCCACCACTGTCTCTGTGGACCATGCTATATGCTTGTGACTTGATGTCTCAAACTGACGTTTCATCTGGCAATGTCAGTTTTGGAAGTTGAGTGGATGATACATAGGTCTGATTCAGACGTTAGATGCTGTAACGTCATTTTTGGGTGCGAGTCATATTTTGAGATGGCCCGAATTTGGTGTTAGGTGCTGACACCACCGAATTTATTATGTGACATCATTTTACAGTCCACCACTGTCTCTGTGGACCATGCTATATGCTTGTGACTTGATGTCTCAAACTGACGTTTCATCTGGCAATGTCAATTTTGGAGGTTGAGTGGATGATACAAACGTCTGATTCTGATGTTAGATGCTCTAACGTAATTTTTGGGAGTGAGTCATATTTTGAGATGCCCCAATTCTGACGTTAGGTGCTAACACCTCAAATTAATTACATGACATCATATTACAGCCCACCACTGTCCCTGTGGACCATGCTACATCCTTGTTACTTGATGTCTCATACTGACGTTTCATCTGGCAATGTCAATTTTGGAGGTTGAGTGGATAAGGCATAGGTCTGATTCTGACGTTAGATGCTCTAACATCATTTTTGGGTGTGAATCATATTTGAGAAGGCTCAAATCTGACGTTAGGAGCTGACACCGCCAAATTCATTACATGACATCATTTTACAGTCCACCACTGTCTCTGTGGAACATGCTACATTCTTGTGACTTGATGTCTCAAACTGATGTTTCATCTGGCAACGTCAAATTCAGGGGTTGAGTGGATAATGCATAGGCCTGATTCTGATGATAGATGCTCTAACATCATTTTTGGGTGTGTGTCATATTTTGAGGTGGCCCAAATCTGACGTTAGGTTCTGACCTCCAAATTCATTAAATGACATCATTTTACAGTCCACCACTGTCCCTGTGTATCATACTCTACATGCTTGTGACTTGATGTCTCAAACTGACATTTCATCTGGCAACGTCAATTTTGGGGGTTGAGTGGATAACGTATAGGTCTGATTCTGACGTTAGATGCTCTAACATCATTTTTGGGTGTGAGTCATATTTTGAGATAGCCCAAATCTGACGTTCGGTGCTGACACCTCCAAATTCAATCCATGACATCACTTAACAGTCCACCACTGTCCCTGTGGACCATGCTACATGCTTGTGACTTGATGTCTCAAACTGGCGTTTCATCTGGCAAGGTCAATTTTGGGAGTTGAGCGGATAATACATAGGTCTGATTCTGACGTTAGATGCTGTAACGTCATTTTTGGTTGTGAGTCATATTTTGAGATGGCCCATATCTGACGTTAGGTGCTGACACCTCCAAATTCATTACATGACATCATTTTACAGTCCACCACTGTCCCTGTGGACCATGCTACATGCTTGTGACTTGATGTCTCAAACTGATGTTTCATCTGGCAACGTCAAATTCAGGGGTTGAGTGGATAATGCATAGGCCTGATTCTGATGATAGATGCTCTAACATCATTTTTGGGTGTGTGTCATATTTTGAGGTGGCCCAAATCTGACGTTAGGTTCTGACCTCCAAATTCATTAAATGACATCATTTTACAGTCCACCACTGTCCCTGTGTATCATACTCTACATGCTTGTGACTTGATGTCTCAAACTGACATTTCATCTGGCAACGTCAATTTTGGGGGTTGAGTGGATAACGTATAGGTCTGATTCTGACGTTAGATGCTCTAACATCATTTTTGGGTGTGAGTCATATTTTGAGATAGCCCAAATCTGACGTTCGGTGCTGACACCACCAAATTCAATCCATGACATCACTTAACAGTCCACCACTGTCCCTGTGGACCATGCTACATGCTTGTGACTTGATGTCTCAAACTGGCGTTTCATCTGGCAAGGTCAATTTTGGGAGTTGAGCGGATAATACATAGGTCTGATTCTGACGTTAGATGCTGTAACGTCATTTTTGGTTGTGAGTCATATTTTGAGATGGCCCATATCTGACGTTAGGTGCTGACACCTCCAAATTCATTACATGACATCATTTTACAGTCCACCACTGTCCCTGTGGACCATGCTACATGCTTGTGACTTGATGTCTCAAACTGGCGATTCATCTGGCAACTGCAATTTTGGGGGTTGAGTGGATAATGTATAGGTCTGATTCAGACGTTAGATGCTCTAGCGTCATTTTTGGTGTGAGTCATATTTTGAGATGGCCCGAATCTGGTGTTAGGAGCTGACACCTCCAAATTCATTACATGACATCCTTTTACAGTCCACCGCTATACCTTTGGACCATACTACATGATTGTGACTTGATGTCTCAAACTGACGTTTCATCTGGCAGCGTCAATTTTGGGGGTTGAGTAGATAATGCATAGGTCTGATTCTGACGTTAGATGCTCAAACGTCATTTTTGGCTGTGAGTCATATTTTGAGATGGCCCAAATCTGGTGTTAGGTGCTGACACCTCCAAATTCATTACATGACATCCTTTTACAGTCCAGCACTGTCCCTGTGGACCATACTACATGCTTAAGACTTGATGTCTCAAACTGACGTTTCATCTGGCAATGTCAATTTTGGGGGTGAGTGGATAATGCATAGGTTTGAGTCTGACGTTAGATGCTCAAACGTCATTTTTGGGTGTGAGTCATATTTTGAGATGGCCCGAATTTGGTGTTAGGTGCTGACACCACCGAATTCATTATGTGACATCATTTTACAGTCCATCATTGTCCCTGTGGACCATGCTACATGCTTGTGATTTGATGTCTCAAACAGACGTTTCATCTGGCAACGTCAATTTTGGGGGCTGAGTGGATAATACATATGTCTGATCCAGACGTTAGATGCTGTAACGTCATTTATGGGAGTGAGTCATATTTTGAGATGACCCGAATATGGTGTTAGGTGCTGACACCACCGAATTCATTATGTGACATCATTTTACAGTCCATCATTGTCCCTGTGGACCATGCTACATGCTTGTGACTTGATGTCTCAAACTGACGTTTCATCTGGCAATGTCAATTTTGGAGGTTGAGTGGATGATACAAAGGTCTGATTCTGACGTTAGATGCTCTAACGTAATTTTTGGGAGTGAGTCATATTTTGAGATGCCCCAATTCTGACGTTAGGTGCTAACACCTCAAATTAATTACATGACATCATTTTACAGCCCACCACTGTCCCTGTGTACCATGCTACACGCTTATGACTTGATGTCGCAAACTGACGTTTCATCTGGCAACGGCAATTTTGGGTGTTTGAGTGGATAATGTATAGGTCTGATTCTGATGTTAGCTGCTCTAACGTCATTTTTGGGTGTGAGTCATATTTTGAGATGGCCCAAATCTGACGTTAGATGCTGACACCTCCAAAATCATTCCATGACATCACTTTACAGTCCACCACTGTCCCTGTGGACCATGCTACATGCTTGTGACTTGATGTCTCATATTGACGTTTCATCTGGCAATGTCAATTTTGGAGGTTGAGTGGATAAGGCATAGGTCTGATTCTGACGTTAGATGCTCTAACATCATTTTTGGGTGTGAATCATATTTTGAGAAGGCTCAAATCTGAAGTTAGGTGCTGACACCGCCAAATTCATTACATGACATAATTTTACAGTCCAGCACTGTCCTTGTGGACCATACTACATGCTTGTGAATTGATGTCTCAAACTGATGTTTCATCTGGCAACGTCAATTTTGGGGGTTGAGAGGATAATACATAGGTCTGATTCAGACGTTAGATGCTGTAACGTCATTGTTGGGTGTGAGTCATATTTTGAGATGGCCCGAATCTGGTGTTAGGTGCTGACACCTCCAAATTCATTACATGACATCATTTTACAGTCCACCACTGTCCCTGTGGACCATGCTACATGCTTGTGACTTGATGTCTCAAACTGGCGTTTCATCTGGCAACTGCAATTTTGGGGGTTGAGTGGATAATGTATAGGTCTGATTCAGACGTTAGATGCTCTAACGTCATTTTTGGTGTGAGTCATATTTTGAGATGGCCCGAATCTGGTGTTAGGTGCTGACACCTCCAAATTCATTACATTACATCATTTTACAGTCCACCGCTGTCCCTGTGGACCATACTACATGCTTGTGACTTGATGTCTCAAACTGACGTTTCATCTGGCAGCGTCAATTTTGGGGGTTAAGTAGATAATGCATAGGTCTGATTCTGACGTTAGATGCTCAAACGTCATTTTTGGCTGTGAGTCATATTTTGAGATGGCCCAAATCTGGTGTTAGGTGCTGACACCTCCAAATTCATTACATGACATCCTTTTACAGTCCAGCACTGTCCCTGTGGACCATACTACATGCTTAAGACTTGATGTCTCAAACTGACGTTTCATCTGGCAATGTCAATTTTGGGGGTGAGTGGATAATGCATAGGTTTGAGTCTGACGTTAGATGCTCAAACGTCATTTTTGGGTGTGAGTCATATTTTGAGATGGCCCGAATTTGGTGTTAGGTGCTGACACCACCGAATTCATTACGTGACATCGTTTTACAGTCCATCATTGTCCCTGTGGACCATGCTACATGCTTGTGACTTGATGTCTCAAACAGACGTTTCATCTGGCAACGTCAATTTTGGGGGCTGAGTGGATAATACATATGTCTGATACAGACGTTAGATGCTGTAACGTCATTTATGGGAGTGAGTCATATTTTGAGATGGCCCGAATTTGGTGTTAGGTGCTGACACCACCGAATTCATTATGTGACATCATTTTACAGTCCATCATTGTCCCTGTGGACCATGCTACATGCTTGTGACTTGATGTCTCAAACTGACGTTTCATCTGGCAATGTCAATTTTGGAGGTTGAGTGGATGATACAAAGGTCTGATTCTGACGTTAGATGCTCTAACGTAATTTTTGGGAGTGAGTCATATTTTGAGATGCCCCAATTCTGACGTTAGGTGCTAACACCTCAAATTAATTACATGACATCATTTTACAGCCCACCACTGTCCCTGTGGACCATGCTACATGCTTATGACTTGATGTCGCAAACTGACGTTTCATCTGGCAACGGCAATTTTGGGTGTTTGAGTGGATAATGTATAGGTCTGATTCTGATGTTAGCTGCTCTAACGTCATTTTTGGGTGTGAGTCATATTTTGAGATGGCCCACATCTGACGTTAGATGCTGACACCTCCAAAATCATTCCATGACATCACTTTACAGTCCACCACTGTCCCTGTGGACCATGCTACATGCTTGTGACTTGATGTCTCATATTGACGTTTCATCTGGCAATGTCAATTTTGGAGGTTGAGTGGATAAGGCATAGGTCTGATTCTGACGTTAGCTGCTCTAACATCATTTTTGGGTGTGAATCATATTTTGAGAAGGCTCAAATCTGAAGTTAGGTGCTGACACCGCCAAATTCATTACATGACATAATTTTACAGTCCAGCACTGTCCTTGTGGACCATACTACATGCTTGTGAATTGATGTCTCAATCTGATGTTTCATCTGGCAACGTCAATTTTGGGGGTTCAGAGGATAATACATAGGTCTGATTCAGACGTTAGATGCTGTAACGTCATTGTTGGGTGTGAGTCATATTTTGAGATGGCCCGAAACTGGTGTTAGGTGCTGACACCTCCAAATTCATTACATGACATCATTTTACAGTCCAGCACTGTCCCTGTGGACCAATCTACATGCTTGTGACTTGATGTCTCAAACTGAGGTTTTATCTGGCAACGTCAATTGTGGGGGTTGAGTGGAAAATACATAGGTCTGATTCAGACGTTAGATGCTGTAACGTCATTTTTGGGTGTGAGTCATATTTTGAGATGGTCCAAATCTGACGTTAGATGCAGACACCTCCAAATTCATTCCATGACATCACTTCACAGTCCACCACTGTCCCTGTGTACCATACTACATGCTTGTGACTTGATGTCTCAAACTGACATTTCATCTGGCAACGTCAATTTTGGGGGTTGAGTGGCTAATGCATAGGACTGATTCTGACGTTAGATGCTCAAACGTCATTTTTGGGTGTGAGTCATATTTTGAGATGGCCCAAATCTGACGTTCTGTGCTGACACCTCCAAATTCATTCCATGACATTACTTAACAGTCCACCACTGTCCCTGTGGACCATGCTACATGCTTAAGACTTGATGTCACAAGCTGACGTTTCATCTGGCACTGTCAATTTTGGGGGTTGGGTGGATAATGCATAGGTCTGATTCTGACGTTAGATGCTCAAACGTCATTTTTGGGTGTGAGTCATATTTTGAGATGGCCCGAATTTGGTGTTAGGTGCTGACACCACCGAATTCATTATGTGACATCATTTTACAGTCCATCATTATCCCTCTGGACCATGCTACATGCTTGTGACTTGATGTCTCAAACTGACGTTTTATCTGGCAATGTCAATTTTGGAGGTTGAGTGGATGATACAAACGTCTGATTCTGATGTTAGATGCTCTAACGTAATTTTGGGAGTGAGTCATATTTTGAGATGCCCCAATTCTGGCGTTAGGTGCTAACACCTCAAATTAATTACATGACATCATATTACAGCCCACCACTGTCCCTGTGGACCATGCTACATGCTTGTGACTTGATGTCTCAAACTGGCGTTTCATCGGGCAACGGCAACTTTGGGGGTTGAGTGGATAATGTATAGGTCTGATTCTGATGTTAGCTGCTCTAACGTCATTTTTGGGTGTGAGTCATATTTTGAGATGACCCAAATCTGATGTTAGATGCTGACACCTCCAAAATCATTCCATGACATCACTTTACAGTCCACCACTGTCCCTGTGGACCATGCTACATGCTTGTGACTTGATGTCTCATATTGACGTTTCATCTGGCAATGTCAATTTTGGAGGTTGAGAGGATAAGGCATAGGTCTGATTCTGACGTTAGATGCTCTAACATCATTTTTGGGTGTGAATCATATTTTGAGAAGGCTCAAATCTGAAGTTAGGTGCTGACCGCCAAATTCATTACATGACATAATTTTACAGTCCAGCACTGTCCTTGTGGACCATACTACATGCTTGTGAATTGATGTCTCAAACTGATGTTTCATCTGGCAACGTCAATTTTGGGGGTTGAGAGGATAATACATAGGTCTGATTCAGACGTTAGATGCTGTAACGTCATTGTTGGGTGTGAGTCATATTTTGAGATGGCCCGAAACTGGTGTTAGGTGCTGACACCTCCAAATTCATTACATGACATCATTTTACAGTCCAGCACTGTCCCTGTGGACCAATCTACATGCTTGTGACTTGATGTCTCAAACTGACGTTTTATCTGGCAACGTCAATTGTGGGGGTTGAGTGGATAATACATAGGTCTGATTCAGACGTTAGATGCTGTAACGTCATTTTTGGGTGTGAGTCATATTTTGAGATGACGCAAATCTGGTGTTTGGCGCTGACACCTCCAAATTCATTACATTACATCATTTTACAGTCCACCGCTGTCCCTGTGGACCATACTACATGCTTGTGACTTGATGTCTCAAACTGACGTTTCATCTGGAAACGTTAATTTTGGGGGTGAATGGATAATGCATAGGTTTGATTCTGACGTTAGATGCTCAAACTTCATTGTTGGGTGTGAGTCATATTTTGAGATGGCTCCAAATTCAATACATGACATCATTTAACAGTCCACCACTGTCCCTGTGGACCATACTACATGCTTGTGACTTGATGTCTCAAACTGGCGTTTCATCTGGCAAGGTCAATTTTGGGAGTTGAGCGGATAATACATAGGTGTGATTCTGACGTTAGATGCTGTAACGTGATTTTTGGTTGTGAGTCATATCTTGAGATGGCCCATATCTGACGTTAGATGCTGACACCTCCAAATTCATTACATGACATCATTTTACAGTCCACCACTGTCCCTGTGGACCATGCTACATGCTTGTGACTTGATGTCTCAAACTGGCGTTTCATCTGGCAACTGCAATTTTGGGGGTTGAGTGGATAATGTATAGGTCTGATTCAGACGTTAGATGCTCTAACGTCATTTTTGGTGTGAGTCATATTTTGAGATGGCCCGAATCTGGTGTTAGGTGCTGACACCTCCAAATTCATTACATGACATCCTTTTACAGTCCACCGCTGTACCTTTGGACCATACTACATGATTGTGACTTGATGTCTCAAACTGATGTTTCATCTGGCAGCGTCAATTTTGGGGGTTGAGTAGATAATGCATAGGTCTGATTCTGACGTTAGATGCTCAAACGTCATTTTTGGCTGTGAGTCATATTTTGAGATGGCCCAAATCTGGTGTTAGGTGCTGACACCTCCAAATTCATTACATGACATCCTTTTACAGTCCAGCACTGTCCCTGTGGACCATACTACATGCTTAAGACTTGATGTCTCAAACTGACGTTTCATCTGGCAATGTCAATTTTGGGGGTGAGTGGATAATGCATAGGTTTGAGTCTGACGTTAGATGCTCAAACGTCATTTTTGGGTGTGAGTCATATTTTGAGATGGCCCGAATTTGGTGTTAGGTGCTGACACCACCGAATTCATTATGTGACATCATTTTACAGTCCATCATTGTCCCTGTGGACCATGCTACATGCTTGTGACTTGATGTCTCAAAGTGACGTTTCATCTGGCAATGTCAATTTTGGAGGTTGAGTGGATGATACAAAGGTCTGATTCTGACGTTAGATGCTCTAACGTAATTTTGGGAGTGAGTCATATTTTGAGATGCCCCAATTCTGACGTTAGGTGCTAACACCTCAAATTAATTACATGACATCATTTTACAGCCCACCACTGTCCCTGTGGACCATGCTACACGCTTATGACTTGATGTCGCAAACTGATGTTTCATCTGGCAACGGCAATTTTGGGTGTTTGAGTGGATAATGTATAGGTCTGATTCTGATGTTAGCTGCTCTAACGTCATTTTGGGTGTGAGTCATATTTTGAGATGGCCCAAATCTGACGTTAGATGCTGACACCTCCAAAATCATTCCATGACATCACTTTACAGTCCACCACTGTCCCTGTGGACCATGCTACATGCTTGTGACTTGATGTCTCATATTGACGTTTCATCTGGCAATGTCAATTTTGGAGGTTGAGTGGATCAGGCATAGGTCTGATTCTGACGTTAGATGCTCTAACATCATTTTTGGGTGTGAATCATATTTTGAGAAGGCTCAAATCTGAAGTTAGGTGCTGACACCGCGAAATTCATTACATGACATAATTTTACAGTCCAGCACTGTCCTTGGGGACCATACTACATGCTTGTGAATTGATGTCTCAAACTGATGTTTCATCTGGCAACGTCAATTTTGGGGGTTGAGAGGATAATACATAGGTCTGATTCAGACGTTAGATGCTGTAACGTCATTGTTGGGTGTGAGTCATATTTTGAGATGGCCCGAATCTGATGTTAGGTGCTGACACCTCCAAATTCATTACATGACATCATTTTACAGTCCAGCACTGTCCTTGTGGACCAATCTACATGCTTGTGACTTGATGTCTCAAACTGACGCTTTATCTGGCAACGTCAATTGTGGGGGTTGAGTGGATAATACATAGGTCTGATTCAGACGTTAGATGCTGTAACGTCATTTTTGGATGTGAGTCATATTTTGAGATGGCCCGAATCTGGTGTTAGGTGCTGACACCACCGAATTTATTATGTGACATCATTTTACAGTCCATCATTGTCCCGATGGACCATGCTACATGCTTGTGACTTGATGTCTCCTACAGTCGTTTCATCTGGCAACGTCAATTTTGGGGGCTGATTGGATAATACATAGGTCTGATCCAGACGTTATATGCTGTAACGTCATTTTTGGGTGTGAGTCATATTTTGAGATGGCCCGAATTTGGTGTTATGTGCTGACACCATCGAACTCATTATGTGACATCATTTTACAGTCCATCATTGTCCCTGTGGACCATGCTACATGCTGGTGACTTGATGTCTCATACTGACGTTTCATCTGGCAATGTCAATTTTGGAGGTTGAGTGGATAAGGCATAGGTCTGATTCTGACGTTAGATGCTCTAACATTATTTTTGGGTGTGAATCATATTTTGAGAAGGCTCAAATCTGAAGTTAGGTGCTGACACCTGCTAATTCATTACGTGACATCATTTTACAGTCCACCACTGTCTCTGTGGACCATGCTACATTCTTGTGACTGGATGTCTCAAACTGATGTTTCATCTGGCAACGTCAAATTCAGGGGTTGAGTGGATAATGCATAGGTCTGATTCTGAAGTTAGATGCTCTAACATCATTTTTGGGTGTGTGTCATATTTTGAGGTGGCCCAAATCTGACGTTAGGTTCTTACACCTCCAAATTCATTCCATTACATCATTTTACACTCCACCACTGTCCCTGTGTACCATACTACATGCTTGTGACTTGATGTCTCAAACTGACATTTCATCTGGCAACGTCAATTTTGGGGTTGAGTGGATAATGTATAGGTCTGATTCTGACGTTAGCTGCTCTAACATCATTTTTGGGTGTGAGTCATATTTTGAGATGGCCCAAATCTGACGTTCGGTGCTGACACCTCCAAATTCATTCCATGACATCACTTAACAGTCCACCACTGTCCCTGTGGACCATGCTACATGCTTGTGACCTGATGTCTCAAACTGGCGTTTCATCTGGCAAGGTCAATTTTGGGGGTTGAGCGGATAATACATAGGTCTGATTCTGACGTTAGATGCTGCAACGTCATTTTTGGTGTGAGTCATATTTTGAGATGGCCCAATTCTGGTGTTAGGTGCTGACACCTCCAAATTCATTACATGACATCCTTTTACAGTCCACCGCTGTACCTCTGGACCATCCTACATGATTGTGACTTGATGTCTCAAACTGATGTTTCATCTTGCAACGTGAATTTTGGGGGTTGAGTGGATAATGCATAGGTCTGATTCTGACGTTAGATGCTCAAATGTCATTTGTGGGTGTGAGTCATATTTTGAGATAACCCAAATCTGACGTTAGATGCTGACACCTCCAAATTCATTACATGACATCATTTTACAGTCCACCACTGTCCCTGTGGACCATGCTACATGCTTGTGACTTGATGTCTCAAACTGGCGTTTCATCTGGCAACTGCAATTTTGGGGGTTGAGTGGATTATGTATAGGTCTGATTCAGACGTTAGATGCTCTAACGTAATTTTTGGTGTGAGTCATATTTTGAGATGGCCCGAATCTGGTGTTAGGTGCTGACACCTCCAAGTTCATTACATGACATCCTTTTACAGTCCACCGCTGTACCTTTGGACCATACTACATGATTGTGACTTGATGTCTCAAACTGACGTTTCATCTGGCAGCGTCAATTTTGGGGGTTGAGTAGATAATGCATAGGTCTGATTCTGACGTTAGATGCTCAAACGTCATTTTTGGCTGTGAGTCATATTTTGAGATGGCCCAAATCTGGTGTTAGGTGCTGACACCACCAAATTCATTACATGACATCCTTTTACAGTCCAGCACTGTACCTCTGGACCATACTACATGCTTAAGACTTGATGTCTCAAACTGACGTTTCATCTGGCAATGTCAATTTTGGAGGTTGAGTGGATGATACAAAGGTCTGATTCTGACGTTAGATGCGCTAACGTAATTTTTGGGAGTGAGTCATATTTTGAGATGCCCCAATTCTGACGTTAGGTGCTAACACCTCAAATTAATTACATGACATCATTTTACAGCCCACCACTGTCCCTGTGGACCATGCTACACGCTTGTGACTTGATGCCGCAAACTGACGTTTCATCTGGTAACGGCAATTTTGGGTGTTTGAGTGGATAATGTATAGGTCTGATTCTGATGTTAGCTGCTCTAACGTCATTTTTGGGTGTGAGTCATATTTTGAGATGGCCCAAATCTGACGTTAGATGCTGACACCTCGAAAATCATTCCATGACATCACTTTACAGTCCACCACTGTCCCTGTGGACCATGCTACATGCTTGTGACTTGATGTCTCATACTGACGTTTCATCTGGCAATGTCAATTTTGGAGGTTGAGTGGATAAGGCATAGGTCTGATTCTGACGTTAGATGCTCTAACATCCTTTTTGGGTGTGAATCATATTTTGAGATGGCCCGAATCTGGTGTTAGGTGCTGACACCTCCAAATTCAATACATGACATCATTTTACAGTCCAGCACTGTCCCTGTGGACCAATCTACATGCTTGTGACTTGATGTCTCAAACTGACGTTTTATCTGGCAACGTCAATTTTGGGGGTTGAGTGGATAATACATAGGTCTGATTCAGACGTTAGATGCTGTAACGTCATTTTTGGGTGTGAGTCATATTTTGAGATGAAGCGAATCTGGTGTTTGGCGCTGACACCTCCAAATTCATTACATTACATCATTTTACAGTCCACCGCTGTCCCTGTGGACCATACTACATGCTTGTGACTTGATGTCTCAAACTGACGTTTCATCTGGAAACGTCAATTTTGGGGGATGAATGGATAGGTTTGATTCTGACGTTAGATGCTCAAACTTCATTTTTGGGTGTGAGTCATATTTTGAGATGGCCCAAATCTGACGTTAGGTGCTGACACCTGCAAATGCATTCCATGACAACGTTATACAGTCCACCATTGTCCCTATGGACCATGCTACATGCTTGCGACTTGATGTCTCAAACTGACGTTTCATCTGGCAATGTCAATTTTGGAGGTTGAGTGGATAATACATAGGTCTGATTCTGACGTTACATGCTCTAACGTAATTTTTGGGTGTGAGTCATATTTTGAGATGCCTCAAATCTGACATTAGGTGCTGACACCTCCAAATTAATTACATGTAAAAAAAAATGGAAATCCGTATTTGTAAAGCGCGAACTACTCACCCTTACGGGTCTCAAGGCGCTCGGGGCCTTCATGGAAATTAAGTGAGCTATTGCCCAGAGTCACATGGTGCTGAGCTGCCGCAGGAGCCGGGATCGAACCGTGAGCCTTGTGCTCGAAGTCAGCTGCCCTGGCCGCTGCACCACACCTCTCCACTTATGACATCACTTTACAGTCCACCACTGTCCCTGTGGACCATGCAACATGCTTGTGACTTGATGTCTCAAACTGACTTTTCATCTGGCAATGTCAATTTTGGAGGTTGAGTGGATAATGTATAGGTCTGATTCTGACGTTAGATGCTCTAACATCATTTTTGGGTGTGAGTCATATTTTGAGATGGCCCAAATCTGACGTTCGGTGCTGACACCTCCAAATTCATTCCATGACATCACTTAACAGTCCACCACTGTCCCTGTGGACCATGCTACATGCTTGTGACTTGATGTCTCAAACTGGCGTTTCATCTGGCAAGGTCAATTTTGGGGGTTGAGCGGATAATACATAGGTCTGATTCTGACGTTAGATGCTGTAACGTCATTTTTAGTTGTGAGTCATATTTTGAGATGGCCTAAATCTGATGTTAGGTGCTGACACCTCCAAATTCATTACATGACATCATTTTACAGTCCACCACTGTCCCTGTGGACCATACTACATGCTTAAGACTTGATGTCTCAAACTGACGTTTCTTCTGGCAATGTCAATTTTGGGGTTGAGTGGATAATGCATAGGTCTGATTCTGACGTTAGATGCTCAAAGTGCATTTTTGGGTGTGGGTCATATTTTGAGATGGCCCAAATCTGGTGTTAGGTGCTGACACCTCCAAATTCATTACATGATATCATTTTACAGTCCACCACTGTCTCTGTGGACCATGCTATATGCTTGTGACTTGATGTCTCAAACTGACGTTTCATCTGGCAATGTCAGTTTTGGAAGTTGAGTGGATGATACATAGGTCTGATTCAGACGTTAGATGCTGTAACGTCATTTTTGGGTGCGAGTCATATTTTGAGATGGCCCGAATTTGGTGTTAGGTGCTGACACCACCGAATTTATTATGTGACATCATTTTACAGTCCACCACTGTCTCTGTGGACCATGCTATATGCTTGTGACTTGATGTCTCAAACTGACGTTTCATCTGGCAATGTCAATTTTGGAGGTTGAGTGGATGATACAAACGTCTGATTCTGATGTTAGATGCTCTAACGTAATTTTGGGAGTGAGTCATATTTTGAGATGCCCCAATTCTGACGTTAGGTGCTAACACCTCAAATTAATTACATGACATCATATTACAGCCCACCACTGTCCCTGTGGACCATGCTACATCCTTGTTACTTGATGTCTCATACTGACGTTTCATCTGGCAATGTCAATTTTGGAGGTTGAGTGGATAAGGCATAGGTCTGATTCTGACGTTAGATGCTCTAACATCATTTTTGGGTGTGAATCATATTTGAGAAGGCTCAAATCTGACGTTAGGAGCTGACACCGCCAAATTCATTACATGACATCATTTTACAGTCCACCACTGTCTCTGTGGAACATGCTACATTCTTGTGACTTGATGTCTCAAACTGATGTTTCATCTGGCAACGTCAAATTCAGGGGTTGAGTGGATAATGCATAGGCCTGATTCTGATGATAGATGCTCTAACATCATTTTTGGGTGTGTGTCATATTTTGAGGTGGCCCAAATCTGACGTTAGGTTCTGACCTCCAAATTCATTAAATGACATCATTTTACAGTCCACCACTGTCCCTGTGTATCATACTCTACATGCTTGTGACTTGATGTCTCAAACTGACATTTCATCTGGCAACGTCAATTTTGGGGTTGAGTGGATAACGTATAGGTCTGATTCTGACGTTAGATGCTCTAACATCATTTTTGGGTGTGAGTCATATTTTGAGATAGCCCAAATCTGACGTTCGGTGCTGACACCTCCAAATTCAATCCATGACATCACTTAACAGTCCACCACTGTCCCTGTGGACCATGCTACATGCTTGTGACTTGATGTCTCAAACTGGCGTTTCATCTGGCAAGGTCAATTTTGGGAGTTGAGCGGATAATACATAGGTCTGATTCTGACGTTAGATGCTGTAACGTCATTTTTGGTTGTGAGTCATATTTTGAGATGGCCCATATCTGACGTTAGGTGCTGACACCTCCAAATTCATTACATGACATCATTTTACAGTCCACCACTGTCCCTGTGGACCATGCTACATGCTTGTGACTTGATGTCTCAAACTGATGTTTCATCTGGCAACGTCAAATTCAGGGGTTGAGTGGATAATGCATAGGCCTGATTCTGATGATAGATGCTCTAACATCATTTTTGGGTGTGTGTCATATTTTGAGGTGGCCCAAATCTGACGTTAGGTTCTGACCCTCCAAATTCATTAAATGACATCATTTTACAGTCCACCACTGTCCCTGTGTATCATACTCTACATGCTTGTGACTTGATGTCTCAAACTGACATTTCATCTGGCAACGTCAATTTTGGGGTTGAGTGGATAACGTATAGGTCTGATTCTGACGTTAGATGCTCTAACATCATTTTTGGGTGTGAGTCATATTTTGAGATAGCCCAAATCTGACGTTCGGTGCTGACACCTCCAAATTCAATCCATGACATCACTTAACAGTCCACCACTGTCCCTGTGGACCATGCTACATGCTTGTGACTTGATGTCTCAAACTGGCGTTTCATCTGGCAAGGTCAATTTTGGGAGTTGAGCGGATAATACATAGGTCTGATTCTGACGTTAGATGCTGTAACGTCATTTTTGGTTGTGAGTCATATTTTGAGATGGCCCATATCTGACGTTAGGTGCTGACACCTCCAAATTCATTACATGACATCATTTTACAGTCCACCACTGTCCCTGTGGACCATGCTACATGCTTGTGACTTGATGTCTCAAACTGGCGATTCATCTGGCAACTGCAATTTTGGGGGTTGAGTGGATAATGTATAGGTCTGATTCAGACGTTAGATGCTCTAGCGTCATTTTTGGTGTGAGTCATATTTTGAGATGGCCCGAATCTGGTGTTAGGAGCTGACACCTCCAAATTCATTACATGACATCCTTTTACAGTCCACCGCTATACCTTTGGACCATACTACATGATTGTGACTTGATGTCTCAAACTGACGTTTCATCTGGCAGCGTCAATTTTGGGGGTTGAGTAGATAATGCATAGGTCTGATTCTGACGTTAGATGCTCAAACGTCATTTTTGGCTGTGAGTCATATTTTGAGATGGCCCAAATCTGGTGTTAGGTGCTGACACCTCCAAATTCATTACATGACATCCTTTTACAGTCCAGCACTGTCCCTGTGGACCATACTACATGCTTAAGACTTGATGTCTCAAACTGACGTTTCATCTGGCAATGTCAATTTTGGGGGTGAGTGGATAATGCATAGGTTTGAGTCTGACGTTAGATGCTCAAACGTCATTTTTGGGTGTGAGTCATATTTTGAGATGGCCCGAATTTGGTGTTAGGTGCTGACACCACCGAATTCATTATGTGACATCATTTTACAGTCCATCATTGTCCCTGTGGACCATGCTACATGCTTGTGATTTGATGTCTCAAACAGACGTTTCATCTGGCAACGTCAATTTTGGGGGCTGAGTGGATAATACATATGTCTGATCCAGACGTTAGATGCTGTAACGTCATTTATGGGAGTGAGTCATATTTTGAGATGACCCGAATTTGGTGTTAGGTGCTGACACCACCGAATTCATTATGTGACATCATTTTACAGTCCATCATTGTCCCTGTGGACCATGCTACATGCTTGTGACTTGATGTCTCAAACTGACGTTTCATCTGGCAATGTCAATTTTGGAGGTTGAGTGGATGATACAAAGGTCTGATTCTGACGTTAGATGCTCTAACGTAATTTTTGGGAGTGAGTCATATTTTGAGATGCCCCAATTCTGACGTTAGGTGCTAACACCTCAAATTAATTACATGACATCATTTTACAGCCCACCACTGTCCCTGTGTACCATGCTACATGCTTATGACTTGATGTCGCAAACTGACGTTTCATCTGGCAACGGCAATTTTGGGTGTTTGAGTGGATAATGTATAGGTCTGATTCTGATGTTAGCTGCTCTAACGTCATTTTTGGGTGTGAGTCATATTTTGAGATGGCCCAAATCTGACGTTAGATGCTGACACCTCCAAAATCATTCCATGACATCACTTTACAGTCCACCACTGTCCCTGTGGACCATGCTACATGCTTGTGACTTGATGTCTCATATTGACGTTTCATCTGGCAATGTCAATTTTGGAGGTTGAGTGGATAAGGCATAGGTCTGATTCTGACGTTAGATGCTCTAACATCATTTTTGGGTGTGAATCATATTTTGAGAAGGCTCAAATCTGAAGTTAGGTGCTGACACCGCCAAATTCATTACATGACATAATTTTACAGTCCAGCACTGTCCTTGTGGACCATACTACATGCTTGTGAATTGATGTCTCAAACTGATGTTTCATCTGGCAACGTCAATTTTGGGGGTTGAGAGGATAATACATAGGTCTGATTCAGACGTTAGATGCTGTAACGTCATTGTTGGGTGTGAGTCATATTTTGAGATGGCCCGAATCTGGTGTTAGGTGCTGACACCTCCAAATTCATTACATGACATCATTTTACAGTCCACCACTGTCCCTGTGGACCATGCTACATGCTTGTGACTTGATGTCTCAAACTGGCGTTTCATCTGGCAACTGCAATTTTGGGGGTTGAGTGGATAATGTATAGGTCTGATTCAGACGTTAGATGCTCTAACGTCATTTTTGGTGTGAGTCATATTTTGAGATGGCCCGAATCTGGTGTTAGGTGCTGACACCTCCAAATTCATTACATTACATCATTTTACAGTCCACCGCTGTCCCTGTGGACCATACTACATGCTTGTGACTTGATGTCTCAAACTGACGTTTCATCTGGCAGCGTCAATTTTGGGGGTTAAGTAGATAATGCATAGGTCTGATTCTGACGTTAGATGCTCAAACGTCATTTTTGGCTGTGAGTCATATTTTGAGATGGCCCAAATCTGGTGTTAGGTGCTGACACCTCCAAATTCATTACATGACATCCTTTTACAGTCCAGCACTGTCCCTGTGGACCATACTACATGCTTAAGACTTGATGTCTCAAACTGACGTTTCATCTGGCAATGTCAATTTTGGGGGTGAGTGGATAATGCATAGGTTTGAGTCTGACGTTAGATGCTCAAACGTCATTTTTGGGTGTGAGTCATATTTTGAGATGGCCCGAATTTGGTGTTAGGTGCTGACACCACCGAATTCATTACGTGACATCGTTTTACAGTCCATCATTGTCCCTGTGGACCATGCTACATGCTTGTGACTTGATGTCTCAAACAGACGTTTCATCTGGCAACGTCAATTTTGGGGGCTGAGTGGATAATACATATGTCTGATACAGACGTTAGATGCTGTAACGTCATTTATGGGAGTGAGTCATATTTTGAGATGGCCCGAATTTGGTGTTAGGTGCTGACACCACCGAATTCATTATGTGACATCATTTTACAGTCCATCATTGTCCCTGTGGACCATGCTACATGCTTGTGACTTGATGTCTCAAACTGACGTTTCATCTGGCAAATGTCAATTTTGGAGGTTGAGTGGATGATACAAAGGTCTGATTCTGACGTTAGATGCTCTAACGTAATTTTTGGGAGTGAGTCATATTTTGAGATGCCCCAATTCTGACGTTAGGTGCTAACACCTCAAATTAATTACATGACATCATTTTACAGCCCACCACTGTCCCTGTGGACCATGCTACATGCTTATGACTTGATGTCGCAAACTGACGTTTCATCTGGCAACGGCAATTTTGGGTGTTTGAGTGGATAATGTATAGGTCTGATTCTGATGTTAGCTGCTCTAACGTCATTTTTGGGTGTGAGTCATATTTTGAGATGGCCCACATCTGACGTTAGATGCTGACACCTCCAAAATCATTCCATGACATCACTTTACAGTCCACCACTGTCCCTGTGGACCATGCTACATGCTTGTGACTTGATGTCTCATATTGACGTTTCATCTGGCAATGTCAATTTTGGAGGTTGAGTGGATAAGGCATAGGTCTGATTCTGACGTTAGCTGCTCTAACATCATTTTTGGGTGTGAATCATATTTTGAGAAGGCTCAAATCTGAAGTTAGGTGCTGACACCGCCAAATTCATTACATGACATAATTTTACAGTCCAGCACTGTCCTTGTGGACCATACTACATGCTTGTGAATTGATGTCTCAATCTGATGTTTCATCTGGCAACGTCAATTTTGGGGGTTCAGAGGATAATACATAGGTCTGATTCAGACGTTAGATGCTGTAACGTCATTGTTGGGTGTGAGTCATATTTTGAGATGGCCCGAATCTGGTGTTAGGTGCTGACACCTCCAAATTCATTACATGACATCATTTTACAGTCCAGCACTGTCCCTGTGGACCAATCTACATGCTTGTGACTTGATGTCTCAAACTGAGGTTTTATCTGGCAACGTCAATTGTGGGGGTTGAGTGGATAATACATAGGTCTGATTCAGACGTTAGATGCTGTAACGTCATTTTTGGGTGTGAGTCATATTTTGAGATGGTCCAAATCTGACGTTAGATGCAGACACCTCCAAATTCATTCCATGACATCACTTCACAGTCCACCACTGTCCCTGTGTACCATACTACATGCTTGTGACTTGATGTCTCAAACTGACGTTTCATCTGGCAACGTCAATTTTGGGGGTTGAGTGGCTAATGCATAGGTCTGATTCTGACGTTAGATGCTCAAACGTCATTTTTGGGTGTGAGTCATATTTTGAGATGGCCCAAATCTGACGTTCTGTGCTGACACCTCCAAATTCATTCCATGACATTACTTAACAGTCCACCACTGTCCCTGTGGACCATGCTACATGCTTAAGACTTGATGTCACAAGCTGACGTTTCATCTGGCACTGTCAATTTTGGGGGTTGGGTGGATAATGCATAGGTCTGATTCTGACGTTAGATGCTCAAACGTCATTTTTGGGTGTGAGTCATATTTTGAGATGGCCCGAATTTGGTGTTAGGTGCTGACACCACCGAATTCATTATGTGACATCATTTTACAGTCCATCATTATCCCTCTGGACCATGCTACATGCTTGTGACTTGATGTCTCAAACTGACGTTTTATCTGGCAATGTCAATTTTGGAGGTTGAGTGGATGATACAAACGTCTGATTCTGATGTTAGATGCTCTAACGTAATTTTTGGGAGTGAGTCATATTTTGAGATGCCCCAATTCTGACGTTAGGTGCTAACACCTCAAATTAATTACATGACATCATATTACAGCCCACCACTGTCCCTGTGGACCATGCTACATGCTTGTGACTTGATGTCTCAAACTGGCGTTTCATCGGGCAACGGCAACTTTGGGGGTTGAGTGGATAATGTATAGGTCTGATTCTGATGTTAGCTGCTCTAACGTCATTTTTGGGTGTGAGTCATATTTTGAGATGACCCAAATCTGATGTTAGATGCTGACACCTCCAAAATCATTCCATGACATCACTTTACAGTCCACCACTGTCCCTGTGGACCATGCTACATGCTTGTGACTTGATGTCTCATATTGACGTTTCATCTGGCAATGTCAATTTTGGAGGTTGAGAGGATAAGGCATAGGTCTGATTCTGACGTTAGATGCTCTAACATCATTTTTGGGTGTGAATCATATTTTGAGAAGGCTCAAATCTGAAGTTAGGTGCTGACCGCCAAATTCATTACATGACATAATTTTACAGTCCAGCACTGTCCTTGTGGACCATACTACATGCTTGTGAATTGATGTCTCAAACTGATGTTTCATCTGGCAACGTCAATTTTGGGGGTTGAGAGGATAATACATAGGTCTGATTCAGACGTTAGATGCTGTAACGTCATTGTTGGGTGTGAGTCATATTTTGAGATGGCCCGAAACTGGTGTTAGGTGCTGACACCTCCAAATTCATTACATGACATCATTTTACAGTCCAGCACTGTCCCTGTGGACCAATCTACATGCTTGTGACTTGATGTCTCAAACTGACGTTTTATCTGGCAACGTCAATTGTGGGGGTTGAGTGGATAATACATAGGTCTGATTCAGACGTTAGATGCTGTAACGTCATTTTTGGGTGTGAGTCATATTTTGAGATGACGCAAATCTGGTGTTTGGCGCTGACACCTCCAAATTCATTACATTACATCATTTTACAGTCCACCGCTGTCCCTGTGGACCATACTACATGCTTGTGACTTGATGTCTCAAACTGACGTTTCATCTGGAAACGTTAATTTTGGGGGTGAATGGATAATGCATAGGTTTGATTCTGACGTTAGATGCTCAAACTTCATTGTTGGGTGTGAGTCATATTTTGAGATGGCTCCAAATTCAATACATGACATCATTTAACAGTCCACCACTGTCCCTGTGGACCATACTACATGCTTGTGACTTGATGTCTCAAACTGGCGTTTCATCTGGCAAGGTCAATTTTGGGAGTTGAGCGGATAATACATAGGTGTGATTCTGACGTTAGATGCTGTAACGTGATTTTTGGTTGTGAGTCATATCTTGAGATGGCCCATATCTGACGTTAGATGCTGACACCTCCAAATTCATTACATGACATCATTTTACAGTCCACCACTGTCCCTGTGGACCATGCTACATGCTTGTGACTTGATGTCTCAAACTGGCGTTTCATCTGGCAACTGCAATTTTGGGGGTTGAGTGGATAATGTATAGGTCTGATTCAGACGTTAGATGCTCTAACGTCATTTTTGGTGTGAGTCATATTTTGAGATGGCCCGAATCTGGTGTTAGGTGCTGACACCTCCAAATTCATTACATGACATCCTTTTACAGTCCACCGCTGTACCTTTGGACCATACTACATGATTGTGACTTGATGTCTCAAACTGATGTTTCATCTGGCAGCGTCAATTTTGGGGGTTGAGTAGATAATGCATAGGTCTGATTCTGACGTTAGATGCTCAAACGTCATTTTTGGCTGTGAGTCATATTTTGAGATGGCCCAAATCTGGTGTTAGGTGCTGACACCTCCAAATTCATTACATGACATCCTTTTACAGTCCAGCACTGTCCCTGTGGACCATACTACATGCTTAAGACTTGATGTCTCAAACTGACGTTTCATCTGGCAATGTCAATTTTGGGGGTGAGTGGATAATGCATAGGTTTGAGTCTGACGTTAGATGCTCAAACGTCATTTTTGGGTGTGAGTCATATTTTGAGATGGCCCGAATTTGGTGTTAGGTGCTGACACCACCGAATTCATTATGTGACATCATTTTACAGTCCATCATTGTCCCTGTGGACCATGCTACATGCTTGTGACTTGATGTCTCAAAGTGACGTTTCATCTGGCAATGTCAATTTTGGAGGTTGAGTGGATGATACAAAGGTCTGATTCTGACGTTAGATGCTCTAACGTAATTTTTGGGAGTGAGTCATATTTTGAGATGCCCCAATTCTGACGTTAGGTGCTAACACCTCAAATTAATTACATGACATCATTTTACAGCCCACCACTGTCCCTGTGGACCATGCTACACGCTTATGACTTGATGTCGCAAACTGATGTTTCATCTGGCAACGGCAATTTTGGGTGTTTGAGTGGATAATGTATAGGTCTGATTCTGATGTTAGCTGCTCTAACGTCATTTTTGGGTGTGAGTCATATTTTGAGATGGCCCAAATCTGACGTTAGATGCTGACACCTCCAAAATCATTCCATGACATCACTTTACAGTCCACCACTGTCCCTGTGGACCATGCTACATGCTTGTGACTTGATGTCTCATATTGACGTTTCATCTGGCAATGTCAATTTTGGAGGTTGAGTGGATCAGGCATAGGTCTGATTCTGACGTTAGATGCTCTAACATCATTTTTGGGTGTGAATCATATTTTGAGAAGGCTCAAATCTGAAGTTAGGTGCTGACACCGCGAAATTCATTACATGACATAATTTTACAGTCCAGCACTGTCCTTGGGGACCATACTACATGCTTGTGAATTGATGTCTCAAACTGATGTTTCATCTGGCAACGTCAATTTTGGGGGTTGAGAGGATAATACATAGGTCTGATTCAGACGTTAGATGCTGTAACGTCATTGTTGGGTGTGAGTCATATTTTGAGATGGCCCGAATCTGATGTTAGGTGCTGACACCTCCAAATTCATTACATGACATCATTTTACAGTCCAGCACTGTCCTTGTGGACCAATCTACATGCTTGTGACTTGATGTCTCAAACTGACGTTTTATCTGGCAACGTCAATTGTGGGGGTTGAGTGGATAATACATAGGTCTGATTCAGACGTTAGATGCTGTAACGTCATTTTTGGATGTGAGTCATATTTTGAGATGGCCCGAATCTGGTGTTAGGTGCTGACACCACCGAATTTATTATGTGACATCATTTTACAGTCCATCATTGTCCCGATGGACCATGCTACATGCTTGTGACTTGATGTCTCCTACAGTCGTTTCATCTGGCAACGTCAATTTTGGGGGCTGATTGGATAATACATAGGTCTGATCCAGACGTTATATGCTGTAACGTCATTTTTGGGTGTGAGTCATATTTTGAGATGGCCCGAATTTGGTGTTATGTGCTGACACCATCGAACTCATTATGTGACATCATTTTACAGTCCATCATTGTCCCTGTGGACCATGCTACATGCTGGTGACTTGATGTCTCATACTGACGTTTCATCTGGCAATGTCAATTTTGGAGGTTGAGTGGATAAGGCATAGGTCTGATTCTGACGTTAGATGCTCTAACATTATTTTTGGGTGTGAATCATATTTTGAGAAGGCTCAAATCTGAAGTTAGGTGCTGACACCTGCTAATTCATTACGTGACATCATTTTACAGTCCACCACTGTCTCTGTGGACCATGCTACATTCTTGTGACTGGATGTCTCAAACTGATGTTTCATCTGGCAACGTCAAATTCAGGGGTTGAGTGGATAATGCATAGGTCTGATTCTGAAGTTAGATGCTCTAACATCATTTTTGGGTGTGTGTCATATTTTGAGGTGGCCCAAATCTGACGTTAGGTTCTTACACCTCCAAATTCATTCCATTACATCATTTTACACTCCACCACTGTCCCTGTGTACCATACTACATGCTTGTGACTTGATGTCTCAAACTGACATTTCATCTGGCAACGTCAATTTTGGGGGTTGAGTGGATAATGTATAGGTCTGATTCTGACGTTAGCTGCTCTAACATCATTTTTGGGTGTGAGTCATATTTTGAGATGGCCCAAATCTGACGTTCGGTGCTGACACCTCCAAATTCATTCCATGACATCACTTAACAGTCCACCACTGTCCCTGTGGACCATGCTACATGCTTGTGACCTGATGTCTCAAACTGGCGTTTCATCTGGCAAGGTCAATTTTGGGGGTTGAGCGGATAATACATAGGTCTGATTCTGACGTTAGATGCTGCAACGTCATTTTTGGTGTGAGTCATATTTTGAGATGGCCCAATTCTGGTGTTAGGTGCTGACACCTCCAAATTCATTACATGACATCCTTTTACAGTCCACCGCTGTACCTCTGGACCATCCTACATGATTGTGACTTGATGTCTCAAACTGATGTTTCATCTTGCAACGTGAATTTTGGGGGTTGAGTGGATAATGCATAGGTCTGATTCTGACGTTAGATGCTCAAATGTCATTTGTGGGTGTGAGTCATATTTTGAGATAACCCAAATCTGACGTTAGATGCTGACACCTCCAAATTCATTACATGACATCATTTTACAGTCCACCACTGTCCCTGTGGACCATGCTACATGCTTGTGACTTGATGTCTCAAACTGGCGTTTCATCTGGCAACTGCAATTTTGGGGGTTGAGTGGATTATGTATAGGTCTGATTCAGACGTTAGATGCTCTAACGTAATTTTTGGTGTGAGTCATATTTTGAGATGGCCCGAATCTGGTGTTAGGTGCTGACACCTCCAAGTTCATTACATGACATCCTTTTACAGTCCACCGCTGTACCTTTGGACCATACTACATGATTGTGACTTGATGTCTCAAACTGACGTTTCATCTGGCAGCGTCAATTTTGGGGGTTGAGTAGATAATGCATAGGTCTGATTCTGACGTTAGATGCTCAAACGTCATTTTTGGCTGTGAGTCATATTTTGAGATGGCCCAAATCTGGTGTTAGGTGCTGACACCACCAAATTCATTACATGACATCCTTTTACAGTCCAGCACTGTACCTCTGGACCATACTACATGCTTAAGACTTGATGTCTCAAACTGACGTTTCATCTGGCAATGTCAATTTTGGAGGTTGAGAGGATAAGGCATAGGTCTGATTCTGACGTTAGATGCTCTAACATCATTTTTGGGTGTGAATCATATTTTGAGAAGGCTCAAATCTGAAGTTAGGTGCTGACCGCCAAATTCATTACATGACATAATTTTACAGTCCAGCACTGTCCTTGTGGACCATACTACATGCTTGTGAATTGATGTCTCAAACTGATGTTTCATCTGGCAACGTCAATTTTGGGGGTTGAGAGGATAATACATAGGTCTGATTCAGACGTTAGATGCTGTAACGTCATTGTTGGGTGTGAGTCATATTTTGAGATGGCCCGAAACTGGTGTTAGGTGCTGACACCTCCAAATTCATTACATGACATCATTTTACAGTCCAGCACTGTCCCTGTGGACCAATCTACATGCTTGTGACTTGATGTCTCAAACTGACGTTTTATCTGGCAACGTCAATTGTGGGGGTTGAGTGGATAATACATAGGTCTGATTCAGACGTTAGATGCTGTAACGTCATTTTTGGGTGTGAGTCATATTTTGAGATGACGCAAATCTGGTGTTTGGCGCTGACACCTCCAAATTCATTACATTACATCATTTTACAGTCCACCGCTGTCCCTGTGGACCATACTACATGCTTGTGACTTGATGTCTCAAACTGACGTTTCATCTGGAAACGTTAATTTTGGGGGTGAATGGATAATGCATAGGTTTGATTCTGACGTTAGATGCTCAAACTTCATTGTTGGGTGTGAGTCATATTTTGAGATGGCTCCAAATTCAATACATGACATCATTTAACAGTCCACCACTGTCCCTGTGGACCATACTACATGCTTGTGACTTGATGTCTCAAACTGGCGTTTCATCTGGCAAGGTCAATTTTGGGAGTTGAGCGGATAATACATAGGTGTGATTCTGACGTTAGATGCTGTAACGTGATTTTTGGTTGTGAGTCATATCTTGAGATGGCCCATATCTGACGTTAGATGCTGACACCTCCAAATTCATTACATGACATCATTTTACAGTCCACCACTGTCCCTGTGGACCATGCTACATGCTTGTGACTTGATGTCTCAAACTGGCGTTTCATCTGGCAACTGCAATTTTGGGGGTTGAGTGGATAATGTATAGGTCTGATTCAGACGTTAGATGCTCTAACGTCATTTTTGGTGTGAGTCATATTTTGAGATGGCCCGAATCTGGTGTTAGGTGCTGACACCTCCAAATTCATTACATGACATCCTTTTACAGTCCACCGCTGTACCTTTGGACCATACTACATGATTGTGACTTGATGTCTCAAACTGATGTTTCATCTGGCAGCGTCAATTTTGGGGGTTGAGTAGATAATGCATAGGTCTGATTCTGACGTTAGATGCTCAAACGTCATTTTTGGCTGTGAGTCATATTTTGAGATGGCCCAAATCTGGTGTTAGGTGCTGACACCTCCAAATTCATTACATGACATCCTTTTACAGTCCAGCACTGTCCCTGTGGACCATACTACATGCTTAAGACTTGATGTCTCAAACTGACGTTTCATCTGGCAATGTCAATTTTGGGGGTGAGTGGATAATGCATAGGTTTGAGTCTGACGTTAGATGCTCAAACGTCATTTTTGGGTGTGAGTCATATTTTGAGATGGCCCGAATTTGGTGTTAGGTGCTGACACCACCGAATTCATTATGTGACATCATTTTACAGTCCATCATTGTCCCTGTGGACCATGCTACATGCTTGTGACTTGATGTCTCAAAGTGACGTTTCATCTGGCAATGTCAATTTTGGAGGTTGAGTGGATGATACAAAGGTCTGATTCTGACGTTAGATGCTCTAACGTAATTTTTGGGAGTGAGTCATATTTTGAGATGCCCCAATTCTGACGTTAGGTGCTAACACCTCAAATTAATTACATGACATCATTTTACAGCCCACCACTGTCCCTGTGGACCATGCTACACGCTTATGACTTGATGTCGCAAACTGATGTTTCATCTGGCAACGGCAATTTTGGGTGTTTGAGTGGATAATGTATAGGTCTGATTCTGATGTTAGCTGCTCTAACGTCATTTTTGGGTGTGAGTCATATTTTGAGATGGCCCAAATCTGACGTTAGATGCTGACACCTCCAAAATCATTCCATGACATCACTTTACAGTCCACCACTGTCCCTGTGGACCATGCTACATGCTTGTGACTTGATGTCTCATATTGACGTTTCATCTGGCAATGTCAATTTTGGAGGTTGAGTGGATCAGGCATAGGTCTGATTCTGACGTTAGATGCTCTAACATCATTTTTGGGTGTGAATCATATTTTGAGAAGGCTCAAATCTGAAGTTAGGTGCTGACACCGCGAAATTCATTACATGACATAATTTTACAGTCCAGCACTGTCCTTGGGGACCATACTACATGCTTGTGAATTGATGTCTCAAACTGATGTTTCATCTGGCAACGTCAATTTTGGGGGTTGAGAGGATAATACATAGGTCTGATTCAGACGTTAGATGCTGTAACGTCATTGTTGGGTGTGAGTCATATTTTGAGATGGCCCGAATCTGATGTTAGGTGCTGACACCTCCAAATTCATTACATGACATCATTTTACAGTCCAGCACTGTCCTTGTGGACCAATCTACATGCTTGTGACTTGATGTCTCAAACTGACGTTTTATCTGGCAACGTCAATTGTGGGGGTTGAGTGGATAATACATAGGTCTGATTCAGACGTTAGATGCTGTAACGTCATTTTTGGATGTGAGTCATATTTTGAGATGGCCCGAATCTGGTGTTAGGTGCTGACACCACCGAATTTATTATGTGACATCATTTTACAGTCCATCATTGTCCCGATGGACCATGCTACATGCTTGTGACTTGATGTCTCCTACAGTCGTTTCATCTGGCAACGTCAATTTTGGGGGCTGATTGGATAATACATAGGTCTGATCCAGACGTTATATGCTGTAACGTCATTTTTGGGTGTGAGTCATATTTTGAGATGGCCCGAATTTGGTGTTATGTGCTGACACCATCGAACTCATTATGTGACATCATTTTACAGTCCATCATTGTCCCTGTGGACCATGCTACATGCTGGTGACTTGATGTCTCATACTGACGTTTCATCTGGCAATGTCAATTTTGGAGGTTGAGTGGATAAGGCATAGGTCTGATTCTGACGTTAGATGCTCTAACATTATTTTTGGGTGTGAATCATATTTTGAGAAGGCTCAAATCTGAAGTTAGGTGCTGACACCTGCTAATTCATTACGTGACATCATTTTACAGTCCACCACTGTCTCTGTGGACCATGCTACATTCTTGTGACTGGATGTCTCAAACTGATGTTTCATCTGGCAACGTCAAATTCAGGGGTTGAGTGGATAATGCATAGGTCTGATTCTGAAGTTAGATGCTCTAACATCATTTTTGGGTGTGTGTCATATTTTGAGGTGGCCCAAATCTGACGTTAGGTTCTTACACCTCCAAATTCATTCCATTACATCATTTTACACTCCACCACTGTCCCTGTGTACCATACTACATGCTTGTGACTTGATGTCTCAAACTGACATTTCATCTGGCAACGTCAATTTTGGGGGTTGAGTGGATAATGTATAGGTCTGATTCTGACGTTAGCTGCTCTAACATCATTTTTGGGTGTGAGTCATATTTTGAGATGGCCCAAATCTGACGTTCGGTGCTGACACCTCCAAATTCATTCCATGACATCACTTAACAGTCCACCACTGTCCCTGTGGACCATGCTACATGCTTGTGACCTGATGTCTCAAACTGGCGTTTCATCTGGCAAGGTCAATTTTGGGGGTTGAGCGGATAATACATAGGTCTGATTCTGACGTTAGATGCTGCAACGTCATTTTTGGTGTGAGTCATATTTTGAGATGGCCCAATTCTGGTGTTAGGTGCTGACACCTCCAAATTCATTACATGACATCCTTTTACAGTCCACCGCTGTACCTCTGGACCATCCTACATGATTGTGACTTGATGTCTCAAACTGATGTTTCATCTTGCAACGTGAATTTTGGGGGTTGAGTGGATAATGCATAGGTCTGATTCTGACGTTAGATGCTCAAATGTCATTTGTGGGTGTGAGTCATATTTTGAGATAACCCAAATCTGACGTTAGATGCTGACACCTCCAAATTCATTACATGACATCATTTTACAGTCCACCACTGTCCCTGTGGACCATGCTACATGCTTGTGACTTGATGTCTCAAACTGGCGTTTCATCTGGCAACTGCAATTTTGGGGGTTGAGTGGATTATGTATAGGTCTGATTCAGACGTTAGATGCTCTAACGTAATTTTTGGTGTGAGTCATATTTTGAGATGGCCCGAATCTGGTGTTAGGTGCTGACACCTCCAAGTTCATTACATGACATCCTTTTACAGTCCACCGCTGTACCTTTGGACCATACTACATGATTGTGACTTGATGTCTCAAACTGACGTTTCATCTGGCAGCGTCAATTTTGGGGGTTGAGTAGATAATGCATAGGTCTGATTCTGACGTTAGATGCTCAAACGTCATTTTTGGCTGTGAGTCATATTTTGAGATGGCCCAAATCTGGTGTTAGGTGCTGACACCACCAAATTCATTACATGACATCCTTTTACAGTCCAGCACTGTACCTCTGGACCATACTACATGCTTAAGACTTGATGTCTCAAACTGACGTTTCATCTGGCAATGTCAATTTTGGAGGTTGAGTGGATGATACAAAGGTCTGATTCTGACGTTAGATGCGCTAACGTAATTTTTGGGAGTGAGTCATATTTTGAGATGCCCCAATTCTGACGTTAGGTGCTAACACCTCAAATTAATTACATGACATCATTTTACAGCCCACCACTGTCCCTGTGGACCATGCTACACGCTTGTGACTTGATGCCGCAAACTGACGTTTCATCTGGTAACGGCAATTTTGGGTGTTTGAGTGGATAATGTATAGGTCTGATTCTGATGTTAGCTGCTCTAACGTCATTTTTGGGTGTGAGTCATATTTTGAGATGGCCCAAATCTGACGTTAGATGCTGACACCTCGAAAATCATTCCATGACATCACTTTACAGTCCACCACTGTCCCTGTGGACCATGCTACATGCTTGTGACTTGATGTCTCATACTGACGTTTCATCTGGCAATGTCAATTTTGGAGGTTGAGTGGATAAGGCATAGGTCTGATTCTGACGTTAGATGCTCTAACATCCTTTTTGGGTGTGAATCATATTTTGAGATGGCCCGAATCTGGTGTTAGGTGCTGACACCTCCAAATTCAATACATGACATCATTTTACAGTCCAGCACTGTCCCTGTGGACCAATCTACATGCTTGTGACTTGATGTCTCAAACTGACGTTTTATCTGGCAACGTCAATTTTGGGGGTTGAGTGGATAATACATAGGTCTGATTCAGACGTTAGATGCTGTAACGTCATTTTTGGGTGTGAGTCATATTTTGAGATGAAGCGAATCTGGTGTTTGGCGCTGACACCTCCAAATTCATTACATTACATCATTTTACAGTCCACCGCTGTCCCTGTGGACCATACTACATGCTTGTGACTTGATGTCTCAAACTGACGTTTCATCTGGAAACGTCAATTTTGGGGATGAATGGATAGGTTTGATTCTGACGTTAGATGCTCAAACTTCATTTTTGGGTGTGAGTCATATTTTGAGATGGCCCAAATCTGACGTTAGGTGCTGACACCTGCAAATGCATTCCATGACAACGTTATACAGTCC
Organism: Calotriton arnoldi; assembly: GCA_963921515.1. NCBI lineage: Eukaryota > Metazoa > Chordata > Amphibia > Caudata > Salamandridae > Calotriton > Calotriton arnoldi. The sequence continues at coordinate 2,931,345 of CAWUFW010000960.1, forward strand.
ACCATTGTCCCTATGGACCATGCTACATGCTTGCGACTTGATGTCTCAAACTGACGTTTCATCTGGCAATGTCAATTTTGGAGGTTGAGTGGATAATACATAGGTCTGATTCTGACGTTACATGCTCTAACGTAATTTTTGGGTGTGAGTCATATTTTGAGATGCCTCAAATCTGACATTAGGTGCTGACACCTCCAAATTAATTACATGTAAAAAAAAATGGAAATCCGTATTTGTAAAGCGCGAACTACTCACCCTTACGGGTCTCAAGGCGCTCGGGGCCTTCATGGAAATTAAGTGAGCTATTGCCCAGAGTCACATGGTGCTGAGCTGCCGCAGGAGCCGGGATCGAACCGTGAGCCTTGTGCTCGAAGTCAGCTGCCCTGGCCGCTGCACCACACCTCTCCACTTATGACATCACTTTACAGTCCACCACTGTCCCTGTGGACCATGCAACATGCTTGTGACTTGATGTCTCAAACTGACTTTTCATCTGGCAATGTCAATTTTGGAGGTTGAGTGGATAATGTATAGGTCTGATTCTGACGTTAGATGCTCTAACATCATTTTTGGGTGTGAGTCATATTTTGAGATGGCCCAAATCTGACGTTCGGTGCTGACACCTCCAAATTCATTCCATGACATCACTTAACAGTCCACCACTGTCCCTGTGGACCATGCTACATGCTTGTGACTTGATGTCTCAAACTGGCGTTTCATCTGGCAAGGTCAATTTTGGGGGTTGAGCGGATAATACATAGGTCTGATTCTGACGTTAGATGCTGTAACGTCATTTTTAGTTGTGAGTCATATTTTGAGATGGCCTAAATCTGATGTTAGGTGCTGACACCTCCAAATTCATTACATGACATCATTTTACAGTCCACCACTGTCCCTGTGGACCATACTACATGCTTAAGACTTGATGTCTCAAACTGACGTTTCTTCTGGCAATGTCAATTTTGGGGTTGAGTGGATAATGCATAGGTCTGATTCTGACGTTAGATGCTCAAAGTGCATTTTTGGGTGTGGGTCATATTTTGAGATGGCCCAAATCTGGTGTTAGGTGCTGACACCTCCAAATTCATTACATGATATCATTTTACAGTCCACCACTGTCTCTGTGGACCATGCTATATGCTTGTGACTTGATGTCTCAAACTGACGTTTCATCTGGCAATGTCAGTTTTGGAAGTTGAGTGGATGATACATAGGTCTGATTCAGACGTTAGATGCTGTAACGTCATTTTTGGGTGCGAGTCATATTTTGAGATGGCCCGAATTTGGTGTTAGGTGCTGACACCACCGAATTTATTATGTGACATCATTTTACAGTCCACCACTGTCTCTGTGGACCATGCTATATGCTTGTGACTTGATGTCTCAAACTGACGTTTCATCTGGCAATGTCAATTTTGGAGGTTGAGTGGATGATACAAACGTCTGATTCTGATGTTAGATGCTCTAACGTAATTTTGGGAGTGAGTCATATTTTGAGATGCCCCAATTCTGACGTTAGGTGCTAACACCTCAAATTAATTACATGACATCATATTACAGCCCACCACTGTCCCTGTGGACCATGCTACATCCTTGTTACTTGATGTCTCATACTGACGTTTCATCTGGCAATGTCAATTTTGGAGGTTGAGTGGATAAGGCATAGGTCTGATTCTGACGTTAGATGCTCTAACATCATTTTTGGGTGTGAATCATATTTGAGAAGGCTCAAATCTGACGTTAGGAGCTGACACCGCCAAATTCATTACATGACATCATTTTACAGTCCACCACTGTCTCTGTGGAACATGCTACATTCTTGTGACTTGATGTCTCAAACTGATGTTTCATCTGGCAACGTCAAATTCAGGGGTTGAGTGGATAATGCATAGGCCTGATTCTGATGATAGATGCTCTAACATCATTTTTGGGTGTGTGTCATATTTTGAGGTGGCCCAAATCTGACGTTAGGTTCTGACCTCCAAATTCATTAAATGACATCATTTTACAGTCCACCACTGTCCCTGTGTATCATACTCTACATGCTTGTGACTTGATGTCTCAAACTGACATTTCATCTGGCAACGTCAATTTTGGGGGTTGAGTGGATAACGTATAGGTCTGATTCTGACGTTAGATGCTCTAACATCATTTTTGGGTGTGAGTCATATTTTGAGATAGCCCAAATCTGACGTTCGGTGCTGACACCTCCAAATTCAATCCATGACATCACTTAACAGTCCACCACTGTCCCTGTGGACCATGCTACATGCTTGTGACTTGATGTCTCAAACTGGCGTTTCATCTGGCAAGGTCAATTTTGGGAGTTGAGCGGATAATACATAGGTCTGATTCTGACGTTAGATGCTGTAACGTCATTTTTGGTTGTGAGTCATATTTTGAGATGGCCCATATCTGACGTTAGGTGCTGACACCTCCAAATTCATTACATGACATCATTTTACAGTCCACCACTGTCCCTGTGGACCATGCTACATGCTTGTGACTTGATGTCTCAAACTGATGTTTCATCTGGCAACGTCAAATTCAGGGGTTGAGTGGATAATGCATAGGCCTGATTCTGATGATAGATGCTCTAACATCATTTTTGGGTGTGTGTCATATTTTGAGGTGGCCCAAATCTGACGTTAGGTTCTGACCTCCAAATTCATTAAATGACATCATTTTACAGTCCACCACTGTCCCTGTGTATCATACTCTACATGCTTGTGACTTGATGTCTCAAACTGACATTTCATCTGGCAACGTCAATTTTGGGGGTTGAGTGGATAACGTATAGGTCTGATTCTGACGTTAGATGCTCTAACATCATTTTTGGGTGTGAGTCATATTTTGAGATAGCCCAAATCTGACGTTCGGTGCTGACACCTCCAAATTCAATCCATGACATCACTTAACAGTCCACCACTGTCCCTGTGGACCATGCTACATGCTTGTGACTTGATGTCTCAAACTGGCGTTTCATCTGGCAAGGTCAATTTTGGGAGTTGAGCGGATAATACATAGGTCTGATTCTGACGTTAGATGCTGTAACGTCATTTTTGGTTGTGAGTCATATTTTGAGATGGCCCATATCTGACGTTAGGTGCTGACACCTCCAAATTCATTACATGACATCATTTTACAGTCCACCACTGTCCCTGTGGACCATGCTACATGCTTGTGACTTGATGTCTCAAACTGGCGATTCATCTGGCAACTGCAATTTTGGGGGTTGAGTGGATAATGTATAGGTCTGATTCAGACGTTAGATGCTCTAGCGTCATTTTTGGTGTGAGTCATATTTTGAGATGGCCCGAATCTGGTGTTAGGAGCTGACACCTCCAAATTCATTACATGACATCCTTTTACAGTCCACCGCTATACCTTTGGACCATACTACATGATTGTGACTTGATGTCTCAAACTGACGTTTCATCTGGCAGCGTCAATTTTGGGGGTTGAGTAGATAATGCATAGGTCTGATTCTGACGTTAGATGCTCAAACGTCATTTTTGGCTGTGAGTCATATTTTGAGATGGCCCAAATCTGGTGTTAGGTGCTGACACCACCAAATTCATTACATGACATCCTTTTACAGTCCAGCACTGTACCTCTGGACCATACTACATGCTTAAGACTTGATGTCTCAAACTGACGTTTCATCTGGCAATGTCAATTTTGGAGGTTGAGTGGATGATACAAAGGTCTGATTCTGACGTTAGATGCGCTAACGTAATTTTTGGGAGTGAGTCATATTTTGAGATGCCCCAATTCTGACGTTAGGTGCTAACACCTCAAATTAATTACATGACATCATTTTACAGCCCACCACTGTCCCTGTGGACCATGCTACACGCTTGTGACTTGATGCCGCAAACTGACGTTTCATCTGGTAACGGCAATTTTGGGTGTTTGAGTGGATAATGTATAGGTCTGATTCTGATGTTAGCTGCTCTAACGTCATTTTTGGGTGTGAGTCATATTTTGAGATGGCCCAAATCTGACGTTAGATGCTGACACCTCGAAAATCATTCCATGACATCACTTTACAGTCCACCACTGTCCCTGTGGACCATGCTACATGCTTGTGACTTGATGTCTCATACTGACGTTTCATCTGGCAATGTCAATTTTGGAGGTTGAGTGGATAAGGCATAGGTCTGATTCTGACGTTAGATGCTCTAACATCCTTTTTGGGTGTGAATCATATTTTGAGATGGCCCGAATCTGGTGTTAGGTGCTGACACCTCCAAATTCAATACATGACATCATTTTACAGTCCAGCACTGTCCCTGTGGACCAATCTACATGCTTGTGACTTGATGTCTCAAACTGACGTTTTATCTGGCAACGTCAATTTTGGGGGTTGAGTGGATAATACATAGGTCTGATTCAGACGTTAGATGCTGTAACGTCATTTTTGGGTGTGAGTCATATTTTGAGATGAAGCGAATCTGGTGTTTGGCGCTGACACCTCCAAATTCATTACATTACATCATTTTACAGTCCACCGCTGTCCCTGTGGACCATACTACATGCTTGTGACTTGATGTCTCAAACTGACGTTTCATCTGGAAACGTCAATTTTGGGGGATGAATGGATAGGTTTGATTCTGACGTTAGATGCTCAAACTTCATTTTTGGGTGTGAGTCATATTTTGAGATGGCCCAAATCTGACGTTAGGTGCTGACACCTGCAAATGCATTCCATGACAACGTTATACAGTCCACCATTGTCCCTATGGACCATGCTACATGCTTGCGACTTGATGTCTCAAACTGACGTTTCATCTGGCAATGTCAATTTTGGAGGTTGAGTGGATAATACATAGGTCTGATTCTGACGTTACATGCTCTAACGTAATTTTTGGGTGTGAGTCATATTTTGAGATGCCTCAAATCTGACATTAGGTGCTGACACCTCCAAATTAATTACATGTAAAAAAAAAAATGGAAATCCGTATTTGTAAAGCGCGAACTACTCACCCTTACGGGTCTCAAGGCGCTCGGGGCCTTCATGGAAATTAAGTGAGCTATTGCCCAGAGTCACATGGTGCTGAGCTGCCGCAGGAGCCGGGATCGAACCGTGAGCCTTGTGCTCCGAGTCAGCTGCCCTGGCCGCTGCACCACACCTCTCCACTTATGACATCACTTTACAGTCCACCACTGTCCCTGTGGACCATGCAACATGCTTGTGACTTGATGTCTCAAACTGACTTTTCATCTGGCAATGTCAATTTTGGAGGTTGAGTGGATAATGTATAGGTCTGATTCTGACGTTAGATGCTCTAACATCATTTTTGGGTGTGAGTCATATTTTGAGATGGCCCAAATCTGACGTTCGGTGCTGACACCTCCAAATTCATTCCATGACATCACTTAACAGTCCACCACTGTCCCTGTGGACCATGCTACATGCTTGTGACTTGATGTCTCAAACTGGCGTTTCATCTGGCAAGGTCAATTTTGGGGGTTGAGCGGATAATACATAGGTCTGATTCTGACGTTAGATGCTGTAACGTCATTTTTAGTTGTGAGTCATATTTTGAGATGGCCTAAATCTGATGTTAGGTGCTGACACCTCCAAATTCATTACATGACATCATTTTACAGTCCACCACTGTCCCTGTGGACCATACTACATGCTTAAGACTTGATGTCTCAAACTGACGTTTCTTCTGGCAATGTCAATTTTGGGGTTGAGTGGATAATGCATAGGTCTGATTCTGACGTTAGATGCTCAAAGTGCATTTTTGGGTGTGGGTCATATTTTGAGATGGCCCAAATCTGGTGTTAGGTGCTGACACCTCCAAATTCATTACATGATATCATTTTACAGTCCACCACTGTCTCTGTGGACCATGCTATATGCTTGTGACTTGATGTCTCAAACTGACGTTTCATCTGGCAATGTCAGTTTTGGAAGTTGAGTGGATGATACATAGGTCTGATTCAGACGTTAGATGCTGTAACGTCATTTTTGGGTGCGAGTCATATTTTGAGATGGCCCGAATTTGGTGTTAGGTGCTGACACCACCGAATTTATTATGTGACATCATTTTACAGTCCACCACTGTCTCTGTGGACCATGCTATATGCTTGTGACTTGATGTCTCAAACTGACGTTTCATCTGGCAATGTCAATTTTGGAGGTTGAGTGGATGATACAAACGTCTGATTCTGATGTTAGATGCTCTAACGTAATTTTTGGGAGTGAGTCATATTTTGAGATGCCCCAATTCTGACGTTAGGTGCTAACACCTCAAATTAATTACATGACATCATATTACAGCCCACCACTGTCCCTGTGGACCATGCTACATCCTTGTTACTTGATGTCTCATACTGACGTTTCATCTGGCAATGTCAATTTTGGAGGTTGAGTGGATAAGGCATAGGTCTGATTCTGACGTTAGATGCTCTAACATCATTTTTGGGTGTGAATCATATTTGAGAAGGCTCAAATCTGACGTTAGGAGCTGACACCGCCAAATTCATTACATGACATCATTTTACAGTCCACCACTGTCTCTGTGGAACATGCTACATTCTTGTGACTTGATGTCTCAAACTGATGTTTCATCTGGCAACGTCAAATTCAGGGGTTGAGTGGATAATGCATAGGCCTGATTCTGATGATAGATGCTCTAACATCATTTTTGGGTGTGTGTCATATTTTGAGGTGGCCCAAATCTGACGTTAGGTTCTGACCTCCAAATTCATTAAATGACTTCATTTTACAGTCCACCACTGTCCCTGTGTATCATACTCTACATGCTTGTGACTTGATGTCTCAAACTGACATTTCATCTGGCAACGTCAATTTTGGGGGTTGAGTGGATAACGTATAGGTCTGATTCTGACGTTAGATGCTCTAACATCATTTTTGGGTGTGAGTCATATTTTGAGATAGCCCAAATCTGACGTTCGGTGCTGACACCTCCAAATTCAATCCATGACATCACTTAACAGTCCACCACTGTCCCTGTGGACCATGCTACATGCTTGTGACTTGATGTCTCAAACTGGCGTTTCATCTGGCAAGGTCAATTTTGGGAGTTGAGCGGATAATACATAGGTCTGATTCTGACGTTAGATGCTGTAACGTCATTTTTGGTTGTGAGTCATATTTTGAGATGGCCCATATCTGACGTTAGGTGCTGACACCTCCAAATTCATTACATGACATCATTTTACAGTCCACCACTGTCCCTGTGGACCATGCTACATGCTTGTGACTTGATGTCTCAAACTGATGTTTCATCTGGCAACGTCAAATTCAGGGGTTGAGTGGATAATGCATAGGCCTGATTCTGATGATAGATGCTCTAACATCATTTTTGGGTGTGTGTCATATTTTGAGGTGGCCCAAATCTGACGTTAGGTTCTGACCTCCAAATTCATTAAATGACATCATTTTACAGTCCACCACTGTCCCTGTGTATCATACTCTACATGCTTGTGACTTGATGTCTCAAACTGACATTTCATCTGGCAACGTCAATTTTGGGGGTTGAGTGGATAACGTATAGGTCTGATTCTGACGTTAGATGCTCTAACATCATTTTTGGGTGTGAGTCATATTTTGAGATAGCCCAAATCTGACGTTCGGTGCTGACACCTCCAAATTCAATCCATGACATCACTTAACAGTCCACCACTGTCCCTGTGGACCATGCTACATGCTTGTGACTTGATGTCTCAAACTGGCGTTTCATCTGGCAAGGTCAATTTTGGGAGTTGAGCGGATAATACATAGGTCTGATTCTGACGTTAGATGCTGTAACGTCATTTTTGGTTGTGAGTCATATTTTGAGATGGCCCATATCTGACGTTAGGTGCTGACACCTCCAAATTCATTACATGACATCATTTTACAGTCCACCACTGTCCCTGTGGACCATGCTACATGCTTGTGACTTGATGTCTCAAACTGGCGATTCATCTGGCAACTGCAATTTTGGGGGTTGAGTGGATAATGTATAGGTCTGATTCAGACGTTAGATGCTCTAGCGTCATTTTTGGTGTGAGTCATATTTTGAGATGGCCCGAATCTGGTGTTAGGAGCTGACACCTCCAAATTCATTACATGACATCCTTTTACAGTCCACCGCTATACCTTTGGACCATACTACATGATTGTGACTTGATGTCTCAAACTGACGTTTCATCTGGCAGCGTCAATTTTGGGGGTTGAGTAGATAATGCATAGGTCTGATTCTGACGTTAGATGCTCAAACGTCATTTTTGGCTGTGAGTCATATTTTGAGATGGCCCAAATCTGGTGTTAGGTGCTGACACCTCCAAATTCATTACATGACATCCTTTACAGTCCAGCACTGTCCCTGTGGACCATACTACATGCTTAAGACTTGATGTCTCAAACTGACGTTTCATCTAGCAATGTCAATTTTGGGGGTGAGTGGATAATGCATAGGTTTGAGTCTGACGTTAGATGCTCAAACGTCATTTTTGGGTGTGAGTCATATTTTGAGATGGCCCGAATTTGGTGTTAGGTGCTGAAACCACCGAATTCATTATGTGACATCATTTTACAGTCCATCATTGTCCCTGTGGACCATGCTACATGCTTGTGATTTGATGTCTCAAACAGACGTTTCATCTGGCAACGTCAATTTTGGGGGCTGAGTGGATAATACATATGTCTGATCCAGACGTTAGATGCTGTAACGTCATTTATGGGAGTGAGTCATATTTTGAGATGACCCGAATTTGGTGTTAGGTGCTGACACCACCGAATTCATTATGTGACATCATTTTACAGTCCATCATTGTCCCTGTGGACCATGCTACATGCTTGTGACTTGATGTCTCAAACTGACGTTTCATCTGGCAAATGTCAATTTTGGAGGTTGAGTGGATGATACAAAGGTCTGATTCTGACGTTAGATGCTCTAACGTAATTTTTGGGAGTGAGTCATATTTTGAGATGCCCCAATTCTGACGTTAGGTGCTAACACCTCAAATTAATTACATGACATCATTTTACAGCCCACCACTGTCCCTGTGTACCATGCTACACGCTTATGACTTGATGTCGCAAACTGACGTTTCATCTGGCAACGGCAATTTTGGGTGTTTGAGTGGATAATGTATAGGTCTGATTCTGATGTTAGCTGCTCTAACGTCATTTTTGGGTGTGAGTCATATTTTGAGATGGCCCAAATCTGACGTTAGATGCTGACACCTCCAAAATCATTCCATGACATCACTTTACAGTCCACCACTGTCCCTGTGGACCATGCTACATGCTTGTGACTTGATGTCTCATATTGACGTTTCATCTGGCAATGTCAATTTTGGAGGTTGAGTGGATCAGGCATAGGTCTGATTCTGACGTTAGATGCTCTAACATCATTTTTGGGTGTGAATCATATTTTGAGAAGGCTCAAATCTGAAGTTAGGTGCTGACACCGCGAAATTCATTACATGACATAATTTTACAGTCCAGCACTGTCCTTGGGGACCATACTACATGCTTGTGAATTGATGTCTCAAACTGATGTTTCATCTGGCAACGTCAATTTTGGGGGTTGAGAGGATAATACATAGGTCTGATTCAGACGTTAGATGCTGTAACGTCATTGTTGGGTGTGAGTCATATTTTGAGATGGCCCGAATCTGATGTTAGGTGCTGACACCTCCAAATTCATTACATGACATCATTTTACAGTCCAGCACTGTCCTTGTGGACCAATCTACATGCTTGTGACTTGATGTCTCAAACTGACGTTTTATCTGGCAACGTCAATTGTGGGGGTTGAGTGGATAATACATAGGTCTGATTCAGACGTTAGATGCTGTAACGTCATTTTTGGATGTGAGTCATATTTTGAGATGGCCCGAATCTGGTGTTAGGTGCTGACACCACCGAATTTATTATGTGACATCATTTTACAGTCCATCATTGTCCCGATGGACCATGCTACATGCTTGTGACTTGATGTCTCCTACAGTCGTTTCATCTGGCAACGTCAATTTTGGGGGCTGATTGGATAATACATAGGTCTGATCCAGACGTTATATGCTCAAACGTCATTTTTGGCTGTGAGTCATATTTTGAGATGGCCCAAATCTGGTGTTAGGTGCTGACACCTCCAAATTCATTACATGACATCCTTTTACAGTCCAGCACTGTCCCTGTGGACCATACTACATGCTTGTGACTTGATGTCTCCTACAGTCGTTTCATCTGGCAACGTCAATTTTGGGGGCTGATTGGATAATACATAGGTCTGATCCAGACGTTATATGCTCAAACGTCATTTTTGGCTGTGAGTCATATTTTGAGATGGCCCGAATCTGGTGTTAGGTGCTGACACCTCCAAATTCATTACATGACATCATTTTACAGTCCACCACTGTCCCTGTGGACCATGCTACATGCTTGTGACTTGATGTCTCAAACTGGCGTTTCATCTGGCAACTGCAATTTTGGGGGTTGAGTGGATAATGTATAGGTCTGATTCAGACGTTAGATGCTCTAACGTCATTTTTGGTGTGAGTCATATTTTGAGATGGCCCGAATCTGGTGTTAGGTGCTGACACCTCCAAATTCATTACATTACATCATTTTACAGTCCACCGCTGTCCCTGTGGACCATACTACATGCTTGTGACTTGATGTCTCAAACTGACGTTTCATCTGGCAGCGTCAATTTTGGGGGTTAAGTAGATAATGCATAGGTCTGATTCTGACGTTAGATGCTCAAACGTCATTTTTGGCTGTGAGTCATATTTTGAGATGGCCCAAATCTGGTGTTAGGTGCTGACACCTCCAAATTCATTACATGACATCCTTTTACAGTCCAGCACTGTCCCTGTGGACCATACTACATGCTTAAGACTTGATGTCTCAAACTGACGTTTCATCTGGCAATGTCAATTTTGGGGGTGAGTGGATAATGCATAGGTTTGAGTCTGACGTTAGATGCTCAAACGTCATTTTTGGGTGTGAGTCATATTTTGAGATGGCCCGAATTTGGTGTTAGGTGCTGACACCACCGAATTCATTACGTGACATCGTTTTACAGTCCATCATTGTCCCTGTGGACCATGCTACATGCTTGTGACTTGATGTCTCAAACAGACGTTTCATCTGGCAACGTCAATTTTGGGGGCTGAGTGGATAATACATATGTCTGATACAGACGTTAGATGCTGTAACGTCATTTATGGGAGTGAGTCATATTTTGAGATGGCCCGAATTTGGTGTTAGGTGCTGACACCACCGAATTCATTATGTGACATCATTTTACAATCCATCATTGTCCCTGTGGACCATGCTACATGCTTGTGACTTGATGTCTCAAACTGACGTTTCATCTGGCAATGTCAATTTTGGAGGTTGAGTGGATGATACAAAGGTCTGATTCTGACGTTAGATGCTCTAACGTAATTTTTGGGAGTGAGTCATATTTTGAGATGCCCCAATTCTGACGTTAGGTGCTAACACCTCAAATTAATTACATGACATCATTTTACAGCCCACCACTGTCCCTGTGGACCATGCTACATGCTTATGACTTGATGTCGCAAACTGACGTTTCATCTGCCAACGGCAATTTTGGGTGTTTGAGTGGATAATGTATAGGTCTGATTCTGATGTTAGCTGCTCTAACGTCATTTTTGGGTGTGAGTCATATTTTGAGATGGCCCACATCTGACGTTAGATGCTGACACCTCCAAAATCATTCCATGACATCACTTTACAGTCCACCACTGTCCCTGTGGACCATGCTACATGCTTGTGACTTGATGTCTCATATTGACGTTTCATCTGGCAATGTCAATTTTGGAGGTTGAGTGGATAAGGCATAGGTCTGATTCTGACGTTAGCTGCTCTAACATCATTTTTGGGTGTGAATCATATTTTGAGAAGGCTCAAATCTGAAGTTAGGTGCTGACACCGCCAAATTCATTACATGACATAATTTTACAGTCCAGCACTGTCCTTGTGGACCATACTACATGCTTGTGAATTGATGTCTCAATCTGATGTTTCATCTGGCAACGTCAATTTTGGGGGTTCAGAGGATAATACATAGGTCTGATTCAGACGTTAGATGCTGTAACGTCATTGTTGGGTGTGAGTCATATTTTGAGATGGCCCGAAACTGGTGTTAGGTGCTGACACCTCCAAATTCATTACATGACATCATTTTACAGTCCAGCACTGTCCCTGTGGACCAATCTACATGCTTGTGACTTGATGTCTCAAACTGAGGTTTTATCTGGCAACGTCAATTGTGGGGGTTGAGTGGATAATACATAGGTCTGATTCAGACGTTAGATGCTGTAACGTCATTTTTGGGTGTGAGTCATATTTTGAGATGACGCAAATCTGGTGTTTGGCGCTGACACCTCCAAATTCATTACATTACATCATTTTACAGTCCACCGCTGTCCCTGTGGACCATACTACATGCTTGTGACTTGATGTCTCAAACTGACGTTTCATCTGGAAACGTTAATTTTGGGGGATGAATGGATAATGCATAGGTTTGATTCTGACGTCAGATGCTCAAACTTCATTTTTGGGTGTGAGTCATATTTTGAGATGGCCCATATCTGACGTTAGATGCTGACACCTCCAAATTCATTACATGACATCATTTTACAGTCCACCACTGTCCCTGTGGACCATGCTACATGCTTGTGACTTGATGTCTCAAACTGGCGTTTCATCTGGCAACTGCAAGTTTGGGGGTTGAGTGGATAATGTATAGGTCTGATTCAGACGTTATATGCTCTAACGTCATTTTTGGTGTGAGTCATATTTTGAGATGGCCCGAATCTGGTGTTAGGTGCTGACACCTCCAAATTCATTACATGACATCCTTTTACAGTCCACCGCTGTACCTTTGGACCATACTACATGATTGTGACTTGATGTCTCAAACTGACGTTTCATCTGGCAGCGTCAATTTTGGGGGTTGAGTAGATAATGCATAGGTCTGATTCTGACGTTAGATGCTCAAACGTCATTTTTGGCTGTGAGTCATATTTTGAGATGGCCCAAATCTGGTGTTAGGTGCTGACACCTCCAAATTCATTACATGACATCCTTTTACAGTCCAGCACTGTCCCTGTGGACCATACTACATGCTTAAGGCTTGATGTCTCAAACTGACGTTTCATCTGGCAATGTCAATTTTGGGGGTGAGTGGATAATGCATAGGTTTGAGTCTGACGTTTAAATGCTCAAACGTCATTTTTGGGTGTGAGTCATATTTTGAGATGGCCCGAATTTGGTGTTAGGTGCTGACACCACCGAATTCATTATGTGACATCATTTTACAGTCCATCATTGTCCCTGTGGACCATGCTACATGCTTGTGACTTGATGTCTCAAACAGACGTTTCATCTGGCAACGTCAATTTTGGGGGCTGAGTGGATAATACATATGTCTTATCCAGACGTTAGATGCTGTAACGTCATTTATGGGAGTGAGTCATATTTTGAGATGGCCCGAATTTGGTGTTAGGTGCTGACACCACCGAATTCATTATGTGACATCATTTTACAGTCCATCATTGTCCCTGTGGACCATACTACATGCTTGTGACTTGATGTCTCAAACTGACGTTTCATCTGGCAATGTCAATTTTGGAGGTTGAGTGGATGATACAAAGGTCTGATTCTGACGTTAGATGCTCTAACGTAATTTTGGGAGTGAGTCATATTTTGAGATGCCCCAATTCTGACGTTAGGTGCTAACACCTCAAATTAATTACATGACATCATTTTACAGCCCACCACTGTCCCTGTGGACCATGCTACACGCTTATGACTTGATGTCGCAAACTGACGTTTCATCTGGCAACGGCAATTTTGGGTGTTTGAGTGGATAATGTATAGGTCTGATTCTGATGTTAGCTGCTCTAACGTCATTTTTGGGTGTGAGTCATATTTTGAGATGGCCCAAATCTGACGTTAGATGCTGACACCTCCAAAATCATTCCATGACATCACTTTACAGTCCACCACTGTCCCTGTGGACCATGCTACATGCTTGTGACTTGATGTCTCATATTGACGTTTCATCTGGCAATGTCAATTTTGGAGGTTGAGTGGATAAGGCATAGGTCTGATTCTGACGTTAGATGCTCTAACATCATTTTTGGGTGTGAATCATATTTTGAGAAGTCTCAAATCTGAAGTTAGGTGCTGACACCGCGAAATTCATTACATGACATAATTTTACAGTCCAGCACTGTCCTTGTGGACCATACTACATGCTTGTGAATTGATGTCTCAAACTGATGTTTCATCTGGCAACGTCAATTTTGGGGGTTGAGAGGATAATACATAGGTCTGATTCAGACGTTAGATGCTGTATAGTCATTGTTGGGTGTGAGTCATATTTTGAGATGGCCCGAATCTGGTGTTAGGTGCTGACACCTCCAAATTCATTACATGACATCATTTTACAGTCCAGCACTGTCCTTGTGGACCAATCAAAACAAAGAAAGGAGTATCACCACAAGACAGGTACCAGAATATGGTATTGGGACAAGAACACAAAGAAAGGAGATTATCCTTTTCTAAGAAGACCCCAAAACTATGATATTTCTGGATGTAATTATCACCAAAGAAAATGATCATTTGGAGACAAAAACCTATCACAAACCCAGTGCGAGGAACAATTTACTCAGATTCGACAGTTTCCATCCGAGACCATTAAGGGAGAATTTGCCCTACGGGCAGTATCTGAGACTGCGTCGCAACTGTAGTAAGACTACTGACTACCGCAGCCAGGCAAAGGAACTGACCGAAAAATTATCTGATAGAGGCTACCCGGAAAATATCCTGAAAAAATGTCAAAAGAGCACGCAACCAACCAAGGGAAGCTCTACTTGAAGAAAAATACAGACAAATGCAGCAATTCCTCTCACGTGTGTTACGACATACAGTACAGCTTCGAATCACATGACCAGATCTATTAACAAACATTGGTCTATTATTAACACGGGTAATCTCCATTGGGAAAAACCGGTTTTCTCCTTCAAGAAGGCGAGGAGCCTAAAGGACTCCCTGGTTAATACACGCCCGAGGGAACTAAGACCAGAAACTCCTCCCACTGTACTGAACGCGTGGGGTCTACCTAACGTTGTAGGACACTATCAATGTGGTAATTGTAGTGTTTGTCACCTAACGAGCAACACAAAAACATTATTTCTGGAACAAGGTAAAATATGGACTCAACGAGCCCATACGAACTGCAATAGCACTAATGTGGTATACCTGATAAAGTGCCCTTGTAATCTGCAATATGTGGGCATGACATGTAGGAAAATCAAACAGAGAGTATGCGAGCACCGCAGTACAATTAGGTGCAAAAGAATCACAACCAAACTCACTGAACATTTTCTCCAAAAAACCACACACCTAATGATATGAAATGGACCATAATTGAACAAATCAAAGTGGGTCCTAATGTACAACAAAGACTATTTGAAAAGGAACAACGGTGGATATATAGGCTTTCCACCCATAAGGAAGGATTGAACGAAAATATTCCATGGAATTCGGTTCTATCTAAATGACCGCCTTTGTACCTGAATGGCTTAAAGTTATATTCTCTCTCTCCCCTTTTTAACATCCTTTTTAACATCCTCTTAATGTGCCTATACTCTATTCTAGTCATTACTATTGAATGTATGACCGAGTGAATATGGAACTGAGAACTAAACAACGTAAGTAAACACCAGACCATGCGATTCGCTTACTTGCACATTAATACTTACTTAAGAGCACTAGTCATTGTAGTTGCATGCCTGGTCAAATTGCCCTGTGCCTGTTTATTTCGTTGAATGTTTGACTATATTTGACTATAGCGCCATGTGCTCTTATAAATCAGTGTTTTCTACTTTAGGTACTGTCAGTTATATCACCTAGCACACCCAATCATCCAATCTTTGATTTTTCACATCCTGCACGATATTCTGTGCGTTTAAATTTAGTAACTTTATTGTCCCGTAACCAGCGTCCAGCAACAGAGTCCTTGGACACTCCCACTGACGTGCTGACGCCAGCCTCGGGACCGTTTAGCCACGCCCCAGTTCACGCACCCGGAAGCGCCTGCATATATCCGGCATGGCCGCTCCGATGTGATGATCCTACAGGGAGTGGCGACGGGTCTGTGAGGGTATGGTGCAGCAGCCGGTGAATAGCTCCACTAAGTAAGTACCTGTATTAGTGGCGGGCATTTATTCCTTGGTTACATCCTTATGAACTCCACTAATCTTTCGGATTTTAACCAGATCGTGCACAGAGCTTTTCCCACGACCTCGACTCCCATGAGGCATGCGAACATCGCGCTTTTAGTAAGCCTCCCTCTTGTTCTCTTTACCACGAACCCAGTTATCCCTTTTATTGACACGCTTACGAATTACGCATGAATGTAATTTTGTCACGCCCTCACTTATTTGGGTGAGAGCGTTTGAAAACCCACTGCGAGAGTTTGCTGTATGTGGTGTTTAACATGAACGAAGATATCCCGTTTATTGATACGCTTACGAATTACGCATGAATGTAATTTTGTCACGCCCTCACTTATTTGGTTGAGAGCGTTTGTAAACCCACTGCGAGAGTTGCTGTATGTGGTGTTTAACATATACCCCTGTATTCCATTGATACTTGCATGGGATAAAAGATTGCATCGATGCATATGCACTTCGAATTCACATGAAGTGCACAAAAACACCCACCCGGACGATCACGATGTGTGGGTAAGATTATTTTTATTTTAAAAAAGCTTTTGGTGGTCAATTGAGTCACTAAATCGAATGAATGTTCGTTATAGTTCACTGCCTCCTTTGCTACAAGGCACACTTCGGAGACATGTTCTATTCAAATGCTACGCACAATATGTGTTGGGAAACACAAGAGCACTTACTCCTTGAGTAAACATACTACAAGCAATATGTATATATTTATTTGTTTGTCTGTGATTACGTATTATGTGTTTATCTTTTCAGACATATTCTCCTTTTTTTCGAATGGAACTTAAGGAAACTTAACCGTGAGTACATGGTTAGGTCGCAGTGACCAAGGGTAGGGTACACCTTAGCGAGTGTATACCTCCCGGGTCACGTTCACTGGTCCTGAAGAAAACCTTGTAATACCAACTATAGGTTGAAACATGTAGACCTTTTTATCTGCACTTTTACGCACTTCGTTTCACTGTAAGATACCTGAAGGTTAATCTCACCTTACATGGCATCCTAATCATTTTTTAATATTGCCCAGTTGCCCCAGAATAAAAGTTTTTTCAGTGGGTTATATCTGGTCAATTTTTAATTATCACTTTCACATCACTGAATAACCAGCTCCACTGTAATCAGGTGTCGCAGCACACCCGGATAGCATTCGGCTATTCGGGTGGGACCCCAATGATGAAGCATGTCACCAACTAGGTTGGTGAGTGAGGGGTCTTCTTAGAAAAGGATAATCTCCTTTCTTTGTGTTCTTGTCCCAATACCATAAAGACAGTGACCTGTCTTGTGGTGATACTCCTTTCTTTGTTTTGTTTATCTGACCCTAAGGGGACCAGGAGTATTTCCTTTAATCCTGTGAAAATCCCTTTCTCTCCTTTTTGTTTTGAGGCTTGTGGACCAATCTACATGCTTGTGACTTGATGTCTCAAACTGACGTTTTATCTGGCAACGTCAATTGTGGGGGTTGAGTGGATAATACATAGGTCTGATTCAGACGTTAGATGCTGTAACGTCATTTTTGGGTGTGAGTCATATTTTGAGATGACGTAAATCTGGTGTTTGGCGCTGACACCTCCAAATTCATTACATTACATCATTTTACAGTCCACCGCTGTCCCTGTGGACCATACTACATGCTTGTGACTTGATGTCTCAAACTGACGTTTCATCTGGAAACGTTAATTTTGGGGGATGAATGGATAATGCATAGGTTTGATTCTGACGTTAGATGCTCAAACTTCATTTTGGGTGTGAGTCATATTTTGAGATGGCTCAAATCTGACGTTAGGTGCTGACACCTGCAAATGCATTCCATGACAACGTTTTACAGTCCACCATTGTCCCTATGGACCATGCTACATGCTTGCGACTTGATGTCTCAAACTGACGTTTCATCTGGCAATGTCAATTTTGGAGGTTGAGTGGATAATACATAGGTCTGATTCTGACGTTACATGCTCTAACGTGATTTTTGGGTGTGAGTCATATTTTGAGATGCCTCAAATCTGACATTAGGTGCTGAAACCTCCAAATTAATTACATGTAAAAAAAAAATGTAAATCCGTATTTCTAAGGCGCGAACTACTCACCCTTACGGGTCTCAAGGCTCTGGGGGCGTCATGGAAATTAAGTGAGCTATTGCCCAGAGTCACATGGTGCTGAGCTGAGCTGCTGCCGGAGCCGGGGATCGAACCATGAGCCCTGTGCTCCGAAGTCAGCTGCCCTGGCCACTGCACCACACCTCTCCACTTATGACATCAGTTTACAGTCCACCTCTGACCCTGTGGACCATGCAACATGCTTATGACTTGATGTCTCAAACTGACTTTTCATCTAGCAATGTCAATTTTGGAGGTTGAGTGGATAATACATAGGTCTGATTCTGACGTTAGATGCCGTAACGTCATTTGTTGGTGTGAGTCATATTTTGAGATGGCCCGAATCTGGTGTTAGGTGCTGACACCTCCAAATTCATTACATGACATCCTTTTACAGTCCACCGCTGTGCCTTCGTACCATACTACATGATTGTGACTTGATGTCTCAAACTGACGTTTCATCTGGCAGCGTCAATTTTGGGAGTTGAGTGGATAATGCATAGGTCTGAGTCTGACGTTAGATGCTCAAACGTCATTTTTGGCTGTGAGTCATATTTTAAGATGGCCCAAATCTGGTGTTAGGTGCTGACACCTCCAAATTCATTACATGACATCCTTTTACAGTCCAGCACTGTCCCTGTGGACCATTCTACATTCTTAAGACTTGATGTCTCAAACTGACGTTTCATCTGGCAATGTCAATTTTGGGGGTTGAGTGGATAATACATAGGTCTGATTCAGACGTTATATGCTGTAACGTCATTTTCGGGTGTGAGTCATATTTTGAGATGGCCCGAATTTGGTGTTAGGTGCTGACACCACCGAATTCATTATGTGACATCATTTTATAGTCCATCATTGTCCCTGTGGACCATGCTACATGCTTGTGACTTGATGTCTCAAACTGACGTTTCATATGGCAATGTCAATTTTGGAGGTTGAGTGGATGATACAAAGGTCTGATTCTGACGTTAGATGCTCTAACGTAATTTTTGGGAGTGAGTCATATTTTGAGTTGCCCCAATTCTGACATTTGGTGCTAACACCTCAAATTAATTACATGACATCATTTTACAACCCACCACTGTCCCTGTGGACCATGCTACACGCTTGTGACTTGATGTCGCAAACTGACGTTTCATCTGGCAACATCAATTTTGGGGGTTGAGTGGATAATGTATAGGTCTGATTCTGATGTTAGCTGCTCTAACGTCATTTTTGGGTGTGAGTCATATTTTGAGATGGCCCAAATCTGACGTTAGATGCTGACACCTCCAAATTCATTCCATGACATCACTTTACAATCCACCACTGCCCTGGCTGCTGCACCGCACCTCTCCACTTATGACATCACTTTACAGGCCTCCACTGTCACTGTGGACCATGCTACATGCTTGTGACTTGATGTCTCCAAACTGACGTTTCATCTGGCAACGTCAATTTTGGAGGTTGAGTGGATAATAGATAGGTCTGATTCTGACGTTAAATGCTGTAACGTCATTTTTTGGTGTGAGTCATATTTTGAGATGGCCCGAATCTGGTGTTAGGTGCTGACACCTCCAAATTCATTACATGACATCCTTTTACAGTCCACCGCTGTCCCTTTGGACCACGCTACATGATTGTGACTTGATGTCTCAAACTGACGTTTCATCTGGCAGCGTCAATTTTGGGGGTTGAGTGGATAATGCATAGGTCTGATTCTGACGTTAGATGCTCAAACGTCATTTTTGGGTGTGAGTTATATTTTGAGATGGCCCGAATTTGGTGTTAGGTGCTGACACCACCGAATTTATTATGTGACATCATTTTACAGTCCATCATTGTCCCGATGGACCATGCTACATGCTTGTGACTTGATGTCTCCTACAGTCGTTTCATCTGGCAACGTCAATTTTGGGGGCTGATTGGATAATACATAGGTCTGATCCAGACGTTATATGCTGTAACGTCATTTTTGGGTGTGAGTCATATTTTGAGATGGCCCGAATTTGGTGTTAGGTGCTGACACCATCGAATTCATTATGTGACATCATTTTACAGTCCATCATTGTCCCTGTGGACCATGCTACATGCTGGTGACTTGATGTCTCAAACTGACGTTTCATCTGGCAATGTCAATTTTGGAGGTTGAGTGGATGATACACAGGTCTGGTTCTGACGTTAGATGCTCTAACTTAATTTTTGGGAGTGAGTCACATTTTGAGATGCCCCAATTCTGACGTTAGGTGCTAACACCTCAAATTAATAACATGACATCATTTTACAGCCCACCACTGTCCCTGTGACCATGCTACACGCTTGTGACTTGATGTCCCAAACTGACATTTCATCTGGCAACGGCAATTTTGGGGGTTGAGTGGATAATGTATAGGTCTGATTCTGATGTTAGCAGCTCTAACGTCATTTTTGGGTGTGAGTCATATTTTGAGATGGCCCAAATCTGACGCTGGATGCAGACACCTCCAAATTCATTCCATGATATCACTTTACAGTCCACCACTGTCCCTGTGGACCATGCTACATGCTTGTGACTTGATGTCTCATACTGACGTTTCATCTGGCAATGTCAATTTTGGAGGTTGAGTGGATAAGGCATGGGTCTGATTCTGACGTTAGATGCTCTAACATTATTTTTGGGTGTGAATCATATTTTGAGAAGGCTCAAATCTGAAGTTAGGTGCTGACACCGCCAAATTCATTACATGACATCATTTTACAGATCAGCACTGTCCCTGTGGCCAATCTACATGCTTGTGACTGGATGTCTCAAACTGACGTTTTATCTGGCAACGTCAATTGTGGGGGTTGAGTGGATAATGTATAGGTCTGATTCTGACGTTAGATGCTCTAACATTATTTTTGGGTGTGAATCATATTTTGAGAAGGCTCAAATCTGAAGTTAGGTGCTGACACCGCCAAATTCATTACATGACATCATTTTACAGTCCAGCACTGTCCCTGTGGACCAATCTACATGCTTGTGACTGGATGTCTCAAACTGACGTTTTATCTGGCAACGTCAATTGTGGGGGTTGAGTGGATAATGTATAGGTCTGATTCTGACGTTAGATGCTCTAACATCATTTTTGGGTGTGAGTCATATTTTGAGATGGCCCAAATCTGAAGTTCGGTGCTGACACCTCCAAATTCATTCCATGACATCACTTAACAGTCCACCACTGTCCCTGTGGACCATGCTACATGCTTGTGACTTGATGTCTCAAACTGGCGTTTCATCTGGCAAGGTCAATTTTGGAGGTTGAGCGGATAATACATAGGTCTGATTCTGACGTTAGATGCTGTAACGTCATTTTTAGTTGTGAGTCATATTTTGAGATGGCCCAAATCTGATGTTAGGTGCTGACACCACCAAATTCATTACATGACATCATTTTACAGTCCACCACTGTCCCTGTGGACCATACTACATTCTTAAGACTTGATGTCTCAAACTGACGTTTCTTCTGGCAATGTCAATTTTGGGGTTGAGTGGATAATGCATAGGTCTGATTCTGACGTTAGATGCTCAAACTGCATTTTTGGGTGTGGGTCATATTTTGAGATGGCCCAAATCTGGTGTTAGGTGCTGACACCTCCAAATTCATTACATGATATCATTTTACAGTCCACCACTGTCTCTGTGTACCATGCTATATGCTTGTGACTTGATGTCTCAAACTGACGTTTCATCTGGCAATGTCAGTTTTGGAGGTTGAGTGGATGATACATAGGTCTGATTCAGACGTTAGATGCTGTAACGTCATTTTTGGGTGCGAGTCATATTTTGAGATGGCCCGAATTTGGTGTTAGGTGCTGACACCACCGAATTCATTATGTGACATCATTTTACAGTCCATCATTATCCCTCTGGACCATGCTACATGCTTGTGACTTGATGTCTCAAACAGACGTTTCATCTGGCAACGTCAATTTTGGGTGCTGAGTGGATAATACATAGGTCTGATCCAGACTTTAGATGCTGTAACGTCATTTTTGGGTGTGAGTCATATTTTGAGATGGCCCGAATTTGGTGTTAGGTGCTGACACCACCGAATTCATTATGTGACATCATTTTACAGTCCATCATTGTCCCTGTGGACCATGCTACATGCTTGTGACTTGATGTCTCAAACTGACGTTTTATCTGGCAATGTCAATTTTGGAGGTTGAGTGGATGATACAAACGTCTGATTCTGATGTTAGATGCTCTAACGTAATTTTTGGGAGTGAGTCATAATTTGAGATGCCCCAATTCTGACGTTAGGTGCTAACACCTCAAATTAATTACATGACATCATATTACAGCTCACCACTGTCCCTGTGGACCATGCTACATGCTTGTTACTTGATGTCTCATACTGACGTTTCATCTGGCAATGTCAATTTTGGAGGTTGAGTGGATAAGGCATAGGTCTGATTCTGACGTTAGATGCTCTAACATCATTTTTGGGTGTGAATCATATTTGAGAAGGCTCAAATCTGACGTTAGGAGCTGAAACCGCCAAATTCATTACATGACATCATTTTACAGTCCACCACTGTCTCTGTGGGCCATGCTACATTCTTGTGACTTGATGTCTCAAACTGATGTTTCATCTGGCAACGTCAAATTCAGGGGTTGAGTGGATAATGCATAGGCCTGATTCTGATGTTAGATGCTCTAACATCATTTTTGGGTGTGTGTCATATTTTGAGGTGGCCCAAATCTGACGTTAGGTTCTGACACCTCCAAATTCATTAAATGACATCATTTTACAGTCCACCACTGTCCCTGTGTATCATACTACATGCTTGTGACTTGATGTCTCAAACTGACATTTCATCTGGCAACGTCAATTTTGGGGGTTGAGTGGATAACGTATAGGTCTGATTCTGACGTTAGATGCTCTAACATCATTTTTGGGTGTGAGTCATATTTTGAGATAGCCCAAATCTGACGTTCGGTGCTGACACCTCCAAATTCGATCCATGACATCACTTAACAGTCCACCACTGTCCCTGTGGACCATGCTACATGCTTGTGACTTGATGTCTCAAACTGGCGTTTCATCTGGCAAGGTCAATTTCGGGAGTTGAGCGGATAATACATAGGTGTGATTCTGACGTTAGATGCTGTAACTTCATTTTTGGTTGTGAGTCATATTTTGAGATGGCCCATATCTGACGTTAGATGCTGACACCTCCAAATTCATTACATTACATCATTTTACAGTCCACCGCTGTCCCTGTGGACCATACTACATGCTTGTGACTTGATGTCTCAAACTGACGTTTCATCTGGCAGCGTCAATTTTGGGGGTTGAGTAGATAATGCATAGGTCTGATTCTGACGTTAGATGCTCAAACGTCATTTTTGGCTGTGAGTCATATTTTGAGATGGCCCAAATCTGGTGTTAGGTGCTGACACCTCCAAATTCATTACATGACATCCTTTTACAGTCCAGCACTGTCCCTGTGGACCATACTACATGCTTAAGACTTGATGTCTCAAACTGACGTTTCATCTGGCAATGTCAATTTTGGGGGTGAGTGGATAATGCATAGGTTTGAGTCTGACGTTAGATGCTCAAACGTCATTTTTGGGTGTGAGTCATATTTTGAGATGGCCCGAATTTGGTGTTAGGTGCTGACACCACCGAATTCATTATGTGACATCATTTTACAGTCCATCATTGTCCCTGTGGACCATGCTACATGCTTGTGACTTGATGTCTCAAACAGACGTTTCATCTGGCAACGTCAATTTTGGGGGCTGAGTGGATAATACATATGTCTGATCCAGACGTTAGATGCTGTAACGTCATTTATGGGAGTGAGTCATATTTTGAGATGGCCCGAATTTGGTGTTAGGTGCTGACACCACCGAATTCATTATGTGACATCATTTTACAGTCCATCATTGTCCCTGTGGACCATGCTACATGCTTGTGACTTGATGTCTCAAACTGACGTTTCATCTGGCAATGTCAATTTTGGAGGTTGAGTGGATGATACAAAGGTATGATTCTGACGTTAGATGCTCTAACGTAATTTTTGGGAGTGAGTCATATTTTGAGATGCCCCAATTCTGACGTTAGGTGCTAACACCTCAAATTAATTACATGACATCATTTTACAGCCCACCACTGTCCCTGTGGACCATGCTACACGCTTATGACTTGATGTCGCAAACTGACGTTTCATCTGGCAACGGCAATTTTGGGTGTTTGAGTGGATAATGTCTAGGTCTGATTCTGATGTTAGCTGCTCTAACGTCATTTTTGGGTGTGAGTCATATTTTGAGATGGCCCAAATCTGACGTTAGATGCTGACACCTCCAAAATCATTCCATGACATCACTTTACAGTCCACCACTGTCCCTGTGGACCATGCTACATGCTTGTGACTTGATGTCTCATATTGACGTTTCATCTGGCAATGTCAATTTTGGAGGTTGAGTGGATAAGGCATAGGTCTGATTCTGACGTTAGATGCTCTAACATCATTTTTGGGTGTGAATCATATTTTGAGAAGGCTCAAATCTGAAGTTAGGTGCTGACACCGCGAAATTCATTACATGACATAATTTTACAGTCCAGCACTGTCCTTGTGGACCATACTACATGCTTGTGAATTGATGTCTCAAACTGATGTTTCATCTGGCAACGTCAATTTTGGGGGTTGAGAGGATAATACATAGGTCTGATTCAGACGTTAGATGCTGTAACGTCATTGTTGGGTGTGAGTCATATTTTGAGATGGCCCGAATCTGGTGTGAGGTGCTGACACCTCCAAATTCATTACATGACATCATTTTACAGTCCAGCACTGTCCTTGTGGACCAATCTACATGCTTGTGACTTGATGTCTCAAACTGACATTTTATCTGGCAACGTCAATTGTGGGGGTTGAGTGGATAATACATAGGTCTGATTCAGACGTTAGATGCTGTAACGTCATTTTTGGATGTGAGTCATATTTTGAGATGACGCAAATCTGGTGTTTGGCGCTGACACCTCCAAATTCATTACATTACATCATTTTACAGTCCACCGCTGTCCCTGTGGACCATACTACATGCTTGTGACTTGATGTCTCAAACTGACGTTTCATCTGGAAACGTTAATTTTGGGGGATGAATGGATAATGCATAGGTTTGATTCTGACGTTAGATGCTCAAACTTCATTTTTGGGTGTGAGTCATATTTTGAGATGGCTCAAATCTGACGTTAGGTGCTGACACCTGCAAATGCATTCCATGACAATGTTTTACAGTCCACCATTGTCCCTATGGACCATGCTACATGCTTGCGACTTGATGTCTCAAACTGACGTTTCATCTGGCAATGTCAATTTTGGAGGTTGAGTGGATAATACATAGGTCTGATTCTGACGTTACATGCTCTAACGTAATTTTTGGGTGTGAGTCATATTTTGAGATGCCTCAAATCTGACATTAGGTGCTGACACCTCCAAATTAATTACATGTAAAAAAAAAATGTAAATCCGTATTTCTAAAGCGCGAACTACTCACCCTTACGGGTCTCAAGGCTCTGGGGGCGTCATGGAAATTAAGTGAGCTATTGCCCAGAGTCACATGGTGCTGAGCTGAGCTGCTGCCGGAGCCGGGGATCGAACCATGAGCCCTGTGCTCTGAAGTCAGCTGCCCTGGCCACTGCACCACACCTCTCCACTTATGACATCACTTTACAGTCCACCTCTGTCCCTGTGGACCATGCAACATGCTTATGACTTGATGTCTCAAACTGACTTTTCATCTAGCAATGTCAATTTTGGAGGTTGAGTGGATAATACATAGGTCTGATTCTGACGTTAGATGCTGTAACGTCATTTGTTGGTGTGAGTCATATTTTGAGATGGCCCGAATCTGGTGTTAGGTGCTGACACCTCCAAATTCATTACATGACATCCTTTTACAGTCCACCGCTGTGCCTTCGTACCATACTACATGATTGTGACTTGATGTCTCAAACTGACGTTTCATCTGGCAGCGTCAATTTTGGGAGTTGAGTGGATAATGCATAGGTCTGATTCTGACGTTAGATGCTCAAACGTCATTTTTGGCTGTGAGTCATATTTTAAGATGGCCCAAATCTGGTGTTAGGTGCTGACACCTCCAAATTCATTACATGACATCCTTTTACAGGCCAGCACTGTCCCTGTGGACTATTCTACATTCTCAAGACTTGATGTCTCAAACTGACGTTTCATCTGGCAATGTTAATTTTGGGGGTTGAGTGGATAACGCATAGGTCTGATTCTGACGTTAGATGCTCAAACGTCATTTTTGGGTGTGAGTCATATTTTGAGATGGCCCGAATTTGGTGTTTGGTGCTGACACCACCGAATTCATTATGTAACATCATTTTACAGTCCATCATTTTCCCTGTGGACCATTCTACATGCTTGTGACTTGATGTCTCAAACAGTCGTTTCATCTGGCAACGTCAATTTTGGGGGCTGAGTGGATAATACATAGGTCTGATTCAGACGTTATATGCTGTAACGTCATTTTCGGGTGTGAGTCATATTTTGAGATGGCCCGAATTTGGTGTTAGGTGCTGACACCACCGAATTCATTATGTGACATCATTTTATAGTCCATCATTGTCCCTGTGGACCATGCTACATGCTTGTGACTTGATGTCTCAAACTGACGATTCATATGGCAATGTCAATTTTGGAGGTTGAGTGGATGATACAAAGGTCTGATTCTGACGTTAGATGCTCTAACGTAATTTTTGGGAGTGAGTCATATTTTGAGTTGCCCCAATTCTGACATTTGGTGCTAACACCTCAAATTAATTACATGACATCATTTTACAACCCACCACTGTCCCTGTGGACCATGCTACACGCTTGTGACTTGATGTCGCAAACTGATGTTTCATCTGGCAACATCAATTTTGGGGGTTGAGTGGATAATGTATAGGTCTGATTCTGATGTTAGCTGCTCTAACGTCATTTTTGGGTGTGAGTCATATTTTGAGATGGCCCAAATCTGACGTTAGATGCTGACACCTCCAAATTCATTCCATGACATCACTTTACAATCCACCACTGCCCTGGCTGCTGCACCGCACCTCTCCACTTATGACATCACTTTACAGGCCTCCACTGTCACTGTGGACCATGCTACATGCTTGTGACTTGATGTCTCAAACTGACGTTTCATCTGGCAACGTCAATTTTGGAGGTTGAGTGGATAATAGATAGGTCTGATTCTGACGTTAAATGCTGTAACGTCATTTTTTGGTGTGAGTCATATTTTGAGATGGCCCGAATCTGGTGTTAGGTGCTGACACCTCCAAATTCATTACATGACATCCTTTTACAGTCCACCGCTGTCCCTTTGGACCACGCTACATGATTGTGA
Source organism: Calotriton arnoldi (assembly GCA_963921515.1). Lineage (NCBI taxonomy): Eukaryota > Metazoa > Chordata > Amphibia > Caudata > Salamandridae > Calotriton > Calotriton arnoldi. The sequence continues at coordinate 2,959,068 of CAWUFW010000960.1, forward strand.
CTTGATGTCTCAAACTGACGTTTCATCTGGCAGCGTCACTTTTGGGGGTTGAGTGGATAATGCATAGGTCTGATTCTGACGTTAGATGCTCAAACGTCATTTTTGGGTGTAAGTCATATTTTGAGATGGCCCGAATTTGGTGTTAGGTGCTGACACCACCGAATTTATTATGTGACATCATTTTACAGTGCATCATTGTCCCGATGGACCATGCTACATGCTTGTGACTTGATGTCTCCTACAGTCGTTTCATCTGGCAACGTCAATTTGGGGGGCTGATTGGATAATACATAGGTCTGATCCAGACGTTATATGCTGTAACGTCATTTTTGGGTGTGAGTCATATTTTGAGATGGCCCGAATTTGGTGTTAGGTGCTGACACCATCGAATTCATTATGTGACATCATTTTACAGTCCATCATTGTCCCTGTGGACCATGCTACATGCTGGTGACTTGATGTCTCAAACTGACGTTTCATCTGGCAATGTCAATTTTGGAGGTTGAGTGGATGAAACACAGGTCTGGTTCTGACGTTAGATGCTCTAACTTAATTTTTGGGAGTGAGTCACATTTTGAGATGCCCCAATTCTGACGTTAGGTGCTAACACCTCAAATTAATAACATGACATCATTTTACAGCCCACCACTGTCCCTGGTGACCATGCTACACGCTTGTGACTTGATGTCCCAAACTGACATTTCATCTGGCAACAGCAATTTTGGGGGTTGAGTGGATAATGTATAGGTCTGATTCTGATGTTAGCAGCTCTAACGTCATTTTTGGGTGTGAGTCATATTTTGAGATGGCCCAAATCTGACGCTGGATGCAGACACCTCCAAATTCATTCCATGATATCACTTTACAGTCCACCACTGTCCCTGTGGACCATGCTACATGCTTGTGACTTGATGTCTCATACTGACGTTTCATCTGGCAATGTCAATTTTGGAGGTTGAGTGGATAAGGCATAGGTCTGAGTCTGACGTTAGATGCTCTAACATTATTTTTGGGTGTGAATCATATTTTGAGAAGGCTCAAATCTGAAGTTAGGTGCTGACACCGCCAAATTCATTACATGACATCATTTTACAGTCCAGCACTGTCCCTGTGGACCAATCTACATGCTTGTGACTGGATGTCTCAAACTGACGTTTTATCTGGCAACGTCAATTGTGGGGGTTGAGTGGATAATACATAGGTCTGATTCAGACGTTAGATGCTGTAACGTCATTTTTGGGTGTGAGTCATATTTTGAGATGGCCCGAATCTGGTGTTAGGTGCTGACACCTCCAAATTCATTACATTACATCATTTTACAGTCCAGCACTGTCCCTGTGGACCAATCTACATGCTTGTGACTGGATGTCTCAAACTGACGTTTTATCTGGCAACGTCAATTGTGGGGGTTGAGTGGATAATACATAGGTCTTATTCAGACGTTAGATGCTGTAACGTCATTTTTGGGTGCGAGTCATATTTTGAGATGACGCAAATCTGGTGTTTGGCGCTGACACCTCCAAATTCATTACATTACATCATTTTACAGTCCACCGCTGTCCCTGTGGACCATACTACATGCTTGTGACTTGATGTCTCAAACTGACGTTTCATCTGGAAACGTCAATTTTGGGGGATGAATGGATAATGCATAGGTTTGATTCTGACGTTAGATGCTCAAACTTCATTTTTGGCTGTGAGTCATATTTTGAGATGGCCCAAATCTGATGTTAGGTGCTGACAGCTGCAAATGCATTCCATGACAACGTTTTGCAGTCCACCTTTGTCCCTATGGACCATGCTACATGCTTGCGAGTTGATGTCTCAAACTGATGTTTCATCTTGTAACGTGAATTTTGGGGGTTGAGTGGATAATGCATAGGTCTGATTCTGACGTTAGATGCTCAAACGTCATTTGTGGGTGTGAGTCATATTTTGAGATAACCCAAATCTGACGTTAGGTGCTGTCACCTCCAAATTTATTCCATGAAATCATTTTACAGTCCACCACTGTCCCTGTGGACCATGCTACATGCTTGTGACTTAATGTCTCAATCTGACGTTTCATCTGGCAACGTCAATTTTGGGGGTTGAGTGGAGAATACATAGGTCTGATTCAGACGTTAGATGCTGGAACGTCATTTTTGGGTGTGAGTCATATTTTGAGATGGACCAAATTTGGGGTTAGGTGCTGACACCTCCGAATTCATTACGTGACATCATTTTACAGTCCATCATTGTCCCTGTGGACCATGCTACATGCTTTTGACTTGATGTCTCAAACTGACGTTTCATCTGGCAACGCCAATTTTGGGGGTTTAGTGGGTGATGTATAGGTCTGATTCTGACGTTAGCTGCTCTAACTTAATTTTTTGAGTGAGTCATATTTTGAGATGCCCCAAATCTGACGTTAGGTGCTAACACCTCCAAATTAATTACATGACATCACTTTACAGTCAACCACTGTCCCTGTGGACCATGCAGAAATTAAAATAACGTCCTCTGGGAAAAAATTTTTTTATTTTTATTTTATTCACACCTTATTTAAAAAAAACTCATACCATCCAATCTAGTCTCATACACTCAACACACAGTCCAAAAGGTCACTGCTGAGCCCAGTGTTTGCAACGTATTGGCACAAAAACCTGCAGTTAATAAAATTATGATAGCAGTTTATTAGAATTTTTTTGTTTCAATACAGAATTAAAAACATTTTAATCCACAAATCACATAAAGAACATAATCACCACATCAATGCAATTATTAACACAATTAATCACAATAAAAACCAGTTTTGTTATAAAAACACACATCACGAGAGTTAAAACAGACAGTAATCTTTGTCATAAAACACCTTAACCCATTACAGTAATTATACAAATGATCCCTGATGTCTTGTAGTTCATCAACATCTAAGGTAATGTTCGTTTGGATGGATTTATGGCAAGAAAGAGCGTCGACGCGTTTCGAAGGCCTATTTACATTACACCTTCTTTTTCAAGACAGTAGCGTTATGTACTCCCGTTGTCTTAGAAAATTTATAGGCTGTCATATGGTGTGCCAAAATATTGTTTGGACAGTGTTAATCCAAAGGCACTGTGATCAGCTCCCACAGCCTGATCTGCTCCTTATCTAAAATCACACTTGTTCTAATGTCCTTTCTCTGATAGGGCGTATAATGCTGTGCGTTAATCCGGTCCCAGCTTTAGGATCCAACCAACAGCTTACTCCTTAATATAAACTGACATTAAGAACAATTCTCCTAGGCTTGTTGCAGAACTTCCTTCTTCCAGGGGCAACTGTGCGTCAATTAAAATACTTTCTTTTGACCACGTTTCTCTTTGGGTCCTTGCAATTCTACACTCCCAAATTGATACTTTTTGTATAGCTTTTTATATGTAAACCGGCAGCACTCGGATACGTCCGTCCTGGTAGTTTGTGTGGACCATGCTACACGCTTGTGACTTGATGTCGCAAACCGACGTTTCATCTGGCAACGACAATTTGGGGGTTGAGTGGATAATGTATAGGTCTGATTCTGATGTTAGCTGCTGTAACGTCATTTTTGGGTGTGAGTCATATTTTGAGATGGCCCAAATCTGACGTTAGATGCTGACACCTCCAAAATCATTCCATGACATCACTTTACAGTCCACCACTGTCCCTGTGGACCATGCTACATGCTTGTGACTTGATGTCTCATACTGACGTTTCATCTGGCAATGTCAATTTTGGAGGTTGGGTGGATAAGGCATAGGTCTGATTCTGACGTTAGATGCTCTAACATCATTTTTGGGTGTGAATCATATTTTGAGAAGGCTCAAATCTGAAGTTAGGTGCTGACATGCCAAATTCATTACATGACATCATTTTACAGTCCAGCACTGTCCTTGTGGACCATACTACATTCTTGTGACTTGATGTCTCAAACTGACGTTTCATCTGGCAACGTCAATTTTGGGGGTTGAGAGGATAATACATAGGTCTGATTCAGACGTTAGATGCTGTAACGTCATTGTTGGGTATGAGTCATATTTTGAGATGGCCCGAATCTGGTGTTAGGTGCTGACACCTCCAAATTCATTACATGACATCATTTTACAGTCCAGCACTGTCCCTGTGGACCAATCTACATGCTTGTGACTTGATGTCTCAAACTGACGTTTTATCTGGCAACGTCAATTGTGGAGGTTGAGTGGATAATACATAGGTCTGATTCAGACGTTAGATGCTGTAACGTCATTTTTGGGTGTGAGTCATATTTTGAGATGACGCAAATCTGGTGTTTGGCGCTGACACCTCCAAATTCATTACATTACATCATTTTACAGTCCACCGCTGTCACTGTGGACCATACTACATGCTTGTGACTTGATGTCTCAAACTGACGTTTCATCTGGAAACGTCAATTTTGGGGGATGAATGGATAATGCATAGGTTTGATTCTGACGTTAGATGCTCAAACTTCATTTTTGGCTGTGAGTCATATTTTGAGATGGCCCAAATCTGACGTTAGGTGCTGAGACCTGCAAATGCATTCCATGACAACGTTTTACAGTCCACCATTGTCCCTATGGACCATGCTACATGCTTGCAACTTGATGTCTCAAACTGATGTTTCATCTTGCAACGTGAATTTTGGGGGTTGAGTGGATAATGCATAGGTCTGATTCTGACGTTAGATGCTCAAACGTCATTTGTGGGTGTGAGTCATATTTTGAGATAACCCAAATCTGATGTTAGGTGCTGTCACCTCCAAATTTATTCCATGAAATCATTTTACAGTCCACCACTGTCCCTGTGGACCATGCTACATGCTTGTGACTTGATGTCTCAAACTGACGTTTCATCTAGCAACGTCAATTTTGGGGGTTGAGTGGAGAATACATAGGTCTGATTCAGACGTTAGATGCTGTAACGTCATTTTTGGGTGTGAGTCATATTTTGAGATGGACCGAATTTGGGGTTAGGTGCTGACACCTCCGAATTCATTACGTGACATCATTTTACAGTCCATCATTGTCCCTGTGGACCATGCTACATGCTTTTGACTTGATGTCTCAAACTGACGTTTCATCTGGCAACGCCAATTTTGTGGGTTTAGTGGGTGATGTATAGGTCTGATTCTGACGTTAGCTGCTCTAACTTAATTTTTTGAGTGAGTCATATTTTGAGATGCCCCAAATCTGACGTTAGGTGCTAACACCTCCAAATTAATTACATGACATCACTTTACAGTCCACCACTGTCCCTGTGGACCATGCTACATGCTTGTGACTTGATGTCGCAAACCGACGTTTCATCTGGCAACGGCAATTTGGGGGTTGAGTGGATAATGTATAGGTCTGATTCTGATGTTAGCTGTTCTAACGTCATTTTTGGATGTGTCATATTTTGAGATGGCCCAAATCTGACGTTAGATGCTGACACCTCCAAATTCATTCCATGACATCACTTTACAGTCCACCACTGTCCCTGTGGACCATGCTACATGCTTGTGACTTGATGTCTCAAACTGACGTTTCATCTTGCAATGTCAATTTTGGAGGTTGGGTGGATAAGGCATAGGTCTGATTCTGATGTTAGATACTCTAACGTCATTTTTGGGTGTGAATCATATTTTGAGAAGGCTCAAATCTGACGTTCGGTGCTGACACCTCCAAATTCATTCCATGACATCACTTAACAGTCCACCACTGTCCCTGTGGACCATGCTACATGCTTGTGACTTGATGACTCAAACTGGCGTTTCATCTGGCAATGTCAATTTTGGGGGTTGAGCGGATAATTCATAGGTCTGATTCTGACGTTAGATGCTGTAACATCATTTTTAGGTGTGAGTCATATTTTGAGATAGCCCAAATCTGACGTTAGGTGCTGACACCTCCAAATTCATTAAATGACATCACTTTACAGTCCAACACTGTCCCTGTGGACCATGCTACATGCTTGTGACTTGATGTCTCAAACTGACCTTTCATCTGGCAACTGCAATTTTGGGGGTTGAGTGGATAATGTATAGGTCTGATTCTGACGTTAGATGCTCTAACGTCATTTTTGGATGTGAGTCATATGTAGAGATGGCCCAAATCTGAGGTTAGGTACTGACACCTCCAAATTCATTACATGACATTTTACAGTCCACCACTTTCCCTGTGTACCATGCTACATGCTTGTGACTTGATGTCTCAAACTGACGTTTCATCTGGCAATGTCAATTTTGGGGGTTGAGTTGAAAGTGCATAGGTCTGATTCTAAAGTTAGATGCTCTAACGTCATTTTTGGGTGTGTGTTATATTTAGAGATGGCCCAAATCTGACGTTAGGTGCTGACACCTCCAAGTTTATTCCATGACATAATTTTACAGTCCACCACTGTCCAAGAGGATGTTTTTTAATGTTTGTACTTGTTATACATTTTTGTTACATTCAAATTGTCTACATTCTTTACATATTTTTATTGTTCAACTGTTGTGTGACATTTCATTCTATGGTGTCACCTTCACATGTGTACTTTTATTTTTTTCAGAACAAAGACATTTTATCGGCACATTGAATTAATTACACTTAAGAATAGACAGTACCTAGGGACTAATTTAAGGGGTTTTGGATGTACAAAACCACTGCAAGGAATATTTCTGCGCTGCCGTACATCAAGACAAAAGCTTGGTAATGTGCAGTATCTATGTGAGACGAGGCATTCATGCGCTTTTCACCTGCGCTTGCGCACTTTGGTATGCCATGCAACATCACAGGCACCTTTGCCCCATGGTGCAAGTGTGCCTGCAGAGCTGATTGATTTTGTGCAGGAAGGTACACCTTCATGCACTATATCAATCATTCATGCCATCAACTCTTTCTATGTGTAGTGTTTTTGCACAGACATTGTAAATGGTAAGTACACTGAGATTTCTCAAGCTTTCTACTTTTTGCATCTCCCTAACACAACCCCTGATGTTGCAGATGAGTTTTGACACATTTCAGCTTTTTGGATATCTTTAAGCTATTGAATTCTCACAATATATATGGGTGATGCGTTGGGACACCAACACCCTTGGTATGCCCCTTTCACATAGTGGTTTGCATGACAGGAGCACATATTGCCAAGGACATTGATAGACATATGAATGAATAGACTCCATGTTGACTTGTTTATATGCCTGTGAACATTGCACCACATGCATATCTGAACTGTGAGGTTCATGTGCCACAAGGCCATATATTTAGATTGATGGATGTTTTGCACCTGGCAATCAACATGAGAGTACATTTCTGATGGATACTCCAAGTCTAATGTTTGTCACCAAATTACAATCTTTAGTCAACATTTAATACACACACAGGCAAGTACTATTTTTGGACTTTTATTGTTTTTTTAGTAACTGTAAATCAAGGTGCATGAGGATTAATTACACATTACTATCATGTGACGAAATTACGAACAATGTGGGCATGTTTGCATATGCCTGCTGCAGTGTTTGGATTTGCTGGAGCATGGCCATCCTTCTCGTCATCCTCCTCCATATGCTCAGTGATTTCAGGCTCATCATCCTAGGGGACATTTGTCAGCACACAGATGTTGTGCAGTATTGCACATGCCTAAATCATTTTGCATATAGTTTGTGGTGAGTACAGCAAACGACCACCAGATATATCCAAGCATCTGTACCTGGCCTTCAGCAGGCCAAAGGTTCATTCAACAATATTTCTTGTCCTGCACAGAGCCTGGTTGTAGGCAATTTCCTTGGACGACTGTGGGTTTCCATAGGGTATCATGACCCACGGTTGTATCCCATATCCCTGGTCAGCTGAAATAAAGTAAAAAATAACATACTGTCACTTCTTTGACATAGTTAATGATACAAGACAGGCTTGTGCGTTGTTCCCTTTTCAGACAGTGCAGTGTCCAAAAGGCATGGATGTTGCTGGGAATGCCCCCAGCAACACCCATGGAACACCCCTTTAATGCAGATTTCTACATGAAACGGGACACATATTTATGAGGCCATGGAAAGCCACATTACTCGGATTTACGTGGCCTTATAAATGTGCCAGTGACACATTGTGCCACTGGAACGTCACAAACAGGACATTCCAGCAGTGCAATAGTCCCAGTATGGCATCATGAACGATGCGTTAGGTGTTACTGTTTAGCTTACCTACAAGTAGGCCATTGCCATACTGGCCATTCTTGAAGCGGTCATTTATGATGCTGTTCCGGAATATGAAGGCATCATGTATGCTGCCAGGGTATTTAGCCAGCACGTTCGTGAAAAGTCCCCGATGATCCACAATGGCCTGTACATTGATGGAGTGGGTGTGTTTCCGGTTCCTAAACAGATGTGAGGTTGCTGCAGGAGGTACAAATTGCACATATGTGCAGTCCATGGCACCCAGTACATGTGGGAACCCTGCAATGTCATAGAATCCTTGCTTGATCTCCGTCAAGGCACGGAATGGCAACTTTCTCAATCTGAGAAGGCTCCTATACCTGAGACCAACCAACCTTTGGAATCCTTGACCCCCTCGCTAGCAGATTTGAGGGATATGGCCCTAGGCATTAAATCTGGCTCACCAATGGACTCAGCGTCGCCTAAAATAATTAGGGAAGGGCTAGACATTATTTTACCCTATTTATTTATTTATGTCATTTTTAAAGCGCATGAATCACCCCGAATGGGGTATCTCCGCGCTAATGGCGACTAGAGAGGCACGAAGAACTAAAAAAGTGAAGTTTTAAGTTTTTTCCTGAAAGTTAGGTAATTAGTGCATTGGCGGATATCCAGAGGTAGCTGGTTCCATAATTGTGGGGCTATGTAGGAGAATGCTTTGCCTCCTAGCCTAGTTTGTTTTATGCGCGGGACAGTAAGAAGGCCCTTATCTGTTGATCGAAGGGTGCGCGAAGGTGTATATCTAACCAGTTTGTCTGCTAGATATTTAGGTCCCATTTTGTTAAGGCCTTTGAAAACCAAACAACCAATTTTAAATTCTATTCTTTTACGTATAGGCAGCCAGTGTAATTTACGTAGCAGGGGACCTGAGGGAGTTCGGGGGAGCACTGGTCACCAATCGGGCCGCCGTATTCTGGACCACTTGTAAACTGCTCAAGGCAGTTGTTTTAGCGGAGATCAGCAAAGCATTGCTGAAGTCCAGTCGACTAAGGACCATTGCATGTATCAGGGTTTTACGTGTTGAAGAAGGGAGAAGGTGAAAAACCTTACGGAGCAGGCTGAGAACATGGAAGCAAGTCCGTTTTGTAGTAGCTATATGGTCATCCAAATTAAGTTTGCTATCAATCAGCACACCCAGATTCTTGACCACTACTTTAGGGGATGGTGCTGGTCCCAGCTCTTCTGGCCACCAGCACGGTGACCATCTGGTCACTGCTTCTTTGAATAGCATTATTTCAGTTTTATCTGCATTTAACTGCAGAAAGTTATTACTCATCCATGATGTAATAGTTTTCATGCCATTTGCAAAAGTGCTCTTGATGTTGGGTGTGTTTTTATCGAAAGAGAGAAGGAGCTGTGTGTCGTCCGTAAGAGATGGGAGTAAATCCAATCTTTCTTAAGAGTGCTGCGAGTGGGGCGACATATATATTAAATAATGAAGGGCTGAGACAAGAGCCTTGAGGCACACCCTTTGTTACCATACTTGTCTGAGATTTGAAGGGGCCAAGGTTAACTGTTTGTGTTCTTCCCTTTAAAAAGTCAGTTACCCTGTCTAGTGCATTGTCCTGTATTCCTATAGCCCGTAATCTCTCCAACAAAATCTGATGTGAGATGGTGTCGAATGCTGCGGAGAGGTCGAGCAGTATAAGAATCACTGCTCGACCAGCATCCGCATGCATTCGAATGTCATCCATGACATTGACCAGAGCTGATTCGGTACTGTACTTAGGACGGAATCCCGACTGCGAATGATCAAGACAGTCTGATGATTCTATAAAGGTGGAAAGATGAATATTAATATGTTTTTCCAGTATTTTACTATATAGAGGGAGAAGTGAAATGGGACGATAGTTGGAAATTACATCAGGGGGCAGTTTGGTGTTTTTCCTAATAGGCATTATCTGGGCAGCTTTCCACTCAGAGGGAAGCTTGCCTTCTTTAATTGAACTATTTAAAATAGAACACAGGGGTGCAGCCAACTCTGCTGCTAAACCTCTGGAGATTTTAGATGGAATTAAGTCTTTAGGGGATCCAGATTTGATAGATTGTAATACATTTTCTGTACTTTTAATAGTGAGCAGAGGAAATTCTTTCAAAGTGAGAAAATTATATGAGTCAGGGGGTAATTCTGCAGTTGGTTCATCCCTAGTACTAGTAACAGTAGTAGTAATTTTATTGTAGATGTTATCAATCTTTTGTATAAGAAAGTCCGCAATGTTATCACAGAGTAACTGGGTTGGTGCGTCTTCCTGAGTACAAGCTTTGGGATTAATGAAGGTGTTAAGTACTTGGAAAAGAGCTTTGGAGGTGTTATCTGCTTGTGCTAGCTGGTCTGCTATATATTTTTTTCGGGCAGCTTTGATGTTTTTATGATAGGAGTCTATGGCAATTTTATATTTTACTTTGTCAGAAGGTGTCTGGGATCTGCGCCATTGACGCTCTGTCTTTTTGCATCGACTTTTTCGAATCGAAGGTCTGTTGAGTACCATGGAGTCTGAGGACGCTTAGGGGCCACTGATGAACTTTTCAGGGGGGTTAGTTCATCTAAAGTGATTAGTAATGCGTCCTGAAAATCCGTTAATCGTTTCTCTACCATGTCTGAAGATGAAAAGTATGGAGGGATAAAGGTTTCTCTAAAAAGTGTAGGTGTCAATTTGTGCCATTGTCTATGGGCTCGCGTAATGGGTTTTTCCGCGCATTTGTAGGCGGCGGGGCCCTCTAGATCAAATGCAATAGCGGAATGATCCGACCAGGTCAGAGGGGTGGTAGATTTATACAGTATGTGAGGGGAGTTAGAAAAAACCAGGTCTAAAGTATGACCTGCAATATGCGTCGGCGCTTCATTGATTTTTGTGAGTCCTAATGACGCGAGCTCGGACAGGAGAGCAGAGGCCTTGGGGTCTTCTGAATTCTCACTATGAACATTAAAGTCACCAAGTAAAAGAAATTTATTGGAGGATATTAGATGTGGGGCAATCAGGTCTAATAAGAGGGTGATGGAATCGAGTAACGGTCCCGGGGGGCGGTATACAAGAGCTCCCTTCCAGCTCAACTGTGTGTGAAGATCTAATCTAAATACCAGAATTTCAATTTTATCATTGCTAAGATGATCTAATAAAGTAGCTTTGATCGAGTCTTTGTGAATAATGGCTACCCCTCCTCCTACCCTGCGTGGTCTATCTAATTTCAAGATACGATATCCGTCTGGGATTGCCATGGCAATTGCTGGGGATGAAGATGGTTTCATCCATGTTTCCGTTATAAATCCCATGTCTGGAGAAGAGTAAGAAAGCAAGTCCCAAATGTTAATGGCGTGTTTAGGGAGTGAATGGACATTTGCCAAAAAACAATCCCAGCTTACCTTATTTTCACCTGATTTGCGGGGATTGTTAAGGACAGTCGATGGTATGGGTGAGATACTCTGGAATCTGCCGTTAATGCATGCAAGGGGACCTTCCATTGATCTAGGGAATTTGTGGATACAGGAGTTCGCTTTAATGTGCATCACGGGAGCTCGTATGTGGTCCCTAATGGACGTTAGCTCTTGACTGGTGAAGCTGATGCGCTGATTGGGACTAATTGCTGGATTTAAAGAGGTGCCAGCATGGTTTCTGGCTCCTGGCGATGACCAGGCACGGACGGGCGCAGACGGGCTTGCCTTAGGCGTGCCTTTGGCGCTCCGGCGGCGCGCCCGCTGCGCGTCGGCCAGGGCATGTGAATTTGTAGTTCCAGGCAGCTAAACAGCTGACCTGGTAACTGCACGTCACTTCCGGGTAGTGCAACACTCCCTCCACTCAAACGGAACAATCCGTGGTGGACCGGGGAGGCACCCCTCTGAGCAACCCTGTAAAACTGTTGGTTGTGACCTCTAGCCTTGGAGTTATCAGGTGTAGTAGGTGTACTATAGTCTGCTTCTTGAGGCGATGAAGAGTGATGACCTCCTCCACCTCCCTGAGGTATCTGAGAGTGCTCCTTTAGCGAAATATGCGCTCCTTTCTCCTTCGTTGCCTTTGGGGGGGTGAGGGAGAGTGTGGGGAGGGTGGTTGTGGAGGGGTGGATGGTGGTGATCATCTCCGCCTGGCTCCTTGTCGCAAAATTACTACCTCCATGCCGTGATTCCAGTTGCAGCACTGTCCACTCTAAGTTCTCCTATATATATGTATGGATGCCTCATTTCCTACACATGTGTTTTGCAGGCACAGCGATTTTGACGTAAGCGCAACGCTACGCCACTTAAGCTGTGGATGCGTCACTTTTGTAAAAAGTCATAAATATCCATGCAACACTTTTGCGCATGTATTTACGAAGGAACGTCTACCTTGCATAATTAAATACTTATGTGACGCAGTCCACTCCAACACAGTGTCTTCGTCACGCAGGGGTGGGGAAAGGGACGCATCTTCAAAGATGTGTCACCCTATAAATATGGAGTCGAAATTGTTGCGCAAATGCATCAAAAACGCATTGGCGGCGCAACCTCTTCATAAATAAGTCCCAAAATGTATTAGTAAAACTGTCTAACTGTTTTTTTTATAAAACACAGGCTAGAATGTCCCATTGACTTCCTGAGTGAAGTGTAGTAAGTGAAGTGTAATTTATTTTTCACATTACATAGAACAATAATGGTGTGAATATTTCAGCACTTTATGATTAGAGTACACAACAACATTTGTATGTGTTGTGTGTTTTAAGCCCTACATTTTATTTGGTGTGTAGTTAGAGATATATCTATGTATATGGATGAATTTCATGTAAAATGTAGAATTTTTACATCATGTAAAATTAGAAAAAACATTATATTTTCTTTACATCTGTACATAAATATATGTTTTTACAGACCAAATACAAATGATGGTAGCTATTTGTATTATCCCACAAATCACAAATATATCAGGTGTCTCCAACCAGTCGACTGGGAGCTACAAGTATCTCTAAGACACCTTCAGAGTAGCTCCCAGCCTTGAGGTTTTTTTCAAATGAGCACATGGTACATATTTTCATTGCTGAGTTAAGGGAAGGCTGTGTTCATGTGACTTCATGATCATCATGCTGCATTTTCAATCAGTTTTGTAAAAAACAATGGTTCATACAAGGCCAATCGGTCCTGGTAGAAATAGATTATCGCAGGGAAAAAGGCGAATCAATCAAATATCCTATGGCATAAGGCCCTCTTTTAGACATGTATAATTTTCAATTAGGGCTCGACAGCGGCTGCCCCATGTCCTGCTGCTTAGGCCTGCAGTGCCGGATTCTCCTAGCTCCACCCTCCCGCTACCGCCAGACATCTGATGTCACACGCCGGGCTTACGAGGCAATGGAGATGGCGCTGTCGAAGGAGCTCTGAGCTCGAGCCCGGGTACATCAATGCTGGATACAGCCTTAATTTAAGGCAGTAAGAGTATTTCTGACCCATCGGGGGTTGCAGATGAGAGATTCTCGAGCCATCCACTGGAGTAGTACAGTTTCATGCTGCTAAGCCAATTAGTGCCTGTATCTAATTACAGGAGGGGGTGAGGAGATACCTTGAGGTACGTGCTCTTGCCTTGTTATTGCCAAGGGGGTCCTCCGTAGGTACTAAGCATTGGTGCAGTCGACGTGATACACTATTTTCAAATTTTATGCGGCCTACTGTCATGCGACAACTCTGCCCAAAACTTGCCTCTCCGGTACCCGTAAAAAAGCGCAAGAAAGCCTCTCAAAGTCAAGTTGCCAGATGGCGTGATAAACAGATGGAGAATTCTGTAGGCTCTGCTGTCTTTTCATTAAAGCTTGGGCAGATGACTGAAGGCGAAGGCGAGGGCTCAGCTCGATGTGAACCTTTACATAAATTAAGCACTGCGGAGGGAGAAGCAGGTGAAGTGCATAACTCCTTTTCAATTTCTAGTGGCTCTGATAGCTTAACTCCTTCACCAGCCCAGTTGGGGATAATACCATCCATGGCAAGCATGGAGCACGATAAAACGGAGGAAATGGGGCCCTCATCAAAAGCTAAAACTTTCCCACTATTTCAGAAAAGTGGTTTAAAGAGTGCTTATGAGGATGGTCAATCTGAGGTAAGTTTAGGTCAAGCAGCAAAAGATTTCATTACAAGACCGGAGGCTAGTAAATGCATTGGCGGTCCCATTAATAATAACAGGGGATGGCTCTCAAAATGAGGTAGAAGGGCCAAGTACTAGCGCCACACTTGTCCTGCAGACCCCAGAAGAAGCACAGAGTAAGGATCCTCAAGTGCTGGATGCTGCACATAAAAGTGGCCCCTGTTATGGACCCCAAAGGTAGGCTGTAAGAATCCTGCACTAAATTGCTCAGGAATCACTACCAGAGCCTATTAAAATGATACTCGATATCATCTTATCCGAGATTCGCAGATTAAAATTGCAACATGCTCTAGACACGCAGATAATCAACCAACGGTTATCCAAGATTAGGGACAACGTCTTGGCACTTCCAAAGCAAATACAGGAAGCAGAGCAAAGAATCTCTGATATCAAAGATAAGTTGGCGCTAGTTCAATCTCGAATTTCACCTGAGTTCACTAAAATCTCGGAACTAGAAATTATTCTAGAAACGATGGAGAATCATTCAAGACGCTCAAATCTCAGATTTACGGGAATTCCTGAAGGAAGTGAATCACAAGGGCAAATACAGTCTGATCCACAGCTTATCAACATGCTGATTAAAGAACATATACTACCTTCAGCCCCAGAGAATTTGACAATTATGCTGGCATATAGAGTACCTTTCCCTCCAGGGGCCAAATATCCGCAAACTATCTTGGTTAATTTTTCAGTTTTTTGGATCAAGGAACAAGTACTTTCTAGAGCTATTCAGCAGAAAACTTTTACTGTTTTACAAAATGCATCTTTGAAGGTTTTTTCTGATTAACAGTGGCCTCTGCAAGGCGTAGAAAGGCCTTTCAAGAGCTAGCCCATGAGTTCAGGCTGATGGGTGCGCAGGCCTCTGTAGTCCAATCTACCAAGTTAAAAGTTCTTTGGAAAGGCCAATTTAAGCTCTGTGCCATTTTGGCGGAAGCACAGGCTTTTTTAAAATTTACAATTAATTAAAAGCTAAAGATATGGTTGTGATCGTAAGAATTGAGTGGCCGTGAGCAATAGGGGAGGGAGTGGGGGATTTGAGGGAGCTGGTCTGGGCAGGCATAGGATTCTGTTCCATGGCATCCCTTGAGGTGGGCTCTCTGCGAGGCAGGATGCAAGGGGGGTTCCCGCTACGTCGGAGGGGTGGGTTGGGATTGCAGAGAAAAGCGAGTAGATGAAAAACAGATCTTGCTGCTTCTTATTTTTTCTTTGTTTTTATTTTTGAATTGTTTAGTTAATTGTGTAGCTTTTTGGTTTCTTGGTGCTAAGAAAGAATACAGAGGTAAATCAAGTTGGGAGTCAAATGACATAAATGCAGAGTATTCAAATAATCTTGTGCAATGCGAATGGGTTATTGAACCATAGAAAAGCAGGCTCTATGTTGAGCTGGCTGTAGTCTTTTTCTCCTCTGATCTTGTTTATTCAGGAAACACATTTTAAATCAAATACACCTAAAATATCCCTACCAAAAGGATATACCCAAGCTTATTTAGCATCTGCAAAGATGTCAGTTCGCGAGGTTGCTATAGTACTTCATAATATCCACAATTGTGAAGTACAACAAGTTAGGCGAGATTCTCAAGGGCAATGGATTTGGCTAAAAATTTAACTAGAGGGCTCACTGCTCAATCTCTTGAATTATTATGGTCCCATATTTGACGATATCCAAGTGTTACATCAAATTTATGACATATTAATCTCCTCGGAGGGTTCTATAATATTGGGCAGGTGGTTTTAATTATATTCAAGACATCGGCCTTGTTACCTCAAATAAAGCTACGAAGCAATTAAAGACTAAGACAACCAAGTTGATTAATAGTATGAAACAGGAAATTGCCCTCCTCGATCCATGGAGCCAGGGTCACCCAGGCCATTCACACTATACTTGCTACTCCTCCAGGTTTAAGACGGCCTCTCAAATAGATTTTTTCCTAATCGAGAAATGGTTGTCTAGGGGGGGAGTCAGAGATTATCTCAAACTCATTTTCTGATCACTTGGCCATCTCCACAATAGTTAAAATAGACAGGTCTGGGTTGAGAACTGAAGGAAGTGACCCGATTAGGGCCACCTGGGTCACTTGCGACCACCTCTCAGCCTTCCATACAAATGAAGAGTCGGTCAGACAGTAGAGAATACAAACCAAGTATATTTATTCAGATACACTCGAGCGGAGCCCAGTCTGCCCAGCCTCTTAGGATTGCTGCAAAGGGACTGACATCAGAAAACATGGTGATACATTATGTACGATTCAGAACCAATGAAGGCACGCCCAGACTGGAAATTTCCAGATGGCGGCAGCTACACAAAGGAGGAACAGAAGGATAAGTTTCGATCCTGAGACCGGGCACACACTATCTCTCAGCCAAGGTCATTCTGCCTGCGCCCATCGCTAGACCAGTGGGAGCAGGCCTCTATCTAGTGGGAAAGGTATGCGCTAATAAGAACAGTGTATTCATTAGTACAGCAAGGCTCAACCTTGGAGACATGAAACTTACCAAAGCTGCTTTTGGCAGAGAGAGAAAGAAATTAGTTTCGATCATGACTCAAAATGGCGGCCAAACATAAAATGGTTCCGCGAATGCTAACTTAACATAGGGCACAATACGTAACCAACACAGCGAAAAAGAAATTATTCTAACAGAAGCAGTAATCGCTGTCACTTTGACAAATCTCTTCTTGAAGATTTGGACTGGATCAAAGAAACGCAACTTTCTATAAAAATGTGTTCTAAATTAATGAGAATTCTGCCTCTGTATTGTTTGTTTGGGAGGCTTTTAAAGCAGCTTTTAGAGGTCAGATAATAAGCTATAAGGCTGCGGTGAGTAAACAACGAGCACTAGCTGTTTTCTCATTGCAGACATCTGTTGAAAGAGCGAGAGATAAGGTAAATAAGGCCAGGTCGGAATCCCAGAAGACTGCTTGTCTGCAAGATTTACAGACGGCCAAAGACAAATTGAGGGAATTTTTCAATTTGGAGGTAATCAAGGGTAGCAAGGCTTATAAACAAAAACTTTACGAGGAAAGCCAACATATAGGACGTAATCTGGCCTGGGCTACTAAAGTGCAAAGTAGTAAAAATGTAGTCAGTCAGATCAGGGATCCCGAAACAGGTATAGTAGAAGAGTCTAAGGATAAGAATACCAAGGTTTTCCTGCAGTATTTTAAAAACATATATGAGGAAGCACAGGATATAGATTTTGAATTACTTACACAATATTTTCAATCTCTACAATTGCCTTCTATTTCAAATAGTCTGAGGGATTCTCTTATCAAGCCTATCTCACACATAGAGCAGGAAATGATGGATTACCTGTGGAAGTTTTTAATACCTCCCAGCCTCTACTTCTACCCTTTCTTACTAAATTTTTTTATGTGATTAAAGATGGCGAGCCCATATAAAAGAACTTTAAGGAAGTCGTGGTGGTATGCTTTCTTAAAAAGGATAAGGACCCTAGGACCCTAGTGCATTACGCCCCATTAGTCTTTTGAATATAGACTATAAATTATTTATGAAAATATGGGCAACAAGTTTGGCCCCGTGTGCACAACAGGTTGTCCACCCGGAACAAACTGGTTTTGTACCTCATAGATCTATGGCATCAAATATCTATTTTTTAACACAAGCGATTGATTTCCTGTCGGTCAACAAGGTTGAGGCGGCGATTTTAATGCTCGATGCAGAAAAAGCATTCGACCTTGTTGACTGGCAGGCTTTGTTTTTTATACTACAAAAATTTGGCCTCCCCGCACAGTTGGTTAAAATGATAAGCGAGCTTTCCGTAGGATCAAAGGCAAAAATCGTGATAAATAAAGAAGAGGTAGAGCTGGTAAAGATTAGACGTGGGACTAGGCAGGGATGCCTGCTGTCCCCTCTATTATTTTCATTGTTTATAGAACCCCTGGCAATTAAAATTCGTAACAACTCTCAGATATTATCACCCTTGAATGCAATGCCTAAGATTAAATTATTTGCAGATTACATTATTCTTTATTTATTAGCAGATCCGCTAAACATCCAAAATGCTTTCGATGAAAGTTTTGCTTTTACACGGATAGGAGGGTATAGGCTAAATCAAGCCAAGACTGAGGCTTTGTTATTTAATGCTCAAGCAGTATGTCTCCCATTTTCCCTCCAACAGATAGCAACCAAACCCATTAGATATTTGGGTATATTCGTAACCAATCAGTATTTATTTTTTATTTTATTTTCCACAAATTTTTATTGAGTACTGCGGATGATATATATGTATACATAGTCAAGATTAGACATTTTGTTGACATTTTTCTATAACAAGATAGCATTAGCCATATATATATTCTGAGTTACAATATGTAGAATACTGATCCATTCAATACTAAGTGCGTTAGCATCATATAATATAAATGTGCTTCGTAACCAATCAGTATGATCAATTGTTTATGCTTAGTTATGGAAGTACACTTAAAAAAGCGAAGATGCTTTTAGAAAACTGGTCTCCTCTTCCTTTAACTTTAATTGGTCGTGTATCAATGATTAAAATGTCTATTTTACCACTATTTTTATTCTTGTTTATTAATCTCCTTATTAAAATTCCCAAATCTTATTTTTAGGAAATTCATTTGGACAAATAAACAGCCCAGAACTTCATTAGCAGTATTACAATTGGATACAACTCAGGAGGGTTTAGCCCTCCCGAATTTTGAATCTCATTATAACACAGCTTTGCTTAATGCTTTAGTCTAGCCCCCAAGTCACCTTCAAAATTTGAAAAATGTATGTGAAATACAATGTTGACCAAGAGTGCAATAAAACTACCTGTCTTTCTTCACTTTCCGACACTGCCGAAAAAATCAAGATATATGACAATGCTAGATTTAGGCTATCATATACAATCATTTTTCACAACAGCTAATAATTCCTATTTTTCATCCATTTATAAAAAATATCGGATTCTCAGGGTTTTGGTCTTCAGTTTTCGCAGGTGATCCTAGATTTATGGAAAGAGCCAGGGTTGAAACGATTGGGGGATTTTTACATTGTGTCAAACGTGATTTCTTGGAATTCACTGTCTCAACAGTTGGGCTCTAGGATTTCAGCCCTTTCTTTCAGTTTTAATCAAATAACCAGTTTTGGAATGGTGAATGATTCGGCATTAAGGATTTTATCCCAATTATATGACTCTGGTTTATCGAAGTCAGCAATTGGTATTCCTTGCTACGCCATTTGGGGGAGCAGAAAGAGATTGATACGTTTTTTCTTAGATAAGAAAAAGAAACGGGATGTAGCCTCACTAGCAAAGAGTAGCAGACGTTATATGAAGTAGGGCACAGATCGTTGTGAGCAACCAATTACAAAAGAATGGCTTTTTTCTTGCGATGACTGACTTATTATATGCTCAAAAGGCTACATAAGATGTTTCCACTTTCATTAGAGCACTGCTTTAGGTGTCAGGATTTGGAGTTAGGGACTTGGAACCGTGTTTTCTTCTATTGTAGTCTTTTAGAACAATTTTGGGTTGAAGTCTTTGAAGTTATAAATCCTTTGCTATCAATATGAATTATCTCTTCCCTAAGATTGGTCTTATTTGGGTCCTCATTGCAGGTCCACCATCTGACAAAATATCAGCAATACTTTGCCTCTATTGCTATAGCAGTAGCCAGGTCGCTAATTCTTCAGAATTGGAAATCTGATAAGATACCTTCGATTCACCATTGGTATGAGAAAATGGCTAGGACCTATACTTGGGAAGAGGCATATACTAAATGAATAGGGGCCGTACACAGATTCAAAGTGATCTGGTCAGGGTTTTTTGTAATATTGATGTTAGACCTGGCATCCTTGGCGTGGGTCTCCCTTCCATTTTTTCGTAATGCCTCCACTGTTGCCGATATGTTTTTGCTGGACTAGATGCTCATGGGCACTTTGCCGCTGCTAATCAGTGCCAAAGTGCAAGTGCTCCCCTATCGGTAATTGATATATGTATTAGTGACTCCATGATTGGATGATTGGTTTACTTGTCAGTCCCTAGTACAGTGCACTCAGTGTGCCCAGGGCTTGTAAATCCAATGCCGCTGGTGGGCTTGCAGCACTGGTTGTGCCACCCACAGAAGCGGCTGGTAAATGTGTCTCAGGCCTGCCATCGCAGAGCCTGTGTGCAGCCTAGGGCTGCCATGTCGACTTGGTGAGTACACCCACTTACCAGTCCCTAAAACCTTCCCTTTACTGCATGTTGGTCACCCCTAAAGTAGGCCCTAGGGCAGGGTGCATTGTAAGTATAAGGTAGGACATGCCCTGGTGTGTGTGGCATGTCCTAATAGTGAATTACAGCCATTTTCGTTTTTCACTATTGCAAGGCTACCTGCTCCCCATAGGCCAGAATGGGCAGACTGACTATTACACCTTATAGTCAGAACTGACCCAGGGAACATGGTAGAAAAACGAATTTAGTATGCCTGAACTCAGGATGATAAAATACATCTTTTAGTGAAGTTGGTTTTAACATTCTGTGTTCGAAAATACCACTTTTAGAAAGTGGGTATTTTCTTGCCTAACTATCCAAGCCTGCCTCTGCTAGGTTGTGTATTCCTTGTCTGGAGATTGAGTGACAGGGGCTGGGGGTGGCTACCGGAGACAGGGTGAGTCAGCGCAGGGCTGAATAGAAAGATCTGCAGCCAGAGTGGAGGGAGGAGTTGCACCTGGGTCTGAATAGGGCTGTGCCTGCCTTCCACAATGCTGGCTCCACCTCCTGCCGGGCGGCTGAGCACTCTGCCCCACATTCTGAAAGGAAAGAAGGAGTCAGAAAAACAAAGTGCTCCAGGACTGACCAGAACTGGTTTTGGACTAGGCAGAGGCCTCTCTGCCTCCAGAGAACAAAGAGAATCAGGGTATAAGAGGGGCACCCAGACCCCAGGAAGATTAGATCACTTTTGGGAACAAGAAGAAACCTTTACTGAGGAGCGGAACCAAGAAGAAACTGAGGAGAAACTATCCCTAAGCCTGAAGTGCTGCTTGGGGGATTGGCCTGCAGTGGTTTGCCTGACTGCCAAAGAGAGGAGAAAGGAACTTTTGCTTTGCTGTGACTTTCATCAACTTGTGAAGGATCTCCAAGGGCTTGGAAGAGAGCTTGCCCCCTGACCGAAGTCCCAGGACCATTGGACTTCACCCCCTTTGTGAATTGCTGCTGGAAACTCTGTTTCAGTGGCTACAGAGGTAGGGAGCTGTGACCGACTCTCACGACCGACTCGGTGTCCTGCAAGCACCGCATCGAAGCACCGTCTCGCCCTGCAACGCACGGCCCTGGTCTCACCGACTCCGTCAACGAGCCGCTGCCTGCACCGCATCGAGGGACAACGCGTCCTGCAACGCTTCGCTACGCCGAATCGAACTGGTCCGACCGACACGGTCACTGCTGCTGAGTTCGAGTCCTGTGACCGCACCGGAGTTGGGCACCGCTCGCACGCTTTGCGACGCACCGCCCGACTCGCACCGCTGTCCGGACTGATCGACGCCAGCTCCTGAATCCGGCTCCGTCGCCGCACCGCAACCTGCCAGCACCGCATCGAAGCACCGTCTCGCCCTGCAACGCACGGCCCTGGTCTCACCGACTCCGTCTCGACGACGTCAACGAGCCGCTGCCTGCACCGCATCGAGGGACAACGCGTCCTGCAACGCTTCCATTTTTGCATCGCGACCGCGACGAACAGCCATCCGGCTCGCACGCCCGTGCCTGCCGCTTCAAGTAAAGGTACTGTGACCGAGTCTGTCTACGCTGTGTTGGCCCGTCTCGACGCGGTCAGCTGGATTTGTTAGACTCTGTTTGTTCTCGACATCGCCGTAGCCGGAGGAGGCTACCGACTCGCACAGAACCTTGAATTAAGCCTTTTTGATCAGAACTAAGTATTCTTAACAGTATTGTGGATTATTTTTGTCGTTTATGGTCTTGTGATAAATCTATATAAAGTATACCTATTTTTATAAATATATAACCTGTGTGGTGTCCATTTGTAGTGTTGTCACTTGATTACTGTATGTGTTCACAAATGCTTTACACACTGCCTCTGAACTAAGCCTGTCTGCTCGTGCCAAGCTACCAAGAGGGTGAGCAGGGGTTATTTCGGGAGTGTACCTACTTTCCCTGACTAGACGCAAGGGTCCCTATTTGGACAAAGGTACATACCTCTGCCAACTAGAGACCCCCAAATCTAACAATTGACGACTAATGTTTAGTAAACAATTTATTCCCATTTATCTTTCCTCCTCAAAAGGCAAAAGTCTCTGATAATAATGTTTAGATCTGTCTTAGTAGGTTTTTGCTGCACTCTCTGCGATAATGTATACACTGTTTTTGCACAAGGCACTTTTAATCTCCTCTTCATTTGGAAATTATTTATAAATTTTAAAGATCATTTCATTTAATGTTGGAGAGGGTGATCTACGTTTAAAAAGCTGCTATTTTTGGAAACTATGATTGTTTTATGCTCTTTCTGATGAAATATCTTTGTACCTCTGTTGAAATCTTTGCACTTTATTCTTTTATTCTGGTTTTCTTTTTGCATATATGATATATATTGACTGTTATTAAGGATACTAAGCCAAATGCCTCAGATAATAATGTTTAGATCTTTTTAGTAGGATTTTTTGCTGCACTCTCGGCGATAATGTTTACATTGTTTTTGCACAATGCACTTTTTATCTCCTCTTCATTGGGAACTTACATATAGAATTTATTATATATCCCAAAGATTATTTGATGTAAAAGTTGAAGAGGGTGATGCACATTTACGAAGCTGCTAACTATGGAAATTATGAATGTTTTATGCTCTCTCTGATGAAATATTTGTGTACCTCTGTTGAAATCTTAGCACTTTATTCTGTTACTCTGTTTGTTTTTGTATATGTTATATATAGTGGCTGTTATTAAGGATACTCTTGTCCAAAGAAAGCCTGATTCCTTATTTTTTTCTTTTTCTTACAAATATTTTGAACTTGTAATCATGTCCTCATCTACTCAAATAAAAAACAATTATAAAATTTTAAAAAATGATCATCATGCTT
Organism: Calotriton arnoldi; assembly: GCA_963921515.1. Taxonomy (NCBI): domain Eukaryota; kingdom Metazoa; phylum Chordata; class Amphibia; order Caudata; family Salamandridae; genus Calotriton; species Calotriton arnoldi. The sequence continues at coordinate 2,982,368 of CAWUFW010000960.1, forward strand.
CGGATAGCAGGGCCTGACTGTGAGAAGTTGGCCTGGTATATGCTGTCCACTAATTAAAGTGGGCACCTTGCACCAGTCCAAACGACCCTTATGATGTATGAGGTCAAAGATAACCTTTAGAAAGCTATCGTAGTGGTAGCTGTGGAGAGCAGCCTTCAGGCTTAATCTTGAAGGAATGTAAAGCAGCTTGTTTTACCAGAATATCATCTCCTGAATGACTAAATGAAGGGGAACCACAAAGTAGTTATATAAAAATATGTATTTATTAATATAACACTCTCTACTATACTCTACACGAGGATAGAACACAAAGCACACAATACGAGATCAATAGAACAGTTGTAAGTAGCACAATACACAGTGGGCTCCAGGGGGAGACCAAACCACATACTAAAATATTGGTATAACAATCACGACTTGGATCAAGACACAGTCTAGAGCACGTAGAATCGCTGGGACCCCAAGGAACGACCTAAGGTGAGTAGACAGGGACCCCATGGAGGACGGTTGCAGTGTGCCAACACGACTGCGGGCTCCGTACAATTCTATGGGAAAGTCGCGGTTACAGTTTTAATGTTTAAGGACCCTTCTAGGAGGACTTCGATCAAACCCTTTGGAACTTAAGAGGTTGGAGAGCTACCCCACCCGTGGATACCATAGTACCCGAGTTACCTATCCCAGAGGAGCCGGGTGCATAGGTCTGGAGTGGTGTCGGAAACTGCCATCATTCTCAATGGAGGGCTGTGAAGAAGTACTGCTGCCGTGAAGGTGAAGAGGGTCCGGTGGAATCCAAGCCTGGATTTGGGAAGGAAAGAACCTGAAAGCAGAGGGGACAGAGTCTGGATCACTCCAGAGTGACCAGGGGCTCGATGGACGAATGCCCACCGATGTTGGGTGCTTCATGTGCGAAGGAGGGATGATTGACTCTGCAGCCACGAGGACCAGGAGATGTCGAGGATGACCAGGAGCTGGAAGTGAGTTGTCCCATGAAGGATGTCGAGTGCTGAGGGGTCAGTGTCCGGCTGGAGCACCAACAAGCCTTGGCAAAAGCAACCCACGCAGAAAGGTCAAACAAGTCACGGTGTAGACCAGCAAGGTCCAGGGGACTCGCCAAGCAACGGAGAGTCAGGGCACGTCTGGAGCAACCAGGCAAGCCCAACAGAAATCAAGATGACCCTCAGGGGGACCCACAGGCTAAATGACCAGGAGTCGCGAGGGGACCTCAAGCAAGATGGCAAAGGGCCAGCCCACGGAGCACTCGGTGTGAGGAGGCTGGAGTTCTTTGGTGCAAATACTGCTCAGGATCAGGACTATAGGGAGTCCAATGCACAAGCTCAGGAATTGCCAACAAGCATATGCACTTGCAAATGGACGCGGTGCACAGAGGTTCGGGTTATGCAGTCCCCACGAGGTATACTGGCCTCAAACTCAAACTTGCTGAGAGGGCAGATCGACCTCAGGGACTTTCGAAAACCTGCCTCCTGTGTTGCTGAAATCTTCGGAGTCCGCAGGAGCTCAGGAGCAGCAGACCGGTCAGTTGCATTACGGTGCCTGCAGTTGCAGGGGAGTGACTCCTTCACTCCAAGGGAGATTCTTCAGTTGTCCTTAGTGCACCACAGGTCCTGCACGGAGCCTGTATGGAGCAAGGGCACAGACAAAGCTTTGGACGGAGAGGGGGATGAAGTGGGCCCAGTCGAAGTCCTGCGAAGTCCAGTATCCAGACGGTCGAAGGTCAGTGGTTTCTTCTTGTAGAATCTTGTCCACATAAAACCCAAAGTCCAAAGTCCTACAGCCAGGTAAGCCTTTTTGTACCCACGGGAGAGGGTTGGAGAGATTCGGGGGACCCTCCTAGGGGAGAGTCAGGACAGAGGGGTGGTTACTCCCATGTCCTTTGTCCAGTTTCGTGCCAGAGCAGGAGCCAATGGCTACCAGAACTGGTTTGAGCTGGACTATGCACAGGGACACCAAATGTGCCCCAAGTGCAGACTTTCAGGCACTCTCAGAGTGCACCCACCCAGCCCCAATACACTAAATCCTATATGGGAGGTGGTCACACCTCTCTGTGACAGGATGCCTATTGTGCTGCCTTCCCCTGCTCGAGCTTGGCTCAGCAGCAGGAGGGCAGAAATGTGTCTCTGGTCGGCAGCATCCATTTTGTGCTGTCTGGGTCGAGAAGGCTGGCACCGGATAGACCAGTGACCCCTCGAAGCTCACTTCTGAAGGGTGGAATCATACGTCCCACACCGGTTACCGGTGTGGAGGTATGATTCCAAAGTGTTTGATACCAAGCAGGATATGTTTCTATGCAGCCGTTTTCGAGATAGCATTTACCGCGAGGTTATAATGCACCTCTACCTATATGTCCGGCTGAGTCACAGACAACCCGGGAGAATGGTCTCCGAAGGCTGCAGAGGGGCTCTGCTCATGCAGGGGCACCCTCTCACTAAAAACCCAGCACCCTGCCTTCAGGATTGATAAGGCCTGCTATAGGGGTGACTGATAGGTTCTAAGTGTAGTGACCTGTAGATATAGTGAACCTATATCTAAAGTAAGTGGTGCTAGCACCATCTTACCCAGGTTGCAGTAGCAGACCTGTAGTTCCATTTTGTATGGCTTCTCATGGGTGGCATAATACACGCTTCAGCCCATGGTAGGCCTCTGGGGTACCTATGCCCTGGGTACATGGGTACCATATACTAGGGACTGATAAGGGTACCCCAGTATCCAATCTGGAGATTGGATACTGGGAAGAAGCAGATCCTACTTTCCTACACAACCCCCCCCCCCCCAAACGAAAGGACATGGGACTAACCTTGGCCAGTTGAGTCTTCATTTTCTAAGTGGAAATATCTGGAGAGTCCATCTGCATTGGCATGGTTACTCCGAGGTCTATGTTCCACTGTATAGTCCATCCCCTGTAGGGAAATGGACCACCTCAAAAGTTTGGGGTTTTCACCCTTCATCTGTTTTAGCCATAAGAGGGGCTTATGGTCTGTCTGAACAATGAAGTGAGTGCCAAACAGATATGGCCTCAGCTTCTTCAGAGCCCAAACCACAGCAAAGGCTTCCCTCTACATAGCTGACCAACGTTTCTCTCTGGGGGTCAGCCTTCTGCTTATAAAAGCTACTGGCTGATCCTGACCCTCTTCATTCAGTTGTGATAACACAGCCCCTACCCCCGACTCAGATGCATCAGTTTGAACAACAAATTGTTTGGAATAGTCAGGACTTTGCAGAATGGGAGCAGTGCACATGGCCTGCTTCAGGTCATCAAATGCCTTTTGACAGCTAACTGTCCACTGAACTTTCTTAGGCATTTTTTTAGAGTTTAGATCATTCAAGGGGGTCACTATGGATCCATATCCCTTGACAAGCCTCCTGTAGTACCCAGTCAGGCCCAAGAAAGCTCTGACCTGAGTCTGGGTAGTTGGAGCAACCCAGTCCATGATGGTCTGAATTTTGCTTTGCAATGGTTGAACCTGGCCTCCACCCACAAGGTGGCCCAGGTACACAACCTTACTCTGCCCTATCTGGCACTTGGTGGCCTTGATAGTGAGGCCTGCTTTTTGCAGGGCCTCCAGAACATTTCTTAGGTGGGCCAGGTGATCCTCCCAGGTGGAACTAAAGACAGCAATATCATCAAGATAAGCTGCACTATAGGCTTCCAGGCCTGTGAGGACTTTATTCACCAACCTTTGAAATGTGGCAGGTGCATTTTTCAAGCCAAAGGGCATCACCACAAATTGATAGTGCCCACTAGGGGTTGAAAATGCTGTTTTGGGTTTGGCATCCTCAGTTAATCTGATTTGCCAATATCCAGCTGTGAGGTCAAATGTGCTCAAGAACTTGGCTGAGGCGAAAGCATCAATGAACTCATCTGCCCTAGGAATAGGATGAGCATCAGTTCTAGTGACTGCATTGAGTCCCCTGTAGTCTACACAAAACCTCATTTCTCTCTTACCACCCTGGGTATGAGGTTTGGGTACCAGGACTACTGGACTAGCCCAAGGGCTATCTGAGGGTTCAATGACTCCCAATTCCAGCATCTTTTGGACCTCAGTCCTGATGCAGTCCCTGACATGGTCAGGTTGCCTGTAAATATTATTTTTAACAGGCATACTTTTACCTGTGTCCACTTCGAGGGTACACCAAGTGGTCTGACTAGGAGTCAGGGAGAACATTTGTCTGTACTGATTGAGGACCTTCCTGCAATCAGTCTGTTGCTGCTCAGTGAGGCTGCCTGCCAAGGCTTCACCATCAACTGAGCCATCATCATGGTTCTGTGAGAGGAGGTCAGGGAGTGGGTCAATCTCTTCCTCCTGTCCCTCATCAGTAGCCATGAGCAAGCCCATGTCTGCCTGTCAACATATGGCTTGAGTCTGTTCACATGGAGCACCCTGTGGGGGCTCCTGGGAGTTCCAAGGTCCACCAGGTAGGTAACCTCTCCCTTTTTCTCAAGAATGGTATGGGGTCCACTCCATTTGTCCTGGAGAGCTGCTGGAGCCACAGGCTCCAACTTCCATACCTTCTATCCTGGCTGGTACACAGTCAGCACAGCCTTTTGGTCATGCCAAGCTTTCTGTAATTCTTGGCTAGCCTCAAGGTTTTTGGTTGCCTTCTTCATGTATTCAGCCATCCTTGAGCGGAGACCAAGTACATAGTCCACTATGTCTTGCTTAGGTGCTTTGAGAGGTAACTCCCACCCCTCCTTTAGTAAACACAAGGGACCCCTAACTGGATGTCCAAGCAGAAGTTCAAAAGGGCTGTAGCCAACCCCCTTCTGAGGAACCTCTCTGTAGGCAAAGAGAAGGCAGGGCAACAGGACATCCCATTTTCGCCTAAGCTTTTCTGTGAGGCCCATGATCATGCCCTTTAGGGTTTTGTTGAACCTTTCAACCAACCCATTGCATTGTGGGTGATAGGGTGTGGTGAATTTGTAATTCACTCCACACTCCTTCCACATAGCAGTTATGTAACTTGACATGAAGTTTGCACCTCTGTCAGTTAAGACCTCCTTAGGGAAGCCCACTCTGGAAAAAATTCCCAGGAGGGCCCAGGCCACCACAGGAGCTGTGGTGGTTCTAAGGGGTATGGCTTCCGGGTACCTAGTGGCATAGTCCACCATCACTAGAATATATCTGTGCCCAGATGCAGTTGGAGGATCCATGGGACCAATTATGTCAATCCCAACACTCTCAAAGGGAACCCCCACCACAGGTAGTGGTATCAGGGGGCCCTTTGTGGTACCACCTGCCTTACCACTGGCTTGACAGGTGGTACAGGAGCGACAAAACTCCTTTGTGTCCTCTGACATGTGAGGCCAGGGAAAGTGAGGGACAAGCCTGTCCCAAGTCTTGCTTTGGCCTAGGAATGGTCTGTCCTGACATTGCTAGCATTGGTCACTTGGTACATCTCACCAAGTATGATCTGGTCAGGGCTCACAAGATCCTTAGTCACCATTGTGACACTGGCTCCTGTGTCCCTATTTGCCTTGGCCTCCTTACCATTGATTAAAGGCTGTTGTCTGTATTTGCCCAGATTACTGGGACTGACAAATAGGGAGGCAATATCCATGCCTCCATCACAGACTAAAACAGCCTGAACTGGAGTTCTGACTAGGCCAGAACCCATCTCAGATCCCAGGGTTAACCCTACTATACCCTTGTTCCCTGTACCACCACTTGGAGCTGAACTAGGGAGAACAGTTGCCTTAGGGGCAGTGGTGGTAGTAGGAGGATCCTTGGCCCATGGGCAATTGGCATCTCTCGGCCAATGGGTTTTCTCCTTACACAGGAAGCACCACGGTTTCTTTCTGCCTTTTCCCTTGTTAGATTGTGACTCACCCCCAGATGTAGGTTTTTGAGGCCCTGATGAAGACTTCTGGCTTTTACCCTTCTCCCCATCCTTATCTGCAGGTTTAGCATCTTGCTTCTTCTGGTCACCACCTGTGGTCTGGTTTTTCTGCTTCACCCTGGTTCTGACCCACCTATCTGCCTTCTTTTCCAATTCTTGGGGAGAAGTCAGATCAGAGTCAACCAGGTACTGATGCAACAACTGATTTTGGCAATTATTAAGGATCTGCTCCCTCATAATCAAATTGTACAATCCCTTGAAATCATTCACTTTGCTGCCAAGTAACCAGCCTTCCAGAGCCTTAGTAGCACAATCTACAAAGTCTACCCAGTCCTGAGTCTGTGTCTTCTGGGTGTCTCTGAACTTAATCCTGTACTGTTCAGTGGTTAAGCCAAACCCATCAATGAGAGCACTCTTCAGGACTGAATAGTTGTCAGCATCCTCTTCTCTAACGGTGAGGAGCTTATCTCTACCTTTGTCAGCAAAGGAGAGCCACAAGATAGCTGCCCACTGCTCTTGAGGGGCCTTCTGTACCTTACAGGCCCTCTCTAAAGCAGTTAACCATTTGTGGATGTCATCCCCACTGTGGTAGGGAGGTACTATCTTTCTCAGGTTCCTATGGTCATAAGTATACTCCTTAATCCTAGGGACACTGTTGCTGCCACCATGGGACTCTAGTCCCAATCTTCTTCTAGCCTTTTGGAGTTCTAAGGATTCCTTATCTAGTGCCAATTGCTCTTGCCTGAGCCTAAGCTTGACTTTCTCAAGCTCTAGAAATTGGCACTCTCTGTCATAAGAGCTGTCTCTCTTATGGGATATGGAGGTCCCTATAGAAGTTCCTTAATGGTTAGATTCTGCAGAGGAAGATCCAGATCTCCTGGGTAAACTCTGCACTCTTCCTGGAGGAGTAAAGAGAGGGCCACTGGGGCCTTCTCCCCCACCTCCTGGAAGATCTAAGTTGTCCAGATGGGAATCATTTTGATCCTCCTGGTCAGGGTTTGATTCTAGGTCAAAGAAGGTTTCACTTCCTGGCCTGTCCTCATTCCCTGCCCCACCCACTCTTTCTACCTCATCTGACCCTGGGGTCTTCCTACGGTCATCTAAGAGTAACACCTCAATGAGACATTGGGTGTTGGCATTTCTCCCTGTCTTCAACTTCCTAGAAACACACATGGCTTTCAATTCCTGGAATGTAAGACCATTGTACCTAGCAGGCAGAGAGCCACTGGCTTCTCCTCTAGTAGACATACTAGTGTAGTGTGGTGTATGCACCTACCTAACCTAGTGGGAACTAAACTCTCTTAGGTTGGAGAAAGGGTGTGCTAGACCCTTAACTTACCCAACCCCAAGTTCAGTAGAACTTACTTATTCTAATCTTGAAGTATTATATGTGCCTAATACTTTAGTGGTTTTCAGTTAATCAATACAAAGAGATTTATCTGGTAAAACAATGCAGGCTTGAATCCCACCCGCTGCACACCAATGTGAGAAGTTGGCCTGGTATATGCTGTCCACTAATTAAAGTGGGCACCTTGCACCAGTCCAAACGACCCTTATGATGTATGAGGGCAAAGATAACCTTTAGAAAGCTATCCTAGTGGTAGCTGTGGAGAGCAGCCTTCGGGCTTAATCTTGAAGGAATGTAAAGCAGCTTGTTTTACCAGAATATCACCTCCTGAATAACTAAATGAAGGGGAACCACAAAGTAGTTATAAACAATATGTATTTATTAATATAACACTCTCTACTATCCTCTACACGAGGATAGAACACAAAACACACAATACGAGATCAATAGAACAGTTGTAAGTAGCACAATACACAGTGGGCTCCAGGGGGAGACCAAACCATATACTAAAATAGTGGTATAACAATCACGACTTGGATCAAGACACAGTCTAGAGCACGTAGAATCGCTGGGACCCCAAGGAACCACCTAAGGTGAGTAGACAGGGACCCCACGGAGGACGGGTGCAGTGTGCTAACACGACCACGGGATCCGTACAATTCTATGGGAAAGTCGCGGTTACAGTTTTAATGTTTAAGGACCCTTCTAGGAGGACTTCGATCAAACCCTTTGGAACTTAAGAGGTTGGAGAGCCACCCCACCCGTGGATACCGTAGTACCCGAGTTACCTATCCCAGAGGAGCCGGGTGCATTGGTCTGGAGTGGTGTCGGAAACCGCCGTCGTTCTCAATGGAGGGCTGTGAAGAAGTACTGCTGCCATGAAGGTGAAGAGGGTCCACTGGAATCCAAGCCTGGATTCTGGAAGGAAGGAACCTGAAAGCAGAGGGGACAGAGTCTGGGTCACTCCAGAGTGACCAGGGCCTCGATAGACAAATGCCCACCGATGTCGGGTGCTTCAGGTGTGAAGGAGGGATGCTTGACTCTGCAGCCACGAGGACCAGGAAAGTCGAGGATGACGAGGAGCCGGAGGTGAGCTGTCACACGAAGGATGTCGAGTGCTGAGGGGTCGGTGTCTGGCTGGAGCACCAACAAGCCTTGGCAAAAGCAACCCATGCAGAAAGGTCAAACAGGTTACGGTGTAGACCAGCAAGGTCCAGGGGACTCACCAAGCAATGGAGAGTCAGGGCATGTCTGGAGCAACCAGGAAAGCCCAACAGAAATCAAAATGACCCTCAGGGGACCCACAGGCCGAAGGATCAGGAGTTGTGAGGAGACCTCAAGCAAGATGGCAAAGGGCCAGCCCACGGAGCACTCAGTGTGAGGAGGCTGGCGATCTTTGGTGCAAATACTGCTTAGGGTCAGGACTACGCGAAGTCCAATGCACAAGCTCTGGAATTGCCAACAAGCATATGCACTTGCAAATGGACGCGGTGCACAGGGGTTCGGGTTATGCAGTCCCCAAGAGGGATACTGGCCTCAAACTTGCTGAGAGAGCAGCTCGACCTCAGGAACCTTTGAAAACCCACCTCCTGTGTTGCTGAAATCTTTGAAGTCCACAGGAGCTCAGGAGCAACAGACCAGTCAGTTGCGTTACGGTGCCTGCAGTTGCAGGGGAGTGACTCCTTCACTCCAAGGGAGATTCTTCAGTTATCCTTAGTGCACCACAGGTCCTGCACAGAGCCTGTATGGAACAAGGGCACAGACAAAGCTTTGGACGGAGAGGGAAACGAAGTTGGGCCCAGTCGAAATCCAGCAAAGTCCAGAGTGTCCAGACGGTCGAAGGTCAGTGGTTTCTTCTTGTAGAATCTTGTCCACGTAAAATCCAAAGTCCTACAGCCAGGTAAGCCCTTTTGTACCCACGGGAGAGGGTTGGAGAGATTCGGGTGACCCTCCTACAGGAGGGTCAGGACAGAGGGATGGTTACACCCATGTCCTTTGTCCAGTTTCATGCCAGAGCAGGAGCCAATGGCTCCCAGAACTGGTTTGAGCTGGACTATGCACAGGGACACCAAATGTGCCCCAAGTGCAGACTTTCAGACACTCTCAGAGTGCACCCACCCAGCCCCAATACACTAAATCCTGTCTGGGAGGTGGTCACACCTCCCTGTGACAGGATGCCTATTGTGCTGCCTTCCCCTGCTCGAGCTTGGCTCAGCAGCAGGAGGGCAGAAATGTGTCTCTGGTCGGCAGCATCCATTTTGTGCTGTCCAGGTCGAGAAGGCTGGCACCGGATAGACCAGTGACCCCTCGAAGCTCACTTCTGAAGGGTGGAATCATACCTCCCACACCGGTTACCGGTATGGAGGTATGATTCCAAGGTGTTTGATACCAAACACAATATGTTTCTATGCAGCTGTTTTCGAGATAGCATTTACTGCGAGGTTACAATGCACCTCTACTTATATGTCCGGCTGAGTCACTGACAGCCCGGGAGAATGGTCTCCGAAGGCTGCAGAGGGCTCTGCTCATGCAGGGGCACCCTCTCTACTAAAAACCCAGCACCCTGCCTTCAGGATTAATAAGGCCTGCTATAGGGGTGACTGATAGGTTCTAAGTGTAGTGACCTGTAGATATAGTGAACCTATATCTAAAGTAAGTGGTGCTAGCACCATCTTACACAGGTTTCAGTAGCAGACCTGTAGTTCCATTTTGTATGGCTTCTCATGGGTGGCATAATACTTGCTTCAGCCCATGGTAGGCCTCTGGGGTACCTATGCTCTGGGTACATGGGTACCACATACTAGGGACTGATAAGGGTACCCCAGTATCCAATCTGGAGTGTACCAAAGTACATGCATGACAATTTAAGGGAGAAAGCAGAGAGACTGGGGTCCTGATTAGCAGGATCCCAGTCAGACTAGTCAAAAACAGTGAAACATCAAGCAAAAAGTGGGGGTAACCATAAGAAACAGATCCTACTTTCCTACACTGACAATGAGCAGTGCTCATTGAGATTTGTGGGTCAGGCTGGGGCTGAGTCACAGAGGTGAACAACTGAAGCAGTGAGGTATTGGACACCAAACTGGAGTTCTAAACAACATAATGCTTCTGAATGCTTTTGAATGACAGAAAAATTAAATAGAGAGTTATTTATTACACAAACAGTTTCAATTTCATAGGCTGTCAGTCACTCATACAAATATATCTCCTTCATACGCACATCGATTCCCATTCAAAACCTTTATTCGGCACACAGCCATAAAATAATAAATATCATACATGCATGTTGTTAAAATTAATAGAACATTACAGTGGAACCCCAAGCCATTCACAATACCGTTATCCAATTCCATCAACAATACAAAGAGAATAAACACAGAATTAGTCGATAAGAGGTCACAGTCTTCCTGATTTTAAGGGCTTGACGAATATAACCTAATAGTCAAGTCAAGTCAAGCTTTATTCGATTTTTGAGTCAAAAACCATAAAAGAGTACAATTTTTATAAAAACAAATAACACATTGCAAAACAATATTAAAATTTGTTCATAGAACAACTGCATTTAAGAAAAAGCTAAAATCAGTTAGCACTAAATCATGTCAATTTATAGTGTATGATTACAAATTTGAATAGTTTTCCTGCACTTAATTGTACTTTTTAAAAATAAAGCAATGTCTCTTGAGAAGCATTCATTTTCTAAAATCTGCAGTGCAAAGAAAGCTGGGTGGCATTGCTTCAGACCCCACAGTTTTAAAATAGGTTTAATCCACCTCCTCCTTTGTGCAATATAGAACTTACAGAATAGTACTACGTGCATTGTGGATTGCTGAGATACTTCGTCACACGGACATTTGCTTAAAGTTTTAGACCAGTCGTTTATAGTTGGAAAACTTACCAGACGATGGAAAGTGCTCAGTCTAAAACGAGTCAAAACTAGTCTGTCGTACCCACTTGGTATGTTAATTAAATATGGCTGAATACCAAAGGTACTTAAAGCATTTGGTTTGATTGTACCGTGGGTCGCGATGCCTCCCCGGCAAATCTAATTGCCTCCAGGTGCGCTATACAACATCTTTTTAAAAGCCTTTCTGGAGATAGAGCCCATAGAAAGGGGGTCGTCATAGTAATCCGGTTGACCCATATCATTCATGAAGTCTTTTATATATTTTAGCCAGCCAATCTCTAGTGCATATTCTAATTTGAGGCTATCTCTTATGACTTCACGGTTAAATGCTGTATTAGCTGTGGACCAAATCCGATGCCAAAGAAGAATCGGTTGTGCTTTTATTATGTCTGATATATATGGTACTCCTAGTTCTGCATGGCAGATGTAGGTTGAGGTGCTACGTGGAACCGCCAACAATAATCTTAAAAAGGCGTTCTCGACCTTCTGGATATGATTTACATCACAGTAGCCCCATATTCCTGCGCCATATATGGCCGTACTGACGCATTTCGTGCGATAAATATGGAGCAACTCGACTGGGGGTCTTTTTCCTAATTTCCTTGAAAAGTTAACCAAGGCTGTCGTTGCTCGCATAAAATGCAGTTTTCTAATCTTGACAGCCTGGCTCCAAGATCTCTTATGATCGAATAAAATTCCTAGATAGGGGTATGTAGTAGTGGTTTCTACCTTTTTACTATCGATGTAAATATCTCTGCACTTCACACTGCCGTTCCCACATCTCATTATGAAGGTTTTGGTGGTATTCACTCTCAGGCCTAGGTTTTTCATGTACTCGTTATAATTATCAAGTGCCTGTTGTAGGCCCAATGGTGTACGGGCCATTATTAAAGCGTCGTCCGCGTAGAGAAGGGCGGGTAGGGGGCGGCTAAATATCTGTGGTAACTCGCGGCACTTCTCAACCATTGATTGCTCCAGACCATTGGTATATAGTGTAAATAAAATAGGTGCCAGGACGCAGCCCTGCCTAACCCCCTTCTCCACGTTGAAGAACACTGTGCACTCTCCTTTAGACCCGAACCGGACCCGGGCCTTCGCATTGCTATACAACTGCCTTAGAAAGTGAATTAGTGGTACCTCCACCCCCATGCTAACTAGACTATTCCATAATTTCTCATGGACAACACAATCGAAGGCGGCCGTGAGGTCTACGAAAGCCAAGTACAATCTTCCCTTTCTTGACCTCGTGTATATTCCCATTAAAATATTGAGGTTGAGGCCTTGTTCTAATGTGCCCAAACCCTCCCGAAATCCAAACTGCAGATCTGATAAAACATTGTTATCCACCGCCCATTCTTGAAGCTGATTAAGCACTATGCGCCCTGCCACCTTAACCAAGGAATCAAGCAACGATATAGGGCGGTAGCAAGCGGGATTCTGCCTGTCGCCTTTTTTTATCAAACATCTTTTTATTTGTTTTAAAGATAGCAGAGTATACAGGTGTACAAAAACTATTTGTAGGGGGTGAGGATCCCGTTGCAAATTATCAGCCACTTGGTACAGTAGGCTAGTTGAACCAATACAGTGTGTGAACTAGTAAGTGGCAATCAGCATATCATATCAATGTCTAATTCCCATGTCCCCCCCCTACCCCCCCATCCCCCCCTCCCAACAATCGAACAATAAGAAAAAAAAAACAGAACCTGAGGTGTCACGGTCAAACAAACAAAAAAAAAGATCAGGAAGGCACTATTAGGAATGTTATATCCGGAAGCTGTGAAAGGCTTGACGGGGTGTGAGTATCGGCGTTCTCTTACGTGGTCTTGAAGGGGTTAGTGGGAGCCCTAGATATGGAAGAGGTGAAGGGTCCGCAGCCTTGGCCCACAGGCAAATAGGGGCAGCCCAATGGAGAGATACTCGACTAGTGGCCCCCATATATAGTCAAATCCTTTGCGGGAGTCCTCCACAATGTCTGCCATTCGTTCCATCGCCAAGGAGCGCCATAATCTGGCGTGCCACTGAGTGAGAGAAGGAGCTTCTGACTTTTTCCAGGCTGTGGCCACTGCCATCTTGGCCGCCCCGAGGCAAAGCCACATCACGGAGCGGTCCCCATGTGTTTGGTGCTTTAAGTTGGTGTCTCTGAGTCCCAGTAGTGTGTGTTCTAACGTGTTGGAGATCGGGTATCCCAGAATCTGCTTGATTTGGGCAAGGACCTCTTCCCAAAATGGCTTAATGTGCGAGCAATCCCACCAAATAAGTCTGAAGTCTCCCAATTGCCCGCAGCCCCTCCAACACCTGTCTGAGGTATTAGGGAAGATAGTGTGTAGTCGGTGAGGATGTAGATACCAATCGTAAACAATTTTGTATTGTGCCTCCCTGAGGTGCATAGACCGGTTAAACTTAGGGATATCTCTGTATAGTGAGGTCCATTGTTTTTCGTTGGAGGAGTATTTAGCATGGTGTCCCACAAGAGTTGGTGCCGCGGAGTGTTTGTGGAGCCTTGAGAGCGGAGGAGGGAATAAAGAAAGGAGATAGTGCCTTTTGAGGAGGCCCCCAACTGAGCAAATGATTCTATGGGAAGCAGCTCCCGGGTAGTGGCCTGCCGCACCTGTGGCTGCCGAGGCCAATGTTTAAGTTGCAGGTAACGGAATTCTTCGGAGGAATGGAGTTTAAATTACTTCGCACATTCCGGGAAGGAGAGCAGTCTCCCCCCCTCGAAGAGATGGGAAAGCATGAGGCAGCCCCCCTCCCGCCACGCGTCAAATGGGCCTTCCTGTAGGGCCGGAGGAAACTCTGGGTTGTAGTGTATGGGCGTGTATGGGGAGGGAAAGGAGGTAAGGGGGGCAGATCTGTTTACTTCATCCCATACCCTCAGGGTGGTCGCCGTGGGAGTACTTATATAGGCGTTGCGCGGTCGGTGCTGTTTGTGTTTCCAGAGGAGGTCCCAGATCGATCTCCCCGTGATTTGCCTGTCTATGTGGAGCCAGTGCTTATCGGACTCCCGCAGGAACCACTCAGTTATGATCCTCAGTTGAGCAGCTCTATAGTAGCCCCGAAAGTCCGGTAGAGCCAGTCCCCCCTCCTCTCTTGCCCTAGTCAGCATGCTATTAGAAAGCCTGGCCCGCTGCCCCTGCCAGAGGAACTTGGTGACCATTGATTTTATCGAAGAGAAGAGTGCCCTCTCCACCGGAATTGGGAGGCCCTGGAAAAGGTACAGTAGTCACGGCAAGACATTCATTTTAACGGCGTTTATTCTCCCTATCTATGAGAGGTAGGCCGTCCTCCATCTAGTGAAGTCCGCCTGGAGTTGACGCAGCAGTGGGGGGAAGTTAGCCCTGGAGAGGTGCTCTACTTTCGGTGTGAGCTTTATGCCTAAATAGGTTATCTCTTTCTGCACTCTGCGGAAGGGGGACCCCGCTTCGATGGTCTGCATGGCAGCTTTGGGAACTGTGAGGTTCAAGAGATAAGATTTCGATAGGTTTACCTTGAAACCCGAGGCCCTTTCGTAGAGGCCAAGCTCCGTCTGAATCGCCGGGAGGGAAGTCTGTGGACTCGTGGCGGGGAGGAGCACATCGTCGGCGAAGATCGCAATCTTATGCTCGTCTGAGCCAAATGGAACACCCAGTATATCAGGGTAGGAGCGAACGCGCTCTGCGAACGGTTCGATGCTAAGCGCAAATAAAAGGGGGGATAGAGGACACCCCTGACGGGTGCCTCGAGTGAGGGCAAATGGCGCCGAGGCCACTCCATTTACAAGGACCGTGGGTGCGGCGCATGGTAGTTCACTTTGACCATACCAATAAAGGTTCCTCAAAACCAAAGCGCTGTAGAGTGCGGGTCAGGGAAGGTCAATCCACCCGGTCAAAGGCCTTCTCCACATCCAGCGCGAGGAGGACCGTGGGTATTGCCTTCCGTTGTGCCTTTTCAATCAAGTGGATTATTCTTCGCAAGTTGTCATGGGTTTGCCTCCCCTTAATGATCCGCGCTTGATCATCTTGTACCAGGAACGGCAAAATGTGTTCCAAATTGTCGCCTTTTTTTAATATAGGTACCACAATAGATTCTGACCAGGTTTTTATGAATCCAGTTACACAGCAAGCTGCTAACACTTGCATTAGAATTGGGCGCCATAGGTCGGAGTTAAATTTAAAAAGATCTATGGGTACCCCGTCAGGGCCGGGAGCCTTGCCTCCCTTACTGGCGTTTATTGCTCGGAGTACCTCCTCTAGGGTGAAGGCTAGAGCTATAGGGTAGTTTGATGATGGCATTGTTGCATATGGAGCAAGACTAACATCCATGCCATCCTCCACCACTACCTGTCTATACATACTTGTAAAATACTCCACCCATTGTCCTTCCTCTATGGCGACCTCTATAGTTGGGATATCATTAGCTGTTAAAAAGGGGGCTTTCACCACACGTCAGAAGGCTATGCTATTTATATTCTTGCTAGCCTCATGTAAATCGGCCCATGCTTTATCTTTTAATTCGCTTTTACGTAATTTCAGAGCATGATTGTATTCCTTCCTGCACTCCTTGATTTCAGTTCTATTCCTTTTAGTTTTGTGTACGGCTTGTTTTAGTTTTGAATATGCTTTCGTACATTTATGGTCAAACCACCCCTGGTTCTTCCCATGAGCTTTAGATTCTACCTTTAGTGTGTTTCTGATTACCTCCGTAATCTGTGCATAGGACTCCAAGATACCCTTGTGTGTCGTGGACTCGTCTAGCAAAAGATTTGTAGCTAATCTCTACAACTTTCTTGGTAAACTCAATAGGCTCTACCTTATCCCATCTCAAGGAGTAGCCATTAAGTTTATCCAAAACTATATCCTGGGCCGCGTGTACCATTTTTCTCTGGGGATTTCGCACCTTAGTGAGTATAGATATAATCACGCTCAGGGGGAAATGGTCACTCGTGGCATTCTTGTGCGTTTTATAACCTAATACTGATGCACAACAAATCTCAGACTATAGCAGTTGGAGACGGAGCAAATACACAGAAAAAGAACTCGAACCAAAAGAGCGCAGTAATGGGCATAAAAAAATGCCCTTGGTCTAGAATTAAAACTGTGAAAAAAAATTAAATTGGCCAGAGTTTGCTTCGAAAACCCGTCACAAGGATAGGGAGGTCAAAAAGAGAACCATGATCCCTGTTTAGTGTGGGCTACCAGGAAATACAAAGTACCCAATCTAAAACGAGTCAGATAAAATCTGCTTTCGAAATTTGTCATCCAGGTAAGGTAGCGTTCCTCTGCCTCAGTCTGATTTAGATCTAAATAACGGCAGACTGAGGTCATGGACTGATGTTTTACAAGCCTGGAATGCAATCTATAGGAAGTTAAAGAAGATTTTACCAATATTTTCGAGCTTCTTGTGGTTTGTGAAAGAGCTTAGACAGTCCTATAGTTATAAATGTCTTTTGGACTTCAGCAAGCCAGGGGATTGCGGCTGCATGATCTAATTTGAGGCAGTCTGCGAGAATCATTTGACTGGACGATGTGTGAGTCGAACGCCAAATGTTTAACCATATCAGCAGCGGGGTAACCTGAACTAGATCCTCCAAAAATGCCAATATAACTTCCAAATAAGTAATAAAAGTAGCTGTACTCCTTGGTGAGTAACCTACAGAGGAATTTATTTCTATTGTTTGAAGGTTGCCCGCCAAAGACTAGTCACATATGTCAGCTCCATAAGTCCCCTGAGAAATGCACTTACTCTTAGAAAGAGAAAGAGTGGTGGAGAGGTTGTGGCCTAATGGCTAGGGCGGTGGAGCTCAAATCTGGGGAACCGGGTTCGAGTCTCGGCCATGACGCTCAACAGCCTGTGATTCTGGGCAAATCACTTAATCTCCCCGTGCCTAACAAAAAAAGAAATGAATGTGTCCTTGTGTAACGCAACTGGTGCTCATGTAAAGCTCATTTAAAGCGCTCTGATACCTGAAGGTTCGGGTCAAGTTTGCGCTATATAAAACTTCCCAAAAGAATTTAAATAAATAAAATAAGTTCTCTAATGGGTTTGTTTCTATTTTCCAAATCTTTAGGCACACATGTTCGTACATCCCCAAAAAGCACGAAAAGTTTTATTTTCTGCTTTGTTTTGGGTAAATAAAAAAAATTATATTGTGTATTAACTCTTGAGTAATGCTTGTGATAGATGTAGTAAGAATGAGTTACATCAATATAGACAAATAAGCCACAAATCTATTCTTTTTTTCTTTCATTTCTTGTATCTATACAGGTCAACACCCATCAGAAAAAGGAAGTATGGAAGGCCATCGCCAAGAAGGTACGGACCCTGGGTCTCTACAAGCAGAGCAGCATTCACAGTCGGAAGAGGTGGGAGGACCTACAACACTGGACCAAGTCATCATCAGAAATCAAGCTCAGCAAGTCCTCCCAACGTGGGAAATGCATGCGCCACACCCTGACCCCCCCTAATGGCCCACATACTTTCAACGACCTATCCGGACCTTGATGGGCAGTTGAGAGCCCAACAGCAGCGTGAAGGGAGTAAGTTCTAGTGTCAGTTCAACATGGTAAATAACTATTTTTTGTTGCAGCAACTAATTTTACCATCAACATTAAGGTTGACACATTTCCAACACAGAAGAAGAGTTCTTGAAGGTGTAAATTTTGCACAAGGTGTATGACAATGTTTTTTGTATTTGATTTTGTGGAAAAGGATACCACCTGATTTCTGTTCACTACCAAAGAACTAGTTTCAGCAGGCACGTGCCTGCCTAAACAACAAATATACAGGAATTTGTTTGATGTCATAAGAGACAGTTGTACAAAACAGGCCACTAGTCTTTATTGTGTCAGGTGTGATGCTCCTTCACTATTGTGAATAATGTAAGGTTAGACCTAATACAGGTGAAAGGTGAATGAAAATAATGTAGATTTGTGGGCCTTGTAAACACACTGTCATAGGTATTTTGGGTTTATATCCTTTTTGGTAACATTCATTTACTATTCTAAATAACAAAACCTAACCATTCAGAGGTGTTAAATAGTTCCTGCAAAGAAATATAAATGGATAAGAGACAAGATCATATATGATATAGGAGCTATCAAAACTGTGACCCACTGGTTTCTGAAAATGTTGCCTACATGCATGAGCTTATGCCAATGTAGAACCAAAGTTTGAGAGCCTTGAAGCAGGTAAGTAATAGTTTATTGTTTGGTAAATAAAAACCTTTACAATTTCCATATAAAAAAGCGGCATAGCAGCAGAGTTCATATTCTAAAACAGATTTATTTTTAAAACATATCACAAAACTTTCATAGATTATATTTAACATAAGTAGAGCAGTTATCAGTAATTGTTGGGACGGACCGTGAGTTAAAAAACGAAGCTCGATTCTCGGTGAGAGGGATTCTGTTCAGTGATCGGTTGATTTGTAAACAGCGACGATGGTAAGTTACTGTTGACTATCCTGCTTGAGCGTGTATCAACCGGGTGAGGGGCGACCTGAAAATGTGACACTTAAAGAGGCATTTGGATGCAGAGATAAAGTGTTCCGGTCGCTTGACGGCAGAGCTTTTGCCCCTGCCGCTTCCATGAATTGAACAAAGCGACACGCTAGCTGAACGTCTCCACCTCCGAGGCATGCCTTCACAGCTTGTCTGCAGGTTCTTATCCCCTTAATTACAAAGAGTGGCTTCAGTAACTGTCGCCGTTCAGCCTGTAGATCCCTGCAGATACACAATAGGTGCAATACACTTTTGTTGGCATCCTCACATAAGTGGCATATTGTCTGACCCGGGGGTCGTTTCCAAGGGGGAAGATGCGGTAATGATGGTAAAATGCCCAATCGGGAATGAAGGTATTTTTCTTTCTTCCCCCTATTAAAACCCATGCCTAGGAATGGTTGTGGAGAGGACTTATCATAGCTGTGGACAACGAACCATCCGTGGGCGCTTTCTGTGAGTGTCGCCTTATCTTCTACTAGAGATAGTCTTTTCACTGTCTTGTTTACAGTTTATTTAAATCAATGGTAAGTCCCTGATGCCGCCCAGAGTTCCTCAAGTCCCACACGATCTATTGATGCTGTCAAATAGCTCCTTGCTGCACACTCCCTCTTTAGGTGTACTTCGTTCCATAAATGGGAGTTCAGTGTACCTGCTTCAACTTTTTTTAACCTGTACCAGCTCTTGGCGTAGGCTCCTTTGAGGGCTATTTCTTGGCTTTGCAGGCCAAATTCTAGCCTTATTTGGGCTGGCAAGACGTACTTTGGTAAGTTAAATATCATCCTGGCCGCTCTTGAGACAGTGCTGTCTAAAGTAACCGCGTCTCTTCCCCTCAGGCACTCACTCCCGTAAGTGATTGCCAGAATGAGTTTTGCTTGCCAGACTTGTAGCAGTGGGATAAGGCTAGGGCCGGCAGTTTTATGTTTGATCGATTTTATAGCTACCGCAATGGAGTTGCCTCTTCTTTTAATTGCCTCTTTTTGTAAGTTGAAAGTCCCTTTATTATCCATCATCACTCCTAAGTACTTGTATTGGTCAACTACTTCAATTGAAGAGTCTGCTATGTGCCAGCAGTAGTTAGAGGATTCCTTCTTTGGATGTATCCTCATAACCTTCGTTTTATCTTGGTTGATGGTTAAGACATTGGATGCTGAATATCGACTAGTTGTGTCTAGTAAGTGTTGGAGGCAGATAGGGGTCCGACTGACCAGTACGAGGTCGTCTGCATACAGGAGGTTAGAGAGTAGTAGCCCTCCCATATTTGGCGCATGAGAATTGCAAGTGTCCAATTCTGACGAAAGGTCAGACATAAACAAGTTGAAGAGCGTCGGCGCCTGGACGCACCCCTGTTTAAGCCCCATGGTTGTTGGTATTTTCCTGGACAGGAACTTTCCATCTCCTAGTTTGACTTGGACCCATGTGTTTGTATGAAGCAATATTAACTGGTTTAGGAGAGCAGGTGGTATTTTCTTTTTCTTAAGTTTGTGCCAGAGTTTGCTTCTGTCGATTTTATCGAAAGCTGACGAGTAGTCGATAAAACACATGAATAGAGGATGTTTTGCTAATTTGGCCCCGTCTACCAGTAGGGACAGTGCAAGTATATTCGCAGTTGTCCCCATGCCCTTGCAGAAGCCCATTTGGTTGATCGGTATAATTGATTGTTCTTCGGCCCAGGCAATAAGGTCTTCCAGAAGGAGGCCAGCATAATATTTCGCCTCAATATCAATTAAAGCCACAAGCCTATAACTTTTTGCTGAGTTCTTGTCCCCTTTCTTGTATACTGGGGATATGATTGACCCCCTCCAGGAGTCCGGGATGAAGACTCCTCCTGCGATTTGGCCATACAGCGGTAGTAATATAGAGGCCCAGTATTCCGGGTCCATTTTGAATAGGATTAGTGGAATCCCGTTGGGGCCCGGGGCGCCCTCCCTCTTGCCTTTGGCTATCCTATTCTTAATCTGGAGAGTTGTGAATGAAAGATGATTGTTTCCTGGTGGGACATTTAAATTGAGAGGGGTTGCCTCGGGAATATTTCGGGAGCTCTGCCTCCGTGGTGCATTAAAATGTTGGTACAGATGCGAGGCCCAGGCTTCCTCTGTCAGGTGAGAATTTATTCTTTGAACATTCTGGTTGGCTAGGATATTTATTGTGTGTCAAAATCTTGCGCTGTTGTTTGACTTTGTCGTGCAATAGCCTCGCCCTCAGGTTTTCGTCCGTTTCCCTTTTTGCCTGCCAGATTTCTTTTTTCTATTTTGCTTTTAGTTGCGATAGCTCCCTTTGTAAAATAGGATCCTGCCCTGTACACCGAAGATTGCGTATTGTTTTAATTATTGCTTTCTTGAGCTTGCAGAGATTTGGAGTTGTAAAATTAGAAATATGGTTCTCTTGACAGACTAGTGAACCGGTTGTCGTGGAAGCTGGGCGAGCGCTTACCGTATTCACTGCTCCTAGTGTTTTAGTAAGGTATTCCCAGTGCGCTATCACATTTACGTCAGTCTCTTCCTGTTGCTCCCATATTGACTTTGCTGAGGCTAGTAGTTCCTCTGGGTGATTAGTTTTAATTTTAATCCTCCTGAAATTGTCTGTATGAATGGACTCAGGGTCCTCGACTGGCTTATCTGGTGATGGCCTAGATATTCTTGTAGAAATTTCTTGTGGCAGATGATCGCTTTGATTTTGGGCCCCTACCTGGAAGCCTGTGATCCTGCTGAAGAATGATAAAGATACAAAGGTGTAATCTATCAGCGTACTTGAGGTTGCGCTGTGAAATGTTGCCGCCGGGGGCTGGTCTCCCCGAAAGCGCCCGTTTAGTGCCACGAATCTTAGATGTTCCAGATCCTTAACAAAGTTCTTAGCATGTGCTGATTGTCGCTTCTTGGCACTCGGCTCCTGACAAGGAATGTTCCAGGCGGTATGTTGTTCCTCAAGTAGCTCATCCCTCTTCTGTGGCCCCATCAGATGCATATTGAAATCCCCGGTCAGCAGTAGATTAGTCGTAGGTTCTTCTGTGAATAATCTAGTTATTTCTGCCCCCACTATTTTTACTCCTTTGATGTTATCGCGAGGGTGTATGTAGATGTTTAGGAGTAATAGTTGTTGTTTGATATTGCCATCCCTTATATCCACTCTAAGTGCTTTGATTACATTTGTTGGTGATGTGAAGGTATCAACATCTTTAGTCGAGGTTATTGTTTTTATTGATGAATAAATTGTTAGACCGCCCTTTAAATGTCCAAATTTAGAGCCTTTTACTGCTGGGGTGTGATGGGTTTTGAAGCCAAGTAAATGGAAGGGTTCTTCTAGCCATGTCTCTTGGAGCAGAATGAGGTCGAAGCCTTGAAAATAGTCCAGAAGGTCTTTATCCGATGTTTTGTTGCCCAGACCATTTATATTCCAGGAGCAAATTCGTAGGTGGGTATCGCCTGGTGGTATTTTATTTGTCCTGAGTCAAGTGCTCTCGTCTTCTCGATTTATCGTCCTTGCTAACCAGGTCCAGTCTTCCGACTCAAGTACTTGATGCTGATCTTTCCTTTCTCCTGGTCGAGCGTCCGTGCTGCGGGCGCCTTTCAGCACAGATTGTGATTGTGTGCCCGCTAATGCAGAAGCTGGATTTACTTGCTCTCTTTTGATTGGAATCAGTGGATCCGGAAAGCCAGGCGTTTGATCAAGTAGTATTTTTATCCCCCATGCTTTTAGTTGGGGTTCTTCTTCCAAAATCCTCCTCGCTGCTTCCTCTGAGGACCAAGTTGTCTTAGTTATTTCTCTGTCCGAAATTTCCTTGATGCTTTTGAATGCAATTCTTTCGAGATCGTGTGTGCTTATATCCGCCAGGTTTGCGATTGCTTGAATTAGTTCTATTATATTCCCTCTGTTAAGGATATCTCCACGGCCTCTGGACTTATATTCAGGGATAAACAGAATGGAGTTATTTTTAAGTTGTGGTTGGTCGGCGGTTAGGGGTTTTGTCTGGATAGCTATCTCCTCTTCAGCGTGCGGGTTGGAAAGATCCACTTGGTCTCTGCAGTCATCCCTGGCTTTGGTGATTGTTTTCCTTAAAGTAACTGCCTCTCCGGACCATTCCTTGATGGCATATACTGGTACTCTGGAGCTTACGTGCTTTCTGCTTTCATACTGTGCTTTTATAGGTGGCACTGTTGATTCGTCTGCTGTCTCATCCAGTTTGGTGCCTGAATCCCCTGATACTGGAATAGTTGAAGAGCTTGGTTTCTTATCTCCTGCTGTTTTCCTAGAGATGGCTGCCTCTGCTGATCTATTCTTGGTAGAGAGTACTGGAGCTCGGGTACTTATGTTCTTTGTGCTTTCATCCGATACTTTTATAGGAGGCTCTATTGATTCATCCTCTGTCTTTTTCGATTTGGTGTCGGAATCCCCTACTCTTGGAGTCTTCAGATGGCTTGCTTTGTTATCTCCTTCTGGGGGCAGTGCTTCCGTTGAATTGCTAGCAGCATGACTTTTCGCCTCTAGTTTTATGCTACCTGTACGGAAATAATCCGTTATATTCTTTTTCTTCTTTCTTCCCTTTCTCCTCAGTTTGCGACTAAGTTTTAGGTCCTCGTTTCTCGCAGCATGGGGTTTTTCAGAAACTTCTGATTCAGGTTTTATTGGTGAGGATTCCTCCGGGTGATGGTCATAGCTGTGTTCAACGCCCCTAATATGCTCTGTTGTATTGTGACTTTCAGGATCCTCGCTATTTTGGTCAGCTGCTTTTTTGTCTACGGTTGTCTGCCTGACGTTTGAATGGTTGGCTGGTCGTGTTTCATTTTGAAGGTCATTTGGGGGTCCCTTTGCCCATCCTACGTTGACCTTATCCTTCTCGCAGTAGGGTGGTCCCATCAAAGGGCCTTTTGTTTGAGCCTCCTGAGATGGTTTACTAGGGCTTTTTGCTATTTTCCTGATGTCTGCTAGGATATCCCCCATAACCACTGGAAGGGTGGAGAGTTTGTCAACAATGGCAAAGCAGGTGCAGTGCATTGGGGACAGTTGTGTATCTGCCTGAGCCCTTTTAATCAAGTTATTCATTTTTTTTTTGTGAACAGATTTTTATTGGCTTTTCAAGGTGACATCATAGAAAAAACAGCCCAGAGGGCACAATAAAGGAACAAGCGGTGCAATTAAAGTCCGATGTAGGTATCCCCCCCCGCTCATCGTCAGAAGGTCCTTCTTCTCCTCCCAGCGTCTAGCCTCCAATCTGGTGGGCAACAGGAACGGCCACCCGCCATTCCACCCCCCCTCCCCACATTGAGCCTTATGTGAATATCCCAAAGCACCCTTTCAAGGTGGTCATCCCAGCAGGATTCCTCATGCGAATGCCACCCTCTGCCCCGCCCCCCCTCGCCCTTTCCCCCAACTCCCTAAAATAAAAGGGAAAAAGAAAAACACCCACCGCCCCCCCACCCCCTCAGGCATGCCGCTGCCCCAACAAAAATGTCCGTTCATGGCCACCTAGGACATCCACCGTGTTCCATGTTCTCTACGTCCCGAACCCCAGGGGTCAATACCGTGAAGAGAGTGGAAGGGAGCCCCCAACTAGTTCTCCCCAGGCCCCACACTATGCTCAAGGCTGCGAGGAATCGCTGGATTCAATCATCCGGTGCGGCGCCCAACTCCCCCAGCGGGTCCTCCGCATCCCCAGGCGGGTGCTTCACCAAGTCCACTAGTGCCACCCATGCACGCACCATTTCCATCGACTTTTCATTCCCAGTGCGCATAGCCATCCGTAGTCTGCAGGTCCCCTCACTCTCCGCCCATTTCACTGGTTCCCTATTCCATTTCAGCAGGTTGGGGTATTCTTTGATGTCCAGTGACTAGTAAGCTCCCTCTTTGCCAATACTAACCCCAAGTCGATAAATTTACTAGTGACTTTTGTCTTAGCAGTATGCGGGAACCAATGCAAGAGGCAACAACCAGATGTCAATGCTACTTCTCTTCCGTCACTGTGGTCAGTCCCGTCGTCACCCCTCTCCAGTAGTCTCCCAGGTGTGGGCACTCCCAAAACATGTGTAGGAACCCTGCCCCCTCCAGGTTACGTCTTGGGCAGGTGGACGATACCCCAAAGTACTCGGTAATTTTTCCAGGTTTTAGGTAGGCCCTGTGTAATACATAGAAGTGAATTAATTGAAAGCGCACATTCCTAGTGCTCTTCCAAGCCCATTCTAGGATCTCTCCCCATGGTTTCTCCCCGATGGCCTCCCCCAAGTTCGCCTCCCATTTAAGGCGTAAAGCTACCAGTGGTTGCCGCAAGTCATGCGTGTTCCGCCTATAGAGACATGTAACCGCCTTAATAGTCCCCGCTGCCATCACGACGTACTGACATGCCAGGAACAGCTTGGGTTCCACCAACCCCTCTCGCCAGTGCTTTCTAATGGCTGCCATCAAAGCCGCATGGAAGAGAAAGTCTCCTCGTGGGAGATCATGGCGCTCCGATAGGTCATCAAAGGGGAGGAGGCTACCATCCTCAAATAAGTCCCCGATAGTGATGACCCCTGCGGCTTCCCACTGGCGCAACTTGCTCCAATCGCCCCCATGAGGCAGTGCTTCACACACCCGCAGCGGAATCTCAGGCGCAAACGGGATCCGTATCCGTGCCCTTCCAACCAGACGATTCCAACACTGTCTCACCGTTTGCAAATCAGGGGGAATCGTTCTATCTCTCACAGGTAACCGTAACATCACCCGAGAAAGTTGGGCTAAACTTGGGTCCTGACCACCCAAATCCTCAGCATCCCGGACTCACCTCGCCACCCACTTCGTAAACCACTGGAGCTGCGCTGCGTGATAGTAGGCCTCAAGGTCCGGCAGAGCAAAGCCCCCTTCCACCCTGGGCTGCTGCATAGTGACAAGCGCCACTTTTAATCAAGTTATTCATGTCTGCTAGTCTGCTATCAATGTTTGAGATGTGGATGGCCACTGAGTTGAGGATGGATAGTTGGACGTCCATCTTGTCAGAGTGGTACTGCATTGACTTGATGGAAAGCTGCATGGTGTCCAGTAAGGATTCCCAGAGCTTGTCTGAGTCTAATCGATTGTCTCCTTTGTTGTTGATTTTGGGAGCGGGAATGGCCTTTGCCTGCCAGAAGGCGGAAAAATGGGAAAAATGGGAAAGCTCTTGCTGATCTTGACTATAAGCCATTTGAGCTGGATTGCCAGCTGTGTCGTCCTTTGGGCCATCTGTGGTTCCCAATCCTCTTTCTCTAGTTATTTGATATGAGCTACGAGAAGAATGAGTAGATTGTGTGTTAAGAGAGGAGGGAAAGACAGTGTCGAGGCAAACAGTTCCGGTTGGGTTATCCCATTTTGATATTCTATTGTCGATACTCCTTAGAATCTCTGCCCCGCTGGGGCTTGTCCCAGTGTGCTGAATTTTCAAACCTGTCTCTAGGCAGGAATAGCTTGAGTCTTTTTGCCCCAGGGGCTTTTGGAGCTGTGGTTCTAGAGGATCGATTTGATTCTCTTCCTCAATGTGAATGGCTTAGTTATTTGATGGTGTAAGACCATTTGCCAAACTTGCTGGGCTCCCTGCGAGTGCTTCGTTGTGTGTTTTGGATGAGAAGTTTAAGCTAGAAGCAGTTGTTGATGATTTTCCAGTATTATGGAAATTATTGGAGTTGATATCGTGCATATGAAGAATGGAGTTTGGATTCCCCGAAATAATTGTGACAATTGGTTCGAGTGGTGGACCTATGTCGAGCTCGGTCCTGACGGAAAAAGCTCCTTCTCTTGCTGTTGCTATCTGGTTGACCCCAAGCGCCATTTCCATTGCTTGGCAGAGTCTGATAGGATCACCGTTTGTTGGGTTGCTGTTTTTTTCGTTGAGCGCTGGCCCCCCTTTCTGGCCTTCTAAATGTGGGGTGCTTGTGACTCTGGACTTGTTTTCTCTGTTTTCTCTGTTGTCTTTTTTTCCTTCTTTACCTTCTCTACCTTTGCTGCCTTGGACAGGCATGTCTGCCTTGGGGTGTTGATGGTCTGTTTTCACCGGGCACAAAGGGGAGGGAAGGCCGTTGAGACTTTCGTTGCTTGTGCAGAGGGCTGCCCCTGCGTCCCTTAGAAACGCAACTTTTGTATAAATCTTCGGTTGATAACTGGTTGTTGTAGTTTTGCATTCTGTTCGGACCCTACAACATCTACCAGAATCTGAAGGGAATTTTCTTCCATCATTGAGTTCTCCTTGCTGACTATGTCGGTTAAGCTTTTGCTCTTTTTTTTCCTTTTGTTAAGTATGGATGTGACAGTACGTCTCTCCCTGCCTGATCTCATCTCCTCAAGCCTTTATGCACCTGTGGTTCTGCAGTTCTTGTGTTTCTTAGGTTCTTGAGACCTTAAGTTCTTAAATTCTTGAAACTCTTTATTGTAGATGGCTCCTTGATGTATTGATTAGGATCTCTTTCCTCGCATCAGCCCCTTGCTGTTGTGTTGTTTGTTTTATTTTTGTGATTTTGTTATTGCCTCTAGTTTTCACCTAGAATATTTCTCTTTTCTGTTTCCTGTTTTCTCTTTTCTGTGGTTTTGAGCTTGTGATTTAGACCCGGTTGTCGGTCTCCTTGCACTTGGGGTATGGCTCGCTGTTGTTGCCGAGTCGCTGTTGGTCACTAATAAGTAGAGTGTGATGTTGTTGTATGTTTTCAGCTTTTAGACAGCCTTTTAGACAGCCTTTTGGACTGCCTACCACAATTTGCTGCAACCGACGCAGGTTTGGTGGAGGTTGGTAAATTGGTGAAGGTTTGGTGGTTTTGGTGGGGTTGTCGTTTTCTGTGGGCCCTGTGGGGCGACACCCCATGATTTTTCCAGAGCCCCGAGCCCAAGCCCAAGCCCAATGCCACCCCCGCCTCCCAGCCACCACAAGGATCCGCCCCAAGGATCCGGGGCTCGCGCTAGAGCAGCTAAAACAAGCTGAAAACAGGCTGAAAGGGAGGGTTGGGAGGGCTGAGAGGGCAGAATTGTGTCTTGCTCCCGCGGGGGGAGGGGCTCGGTCCAGAAGTGCATCCAGTCACAAACTCCCGACCCAATGCAGCCTGCAGTTCTCAGCAGTTCTCGGCCCTACAGGACCGCCGATAGCCTCACCGGCCGTGCTGGCTCGCACCGGAGCAGAGGAGCAGAGGGGCAGAGGACAAAGTGGAGAAACAGAAAGCCGGGCGCACAGGAAACCGCGGACCGGCCGTGCTGCTGGCGGCCACGGTCCCGTGCTCCCGCTTAGCCTCTGCCTCCAGCCTCTGCCGTGGTCGCAGCCGTAGTCCACAGTCCCCAGTACACAATCCTCAGTCCCCAGAGTCCCGGGGCTCTCTGCGATGCCTCTGCGGTGTGTCCTGTAGTGCGCTCCTTGCTGGCTCCTTGCTCGCAGCTTCTTGCTCGCAGCTTGGCTCGGCTGGGCTGCCTCTCAACCCGCTCATCTCGTCTCGCTCGACTGCTCGGCTCTCCGGAACTCTGCCGGTGAAATATGAAAACTTGGAAAATGCTTTGTGATCAAATTTCAAAATCAGTTCTATTTATCTACACAGATACCATAAAACTATTGTATATGCCATTTCAGCATCATCAGGAGCAGGCAGAGGAGACATTGGCCACGTAGAGGGGGAAGCAGCTGTCCACTGTGGTTTGGGAGTTGAGACCACCGACACAGAGAGACACAGCGGCACGGAGGGTCTGGGGACTGCACTGTAGGCCACCAGCTCAACATCTTCATCTTTGTAGGCCTCCTCAAGCGAGCAGTCCCTAGTGGTGGTGGACCCTACAGGAACACAACCAACTGCATCCTTGTCCGCCACCCAGAGAAACATCTCCCCTCCTCCCCCATTGGCCATACCTGCCCCCCTAAAAGGGGTGGCATCTCCTTCACTGCAGGCACCTCACCCCCTGCCCCCAGCTGCGCTGAGTGAGGAGGCTATTGACCTCCTACGAAACATCTCTGTACGCCAGACTGCACTCATCAATGCCATCCAGGGGCTTAGTTGCCATATGCAACAAATGCTAGCGTTCCTGGAAGACATTCATTGTGCTATATCTAGCCTGCAGAGGTCATTTGAAGGTCTAGACTCCTCACTGACCGCAGCCTCCCATCCATCCCAACTTTGTGCCCCAACTCCTGCTCCTTTCCCATCTCAGTTCCTTATTACCAGCCCTGTCCCCAGCACACTCACACCTTGGCACGTGCCCACTCCAACACACAAGCAGCAAACCCACACATAAACACAAACCTCCAAAAAATACAGGCACACGACCAAATAACAGACAGACACCACACCCACCAGCAGCAAACCCAGAGACAAACCCCCACCATCACACCCACATGCACCACCAGCACACCCACAGACACCCCCACCCCCATGCACAACCACCACCACCAGCACACCCACAGACACCCCCACGTGCACCACCAGCACACCCACAGACACCCCCACTACCCCACCCACATGCACTACCACATCCACAAGCACCACAACCACACATCCATACACACACACATACGTGAAAACACAAACACCCACACTCACCTGAACAAGATACACCTAGGAAGAAACACACACCCAGACATACATGACATACACCAGACCCACAGGCAACTGCAACCTCAACAGACACAGGCACATCACAAACTGCCACTCCCTTTACCTCCCAAACCTAACTCCCTGCCGACCATCCTACTCTTTTTCCCTGTGAAGATGTATTATTTACCCTTGCTTGACCCTTTCCAAACCATAACCCACCCCTTCCAAACACCAAGGCACCCCTTCCAAAACCCAACACACATCTCCCATACTCAAGACCACTCCTCCCAAAGCCAATAACACCCCTCCCAAAGCCAAAACTACCCCTCCAAACAACCCCTCCCAAACAAAAAAACCACCCCTTCCAAACCCAAGACCTACCTCCCACACCCCAACCCCCCAAGAAAGATCATTGAGGTTCCTGCTCTGTGCCCACTAGATGCCCCTTCCTGAAGAGGTTGCCCATGGCAGTTATTTAGGAGGCAAGCTTAGTACTACAGCACAACAGTGTGCTGGACATTATGACCTATTGGACTGCCATTTATTTCAAAACATTTTTGAGAGACGTATCTCTTTGGTGAAATAAAGCAGCATTTTGATTTCACCAATTTTGTCCTGACATTAATCATCCTTGCCAATTGTTTGATTCCTAGAAATGTTTAGGACTAAAATGTGAAGTACATATTTCTATTTACCATTATGGCAGGAAATACAACATAATATTTTATTGTGTACTTTGTTAAGTTCCATACACTGGTTGAAATTGTATGTGATGGTCATTTGAATTTAGGTGCAAGGATTCATCATGATAATGGACACATGCACCAACAAAAAGATATATATATATTTTTAAGTGTTAATACAGGTGTCTTCATTTCAACTTGATATGTGATGAGAATAAACAAGTGTATTACACCTTAAACAAATCTGTGACATTTGAGATTGGAAAAAATACAGGAATTGCACTAGACAATGGGAAATGTTACATGGATTATTAGGTTAACTGATTCGAGTTTGGGACTCACATTGATTTTACAGGTATTTAAAAAGTAAACATTACACCTTGTCTAGTGCAATTTCTACATTATGTTACAGTTCACTTATCCCAATGATGTTTAATGCATATGTTTTTAATTTGACAATTTATGGAAATAATTTCAACACACCTGTATGGTCACTTTTCGATTTTTGGATTGATGTCCTTTTTTGTGTAAGTGTTCATTTTTTTAAGGCAGCTTGTACCAAATTTAGAAATACAATGTAATCATACAGGTGTGTTTTTTTTTATTTCTTAAACGTCAACATTACACACATATGCATTGCACATTTGTATGCTATTGCTTGTAAGAGAGATACAAAAAAAGCACGGGTCCAGTGCAAACGTTAACAGGCAAGTCAAAAGGTAACAGGTAAAGAAAAGTGGAGCTTTCCGTCGATTCCGTCCATAATGGTGTTCATTTTGTTTGTCATTAAGCAGCAGCAGAGGCAGGACTTGGAAGATCGGGTCCATGGCGGAACATGAAGTGTGAAAGTGAGAAAAAGTGAGTTTATGCCTTATTTCCCTTGCACACTGCCAACTCAGGTGTGGAGGTTTTACCACCACAGTCATGTCAGCGGGAAGGCACATTGTGATTGGCCTGGCACACAAACTGACTGTCCTCCCTCTGACAGCAGCTTTTGCCTATGGCACCGTAAACACGGCTGAACATACCTGGCGGAGTCGGCGGCACTCCCGCGGTCTTGCGTCCATCGGACCAGCAGCATCTAAATAGAGTGGGCAGGCCGCATAGTAGGCGGACAGGGAACCTGTCGAAAAAGTGATAGTGGGACCATTACCGCCAAGCTCTAAATCAGGCCTTTAGTCTTTCTCAGTCATGATCAGACTGAGTCCCTTTGAGTCTGTCATGCTTAGTGTCAGTCAGCATCAGTCACGCTCAGTCATTCTTACTCTTAGAAACTCTATTATTCTCAGTTTAAGTCTCAGTATTTCCCAGTAACTGTTATTCTCAGTCACTCTAAGTCGATCTCCTCACTGTGAGTCTGATTCAGTCACAATGATAGAGTCTCAGTAATGCTGTCTCTCTCCGTTCCTTTCAGTCTCAGACACCTCCAATCTCAGTCACACACTAAGTCTC
Source organism: Calotriton arnoldi (assembly GCA_963921515.1). Taxonomy (NCBI): domain Eukaryota; kingdom Metazoa; phylum Chordata; class Amphibia; order Caudata; family Salamandridae; genus Calotriton; species Calotriton arnoldi. The sequence goes on from CAWUFW010000960.1 coordinate 3,013,579, forward strand.
ACTTTTAGTCTCTGTCACTCCCAGGCTCAGTGTCTCATCAGTCTCAAAATCTCCCAGTCTCAGTCACTACCAGTCTCAAGTTTCTAAGTCTCTCTCAGTCATCAACAGTCTCAGTGTCAGTCACTCTCAATCAGTCTCAATCACTCAAAGTGCCAATCACTGTGACTCTTAGCCAGTCATGGGCATTCTTAGCCTCACCATTGTTCCCTGTCGCTCCATGTCCCTTCCAGTATCATCTTCTCCTAGTTTTGGTCACGTCCATCTCAATTTCTTTCAGTCAGTGCCAATATCAGTGTCAGACACTTTCAGTCATAGTCACCCTCAGTTAGTCTTAGGGGCCCGGCTCATAGTTTTGCAGATAGGGTACTCTGTTTCAATTATGGTGCAGAACCTTGTCCGTTTAACAGATGGCCTGGCTGCTCTATTTAGGGTCAGGTGGACCATCATGTTTCCACTGACAGTGTCCCTGCTGACTCTGCCAGTGCAAATTTTACACCAATTGCCCAACAGACTTGAGGCCATCTGTGTAAGCAAATGCCCTAGCAGTCTGATGTACATTGTCTTCTCTTCAGGACCACTAGTAGAAACCTGGCTATATCGAAAAGAAAAACAGAAAAACTACCCCCACACTGTAGAAGAAAACAACCTGGAGTGTTAAGGTCCTTAGTTTTTTGCTGTCTAGAAACAAACTCTTACATTGGGAGGTTGTTTTTATAAAACAAAAAAGAAAAAACAGCCACATGTTACTTGGTGGCTGCACAGCAAACTTTAATGCTTTCTGACAGGCTGCCATATGGCCTCTGAAGGCATAGAGATTTCCTCTAGTTCAGCAGAGACCTGTAAATATGCTTGTTGTTCTGCCAGGGCAGCAGAGGTTTTTACCTTCACTCAACTGGCAAATAGCAGGCCACCTCCCAATCTCTAAATTGGGCCCAATAGACTCAGGCTGGTTGTACAGGTCTTACCAGTCAAACGTTTACTCCAACTATTTATTGCAACTCAAGAACAGGGAGTCCCCTCCCATCCTATGGTAGGTTTTCAGTTTAAGAAAGAGTCTGTTTTCCCTGTACTGTTATCTTCTAATACTTTATAGGTTCTTTCAGCAACAGGTCCATTCAGGGTATGGATGCAGTTTAATTCACCTCCGGCAGTCCTCAGAACAATGAAAGGTAAGTATAAGCGAAATGGTTGAGAGCATTTATGGTTTTACTGGCCCTATCCTTTCTCATTTCAGTGTTTCTTTTCATACTGAAATCTCTCCTTCCTCTTCCCCTCTCTGCAATTGTAGAACTAAGGCTTTAAAACACCAAATGGTTCATTGAAACCCTCTTAATCGGAATCTTTGCTTCTGTAAGAAGTAGTAGCGATTTGTACCGTGCCGTATATATAAAACAATCACGGTAATAGTTTTGCCTTCTTGGCCCATCCTGGTCCGGGTCACAGCTCCCCAAATTGACTCCCAGTAGGATAGTCCTGATATGTCTTATCACAAGCTGGGTCTCCTATTTTTTTACTCTTATAATTGTGTTGAAGAGGTGGCTCCCTTGGGGATAAAAAGAAGAAATACAACTTCCCACCGTGCACCTGGTAAGAGTTGGCGTGTTCTGCCGTCTTTTTTTTATTCTGTCTATTTTCTGGTCCTTTGTTTAGTCTTTCTTCTCTACCTATTCTTTTCTTAAGAACGTCCTTGCTCTCTTTCTACTTTCCCCAAGAGTCTTTCTCCTTCTTCTACACTTTTGTACAGTTTTTTTGTTTTGTAGGCTCGTGTTGTACTGTCATCCGACTTGGATGTAGTGGGAGCCTCCTGTTATCTGTAGGTAAGTGTTTCTAGCCTCTTGTAATACCCTCACAGGCCCTTAGCCACTATTAGTCTCTGTCACTCTCAGTCACTCAGTCTTTGTCACTATAAGTCTCAGTCACTCTCACTCAGTTTTAGTGTCTCTCTGTTAACTGGTCAGCCGCTCTGTCTCACCCTGAGCCAGTCAGCCAGTCTCAGTCACTCAGTTGTAGTCAATAATAGTCTTTCTCAGTCATTGCCACTCTCAATTGCTCTTAATCTGTCTGAGTCATGTAGAGTCTGACTCCGCTATTTTCATTCACAGTCAATACCAGACACTTTCAGTCTCAGCCTTACCTTCACAATCAGGAACTCTCAGTATTAAGATCTCTCAGTTTCAGTCATCATCAGTCTTGGTCAATCTCAATCTGTGACATTGGTGCCTTATCAGTCATTTTCCCGCAGTCACTTTCTGTGTCAGTCAATTTATCTCCCAGTCCCCATCACTTTCATATTCAAAATCTTTTAGTTTCAATCTCCTTAAGTCACTATCAGTCACACAGACTCTTCCACTCTTAATCTCAGTCTCACAGTCTCACTAACTCTGAGCCTCACCCTCAGTTTCAGTCACCCCGTCTCAGTCAGTTAAACTGTCTTCCTCAATCACTCTTAGTCTCTCTCAGTTGACATCCTACTAACCTAGTAAGAGTGTGAATGGAAGTAAGGCTGGCAAGAGAGGAAGTCAGGCGAGCAGACGAGGCAAGGTGGACTGCACAGCGGACGGCGGGAAGGGAGCCGGTCCCGGAGCTCCGTAGTCCCGTAACTCCGCAGCCCTGGGGGGGTCGGGTCCGGTCTGGGGATTTCATGTTAGCCAGGTGAGCCCAACACCCAACGTCACATGCCCAGAGTTGCTCAAACACGGGGGACTTAGCAGGCCCTCGCAGGAGAGAGAGCCCGCGCCCCGCGGAAGCGGCCCAGCTAGGTCTGGGTGCGGCTTGCAGGCGCTCGCGGCTCCTGCTTGAGATTCAACCAGTGCCAGTGCCTCCTCCCCACCACATCGCAGCACACCTCTGTTTGGATTACCTCTTCGCCACACCCCCCTAGCCCAAGTTTTACTATTAGAGGGGGGCGGGGGCTGGAGGGAGGCTCATGAGGGACACATAGAACCGTGTGAGGCGGCAGATGGCCGTGGTAGGGCTGCTGCTGTAGAGCCGCGAGGGCAGTGGGCTGCACCCAGAAACAAACACCCAGAAACAGCCAGAGTAGCAGCAGTAGTGGGAGTAGCGGCAAGCAATAAGGGGGCAATCTCTCCCCCTGGCCTCCCCCCCCAGCAAGGGAACCATCGGCGGAAGGAAGAAGAAAAAGTAAGGACAAAAAAACTGCTTCCTGAAACTGCTTCCTGGCACTGACTGCAGCATCAGGCATTTAGCACTGGACGTCTTCAGCTTTCAACCATTTAGCCCTCACTCCCTGGTGCCAAGACAGGCAGTCCGGTTAAGAGAAAGCACCTGAACAGTCTAATAAACCTGATGATTGACTCAGGCACATCCGAAGGGGCCCCAGTTCCCAAAGGTTGCATAAGCAAGTTTCCAGAAGTGATAGGGGGAAAGCCTACAGGAAAAAAAAGGTGCTCATTGGAGGCTGGAAGCTAGCCCACAGGATCTTCCTACAAAGAAGAAGAATGGTGAAAGGGGGAAGCGGACCAGGCAGATGCCACAGAGGAGAGACCAAAAAAGGATGCACATAATCCAAGAAGACGGCATTACCAAAAATCTCTTCTTGAGTAGCAGATCAGCAGAGTCCCAAGATACGGGCAAGGACAAGGGCCAAGACCCAAGGTACAAAACACTATCATTAACAGAATATTTCCCAACTGTAACTAAGGGGGCATCCCTCCCCCGGGGACCTTATACCACATCAGGGATAAAGGACACCTCTTCAGCAACAACCATGGATTCAAAGGAGTCTTAATCAGGACACATCGAGAAAAAAAACCTCTACAATAACCTCTACTATAGAAACTTCTACTATAGAAAGTAAAAGGATAGTGAGCCCTCAAATTACCACAACTCTTTCGGAAGGCCCCTCCGGAGGCCCAACTCCAGGCGCAACCCCCAGGTGGGGGAGTGGGAACGAAGGGTGGGACTTATTTGAAGAGAGCACAGATCAACAAAAAGAAGTGAAAAAAACAATAATTGTCACAGTGGGTGTACATACACATACACAAAACAAAAGAAATGATCAGTTGAATCAGACAAGCTTAGTCCATCTCTCACTTGAGAACATAAGTGACTTTAAAGATCTAGATCCGCCAAACCAGCAAGGATATGGAACAAGGGATTCTCAGGATCCATGCTACCTTGAAGACCTGAATCCCTCCAAATAAGGACAGGACACTAGGAAATGCCAGAAAGAGCACAGTCCGAGCCTAAACTCCCTGACCTTGACGCCCATCATAAACCACAACAACTGTCTGCAAGACGGCTCATTCTCCAGTTCCGAGCTCACCAAGGACCAAGATAAACTATTGTCCTCTATAAACATGACTCTAACAGCAGCAATTAACGTCCTCACTTGGCAGTCAAATAAATTTGAAATTCAGATGGACATTATTCAAACAATAGCCTTAGCTATTGTAAAACCTCGGACAAACTAGACAATATAGAAAAGGGGCTCAAGGTCCGAGAGTGCCATTCTACTGAAATTGTAGACAAATTAACAACACTACCCGAAGTTCTGGCATCCATGATAAAGGAGCTGAGGAATCTCACTTCGCCTGGACAAATAAACTTTAACCACAAGAACACAAGACTAGACCCAAAAGGCCATGCACTGGCAGGTGAAAATGTAGAACAGCTAAATGAGTTGAACAAAGATAAAAACAGACTGACAACTCCAATTGCCAGGTCCTGTAATTCGCAACATAATTCATCTGTGGGCAAAACAGAGCCCAAATCAACAAATTTAACACCAATGAAAGATGGCCTAACACAAGATAATGCAATACACAGGCAGCAAAAAGAAGACCCTATAAAGATGTGCTTACAACCTGAAACTGCATAAAAATCGCTAGGGGGAATAAAGTAGGGCGATTTGGTACTCACAGAGTCAGTAACGATACAGGAATTACTGGAAGCACAGGAATCACATGACCATGGTAAACAGGGGACAACCACAAGTAAGCTGTCACGACGTGCAAAAAAAAGATTTAAAAAACAACTGAAGTGCCAAAAGACCACACAAATTAGAAGAAGTTGGGGGCAGCTATTGCATGCTTTGACAGATCCAACAGTAACGTTGGTACAAAACCAGGTCGGACAAACGAATAAAAAAAGCCTTAACCCGATTTTCATCAAGACGCAGAAACAAAATAAACTTTTAGGAGAAGAAAATGTCACAGCAAATACCACAACCATATCAGCCGCCCGAGAAGTCGAGCACATTGTGCAGGAGGAGGCAGCTAAGAACTGTTCACAAGCGACAACAAAAATCTCCCCGAAAAAAACTCAGTGACCTTCCTAAGGGGATACTCCATGAAGAAATAAAACACCTGCATACTGTGACGGGTAATACATCCAACCCTGCCTACATAAGCACCACATGCAAAAGCATTTTTCAACCACTCTATAAATCAAAGGGTAGGCATGACAACTTAATAGGGGAAATTTACTAAGGCTCTTTCAACATATACCATCGCTGTCAAACATAACAAGTGTAGATATGGTCAGTGTTCAATTTGAAACGAGAGACGAACATACCCCCCAGGAAGACACCATAGTGACCTGGAAAAACCATCCCATTGCAGAAGTGGTCCTCAGGGAAAAAGAAATCTTAAAAAATTTGGGGATAGTAATAACTGAACTAGAGCAAGAAAAGTATCCGCTAATTCTACTCGAACCTTCAAACACCGCAAAATACACAAAGAAAGTGAAGGAACACTCGCAGGGTGTATTGAGAGGCACTACGAAAACACAACTAGACCACAATTATAAAAACTTAAGCATATTGGTAAGAATGCAGGAGGACACGATCACAAATAGAATAGTAAAAGACGAAGCACTTCAAAAAACAAGATGAGGGAAGCAACACAGCAGGACAAGTAGTGAGACACAGCACCTCACTCGTTATTCTTGATGCTTCAGCGGTCCCACAAGAGCAGCTCATCATAAATCCGTCGACTGCTGCAATGACTAGAACTCAGTGCCCAAACCAAAATAACAAACCCAGTATCAAAAATGTGTCCTGGAACGTTGCAGGCATACACAAAGCTCTCAAACAAGAATCATCAAAAAAGAAACTGCAAGAAGGTGATATTCTATGCATACAAGAAACTTGAGCAACATAGCCCACACATCTGGAAGGCTATGCCGGCTTCCATAAACTAGCATTAAACGAAACCGGTACGGCAGACCGTTGGGTGGGATCTCGACTTATATAAAACATGCAAAAGAAATTACAGTAAGGAAAATAAAAACCAGACATGCTACTGGCACTCATAGTGGAGGGAAAAGGGGACACAGAAGGTAGATCTTCAATGCTTATAATAAACGTATATCTAAACACCCATGGACTGTCAAAATTGGAGGTTACAAAATCCATGATCACCTCAATACAAGAAATTTTAGGCACATACTTGCTACCTGCCAAAGTGATTGCGGGCAACTTTAACCTGCACCACCTGGGAAAGAAGATGAGTGATATGATGCACTTGACAAGTTCAGAAAGAATTTTTAACAACTTCCTCCAAAACTATGACCTCAAGTCAACCGAGGAACTTTACAAAAGCTCAACCCTAAATCGACTGGAAATAGGTACATTCAATAATTGCACGACGATCGGGTATATCTTTCTGTGTAATCAACTTAACCGCAAAATAGCTCATTTCGAAATAAAAACACATGATACTAGCGATCACGCAATTCTCCAGGTTGAATTGAGTATTACTATCAAACAATGGGAACAAGCCCCTACTGTAGCCCACTCAACAGGCATTGAGGAATACTCACTAGTCAGAGGGATAAAATGGAATGAGCAGAAGGCCACTATATTAAACTTGTGGGAAGTGAAAAAGAAAGCAGAGGCAATCACCCCCGGATCGAGCCCAGTGTGGAAAACTGGGGAATATGGACCACTGCCTTGAAAGCATCTCTCAGTAAATACGAGAAAGCAAACTCACAATCAAAAGTGACATCCACAACACAAATAAAACTTAGTGGCATAACACATAATCTAAAAAAGGCAAAAAGAGCTCACAGGTCTGCTGGTATGAAAATAACACGGGACAAGTACAAAGAACTCAATACTGAGCGCAAATACCTGCTATGGACGCTCAAACAGAATAAACTAGAGGAAGAATGTATCAAGATCCAGAAGCTAACTAAGCCCCGCAAACACCGTCAACTCTGGCAATATATAGCTCGTTTGGAAAACGACAAAGTGGACCGGAGCAATTCTGTCCATGCTGATGCATGGTTGAGACACGTTTCCACAATCTACATAGAAAACGAAGGTTGCATTCAACCTGGAAGCACAGAGGAACATCCTATGGAGAGTAAAAACGAGGATGTAGAGCCCACATCTGTAGCTGGGGGGAAAGACCAAGATGGCCCCCGTCGAAAAAATAATAAAAAAGATAAGAAATGACGGGGCCCCTGGACCTAATGGCCTACCAGGGGCAATGTTTAGAGAAGATCCGGCATACTGGGGTAGAGTTCTAGCTAACCTATTCACAGAATGTCGATTGCAGGCCAAGGCGCCATGCGGGTCATTCTTACAACCAATATTCAAGAAAGGAGACAACACAGAACCAAAAAACTACAGATTGATCGCCCTCCTGGACATCAAAGGGAAAGCCTATGCAGGGACCCTATTGACAGAGCTGGATAGGTGGATCGAAGATAATGAAATTCTCCCCCCATACCAAACAGGGTTTTGCAAAGGCTGCTCAACAATCGATAACATAATAGCCATATCGTACCTGAGTCAGCAAGCAAGCATCAAAAATAAAAAAACAGTTTTTGCCTGTTTTGTAGACTACTCTGCAGCTTTTGATGGGGTGTCTCGACGCAAGCTCTGGACCAAATTGCGCAACTGGCAAATACCAGCAGGGCTCCTCAACACCATCATTTCGTTATACAGCAATACTTGGATTAAAGTCAAGTTAGCAGACAACAAAATAACAAAAAAGTGCTCCACAAACCAAGGCCTGAAACAGAGATGCATACTTGCCCCTACACTATTTAACTTATATACAGCAGATCTAGGTAAGATGCTCCATAATGCCAATCTTGCGAGTCCTAAAATTGGAGCTAACAAGTTTCAAATATTACAATATGCAGACGATCTAGTGGTGATGGATCACACCAAAATTAAACTACAAAGGGGTCTAAATGCCTTAAACACCTACAACGAGACAAATGAACTAACAATAAACTCACACAAGACCAAAGTAATGATCTTCGGGCATTGCGCAAAAAAGCACTGCTTAAATGGAACGTGGGTAGTGAGACAATCTCTACCACAAAATCCTATAATTATCTTGGTGCTTGGCTCAGCGATTCTGGAAAAGCGACTTTACATCTACATAAAATGAACTTCAAAGTACAGTGGACAATTTACGCTCTGTGCAAACTACACGAGAAAATGCAAAGTCCAACGACAGTCCCAATCAGAATGGTACTACAATCTAAAATAAGGGCAATAGCGGGTAACGCACAGCAAGCATTCCCAGGCAAAATGGACTCTATGTTAGAAAAAGCACAGTGCCAGGCGTATAAATGCATATTCAAGCTACCAAAATACACTCACAATAGCCTGATTCGCCTGGAGTTTGGTCTGGTGCAACAAAACAAAGAATGCCTGAGCATGAAGGCGAAATACTATTACCAAGTGTTGAAGGCCCCCGTTGGAAACGGAAGAACATGCTAAAACCAATCTATGACGGTACAACCAACCCATGGCAAATCCATATGCAGAAAGCGGTGGAAACATTGGACCTGACAATACAGAACTGGGGTCAAGAGGACATAAACTACCCGGCTATCAAAAATGCAATCAACAAACAAATCTACCAACTGTCACATAAAATTGACCTAGCACATTACGAAATGGGAGGAGGTCATTCTGGGCTGATCTCAACATATATGGAGCATAAAACACAGCCCTACCTAAGCCAAGCATTAGGGAGGAAGGCCCTAAAAAATATTCTGTGGGCCAGACTAGTGCCCCTTCCAATCAAAGTATTAAATCCCGGTGGAAATCCCTTGATCTTAAACCAACTGTAGAATTTGCAATTTTAAAACAGAATCCCTGCTACACTTGATGTGCTGCTGCCCCGGCCTGTCACAGTGTCGTCGGAAGCTTCTAAAGTCAATGTGGCTATGCAAAAGAGTTCGGACAGTGAAAGAAGCAGTTTTGGTTCTATTCTCTTGCACCATACCGACAGACTTGGCCAGATTTGGGAGATATATGGACGAGCTGCGCACCAGACTTATTGAAGAAGAAAGTCCTGACAAAACCCGAGGAGTCTTGAATAGCAGCAAGCCATTAAATAGAAACTTGCTGCTAATTTGAATAAAGCGATACAAAAGGGGATGATGGACGGAACGTTTGAGCCAATCAAACACTCACCCCCAGTCAACTGATCTGGGTTTAATCCATCATCATTCTTTAGCTCACTCCACCACCCCAGTTCAGACATGGCCATATGCAAATCAGTCTGACCCTGTGCCTCATGGGAACAGTCCAGCCCGAACTGCCAAGCCATGTCTTCCCTGGACTGGAAACAAGCATCCTAGGACCGGTTTCTGGCATTCCAGCCGTCATCAGCCAGGCTTGCTTGAATCCAGTGGCAAAGCGAGCAAGGGACCCACGTCTGGGCATACCCCGCCAACTTAGGGCGAACAAGCGATACAAAAGGGGACGATGGACGGAACGTTTGAGCCAATCAAACACTCACCCCCAGTCAACTGATCTGGGTTTAATCCATCATCATTCTTTAGCTCACTCCACCACCCCAGTTCAGACATGGCCATATGCAAATCAGTCTGACCCTGTGCCTCATGGGAACAGTCCAGCCCGAACTGCCAAGCCATGTCTTCCCTGGACCGGAAACAAGCATCCTAGGATCGGTTTCTGGCATTCCAGCCGTCATCAGCCAGGCTTGCTTGAATCCAGTGGCAAAGCGAGCAAGGGACCCACGTCTGGGCATACCCCGCCAACTTAGAGGCGAACAAGCGATACAAAAGGGGATGATGGACGGAGCGCTTGAGCCAATCAAACACTCACCCCCAGTCAACTGATCTGGGTTTAATCCATCATCATTCTTTAGCTCACTCCACCACCCCAGTTCAGACATGGCCATATGCAAATCAGTCTGACCCTGTGCCTCATTGGAACAGTCCAGCCCGAACTGCCAAGCCATGTCTTCCCTGGACCGGAAACAAGCATCCTAGGACCGGTTTCTGGCATTCCAGCCGTCATCAGCCAGGCTTGCTTGAATCCAGTGGCAAAGCGAGCAAGGGACCCACGTCTGGGCATACCCCCGCCAACTTAGGGGCGAACAAAGCGATACAAAAGGGGATGATGGACGGAACGTTTGAGCCAATCAAACACTCACCCCCAGTCAACTGATCTGGGTTTAATCCATCATCATTCTTTAGCTCACTCCACCACCCCAGTTCAGACATGGCCATATGCAAATCAGTCTGACCCTGTGCCTCATGGGAACAGTCCAGCCCGAACTGCCAAGCCATGTCTTCCCTGGACCGGAAACAAGCATCCTAGGACCGGTTTCTGGCATTCCAGCCGTCATCAGCCAGGCTTGCTTGAATCCAGTGGCAAAGCGAGCAAGGGACCCACGTCTGGGCATACCCCCGCCAACTTAGGGCGAACAAAGCGATACAAAAGGGGATGATGGACGGAACGCTTGAGCCAATCAAACACTCACCCCCAGTCAACTGATCTGGGTTTAATCCATCATCATTCTTTAGCTCACTGCACCACCCCAGTTCAGACATGGCCATATGCAAATCAGTCTGACCCTGTGCCTCATGGGAACAGTCCAGCCCGAACTGCCAAGCCATGTCTTCCCTGGACCGGAAACAAGCATCCTAGGACCGGTTTCTGGCATTCCAGCCGTCATCAGCCAGGCTTGCTTGAATCCAGTGGCAAAGCGAGCAAGGGACCCACGTCTGGGCATACCCCCGCCAACTTAGGGCGAACAAAGCGATACAAAAGGGGATGATGGACGGAACGTTTGAGCCAATCAAAGACTCACCCCCAGTCAACTGATCTGGGTTTAATCCATCATCATTCTTTAGCTCACTCCACCACCCCAGTTCAGACATGGCCATATGCAAATCAGTCTGACCCTGTGCCTCATGGGAACAGTCCAGCCCGAACTGCCAAGCCATGTCTTCCCTGGACCAGAAACAAGCATCCTAGGACCGGTTTCTGGCATTCCAGCCGTCATCAGCCAGGCTTGCTTGAATCCAGTGGCAAAGCGAGCAAGGGACCCACGTCTGGGCATACCCCGCCAACTTAGGGCGAACAAAGCGATACAAAGGGGATGATGGACGGAACGTTTGAGCCAATCAAACACTCACCCCCAGTCAACTGATCTGGGTTTAATCCATCATCATTCTTTAGCTCACTCCACCACCCCAGTTCAGACATGGCCATATGCAAATCAGTCTGACCCTGTGCCTCATGGGAACAGTCCAGCCCGAACTGCTAAGCCATGTCTTCCCTGGACCGGAAACAAGCATCCTAGGACCGGTTTCTGGCATTCCAGCCGTCATCAGCCAGGCTTGTTTGAATCCAGTGGCAAAGCGAGCAAGGGACCCACGTCTGGGCATACCCCCGCCAACTTAGGGCGAACAAAGCGATACAAAAGGGGATGATGGACGGAACGTTTGAGCCAATCAAACACTCACCCCCAGTCAACTGATCTGGGTTTAATCCATCATCATTCTTTAGCTCACTTCCACCACCCCAGTTCAGACATGGCCATATGCAAATCAGTCTGACCCTGTGCCTCATGGGAACAGTCCAGCCCGAACTGCCAAGCCATGTCTTCCTGGACCGGAAACAAGCATCCTAGGACCGGTTTCTGGCATTCCAGCCGTCATCAGCCATGCTTGCTTGAATCCAGTGGCAAAGCGAGCAAGGGACCCACGTCTGGGCATACCCCCGCCAACTTAGGGCGAACAAAGCGATACAAAAGGGGATGATGGACCGGAACGTTTGAGCCAATCAAACACTCACCCCCAGTCAACTGATCTGGGTTTAATCCATCATCATTCTTTAGCTCACTCCACCACCCCAGTTCAGACATGGCCATATGCAAATCAGTCTGACCCTGTGCCTCATGGGAACAGTCCAGCCCGAACTGCCAAGCCATGTCTTCCCTGGACCGGAAACAAGCATCCTAGGACCGGTTTCTGGCATTCCAGCCGTCATCAGCCAGGCTTGCTTGAATCCAGTGGCAAAGCGAGCAAGGGACCCATGCCTGGGCATACCCCCGCCAACTTAGGGGCGAACAAAGCGATACAAAAGGGGATGATGGACGGAACGTTTGAGCCAATCAAACACTCACCCCCAGTCAACTGATCTGGGTTTAATCCATCATCATTCTTTAGCTCACTTCCACCACCCCAGTTCAGACATGGCCATATGCAAATCAGTCTGACCCTGTGCCTCATGGGAACAGTCCAGCCCGAACTGCCAAGCCATGTCTTCCCTGGACCGGAAACAAGCATCCTAGGACCGGTTTCTGGCATTCCAGCCGTCATCAGCCAGGCTTGCTTGAATCCAGTGGCAAAGCGAGCAAGGGACCCACGTCTGGGCATACCCCGCCAACTTAGGGCGAACAAAGCGATACAAAAGGGGATGATGGACGGAACGTTTGAGCCAATCAAACACTCACCCCCAGTCAACTGATCTGGGTTTAATCCATCATCATTCTTTAGCTCACTCCACCACCCCAGTTCAGACATGGCCATATGCAAATCAGTCTGACCCTGTGCCTCATGGGAACAGTCCAGCCCGAACTGCCAAGCCATGTCTTCCCTGGACCGGAAACAAGCATCCTAGGACCGGTTTCTGGCATTCCAGCCGTCATCAGCCAGGCTTGCTTGAATCCAGTGGCAAAGCGAGCAAGGGACCCACGTCTGGGGGTGAGTGTTTGATTGGCTCAAACGTTCCGTCCATCATCCCCTTTTGTATCGCTAATTTGAATAAGGCACATCATCAAATGATACATTGAACTCTGTCGCAATGTTGTTTATATTACGGTTTTTTAATACAAATAGTCTTTTCCTCACAACTGCAACCGAGTAGAATTTTATGTGAACATTTTTAGATGTAAGATATACTGTGAAGGATTTTAGGAATTGGGTCTTTTTTTCATTCTTATTGATGTAAGATATTTTGCAAATGGTTTTAAGTAACTGCCCAATAAACTTTTTCATTCATTCATTCTCTCTCAGTCTGTCTCTGTCGTGCTCAGTCTGCCTCACTCATGTCCAATTAGTCTCTTTAAATTATTCTCAGTCTCCGTCAGTCTCAGTCACTCTGAGTCTTTGTTAATCACTTTCAATATACCTCATTCTGTCTCTAAGACTCAGTCATTCTCAGTCACTCAGGCTCTGTTACTCTTGGTCTCAGTTGCTCTCTGTCATTTTCAGTCACTTTATCTCATTGTCAATCTCTGTCACTCAGTTTTACATGTTCTTAGTCTCAATCACTCTGAGCTAGTCCCAGTCTTCTCAGTCTCAGTCATTTTCAGTCTCTCAGTCAGTCAGTCTCAGTTACCCTGTCTTTCTCAGCCTCACCCTCTGCTCTCTCTCTCCACCACACCCTACTCTCTCTACATTGCTCTCCTTCATCTCTACACTAAACACCACTCTCTCTGCCTCAACATCTCTTCTGTCTTGCCAATTTCTCTATTTCTCTTCCTCCACATCTTCCCTCTCTCTGCCTCATGATGCTCTCCCATTTTCCACCACACCATCCTCAGCAACACACCCTCCTCTATTTGCTTCCCCCTTCTCTCTCTTTGCCTCGCATTCCTCTCTCTCTGCCTCACCTTCCTCCTTGCTGCCTTATCCCCCTCCTCTCTGCTTCACCCTCCTCTCTCTCAGTCTCACCCTCCTCTCCATTGACCTTTTCCTTTTCACCACTCTCTCTCTGTGTCTCACCCTCCTCTTTTTACATCACCCTCCTCTCCATCCACCTCACCCTCCTCTCTCCACCTCACTTTCCTCTCTCTCACCCATCTTTCAAACTCTATATTTCCCTCTCTCTAGTGGCGTAGCTAGGCCTTTTTCCGCCTGTGGCGGTGTCAGCCTTTGCCGCCCCACGGCGGCCATAGGAACGGGGGGGCTGGTGACCAAATCCTGCGTTTGCAGCCCGCGTGGCCACAGGTAAGAGGGGGTGGCCACTGCCCCGAATCTCGTGCCGCCTGGGGCAGATCGCTCCCCCTTGCTACACCACTACCTCTCTCTCTCTCTCTACTTTATCCTCATCCCTCTCTGCCTCACCTTCCTCTCTCTTCCTCGCTTATTTTCATCCCTCTCTTCTGTTCACCCTGTCTCTCCACTTCACACACCTCCTTGTCCTCACCTCACCCTCCTTCAGCTCTCTACCTTACACTTCCCCTCTTTCTCTCATCCTTCCTCACTCTCCATCTCACCTCACCCTCCTTCTGCGCATCTTGTGGGGAAAATGGTCTGAAAGCTGATTGGGAAAAGGAGCAGAAATGCCAACTGCAGTACAAAGTGTAGAAAGTGACTGAGGGAACAGAGAGTGAAGGTGGGGAAAGGGTAGAGAGTGGCTGGAAAAACAGACTGAGTGACTGTGGAGAAAAGAAGCAGAGACTTACTATGGGCAAAGTGACTGAGAGTGACTTGGAAAAGGGGAAGAGTGAGGAGGAAACGGGGCAGAGAGAGTGACTGGGGCACAGAGGTAGAGAATGTGGTAATGAGGCAGCGAGTGAGTGACCTAGGGATTCGGGACAGAGAGAAAGAGAGACTGTAGAAAAAAGGGAGTGAGAGTAATTGAGGGGCGGAAAGGGTGCCTAATGGTGAAGAGGCAAAGACAGAGTTTGTAGGAAAAGGGACATGAGATTGATTGTATAAAAATGAGTAGAGTGACTAACTGTGAAACGGGTGCTCAGAGAGGTTGAGCAACAGTATGAAAAGGGAGAGAGTGACTTTAGGAAAAGAAGCTGAGAGTCAGTGACTCTGGGAAAAAGCGAAGAGAGAAATGCTGTGGGGAAGGTGGCACAGGGTGACTGGGAAATTGGAAGCTGATTAAAGCAGCAGATGAGCAGTGAGGTAAAGCAAGATGGCCACCGAGCAAGAAGCTTAGTGAGGAAGCTCCCAGGGTTATGATCATTATTCCATAAATATCCTTAATATACCCTGCCATCCACCCTCAAAAGGCTTGTCCTCCTAACAAGCAATCCAAACTGAACGTCATCGGCCTACAACTTCTTTCCTGCTTACCACCTCAACGGTACACATGCCATTCTTTGTGTTCCACGACCGCAGCTGTTTCCAGTTAGCCGAAACCTCGTCCATCGTTCCAGAAGAACTGCTTGAGCAGCAGATCATCCTGCATGCATGCAGCCTCGAACGCCCCACACGGCTGGACATTATCGCACCCGGTTGCCTGAAACCCATTCGAGCGAACAGAATTGGCACAACAGAACAGGTCGACCATCATTACTCTTGGAGGCACTGCAGCTGGTGGTGGTATCAGAGCCTCTTGTTCCCCTATCTTTACTCATGCCGGATGCTCCCTTGGCTCTATGCAGCCCTGGAACAGATGCGGCGGGGGTCTGCCACTGTCTGCCTACGCCGTTCAGTGTAATAAACCGGATTGCCCTGTTTAACAAGCCCACCACTTCTGTCTGTGACAGCATCAGAACCGTCCTGTCTCTATTGCCGATGCCCCCTTGGGGCGCACGCAGCACTGGGAACAGCTGCGCCTGGGGTCTGTCACAGAGACCTCTGTGGTGTTGTTTAATATCCTGGAATGGCCGAGCTCCATTGGTAGTTCTCCTGAGCCATGGAGGAAAAGGAATTTTCCAGGCAGCTCTCCTTTTACGCTGCCCACCTCGACCTGTGCCTCTTTAGCCCCCTGGGGAAAGCCGTACCGATCGGATCACAGCGAGACCGACCAATGCTGCTCTTGAGGGCACTTGGTTCCGGTGCAGCCACCAAATCTGTTTGCTTCGGGGGCCGTATATTGGAGTATCTAGATAGAAGGTAGATTGTGCATTTGACTTACGCTTGTACACAAGGCAATCGCACCCTCTATGTTGCAAATAGGCTCAGCCTGGTAGTGTTGATCACTGTTTGTGCCCTCCGGAGGGTTCGAGCTCCACTTTTTTCAATTGTGCATATTAATGTAGGTCATTTCAAATCCCTTGTGCACCCTTCACCCACCCACCTACAAAATGGTGGTCGGCTCCTCTCGCAAACAAAAACTAACGGAGGAATCGATCCAACTGAATTCATAGAATCAGAGGAAGGACTTTTGCAACCTACTCTCCATTTGACCAAAACTAAAACAGACCAAGAACTTTTTTCGTCTCACAGATATAATACAGAGTCCACCTCTTCAATTTAAGCAGAAAGGCTTTTCCCCTACGCATGTCAAGGGTCATCTCCTTGATCCAGTGTTTAGTAATGACCAGAATCTTTCGGTAGGGTCTCCAATCCCCCTCCCCTGGACTGATCATCTGCTGATTCCTCTCGTCTGGAGACCGTAGTGTCTTCTCCCCTTCAGAATGTAACTCTGATGCTGGAAAGGAAATGGTTAAATCTTTCTGTTAGCCAGTGGTCTTTAGCTCTGGATGCCACCACACCCCCTCCTGTTTCCGATCCGGAGAGAGCTAATAACAATTTTAACCTATGGATCCAAAACTCTTTGGACACTCTTCTTCCTATGAAACCTTCCTACAAGAGATCCATACATAAACCGGTACCATGGTTCTCCCTAAATTAAGGGAGCTCAAACAAATCTGCAGGAAACTGGAAAGGAGATGGAGACAGAATCTAACAGAGGAGAGGAAAAATGTCTATAGAGAGGCAATTAGGAATTATAAGGCAGAAATCAAAATCGCCCAATCCTCATTTTATGAGGAGAGGATCAGCGCAGCTGCTAATTCTCCTAAAGAGATTTTCCGTATCGCTAAATCTCTTATCACCATTCCGCACAAATCCCCTAACATAGAGGATGCTTTAGCTCGCTGCAACAATTTAGCGGAATATTTCCATCAAAAAATTCATCTGATTTGTCAATCTTTCCCCTCCCACCAGAGTGAGTCTATAGCGTTCAGTACCGAAAGCCCCCTTCCCGAATCACAGTGTTCCTTAGCGGAGTTCCCCTTGATAGACGAGGTTGCCTTGAATACACTTATTTCTACGGTAACCTCGGGCTCTCCTATGGACCCCGCTCCTCCGCAGCATCTCACTCGAGCTGCTGATGTTATTCAACCAGTAATTTTGAACATCATAAATGCCTCCATCTCTTCGAGCATGGTACCCCCTGATTGGAAATGTGCTCAGGTTAGAGCTCTTTTGAAGAAACCTAACTTAGACGTCTCCAATATGGCCAACTATCGACCTATTTCTCTCCTTCCCTGGTTGAGCAAGCTGACGGAGAGACATATAAACTCTACTCTAGTCCATTATCTGGAGTCTAACAACCTGCTCCACGATTCCCAGACAGGATTTCGTCCCAGGCTTGGGACGGAGACGGCCCTTCTGGCAGTAACAGAGGAAGCAAGGAGACATCTGGACCAGGGTGGCTCAGCAGCAATTATTCTGCTGGACCTCAGTGCTGCCTTCGACACTGTTGATCATAACATCTTGCTGGAGCGATTAAAAAATCTTGGAGTAACACACCGGGCTCTCACATGGATCCAGTCCTTCTTAAAGGACTGGTTTTTTCAGGTTTTCGAGGGTACCTTTGCATCAAATCGATGGCCTCTTAGCTGTGGGGTTCCCCAGGGTTCCTCCCTGAGCGCCACACTCTTTAATACTTACATGGCGACTTTGGCAGAGATAGTACGTCCATTCGGCATAAAAATTATTACCTACGCAGATGATACCCAACTGGTTGTGGCACTAAACCACCCGGAGGGTTCATCCTGCGCCCTGGGCAATTGCCTAGAGGCGGTAGCCGAATGGATGGACCTATCTCACCTTAAGTTAAACGGGGACAAAACGGAATTGATGTTCCTGGGCAAAGCTCCATCACCTTCCCCGGCATTCTCATGGCCCATTTGTCTCGGCACTATGCCTGCCCCAAAGCACCAGATTAAGAGCTTAGGCATGTGGCTTGATAGCTCCTTAAATTTTAATCACCAAGCCACTATGCTCTCAGCTACATGTTTCGGCCTGATGAGGATGTTAAGGAAAATTCTCCCTTTGCTCCCTTTTCAGGTGCGAAGGATTATGGTGCAAGCCCTCATTTTGTCCCGCCTGGACTATGGGAACGCCTTGTATTTGGGCGCCCCCCAGGCTACCACTCAAAAATTACAAGTGATCCAGAACTGCGCGGCTCGTTTACTTCTCCAGATTCCTCAGAGACAATCAGCAAAACCCGCAATAAGGAAACTTCATTGGCTCCCAATCAAGTCCCGAATACAATTTAAGGCTATGTGTCTGGCTCACAAAGCCATCTGGAAGACCGGCCCTGCCATTATCCACCCCCTCGTCACTCCTTACCATCCTCCAAGGAGTCTTCGTTCCAGCTCCGCTTTCCTTGCTACTACAAGGAAAGTACGTAGATCCAGATGGGGCGGTCGCTCCTTTTCGCTCAATGCTGCTAATCTTTGGAATTCTCTTCCTTCTACTCTTCGCAGGGAATCCAACATGCAGTCCTTCCGTAAACTCCTTAAGACCTATCTCTTTGGTACCACTTACTAACCTGTCATGACACTGTCTGCCCTGTCCTAAGCGCTACGAGGCCTCAGGGTAGTAACGCGCTATAGAAATTTAATTTCATTCATTCATTCACCTCGAATATCTCCCCCAAGCTTCATTCTCATTGCTTAAATTCATGTGTAAACATTTCATAATAACAAAGATCTTTACACAGTTTGATATGCAGCAAACAGAATAGGACCTATTGAGTTAGTTATCTCGTCAAAAAAGTCACTATTACGAATCATGGTCTATCTGACACTGCACATTAACTGGCGGCCCTCTTGTGACGGTATACCTATAAATAACAAATGTGATCTTACCTTCTCCAAAAAAGCTTTCATTATTGGGTTTGCTCATATGATCATCATTAATCCCATGTCCCTCATTAATCTCTACTTGCCCAATGCGACACACCCACAAGTAGCTTGTCATTTTTCTGTTCTCTCACTTTATCCTCTTCTATCCTGCAATCACCCGGAAAGATGGGTAATTGAATCAATACCTCACTTACTCAACATACCTAAGGTTGATCCCGCTCACTTTAGAACACCAGGTCGACTCATCTCGCTCCGACATGGATCCATTGAAACAACTGACACTAAGCTAGAACAATCTGGCAAACATGTTTATAAAATCAAGTACCCCCCCCCCCCGAACCTAACAAAAAAGGCTACTAAGAAGTTAAAGCAAAGACTTCTAAAAAGCCATCCAGAAACCCTTATCCCTGGCCCTTACTTCTGCATAAAGAAAGGCACTATTATATGCGACCTCATCCTTCATATGAGAAGAAGAGCACACAGGAGGAAAGTCTTGCTTTCAATGCTCCAGATCTCTGCATCTAAACAAACTCCACAAGGTCTAAGACTCTCAGTAGCAACCATTTCCATCTACAACAGTGGGACAATCCTCATCCAGTCCTCAGATTGTAACCTAGAGCCATTTGAGGAAATATTTCCTTTTATCAAAAAATCTGTAGTCACGAATTTCCCCTCCCCCTCCCCCTCCCAAGTCCTTTCTAACCAGGCATGCAATATGTACTCTCCTACATCTCCAAGAGGGTTCGAGCCCCCCTCTACAAATTATAATGCCACACCACATCTACACCCCATACCTAGAGCATCTACCTCAGAGCCATATTGACCTCAAAATCACTTACTTCCCCTGATCATTCTGATGACCCCCTCTATGCTATAACCCATAGTATCTCCAATGCTTAAACCCAATATCTCACTCAACTTGTCATTAACTCCTCCTCATATACTGCACCCGTACTCCCCGCCACCCAATCGGGAATTTACGGTCACCTCCGAATCCATGCCCCTACTTTCACATCCCTCTGTTGAACTGCACTACACCTCCTCAGGAATCAACATACCACCACCTACACTTCCTACACCCCAAGACCCCATTGTTGAGGCCACTCCCCCTACACTTCACCCCACTGGCATACAATACTCTACTACCTCAAACACCAACACCCCATCGCCCCCTACCCCCAAATTCGAAGACTCTACTACATCCTCACACATCCTACGAGCAGCCAGGCTTGATGAGATCTCACAAACCCTACATCATCTTAAGGGAGACTTGCAAAGCCTTATACATATTGCCACTAAATCAACTACCAATCACAGACCAATCAGGAATCTAAGTGTGACTACGCATGACCATGAACAACCTATCATCTATCCTATCTTGCCAACAACTCACCACACAACCAATCCAATCTCATCCCTTCCGGAGTGCTCACAGTCGAGATGGAGAACCCTCCCCTGTCCCAACTCACTCTCTAGACCCATTAGATTCGATGAAGACTCATTATCAGAGTAAGATATCCTCTCCCTCCTACTATCATACAACTCACTGCACCATGAGAGCATTGACAATCGGAGTCAATCCAATCCACCTCTGCAAATCCACACAGAGAATATAAACTCAACCATAAAGCAATAGACAAACACAACCTCAAAAGAGTAACCCTTACCCAGACTTACATGGTTAGCTCCAAACCCTTTCTGAAATGTATTCTTCTCAATTGTAGATCGGCTGCAAGACATGCCGTGGCCATTGCGGATCTCATCCTAGCGCATGAACTTGACCTCCTTATCCTGACAGAAACTTGGCTAACTGATTTCTCAGCACCTATCCTCTACATACTAGTCCCTCCTAGTTACGACATCACCAGACTTGACAGACCCACCAGACTAGGTGGAGGCATTGCATCTATTCACCATAACAACCTTTCAGTTATACAGTCACACTCCCCTGCCCTATCATCATGTGAATATCTATGTATTGACATTGCCTGCAACAACAAACCCTCTTTGCAAACTACACATGTTCTATCATCCGCCTGGTGATAACCTTTCCTTCATAGAACAAATTTTGGATATCATCATAACAAACACCGGTCAACATGGCACTCAAATCTTCTTCGGTGATTTCAACCTCCCTTGGAATGATCTGAACGGCCCTATAGTTAACAGCCTCAAAACATTTCTTACTGACCTCAACTTGATACAAATATGTGACAGCCCCACACATAACACGGGCGCGATCTTAGATCTTATCATCGCAAAAGATAACATCTATCCTCCCCTGTGACTGGCCTGACCATCAACGCATCACATTCCTCATCACTATACCCCTGAGAACTACTAACACACAACTACTCAAACCAAAGATTTGGAAAAGAAATACGAGAAATATCAACCTTACTAAACTGACATCCCTCAGCGATAACATCCTACTACCCCCTGAGGACATGCTAGATGTGCAAGATCTCACTAACCACTATACTAGCTCCATGAAGAATATTCTTGACTCGACTGCACCCCTACAACTAAAAAGACTATCCACCAAAGACTTGCAACCTTGGTACAATGATAGCCTCAACACCGAGAGACGTAACCTGAGACTAGCCGAACACATATGGAGATCCTCTCCATCTCTTGAACACCTCTAACATCAAAGATCTCATTGGAATTCTAACTACAAAAGCATTAGAAATGCCAAAGAAAGTTTCTTCTGAAACCAACTGGACCAAGTTAAAAACCGTCCTAAAAAATTATTTTAGTTTTGAAGCAACTGATCAAAACGCAATTCTCAAAATTCGAACAGATTTGAAACCATCAAACCACTTCATCGATCCACTTCCACGCATACTCTTCAACGAGATCCAAATGTTTATAGTCCCACTCTGGACTAAAATTGTAAATGCATCACTTCTACAGGGCAAAATCCCAGACTGCCTAAAATCGGGGCCGGTCACCCCTATTCTAAAAAAACCTATGGCTGGTCCAACCAACCCTAACAATTTTCGCCCCATTTCCAACATTCCAACTCTGGCGAAGGTTCTAGAAAAATGTGTTCATGTCCAACTCTCTAACCACATTGAGCAATTCAATCTTTTCAACCGATTCCAATCTGGCTTCCGCTCCAGCCATAGCACAGAATCAGCCCTGACACATATAGTGGAAGATGCTCTAAAAATGTTGGATCAAAAAGAATCATGCCTATTAATCCTATTGGACCTATCCTCAGCACTTGATACAGTTAAGTGACTATCTACTTGACTTACTAGAGCACAGGATGGGTATCTAAGGGTCTGTCCTAAACTGGTTCATCTTTTTTTTTCAAAATTGAACTGAAAAAGTCAAGGTAAATCATTCCCTCTCAAAGATTGCTCCGGTCATGCTTGGGGTCCCACAAGGCTCCTCTCTGTCACCCACCATCTTTAACCTATTCATAAAGTCACTAGCAGAAATCCTAAGTTCATCCAACAACAACTATCATTTGTTAGCTGGTGATATCCAATGTTATTTGAAAGTCTCCTCCTCTGAAGACATTTGATCCCTCAATCCTATTCTTCACAACACCCAGAATTGGCTGTCATACAAACACCTCAAACTTAACACTCTAAGAACTGAATTCCTCTTAATCGCCCCACCCAATCAGTTACACACTGTTAATGAAAGGATGAAGCAACTAGCAGCATTTAATTGCACACCACAAATTATTGATTCAGCAAGATCACTAGGAATCACTCTCGACAAAAACCTTAATATGCAGCAGCACTTTAGTGCCACCACTAAAGTAGCAAACATCCAAATGAACATATTAATAAAACTAAAATCCTTCCTTTCCAAAAAGACCTCAAATCTGCCGTGCAAGCCTTTGTGATTCCCAGATTGGACTATGGAAGAGCAACCCTCTCCGGCCTACCCAGATCCACAACAGCCCCATTAAGGGATTGCTGCAAAACTCATTATGGGATCAAAAAGGAAAAATTACATCTCCCCTCACTTGAAATCCCTCACTGGCCCCCCTATGAAGCAAGAATTAAATTGAAAATTGCATGCATGACTCAAAACCCTCATGCTATCTCGCTAACAAGCTTGAACTTTCGGGTGGCTCAAGATCCTCTAGAAGCTCCAGCACCCTACTGCTAAAATCACAGAGATTCTTCAGGAAGAAAACCTATAATAGAGCCTACTCTGGCATTGCCCCTCGTATTTGGAACTCTCTCCCCCCTGAAATAAGAATGATCCTTTCAACTACATATTTCAAGAAAGAAGTAAAACTTCTATTTACAAACAAATTTCTAGAATAGACCTCCAGAATATCCCTTTTTACGAGAAAACTTTTCTCTTATCATGTATATAAGTAGAAAGCCACGATACCTTTCCTCATCATGCGTGTCCCCAAAAGTGACAGGTCATTTTTGTCCTTAAAAGTGACAGGTCTGAGTGTCCCCAAAAGTGACAGGTCTGTGTGTCACCAAAAGTGACAGTTTGTGCGCAAAAGATTTGGGGACATGATGTATGTGTGGCAGCCCTACCAGGAGCTGAGCTGGGGGTGTGGCACAGGGTTTGTGTCAGAGTGTGAGCATGTGTTGAAGGCGGTGTTAGGTGAGCAGGGTTATGTAAGGGGAAAAAAAATGTGTCCCTGAGGGGGTGTGCAAAAGTGTCTTCATGGGCATGTTTTAAAACTGTGCCTGCAGGGCTGTGACAGATGGTGCTTGGGCATGCTGAGCTGTGAATGTATAGGCAGGCCTCAAGTCCCCCACCTCCACATGTGGCAGTGTGAGGCTCATTAAACGCTTGTCCTTAAAAGTGACAGGATGTTTCTGTCCTTAAAAGTGACAGTTTGTGCGCAGAAAGTTTGGGGACATGATGTATGTGTGCCAGAAGAGGGAAAAAAACAAGCCCTGGCTGGGCCCAAATTTCCCAAGGAGAATGTGAAACAGGATAACACGACAGGCAGGAAATAAAGCATGCACCCCCAACACACAAGCCAATGCTGTGAAGTCAAAAACTTCCAACAAACAAGCTGCTTCTATCTTTCCAGGCAGGGCTCGGTCATGATTACCAGATGTTAAAAGGATATAGTAACAACAGTCGTGAGCAAACTAAACTTCAGGCCGGTCCCAAACTTCCCCAGGAGAATCTGAAACCTGATAACACGTAGCAGGAAAACACACTGCAGGAAAACATGAGGCAGGAGATAAAGCTGTCAGTCTCAGCAGCAAGGACTGTGCTGACTCAGCAAGACCTACAAACACATTTCCTGGGCCAAGCTCCTCAAAAAAGTACAGCAAAAGTGTATGACCTACAAAGTTATGACTGTGTTTTCCACTTTTTCATGGTATTTTCCTGTCGCAATACTTTAGGGCAGCGTGAGCAACTGTGAACAAAAGTGATTGCGCTGTAAGCAAAATTGGCTTTGTGAAATCACCTGCCAGTTTCCATTAAGGCGTTTCAAACTTTTTCCTTGTCTAAGAATCAATTTTTGTACTGAAGCATCTCTGTCAAATTACCACTATGTAGCCATTGGAAAAAGGACAATTCTACTTGTTAACTAAAAGTAACAATTACCAGTTCAAAGAAACAATCAGAATCAACAGTTTGGTAGTTGCCCAAAGGTTCATAAGCCAGTAATATAACCCAGCAGAAACCATTTCCACCAGGGTATAACATTAGAAAAAGATTGGTAAAGCTACGGTACTCACTCAAAAGTCAGGATGCAAGTATCATTTATGGGTTTGACTTTATGAATAGTAAGAAATTCTGATATGATTTCAGATTCAGGCTTGTTTTGTAAAGCGCGTGCCTACACAACAAATGCTTCAAGGTGCTTCAAAAGCGGCCTGCTAGTGACAGGGGTTTATGGGTGCACTGAAGGGCCCATGCCCTCAAGGCATAAACAGATGGAGAGAGACAGATTGTAAGACATCACGTATGTCATTCACTATGTTGTGTGCGATATGCTTAAGAAAGTTAATGTTTCCTGAGTCTCAACATTCAGCCGTAAATATGCGATGGCAAAGAACAGCAGCTCGTCCCCGGGGCCAGTTCTTATGGTTAGATATGCCAGACTTCATAAGGCACAAGGCAAAACATGATTGGTGATTACATGAACTTAGGAGTCTTCGGGGGCAAAATCACGGCCGTTTTGCAGAGGGTGGAGAGGTCAGAAGTTACAGGTAAAAGGGCACCTGCCTGCAAATGACAGGATCACCTAATTTCTTATAGGTATACAGGCAGCGAGGTGCCTAACGGCTAAGCCCCAACCTTTTTAAAGAATGGATAATAGAGTTGCCTCGCATTGATGAAATTGAGAAGTTGTCTCATAAGAATGGCTCCTGCCTAGGCCAGAGAAAAATGTAGAGTAACTTCCTACATAACATAAGGAACTGGTACGTGCGATTGTCAAGGCTCAGAAGGAAACCTGAATCAATGGGAAAAATGACTACGAGCACTGGGACCGGAATGAAGAAAGTATATGTGAAGCCGGACCAAGATGAAAGGGGTCGGTCTTTACTAGGCAGAATTAATTAACTGCTCCCCACTTAGCACTCTTGTTGAATGCACTTGATTATAATTCAACTACGCTTTTTGTAAGTGCGATCTGTGACTCATAAGATTTGTTGCCCGAGTCAAGGCGGCTCATCATGTCAGTGCATTCATGGCAGCTTTTTACTACCGAGCTAGCACAACTTTGGAACCAGCAGGTGCCACAGTAAAATTATGTGGTATCATGAATGCACAAGAGTGTGCATGGGCTGCACCATCGAGTTAAGTGAAAAGGGATTTTGTGAAGGTACAGCCTGACTGTCCTTTTGCAAGTATCCCAAAGGCCTATCTGGTGCCCTCCAACAGATTGCAGCTGCTGAATCGTGCTAGCACCTAGATCAGTTTATATCGGTGGACACCAGAAGACGGAATGCCTAGGAATGGGATGGATCCCACGCAGAATGTCCAATACCAACTGGGGACAGGATACGATGAGTACATACATAGGGAAAACTTAGTTTCAAAAGCAAAGCTCAGAATGGAGACTGTTAAATTCCCAATACAGGACAAATTATGCAATTTAATGTTGATTAATTGAGGGCCTGCCCTAAGCGCCAGGATTAAAAATCAATTGGTAACCTGTAAGCACAGAAGTCAATGAAACAGAATTCTCTGTTATGGCTGCAAATCATTATGCAATAACCCCCTGAAGAAACGAAGTATCTACATTATCAACATTAACTTATTATGGTTAGCCTTAATTTGAACTGTGAAAAGCTGTAAATAAAAAAATAATGACTTAAGCCTTCTTCAATGTAGGTTGTTAGATAAGGGACTAGGATGCCTCAGTAAGTGTGAACATCACAAACAAACGAAGATACTAGGAGGGATGGTGTTAACCACTCCCTCGAAATTGATTTATGGAATGTAAGAGTTGAGATAACAGTTTACACGAAAAGAAATACCCTGCAGCTCCTCAAGGCACTACTGATGAACCTCTAGACTTGGCAGCCATCTTGCCTTAATTTCTTTCAAGATTTCTGGTAGGAAAATACTGATTCATAAGACACCATTTTTGTGGCAGAAACCTGTGGTGGTACCAGAATGCCCAACGGTATCTCAAGAATTGGCGAATACTATGAAGATCATCACTTTTGGGGCAATTTTAGTGGTGCCCTACAATCATTTGCATATACCACACAACTGCTAAAGGGATTCTGGCTACAAGCCAAATCTGTGGCACTAAATTATCAGTGGCTTCCCTAGTTTAGCTGGTTAGGAGGTAAACCTGTCTTTATCGTTGCTGCTTTGAAGCTGCAAGCATTGACTTGAAAAGGAGTGAACATAATTCAAAGAGAGCTCTCAGGAGTCTTGACAGGCTTGAGGGCTACCTTCATCACTGCTGGCTCGCAGTCGCTCCACTTCTGATCACAGGTGCCGGTGGGGTCTGGTTGCTCAATAGACAGCAGTTGAAGACTGATTCGACTAAGGTTGATACCCAAGGGGTGCCTCAGCAAAGAGGACTTTTTATTTGTGCTTTCACTGCTGAAAAAGGGATGCAATTTCCTATGGCAGGCACCAACCCATGGACAGAAACTGGCATACTTTGTAGTGAAATGGAATGAATCAACTGGTTGTGCAGGAAGCCTCCATTCAAGATGTCTCTCTGTAGCTTGAGTTTTTTTGAGCCAGGAGTTGATAGATGCCGCCTGCAGAATAACACCGTGACAACACAAAATTTGTGAACTAGTAGAGGGTTGTTATTATTCATGGTTAATTCAAGGTCAGTACGGGAAACAAAACTTCACTACAAATACTAAAGAGTGATAACTCCATTTCTAGGTCATCACTGTGGAAATCTGATTTGGAAAACCTACACAGATGCAGGTAGGGTTATTGTGAAACCTTGTTCGGACTTTCAGGTGTGTTGTAGTAGAGGCAGTGGAGTGGAGGACGCAGAATACTTGGGGATGCACTGACTGCTACAGGAAACTTGATTGTAATACTAGCCATGGTGAAAAGTCCCATGAGAAACAGACATTAGGCAATGGGACACCTTAGTACCTAGGATTCACATGGAAATTGATGTACAAAACAAATCGAATGTGATTAACTTTACCACATAGTAGCCTAGCAGGGGCTGAGCACACTGTGAAAAGCAAAGAAAGGCCTTGAGAAACCCAAGAGTAGTCGCAAAAGAACATAAAGAACCGTTAGGGACTTGTAGGGGGCGTATATGTTGAGATCCTGGCAGTAAAGAGATGCCCAGTTCTTCAGATATGACACTAGTACGGAGGGTGAAATTCATAGTTTAGGCAACACAACTGTGAGTAGATTTAAGTCCTAATATTTAAAAGGCCCTGTAGAGAATAGCGACTTCGCTGCTACATTCAAAACTATAGCAAGAAATGAAAATGAAATGCCTGCATTTGTAAAGCGCACAGCTACCCCCGAAGAGGTGTCCTGGGGGCCGTCGGGAAGATTAAGCGAGCTATTGCCCAGAGTCACATGGTGCTGGGCTAACCTGCTGCCGGGGATCAAACCATGAACCCCATGGTCTGGAGTCAGGCACCCTGGCTCGTGAACCCTGTGGTCCGGAATCAGGCACCCTGGTCGCTGCGCCACAACTCTTCCACAAGGCAAGGAAGGGAGTAAGCTGTGATACATACACAAGCTTGGCAAAGATGGTCAAATCTGATGTCCAAACAAGACCCTTACATGTTGGGTAAAATATTTAGGCGCCATTCTGCATTTCCACAAGTTTCTTAATGTCTGTATCCCTAAAGAGATATTTATTTGGGTGGGCTATGCAGAGAGTGCCTCAACGTTCAAATCTGTTGAACATTGAGACACATATGCTACTAGGTTTGAATCAAACTCTCATGGTGTGATTAAGACAGTGTATATATTTACCATGGAGGGCCTATAACCTGCATGCTGGCTTGGAAGGAACTGTCTTGCGGTATTCTTGTAACTTAAACAGGCAACATGTAACAGTGATGTGTGCTCTGGAAGGTACAGGTAGAACAGAGGAGATCGAGCCTACAAATAGGTTAGATTCAAGGTTAAAGGGCAGGAAGGAGTGTAGCAACTTTTTACTAGGAGGCTTTCAGGGTTTTAACATGCAATGGCAACAGAACACCAATATGAGTGACTGTGATTGCAGAAGTCCTACACGGTACTTCTCCCATCACTTCAAATACTGAAACTCTAAACAAGCCTGTACTACATCCATTGTCTTCTCGGGCCCATGCAAGCCTTGTATCAGTATCTTATGCAGGGAAATCCAGTTCAGAAAAGGGCTTGGGGATTCTGGAAATCCCAATCCAGAGCTAAATGTATTGTTGATAAAATGTGGAACAGCTTTACTGAGGTCTAAGAAAAAGATCCATTTGTAGCAATCATAACAATCTGACTCGAACATTAAGAGCATAGTATAGACCAGTATTTCCCAAACTGAGGGTCGCCAGCCGATTCTAGGGGGTCAGAAAAGTCCGAGCAATAAATAAAGATGCCTTTAAATCCGGTGCTTCAATGACAGAGTTCAAATGTCGGGCTGTCTTCTGATAAATTGCTGGGGGATTGTGTTTAAGTTTCTTTCTCTGAGTGCAAAGCGAGAGGAGTTTTTAAAGTGAATTATGTGGCAATCTTGCTTGAGTACAAGAAATATGAAATTTGTCATTTTTTGACACACACACAACAAAATGTAAATACCTGTAAATAAACTGTATGCGTTCAGCAGTTAGGAATGCATAAATGAAGCACATTTTTTGTAATTTTGAAGTGTGCGATAAACAGAGATTTTAATAGGATTCAGATATATCAAGACACTTTACTTGGTGATGCACAACTGATAAACATTCACAAAAATCAGATTTGCACACATTATCATTTGTGTGCTATATAGTTTTATCAGTAAAACTGTACGTCTGTGCAAAGTTAGTGGTTATTTCAATAGAAAACTGTCTTTAAATCACCCTCCTCATGTCCGTTAAAGGTAGGTGGGGCACAAAAGTTTGTTGCTCTAAAAAGTGGGTCATGTTTCTAAAATGTTTGGAGTAAGAAGGCAAATAAATAATAAAAATTTGGAATTAGTAGGTCATCAATAATCAAGTAAATCAGTGTTTCTTAAACTTTTGACTTAGGTAGACCTCTTACTTAATCATTACTGACACCGAGGGACCCCCACTGAATCACTACTGGAATCTGCAGAGCAGCACTGAGTCATTACTAGAAGCCAGGGACCCAGTCCTAAGCATTTTCAATGCTTTGAACTGCATGAAAAATACAGAAATAAGAATTCATCAAACAAATACACAAACAATCAAATATTTTATTTAAATCACAAACAATCAACATTTTTATTTCAATGGGAAGGTTGGAGCTTTTCTAAATTCAATTTGGGGCACTTATCGTACATATTATGTTCTGCTTGATGCACTTCCAATGCTCCTATAAATCTCAGGATACTAAGTACATTTTTAGCCTCCAACTTCAAATTCCTACACATTTACAGAACATTTTAAAATGTTCAATTGGCTTCTTTAGTTATATACACTTTATTAATCCGTTAATATTATTTAATGTTCTATGCAGTTCCGGACCCCAGAGTAGACTTTGCAGACCCCTATGGGTCCTCGGACCACAGGTTAAGAAACACTGACAGCTAATCTCTGGAGAGCATCGAAACTAAGAGCAACCCATCCTAAATTCCAAATGCATGTCCAAAGAACGATTTACACTCCATTTCCTGCACACAGTGTACAAACCACATCACAAACTCATCATGAAGGATAAAAGGAAACATTTCTGGGCCTGAATTTCATGCAAAGAAAGGATTGGAAAACTGTCGGTGTTCTGAAGATATCAATCATTAAGCAAACTATATTCTTACAGACTTTGCTCTTGCCATCAAAACTAAACTACTGTAGTATTCGCTCATACCATTATTCCCTTCAGCTCTAGCACAGCACTCTCTGTAGGCTTTGGTGGGTCCGTCTATTAACAAAGAAATGTCACATGGTAAATAACTCCACCATATGTGCTCTTACTTATGCTTGGTTTTGTGCCTACCCTCTGACTTGTGGTATGAAGCGCATTGCAAAAAATTACATTAAATAAATAAATGCACTAACATTATCAATGAAAAACGACTAATTCATACTCCACATTGTAGTCTAGGAACAAAAGTAATTACGCATAAAAATATCATATTAGACTAAACCATTGTTTTTTTTGTCGGATGACACCATATTGGTAGATACACGTTACTTCACAGAAAGATGAAAACTGCTGTATTTTAAGATCAATGTGCCTGAATGCGAGACAAACATTCTATTTCTATGCTAAAATAATGCAATATTTTTTCCGAGACAGTTGTTATTATACTGTGAGGCAGATACGACTGCAGTGTGAAACCGACATGACAGAACTACGAGACTGTATTGCGACACGGATAGAAACATATTGGAAGAGTATATGACAAGACTGAAACACATATATGAATGCAATATGTATGGGATAAAGTACCTCTGGCTGCAGATTAGAAAGTTATTACAAGTCGCTGAGGAGTTTCATGACCATGTAGAGGAACGACGCCAGAGGCAGAGTTCCTTTATAACGTGATAAACTATGAGGCAATTTGCAATATCCTTAAAGAACAAGTTACTTACCTTTGGTAACGATGTATCTGTAAGAGACATACATTAGTTATAGATGCCTGACCTTATTTAGATCTATTCATGTTATGCGCGTTGGAGTTTCCAAGGCGGCACGCGCTCGGCGACCTTTCGTCGTGAGAGACGGCTTTTTCGGCCGTTTTGTCCTCCAGGACTTCCTGGTGTGAACTTAGTTCGCAGACCCAACACTGGGGTGGGTATTCTAAGGTAAGGAATCTGTCTCTCTGGACTTGGCTGTCCAGACAGTAATGCTTGGTGAACGTGTGTAAGGATGCACACGTGGCTGCCTGACAGACGTCAAGTAAGGGAACTCCAGGTCCCAAAGCAGTAGTGGCTGCCGTCGCCCTGGTAGAGTGTGCGCGCTGCCCCACGTGGAGGTACCTTCTTAGCCAAAGAATAGCAGATCTTTATGCATATAACCACCCATCCAGAGCTAGTACGCTTGTGCACTGCCCAACCTTTCTTGGTGCCCACATAACCCACGAAGAGTTGATCATCCAACTAGAAGTCGTTGTGCGGTCAAGGTAGAAAGACAGTGCACGTTTTGGGTCCCGAAGGTGGAGTCTCTCCTCTTCTTTGGAAGGGTGCAGAGGCGGGAAGAAGGTGGGCAATGTGAAGGCCTCGCCTATGTGGAAAGAAGTAACCACCTTGGGCAGAAAAGAAGGCCTGGTACGGCGGACCAATTTGTCCGGATGCACGGAAAGAAAGGGAGGTTTAGAAGATAGAGCCTGAAGCTCACTCACTCTGTGAGCAGAGGTGATGGGAAGCAGGAAAGCAGTCTTCAAAGTCAAGAGCCGAAGAGGACAATTATGTAGTGGCTCAAAGGGAGCACACATTAGAAAAGTGAGGACAAGATTCAAATCCCACTGGGGCATTACGAAAGGAGAAGGAGGAAAGAGATGAGTAATGCCCTTCAGAAATATATTTACAATCGGGGACTTGAAACGAAAAGGCTGATCAGGAAGGCGAAGAAAGGCCAAAAGGGCCGAAAGATAGCCTTTAAGAGTGCCCAGAGGAGAGCCCTGCTGGGCCAAAGAAAGAAGGAAGAGGAGAACTTCTGAAAGAGGGGCAGAAAGGGGATCCACAGCCTTTGGTGCGCACCGTGCCACAAATTTGTTCCATCTACAGGCGTATACCGTTTTAGTGGAGGGATGCCTGGCTGCCACGATGACGTTACAGATTGCGGGAGGAAGGTCGAAAGCCATCAACTGTCGCCGCTCAATCTCCACGCAAGGAGGTGGAGGCTGGACAGGTTCGGGTGGAGGACCGTCCCCTGCTGCTGGGACAGAAGATCTTCCCGAAGAGGCAGTCTGATCGGCGGATCGATGGCCATGCTCAAGAACTCGCGGTACCAGACTCTTCGTGCCCAGTCCGGAACCACAAGAATGACTTGGGCCCGGTCGCGCTTGATCTTCTTCAGCACTCTGGGTAGAAGTGGTACAGGCTGAAAGGCATACAGGAGGCCACAATTCCACTCATGACGAAAGGTGTCGCCGAGCGCGTGCCGCCTTGGAAACTCCAACGCGCATAACTGCTGACATTGCGTATTCTCTTCAGGGGCGAATAGATCTAAATAAGGTCAGGCATCTATAACTAATGTATGTCTCTTACAGATACATCGTTACCGAAGGTAAGTAACTTGTTCTTTAAGGATATTGCAAATTGCCTCATAGTTCATCACGTTATAAAGGAACTCCGCCTCTGGCGTCGTTCCTCTACATGGTCATGAAACTCCTCAGCGACTTGTAATAACTTTCTAATCTGCAGCCAGAGGTACTTTATCCCATACATATTGCATTCATATATGTGTTTCAGTCTTGTCATATACTCTTCCAATATGTTCCTATCCGTGTCGCAATACAGTCTCGTAGTTCTGTCATGTCGGTTTCACACTGCAGTCGTATCTGTCTCACAGTATAATAACAACTGTCTCGGAAAAAATATTGCATTATTTTAGCATAGAAATAGAATGTTTGTCTCGCATTCAGGCACATTGATCTTAAAATACAGCAGTTTTCATCTTTCTGTGAAGTAACGTGTATCTACCAATATGGTGACATCCGACAAAAAAAACAATAGTTTAGTCTAATATGATATTTTTATGCGTAATTACTTTCGTTCCTAGACTACAATGTGGAGTATGAATTAGTCGTTTATCATTGATAATGTTAGTGCATTTATTTATTTAATGTAATTTTTTGCAATGCGCTTCATACCACAAGTCAGAGGGTAGGCACAAAACCAAGCATAAGTAAGAGCACATATGGTGGAGTTATTTACCATATGACATTTCTTTGTTATTTCTTTCCTAATAGACGGACCCACCAAAGCCTACAGAGAGTGCTGTGCTAGAGCTGAAGGGAATAATGGTATGAGCGAATACTACAGTAGTTTAGTTTTGATGGCAAGAGCAAAGTCTGTAAAATTATAGTTTGCTTAATGATTGATATCTTCAGAACACCGACAGTTTTCTAATCCTTTCTTTGCATGAAATTCAGGCCCAGAAATGTTTCCTTTTATCCTTCATGATGAGTTTGTGATGTGGTTTGTACACTGTGTGCAGGAAATGGAGTGTAAATCGTTCTTTGGACATGCATTTGGAATTTAGGATGGGTTGCTCTTAGTTTTGATGCTCTCCAGAGATTAGCTGTCAGTGTTTCTTAACCAGTGGTCCGAGGACCCATAGGGGTCTGCAAAGTCTACTCTGGGGTCCGGAACTGCGTAGAACATTAAATAATATTAACGGATTAATAAAGTGTATATAACTAAAGAAGACAATTGAAAATTTTAAAATGTTCTGTAAATGTGAAGGAATTTGAAGTTGGAGGCTAAAAATTTACTTAGTATCCTGAGATTTATAGGAGCATTGGAAGTGCATCAAACAGAACATAATATGTACGATAAGTGGCCCAAATTGAATTTAGAAAAGCTCCAACCTTCCCATTGAAATAAAAATGTTGATTGTTTGTGATTTAAATAAAATATTTGATTGTTTGTGTATTTGTTTGATGAATTCTTATTTCTGTATTTTTCATGCAGTTCAAAGCATTGAAAATGCTTAGGACTGGGTCCCTGGCTTCTAGTAATGACTCAGTGCTGCTCTGCAGATTCCAGTAGTGATTCAGTGGGGGTCCCTCGGTGTCAGTAATGATTAAGTAAGAGGTCTACCTAAGTCAAAAGTTTAAGAAACACTGATTTACTTGATTATTGATGACCTACTAATTCCAAATTTTTATTATTTATTTGCCTTCTTACTCCAAACATTTTAGAAACATGACCCACTTTTTAGAGCAACAAACTTTTGTGCCCCACCTACCTTTAACGGACATGAGGAGGGTGATTTAAAGACAGTTTTCTATTGAAATAACCACTAACTTTGCACAGACGTACAGTTTTACTGATAAAACTATATAGCACACAAATGATAATGTGTGCAAATCTGATTTTTGTGAATGTTTATCAGTTGTGCATCACCAAGTAAAGTGTCTTGATATATCTGAATCCTATTAAAATCTCTGTTTATCGCACACTTCAAAATTACAAAAAATGTGCTTCATTTATGTATTCCTAACTGCTGAACGCATACAGTTTATTTACAGGTATTTACATTTTGTTATGTGTGTGTGTGTGTGTCAAAAAATGACAAATTTCATATTTCTTGTACTCAAGCAAGATTGCCACATAATTCACTTTAAAAACTCCTCTCGCTTTGCACTCAGAGAAAGAAACTTAAACACAATCCCCCAGCAATTTATCAGAAGACAGCCCGACATTTGAACTCTGTCATTGAAGCACCGGATTTAAAGGCATCTTTATTTATTGCTCGGACTTTTCTATACCTATAAGAAATTAGCTGATCCTGTCATTTGCAGGCAGGTGCCCTTTTACCTGTAACTTCTGACCTCTCCACCCTCTGCAAAACTGCCGTGATTTTGCCCCCGAAGACTCCTAAGTTCATGCAATCACCAATCATGTTTTGCCTTGTGCCTTATGAAGTCTGGCATATCTAACCATAAGAACTGGCCCCGGGGACGAGCTGCTGTTCTTTGCCATCGCATATTTACGGCTGAATGTTGAGACTCAGGAAACATTAACTTTCTTAAGCATATCGCACACAACATAGTGAATGACATACGTGATGTCTTACAATCTGTCTCTCTCCATCTGTTTATGCCTTGAGGGCATGGGCCCTTCAGTGCACCCATAAACCCCTGTCCCTAGCAGGCCGCTTTGAAGCACCTTGAAGCATTTGTTGTGTAGCACGCGCTTTACAAAACAAGCCTGAATCTGAAATCATATCAGAAATTCTTACTATTCATAAAGTCAAACCCATAAATGATACTTGCATCCTGACTTTTGAGTGAGTACCGTAGCTTTACCAATCTTTTTCTAATGTTATACCCTGGTGGAAATGGTTTCTGCTGGGTTATATTACTGGCTTATGAACCTTTGGGCAACTACCAAACTGTTGATTCTGATTGTTTCTTTGAACTGGTAATTGTTACTTTTAGTTAACAAGTAGAATTGTCTTTTTTCCAATGGCTACCTAGTGGTAATTTGACAGAGATGCTTCAGTACAAAAATTGATTCTTAGACAAGGAAAAAGTTTGAAACGCCTTAATGGAAACTGGCAGGTGATTTCACAAAGCCAATTTTGCTTACAGCGCAATCACTTTTGTTCACAGTTGCTCACGCTGCTCTAAAGTATTGAGACAAGAAAATACCATGAAAAAGTGGAAAACACAGTCATAACTTTGTAGGTCATACACTTTTGCTGTACTTTTTTGAAGAGCTTAGCCCAGGAAATGTGTTTGTAGGTCTTGCTGAGTCAACACAGTCCTTGTAGCTGAGACTGACAGCTTTATCTCCTGCCTCATGTTTTCCTGCAGTGTGTTTTCCTGCCACGTGTTATCAGGTTTCAGATTCTCCTGGGGAAGTTTGGGACCGGCCTGAAGTTTAGTTTGCTCACGACTGTTGTCACTATATCCTTTTAACATCTGGTAATCATGACCGAGCCCTGCCTGGAAAGATAGAAGCAGCTTGTTTGTTGGAAGTTTTTGACTTCGCAGCATTGGCTTGTGTGTTGGGGGTGCATGCTTTATTTCCTGCCTGTCGTGTTATCCTGTTTCACATTCTCCTTGGGAAATTTGGGCCCAGCCTGGGCTTGTATTTTTCCCTCTTCTGGCACACATACATCATGTCCCCAAACTTTCTGCGCACAAACTGTCACTTTTAAGGATAGAAACATCCTGTCACTTTTAAGGACAAGCGTTTAATGAGCCTCACACTGCCACATGTGGAGGTGGGGGACTTGAGGCCTGCCTGTACATTCACAGCTCAGCATGCCCAAGCACCATCTGTCACAGCCCTGCAGGCACAGTTTTAAAACATGCCCATGAAGACACTTTTGCGCACACCCTTAGGGACACATTTTTCTTTTTCCTTACATAACCCTGCTAACCTAACACCGCCTTCAACACATGCTCACACTCTGACACAAACCCTGTGCCACACCCCCAGCTCAGCTCCTGGTAGGGCTGCCACACATACATCATGTCCCCAAACCTTTTGCGCACAAACTGTCACTTTTGGTGACACACAGACCTGTCACTTTTGGGGACACTCAGACCTGTCACTTTTAAGGACAAAAATGACCTGTCACTTTTGGGGACACACATGATGAGGAAAGGTATCCTGGCTTTCTACTTATGTATATAGACCATGTTTTACTTGATTTGCATGTTTTTGCCTTCATTCACTTGTAAAGTGTTCTGAATCCCGCGAGGGTCACGTTCGCGCTATAAAACACTTTTCAAATAAATAAATAAGTCAATAAATGTGGTAACAATGAACTCCCTCAGTGTGGGTACACACAGGCTGCTCTTGCTGGGAGCAGGACCTGAGTCCTGCCCAGTGTTTAGTAAACGGTGTCTCCAGTATGATGGGATTTCTATCCGTGGTTTGTACTCAAACCATGGCCCATCATGGCCTCTCACCATGGGGAAGTGGGAGTTAACCACTTGCCTGCTAGGCATCACTGTTTTTTGGAAGTTAGTGGTAGCTCATATTTATACTTTCATAAAAATAAAATCAACAAATGGTATCCACACTAAATTTGCATCCCTTTTTACAACATCATGGGGATTCTAAAGGCACCCAGGGTTTGTAGACTCGCCTGGAAGAAACCGAGAGAATTGGCAAAATATAGCTAAATTTGGGGTTTTGAGGGAAAAATGAGAAAAAAGTGCTGGGAAAGAAACGGTGTGCTTTTTTAAAAATATAGAATCAACAATAGGTTTGCTGTGCTAGGATCACCATCTTCCCCGCTTTCAGGACCAAACAAAGTTGTATGAAAAAAAAAAATTGATTCCCACAGTTTTTGTATTTTTCTAATAGGTAGTCAATTTTTTTAAATACTTTATGGTTTTAGCCTACTTGCAGTTTGTGGTGGAATTTGTAGTGAAACCTATGAGAGAGGCCAGAAAGCTATCCATTTCTGAAAAGTAGATAACATTTTGCATTCAACAACGGGTCATTTGTGTATATCCCATAAGGGTTTCCCAAAGAAACTAACTGTTAAAATAAAAAATAAAAAAATGAAATGAGTAGGAAAAAAACAGCCATTTTTGACAACCTTTTTATCTGTAATTTCTTGTCATGATGCCCGATTTACAAAAGCAATGTACCCTTCCGGTTGCAGGGATATATAAGGTTTCTAGGTTCTCCAAAAACATGCATTTTCCAGTGGCAACAAGTGAGCAATGATTTCCATCAAATCTCTGTTTATTTTCATATAGATTTTCTTTATGTGTTATGTATTTTGAACCTGTTGTTTAGTTTGTGCTGCAACTATTTCACCACTCCTGCTGTTTTTCTCCTGCTCCGTCGCCTCTCGCCGCCTGCCTCCAGCGTGGCTACTATGAGTGCCCCATGAGAGTGCCCCATGACCTCTGAGTGACGTGCCACTCCACCCCTGCTGCCGATCACTAGCTGGCATCTATGATTGCCTGAGGCTCCCAAACCCAGTAACTCTCCGTTTATTTTCATTTCAATTATGTTTGTATATTTTGCATTTTTCACCTGTTGTTTGGTTTGTGCTGTGACTATTTTGCTGCTCCCGCCGGTTTACTCCCACACGTGCCATATGGAGGCTGCAGTGTGGCTCCTGTGAGCGCCATCGAGCTCTGAGTTGACATGCCACTCCCCCCGCTGCTGCCGATCACCAGCTGGCATCTATGACTGTCTGAGGCCCCCAATCCCAATAGCTCTCTGTTTATTTTTTTTCATTTCAATTGGGTTTGCGTATTTTGTATTTTCCATCTGTTGTTTAGTTTGTGCTGCAAAAATTTCACAGCTCCTGACGTTTTTCTCCCACTCTGTGCCCTCCCGCTTCTGCTAGCCCCTCCCACCCCCCAGGACTACATGTGCTGCAGCAGAAGTGCAGTGAGCGCATAGACAGCATGTCAAAGGCAAGCCGTCTCCGCCCGTCCACTCCTGGACCGCGACCAGTGCCAGGAACTCTGGCTCTTCCACTCCATGCAGCTACACTGCCGCCCAGCTCCAGATTGACAACAACTGCTGCCGCACATCGCCACGCACCACCAGAGGACCATTCACTTGCCAGCACTGCAGCTTCACCTGAGACACCGAAGCAACTAACAACGCCCGCAGACGCAGAAAATGCGACTGCGTCCATCACTCCAACTGAGACCACCACAACACAACTCCAGTGCATTCTACTTAATGAACGATTGCTCAGCAAACTCCCCACAGAGAGAGATCTGCAACATGATCTCATCTCTCACCCCTGACATAATCTTCCTCATAGAGACCTCGCTAAACCCTGCCTCCATGCCGGACATCACCCTCGCCACCCCCGAAGGCTACAAAATAACACACAAGAACCAAACCAACAAACACGGAGGTGGACACAATCCGCTGCACCACCTCCTCGACCCTGATAATGGAGCATCTCCACTTCAAACTCCACATTGACGGAAAAAACACCATCAGAGGCATCCTCGCCTACAGACCACCAGGACCAACCCAATAGCCACCGAGAACGACATCACCCCCTCCCAAGAACTGTGTGACACATTGGCAAACTTCTTCCCCACAAGATCTCAGTCATCCATGAAAACCTCAAACTCCAACCACTGCCGCTGTCAGCATCAGCCTACTCACACCCATGAACACTAACCCCAAAACACCTGCGCACCCATTGGGACCCTCTCACAACTCAAGCTGCAGTCTTCATCATGAACTGTGTGCAATCAGGAGCACCCATGGACCCCTGTCCCCACCATGTCTTCAACCTCGGGAAAAAGACAATTGGCAAAGAGCTCAAGAAGGTCCTGAAGACGTCCATCACCTCGACCTCCTTCTCTGAGGACTAGAAACACACTGAAGTGAGCCCCTCCTGAAAAAACAATCTGCCAACCCTGAAGAACTACTGCCCCATCTCCATGCTCCCCATTCCAGTGAAGGTTCTCAAGAAGGCAATCAACCAGCAGCTCACTGAACACCTGGAACCCAACAACCTCCTGGACCCCTCCCAATGCGGATTTCGAGCCAACCACACCACCGAGACAGCCCTCATCGCAGCCACAGACAACATCAGGGCCCTTCTGGACCACAGCAAAACAGCAGCCCTCATCCTTCTGG
Organism: Calotriton arnoldi; assembly: GCA_963921515.1. Lineage (NCBI taxonomy): Eukaryota > Metazoa > Chordata > Amphibia > Caudata > Salamandridae > Calotriton > Calotriton arnoldi. The sequence goes on from CAWUFW010000960.1 coordinate 3,053,435, forward strand.
ACCTGTCAGCCGCCTTCGAACCCGTCTCCCATCACATCTAGATCAACAGACTCCATCACATGGGAATCCTGGAAGTAACCCTCAAATGGATTGCCTTATACCTCACAAAAGAGAACCCAGAGAATCCGTCTCCCACCATTCACCTCGGAATCCAAGAAGATCATCGGCGACGTCCCCATAGGATCATCCCTCAACCTCACCCTCTTCCACACGTACATTACCCTATTGGCACAGGACAACGTCAGATCGCACGGAATAAACATTATCTCCTACGCCGACGACACTCAGCTCATCCTCTCACAGTCAGAAGACCCCTCCTCCACCAGAACCAACTTCCAAAGCTGTATGCTGAACGTCACTGACTGGATGAAGGACAACTGTCTCAAGCTTAACTCAGACAAGATGGAAGTCCTAATCTTTGGGAACAACACCACACCATGGAACGACGCATGGTGGCCTGCTAAACTCAGCCTATCCCAGCCCCAACAGACCACTCCCGCAACCTTGGCATCATCGTGGACAGCAAACTATCTATGAATAAACAGGTAAACGCAGCCTCATCTGCCTTCTTCCACACCCTACGCATTTTCTGCAAGATATTCAGGTGGCTCCCAGTCAGCACCAGAAGGACCGTCACACAGGCCCTCGTCACCAGCAGGCTGGACTACAGGAACACTCTACTTAGAAACCATCGCACGGCTCCTGAAGAGACTACAGATAATACAAAACTCAGCTGCAAGACTCATCCTTGACCCTCCCAGATGGACCCACATCACACCCCATCTCAAGAATCTACACTGATTCCCAATCCAGAGATGCCAGTTCAAGAAGGAAAAAAAATGTTGAACCACGCACACAAAGACCGGCACAACGAAGCACCAGCATACATCAACAAATGCATGACTTTCCACCAACCGACCAGACACCTACAATCTGCCTTCCTCTTCCTCGCAGACAGCCCCCGAATCTGCCGAAGCAACAGCGGAAGATGCTCCTTCTCACACCTGGCGGCCAATGCTTGCAACAACCTACTGCAAATCTCGGCATAACTCTGGGCCAATATGTCCCATTCCTTGAAGGACTAGATCTCCTGAGGCAATCACATGTGGAAGTCGAGTCCCTGGAAGCCCCCATCGTGGAGGAACTTCATGCAGCCCTGAGCCTGCTTTCAAGAGCAAAAGCACTTGGCGGGGATGGCTTTTCCCCCTGAGTTTAATCAGGCATTCTTGGTGACAATCACGCAGGGTCTCCTGGAAGTCCTGCTGGAGGCACGTGAGAGTGGTGTGCCCCCCGTCCATTAGGGAGGGAGAGATCTGCATGTTTCTCAAGCCAGGTGGTATTGAATCTGATCCAGCCGCTTATCGACCACTTACCATGATTAACGCAGTTTGAAAATCCTGTGTAAACTACTAGCCAGCTGCCTGGCGCCCCACATCACACCTGGTCCATGAGGAGCAATGCAGGTCTATACCTGTCTGGAACACCGGCATGAATCTCCGACGTCTGGCCCATATACTCCATGAAGTGGAACACCAGGATGAGGACCTGGCACTGGTCTCTATTGACCTAGAAAAGGCTTTCCTCACAGTGGACTGGGGCTATTTACTTGAAGTGCTGAGAGCTATGGGCTTTGGTCCTCAGTTGAGGGGCTGGGTTCAATTACTATATAGAAAAAAGGAGGTATCCCCACGTGGCATCTGTGTTATTATACACCAAACACTCCCTTACTCATACCTTTTCCATGCAGTCTCAAATAACTGAACTAATTTATATGTACAATTGTAACATTTTATTACTATAGCAGTATTACAAATTTCTTAAAAAGTAAGTTTATTCTAAAATCATAATCTGGCAGATTCTGGTGTTTGATCCCTCAAATGGTCACTTAATATATCCAGAAACACAATTTCACATCTATGTGCATACAATAAAAACACAATATTTCATCAATATCATAATTTAAAATCATCACAAATATCTCAAACCATAAAACTGTCCATCTGTACAAATAAGAATACTATAATGAGAGGGTTGTCGACGCCTCGTTTCGGTGGATGAAATTCAATAGAGCCACCTTCTTCAGGACTGCAAAATAAAGGTTTTAAAAAAATAGCTTGCAACGACCTTCCCCTGGACCTCAGGACCACCTCATTGCTTCGGCAATTCAGGAAAGAACTCAAGACTTGGCTGTTTGAATGAACAGATTACCCCAAAGCAGTGAGCAACCCCAGCACCTTGAGACCATCACGGGTAATTTGCAGAGCATTATAAATCCTTGATTGATTGATTGATTGGTTGTTATGTTGCAGCCCTCTTTTCTAACCAGTAGCCTGACGCCTGACGACTGACGCTGAGCCGTAACCCGACGCATCAGCATACGTACGCCCAGTCGTGCTCGTGCCCGCCCACCGGCAGCAGTGAATGTGGACACCGGTGTTCTGCACCTGATATCGGCAAACCCACCAGAAATCATCTAAGGAGTTCAAGGAATTTACTTTGGTTTGGCGCTGACCCCAAGCCAGGGAAGCTCGGGGGAAGGTCTGCTGTGGAGGTTGATGCGAACGCTGCAGGAAGGGCAGCGAAATATCCTTCGGCTCCCCCGAGGGGGGAGATGTAGAGAAGGCATAAAGCACCCCCTATTACCGAAACACCATCAAGGTCTGGATTTACTGCAAGAACTGGTGATCGTATGTAAGATCCCAAAACCACTTATGACTGCACAAATCTAGATTGAAAAGTCTAGCATCTTTAGCGACGGAGAAAGACTGAAGGAAGCTGCAAACTGTGAAATTGGGTGGTGGCGGAGACAGGAGAGGTCAAATTACATAGGCGTACAGGCAAACAGGCACAGCAGAGGTAAGTGAAAGTGTCATATTTAAGAAATCTGTTTTTAGTGCCATTTGAGCTGCAACTAAGCAGAGTAAGCTAATTTAAAACACTGTAAAAGCACAGAAGGGGACCCCTAGAGACGTGGAAGGAAAAAAAAAAAGGTTGCTAGTAGCAGCGATGGCCCCTGGCAGAGGAAAATTGCGGAAAGATACTGGCAAGTCGACAGACTCCATAATGAGAAACGATCCAACTGATGAGGCAAAGGTAGCCTCAAAGAGGAAAGTAAAAAAGTTAGTTTGTCAGACCAACAGCGGATTAACCCAGGAAAGCCCTCTGTAAGACGAGAAGGGAGGAGGGTCGGTCCCTTACAACCACATCAAGAATTTAGTGAGCAAACACTTCAAAAGAAAAGAGTCTATGCCAAGTTCAGACATAAGTGTGGAGGAGCAGCAACAAAAGGCCCAAATTGAGGATGGGTTAGATTGCCCATTCCTGCCAGATTCGGGCCTTGTTATTGCCACTAATCGATCATTATCAAACCAAAGTGGCCTTACTTTTAACCCAAGGCTGTCCTCATCACCGCGTTTATTTACCCCCCAGATAGGCGAAAGCCCACATCAACGGAAAGAGAAGGCCGAATCCGTAGAATGTAGCATCTCAGGATTGGTGTGTAATCAGTCCGACCAGGGGGGGCAGAAGGAGAGCCCCGAGAGAAACCCAAAAAGTGTGAGCGTGGAAACGGTAAGCTCAGTATTTGACTCTACCCCCAACCTAGAGATCTCAGCGACCCCTTCCTCTACAATGTTGGATGTGATGGTGATTCTGCAAAAGACCCTACAAGGACTACTGGAAGTATCCATGATGAACAACGACATCTTGAAATCACAAAAAGAACAGCTACAGCTAATTGTGGGCGAGTTGAAACAAATCCGAGAACATATGTCATCCATAGTTAGACCAATAGAGGGCAAAGGTATAATCAGGGAAGCGGGAGATCAAGCGACACACATAGTAGGGGGTCATAGTGTTTACGTCTCAAAGTGCCCAATGCTTGTAAAGAAATCAGGAGAGGCAACCAGATACAGACAATATATACCTAGAGCAAGAAGAGTGGTTAAGAACATAAAAGGGAAGGAGAAATCATTAGGAAGAAAGGTCAATGTCAGTGCTCGGGTTAGTGATATTAGGATTAAGGATTTAGAAAATCCGCAAACACATAAGCCTCCCCAGAAAGCTCAGGGAAATCTAAAGTCTAGAATGAAGGCTGCGAAAGAAAAAGGAAAGAAAATACAATTAAGATCAGGAAGAGATGAAAGAAGAGAGCCGGTGATTAGAGAACCTAGTAGGCTGCATGTAAGGAGAGATAATTGGTTGGAGCAAGGAACGAGTAGTGGGAACCCAACTGCGTGGGAGAGGGAAATGAAAAAGAGAAGCCCAGATAAAATACTAGAAAAGGAGAAGAAAGAGGGGAAAAGTCTATGGTTGTACTTGGAAGTGTCAAATCGTAGAGCCGGGGGCAAAAGATCAAGGAAAATTCACCCCTTAAATCAATCACAGCTATTGCTAATCTTCTCAAAATATACCAGCCTAAAAGAAATAGGGACAAATGATATTCGGCAAGTCGGGTTTATGCAAAATAAAAATAGGAAGGAGGTCACCAAAGCCCTGATGTACTCCGGCTTAGTAAAGACCAGAATAATAAAAGCAGAAAAGGAGTTACAGAAGGAAGGAATAAGAGTAGTCCCCAACGCAGAACTACTTATAGAAAATAAACAAAGATTAGCATTCCGGAGCCACCATGCAGGGCTAGGGCAAAGACAAATAAGATTTATTGACCAGGAATTGGATGGAAAGGAAGCCATAGAAATTACAGTAACTGGGGGGAGGATGATAAAAAGTTGGAGGGACGAAAACAGTGGAGATAAGTCCCTGAATTATAATATGCCAACCCAGAGAGAGGAGGGATGGCTAAGTGAAACAGATTAGGACATTGGGACATCGCAGAGCCTAAGGATTCTTTCTTGGAATATAAATGGCTTTAGCAAAATATCAAAATCTGGAACTTTAAAAAAAATATTAGATACCCATGAGATCGTGTGTCTGCAGGAAACCTAGCTGTGCGATGTGACCCCAATAATTGAAGGATATGTCCCGGTTCATAGGTCTGCAATAAAAGGTCAGCAAGGACGACCTTCAGGGGAGATTCTAACCCTAATATCAACTAGAAAGGCAAAAAAGGTGACACCATTACCAAGAAGTTGAAAATGGGTGTTGGCATGTAAGGTGGAGCCTCGGGACCCATACTCAAGAAATGAAAAGTTGATAATAACTAATGCCTATATACAGGGGGGGCGAGCTGAGGAGTATAGGCAGGAAATGGGAAAGATGAAAGTGGACATTGACTTGCTGTGTGAAAGTTATCCAAACGATATTCTCATACTGATGGGGGACTTGAACCACAGACTGAACCCAACTAAAGCGGATAGCGGCACCAAAGAAATGCTAAAATCATTCAACATACAAATGGCAACATTCCCAAGAACTGAAGGATCAAAATGGGACATTGCGCTGGGAAATTTTGTAGGCGCTAAGGGTCTAGTCTGTCTAAATGGGAGGGTAGGTGAGGATTGCCCAGCACAGCAGACGTTTAAGAGTGGCTACCAGTTATGCCCAATTGACTATATGTACATACAGGCTTGGAATTTTGACAAAATAAGGGATTTTAAAGTAGGCTCAGAAGAGGGAAGTGATCACCATCCCCTGAAATTAAAACTGAGGAGAGGAAAAGTTATACAAAGGTAAAAGGTGATCCTCGTTAAGATGGACTATCCCAAACGGCTGACCACTAGACTAACTGAAGAGCATATGGAAACATTGTCAAATTTGCAGCAAAGGATATCATTAGGGGACAACTTGGAGCCCCACCCGAAAGGGTATGAGAATACCATTGGTCAGGTGGTACAGTGCCTTAGAGTAGTCCTAAAAAGGAAGGGAAGAAGAAGTGCAAAAACTCAGAATAACCAGAGCAACAAAAATAACTGGTTTACTGAGGAATGCAAGTTTCTAAAAGCGCAGATAAGGAAAGGGAGAGAAACCTTAAAATAAGATATGACAAAGACAGCCAAAATGCACTTTTGAAGTTAAGGCGTAGGTATAAAAATGTGATTAGAGATCAGAAAAGAGACCATAAAGATAAGTGCTGGAGGCTTATGATAGAGGCAATAGAAAGTAAAAACATAAAAAACTTTTGGAAACTTGTACAAGAAGGGTCAGGGAAATCCCAGGAACAAATGATCTGTGTGGTAGAGGAAGAAGCTTGGGTGGGCCACTTGGAGGAGATATATGGCAAAAAGGTGGAGACGGGGAGAAACAAGTAACACCCTGGGAGAAGGTGAGTGAGGATTTAAGGTCTAGATTTACATTAAGTAACATTAGAAGTATTATTGTAAGATTAAACCTCACTCGAGCTGCTGGACCTGACCATATGCCTGCAATAATTATAAAAACTCGCCCGGATTGGTGGGTGGAGTTACTGTATAGGCTGTTTGACAGAATTTTGGACACAGGGATTATACCTGAAAGTTGGAGAGGCGCAATTATCAGGCCGATACATAAAAAAGGAGAAATAAAAAGTCCGAAAAACTATAGGCTGATTAATCTCCTGGATGTGGCCGAAAAGGTGTTTGCAAAAGTAATCCTAGAAGTGCTAAAAGATTGGGCAGATCAAAATGACATAGTACCTCCTGAAAAGGGGGGTTTTAAAGAACGGCACTCGACAATTGACCACTGCTTTTCGCTCTGGTCTATTGCATGTAAGTCTGTGGAGCAGATGGGGAGCCTATTCTGTTGTTTTGTAGACTTCCGTGCAGCTTTTGATTTGGTAGATAGAAAACGCCTGTGGGAGACCCTGGATAAATTAGATATCCCGAAAGACCTACTAAGGCTGATTCAGGAACTACATAGGAGTAACTGGGCTCAGGTGATTATGGATACAGAGGGGACGTTAACACAAAAACTACAAGTAAATAATGGGCAAAGACAGGGCTGTGTTTTAGCCCCTTTACTTTCCTCCTTATTTGTCGCTGATCTACCTATGACTCTAGCTGCCGCTAATGGTTTTAGTCCCAAGATGAATGGTAAACATGTGGCGTGCCTCCTGTATGCAGATGATCTGGTGATCTTAGATTAGTCAGAAATAGGCCTGCAAAGAAAATTAGACAAGTTTGAGGCTTATTGTAGGGGGAAAAGATTAGTGGTAAATATGGATAAAACTAGGATACTTTGTTTTGGGAATTCTGGTAGTAAATTCAACTGGCACCTAGGCGCGGAGAGATTGGAACTTGTAAACGAATATAAATACCTTGGAGTCTGGTTCGAACGGTCCTTGAAATGGAAAATTCATCTAGAGACCCTGAAGACCAGAGCTATTGCCTCGGTGAGCGGGTTGAAAAAATTTAACAAGGCCTTTGGGGAAATGTCATGTAGACCAGCACTAAAAGCATATGCAGCAATGATCCCCCCGCAACTGCAATATGGAGCTGAATTGCTATACATAAGTGGCAAAAGCAGGTGGGATGCTGAGGAGGGGAAATGCTTGAAATATTTGCTCTCACTCCCTAGCTCCGCCATGATACAAGCAATAAGAATGGAAACTGGCATGATCTCCTGGAATATACTGGCTGCAATAGCCTAGTAAGGTTCTGGGGGAAATTGAATGGGGAGGAAGGACAGAAAGTGGCTCAGTGGTGCAAGAATGAAATTGTGCAAAGTGAACTCAAATGGGCCAGAAGGGCTAGGTCTAACATGGTTGCCGTGTGTAAAGATATGAAAGTAAGGCTGCCTCTGCAGTCCCTACAGATAGAAATTTCAAAAAGTGAGCTGAAAGCACTAGGCAAAGATTTGTCCTACGAAAGTGACTACAATTATGTAAAAGAGAAAAAATCTGTTCACTTTATGCTTAACGCATTGCGGAATAATGTGAGTTACCCGTATGTGGACACCCTACCTAACCAGTTATTACGAAATGAAGTATTAAGAGTAAGAATTGGTCTTAATCCTTGTAAGACAAATGATATGATAAAAACTAAAATGGTCAGTATAGGAGGGAATTGTTCTTGTGGGTTGAACTCTAAATGTGACATGTTGCATATTCTGTTGGACTGCCTAACAATTAAACAACAGCGGAGACAGTGGCTACGCCCAATATTCCTGAAATATGGAATTAAGACATGAGGGCACGCTGCAGAATTTTTAACCGATATGGGCTTTTTAGAGGTAGCATGTGCGGTAAACACCCATTACCACGAATCTTTCACCCCGCATACCATCACCCCGCATACTATTATAACGCATCTACCATGACTCTGCAATGCCATTACAACGCATGGCATTACATTTCATATGCTTTTACCACGCATACATTTACAACGAAATTTGTCATAAATGCATGAATGGAAAAAGTATATTTTTTTTATATGTAAGTATAAGGTAAGTATGGGTATAGGTGGATATGTTTTGGGGTCCTGGGATAGTGTATTTTTGTGTTTTTGGGTGCTGGGGTATTTTTAGGGGTCAGGGTGGGTTAGGGTTTTGGGGTGTAGGGGGTATTTTTAGGGTTCAGGATGCATTTAAGGTTTTGGGGTGCTGGGGTATTTTTGGGGTTCAGGGTGCATTTAGGTTTTGGGGTGCAGGGGTAATTTTAGGGATCAGGGTGGGTTTAGGTTTTGGGGTGCTTGGGTATTTTTGGGGTTCAGGGTGGGTTTAGGGTTTTATATATATAAATATATATATATATATAAAATATATAAAAAAAAAAAATAAAAAATTATAAATATATAAAATATATATATATATATGTTGATATATATATATATATATATATATATATATCACTGAAAAAACCATAGGTTTCAGGCACGTTATAGTTAGAAATTAGCATTTAAAAACCTTAGAAATTCACTGAAAAAACCATAGGTTTCGGGGACGTTATAGTTAGTTGGACATTTCACTCGTATAAAACCATAGAAATTCCCCCGTTATAGTTAGTTCGGCTAAGTATAACTCGCGCCCCCGCAATGCACTGCTGATGACGTCACATAATACATCATTCATGACATGGTCAGTGACATCACTGATGACATCCCTGAAGACATCTCAAATGACATCACTGATGACATCATCCACTTGAAAATCTGATGCACCTCCTCACACTCTAATATAACCTTTGATACACCCACTGTAAAATACAGACTACCATTTTCGAAACCATCGACACACCAATACCAGTTACTACATACGCACTCACTGATTCCTAGGTCTACACACACATCCACTCATTTACCCATACAGTCACTCATACATACAGTCACTCATCAATACAACACTATCATATGCACTCATACACCTATACAGACACTCACACACCGCCACTCACCCATGGAGTTACTCACACACCTAGTCAGTCATGCAAAGAATCAATCACACTCCCATTTCCTCAGCTATACAGTTATACACACACAACCTCACTTATTCAAACATATACTAACACATACTTACTCTCTTATACAATCAGTGAGACAAGTACACACTCGTCCATACAGCCACTCTCACAATCACTGACTCTCACATATAGTCATTTATATACTCCAACTCTCACATACACTGCCTTTTACATATGTAGTTACTTGGAAATGTACCACTGAGACATCCAATCTCTCACCAACACACCCATACACACACTCACCCGCACATACAGCTGTTTCCACATGCAATCTTGAACCCATACATCCAGTGAATCAACTACTCACACATCTATGCACAGAGTCACACACCTCCCACCCACACACACACACACTCAGTCTCCCATACAAATACTCAGGCAACCAATCAATAACCCATATAGACACTCATGTAGCTACTGACCAACACATGCAGCAGCTTACACAACAACAGACATACTGATGCACACATTCAGACTGTTTAGTCACTAACACATGTATTCAGTAAGACACATTTAATCACTCACTTATACAGTCAGTCACACACCTACTAAATCCTTCATCCAGACACTTATACACCCACTCATTCTTCAATACACCTTGGCATATATATAAAACATATTTAAACTTTACAGAAACACACAGTCACTGGATGATGTCATCAGTGATGTCATTTGAGATGTCATCAGTGATGTCATCAGTGATGTCACTGACCATGTCATGAATGATGTAATGTGTGACGTCATCAGCAGTGCATTGCGGGGCGCGAGTTATACTTAGCTGAACTAACTATAACGGGGAATTTCTATGGTTTTATACGAGTGAAATGTCCAACTAACTATAACGTCCCTGAAACCTATGGTTTTTCAGTGAATTCCTAAGGTTTTTTAAATGCTAATTTCTAACTATAATGTGCCTGAAACCTATGGTTTTTTCAGTGAATTTCAAAGGTTTTTTAAATGCTAATTTCTATTATAACATAGCAGTCGCGTTTCCAGAGTGGTGGAGAAAGGCGAGCGTGGCCTTCAAACACCTTTTAGCAATCCCACTGTGTGGGATTTAGCGGACTTAACAGGAGGGATAGTTAGCCCCCAACGTCAACCTTGGTGGCCAACTACCCCTTTTATTACCTCCAGTAAATCCGACACAGCAGAATTGCTAACTTGTTATATCAGGCCACACCCCCTCCCTGTAGCACTCTGAAAACGCGCCCGCTGGTGCGTTCTACGTTGGGGGATTAAGTCCCCTCCAATCCTGAGGGTCCCTGGGGGCCAACTAGCCCACCATGTACCTTCAATTTGCACCACAGAGCTGCGTTGCAGAGAGGTGGTCTGAGGCCACGCCCCTTTTTACACCTCTCTGCAACGCAGCTCTGTGGCGCAAACTGAAGGTACCTGGATGGCTAGTTGGCCCCCAGGGACCCTCAGGATTGAAGGGGACTTAATCCCCCAAGTTACTATGTGCCAGGGGGCTCATTTGCACACTTGCGATATCAGGCCCCGCCCCCTCCCTGCACCACTGTGCAAACGCGCCCCCTGGCACGTTGAAAGTTGGGGAATTAATTCCCCTTCAATCCTGAGGGTCCCTGGGGGCCAACTAGCCCACCATGTACCTTCAATTTGCGCCACAGAGCTGCGTTGCAGAGAAGTGGTCTGAGGCCACGCCCCTTTTTACACCTCTCTGCAACGCAGCTCTGTGGCGCAAACTGAAGGTACCTGGTGGGCTGGTTGGCCCCCAGGGACCCTCAGGATTCAAGGGGACTTAATCCCCCAAGTTACAACGCGCCAGGGGGCCCATTTGCACACTTGGCATATCAGGCCCAGCCCCCTCCCTTCACCACTGTGCAAACGCGCCCGTGGCGCGTTTTAAGTGTGTGGCCCCACTTCTTTTTCCTTTTTTGGGGCCCTGGGGACCCCATCCCCCCAGGGCCTGACCCCTTTTTTAAAAAAAAATTAAAAATCTGAACGGGAAGAGGGCCGCGAGGGCCCCCCTCCCGTGGCCAATTCCGGCCCCGGGGACCCCATCCCCCGGGGCATTGCCACATATTTTTTTTTTAAAGGAGGGGGGGCTGCGTGGCCTTCCTCCTGAGGCCTCTATTGGCCCTGGGGACCCTATCCCCCGTGGCCCCCCTCCCGGGCCACTTCTAGCACCGGGGACCCGTTTTGGGACCCCCCTTTTTTCTCAGCCCCCGCTTGGCGAATCACCCCGAGCTTTCAAGACAGGAGCTGACCGGAGCGCCCCACTAGTTTTGAAAATTTCGCAAAGATTCGTCATCCAGCGCCAAAGTTATTGGGAAAAGAAAATCGCTTTTCCTATGGAAACTAGGTCCTAACTATAACTATCTACTGGCGACTGCCAGTAGATTATATATATATATATATATATATACATATATACATATATATATATAGCACTTTTACACAGTTTATGATTTCACCACGTATGCATTTGCGTTGTAAAGGCATGCGTGGTAAAGTCATATGCGGAGTGAAAGTTTGCGGGGTAATGGTATTGCGGGGTAATGGTATGCGGGGTGAAAGTATGCGGGATAACGTCGTATATTCAGCATGTGCTATTGCAAGATTTATGAGGGCAGTAAGGGTAATGCTTATGGAGAACTAGGAGGAGGGCTGAGGTACCACTCATGGGCATTTGTAGTTTTAATTGGAAAACATGCAGATTTTATTGGAATGTATATTTTTATATGACAATTGTATATGGTCTTATCAGATGTATTTTTATATATGTATTTGAACTATATTTTAATGGTGTGTTGTTTAAAAGCCATTGGTCTAAATAAACATAATTTTTTGATTGATTGATTGTGTACCGACTACAGCAATTTGCATGGTAAAATATAAAGAAAAAAATGGGTATGCAGGAAACCTATGTATTTCTGAAATGTACACAAGATATTGAGTTTAGGATCAGTAGTTTATAATGCACCTCTGAATTTGTGTTTACCCATATTATCATGTGAGCAGAGGGCATTCTGAAAAATGTCTTCTTTCTTGCACACTGGCTTACATTTCGAAGACACAAATGCAGAGAAATTCAGTTTGTAATACATTTTCTACTATTCTGAATTCCAACATACCCCTTGATAAAACCAGTACGCCATTTGTGGCTGGGCTTAGTGCCTGTGATACAAAATGCCCCTATACGTGACCTGGAGACATCACATTTCACCGAGCAAAATCAACTCTTTTTTTCATAATGTCAGTAGCTGAGGATTATGGGCCCTAGCTCAGCTGCCACCTGGGGAAACCCACCATACCCAAACATTTCTGAAAAAGAGACACATGGGGGAGTCCACGGTGAGGCGCCTCACATAGATCCTGCAAAATGTTGCTACCTACAATGCCCTGCAAACCTCGCCATAAATCACACAGACTTTCATGCCTTTTACGGGAGCAGGTGATAAAAAAATACATAAGGAAGACCAAGATGTTTCTGGGTTGGATTTAGTTTACAGAAATGTTAAAAGCAGTCTGCAACTTTCTTGCCCGGAGACTTTTGGGGCTTTCATATACACACACCAACATATCCACCTATTCCTTTCTTTCACTGGTTCTCCTATGGATATAGGCCTATCTAATGGGGCACAATCAAGTTCTGCTATACGTGTTCATACTTTGTCAGGGCTCCTCATGTCTATTAGTGTTGACTATACAATGGCAATGCTTTAGCTGATTGTAATTATGGGGCATCTAGAGTAATTTTTGTTGTTTATCGATGGTAAAAAGGGGGGGTTGTATTAAATGTTTATGCATTAGCTGGACATTAAAACCTAAACACACAAATGTTATTAACTGTGGGTATTCACGTTTGGATTGACCATAGCTAATGTAGGCCTGCGTTTTAAAATGGCTAATGTTGCTTTGTGACACTTGAATATTTTATTTCTATATGAAGCTGAAGTCCTAATTAACAAACACAATGTTCTTTTGCTATCTTTCCCATGTGAACTATGTTTCTTTTCAATGTGATAATCATGGGATGTTATAAAGAGTAGCATACTCACGAAAACACCTGCAGAGTACAGGCCGGTCCATGTATGCTACAAATAGTGTAAATTTGAAGGATGATGAGAGGAGCTGTATTGTGATAAACACCGAGAAACTAAGAGCATACAATTGTATCATCTTACTTTAACCTGTTTGCATTGTTTCATGAGGAATGTGTTTACATGCAGCAGTTGTTAGAAATGTGTCATTTAGGCTAGAGAAGAGTAGATTATAATTCAGGAAGCTTTTTAAATAGATTCAGTTTAGAACAGAACAGACTAGGAGATTAAGAGTACTATCCCAAGTGAGAGAGCTGACCTTTTCTTGTCTTTTGTTTGAGGCAACCTTTTACTGGTTCGTCCTCTAATTATATGACTTTGATTTACTTTGAATAGCATGTCAATTGACATATATGTATCTTGAATATGATTTGCCACTAACCTGATTGATTTTTGCCTTATGTAAATGATTAACTTTTAATAAACCTTTTAGGTTTGAAACTTAAAACATTCTCGGTTTTCCTTGTGGTGCCTCATGTGCTTCACAGTAGTTTAATACATTGTTTAATTAACCAGCTGCAGTAGAGTAAAGCAGTAGCAAATCTGGTAGCAGAAGATGGTTTCTGACTGAGGCTTGTATGATTTCAATTCATCCCGAACATTTTGTCTCAATGCAGTCTGCGTTGTCAATCTTCCATGTACCCATTTGGATTATTAAAAGCATGCCAACTTTCTTGAAAGCGGTTGCAGTATCTTAGGAGTGTGCGTATAAGTAGGGCAGTGCATTTTGATTATACAGTTCTAATTATGAGTTCTTGAGAGTTGTGGTGTTTGTAGTTTTTGATGATTTACCATGTTCTGAGTTGTGGTGTCAAACTTGGTCCAAGAGTGCTTTGTGTTGGAGTTGAAAATTGAAGTGCCTTTTCATGTAAATAGCTTATACTTATATATATTAATGTGTTTATTGCTCAGGGTTGAAGTTTGGTCATTGGATTCATCATGATCGAAGATCTCAGGATGAATATATTTAGGTGTTACTTGACTAGTTTATTACGTTTGAGGTTGTTGGTTGTGATGCACTATGGCCGTATCAAAATAGGGACTCATTAAACTTCTGTTGTGAAATTGTACTAACTGAGATTGGTGTCCAGTTGATCCTTTGTGCACAGGAGTATACCACACTAGTCTGGGATGAGCTCCCTCTGGTCAAGAATTAGCTTTGTGTGTTTGGTACTACTAGGAGGGTACTATTTTCTGTTTCCCTTAGAGTGATAGCCAATTCTATTTTTCTTTAGATAAAGCAGACAAGAGTTGCTTTATTTTTCTATTATTGCTTGTGCGAAGGTGATTGGCTGAAACAAGAGTTGTTGTGTGGTGCTGTGAGTTATGTCATTAGGTGTTCCACTGAGATTGGCTGTTCAGCTTGTGTGCCTCGCATGTTTGGTCATTAGATAATTGAGATAATTGCACCATCTTTAAAGCCCTCGCTGGGAATGGCCCAGCATTCATCTCTTCAAGGATTCAGCGCTATACCCCCTCTCGTGAACTACGCTCCTCTCATCTGAACTTGCTTACCATCCCCGCCTTCAAACGAAAAAAACACAGTGGTCTCAGATTCTCAGTTCTTCCCCCTCAATTCTGGAATTCTCTCCCCACCGGTCTGAGGTCAGTTACCTCCTCCCCTCAGTTTAGAACACTCCTCAAGACCTTGTTATTCTCCCAGGCATACGAGTAAAGCACCTGTCTTGCGTCACTGTCGCCCTCCCGCTCCCAGCGCCATGAAACCGCTTGGTGTACGCGCGCTTTACAAGTAATTTTAACATAACATAACAGTGTCGTACTGCGATTGGTCGGGTGTGTGGTGTCACGCTGCAATCGGGTGTTTGAGTCGCTGAGTATTGTATTGTGATTTGTTAGGATATGCCTGTCATTTCAATTTGAGATTCCCAAGTTCTGTGTTATTTTGCATAAGAAAATAAACTAAAGTTATTTAAGGAAATAAGAGCTATGTAAAAAAATTATGTGAGCAATCTGTCCATGAGGGTGAGGATGCTCCTCCAGAGGGCACACTCACAATGATATGGCCACTTATATTGGATTTTACACTTGTCTTTCAATCATACAATGTAATATGATCACAGCAAAAGGAGAGCGCTTGCAAATTCCCCCACATGGCACAATAAATGTGAGAAAAATTGGCAATTTGAGATGTGTGATGTATGAGATGAACCCCACAACCAAGGCCTGTACAGTTTGAAGTGTTGAATGCATGGAAACATGCCACACATGAGAAGGAGAGATATAAAACCTAAATGAGAAACAAAGTCCGTAGTTGGACGGAGTCAAAATGGAAAATGAAACAACAGGGGTCGGGAGAGAGTGGGATTGATGGCATAGGTATGTATCCTGTGATAGTAAAAGAAGGGACACAAGCAAAAAAGTCAACAAGAGAGAGGATTGGGTGACGAAGAAGAGTCAGCGTTCCACAGTGATTTGTGATTGTAACTGCTGCTAGGGGGACTCCAGCCCCCAGGAACCAACACGGGAAGTGTACCGCCACCGCCGTCACCGCACTACGCGCCAGGAGGC
Source organism: Calotriton arnoldi (assembly GCA_963921515.1). Taxonomy (NCBI): domain Eukaryota; kingdom Metazoa; phylum Chordata; class Amphibia; order Caudata; family Salamandridae; genus Calotriton; species Calotriton arnoldi. The sequence goes on from CAWUFW010000960.1 coordinate 3,069,356, forward strand.
GCTTATCTTCTGCTCACGGCTCCCACAGTGCGGGAGACCGTAACTGCTGCTAGGGGGACTCCAGCCCCCAGGAACCAACGCGGGAAGTGTACCGCCACTGCCGTCACTGTACTACACACCAGGAGGCGCTTATCTTCTGCTCATGGCTCCCGCAGCGGGGACGCGCACCTGGGCCATGCCCGGGCCAAGGGCGGGCCCGTCTGCGCCCGTCAGAGCCCAGAAGAGGCTGGGCTGGGCCACCCCACTGACATTTCGTTTCAGCAGTCATTGCCTAGAGAGTTAACACAAGGCAAAGGTACTGTACTAAGGAAGCACCCCTTTGAATGGTTTTCTTTCTTGCCTGGTGGTCCTCTTGTTGTTTGTGCAATTTTTCGTAGGCTTTTATTCTGCGCTTTGTGACTTGGTGCTGTGATGGGAAAGCGCAAAGCTAACGAGGAAGGCTCGAAGGAAGTCTGCCAAAAAAAAGGCGAAGAAAAGAACTCTGACCTTGAGCCGAGTGGCTGGGGGAGGGGCAGGGGTGTTAGACCGTATTGACTCATTGTTAACAGAATGCGAGGGCCTCCTTGATCCAAAATCAATGAACACTTCCCCCAAGTATCCCACCACACAGGTGTCGGGAAGCTCTAGACTCACCAGTCACATTGGCCGTATACCAGCTATGTTCAAAAGAGCAGTTAGGAAGAACCAGCCCCCTGTCACCCTAAATCCACAAGCTAGCATAATTGATAGTGGGGGAAACGAAGTGCAGGAGCCTGTAATTGATCTGTCAATCTTCCCCTGCACCAATAGTTTCTCTCTACTCTTAGAACAGGTAGATATGTCAGACATTTCCACCAGCTTGGGCAGTGGGGTGCAAGATGAGGGTGCTGAGGCAAACACAAGCCTAAATAAGGATGTTCAATCAGTTCTAAGTCCAGTTCTCTGTCTAAATAGCCCTGGCATCAATAGTAGAGATTGTTTATTAAACCACATAAACTCTATACCAAATGAGGCACCTATGCAAAGACCATTAACACTGCATATAATTGATCTAGTGAAAGAAATTTAAGCACTTAAGGCTACTGTTGGCAGTCTCTCTGAATCCTTTAGCAAGATACTTACAGACGTTCAACACATTAAGAACCAACTGGGATCCCAAACAATCAGATCAGTTAATGATCAAGTGGGGACGGACCGCATCGGTCAGATATTAGGTGATACCCATAGGCAGGAGATGGGAACAAAAGGCAGAGGAACCTTATCCTTGAACGCCAAGGTCGCTTATTCTGACTCTAGAAATTCGAATGGGGTAGGTAAAAACAGGGGCGGTTACCGGATACCCACTAATCTGAACATGGCCCACAGTCTCCTACCTAGCCCAGCTCTCCATCAGGCAAATACGAGCCCTGCTTAGCTTATCACTGATAGGCCCCCTGTTCCGAGACGAACAATATATCTGGTTAATGTACCTAAGCTTCTGCCCAGTTTATATGAGGAGGATGAGGGCACCCTGATAAATAAGTGCATTCACTGGATCCGGCGAGTGATGGGGTGTCGGTCTGTAATAAGGGATGACATTGTTGGGGCCAAAAGACAATCCTACCCGGGGGTTGCCCATGACGCTATTGCACTCACTCTGATACATCGAGACTTAGTTGAAAACCTGGTAGACTCTGATCTACGCACCCAACACTTCTCTAAAACCAACGTTCATCTCAAATATAAGCCTCCGGTGAAGGCTACAGAGATGACCTGGGCTCACCTTGTAACATCTCAAATTGGTGCGTCCCCTTTACGAGAGATAGATTGACGGCCCCTCCCACCCCCTGCCGTTTGTACCCAGGTTATTAAATTAGCACACCCTAGTGAGCACATCGAATTCCACCTAGAAGTAAAACCTTCCCATGAGACGAGCTGTTCCATTAGGTCTGAGAAAGAGGTAGGTTGTACATCACAGACTCCAATCCCTAGGGACGGGATGACACCTGACCTAAACTTAACACCACGTCTAGTGTTCCTATCTTGGAACATTGCAGGGCTGAGGTCTAAGGGGCCCTCCCTGGACTGAAATACCTTTATTGAAAAGTTCGATATATGCGCTTTTCAAGAAACTGGTCGGTAGAACCACTTTATCACCCGGGGTTCTTAAATTATTATGCCCCGGCTATACAAGGTGGCAAGGGTCGCCCTTGGGGGGTCTCACTATCTGGATAAGGCAGGATTTCGGCTTCAAGATAACGGTATTACCGACATAGCGTAATGATATTCTTGCCATTAGGTTGGTGTGTGGCCCTTACAGTAACATTGACATCTATAACGTATATGCGAGAGGTCACAGCGGGGGGCGAAGGTCTGAAACTATCCATGCCCTAAGCGAGCTCATAGATAACTTCTCCTGGGCTACCTCCGTTGTCGTAGCGGGGGGAATTAAATTCGACTTTTGAACCTCTTGATAGCGAGGACAATGACATGGCGGGGAGGAGGTTGAGCAGTGGGGTGTCCCGCACCTGGAAATTCCTCCAATTAAAAGATGGACAGAAGTAGCCATTCAATTGAAAGCTTTGTGTTTAGAATATGGCTTAAGGGCGGCTAATGGACGAACAGTCTCCGATAGGCACGGGGCAAACACGTTTAATAATGGCCACCACTCAAGCCACATTGACTATCTTTTAATCAGTCTGAATTTGTGGCATACCCTAGAGGATATGTCCGTGCAGGCCCATGTGGAGAGCGATCATGATCCACTTTGCTCTAGGTTTGCACTTAGGGAATTACATGTACAAAAACAAACTCACAAATCATTTACAACTGATAATTTGCAATCCTCCAATGACATGCGGCGAGTAAAATGGCCCAGAATTTTAGAACATCCGGAAATATTGGGAACTATAACTAGCGATGTTGAAAACATCCTAGGAGAGATGGAGACCTCTCTTTCAAATTTCCAGCCGCTTAAAGAAATAACACATTTGCACAATACATTATTTATCAAAATGCGCTCATATTTCCAAAGACCATTTAGGCCCAAGGCGAATGACACCAAGTTAAGGCATCACTGGTACAACAAACAGTGTAAACAAGCCCTCTGTTCCCTGGGGGAGGCAATTCGTTCAGGTGACTCGGTTAGAGTAAAAAACGCCTGGGCAAGTTGTAAGAAGGTAATGGTAATCGCAAAAAAAACCTGGGACGAGAATAGATGGCAGGACCTAAAGCAGTCGTGTAATAGTAATAACGCCCAACGATTTTGGAACTTGGTGAAATGTGGCAGGGGTGGAGTAGCACCGCCCCCCGAAAACTACGTAGAGCCCGGCATTTGGGTTAAACACTTCGCTTCACAATATGCAATTGATGACGCAGAGGATTGTGATCCTTTTCAGAATCATTTTTATACAAAGGGTAAAGTATTTAATCTGGCAGATGTAAGTGCAGCCCTTGGTGCCATCACAGGTGGGAGGGCACAGGTATCGACAGTGTTCCTGCAGATATTTTTCTGCAGGACAAGTCTAAGTGGAGTCGATATATATTACTATAAAAAAATTCTATTGCTTATGGAGCCCCCATCCCGGATACCTGGCGGGGGGAGGAAATTATTCCAGTATACAAAAAAGGGGATAAGTCTTTGCCGGGAAACTATAGGCCAATAAGCCTAATAGATTCTATTTAAAAAGTGGTGGCCCGGCTTGTTCTGGAAAAGGCCCAAGAATGGATAGGCGACAATGACATGAAAGGCTGGCTTTCAGGCTCATATAAGTTCCATTGACCAGGGCTTCCGCTTTGTCTTAATATACTGGCGGACTGTAGTTCTCGGCAAGGGCAGCATGTATACTACCTTTGTCGACCTCAAATCAGCTTTTGATCTGGTCTCACGTAATAAATTATGGGTGGTATTACAGGAGATGGGGATGCCCACCGACTTACTTTCCCTCATTGCCCGCCTTCATGAGAAAAACTTTGCACGCTGGGGGGCACAGGGGAATAAGACCGACCCCTTTCCTGTAGAGAAGGGAGTACGCCAAGGGTGTGTATTGGCACCCACTTTATTTTCCCTTTTTTTTAACGAAGTTGCCAATTTTTATCCTCTACTAGCACCGAATTGGGTAGAAGGCAGAATGCAAGTTGTGGCATTTATTTTTGGCCGTAGCTTTCTTCCCTTCTAAGCTGCACACGAAGCACATTTAAAATTAAAAATGTTTGTTTTTACAATTCTTTTTGACAGAACCTTGGTGTATGTTATATAAGCGAAGTCTCAGACAGCCAAGACAATTCTGCATTGTTGCTGGTACTATTCTTTAAACAGCACATCATAATCAAATATATATGAAACTCCCGCTCCAGACAGGCCACCCATTCACGTATAAACGTCTCGTACCAAGAGCAGATATCAAGATAAATAAGGTGCCTTAAAAAATAAGGTGCCTTCAGGGCATAAGGTTAATGTATTCCTTTTTACTTCCACTATTCCTTGGGTGGGCACAGTGCTTAATTTGTAAAATATTAAGTCCCGGTGCTCAAAAACGGCATTTGAGGTGCCCTGGAATTTAGCATTTTATGTGTACTGGGTGCTCTCCCCACCACCTAAGAGCTAAAAGGTGAAATATCTAAGCACACACAATTTGCACTCAGCTCACAAGCTCTACTAATACTGTTTTGTGCGTATTTGTCGTCTATCACCAGACGCAAGCGACCGGAATGCACATTTGTTAACTTCTGCGAGAGAAGCCTGATAGGAATGCACACGTGTGAAAACAGGGGTGGATGTCTGTTGCTCAATAAGTTCACTATGACAGAATGCCAAACATGACCACTGACTGTCTGCAGCGACATGACAGCAGTAGCGTGTAGTTTGACACAGCTTGAGTATCGAGAAACTTCTCTTAGCAGGCACGTGGGAGGAATCATGACTTTACACAGCGCAGTGGAGGAGGGGGAATAAGAGGTGTCTCATTTCTCCTCAGGCAGGGTGAACTAGGCCCTGTGCAGACTGCCCAGGGCAGGAAGTAGTGTCACGCACCGGACGGGCAGCCGGCCAGCGTGGGTTCTGGTGCTAGGCTGGAGGGGCTGGAAGGGAAAGGGGCACACCTGGGACGCATGAGGGGGCCAGGCGCTGGAGCTTACGTACAGCCAGGCCTTTTTCGGTGCCAGCAGGCAGCCAGGCACAGGTACCACTCCAGGTTTGGCAGGAATCTCCCACCTGCTCTAGGTAACCGCCGGCCGACAGGGAGCCAGTACTGGGACACACGCAGCAGCTGGCACCAGGGAGAATGATGAACCCGCTGCAGTGCCAATACTGGGGCACAGACAGCCTCTGGCACCGTGGTGATGCTGAGTTCGCCGGAGTGAGGAGAAAAAATGTATAGCCCCGGCCCGTGAATTAAGTGCTGGTGCTGTGCACCGTAAACCACCTGCACAAATTAAGCACTGGGTGGGCAGTATTTTTGTGGCCACTGTGTAGCCCACTTCCAGGTTTGACAAGGACAAAAAAGGGCGATACGAGAGTAACTTTGACTAATAAATCAATGGCCCCTCGCCTCCTCTGAAGTCACCCAGGTAACCGCCCCCACTGAGAGCTTGCACTTTCTAGCAAAGATGGAAAACAGGAAAGGAGGGAGGAGCGAGGAGCGAGGAGACAGTAGGGGCTCTATTCACAGGCATCAGGGGAGGGGAAAACATGAGAAGTAATGAGACTAAAGCACCAAGTGAGAGACGTGAAAGATATCCTCAGACAGCAATCAGTGCAGTGCAGACTGCAGGTAGCGCTGGTGGGAGGTGAGAAAGAATTCCCGGAGCCTCAGGGGTGCAAAAGTTCAAAAGGGCAGAGGGCAGGTGGCCTCTGTGATGTCACCTTCATGCTGTGACTATCGGATTGGTCACAGGTAACTGGAGAGGCAGGTCACAGCCAGGTCAAGTGCAGGGCCATTAGGTCGCGCTTTTGCGCGCTTATGGCCTGCAAATCTCAGAAGGGAGAGGGGAAATTCTTTTGTCCCCTCGTCCCTCCCACCCTTGTCCCCTGTGTCCCCCCACTCCAAAATCAAGGGGGGGATATATCCCCTGCATCCCCCACAGTTCCTACGCCCATGCCGAAGGCCTTCAATTTGTCCCAGAGTGGGGGGGGGGGGGCACTCACTAGCTCCCAGCAGAGAAATACTCCATATTGGAATCACCCGGGGCCGGCCCGTCTTTGTTATTTCCTTCCCCGGAGGCCATTCAAGACCGTGCCACCATCTTGGGGGCGACCGTCATTTCCCTCCGGTCGGCTTATCCGCAGAGATCTGGATGCTTGGTGGGCCAGCATCATAGGTGAGTGCTCCTAGGGTCTCCTCACCCTCCGGGACCGTCATCCAACTCAGTGGGGGCCGGGGGGGGGGTCACAGGATTACTGCTGCCAAGGCCACAGGGCCGTAGACGAGCTAAAGAGGACCGACTCCATGCCCACCTGGGTCATGCCCCCTGAATGAATATTTTTGATTGATGAACTTAAGTGACATACATTGAAAATTCAGGTTTGCACCTTAGGTATCCAGTAGGAGATTAATTATTCCCTTTAGGTATCCAGCTGAAATTGTAGGTTCCTAATTCTAAAGCAAACATGAACTAACAGATTCACAATGAAACAAACTGAAAGTTTTGCTGATTTGCAAAATAGAATCAACAAGTAGACTGTTTTGTCTTTTGATCTGACTTAAGAGAAACCATAAACCATGGTGTCAACCCCACCGAAAAGTTGTCAGATTTTATTAGTATTTGCAGTAATTGCCATTGTCATATTAACGATTGGTGTATTAGTGAGTCTTAACTCTTCTGTCAAGCATGCTTCAACTGAAACTAAAACTAACCAGGCCTACTTAGATGAGCAACATGGATTTAATATGAAGATATTACACAAAGATGGGTCTGATGGGAATTTTTCAGACAATGTTTATTTTAGATTGTTATATGAGTATTCTAAGGTCATGAATGCCAAGGATTATTACATAAGTATGTGTATGCCCGAGTCCATGGCAGATGGTCTAACTTAGCACCACTTGCCCCTCACCTATTCCTGAACTTGTCATATGATTATGAATTTGTTTTATCACCAAGATCACTTTGACTATTATTTTTCGAATTTTGACTTGCTTTTAGATAATGTGCCTATGTTTAAAACTTTAAATAAGAAGGCAGGTGCGGCATCCATGGAGAAGATGGGTCATTATATTTAGCCCATCACACCAATCAATGTCACTGAATTACTTAATTCTAGAGCGTAATAAAAATTAAATAGGGCTGAGAAAAACTTCATAGAAAATGTAATAAAAAAAGGAGGAAGACTGGGAAGAGGGAAGAGTAAGGAGAAAGGGTTGGTTGGGAGAAAGAAGAAGAAGAAATGAGCCAAGAATACAACCAAAGCTTAGTCTGGAATTACACAAGAAGGGATTGTTGTGCATGGTAAGAGAGAAAGATAAGCATCAAAGACCAGAAATTGGTGGTTGGAGTGATTGTATATAAAAATGTTAAATTGTGAGTGATCTGGTGATCAAATTCTGTCAAGGAGACAACATGTTATTTAATGAGTTTATTATGTGTGTGGGAAAAATGCTTATTTTGGAGCTTTCAACGAACTGGGTAGGTAGTTCTTACTTAGCTTTAGTGTTTTTAAAGGTGTATCATATAGACAATATAGATGATAAGAGTATTGTGGCTCATGAAAAGGCTAAGCGTAGTGCCACAAACGTAATAGACGATGATTTGGTGCTATGATCCATTTGTAGGTATAGTTTTAAATGATTGGAAGATCAGAAAGGTGTCTACTTTGGTAGATCAGTTGGCTACTAACACGGCTGGTGCTTTAACTACAATAAATACAGGCGTAAGCTGCGAAAGTCAACAACTTCTATGTAACAGGAGATTTCAATTAATGAAAAGTATGGTTTGTGGCGATTCCCACATCACCCGAGGGAAGGATTTAAAGGGGTTTTATATTAAATGTTTTTGCAATATATTGACATCAATATAAACACACAATTGTCATTAACTGTGCTTATTTACATTTAGATTGACCATAGCTAATGTAGGCCTGCATTTTAAAACGGCTAATGTAGGTTGCCATCTTGCTTTGTGATATGTGAATATTTTAATTCCAGGTGAAGCTGAAATCCTAATTAACAAACTCAATGTTCTTTTGCTTTCTTTCCCATGTGAATATCATTTTCTTTTCACTTTGATATACATTGAATATCATAATGAATTTTTTTTATGGGGGGGGAGGGTTTTATATACTGCACACTCGACCCGAAGGTATCGGAGCACTTTACATGAGCACCAGTTGCGTTACACACAGACACATTAATTTTGTTAGGCATGGGGAGATTAAGTGATTTGCCCAGAATCACAGGATGTTGAGCGTTCCTGCCGAGACTTGAACCTGGTTTCCCAGCTTCGAAGTCGACTGCTCTAGCCATTAGGCCAACTCCGTTCTGTGTGCAAACTTACCAATTGTTAGAAATTTGTGATTTATGCTTGAGCTGGGTAGATTATAGTTCAGGGTGCTTTTTCAGTTTAGAGCAGAGTAGAATAGGAGATCTCCCAAGGGAGAGAGCTGACCTGTTCCTGTCCTTTCTTTGAGGTGTCCTTATACTGGCTCGTCCTCTAATTATATGACTTTGAATTCCATATCAATTGACATATTCGCATCTTGATTATGATTTCCCACTAGTGAGTCGTAACTTTTAATAAACCTTTACAGTTTGAAACTTATATTGTTCTCTGTCTTGCTTGTGTGACCTAATGTGCCTCACATTAATTAAATGCATTGTTTAGTTGACCGGTCTCAGTTCTGAACTTCAATTAATCTGATAGCGCTTTATGGGACTTGAACTTTGCACAAAGTGAAGCACTAACACGGGCTAGACAATGTTTTATTCAAGGCCAGCTACTGTGGAAGAGTACTGTTTCTAAAGCCAATCATCATGCAGTTTAAAAGGGGGCTGTGGTGTCAACCATCTGTCTTGGTCTTTTGCATCTTTACAATTTTATGTAGCCAAGATTATACCTCGGCCAAACCTATCACGTAACCAGTCTTTCACTTTGTTCTTCAGAGCATCTCCAGGTTCACAAGGTTTAGGTGGATATAGATTTGCAGTCACAAAGGTATTTTTGTACTGAGTTGTGTGTCTTAAGTGGAAGTCCCTTTACATTTGGCATACGGTCAGTAGTTTGATTGAGACTGTCGCTGCACTGAGAGACCAATGTTTTAAATCTCGGAAGGTCTTCCTCTTTCTTTCTATGTTTCATGGCAGAGTTTTTCTTCTTTCTTCTGACTTACTCTCATCTTAAAGTCTCTTTCTGTAAGTGAAGATCTTTTGGTTTTTCTACACCCATGTGTTCCTTTGGCTTAAAATCTGCGCCTATTGCATTTAGTGGTTGTATTCTGGCTGGCTGTCCGTGGACACGGAGTTCTATTTTAACCCATCAAAAGAAGCAACAGAAGCTTTGGTTCCAACAGGTTCGGCCTGCATATATTGGGTTGTCTTATTGGGTAGTGGTAAAGTATGTGTTAACAGCTTGATTTAGAGTGTGGAAGACAGAGTACTGTGCCACAAATGTGGTCCATTTACAGTGTTTCCGACGCAGTAATGCTTGTGCTGGAACTGGTCACATCCATTTTGTCAGACTTTCTTATAGAAATACTGCACGGACGCCCATGTAGAAAAGCAGCCAGTATGGAGACGATGAAATTAGAAATCGCAAACACAATAGGAGCTAATTGGGCATGGTTGAACAATTTACAGTTGGACCATTAGTTAGTTGAAGAAATGAGGACAACTCTGGAAATCTGCGTATGTATCAGCTTTGCTACTATGCTGTGCTATACTTATCTACATATGGTTGCTATTAAAAGGCTAAGGATAACGACAGACCCAAAGTGATTGTTACAAATAAGAATAGTAAATAACAGGAGCCAAATATCTCCAACTAACGCAGAGTTGGCACCAATAACTTAACATTGACTTTCACATTTCATGCCTCCCTCATCACAACACACAACATGCCCATCAAGTAATCTACCATCCCCTACCCCTCCTATTAGCATTAGATGCCAAAATGCCAAAATGGACAAAGACAGTGAGGAGTGCTACCTACCAGGCCGAGTGGCGCATAGGTAGGCAGGCGAGCCTGTGGGACAATCCTGACCAGAAAGAAAGCTTGGCTATCAACCCAACAGCAAGTAACTCCCTCAGCTGAGTCCCTGCATGTGCTCATGAGCGTTCATACTCACCAGCTGCTTCCGCTGGCAGATTCCTTATCCCTCTTTTAACTAACTTAAAACATTTTTTTCTCTAAACATTTTAAAAAGTATGTTAATGTAATTAAAATCATCATGCTCACAGTCACTGCATAAAGAAACAACACTGCATAGTAAATCAGCCCTCACATATTTTGTACAGCACAACATGTCTACTCTTAAACTTGCACCGAATCAATTCTTGTGACTTCGCCCCTGCAGGTGGTAGAGGGCTCCATTGGTGCTGCCATGGTGGAGACTGTCTATCCTGAGTAGAACCACATGATTTCAAAAGGACCTGCTGAAGGAGGGTCCCGAGGGTCCCATCTTACCATCTAACAAGAAACCCATTTCTGATTTTGCACTACCCACCAAACATGATACTCCTAGATAGGCCCTACCAGTCAGACTCTGATAGAATGTCTTAAGTTGTCCACTTTCCTTCATCCTGGTAGTACATCTCACATAGGCCCAAGCCCACCTCCTTAGATAACCATATCTTACATAGGGTCAAGCATACCTTCCTAGATACAAATGTATAGGCCCAAAAAGCCAGTGACTCCTGCTCTCATTTTTATAATAATAATAAAGCAGATCTCGTAGGCTTCACTGATCTGCCAGCAGAGACCTGTACCATTCACTGCGACACAACACCAGCCCCCTCTTGTAAATTTCCACAGTTACGAGAATAAGATTGGCCCCCACCTACGTAATATTCTGCTGGTACATCTGGCTGTTTCACAAGCAAGGTTTGCGATATTTTTAGTTATGAAACTTTCCGCGCTTGCTTAACTGAAACTGGAAAGGTGGCAACGTGACCAAGAATAAATATATAAAATATTAATTCTGAGCATTTTTACGGTAAAAGTTATCCTTTGTTTACTTTTTGCGGTCAAAAGCACTGACCATCTGCTAAAAGCTCAGTTTCACCATGATACCACTTCTCGGTTTTATATAAAACTTTCCAGTTACTGTAAGCGGGCGGTCAAGGGCCCGCGTCAGAACTCACGTCAGACGTGGGTGCAAGTTCTGCATTTAACCATATAAAAGAGCTGCGCCCAGGGTGCGGCTCCGAACTCTCTTCACATCAGTGCATGACTGCATTGAGAGGGTTCCCGATCGATCGTCCTTGTGACTGGGCCAAGAGGTTCAACTTCCAAGGTGGTAATACTCTTATCTGATTATTTTGCCTATTGGCTTTATCAGCCTATCTGATTATTATGCCTATTGGCTTTATCAGCCTATCTGATTATTTTGCCTATTGGCTTTATCAGCCTATCTGATTATTTGGTCTTTTGGCTTTGTCAGCTCAAGTAAATATTAGCCTTTTGGCTTTGTCAGTCTATCTAACTCAGCTCATTCTAACCCAAGCCATTGCATTTATTTTAGTTTAAACTGCGTAGTCTTGAATGGTGTTGCTTTCTTAAAAGAGATTAGCCTTCTAGGCACTAGCCTACCCATCCTCTTTAAAGTCAGGGTTGCTCTTTAGGCAGCTACTCATAGCATAATATTTAGACATATATTTGCTTCTTTTGAACAACTGATTTATAACATTGTTAATGCATTTATTTTTCATCCTGCTCATGTGTTGATGGGCAACATTTAAATTGAATTGCTTACTATGCTTTTGAACTGCTTAAATAAAGAAGTCACTGTATTTTACATCGTGGTTCTTTCTTTCCAAGTGAACGGGCAGAACAGGGGTCAGGCTCTCTGGAGTCGGTAAGCAGAAGGGTGTGGCCATCCAACATTACCCTCATCAGCTGGCGACCACGAACTAAAGGTCTCGAAAGGCGGGTCGCCTACGGTGCAGTCCTGGGACGCACACTGGGGTTACACCTGTGTGGCTGCCTCTCAGGCTCTCCTCTCCCCACGTCCACCTGGGTAAGTCAGGGATGGTTTTACTTTTTTCCTTGAATTTACCTCAGGTTGTGGCGTGTGTGGGGCGCTGGGTCTGGCTGCCTTTGCCATCCGGGGTCTCCCTTGTGTGTGCTCCTTTGCCCACCTGTGGTTGACTGACATGCCACGACGTCCTCTGTGGCTGGTCACATCTTACCGAGGCTCTTCGGTGCTGTCCCCTCTGCTGTCATCGATTCCGTCTTGCTTTCCTTCTGCTTGCGTTCTCTTGGCAACTCTTATTCTAGCTTTCTAGTGCCTTTGCCTTTTACGAATATTGTGCTTTCACTTCCGTTGCCGTTCTTTATTTCTCAGTTAATATTGTATATTTGCCTTTTACGTTTTGACATGCTTATTGATGCTTGAGGTTTGAGTCCTGTGCCACCACAGGGTACGTGGTTGGCCGAATTCTGGCATGGTGCACACATGCGTTTGCAGCTTTGATGTTTTAGTACTTGGCACACGTTTTTCTGAATACCTATAGAGGCCACGGGTCCTTGACGCTGCTTAGCATGTGGCTACTCAAATTCTGTTAATGGGCTTCCTTGGTAACAGTTCATATTGCACAGATACAGGGCTGTTGCGCCCTTGACACGGTGCACAGGTGGCACGCGTGTCTGTAGTGTTGTTTTGCTTGGACTTGGGGTCCTTCCGCATTGTGCTACTTAAGGTGTGTCCCAGCTCCATTTTGTATGCTCTTGCCGCCATTTTGTATTATTGGGTTTTAGTTGTTCTTTGCATCAATTGTTTCGTTACTGTTTCTCCCTACCTTGCCGTTCTATTGTGGTTTCTATTCTCCCCCGTAGCTCCTCCACGCCCTGTCCCTCCATTCTATTTTTTTTTTTTGCCGTCAATGTGCCCCTCTTTGTTCAGGGTTCTTTCCTGTGTATTCACACATTCATTCTTCGCACTCTCTGCCCGCTCCCTCTCTGATTCAGTTTTGCATGGCTTGGGTGCCTTTCTCTTTCTGTCTCTTAAATTCATATCGCTCTCTGACCGGCGCCTCTCTCGCTTGTTAACTGCGCCACTCCAAAATGAGGAACTAGCTCCTTCGAAGCATCTGGCCCAGTCTGACATCCCCTCCGCCTTCTTCTGCTCTCTGCCATCGCAGAACGAGGAAGTGAGCCTCGCTCCTTCGCAGCTTCACTGTAGCTCCCCCCCGCCCCTCCTTTCTCTGTCTTCACAGGCTGTTCTTCAGCAAACACTGTCACATTGATCGTTATTATTTTTTAAATGCATTTCATTTATTTAATTATTGTCTATTTGTTGTCCATTGTGTCTGTTTTTTGTGCTTCGTTTCCTTAAACATTTACTCGCCCTGCAGTCCCACCACAGTTCTCTCCCCGCACTCCACATCTGTTGCTGACCTGCCAGCTCTCCACTCATTTAGCCGAGTGGCAGGCTGCTAGTTATTATTGTTGACTCTGTTGCCCCCCCCACGTTTCCTCAAAATTAGCGGCAACTGTGCCAGGTAGCTGTTGTCTGGATTGCCTTGCCTTTAAAACGTAGCCGCAATCCCGCTAAGTAGTTACACTTATCTTCAGTACACATTGCACATACATTGCGCCTCTTTTTTTCTGTCTCTCACACCGTTTTTACCTACCACTTGTCCACGCCAATTGGTAGCCAAGGGGGGGTGGAGTTGTATCTCCATTCCTCCTGTCCGTTCACTTAAACCCCTCCTTCCCGTTATGTCCCTTGACCCCCCACAGATTATTAGTCTCCTTATTCATTCAGTACGTGGTACTGCCACGGCGGTCTACCACACCACCCTTGATCGCTTTACCCCCCTTACACGCCATCAAAGTGACCTTCTTGCAGTTACTTGGAATATTTAAGGGGTTACCTTTACACCCACTACCGAACTACGCCTTTCACTCTTGTCTCTCATAGACTTACTTCCCTCAGCCACCACTTCTTCCCAGCCACCACCACCACCACCAGACACCACCCACCCGGATCTTCTGTGGCCTGCCCACTCCTCTAATTCATCTTCGCGCTCACCACCCTCTTTAAGTTCTTCTGTTTATTTTGCTAATTCTCCCACTGTCGTTAACATAGACGGTGAGTCCAATACTGACTCTGCGCAGTCCACGGCATCCTCTGAAGAGGCAACACTCCCTAACCTTACCGCCCCTGCTTCCCCCACGGTATCAGCATCAGCATTTAGCACTGCTCTCCCTCAACCACTGTCTCCTGCTAACGAGTCCCCATTCCTCGTGGCACTCCTGCAGGACTATTCAGTGGATCTAGAGGACTCTGCACCAGACGTCCTCATTGTGCCTCCCCCGGCAAGCCCACCTCCGCATTTCCAGTCACTGTAGGGAATGAGTGCCCCGTCTCCTGATAGTACAGCTTCTCCTATTTTTGTATATCTAGTTAATAATAACGTTGTAGGTCTTTCCACTGGGCACCCATCCTCCTTTTGTCACGTTACACCCTTAGCAAGCACTGTCCTTCTCACTATATTTCAAGTTTTAGGGGTTGATTATACCCAGGCACAGCAGATAACACTTTCACTAGCACCGTCCTTTCCGCACCACATTGTCACTAAAGTCAAAGAACAAAAACATTGCAAGCACTGACATTTTAGGGAACACTCTAGTCCCTCAACTATTACTGGTCCCCATGAACAGGATTATAGGCACCTCTGTTCATAAAACACCGGCTTGCATTTACATACGCATTCGCCTAATAGCGCCAGGCTTGGAGATACCTACCACACTAATCACATCCTATCCACGCAACCCGCTACAAAGCAAAGTAATTGCTGGTCTCTCTCGTAACCAGCTCCAATTCCCTGACTTCTCCCCTAACGGAATATACACCGGACCACAGGAACTGGACCTAAGACGAGCATTATATCACGTTATCAGTAGTGCCATAGGAGAGGAACTGATAAAAGATGCCATTCCTCCTACTCCTGACATTCAACACTCTCCTGCCACTGAACACTCGCCTGCCACCTAATTACATTCCTTTCTAAACAAGCGACATTCACCCTCAAAGCATTGTGCTTTTAAAATAACACTCATGAATGGCATAGTGAGCTCTACAGTGTATAAAACGTCTACCCACTTTCACATCTTTTTTATCATACGTCCCCCTGGATCGCTACTCACTGCCATACTATCTAGCACGTGGCCAAGGCACCCTCTCCAAAGTTATATTGCTGAAGCTTGCTTTGACGGCCAGCTTCGCTTTCCTCTTTATACTCAAGCACAAGAGCGAGACTTGCAGGACGGGGTGTATGATATTGTCATTCAGGCAGTAGAGCAAGAACTCATCAGAGACATTGTCCCTAGCACCTGAGAAAACGCGCTTCTGTAATTCAGGCTTTGCCTAGAGCGCCCCGTGTTAGACACACCAACATGGCCACTCCACTCCAACATGTTTTAAAAACATTCGGAGGCCAAGAGCACCATATACTAAAACACTGCCACGAGTTACATAAGCGTACGGCCAAAATGAGTCATCCTTGGCCCTCAGAGGGAAGCTTTGATCCAATCATACTAGAGCATGCCACCACCTTTTTAGACACCAAGTACTCTGGCACTAAGTTACAGAAGAGAAAGGCTACTTTAGATCTCTGGCGCATTTTTAAAGACAAGGCTCAAACACACTCTGACTCCACACACCCAGCTATACCCAGTGCTCCGCCCCCACCGCCTTACCACTTCAGCGGTATGTATACCGAACGCACTCACAAAGAACAACCGGAGCTACCAGTCACCACTAATGATTCTCCGGCTGCTGGCTTTCAACCACTGCCAAATGATGCGTCTTCCTCACCACACCTCGGTCCAGATGTACATATCGCACAACCTGAGGAATTCCAGATTTCCCACACATCACCTAGTCACCCGTACCACCCTGTGGACAGACCACCGACTCCACCCATGCCCCCCGGTGATGTATACCCCCACCTGACAGAACTGCGCAGCGTACACATGCCTCTCCCCAACGGTACAGTAATGTAGACAGCAGTATCAGGTCTCCCAGGCTTCATAGATGCACAACTATCACTGAAATTTACACCAACAGCCAATACTGCACAACCACGCCCAGGTGAAGAGGATGAGGAAGATTCTGACTCTGCCTCTCAAGCATCATCTCGCCACTCACGTACATCTAGCAAAGTCTTCCGTGACATTGGCATTAAAGACGACACTGTCACTAACACCTTCCTTGACACCAGCACGCACCTGTTCCCACGTTCATGCCTCCCACCTCAAACTAGCAATACTTTCAGTGTTAATGCACCATTTGGTGAGGGACCAGGATCTGGTCTTATGACAGAGCAGCGGCAGCTCATTGAGTTCCCCAACCCACCATTGCTGTGCATAACGGAGGGACAGTGTGCCCCCCTCACAGGTCCCCTCACAGGTCTTCCCTCCTCATATGACAATTATAGACAAAATGCAGACTTGAGCAAAAGTACTAGCCTGGAAAGTATTTCACCACAGCACCTTGAAGAAGAACAGTCACCCATGCATCAATCACCTAGCCACGCAGAACAGGTAAACACAATGAGACGCTTGTCATTTAAATTAGAGAACATGAACAAAAGCATTACGGACATGATCTCGAAGGTCAACTCTCCAGCACCACCCTCACCCACGCTGCACCACCTCGTGCAACACCACCCACAGACAATTATCTGTAGGAATGGGGAAGGGAGTATACAATATCTCCCTAATAAGCACCCCTACCGCTATGACGCTGCCGCCTCTGGAATAACACAAACAGTCACCAACACACACCAAGCCTATAAATCTCCAACAGCAGTAGGGCCGGAAGAGAGACCACCACTGGTACTAGAAGGTCACAATCCCTTATTTGGTGAGGTCCCCGTATATTGTGAACACCCACAGGAACGAGACCCAGTGGTAAGAAGGAAGGTCAAGACCACCGAAGCACAGAAACTTAAAATTCTGGGAACACATAGACGCCCAGACGACATACTATATGACGTCTCGGGCTCTGCTTCCTTGCGTACCACTAGGATGAAGAATAGACACAACATAAGTCTCAGCAGACCATGTCCACCAGAAACAAGCAATGATCTCACTCCCAATGAGATAGTGACATTAGGGGAAGGCTCAGACTATGCAGTTAACCCCTTTTCGGACGACTTGGCAGGCTGGTCAGAGCCCTTAGCGCCGCAAATGCTCCCTTGGCCAAGAGACGGCTCTTTTGAGCCCCAGTACATGGCAACAGCAGTTGAATGTATCCTCAAAGGATTAGGAGATGAGGATTGGGACTATGAGTACATGAGAGAGAGTTTAAAGGTCTGGCAAAAATATGCCCGCCAGCATGACTCTACAGGACCTACAGTGCGGCGCATAGGAGTGACGCGCCAAATGCCACTGCTGTACAAAAATGTCACTGATCCCCCCATCTATATCCCATGGTCTACATTAGACAAAGAAAATGTCAAAAAGCAACTCCCACCCCTCACTGAGGGTGCGGGAAAATGGATTGCAGCTTTTGAAAATTGCACCACAGGTAACAACATAGCTATAGGAGATGTAAAAAGCCTGCTGATCTCCCTCATGGGAGAAGATGCAAAAGATCTCTTCACACGTGTCCATGCCAATCTTACAAAAACAAACACCAAACATGATGGTGTTTCCTTTAATGAGATTAGAACACTAGCATGGACTGAGTTGCGCAGGAAATTCCCTGATGTTCCCGATATTGGGGCTCTGTTGTCACAGACCATGCAACCAAATGAAGACCCTGCCAACTATCTTTCCAGAATGAAAGAAAAATGGCACCAGGAGTTAGGGCAACGATGGGACGCAGCTGGAGGGTATGGGAGATTATTTTATCACACAATAAAGAAAGGTTTACCCACTGAAGTGCAGGAAAAATTAGATGGCATTGTAGCAATGGAATGCAAGCCATGGGCTGAAATACAAGACCACATTATACATTACTGCAAAAAGAGACAGGAACAGGAGAAGATTAGACAGCTGGCAATAGAGAATGCCGCTGCCAAGTTGGTACAGCAGAAACTTAATAAGAAAAAAGACAATGTTGACACAGTCATGCTTGCAGCACCCATCACTCAAATGACAGCAGTAACATCCTTCCCCCAGGCTGCCATGAATGCTCTTGCAGGCAACGCCCAACCTGCACCACAGCAGGTTCAAGCACCACCTGCAGTACAGTACATACAAGCTCAACCCCAACCTGCCATACAGTATGTCCAGCCGCAACCACAGCCAATGGTACAATACATGCCAGCACCACCTGCTTACAGCACCAACACACAGCCCTATTACAATAACAGACCAAATATGAACAGGAACACGGGTGTACCAGGAAGAGGGCGAGGGATGGGACAACAAAGGTTTCCACAACAGCCAGGACAAGGGACACCACCAATCATCTGCTACTATTGCCAGAAACCAGGCCACATACAGAGAGATTGCCACAGTAAAATGCGTGATAGGGGTCAGCAATATATGGGTCCTGGCTACCAAGCACAAGCACCATTCCAACAACAGCAGCGCACGCAACAACACCTTCAACAGCCCCAAATACTATACTCTTATGCACAACCAGCACAGCAGCAACAAGTGCAGCTCCAAGCGCCCATAATGGCCCAGGTTCAGCCAACAGTCCAACAAGTGCAGATTCCAATGCAACAGCCACAGCCACAGCCACAACAAGTATCTGTTTATCAAGTGGTCCCCCAAACACAAAACAATGTACCCCTTTACCCAGGGCACCATCCAGCAATATCAGGCTGGAGGATACACTGGCTAGGACAGCCCACAGACAACTCTTGTGTGCCCAATTTTGTCATGCACAAGCAATACTGAAGAGGACCCTATTGCAAGTGTTGTGATAAATAACAAAACATATAGTTTTCTTGTTGACACAGGTGCCACATACTCCTGCATTACAGGTGGCCCTCTGCCCATTTCTAACAAAACAGCGGACACACAGGGATTTTCTGGGGCAATAGCAAGGGTCCCCTTCACCAAGCCAGTATCAATGGAGATAGGAGGCCATGTAGTGGAACAGCCTCTGCTCTATTCACCCAGGTCCCCAGTCAATCTTTTAGGACGTGACCTCATGGCCAAACTAAAGATGACCATCCACTTTGATGACAACGGAACAATGATTTGCTCCATACCAGGTACCCCACTAACTAGGATAATGGCAGTCACTGCACAGTCTTCCTTAGATAGCCAGGTCAGAGCACGCCCAGTGGATGAGCACGCCTTCTCTGCAGCTGTCCACACTATTGTCGCCACCACTCCCGAATTACAAGGCCGCACTGTTCAGTTACCAAAAGAGTTCCTTTTCAGACCCCAAGTACCAGATTCGCAGGTATTAGATAAACACTTGACCTTTGACATCTGCGCCCTTGAGGTAACACCGACCTACGGCGCATTCCTGGCATGCGATGACAACGCTCATACTTGGGCTTGTGTCATTTTTATTGAGCCTAAAGGGTTGGTCAGAGACGTTTCAGATGCCCAGTTATTTGGATCCCCTGAAGACTACTCCAAGACAGAGATTATCTATCAAAACTATGTGCCTATCTCAGTAACAGTGGAGATTAGGACACCAACAGTCACCCCTAGCTATGACTCTGCCCGAGAGGCAGATCTGGCTCAAGTTCCTGCACATCTTTGGACAACAGGCCCAAACGATGTAGGCCTTATTAGCTCTGCCGCGCCATTCAAGATAACTCTTAAACAAGGCGCTATCCAGCCCAGAATAAAACAGTATCCCTTGTCCAAGGCAGCGGAAGAGGGCATTGCCCCTACCATACAAGCATTGCTGGATCAAGGAGTAATATATCCTTGTATCTCTCCATGTAATACGGCCCTTTTCCCTGTGTGCAAAGGGAAGACAAATCAATGGCGTCTAGTTCATGATTTGCGCGCCGTTAACAACATAGTTGTACCAGAATTCCCCATTGTCCCAGACCCCTCTGTCATCCTCACGAATGTCCCCCCCGATGCACAGTACTTTTCTGTCATCGACCTGAAAAATGCTTTTTTCAGCATTCCCTGCACCCAGACAGCCAATACCTATTGGCTTTCACATTCAGAAATGTGCAATTAACATACCGAAGATTAGCCCAGGGGTACTGTGAGTCCCCTAGCGTCTTCAACAGGGTTGTCAAAGAAGACTTGTCCAATTTTCAATGTGACAGCACCTTACTGCAATATGTTGATGACATACTGCTTTGCAGCCCCACAGAACAACAATGCAGGAAAGACACCATCTTCTTACTCACCACGCTAGCACAAAGAGGATATAAAGTTGACAAACAGAAGTTACAGTACTGTCAGAAAGAGGTACACTATCTAGGTCAGCTACTGTCTGCATCAGGCAGACGAGTCACTCCAGGTCGAGTTGAGGCAATAAAAGGCACTTCCGAACCCCAAACAGTTAAAGACATGCAAAAATTCCTCGGCCTGGTTAACTATGTCCGCCAGTGGGTCTTCGATTTCGCAACAATAACTGCCCCATTGCTGAAAGCTGTGAAAATGGGCAAAGACAGACACAATAAAATTGAGTGGACACCTGAAATGAGAACAGCCTACACCCAGCTCAAAGATGAGATGACAAATGCACCAGTGTTAGGATCACCTGATTACACAAAAGAATTCTACCTATTCACTCACTGTGATGGTCTAGTCATGACGGCAGTACTCACTCAGAAATACCCCATGGGCCATAAGCCCATTGCCTACTTCAGCGGCATGCTGGACGCGGTCATGAAAGGTCATTACCCCTGCAAGCAAGCCCTTGCTGCCGCAGCATTTGCTGTTGAGAAAAGCACTCCCATTGTAATGGGTTCCCCACTGACTATGTACACCGAACATGCTGTCTTTGCAATAATACAAAAAGCCAAGACAACTTTAACAACACAGAGAGTGTCAGGTTATGAAGTAATACTGTCATTGCCTTCTCTGAAAATTGTCAAATGCCACACAGTAAACCCTGCCACGTTTTTCGCCCATCCCATTGCCACATCAGTTGATGATCCCCATGACTGTGCCACATATTCACCAGATGAGTCAGGAGCTGCCAAAGAGGACCCATTGCCAAACAGTACTGTATATTTTGTTGATGGCTCCTCCACCATTGATCAAGAAACAGGAGTCAGGTACACAGGAGCTGCAGTAGTTAAAGCACAGCAGAATGATTCCTCTGATTCCCTAGACATTGTACAGCAACTTACATTACCATCACATTATTCTGCACAGGCAGCTGAACTGGTAGCCCTCATAGCTGCCTTAAACATTGGAGCTGATGACCGCATTACCATTTATTCCGATTCTGCATATGTCACCACAACAACACACTCCAGCATCCTCCGCTGGAGAAGGCGCGGCTTCCTTAAATCAGATGGTACACCTGTCATTCACAAGACGTTACTAGAGGAACTTATTGAGGCCCTTACACTACCAGCTAAAGTAGCCGTAGTCAAATGCGCAGCGCACACCAATGGCCAAGATTTTGTCTCCAGAGGTAACGCCCTGGCAGATTGGGCAGCTAAGGCTGCAGCCAGAGGCCCCCCAGCAAGAGGCCCCCTACTTCAAACAACACCAGAAGTACCATTTGCCCCCATTTTACTTTCCCAAACACTACCTCCCACAGAGCATGACAACAGCAATGGAGGTATTTCAAAAACACCATCCCAATTAACAACTCCATTTGACATTGACACAACACAGCAATATGATCACACTGCACAGTTACACCTCAGAGAAATGCAAGAAAGTGCACCAGATCAAGAGAAAGAGTTATGGAAGAAGAGGGAGTACAACAGGACTCCGCCGACTTCATTTACAGACAGACAGTAACAGGGAAACCTGTGATGCCACAGGCCTTATTACAAGTGGCATTGGACCAACTCCACCTTCCCACACATGTCACCCGAGATAACATGTCCACCACCTTGCAAACAGACTGGTTCATCCCCAATGCCTATGAACAGATACAATTGTATGTTAATAAATGTCTCATTTGCCAACAATATTCCCCCAACCTGATTCTCAAAACAGTTGCTTCCACCATTCCTAGACCATCTGGCCCCTTCAAAGAGCTACACATTGACTATGTCGACATGATCGACCGCTGCCAAAATTACCGCTATCTCATTGTAGTAGTGTGTCCATTTTCACGCTGGATCGAAGCTGGACCTTGCGTCCACTGCGATGCCAAAGCAGCTGCCACATTCCTACTCCGTGATGTCATTACTCGCTGGGGCGTTCCAGACGCCATCCGGTCCGACAACGGAAGTCATTTTTCAAACGCCATCTTTTCCTCCCTGACCACAATGCTAGGCATTAAACACAAACTGACATCAGCTTATCACCCACAAAGCAACGGCATTTGTGAGCGCCTCAACGGCTTGCTCAAAAATAAAATAAGCAAAATAAGCGCAACAATAGGAAAGAAATGGCTTTATTGCCTACCCATAGCACTCTTTGCACTAAGAAACTCCCCAAGTTCGGATCACCACCTCACGCCCCATCAGCTTGTCACTGGACGATCCATAAATGTAACAGTTCCATCCACACGCCCTAAAACAGATAGTGAATCATCACCAGAGATAGTTAGGGCAGAACTTTACCAATATCTGTGCCAACTAACAAGTGCAGCGCAGTTCCTTTCTACCCAGGTATCCAAGAGGAAAGACAAGGGCCCCACCGATCCTGAGCTCCCACCAATCCGTCCCGGGACACTGGTCTTCGTCCGGAAAAACGTCAGGCGTTGGAAGGATCCTAAGTTCGAAGGTCCCTTCCAGGTGATAGACTCATCACCAACTGCAGTGCGAATAGCTGAGAGAAAAGCATGGATCCATCGCAGCCACGTCCGCCTAGACCCCGCACCACCACCTCAGCCAATGGACTAGAGGAGGGACAGGACATACCATTAGTGCCACTCCATGAAGACAGCGGCCTTCCATCCTCCTGTGATGAAGAAGACAATGAGCATCGCGTACTTACAGTCGAGGGCGATAATGGAGATGCAAAGTTATGTATTTCACTTGTCTTAACATTTTGTTTTATTGCTGCAGTGACTTTGGCTGTTCTCAATTGGTACATGTTTTATCTTACAACTATTGGCCAGTATTATTTTGCAGATGCTATCACACCATCTTCAGGACAGTCAGTTGTGCCACCAGATAGAGACAACACCGAAAATCCACCACTCCCACATTGTACCACTGATACAGCACACACTAGCACACACCCCACATCCACAGCTACTGATCTGATCCCAAGCAGTGCTACTACCCCATGGGATGGTATTCTGGATCTCACAATAGGTCCCCAGTTGCCCTGCCGTTCCCCTCCCCGCACTAACCGTAGAGTTAAACGAGGTAGGCCAAGGTTATGGAGGACCCGTAGACCAAAGCCTGAGCCCACACAAGATTGGGCCACCGCTCTTCAGGACACAATGGTTCACATTGCACACCTTCATCCAAGGCCCAATTTCCATTCCACACGTCCTGACAAATTCGATCAGGATCATGGAGCCCATGATGCCCTGTTAGACAACATGTGGTACCGGCATATGTCCAATATAGGGAAAATGGTAACAAAAGAAGCATGCTTTGTGTGCTCACACATCCCTCATGCAGTAGGCGCAGACAAAATGATTTTCCCAAAAGAAGTACCACCCCCAATCGCCAAGTGTCTCCTCTATCTGTTCCTTTGCCGTATATACGGCCAGATTCAGCTTCTGTCAGCAAGTCTCGATACTGCGTTTGCAAACACCACGGCATGGGATCATAATTATGTCACGTTCAGAATTGTGACTGACAAAAAACAATTTGAGAAAGGCATGGAGGATCTGTATAGGATGAAAATATCTGACTCCTTAACACAACATTGGGGGCGTAGTTTTGCCTATTTACGCTACTTCACCTTTACAACACCACAAGCAACATGTCATCCACAAATAGACCAAAGCCCCTGTAAATACAGGCCTGTGTTACGTTTACGGGCCAATATCTATTTCAACAACAAGTGGCACGGTCCACACAACCTGACCTGTAAAGCAGCTTCCTTAGGAGCACCCTTTATAACGACAGAGTGGGAGGGGGACACCGATTGGGATATCGAGAGTGAGTGCGAAGGGGTCTGGGCACAAGAAAGTAGAAGGTACACCTTTAGTAAAGACACCACCTACCAATGGAAGAGAGCATATAAACTAAAAAATCCTCTCCTTTGCTTCCTAGGTAACGGTACCCGCCCTGTGGGCAGCAACACTAACTGTAACACAACAGTTTTTAATTTGGACCTCCAAGACGGCACCGCCAGCCTTATGGACATCTTTTGGGCATGCGGAGAATGCATCTATCTCCAGTTGCCTCCTCAATGGAAGGGTCTATGCACCATGGTCACTATGCATGAACTGCATCTCGTTGTCCCGGCATCCAACATTTCCCAAGTGCTTGAACACCCCATGACAGGTGATGTCACCCTGCTTCACCGGCACCGAAGGAGTGCTCAATATTTTGCTAACGACGCCTTTAAGGAAGTTCCTGAAGAGTTTCGCCTGTTCAATGGCGCCCAGGAATTCTTTGGGGGCCTGTGGCCCATCTGGCAAACATCTGCTAATGCCCGGTGGCTGCAGGTCACACGCTATGAACTAATGACTCTGATCAACAACACCCGAGATGGGTTCAACGCAATACAGGAAGAATTACGGCCTATAAGGCTCATGGTTCTAGAGCATAGATATGTTCTAGATCAGCTCAAAGCTATGCAGGGAGGGGTATGCGCTTCCATCGGGACGAGCTGCTGCACTTTCATACCATCGAATGATGCCGCCAACGGGTCGCTCACTAAGGCCATTGAGGACCTGGACAATCTGGGAAAAAAGATGCGTGATGAGGGCGGTGCCGATGCAGACCCTATTACGAGCTGGTTCAACTTGGACTGGATGCCTTCATGGCTATCTGCTATCTTGAAAATTGTGTTACCTATTTGTTGTGTCATCATGTTAATGTGTTGCGGTGCACAGGTAATAATTAGGTGTGTCAACAGATGTAGCACCAAAGCAGTAGGGATGAATTACGTTAAAACAGGAATTTACCACAATGCAGACTATCAGGACATGCACCGCGTTCCTGGGGATGGGAATGGGCAGATCCACGTACAACTCATAGAACAAGCTGCCCCTGATGCTTCCACCAACACACCCACAGCTCCACCAGTTCCACCGAATAGGTACACTTTGAGGGAGGAGCATGACGCTCACGAGTATGACCAGTTAGTGAGCCATGATGATGGAGAATATGTTACCGTACCACCAGAATTGCAACCCCCGGCTGCGTGCCTGTACGTTAATAACCCACTCAGCATGCACCAGACCCCAGAGGGTCCTGCACAGTATTATATCCGAGATGTGTTCAACAATGAACAAGAGCAGGGATATGAAGGAGGGTCCCGAGGGTCCCATCTTACCATCTAACAAGAAACCCATTTCTGATTTTGCACTACCCACCAAACATGATACTCCTAGATAGGCCCTACCAGTCAGGCTCTGATAGAATGTCTTAAGTTGTCCACTTTCCTTCATCCTGGTAGTACATCTCACATAGGCCCAAGCCCACCTCCTTAGATAACCATATCTTACATAGGGCCAAGCATACCTTCCTAGATACAAATGTATAGGCCCAAAAAGCCAGTGACTCCTGCTCTCATTTTTATAATAATAATAAAGCAGATCTCGTAGGCTTCACTGATCTGCCAGCAGAGACCTGTACCATTCACTGCGACACCACACCAGCCCCCTCTTGTAAATTTCCACAGTTACGAGAATAAGATTGGCCCCCACCTACGTAATATTCTGCTGGTACATCTGGCTGTTTCACAAGCAAGGTTTGCGATATTTTTAGTTATGAAACTTTCCGCGCTTGCTTAACTGAAACTGGAAAGGCGGCAACGTGACCAAGAATTAATATATAAAATATTAATTCTGAGCATTTTTACGGTAAAAGTTATCCTTTGTTTACTTTTGCGGTCAAAAGCACTGACCATCTGCTAAAAGCTCAGTTTCACCATGATACCACTTCTCGGTTTTATATAAAACTTTCCAGTTACTGTAAGCGGGCGGTCAAGGGCCCGCGTCAGAACTCACGTCAGACGTGGGTGCAAGTTCTGCATTTAACCATATAAAAGAGCTGCGCCCAAGGTGCGTCTCCGAACTCTCTTCACATCAGTGCATGACTGCATTGAGAGGGTTCCCGATCGATCGTCCTTGTGACTGGGCCAAGAGCTTCAACTTCCAAGGTGGTAATACTCTTATCTGATTATTTTGCCTATTGGCTTTATCAGCCTATCTGATTATTATGCCTATTGGCTTTATCAGCCTATCTGATTATTTTGCCTATTGGCTTTATCAGCCTATCTGATTATTTGGTCTTTTGGCTTTGTCAGCTCAACTAAATATTAGCCTTTTGGCTTTGTCAGTCTATCTAACTCAGCTCATTCTAACCCAAGCCATTGCATTTATTTTAGTTTAAACTGCGTAGTCTTGAATGGTGTTGCTTTCTTAAAAAGAGATTAGCCTTCTAGGCACTAGCCTACCCATCCTCTTTAAAGTCAGGGTTGCTCTTTAGGCAGCTACTCATAGCATAATATTTAGACATATATTTGCTTCTTTTGAACAACTGATTTATAACATTGTTAATGCATTTATTTTTCATCCTGCTCATGTGTTGATGGGCAACATTTAAATTGAATTGCTTTCTATGCTTTTGAACTGCTTAAATAAAGAAGTCACTGTGTTTTACATCGTGGTTCTTTCTTTCCAAGTGAACGGGCAGAACAGGGGTCAGGCTCTCTGGAGTCGGTAAGCAGAAGGGTGTGGCCATCCAACATTACCCTCATCACTGCTCCCAAATATATCCTGCCTGGTAGGCTATTCTGAAGCAATATAATTACGAAGACCAACCCAATAATCCCACAGGGACCTGATTATACCTATAGTAATAATCACAATGGTCCTGTGGGGCTCTTTTTTAATATGGGTACCTGCACAAACTCAATTCAAGGTACCCTGATTAAAGCAAAACTATTCAATTTCTTGTAATTAGCCTTCATAGTCCGGTTAGCAATCTTTATATGTATTTCAAACATAACTCAGGTGAAGGACATACATTTATCATAAAAAGTCACAAAGTGCAGACGGTGCAGTGAAAGTGAAGTGCAGAAGTGACTACAAACAATGAAAAAAAGAATGCAACATAAGGTAAAGATCTCTGGTATCCTCTAAATTAGGGGTTCCCAACCTGTGGTGCCTGCACTTCCAGGGGGTGTGAGATGGCATTTCAGGAGACGTGACAAAGAGGGAAAGTATGTATGCATAATAGGAATCCGACGAGAATAGTTGCAGGTACGTCTATCCGCTGCTAAGGTCTCTCGCACCGTCCTGTCACCAACACACATGCACTGTGGCCGTGTCAGTGATCCTCTCCTTGTGCATCTCGATTGTTTGTGCGCCAACGTGCATCGGATTGTCATTGCAGTCGGTGTGTTTTTTTTCGTGGAGCTTTCTTTGGTATGTATGTAAAAACTATCACTGCAATTATAATCTCAATTGCACAAAAAATGGAGGCTCAAAATCTTATTTTCATGGAAAAGCTGAAAAATAAATATTATTGCAATATGTTTTCAATTATTTTCATTCATTATTTCAAAATGTAAATTCTGATTTCTTACAAGAATGAATTGATAATACATTATAAATTGTTGAACTATGATGAATTTATTTGCATAACTGCAATAGCTGACTTTCATGATTGACAAGCACAAGTATTGACAAGATCTGATGTGTTAGGATGTCGAACACGCAAACATTTTTCATAAACTGTGATTTAGTATGCATTTGGACGTCTACTGAATAAGGTGTGTTGTCCACTCTATTGTGGTGCAACTGGTGTCTTGCAGTGTGCCGGCATTTGTATGTCATTTTTTCTTGCTCTGAATGCTATGTAATTTTGACATTATATTTTTATAGAAACATTGCTCAGGAAAAAATTGTCAAAATGGGCTTAATGAACAGGTAAATTAGCTCTAGTCTTTCTAATTCACAGATGAACCCTTCATCATGTCAAAAAGAAGAAAATGGAAGGATGACTATGTGCGCTTTGGTTTCACTTGCACAACAGGAAATGACTGGCAAAAACCCCAGTACATTCTTTGTAGTGTTGTGTTTTTTCAACTCAAATCTGAAGCCAACCAAGCTTCAAGAGCACTTAAAGAACAAGCATGGCCGAGCTGATTTTGAAGGGCATGATGTTGGGTCATTGAAAATCAAAAGAGCCCATTTCGATTCTGGAGGCACTCTTCCAAAATTGGGTTTTGTTTCTGTCGAACAATCCCTACTTTTTGCTTCATCCCAAGTGGCATATAAGGTTGCCAAATCAAAGAAGCCCCATACAATTTCAGAAGATCTCATCAAGCCATGTGCACTGGAAATGGCAAAAATTATCCTGGGCAAAGAAGCAAGAAAATAATTTGAACTAGTGCCCTTATGAAATAATGTCATTCACAACTGAATCAGTGATTTGAGTGAAGATATTTTCGACCAAGTTATCTCAGATGTCAGAGCTAGTCCTCTGAAAATCTCTATTCAGTTGGATGAGTCTACTAATGTCTCCAGTTGTAGTGTGGTATGTAAATGATGGTGCTGTGAAGGACGATTTCTTGTTTTGTGAAGATCTGAAAACAACCACAACTGCAATGAATGTGATGCAGCTGGTGAAAGACTAGATTTAGATATAAAAGTCATTGGTTCTGTGTGAACTGATGGGACACCTGCAATGTTTGGAAATAAATCTGGCTTTGCTGGATTGATGAAAAAGGAGATTTCAGACTTGCAAGTTGCCCATTGTGTTTTCTTCATTGGCATGCTTTGACATTAAAAGCATTGCCTTCAAATTTGAAGAAAGTCCTTGATACTTGTATGAAGATCATCAACTGGATCAGGGGGCGTGCTTTGAACCATCGCATCTTCAAATCATTTTGTGAACATTAAGGAAATGTGCATTTACTTTTGTTTTTCCACACAGAAGTCAGATGATGAAGTGCTGAAGGAAGATCTTATTGATTTGCTGACAATTCAAGCTCTTGAAATGCAATTTGAAAGCAAGAATTTGGAGGAGTTTTGGTGTTCATCTGTGGATATGTTCCCAAGACTTGGTGGAAAAGCACTCCATGTCCTCATTCCATTTGCAACGACATACTTGTGTGAATCTGGAA
This sequence comes from Calotriton arnoldi, assembly GCA_963921515.1. NCBI lineage: Eukaryota > Metazoa > Chordata > Amphibia > Caudata > Salamandridae > Calotriton > Calotriton arnoldi. The sequence continues at coordinate 3,098,753 of CAWUFW010000960.1, forward strand.
TCAGTTCTCTTTTGTCAATCAAGACAAAATTTAGGAATCGCCTGAATCCACAGGCAAACCTGCAGATCGCAATCAGCAAAAAAGTTCCACGGTTTGACAAAATCATGGATGAGAAGCAGGAACAAAGAAGTCATTGAATTTTATGTTCACAATTGGGATTGATTTTACTGTTTACAATTTTTTCTAATTGATCAATTTATATTTGTATTTTTTTGCACTGAGTTAAAAGCTTCTTTTTTCAATCTGTTCACCCGCAGCATTGTATGTGGTTCAATCTGTGGTTCAAAAAACAAAAATGTGACTACTACTCTTCAAATGTGATATTACTTTTGAAGGGCGTGCAAACATTAATCAAACATTTCCTAGGACTGCGGGGCATAGAAAATATTATAAACCTCTGCTCCAAATAGACAAATAGGATACAGTTTTGAATCACAGTCCTAAATGGATGTCAGTTCAAACAATCAATGACCAGCGGATCTATTGTCGACAATTTGACCCTTCAGTTATTAGGAGGGTCTCATCAGGACTAATCATCTAAAAAAAGTGTCACCACATTATGGATCTTAGCGAGAACACATCAAATTAATTCCAAATCCAAGAATAAACTGTTGTTAAAGAAGACGCATCCGGGGCACTATGAATGATAACTAGCCTTGATGCAGTTGTGTTTAGAGCTAACCGACGGATTGCCACATAGTTGGATACAGAATTTATTACCTCATGTTACATTCTGGGTTTCATATTATATAATCACTTATGCACTTCACTTTCACTGAGTCGTCTGCACTTTGTGATTTTTTGTGATACGTGAATGTCCTTCACCTATGTTATGTTTGAAATATACACAAAGATTGCAAATTGGACTATGAAGGCCCACGTACTGTATTAATTACAAGACATTGAATGGTTTTGCTTCAATCAGGGTACTTGAATTGAGCTTGTGCATGTACCCATATTCAAAATGAATCCCACAGGATCACTGTGGTAGGCTATTTTCAGCACATGTTGTTGAAAGGCATTCAGAGTTGGAGGGATATTATCAAAATACCTACTTTTCTATTCAAATAACAGACTTATTTCTTTCTGCAGCGGTCATGCAGAAGTGTACCAAAGTTTTCAATGGCAACCAAAACCACTACAGTCTCTAATGTAGGTAAGCAGGAATCGCTAGGCTATAGCCATCAATGTAGTTCTCGCTTGTCGTTTGCTTTTGGGTAATACTGCCTCTCACACCCTTCCCACCTCCAGGCCTCTACATTCCTTCCTTGAGTCCCGTGCCCTTTTGTATATTTTTTGATTTCCCCTTGTTTCATAAACCACTTTCTCTGCTAACAAGCACCAATCCATGTTCTATTCTCACTCTTCTATCGTGGTGGTGTCTGACTACTCTATCTGTGGGCTATATCTCATCTAGCTATCATCATGTTGATGTTGCAGAATATGCATGTTTTCCTTGGTATGGAAGAGTCACTCCAAATCCCGAGTAATGCTATCTGCGCAGTCAGTTCCACCTAAATACCTGTAGTCTTATTGATCCGATTCCCCACTCCTTTTGCAAATGTCTGGATGGAAGGACAACAATTCCAAGTGTGCAGAATGGTGTCCTCTCGCGGGCACTCCCCAAGACAGTTACCTTAATTTAACATGTCAAATTTTGTTAAATTGTTTGCGTAACAATTGTGATGCCGCTCCTCCCACTCCTGCCTCGCCTTGACTGAACGCCTTGCTCTTAGTGAGGAAACATCTCCTGAGTGGTCAGGAGCGGGCCAGGTCACGGTGGGGAGTAGTAGTGTGATGGTGGTAACAGATGCTGACTCACTAGTACATGAACAGCTTGCTGGTGTGTGCGCCCCTTCATGTGCTCCTCTCCCTGTGGGCGACACAGTTGTGCAGAACAGCCTTCCACATATAAGCAAGCAACAAGGCTGTTCCTCTTAGAAGGCGCTTGGAGTTGAGGAAGAGCCTTATTCACAACCCGAGATGGTGGATGGGACCTAAATGTGCTTGCTCTTTTCCCCAAGCCAAGATGAAGGTCTAAGGAATGTGAGGTAGGTTCCTGTCTATCCACTATATAAGGAGGAGGAGTTTCTCCCCTCTTCTCTGTGCCACAAGGCGTTCAGGAAGCTTTTCTCTATCACGTTCATCACTCCCTGATTGTTTTCCAGGTTTTTGTTTCTTTCTCAACTATCAACTTATCTAAAGCTTTCACCTTGCTATCCTCTGCTTCCTCAATTCCTTCTAGGATTTTGTTCCTTTCTTAGCTATCAAGTCCTCTGAAGCCTCCACTTTGCCATCCTGTGCTTTCTCACTTTGCTTAAGCTATGACACCTGTCCAGTTTCTACCCATGTTTTTGCTGACTGACATTTTTCTCTTTGTGTCTCATTCTTTAAGGCAATTGCTGCTAGCGCCATGGTTACTGAAAGGACAACAATAATTGTGGCACACAATCTGTCATTTAAATCCATCTAAACCCCACCAATATCCCACCTCCTGTGAATACATAGATGCCATTTTTTTCTTAGTGTCATGAGTGGAGTCTGAGCATTATTATGTAGCATCCTAAACATTAGGGAAATAGCATGCCTGCGTATTACTTCCATGACTATCCTGTACTTGAATGGGGATTCTCCTTAGACCTCTTGTAGTTGGGTTAAGTATTTCATATAAATATGCTTTGGTTTTAAAGTTCAAATTATTTCTGTAAATGATTTAAGGCGAGCAGACCTTCAAATGTCCTTGAGCTGTGGGATCAACTGCTGCATCGCCTTCCCGAGACGCAAGGAAGGGCCCTTTGCCTGCCACTGCTGCCGGTTCACCTGCAACATCGAAACCCTCACCGCGCCCAGACAGCCGACATCCAACTTTCCTGCACAGTTTCAGTGCACGCTGCTCAACGACCGATCCCTCTGCAAGCACACCACCCAAATATGGGACATCATCACCACCTCCAGCTCCGACGTGATGTTTATCACCGAGGCCTGGTTCACACCATTCTCAGCACCCTTCATCATGACTGCAATGCCCCATGCCTACAATTTGATACACAGAGACCGAACCAACAAATACGGAGGAGGCATCGCCATCATCCATAAGGGAACCCTGCAATGCACCACCACCAAGGACGACATCTCATCAATCATGTAACACCTCAACTTCCAAATCCGAATCGACACAAACAGCAGAGGAACCCTTGCCTACAGACGCCCGGGTCCCCACCCCGGCTTTCTGCGGCACCACCTCCATACTCAACACCTCCCTGACAATTGACTCCAAGCTTTTGCCCTGTACTTGCCTGCTGCTTGCCACCGGATCCGTCGGGACTACGCTGTCCAGCCTGCCCTGCATTTTTGCCGTGCCCGACCGCCAGCATCATCAAAAAGCGCAAAGAACCGCTTTAAATTCGGCCACGGGCTCCCGCAGCGTGGACCTGCTTTTGCCCTGTACTTGCCTGCTGCTTGCCACCGGATCCGTGGGGACTACGCTGTCCAGCCTGCCCTGCATTTTTGCCGCGCCCGGCTGCCAGCATCATCAAAAAGCGCAAGGAGGCGCTTTAAATGTGGGCGCGGGCTCCCGCAGCGCGGGGCGCCCGCGGGCAGTGCCCGGGCGAAGCTGGGCCAAGGGCGGGCCCGACCTTGCCCGTCAGTGACTGAAGGAGGCCGGGCTGGGCCATCTCTCTTGGTCCCTCCAGCGGAGACACCGTTTTGGAACTGTTTTGGCTCTTACTGGCGTGATCCTGTTATTGCCTGTTCTAGCGGTAATAGTGGCTGAACGACTGTTGAGGTAGGGCAGAGTCTAGCTGTTCACGGTCATCTTTGTACTGGCACTATTACTGTGGTCTGTTGATTGTGCAGGGGTCGGCCCCTGAAGTGCTTATTTGTGACCAGGCCCCCTGTATCAGCATACCTTGCGGAGCTCCTGTAGTTTTGTGGAGTTGCACTTTAGTACATCGTCATAGTTACTGACCTTGTGAACATTTTAAAATTCCGAACTTTTATTTCAGCACTCCACATTGACCGCCGACGAGTATGGTCAGGCGCAAAACAGCACTAACAGTAGCAGCTGGAAAGCCTGCGACAGCTATCTCTACAGTGACCACCATGGACTCTTTTTTGCAGCGGGCCGCAGCTGTCATCGACAAAGAAATTGAACTTGCTAACAGACGTCTCTCTAGGTCACCCACTGCCGCCTTACACCCCTTGCATTCTGATACATTTGTGCCCCTGATCAATGTTGAAGATGACCACCTGAGCCAGTGTAACATTAATGGGTCCGAGTTGGTAGATAAGGATAGTCTTAGGTCCCCCAGCCATTTAACTGTTCCCTCCTTGCTTTTGCCCCTTTCCCCGGCGGTTATAATAAGCAATAAGTCGGGTATCGAAGCATCATTAAATCAGGTAAACAGAGTATGTACAGTACCTGCCCACAATAAGCATCTGGAGTCTTTATCAACAACCAGGATAGGAATCCCATCTTTGACCGAGGGGGGAGCATCAAGAGTGGGAGGGGGTACTAAAAGGAAATCTCAAGTGATGGGGGGGTAAAGTTAAGAGATCTAGACCTAACTTGCCGCCCAAAAACCCAGTACCCTCTCATTTAATGCCCATTGCTGACATGGCGGGCGCACTGGACTCCTTCCATGTATTGATGACGAATTTGTTGGACTCAAAGCTGGGCCCGATAATCAGTCGCTTAACCGCTATTGAAAAATGTTTAGAGGCCCACAAATGTGGTGACTCATCCTCATTATTGGGAATGGACCGGGGTTCAGCAAGGTCAATGGAGTGCGCAACAACCCATTATGATTAGTCCAGCTAAAATTATTAGGGGCCAGTCACAGACACAGTTTCACTCACAGTCACATTTCCCGGGGGGCAAGTAACTGCAAGCCACGTAACAGACACGCAAGGGGACAGTCTAAGCTCTAATAGGGCAGCAGCTAATTTAGGGGGTAACCACAACCACAACAGGGTTAGCTTGCCAAATCAGTTCCAGCCAGATCCGGTTCCCCGAAGAGAACTAACTAGAAGGCCGTCAGGTAGTCAGTTCCAAGGGGATAGGGATCTTCTTCCTCAGCAGTTACCGATTATTCACTTACCACCAGCATCCACTCCTTATGTAGTGGCATTGGGGAATGTGCCAACTCTCCCTCAGGGTTCCAGGGAGGATTTTTGCCAGTTGAAAAATAAAGTCTTACACTGGTTTTCGCTTAATACCTCACTGGGAACTAGGTTGGAGAAAAATATCAACATGGTACGTAGAGTAAGTTGGATAGGTAGCTCATGTAAATCAGGCCTGGGGGACTGTGTCATTGTTAATCTTAACAGACCGCATATAGCAGAAAGGATACTGTTTACAGAGTTATACCCTGTCAATCGTGGATCAAAGTCGACCATTGTGGCTTTACCACTTGGTTACTTTTACAAACCTGTTCCGCCGGGGTGCAGTAACATGCTTACTAATGATGTGGCTCCCCCCGATAGTCTGTTACTACAAATCCCGCCTGCCAGGCTTGGCTATCAGCACCTGCCCCCGTGGCTAGATTTTCCAAGGCAGATGCCTTCACTGTGGCAGAATGTTGGTCCCCCACCTGTGGAGCTGTCTAATAGGTTTACCCCATTGGCAACGCTGGAGGCATGTGACTGACTTATTAGTCCTGCTCCCACGGTTTCTGGTAGGCTGCTTCCCCAGCAGGATCCTGTAGTGTTAAGTAAGGAGGACGTAGGGGGGTCTGCTAATAATGTAATATCCTGGAACATTGTTGGTTTGGCGAATACGTTTTCTGATCCTATGTGGGTGGCCTATGTGAAACAATTTAGTGTTATATGTTTCCAAGAAACATAGTTATTGGACCACAGCTTATTTTTGGAGGGCTACAAGGCCTTTTTCGTGCCTGCTTCACCCTCTTTGGCTGGCAGACCAAAGGGTGGTCTTGTAATATACATCTCAATAGCACTGGAATGTCAGATTCAAGTCTTGCCCTCGACAAGCTCATGTTTACAGTCCTTGGTCCTAAGCAGAGGGGCATACAAAATGGTTTTCGTAAACTTTTATAGTGCAACATTATGCTCTAGCGATGGGTGTAACATCACACTGTTAGGAACTTTTATAAGACAACACTGCACAGCAGATCTACACAACCTTATGGTCATGGGGGATTTTAATATACATCCGTGTGGGGACCCTGGGATTACACGTTTAGCCGACTTGGGATGTCCAAGGGCAGAGGGGGTTCACTTCGAACATTCTGTTCAGGGGGATGTTCTGAACGGCTTCCTACACAAATTCAACTTGATATCTCTCATGTCCTTGGGTGATCCGTTGAGCACGGCCTCTGATCCCTCCTTTAAAGGGAGATGTAGCGGCACATTTATTGATTTTATTCTAGTTTCTCCCCTTTTACAATTTTTATTTCAAGGTTTTATAATTGAGAACAGTGCTTTCAGTGACCATAACCCCCTCTGTGTTAAACTAGGAGGCCCCTTACTGACCACCCAACTAAGAGTTGAACCAAAGGGGGTCATAATACCGACCAACGGGAAGAGAAGGTTACATTGGACACAGATCTCTCCCGAGAGTCTTTATAAATCAGTAAAAGAATCTTGTGCTAGTGAATTTGCACTGTGCACCTCGTTGGGTACTCCCCCGGAAGAAGTAATAAGTGCTTTTAACACTATCTCCCTTAGAGTAGGAGAATTTTTGAGTGCTCCGGTATGCAGCACAGTCTTCACAACTCCAAAATGGTTTGATTCGTCCTGCTCGCTGGCTTCAAGAAAATTGCGGGAGGCCCTTGATGAGAGTCCCAGGAACCAGGTTTTGGTTAGAGCATGCCGCAAAGATTATAAATTGAAGTTAACTAAACGTAAATCTGTTTTGAAGGATGAAGCATGGAGGGAGTTGTCAGAAGCTAGTACCCTGAAGAATAGCTCCAGGTTCTGGAGCATTATTAATAGACCATTCCTAGTCCATGTTGAAGGTGGGGACTTGGGTGCACATATTACCGAGGATGAATGGGTGCTCCACTTCCAAACTATGTTTGAAAGTCCGTTAGAGCAACCATGTCAGCATGGTCAAGGAGTAGATGCACCGGTGTTAACCTTCGAATTGGGGGAGGTCGTGGAGGGCATTATTGGCTTGACAAGTAACAAAGCACCGGGGCCTGATGGTATCCCCCCGGACCTTTTTAAATCTGACGTACCCTTTTGGGCTCCTGTGCTTACAGCCGTTATTAATGCAGCTGCTAAGGAAGGATGCCCGGAGTCCTGGGCCATTTCGACAATCGTGCCGGTTTTTAAAAAGGGTGACCGAGGTAGTACACATTGTTACAGGCCCATCTCGCTGTTGGACTCAGTAGTCAAGGTGCTGGGTCGTGTGCTACTTGATAGATTGACCACCTGGACAGAGGAACATGAGATACTCTCAGAGGTACAATATGGGTTCCGCCCGGGCCGTTCAACCATCACCCAATGTCTCAACCTAAATTTGATACTTAACAAGTACACGGTGGCGCGATCTGGCACTATTTATCTAGCCTTCATGGACTTGTCCTCCGCGTTTGATCGTGTGAATAGGGCAAAACTGTGGCAGTCCATGAAGGATATTGGGGTTGATGCTTCTGTCGTCCATTTTTTGGCTGACCTTCACCGGGCAACTAAGGCTAACGTTAGATTTTCAAACGGGCTCCGGGTGTCCCGGAACTTTGATATTAAAAGAGGTGTACGCCAGGGGTGTATCTTGGTGCCTTTTTTGTTTAACCTTTACATTAACGATCTAGATAAAGCTCTTTTATCAACCGGGGTAGATTATCCCCGCGCAGGCCTTCGAGGCCTCCCTGTTCTACTCTATGCGGACGACGCGGTCCTTATTTCCAGGACTGCTAGGGGGCTCCAATCTCTGCTCGTCGCTTTTTCTGATTTTATGTCGGAATGTGATCTAACCATTAATAACTCAAAATCTTTTGTTATGGATGTGGGGATACGCCCGAAAAAGAGTTTTCAATTCAGGGTAGGTACAGTTAAGGTACCCCGAACCGATGTTTTCTCTTATCTCGGGGTTATCCTGGACGACCAGCTTAAATGGGGTCCGCTTAAACAAAGGAAGAAGGGGGACCTGGCGCGGGTGAACACAGCTATTTTCAACTTTGCCTCTAAACTGGGCAATAGACCTAAATCTGCCCTGTTGGTGATCTACCAAGCAAGAAGTGTAGCCACAGCCTCCTATGGGAGTGAATTATGGGGGTACATTGCTACAGATGTTTTTCAGGTAGCCGAGAATTCCTTTTTAAAGCGCATGTTAGGTGTACCCCAGGGCACGCCCAACCTGGTGGTACACGAGGAATTGGGGGTACCTTATCTAAGCGATACTTTGGCACTCAGACCCTTGATTTTTTGGCTAAAAACCTGGTTAAACGAGGGCCTAACACTTTGCCATTTGATTTTAAAGGATTGTATGTCCCTGGATCAAGCGATTAATATACCTTGGTTTAGATACATTAAGAGTTGCTTTGAAAAACTGGGACGAGCTGAACTTTATACTAACCCTGATTTAATAACCAATAAGGATGTGAGGATAATAAGGGAGTCCTTTATCAGTTTAAGAAAATTGGAAAGGGAAGAGCTGGAGCTGCGGAAACCAAGCATCCGTAAATTTTTAATGCTAAAAACGACACCATTAGCCGAGCCGTATCTCCTGGGGCTTTTATCTGTTTACGAACGTTTTTTATTGACAAGGTTTCGCTTGGACCTCTTTCACCTCCTGCTTGCCTTCCCCAGGGGGTGCAGTAGAGGCCAGCAGCTTGCATCCTGTGGCTGCGACGGTGAGTCTCCACAGGACCTGCTACATTTTATGTTTTTCTGTAAATTTTATGAGGTTCTGAGGAAGTCTTTTTTAGTCCCTATTTTAAAGAAGCTGAATTTTGCTCAGGCGCGCCCAGCTCTCCTGTATCTACAACTACTTAAGGACGATTGTATTTTCTTCGTTGTTAGTTATCTGAAATCTGTGGTGAAGTCCAGGGCTTGTCTTGATTAAAAAGTGTCGAGTGTTTTGGGCTTATGGTTACCATTTTTAAGTTTTATTCACTTTTATAAAATAGGTCTCTTCTATTGAGAGAATTAATTTAAAGGGGAAAATTGTTGATTTATTAATTGTAATTTGATGTCACCAATCAATCGGATATATGGTATAACGTCGTTTCACAATGTTTAATGGTGCTGACCTTTTACAATTTTATAATACCTTATGGTTGCGTCTCTCTGTTTTATGGTTATTATGTTATAGTCGACCATGGGACTATTGATGATAAATTGTGCTGTTATTCTGAATATTTAATTATTTTTATGTTCTGTCAACTTTTATGGTTTTATATTTCAAAAACCGAATAAAGTTTATATTGATTGATTGACTGATTGACTCCAACACTACATCTTCCTCAGTGACCTCAACTTCCACCTCGATTACCCCAATGACATCAACTCTGCCTATCTCTTGGAAAGAATGAGCAACATCGGACTCACACAACAGGTCACCAGCCCCACACACCGCGCAGGACACACACATTGGGCCCAATCTTCACAGCCAGTGACAGAATCAAATCCAACTATGCCACTGAACTTACCTGGACAGACCAAAGCATTGTTCACTTCTCCATCGCAGGCTCACAATGACCCGCCCCCCACACATGCCCACCCCAGAAGGAGCAAAATCACAGAGACCCAATGGACTGCTGCCCTCAACACCACCAGACCCCCCACTGCCAGCAACCTTGAGCTAGCCACCCAAAACATCTCCGACTGGATCTCCAACTGCACCAGCACCATTGCACGCATGAAAACAACCATCAGCAGGAAACCCACCAAACACACCAGCTGGTTCACCACCTGAACTCTGTGCCTTCAAAAATGAGTGTAAGCGCCTGGAGAGATGGTGGCGCTCCAGCAGGAACACCTCAGAACTGTCCACCTTCAAGTCAGCCCTCGGCAAATACTACCACTGCCTCAAGGAAGCCAAAAAGGATGTCCTAACCATCCTCATTGAAGCCAGCACCAATCACACAAAAGAACTCTTCAGCATCGTCAGAGAATTCTCCTGCCGACTACTCCCACAACAAGATCGCAGACATCTACAGCACTTCGACCCACAGCCAATTGACCTCAGCCACCTCCTGACACACCGGCAACTGCCACAGCCACCTCACCAAATGGGCACCAATCACCACAGCGATCAAGATCTCCATCCACTCCAGAGTGCCAACAGACCCCCACCACGCCTTCAACCTGGGACAGAAGGAGATCAGCAGCGCTCTCACCGACATCCTTAACTCATCCATCACCACAGCCACCTTCCCTAACAGCTGGAAACACGCGGAGGTGAAACCCTCCTGAAGAAACACTACACCGACCTCAACGAGCTCAAGAACTACCACCTCATCTTGCTGTCCCCGTCCCGGCCAAGGTCCTGGAGAAAGCCCACAGGCCACCTAGAAGGGCACAAGTTACTTGACACCACCCAGTCCCGATTTCACGCCAAACACAGTGCTGAGACCACCTTAATAGCTACAACCAACCACATCAGATCCATCCTCGACCGTGGTGAGACAGCAGCCCTGATCCTCCTCAACCTCTCAGCGGCCTTCGACAACGTATCCCACCACACCCACATCATCAGACTCCACCACATTGGCATCAGAGGAAACACCCTCAAATGGATCATCTCCTTCCTCACATGATGCATTTAGAAAATCCACCTACTACCTTTTACCTCAGCACCCAAGAGCATCATCTGCGGAGTCCCCTAAGGATCCTCCTTCAGCCCCACCCTCTTCAACACCTAAATGACTCCACTGGTTAACATTGCCGGCACCCACAGACTCAACATCATCTCATACGCTGACACCCAATTCATCCTTTCTCTCACGGAAGACACTGCCACCTCCAGAGTCAACTTCCAGAATGCCATGACCAACGTCGTCGTCTGGATGGGACCCAACAACCTGAAGCTGAACACGGACAAGATGGAAGTGCTCATCTTCAGGAAGAACACCTCCCCATGGGACTCATACCCTCACCAACCCCCACCAACCAAGCCCGCAACCTCAACATCATTCTGGTCAGCAATCTCTCCATGAAGCGTCAGGTCAATGCAGGAGACTCCTCCTGCTTCCACACCCTCTGCATGCTTCGTAAGATTTTCAGATGGATCCCTGTCAACACCAGGAAAACAGTGATCCAAGCCCTTGTCACCAGCCTACTGGATTATAGCTCTCTATGCCGGAACCTCCCATCTCCTCAAACAAATACAGACTATACAGAACGCCTAAGCCAGACTCATCCTCAACCTCCCCAAACGAACAAGCATCACCACCCACCTCAGAAGCCTCACTGGCTTCCCTTCTAGAAGAGATGCCAGTTCAAGCTGCTGACTCATGCCTACAAGGCCCTCCACAACACCAGACCATCCTACATCAACCACCACCTGACCTTCCACCAGTTGATCAGACATCTCTGATCCACCTCCCTCGCACACGTCCCCTGCATCCGGCGGAGACGCAGCAGAGGTCATTCTTTCTCCTACCTTGCCACTAAGACCTGGAAAGACCTCCCGCTCCACCTCCGAGCCTCCCCCTCACTCGCCGACTTCAGGAAGGGACTCAAGACCTGGCTCTTCGACTAAGACTCTCCATCCCTCAGAGCCTGGATACCCCCTGGGGTTATAAGTCGTGCTATACAAATACCAATTGATTGATTGATTGATTGAGATCTTGATGGTATTCCACTTACACAGCCTTCCTAGGACCTGCAGGTCTTCCAATGTGGTGGAGTTCCATAGGGGCATCACCAGCGTCAATAATCTTTCCCATTTCATTCAGCAATTTGCCCCTCTCCAACTCCGGATTACTGTGTTGGTGTATTCAGGCCACTCTTTGAGAGTATATCCTCTGTATATTGCTCTTTGTTATCCAATAAGTTCCATAGCGTGTCTATCAGGTTACACTGATTTATCTCGTTCGGCAAAAACCCAGTGCTTAATAACATTTAGCTACATTGCCCAGTAATATGTTTGGAGACCCAGGAGTGTGATTCGCCCATCCTTTTCCCGCTGCTTAATGTGGTTAATAAGATTCAGGTCATTCTCCCATCCGTAAAGCAGGGAATGTGTGATGCGGCCTGCTTTACATAAGAATAATTTAGGGAAGATATGCATGGTACATTGAAACACATATAAAAATCTTGGCACAGGTTTACTTTTATATAGTGGACATTTTTTACAATGTTCCACTTCAAATACTTATCAAAGGCGGTCGTTAAGTAATGGTGTAGGAAGCTCTGCTTCTCTCTAAAGATTTGCATACCCATATACTTAAATCTAACTTAATTAAGTTAGAACGTATATCTTTTGGTGGTTTCCAATCCATCAAAGGAAATGGGACTCATTTGGACCAACTGGTATGCAGACCAGAACGTTCACCATATCTATAAATTACTTCTAGTATTCTAGGGGTAGAATTTGTGGAGCAGCTAGCTACATTAACATATCATGCACACATAGGGGCATCTTCCCATTCCAGAGTATATCTTAACTCCTTAAGAAGAGACCTACTCTGTTCCAGCAGGCCAGCAGCTCTAACGACAGCTCAAAGAGGAGAAGTGAGAGGGTGCATCCCTGCATTGTGACTCTGCCCAGCAGAAATGGCTTTGACATTTCTCTATTCATCCATAACCTAGCCATGGGCTATGTATAGAGTGGTGGAATTCACAAAAGAAATCTAAGGCCAAATCTTCTTCAGTGCCGTCAGAATAAAAGGCCACTCAATTGAGTTGAGGCCTCTTTGACATTCAACGATAATACCACTATGTGTTCTCACAAACCACCGGATCTGTGTATACAGCCATAAAGGCATCTGCATTGTGTCTAGTACATCCAATATGGCATAAACCTTGACTAATCTGGGTAGATTAATGCTCTACCATGGCACAGAGTCAGTTAGCCAAGTCCTTAGCCAATATTTTAACTTCCATATTAAGAAGGGAAATGGGTCTGTGGGATGCAGAATCCTCAGGGGTTTTGCTCATATTTATGTATGAGGACATTTGTGGCCAATATTAAATCCATAGCGAAGCTTTCCTCCACTCTGGCTCCGTTGAATAGATCTGGGACATACTCTGTCACTTTCCTTGATAATCCTTTGTATTGTTCATTAAGTATCACTGAAAGTTGGTGGTGTTTAGATAGGTGACTGGCGCCCCAGGGAAAATCCACAAGCTGATAAGCTCTATCTCAATATCACAAGCGGTGCTGTAAGGTAGGGAGAACCACCTTACTCCCTCGTGTGTGGCCTAGGCCCCCAGAAATTGACAGAAAATTGTCCCCAGCACACGCTATTCAAGTCGTTCATATGTATGTCACAATAAGGGTACACAATAAAACAGTCCTCTTTGATATTTCTTTTTCTTTCGTGTCTTTATTTTCTGTTTTCTTTCTTTCTTAATGGTGAATTCTTAGCCAACGTGTTTCGTCGCCTGGTGGGCACGCTGTCCCACGACTTTTTCAAGGCTAAGATGAGAAAAACAAACTATTGTGGCACCATGCAAATCTATGCAAAGTATGTGAGGTAGTAAGTACATTTCACCGTGAATTCTAAAGTCCAATCACAGATTGGGCGTTCCATATTATACATACTCATAGTGGAAACCCATGCACTTCATTCACATGGTCAATCCCATAGTTCATAAAAAGTTGCTACCAAAATCCAGAACGTAAGTGACGCCACCAGTAACACATTAAACCAGTAACACATGCTTGATTACTGGAATGAAATCATTCAATCAAATATTTGGAGATCCTACATTATTAGTGACATATAGGTGAATCAGCCAGAGTGTCCAAAGGTCACAAGTACACATCGAGAGCGCTACACACAGCTACCAAGTCAAAAGTTAGAAATTAAACGTGCACACTGGTTGGTATCAAGAAAGTACCTCAATTTTTTTAATTGTATCGCCTGTAAATAATAGTAAAAGGTATGAGAATTATCAACAGTCTCAAAGAGACACCACAAAGTAAGACATGTACATCCTACATTGAATGCACATTTAAACCTACTTCTCCTTTGGAGTTAATTCCGTCCCAACGGTATTCATATACAATTGTTTCCAAGTAGGGTAAATCAGTCATCTCTATGTTCTCCACCAATCAAATTTTATATATAACAACCTTCCCAGAGTAAGGGTAGTCACGAGGTTTCCAGAGTCAACACCTAAATCAGATCAATGGTAATATATCTATCATAAATGTGTATGGATACAATTCTATAGCCAACTCACAGTCGTATCAAGCCGATCCAAGTAAGCCTTCCTGAAGAAACTGTCTCAGACGAGCATAGTGCATCTCCTATGGGCCCATTAGCCGATAAGCATTTACCCCGACCTGCCCCCCAATACGGGGAAGTCTGACAGTCCCGTTTCTGAAAAGGGAAAGAAGGGAAAGAAACATAGTGCCATTATAGGCAACACTCCCCACCCACTGCCAAAGCATGCATGACGATTAAATAAATACACAACACAACTTTTGTTAGGAAAAATATTGCTGCAGGTTTATTCCATACAAAAGTATGCAATATGGTGGGTTATCTTATGGGCGATCCAAGGGCAGGCAGCGGTAACTAACCTATGCTGCCCTGCCCGCCTGATGAGCCAACTTGCACTGTGGCGAACCCAATCAGTGCTACGCATTATAGAGTGATCCCCTTCCCAGGATCACGTGACCCATTGGACCATCTTACTTACGCCCCTTTCAGGGCGGAGCGTTGCAAGGCAAGCCCCCGGTTTTCAGGCTTACAACCGCCCTCAGGACTAGCGGGGCGCCGACGAATTTCTTCCAGGGACCTGCCATGAGGGCTCCTGGGATTTGGCGCTGGCACCCCTATTGTGCTCCTGCAGAGGTACCCTTCTGTACCCTTCTGCCTCCAGATCGCCCTGTAACTCCGCCACAGCTCTAGGGGCGGCACCCGTCACCTACAGAGCCCCCCACCAACACTGCTACTTCCTCACCTGCAACACGCTGTTTCCAGAGCCGCTTCATGTCCAGTAGGAACAGATTCTTGCCCACCTGTGACAAGTGCATTCATCTTTGTCAAAATAACCTTTGGTGTTCGCCTGGCATCGCCCATGCCTGATGAAGCCAAAGCCCCTTTGCTCTGCGAACTTGCGCATGGATCTGATTTATCCTTCTCCGGGAATGTACAACTGCCTCACATGACATGTAGGAATGTGATGGCCTCCCAGGAGGGAGCTCTACTCTTAACCATTGCTATATTACCCTTCAAGCTGATTTAGGCTCCCACCTCATGCAACTTGTGGTCGCAAACCTTCTAGCACTCTGTGCCTTAACACCTGTTTCCCCAATTTGTGGAACAGCAGCACCCTAGTCTGATGACCAAATCCACAACCCACCTATCTACTATATCTATCAGAGCAGGGATTTTTGTGCTTAACTGAAGCAACCCGTAACCTGCCCTCGAAGCAGATTGCACATACTTTGTTGAAGTTGACCAGACATTTGCACAGACCTTTTGCATGCTATACCGTGGCGAACAGGAAAGTTCGTATTGCGCCACTGTTGCAGTCACAGCACCCTTAAAGCTAATGTAGGCTCCAACCTCCTGCAACCTGTAGTTGTAATCCTTCTAGCACTTTATGTGCCTAACACCTGTTTCCCCAAATTATGGAACAGCAGCACACTTGTTTAGATGACCGCTTCCACAACCAGCCTATCTACTATGGCTATGAGGGCGGGGAATTATGTGCATAACTGAAGCAACCCGTAACCCACCTTGGGAGCAGAGTGCACATACTTTGTTGAAGTTGACCAGACATATGCACAGACCATTGTGATTACTAAACCATGACTAACAGGACTGTTCGCATTGCGCACACTATTGCTGACACAGCACCCTTTTGGCGTGACAACTTACGCCACCTACCAGGCTTGCTTAACTAAAGCTCGATCACCGATACACACATACCTGCTAACCAGCTGTGACCATTGATGCTCAATCCAGCTATCGACCTAGTACTTTGTTATCCCTGGAATCATTGCCCTCCACAAAATCAAAGCCACATAATGAGCATATTGCCTTCACCTACTGAGATCGAGGTGCAGTGTGTGCTCTGGAATTGTCAACGATGGTGCTCCAAACCTATATTTCTAGACGCTATTGGAGCCACGGCACACATTCTGGCCTAACCAACTGACGCAACCCACCTGGCTAACTTGCCGCTGCGAGATTTTGATCATGTCACCATGCTCTCGTGGTTACCGGTGCACATCTTATATAGGTCTTGCCCCCACTCTATTTATGCCGATTCCTGCAATGTACCCTTCTGCCCCTGTATGGGCGAGTAAAATACCTGTAACATTGCAAATTCCACTGCCCTCACATTCTCGGGCATTCCGGTGGGGGAGATGGGGTCTATAGCGTTGGTTCTGCTACATTACATGGCCTCCTAGCCTGCAAGCACCCTCGTCTGACAGCAGTCTATCTGCTGTGTCGGCCGTTCAATGTCCGCACCCTGGCGCAAGACGTCCCGTTCTATACTTCTGTTAACGGACTGCCTTCAATGAGGCTGGAGTGAACGGTTGTCTGTTGTGCATCTGACAATAAGAACCTTGGTTCGCTTTGGCTGGGGTAGAATTGTTGCTTCTGTCACACTCCGGATAGTGGCAATGTGCAGCTCTTTTGCATTCTTCACTGCAGTGTGCCTGGTCCGATCCTAGATACACACTGCGTGAAAAACAGCTGTGACCCAAGATGCATAAGCACTAGACCTGCTACACTTGGTTACCCCGGAAATAATTGCCCTCCACCGAAATCCATGTGTGAGGGTAACTGGTCCCTGATTTGATTCCTAGTAGTCTATGTGTTATGCCCTACTCCTTTTATGCCTTTTCCAATGCTGTTAACCCACTCACACAAGAGACCCGCTGGTAGAAAGTCCAGTATAACCTGTAACTGGTATTGTAATTCTCCTAACCTCTGTACTGAGGGCAAGCCACACTCACTGCTACTGGTGTCTGACTAATCGGCCATGAAGGCCATAGTAATACTGCCCAGTCAGCAATTCACGGCCACTCTACAGTTGCAATTTAGTGATTCATGGCTGACACCCTGAGGGACCTGGCAGTAGTCTTTCCTATATATCCTTACAGCATAGCAACAGTCACCGCTGCAGATGCCTTGTGCGTGAGCGTCCGCTGGTCGCACTAGTCAATGCAGCGATTATTTTAAATGAATATGATACTGTGTATATGAATAAACTATGCACAGGCAATTGAAACTTTCACACGTTGAGTAAATGTGAAACATTTTGGACTAGATATCAAATTTAAGCCAGTCACCACCCTAGGTGAAGTCTTGCACTCCCAAACTTCTGCTAATGTAACAGGGAGCAGACAAGTCAGTGAGAACAGGAGGGGAACAAATGTACAAATACCTGCCCTTTCTTGAGTTCTGGGAATGCCAAATGTTCTATAATACCTTGTAGCCTATATGTGCTCTAACCCAGTGTTCCCCAACTTATTGAACTGCAGCCCACTTGTTAAATGACAACTTCCACAACCCGCCTGGCTGCTATGGCTATAGGGCGGTGATATTAGACTCACATTCACGTGTACCCGTTCCTCTTGTGCTACACATCCGAAGGATGAAAGGCTGAGTGGGCCTGTTGGGATCTGAACCTGTGACCATGAGGTCATACACCCACCCCTACATTCGGTGCCTTGGTCCGTGGCCACTAGACCCGTGTCTGCATTCTCAACCGGGAACTAATGCTTTTGTATCCTTAAAGCAGGGAGTGACCACGCGTGCCGCGCTACATCCCTACTATTTAATAATTGTCCGCGCTGGAAAGCTGAGAAGGTACAGGTGGGTATTGCCTGATGAGCTGAGCTGGGTGCTGCCCCTTGGCGGTGGGTCATCCTACCCTATTAACGCACCCTCTGAAGACCAGGGGAAATTTTATCACCCTCTAATCTATCCTTAGTGGGTACAACATGGCTCATGATGACAAACATTAAATCGTTGTTCTGTGTTGGACTTATAGATTTTAACTTCTACACTGCCATAAAGGACCACCCAGACCATCAGAGTGACCCATAGACCTGCATTGTACACTTATTTTGCAGGCGTGTAGCTCCACTCCGATATCCTCCTTGAGTCAAAGTTACCACTGGGCAAAACCTCTGGTCCTTCGAGGCAGCAATGGCTCCTAACCCCAAAATACGGTGGTCACAGGACACCCCTGCCCGAAGTCCTCGCCCAGTGCGGCGACACCACTCTATGGCCAGCCCGTCTCCCACCAAGTGGCTGAGAAGTGTACAAGGCTAAGCCAGTGCGTTGCTTTCCATTCATGGTGGGGAGCAAACCTCCCCGCCAATCCACTTACTGGGAAGTACGTGCGTTGCGCAAAATCTCTGCCCCAACCGTTATTACGCTGGCTCCAACCAAATTGCCAGTACACAACCACTAGAACTGCCCAAAAGGGGGGTGACGAGCCAATATGGCGGCGAACCTTATGAAACATCCTTGAAATAATCCCCGCTGAAGGAGGGTGCAGGATGTCACTGATCAAGCAAAGGGGGGGGGGACTGGCCCGAGTTTCCGTGCCCAGAACCCCCCCCCCACAAGACAATAACACCCAAAATTATTGCTCTCACAGACCTGAGCGCCGAAAGTCGCATTGGCAAGTTCTTAGACCAAAGGACCACCAAGGTGCCCACACCACAACAACTCCGAAATTGCCATTATGGTCCCCCTGCATTCGCAAAACAAGACTGCTGGGGGCGCACACCACCAACTTCACCGACCCCAGGCAACAGGACAGGTCATGCTCATGCCCAAACCGCACGACAACCTACCAACCACATGTGGCACAGCTCACTTGCCAGTTTACCCCAAACTTCCGCGGTTGCAGCAAGCAAGGACTATTGATTTTGGCAATGGCTGTTGGTCGCCTATGGTAAATAAGCAACAACTATGGCCTTGTTGTAAGAATATTGACCAGGTAAGTGCTACAAAATTGACACTACACTACAAGCCAGTACTATTGGCTTTTTCAATGCTTGTTGGATGCTTAAGCTAACTAAGCCCCAATATGGCTTCGGTGGAGTAGCATACTGAAAATGCTACGATTCTGAACAGGTGGGACTGTGGCAGGTGCCAAACCAGAAAGCGGTGGCCATTTTGAAACCGGAATGGCGGTGCACAATCCCTGCGTTGGAGACAAAACTGACTCGTGTTGGCATCCGCCCCACACTGGGCTTCTAAAAATGCCTGCTTTCCTCGTCCCAAGGAAGTTGAGTATTAAAGCCCCTACGTAAGTCAGGATTTGTCTGCTTTATGATATATATATATATAACTTTGTTTCGGCTGCGATCCGACTGGAACATGGTGTACCAGCGGTTTAAGGCCATGCTATTCTGAAGCGACCTTACCTCAGCAGAACCCGTGAGACTGCCCGCAGCCTATGTCACCACTCGCTGCGATCAATAAAAGACACTAACAGAGCTAAGGAAGCCCTGATCAAGCTTCAAGGGGTGCTAATCCAGCCGGGTGCGTGCCAAGTATTTAATGCGAAACCGAACATGACACTGAGCCATACTTACAGTACAACAATTAGCTACATGCACTCACCACACTGCTCAATTGTTCCCCCCGGCTGAAATCACAAGAATTTGACCAATGAACTTGCGGGGTCAGTACTCACCACTGGCCCCCTCTAGGATGCCCGTGGGCGGGCGCCACACACACAAAAGAGGCCCTACATGAAACAACAAGGATGGTGGAACGCAGATGCCCATACATGAACAAGCCTGCCAGGATCGTGGGCCACGAGGCACAGCTCCAAAGTGCAGTCGCTCACATCGTCCATGCGGGAGGATTCCCACGGACATACTAACGTAGCCGTCAGACACATAACTACCTGGCCGCACTCGCTTAAAACTGCGTAGATCGCCCCCCTGCAGGACCCGCGACCTACCCACATCTTGGCTTGGGCTGTTAACTAAATCTCTCATGTTGAGCCCCCCTGGGCGCATGTTATGGGCACGCTACATATTCCCCCACTAATGCCCTACGCTGCAGGAGTCTGCAGCATTGGTGCTCAAAAACCTTAAACCTAGTGAGACAAAGCACCCAACCAGAGCACTGATCATGCATTCCTTCCTTGTAGCGAAGACACCCACTAACAAACTCAATTCTCTGAAAAGAAGCAGCGGTTCCACCTTCACAATCAAATAAAATAGTCCAAATATTGTCACTGCAATGAAAAACCTGCCATTATGGCTGAGCGCGTGGAACCCTTGGACCGCAAGAATTGAACGCCCTACCCAAGGGTTAGTGTAGAACCTTCGCCACTAAGCCTCATTCATGTACCTCACAGGTGCCTAGGGGCCCAGCAACATGCAGCAGCCAAAACACCCCAGCATCCGGGGCTCATTATACGGATAGCACCAGCCCTCCAGAAACAAAACCTTGGCCCCTGTGCGTACCGATTATGGAAACGCACCGGCAATGCAAATGCCTCCAATGATCGAACTACTCGTAGGCGACTCAACAAACCATAACATGGTACACGTTCCGCTGGGGGTTTGGGGTGTGCTTGTGCACAAGGGCAGTACGAGGGTTCAACTAGTCCCATACCTCCAGGCAGGCCGCCTGCCCTCGCGCTGGGCACAGTGAAAAATTTGGACTGCCTACCCCGCCCCCAGTGCTCTGTGGCAAGGCCACCCCGTTACCCGCGCTGACGGCCCCAGGGAGTCAAGGAACTCACCGCTGAACTCTGGTCGGAGCGGCCACTTGTCCTCCCGAGCTCGAACTCATGACCTCCGTGTTGTGAAACCGACGCACTGCCTACGTGCTAGAGAGGCTGTTGACACACGGTGCCCAAACCCAGCAGCCCCCAACCGGCTCATTGCTGTGGGGTCACCCATGGTGCACGACCCACTGACGAGTTTTGCTCACCAAGAATGCCAACTCCGAAAGAAAGATGGCTTCGCAGCCCCCTGGTGCCAACATGCATTCTCCCCGTTCCGCGCCTAAAGCCGCCAACTATGTGGCAGACACAAAGCTGCCATTGCCCAGCAAAGCCCGCGTTCGCGATAGCTGGTTAATTCACCATCCCTCCCACACAAAACCACACCACACAAGTTGACAGGGCACCCCAGAGGTGTCCCACGACCCCCACCAATCCTCGCTCTAGTGCCCCACGCCTCCGGACAGGAGAGTGCTCCGAGCCGTAGCCGCACTCGACCGCGCAGTCCTAACTGGCACCCTTCCCGGCCTGAAACCTGGGCGGGCAAGGAACGGGGGCGAGAAGGGAGCAAAAGGGGGGCGAACAGCAGTAAAGAGAGGTAGCTGCTGGCGATCTTAGTGTAAACTGTCGGGACAGGGTTTGTCCTCCGTGCAGTTTGATGGACAGAGAATGTTTAAGTGGTGATGGTGCTTATCGGAGTACTAAGCTTTACCTTCTTTTCAGGGAAGCCATCCCCAGGCTCAGACAAACCAGACTTGCCCCATGCACTGCACGGGCTGCACCCGGGATAGCCACGCCCCTGCTTCACTCCATGCTTCAAGTCGGTGCCCCGCTGGGCCTCAGGCACACTCCACACTACTCCCCACAGACAACTCTACGTAAAGGAACAATCGACAAACTACACGACAAATGGGGCTGCCCCTTCCTCTCCCATCCGGGAGTACGCTGGAGCTTCGGCAGCGCAAGGAAGAGCTGTATACAATCAGCGCTAGGAAAGCACTATCTACAATCTGCGCTAGTAACGCACTATATCCTATCCATGCCGGAAACCCAGCAAAAACCCTGGGTCACCAGGAAGAAAGCCGACCCCTCGCGCACCTCACTGAGTGCCGGGAGGGCCACGCTACTCGGGAAAGCCGCGCCTGACTCTCAGCATGGCAGCCGCGGCTGCCCCCCAGACGCGGTACTTCGCCTCGCGGTCGGACCCGCTGGGCTGCCTACTGCCCCTGGCTGCGACGCTTCACCAACCCTCAGAGCCCTAGCTTACATCTACATTCAACGGAATCCATTGGGGTTGTCTATCATCCACCGAGAAAGCGCAGGGCACAGGGAGGGAAGCGATATACCCAGAAACTAGAAGGAAGTAACCGTGTGTGGGACCGGTAGTGGTCCGGTGCAACGCGCACTCCCCACATGTGGCAGCAAGTGCCCAGCTCGTCCCTCAAACGTGACAAGCGCACAGAGCAGAAAATGTACAAACTTCAAAGTTCAAACGTCTACCTAAATCACATTCTCGCTTCCACGGGTAGCACCACCACACACCAGCGACACTTAACTGCAGTGCAAGGAGACATCTGAGAGTGCGCGAACAAACCCAAGTGCAAACTCCACACTCAATCAACACTTTGCAATTCTTATGATGCATGTGATTGACAGAAGTGTCTAATGCTCCAATCCTAGGTCACCTAAGAAATTAGCGGTACCGCCCTGTACAAACGACTTCCATAATGGGGCCACTGCAGAGCAAGTGTGCGCCCTCGGCCGCGACACTGCAAACCGGGAGTGCGTAGTCCACGTCTAAACAAAACGGGAGCCCGTGCGCCCGACGGGGTCACGGGCCACCCACCCCCGCCTCAACCGGAGGCGAGCACGTGGTCCACACCCGACTGGGACCGATCAGGACACGGTGAGGAGACAAGCAGAGGCGCACCACCCCTACCAAGACAAACCGAGGTAAGACCCGCCCCGCAGCCCCCCCCCTCATTGACAACTCGGTGACCTCCCAGCGGGCCCAACCGGCCGCTGAGTGAGGGTGAGTCAACCAGGGCCCGCGACTGCCACACCTCTCCCCAGTAGCCTGCGCTGACCTCCAGTGGACAACCAGCAGCCGGCCATGGTTGAGAGCTGCTGCCCTGCAATATGAGACTGCGGAGTGGTGGGGCATTGAGCCATTACAGCCACCAGAGTGGGGAGCTCACAGGGACAACGGGAGCCCAGTGGTGTGGGGGTGGGGGGGGAAGACTCACCGCAACAACGCCGACGCGACTCTGAAACCAGACCGACCAGACGGCATGTCTGGCACAAAGATGGTGCCAGAAAGGCAGGGGGAGGTATAAGTACCCTCCCCCGACCCGTTAGAAGCCGGAAGTGATGCGTCTAGTGCGCCGCACAGAGGGACTCCTCCCCGAGTCCCACAAATGGAGGGGTGATGTTTGTGCCTAAGTGGCACTAAGGGGGCCGCCCTTTTAGGGTGGCCCGCTGCATGGGCTGCGGGCAGCCCCAAAGCCGCATGTCAACACGACTATGTAAGTCAGGGTCAGAGTGCCTCCCATCCCTCCTAAGGTATCTCGATACGCTGCCCCATCTTACCTTAACCGCAAGCAGAGAGACGTGTTTTCCCTCTCTGTTGTTTTCCGTGTGTGTGGACATTCCGCACACCGCGTGTTTCTTAAATTAAGCCTGCGCTTGTACCTCACAATGCGCATAGAAAGGGGTCAAGAAGTCCCATACAATAATAATCTAAACAGGGGCCATTTTGTAGTGTGCACTGTGGGGTTCTTTTCCAGTTCTTTGACCGTGGTTCCTGTTTTGCTGTCCTTCGGCCATGGTCATTTGCTCTTGCACTGTCTTCCATTGGTTAGGTTTTGGTGCTCTGGGTGTGGGTACCATCAAGTTTTGTTGATTTTGGATTCCTAGAACTCACTTGTGAAAGATAAGTACCTAGATTTTCCCTCTGCTATGACTCGCAGTTTGGCTGGGAAGAATATATTCTTATGTAGCCTGGGAAAAGTAGAAACTTGTATGTTCTTGCTGGACTCCACAGGGTCATCCCCAGACGTTTTGCCTTCACCCCTCTATTTTTTCTGAACTTTTTTTTGTTGACTTTAACACATTTTACAACTGCTAAACAGTGCTAAAGTGCTTGTGCTCGCTCCTTGAAACATGGTAACATTGGCTTATACACAACTGGCTTAGTTAATGTTCTTATCAGCCCCTACTAAAGTGCCACTACATGGGCCCAGGGTCTGTAAATTAAATGCTACTTTGTGTTGCAACTTCACCCTTAATGGGAAGGGTATGCCCAGACATGGGTCCCGTGCTCGCTACGCCACTGGTTTCAAGCTATCCTGGCTTATGAGGGGTGATGCCTCGAAACCGGTACCAGGATGCTTGTTTCCAATCCAGGCAGGACCTAACTTGGCAGTTCAGTCTGGACTGTTCCCATGAGGAATAGGGTCAAGACTGATTTGAATATGGCTGGGTCCAAACTGTAATGGCGTGGCAAGCAAAATAACAATGGATTAAACTCAGATCTGTGCCTGGAGGTGAACGTTTGACAATGTTCAACTATCTGTCCAACATCTTTTTGTGTTGCACTGGTGGGTCTGCAGCACTGATTGTGCCACCTACTTAAGTAGCCCTTTAAACATGTCTTAGGCCTGCAATTGCAGAGCCTCTGTGTGTGAAGTTTTAAACTGCCATTTCAACCTGGAATAACAAAACTTTTGCCAGAGCCAAACATTCCTTTTTAATACATATAAGTCAAGCCTAGGGTAGACCCTGGAGAGCCCAAAGGGCAGGGTGCAATGCATTTAAAGAGCAGGACATGTACTTTTAAGTTTTGCATGTCCTGGTAGTGAAAAACTCTTACATTTGGTTTTGACTACTGCAAAGTCTAGCTCTCCCGTAGGATAACATTTGAGATGTCTTGTTACATTTTATAAGATTAATTTCCAAATGGGAAGGGATAATCAGTTCATGTTTAGTGTCTCTAGAATCCTACTTTAAAATCATAACTTTTGGTGAAGTTGTATTTTAAATTACAATGCAAACATCCACGGTTCGCGTGGGAGATGCTTACCATGCCCTTCCAACAAGGAGGCCTAAATGTGCCTGACATGTACCTATATGTGTACTGCGCACAAGCCTAAAACATACATTTTTGGCTATACTTCATTCCATAAACATTTTAAAAACACTCAGAGTCACTGGATGATGTCATCAGTGATGTCATTTGAGATGTTATCAGTGATGTCATCTGTTGGAACCGGGGTTACCGAGTCCGACACGGTAGCATGGCGTGAAGCGGGGAAGGCACGCGAAGGCAATGTGTAAGGCAGTTGTGCAGCACACTCTCACTTTGACTCACAAATGCGAACGCAATAACATGACACCACACCAGGCTTTTGTATTTAAAATCAAGATCTTTTATAAATAAATTAAGTTGGCATTAGATAAGGCAGGTTAATTCAGATCTACATGCAAAATCATTATATCACTCAACTGGTGCACATCTTAAATAAAGCTGCATAGCTCATCAACATTGTAGGCCACTAAGAGGCCGCAGGAATTATCTCCTACACGTAGCACTTAATAATGATCTTAAGGTACGTTAATAAAACATAGGCCTAAACATACAGTTCACTTTAGCATATTCAATTATCTAAAAGAAGGCTTGTCACGTTACATTTCAATAGGCCTGCATTAACCTAGGCGCACCCACATTCAGTACAGTGGGCGTCGCAACTCCAGTACACCTGTAACAGAAAATACTTCAACTCTTGGTGGTGTACACTTCAGCTCAACTCCATTAAACACTTTCCCCTTGTGGAAAAGACTTAACAGCTAAAACCATGGCCTAGGCAGTAATTGTAATAGGCATTGGCATAAATCATTAAATACTGTGGGCATCATCAATACATGAATGAACTATGTGGGGAATCCCTCAACATGTCCTGTATTTTGGGGGCTTCTAGGTCTCTTAGGGGTTAATTCAGGCCAGGCCCACTCCTCTCTGGGGCCTCGCTTCGTAGGACTACAATAGTAAGGGTTAATAGTGGCCCCCGGCCCCCAGTGGCGTCTTATGGGCCCTAGGGGCCTCCAGGGCTCACCTGTGGTGTGGTCGTTGGTCGCGCTTCAGGGCGACTGGCGATCATCCGGGCCGGCCCGTGTTCTGTTGGGCGGGGCCCGGTCGGGGGTGCCTCGGCCTTCTGGCCGGTGTTGCGGGTCGTTGCGGGGGCCGGTATGCCTTACTCCGGCCCCCGGGATCAGGGGGGTATAACTGCGGCTCGTTGCGGGGGCCGGGATCACCCTCCTCGGGCCCCCGTGCTCAGGGTAAGTGCAGGTAGGCTCAGGGTTGCTGGGGGAAGGGAGCGGGAGCCGGCAGTCCTCTCCGGCCGGCTCCCCGTCTCCCTCTGCACTGCCGGGGCTCTTCCCGGGCTTCCTTCGGCGCTGGGCGGGCCCGGGAGCCGGCGCCCAATCGGTGCGCGGCCTTCCCGGGTCACGCCGAGCGACCCCTGGTCGCTCGGCAACGGCATCTGCGGGGCTGGGAGGCCTCGCTGCAGATCGCGGGAGCGATTTCTTGGGCCGCTTCGGCGGCGGTGGCAATCTCTTGGGCCGCGACGGCGGCGGGACCATTTCTTGGGCCGCTACGGCGGCGGGGGCAATTCTTTGGCCGCTACGGCGGCGGGACCACTTCTTGGGCCGCTACGGCGGCGGGGGCAATTCTTTGGCCGCTACGGCGGCGGGAACGACTCCTTGGCCGCGATGGCGGCGATGAGGGCCCCGGGCCCCTGGAGGCCTCGGTGAGGGCGCGGACGGCGCTCCTCACCTCACACACCTGAGGGGCTTCCTCCACCTCAGCGCTTCTCTCGATGAGGGCGCGACGGCGCACCTCACCACACGGTGTCTCCTCTCAGGCGGCGGCGGCAATCTTCATCATAAGGTCAGTGACCTGAGGGACAACAGCACACAGGGTGCACCAGCAGCCTGTGGGCAGGGCTGACTGGCAAAGTACTTGGGGGCAGCCCAGCAACAGGCAAAGGTGAATAGGGGGTGAAGGTGTAGCGCTTCAGGGTACGGCGCTTTACCTGGTGATCCCCAGTTGGGCAGTGTTAGGCTTTAGGCCTTGCTGGACGGACAGGCCTCCTCAAGTTAAGGGGGTCTTGCGACTGCTTTAGCTTGGTTGCTTCTTAGGCGCTTCTAGTTGTAAGTTTCTTGTCAGAAGTTCCTTGTTATAAGTTCCTTGTCAAAGTTTCCTGTCAGAAGTTTCTTCTTATGAGGGGGAATGAGTTGGTGGTTCTGGGAGTGCTTGATGTTCCTCCCGGCACGCTGAAGGTGGTTCCCTGGGTCCCCTCACACTGGGCAAGGTCAGTGGGTGGTGGGCGTTCCTCAGCTATCTTACTACAGCAGGACCTCAGCCCTGTCAGCAGCAGTAGTGTAGGTCTCCCCCTAGGCCCTAAAGCCTATACTCCGGCGCAGGTTCTCCCAGGTTCAGTGGTGCCTCATCAACTGACTAGAAAGTTTTCCCTCCAAGCCTTTTATACTCCTAGGTCAGGTGACTCTCCCAAAGGCGGCAAAACATAACTCCTCCCACAGCCCGGAAGGTTCTGGAACCTTCTACATGCCTGGCTATGTGGCCCAGAGGCGGGGATGGAATGGATACTGTATCCCTATACCCCAGCCTGACCCTGGCTACTAGTGTGTATGCGTGTCAGGCCCCTCTGCAGTAGCAGGGGCCTGTGGCAGCCATCTTGAGTGAGAGAGAGCACCTGCACCTCAGCACTGGCTAGCAGTGGCAAGGTGCCCAGAGACCTAGGTCCAGTAAAAATATGGTGGCAAAAAGGAGGCGAAAAAGGAAAAAAATAGGGAAAGACCACCCTAGGGCTGACAGGTCTAACACGCGTCCCCCCAGCCGAAAGAGGGAGAGCTTCCCAACCTCTAGGGAGTTCTCTTCGCTAAGGCGGAAAAACCGGGAGAGACCGTCAGCGTTGGCGTGGTCTACACCGGGTCGATGTTCCACCCGAAAGTCCATCCCCTGGAGGAAATGGACCACCTCAACAATTTGGGGTTTTCGCCTCTCATCTGCATGAGCCAGCGAAGGGGTCTGTGGTCGGTCTGGATCAGGAAGTGACAACCAAAAAGGTATGGCCTCAACTTCTTGACAGCCCAAACCACAGCAAAGGCTTCTCGTTCGATGGTACTCCACCGCTGTTCCCTGGGGAGTAGTCTTCGAGAAATGAAGGCCACTGGCTGGTCTTGGCCATCGTCATTCAGCTGCGAGAGCACAGCTCCTATGCCATGCTCAGAAGCGTCTGTCTGTACGATAAACTCCCGTCCAAAGTCTGGAGTCCTGAGGACCGGTGCGGTGCACATTGCACGTTTGAGGGTCTCAAAGGCTTCCTGGCAGGCAGCCGTCCAGATGACTCTGCGTGGCTGCTTCTTTGAAGTCAATTCCGTCAATGGGCCCACGATGGTTCCATAACCCTTGACGAACCGGCGGTAGTATTCCGTGAGGCCGAGAAAAGCTCGGACCTCTGTTTGGGTCTTGGGGGGCTCCCAGGCCAAGATGGTCTCAATCTTGGCTTGGAGGGGTTGCACCTTACCTCCGCCCACCAGATGTCCCAGGTACACGACAGATCCCTGTCCAATCTGGCACTTGCTGGCCTTGATGGTTAGACCAGCCCGTTGCAAAGCCTGTAGCACCTCCTGGAGATGCTCCAGATGGTCCTCCCAGCTGCTACTGAAGACAGCTATGTCATCCAGGTAGGCAGCAGAGAAGGCCTCTAGGCCAGACAGCACCTGGTTCACCAACCGCTGGAAAGTGGCTGGAGCATTTTTCAACCCGAAGGGCATCACCCGAAATTGAAAGTGGCCCTCGGGGGTGGAGAACGCAGTCTTCTCCTTTGCTCCTTCCGCCATGGCTACCTGCCAATAGCCTGACGTCAAATCAATGGTACTCAAATACCGGGCTGCTCCCAGCCGGTCAATGAGCTCATTCGCCCGCGGGATTGGGTGAGCGTCGGTCTTAGTGACTGAGTTGAGTCCACGGTAATCCACACAGAACCGAAGTTCTGGTGTGGTGCCTGGTGGGGCCGCTTTCGGCACCAACACCACCGGACTAGCCCAAGGGCTACTGGAAGGCTCAATCACCCCCAGTTCTAGCATCTTGGTAACCTCACCCTGGATACTAGCCTTGACCTTATCGGACAGCCGGTAAGACTTGTTTTTTACTGGCGGACTGTCCCCTGTGTCCACGTCATGGGCACACAGGTGCGTGATTCCAGGCGTGAGGGAGAACAACGAGGCGTACTGCCCCAAGACCTGGCGGCAGTCCCTCTGTTGCTCCGGGGTTAAGGATGGGGCGAGGACCACTCCCTCTACCGAACCATCCTTCTCATGGGCCGCCAGAAGGTCTGGCAGAGGCTCACTCTCCTCCTCCTCACTTCCATCTGTTATCATCAGGAGAGTGAGCTCGGAACGCTCCTGGTGGGGCTTCAGGCGGTTGACGTGGAACACCCGGTGGGGTTGACGTGGGGTCTTCACATCAACTACATATGTGGTCTGGCCTCTTCTTTCCAAGATCTCAAACGGTCCAGTCCACCTGTCCTGGAGGGCGCTAAGCTCTCCTGGCTCCATGACCCACACCTTCTGTCCAACGTCTAACTCTACCGTCCGCGCGTTCCGGTCATACCATTGCTTCATGATGGCCTGACTTGCCTCTAGGTTGTCCGAGGCCTCCTTCCACAGCTTGGCCACTTGGCTGCGGAACGCCAGCATATAGCTGACCACATCACGGGGAAGCTTCGAGGAAGACTTCTCCCACCCCTCCTTGACAAGACTGAGGGGCCCCCGAACGGGGTGGCCATAGAGCAGCTCAAAGGGGCTGAAACCGACCTCCTTCTGCGGCACCTCTCGGTAGGAGAAGAGCAGACAGGGTAAGAGGACGTCCCACTTCCTTCTCAAGTCCTCGGGTAGGCTCCTGATCATCCCCTTCAAGGTTTTGTTAAAGCGCTCCACAAGCCCGTTCGTCTGGGGGTGGTAAGGAGTGGAGAACCGGTAGGTCACTCCACACTCCTTCCACATGGCCTGCATGTAGGCCGACATGAAATTCGTGCCCCTATCTGACACCACGACCTTGGGGAATCCCACTCAGGTAAAAATCCCCATCAGGGCCCGCGCCACCAACGGTGCAGTGATGGTCCTCAGAGGGATTGCGTCTGGGTACCGGGTGGCGTGGTCTACCAGCACCAAAATGAACCTATGTCCTGCAGAAGTCGGCGGGTCCAATGGCCCGACAATGTCAATCCCTACCCGCTCAAAAGGGGTATCGACAACTGGGAGAGGTTCTAGAGGGACCTTCACTTTCGTCCCCGTCTTGCCGCTCGCTTGGCAAGTGGTGCAAGTCTTGCAAAAAGTGTCAGAAGTGACGCGCATCCTGGGCCAATAAAAATGTGGGACCAGACGCGCAAACGTCTTGTCTTGGCCCAGGTGTCCTGCTAGTGGTATTTCGTGTGCCAACTCTAGCAGAAAGGCTCGGTAGCATTGGGGGACCACCACGGCTCGGGCGGACCCATGCACCGGAGCCTTAGGCTCACTGTAGAGGAGACCATCCTCCCAGTAGACATGGTAATTACCAGTCTCGTTTCCAGCTGCTTGGGCTTCGGCCTGTTGCCGCATGCCTTCAAGCGAAGGGCACTCTTTCTGCGCCCGGCAGAATTCCTCCCGGGTAGGCCCTCCTTCCACCTGCCACTCTGCAGGGGTTGGCAGGTCCCCCACGGGAAAACCAACCACCTCAGCGGACTCCGGGGTCACCTCTGCGGGCTCCCCATCCATCTCACCGGGGGTCTCCTCCTGGACATCTCCTCGTCCAGCAGTGGGCTGGGCCATTATTTCAGGCTCCAAACCGAGCTGAGTTCCTTGTCGGGCAGCCATGGACCGCGTGACAACGCAAGTCCATCCTGGTAATCCCAACATCTCAGCATGGGCATTGAACTCTACCTCCCTCCAGGCAGTATGTTCCAAGTCGTTGCCCAACAGACAGTCAACTGGCATGGCAGGGCTCACCGCAACCTTCAACAGACCTGATACTCCTCCCCACTCAAAGGGAACTTGGGCCACGGGGTAATGACCCAGGCTATTATCAGCCATAACAACCGGGTGGAATTCCTCAGGAATCACCTGCTCTGGGGACACCAGCTGACGTCTCACCATCGTCATGCTGGCACCTGTGTCCCTCAGAGCCTCCACCTCCTCCCCGTTCACCAGGACCCTCTGCCGATACTTGGCAGTGTTCGCGGGTACCTGAACCCGTGGATGATCTCTCTATCCCCCAGGGAAACTAAGGTCAAGCCTGTCCACTCACCTCCCCTACCTAGGGACAACTCCTCCCCAAGCGCTACACTGGCCACCCCGGGGCTCTTACCTCCTGTGGGGCTGGGGTTCTCTTGTGACACTTGGGATCCCCCTTATAATGTCCAACCTCCCCGCACTCGTAGCACCGGACAGTTCTGGGCTGCTGACTCCTGTCAGGATAAGTGGGTTTCTGGAATCCAGATTGGGATGGGGAACCTACCCCTCTCCCAGGCGGTCTATTTTGGGGACCTTTAAAGAACTCCCTCTTTTTATCTCCCCCTCTTTCTTCTGGGGAGCCCCTGTCCACCTTTCGGGGTCCGCCCCGGCTCCCTTGTGGGACACCCGAGTGCTGACCCACGTGTCTGCCTCCTCCGCAAGCTCCCTAGGATTGGTCAGCTTGCGGTCCACTCAAGTACTGGCGCAGCTCCGGAAAACATTTCTCTAGGAGGTGCTCTCTCAAGAACAGGTCGTACAGCCCAGTGTAATTATCAACGTTGCTGCCACGCACCCAACCCTCCAATGCCTTCCGGGCATAGTCAAAAAATCCACCCAGTTTTGTGTGTGAAGCTTGTGGCTGTTATGGAACTTTTGGCGGTACTTCTCTGGGGTGAGGCCAAACTTCTTGAGCAGGGCCTCCTTCATGATAGGGTAGTTAGTCTGCTCCCCCTTATCCAAAGTTAAGAGTGTGTCCCTTACTAGTGGAGGTATGTACCTATAAAGACCTCCTCCCCAGTAGCTCTCAGGAACTCTATGGGCCACCAAAGCTACCTCATACGCCGCCAACCACTTGTTGATGTCATCACCTACACTAAAACTGGCTATCACCTCTCTGGGTAAATAGAATTTGGGCTCCTGTGGAACCCCAGCAGGTACGCTGCCACCATTCACTCTGCCCTGCATCTCCATCTGAAAGGCTCGGAGCTCCAGCTCCTTCAGGCTAAGCTCATGTGCAAGCTTCCTTTCCTCCATGGCTAGCCTTGCCTGTTCTCCTTCTCTTTCCATCTTAGCAAGTTCTAATGTTAATTGCCTCTCCTCCCTCCTATCCTCTAATTCCTCTGCTGACAAACTCCCCCCTGACGCACTACTGCCTGCCCTGGAACGTCTTCCTGGCAACATATTCTCGCTAACATCAATGTGCAGTAGGTCCAGTCCTTCTGGGTTGTCTGTCTCCCCCTGCTCCTCGTCCCCTCTTCCCTCCGGGTGGGCCATTACCCATGCCCTCAAAGCTTTCTGAAGCACCGTCTTCCTGGCACCTCGCTTGACGGCCACCCCCCTCTCTAGGCAGAACTCCTTGAGCTGTGTCACCGTATACCTTTCTAGGTTGGCTAACTCCATTCCATCCTCCTAGGTGGGGTCCCAGACAATTTAAGGAAGGGGTTCTAAACTGTAGGTAACAGGTCTAACGCAGGAATGTACACACTTGGCAATCATAAAAGAATTCCTAGCACTTGCATTACAATAGGTGTCTAATTGCGGCGCACACTGAGTCACTGTAGGGTGCTGCACAAACACCAGTCCTTATCCAACCGCTGAACACCAAATGTTGGAACCGGGGTTACCGAGTCCGACACGGTAGCATGGCACGAGGCGGGAAAGCACGCGAAGGCAATGTGTAAGGCAGTTGTGCAGCACACTCTCACTTTGACTCACAAATGCGAACGCAATAATATGACACCACACCAGGCTTTTGTATTTAAAATCAAGATCTTTATAAATAAATTAAGTTGGCATCAGATAAGGCAGGTTAATTCAGATCTACATGCAAAATCATTATATCACTCAACTGGTGCACATCTTAAATAAAGCTGCATAGCTCATCAACATTGTAGGCCACTAAGAGGCCGCAGGAATTAACTCCTAGACGTAGCACTTAATAATGATCTTAACGTACGTTAATAAAACATAGGCCTAAACATACAGTTCACTTTAGCATATTCAATTATCTAAAAGAAGGCTAGTCACGTTACATTTCAATAGGCCTGCATTAACCTAGGCGCACCCACATTCAGTACAGTGGGCGTCGCAACTCCAGTACACCTGTAACAGAAAATATTTCAACTCTTGGCGGTGTACACTTCAGCTCAACTCCATTAAACACTTTCCCCTTGTGGAAAAGACTTAACAGCTAAAACCATGGCCTAGGCAGTAATTGTAATAGGCATTGGCATAAATCATTAAATACTGTGGGCATCATCAATACATGAATGAACTATGTGGGGAATCCCTCAACATGTCCTGTATTCTGGGGCTTCTAGGTCCCTTAGGGGTTAATTCAGGCCAGGCCCACTCCTCTCTGGGGCCTCGCTTCGTAGGACTACAATAGTAAGGGTTAATAGTGGCCCCCGGCCCCCAGTGGCGTCTTATGGGCCCTAGGGGCCTCCAGGGCTCACCTGTGGTGTGGTCGTTGGTCGCGCTTCAGGGCGACTGGCGATCATCCGGGCCGGCCCGTGTTCTGTTGGGCGGGGCCCGGTTGGGGGTGCCTCGGCCTTCTGGCCGGTGTTGCGGGTCGTTGCGGGGGCCGGTATGCCTTACTCCGGCCCCCGGGATCAGGGAGGTATAACTGCTGCTCGTTGCGGGGGCCGGGATCACCCTCCTCCGGCCCCCGTGCTCAGGGTAAGTGCAGGTAGGCTCAGGGCTGCTGGGGGAAGGGAGCGGGAGCCGGCAGTCCTCTCCGGCCGGCTCCCCGTCTCCCTCTGCACTGCCGGGGCTCTTCCCGGGCTTCCTTCGGCGCTGGGCGGGCCCGGGAGTCGGCGCCCAATCGGTGCGCGGCCTTCCCGGGTCACGCAGAGCGACCCCTGGTTGCTCGGCAACGGCGTCTGCGGGGCCGGGAGGCCTCGCTGCAGATCGCGGGAGCGATTTCTTGGGCCGCTTCGGCGGCGGTGGCAATCTCTTGGGCCGCGACGGCGGCGGGACCACTTCTTGGGCCGCTACGGCGGCAGGGGCAATTCTTTGGCCGCTACGGCGGCGGGACCACTTCTTGGGCCGCTACGGCGGCGGGGGCAATTCTTTGCCCGCTACGGCGGTGGGAACGACTCCTTGGCCGCGACGGCGGCGATGAGGGCCCCGGGCCCCTGGAGGCCTCGGTGAGGGCGCGGACGGCGCTCCTCACCTCACACACCTGAGGGGCTTCCTCCACCTCAGCGCTTCCCTCGATGAGGGCGCGACGGCGCACCTCACCACACGGTGTCTCCTCTCAGGCGGCGGCGGCAATCTTCATCATAAGGTCAGTGACCTGAGGGACAACAGCACACAGGGTGCACCAGCAGCCTGTGGGCAGGGCTGACTGGCAAAGTACTTGGGGGCAGCCCAGCAACAGGCAAAGGTGAATAGGGGGTGAAGGTTTAGCGCTTCAGGGTACGGCGCTTCACCTGGTGATCCCCAGTTGGGCAGTTTTAGGCTTTAGGCCTTGCTGGACGGACAGGCCTCCTCAAGTTAAGGGGGTCTTGCGACTGCTTTAGCTTGGTTGCTTCTTAGGCGCTTCTAGTTGTAAGTTTCTTGTCAGAAGTTCCTTGTTATAAGTTCCTTGTCAAAGTTTCCTGTCAGAAGTTTCTTCTTATGAGGGGGGGGGAATGAGTTGGTGGTTCTGGGAGTGCTTGATGTTCCTCCCGGCACGCTGAAGGTGGTTCCCTGGGTACCCTCACACTGGGCAAGGTCAGTGGGTGGTGGGCGTTCCTCATCTATCTTACTACAGCAGGACCTCAGCCCTGTCAGCAGCAGTAGTGTAGGTCTCCCCCCTAGGCCCTAAAGCCTATACTCCGGCGCAGGTTCTCCCAGGTTCAGTGGTGCCTCATCAACTGACTAGAAAGTTTTCCCTCCAAGCCTTTTATACTCCTAGGTCAGGTGACTCTCCCAAAGGCGGCAAAACATAACTCCTCCCACAGCCCGGAAGGTTCTGGAACCTTCTACATGCCTGGCTATGTGGCCCAGAGGCGGGGATGGAATGGATACTGTATCCCTATACCCCAGCCTGACCCTGGCTACTAGTGTGTATGCGTGTCAGGCCCCTCTGCAGTAGCAGGGGCCTGTGGCAGCCATCTTGAGTGAGAGAGAGCACCTGCACCTCAGCACTGGCTAGCAGTGGCAAGGTGCCCAGAGACCTAGGTCCAGTAAAAATATGGTGGCAAAAAGGAGGCGAAAAAGGAAAAAAAATAGGGAAAGACCACCCTAGGGCTGACAGGTCTAACATCATCAGTGACGTTACTGACCATGTTATGAGTGATGTAATATATGTGGTCATAAGCAGTGCATTGCGGGGTGCGAGTTACAGTTATCTCAGCTAACTATAACTGCTGAATTTCTCTGGTTTTGTACGAGTGAAATGTCAGCCTAACTATAATGTCCCTGTAACCTTTGTTTTTTTCAGAGAATATATATATATATATATATATATATATATATATATATATATATATATATATATATATTCACTGAAAAAACCATAGGTTTCAGGCACGTTATAGTTAGAAATTAGAATTTAAAAAACCTTAGAAATTCACAGAAAAAACCATAGGTTTTAGGGACAGTTATAGTCAGTTGGACATTTCACTCGTACAAAACCAGAGAAATTCCCCCGTTATAGTTAGTTCAGCTAACTATAACTCGTGCCCCCGCAATGCACTGCTGATGACGCTCACATATTACATCACTCATGACATGGTCAGTGACATCACTGATGACATCACTGATGACATCATCCAGTGATTGTGTGTTTCTGTAAAGTTTAAATATGTTTAATATATATAGGGAAAGGCGTATTGAAGAATGAGTGGGTATATAAGTGTCTGAATGGATGATTTAGTAGGTGTGTGACTGACTCTATAAGTGAGTGATTAAACGTATCTTACTGAATGCATGGGTTAGTGACTAAACTGTGTGAATGTCTGTTTCCATCTGTCTGTTGGTGTGTAAGCGGCTGCATGGGTTTGTGAATAGCTACATGAGTGTCTATATGGGTTATTGATTGGTTGTCTGAGTATCTGTATGGGTGCCTGAGTGTTTGTGTGGGTGGGGTGTGTGTGACTCTGTGCATAGATGTGTGAGTGGGTGATTCACTGGGTGCATGGTTTCAAGAGTGCATCTGTGATGGACTTTATGGGTGGGTGAGTGTGTGTATGGGTGTGTTAGTGAGTGAATGTATATCTCAGTGGTACATGTGTGAGTAACTACATATGTGAAAGGCAGTATATATGTATGTTGGAGTATATAAATGGCTATAGGTGAGTGTGTGATTGTGAGAGTGGCTGTATGGATGAGTGTGTGCTTGTATCAGTGATTGTATAAGAGCGTAAGAATGTGCTGGTATTTGTATGAGTAAGTGGGCTGGTGTGTGTATAACTGTATAGGTGAGTAAATGGCAGTGCGATTAATTATTTGCATGACTGACTAGGTGTGTGTGTACCTCTATGGATGAGTGGCGGTGTGTGAGTATCTTTATAGGTGTATGAGTGCATATGATAGTCCTGCACTGAGTGACCGTAGGTATGAGTGACTGTACGGGTGAGTGAGTGGATGTGTGTGTAGACCTAAGAATCAGTGAGTGGGTATGTAGTTATTGGTGTTGGAGTGTCTATGGTTTTGAGAATGGCAGTCTGTAATTTAGAGTGGGTGTATCAAAGGTTATATTAGGGTGTGAGAAGATACATCAAATTATCACATGGATGATGTCATCAGTGATGTCATTTGAGATGTCATGAGTGATGTCATCAGTGATGTCACTGACCATGTCATGAGTGATGTAATATGTGACGTCATCAGCAGTGCATTGCGGGGGCGCGAGTTATAGTTAGCTGAACTAACTATAACGGGGGAATTTCACAGGTTTTGTACGAGTGCAATGTCCAACTAACTATAACTGTCCCTAAAACCTATGGTTTTTTCAGTGAATTTCAAAGGTTTTTTAAATGCTAATTTCTAACTATAACGTGTCTGAAACCTATGGTTTTTTCAGTGAATTTCAAAGGTTTTTTAAATGCTAATTTCTAACTATAACGTGCCTGAAACCTATGGTTTTTTCAGTGAATTTGTAAGGTTTTTTAAATGCTAGTTTCTAACTATGCCTACAGAGGTAGGATATGTGAAGAAAGACGAAAAAACACACAGAAAGAAGCAAAAGAAATGCAGAAAGAAGCAACAGAAGTCCACAAAGACGAAGAAAAGTGCAGGAAGAAGCAAGACATGTGCAGAAAGAACCAACAGAGGAGCAGAAAGAGGCCTTGTTTCAAAATCATCCTGTGCCCACAACTTTTTCAGACGGGTACTGGTGGTAACTGGCTCTGACTAACCAGGCCTAGAGCCAGTGCTATGCTAAAAGACACTTAGAATACAGTGAAAACACTTACATACACTAGGGAACACTATGCGTTGGGGTACCCCTGTGATTAGCATGACCTCCTCTGTAAGTCCCTAGTACATAATAGGGCAGGGGGATTAAAACTAAGAAACTAACTTGTCACATCAGGCCCTTCCCCTCTCTTCACCTCTGTGCAAACATGCCTCGTGGCGCGTTTTAAGTTGGGAGATTAAGTCCCCTTGAATCCTGAGGGTCCCTGGGGTCCAACTAGCCCACCAGGTACTTCCAGTAAGCGCCACAGAGCTGCGTTGCAGAGAGGTGTAAAAAGGGGGAGGCCTCTGAACACCTCTCTGCAACGCAGCTCCCTGGCGCATACTGGAGGTACCTGGTGGGCTAGTTGGCCCCCAGAGGCCCTCAGGTTTGAAGGAGAATTAATTCCCCAACTTAAAACGCGCCACGGGGCGTGTTTGCACACATGTCACCTTTAGCCCCACCCCCTCCCTTCACCACTGTGCAAACGCGCCCCGTGGCGCGTTTTAAGTTGGGGGATTAAGTCCCCTTGAATCCTGAGGGTCCCTGGGGTCCAACTAGCCCACCAGGTACCTCCAGTAAGCGCCACAGAGCTGCGTTGCAGAGAGGTGTAAAAAGGGGCGTGGCCTCTGAACACCTCTCTGCAACGCAGCTCCCTGGCGCATACCGGAGGTACCTGGTGGGCTAGTTTGCCCCCAGGGACCCCCAGTATTGAAGGGGAATTAATTCCCCATCTTAAAACGCGCCACGGGGCCTGTTTGCACACATGTCACCTCAGGCCCCGCCCCCTCCCTTCACCACTGTGCAAACGCGCCCCGTGGCACGTTTTAAGTTGGGGAATTAAGTCCCCTTGAATCCTGAGGGTCCCTGGGGTCCAACTAACCCACCAGGTACCTCCAGTAAGCGCCACAGAGCTGTGTTGCAGAGAGGTGTAAAAAGGGGCGTGGCCTGGACAACCTCTCTGCAACCCAGCCCTGTGGCGCTTACTGGAGGTACCTGGTGGGCTAGGTGGCCCCCAGGGACCCTCAGTATTCAAGGGGAATTCTTTCCCCAATTTAAAACGCACCACAGGGCGCGTTTGCAGAGTGGTTAAGGGAGGGGGCGGGGCCTGACGCTCGTTCGCTTTTTTTTTTTCTTTTTGAAGGGGGGCTGTGTGGCCCCCCTTCCTTTTCACTTTTTGGTGCCCTAGGGACCCCATCCCCCAGGGCCTGATCCTATTTTTTTTTAAAAATGTTAAAAAACAGTACGGGAAGGGGGCCGCGTGGCCTCCCTCCCGTGGCCGATTCCGGCCCCGGGGACCCCATCCCCCGGGGCATGGCCACTTTTATTTTAAATTTTTGAGGAGGGGGGCTGCGTGGCCCCCCTCCTAAGGCCTCTATTGGCCCCGGGGACCCCATCCCCAGGGCCGTCCTTTGCGCATTTTTTTTTTTTTTAATTTCTTTTTTTATAATTGTTGGGGAGGGGGGCTGCGTGGCCCCCCTCCCGGGCCACTAATGGCCCCGGGGACCCCATTCCCCGGGGCCTGGCCACTCGTTGGAGACCATGGGGGGTCCCCAATCACCCCACGGTCCCGCCGGCTCTCCGCGTCCTGCGGGAGCCGGCATTGCTTTTCCATAAGGGGAGCTGCTGACATGCAGCTCCCCTTATGGAAAAGCAATCTGCTTTGCTTCATTGAAGAGAGAGCAGGTTTCCTGCTCTCGCTTCAATGAAGCAGCAAGCTTGCAATGACAGGACGGGAGCCGCGCGGCTCCCGTCCTGTCATTGCAAACAGCAGTGTCCCGGGGTAGGCACCCCGGGACACTGCAGGAAGCCGGCCCTGGGGGGTGGCGGTCCCCAGGGCCCCCACAGGCTCCAGGAGGGGGCCGCGCGGCCCTCTCCCAACATCTACAAAGCCCCGGGGAGGTGGTGGTCCCCGGGCTTCGGGGTCGAAACGGACCCCCACATTTCTTTAATTAGTGCCCCGGGGCGGTGGCGGTCCCCGGGGTGTGTGGGGGGGCTGGGCCCCCCCATACAGGTAATTTTTTAATTAAAAAAAGAAGCCCTGGGGGTGGCGGTCCCCGGGGCTGTGGGGGGCCGTGTGCCCCCAGCCATCATTATAATTTGAAAGCCCCGGGGTGGCGGTCCCTGGGGCTTGGGGGCCTTAGAGGCCCCCAACTAACATTTAAACCCACCCCGCATGCCCCCGGGACTTGGCCCACCTGGGGGCAAAATACCCTCGAAGCGCGGGAGCCCGCGCTATGTTTGTTTTTTCATGGCGGGATCCGCGCACCCTAAGCGCATCCCGACGATTTTTTTAAAACAAAAAATGCTTTTTTTGGCCCTGGGGGTCCTTGTGGGACCCCCTAAGCAGGCCTAGGGGGTCAGGGTGTTTCTACCCTGCCCCCTTTTTGCGTTTTGTGCACTTATTTCTTGTGCCTATCTACTGGCTACTATATATTATCTACTTGCGGTCGCCAGTAGATAGTTATAGTTAGGACCTATTTTCCATAGGAAATCCGCAACATTCTATTCCCAATAACTTTGGCGCCGGTTGACGAATCTTCATGAAATTTTCAAAACTTGTGGGGCGCTCCGGTCCGCTCCTATCCTGAAAGTCTCGGGGTGATTCGCCAAGTGGGGCCGAGAAAAAGGGGGGTCCCAAAACGTGTTTTCCCATGCAATTTTCCATAGGAACCTTTAGTCGCAGCTACAGCCTGAACTGCTGAACGGAATTACACCAAATTTGGCAAAAAGGTAGCCCTTGGTTCAGAGTCGTGCCTTTTGGTTAAATGGTGTAAATCCGTTCAGTAGTTCCTGAGAAAATCAAAAGTAAAACCACATATGTATCTATGGCCGCAGAGGGTCCGCGCACCCTGAGCGCCCCTTCCCGATCACGAGCTGTATGCTAATTGGCTGTCAACACTCCAAACCAGGAAGTGTTGGCAGCCATCTTGTTCCTCGGTAGAACCGAGGCACAAGAAACAAGTGCGCAAAACGCAAAAAGGGGGCAGGGTAGAAACACCTGACCCCCTAGGCCTGCTTAGGGGGTCCCACAAGGACCCCCAGGGCCAAAAAAAGCATTTTTTTTTTTTAAATCGGTGGGATGCGCTTAGGGTGCGCGGATCCCGCCGTGAAAAAAAAAAAACAAAGCGCGGGCTCCCGCGCTTCGAGGGTATTTTGCCCCCGGGTGGGCCAAGTCCCGGGGGCATGCAGGGGTGGGTTTAAATGTTAGTTGGGGGGCCTCTAAGGCCCCCCAAGCCCCGGGGACCGCCACCCCCTGGGGCTTCTTTTTTTAATTAAAAAATTACCTGTGTGGGGGGACTCCAGCCCCCCCACACACCACGGGGACCGCCACCTCCCCGGGGCACTAATTAAAGAAATGTGGGGGTCCGTTTCAGACCCCCAGAGCCCCGGGTACCACCACCTCCCCGGGGCTTTGTAGATGTTGGGATGGGGGCCGCGCGGCCCCCCTCCTGGAGCCTGTGGTGGCCCTGGGGACCACCACCCCCCAGGGCCGGCTCCTGCAGTGTCCCGGGTGCCTACCCCCGGGACACTGCTGTTTGCAATGACAGGACGGGAGCCGCGCGGCTCCCGTCCTGTCATTGCAAACTTGCTTTGCTTCAACTGCTCTCGCTTCAATGAAGCAGCAGATTGCTTTTCCATAAGGGGAGCTGCATGTCAGCAGCTCCCCTTATGGAAAAGCAATGCCGCTTCCCGCAGGTCGCAGGGAGCCGGCGGGACCGTGGGGGGATTGGAGACCCCCCCACGGTCTCCAACGAGTGGCCAGGCCCCGGTGGTTGGGGTCCCCGGGGACATTAGTGGCCCGGGAGGGGGGCCACGCAGCCCCCCTCCCCAACTATTATAAAAAATAAAAATAAAAATTAAAAATGCGCAAAGGCCGGCCCCGGGGGATGGGGTCCCCGGGGCCAATAGAGGCCTTAGGAGGGGGGCCACGCAGCCCCCCTCATCAAAAATTTAAAATAAAAGTGGCCATGCCCCGGGGGATGGGGTCCCCGGGGCCGGAATCGGCCACGGGAGTGGGGCCACGCGGCCCCCTTCCCGTACTGTTTTTAAAAAATTTTTTTTTAAATAGGATCAGGCCCTGGGGGATGGGGTCCCCAGGGCACCAAAAAAAATAAAAAAAAATAAAATAAAAGCGAACGAGCCTCAGGCCCCGCCCCCTCCCTTAACCACTCTGCAAACGCGCCCTGTGGTGCGTTTTAAATTGGGGTAAGAATTCCCCTTCAATACTGGGGGTCCCTGGGGGCCAACTAGCGCACCAGGTACCTCCAGTAAGCGCCACAGGGCTGGGTTGCAGAGAGGTGGTCCAGGCCACGCCTCTTTTTACACCTCTCTGCAACGCAGCTCTGTGGCGCTTACTGGAGGTACCTGGTGGGTTAGTTGGACCCCAGGGACCCTCAGGATTCAAGGGGACTTAATTCCCCAACTTAAAACGTGCCACGGGGCGCGTTTGCACAGTGGTGAAGGGAGGGGGCGGGGCCTGAGGTGACATGTGTGCAAACAGGCCCTGTGGCGCGTTTTAAGATGGGGAATTAATTCCCCTTCAATACTGGGGGTCCCTGGGGGAAAACTAGCTCACCAGGTACCTCCGGTATGCGCCAGGGAGCTGCGTTGCAGAGAGGTGTTCATAGGCCACGCCCCTTTTTACACCTCTCTGCAACGCAGCTCTGTGGCGCTTACTGGAGGTACCTGGTGGGCTAGTTGGACCCCAGGGACCCTCAGGATTCAAGGGGACTTAATCCCCCAACTTAAAACGGGGCGCGTTTGCACAGTGGTGAAGGGAGGGGGCGGGGCTAAAGGTGGCATGTGGCAAACAGGCCCCGTGGCGTGTTTTAAGTTGGGGAATTAATTCTCCTTCAAACCTGAGGGCCTCTGGGGGCCAACTAGCCCACCAGGTACCTCCAGTATGCGCCAGGGAGCTGCGTTGCAGAGAGGTGTTCAGAGGCCACGCCCCTTTTTACACCTCTCTGCAACACAGCTCTGTGGCGCTTACTGGAAGTACCTGGTGGGCTAGTTGGACCCCAGGGACCCTCAGGATTCAAGGGGACTTAATCTCCCAACTTAAAACGCGCCACGGGGCATGTTTGCACAGAGGTGAAGAGTGGGGGAAGGGCCTGATGTGACAAGTTAGTTTCTTAGTTTTAATCCCCCTGCCCTATTATGTACTAGGGACTTACAGAGGAGGTCATGCTAATCACAGGGGTACCCCAACGCATAGTGTTCCCTAGTGTATGTAGGTGTTTTCACTGTATTCTAAGTGTCTTTTAGCATAGCACTGGCTCTAGGCCTGGTTAGTCAGAGCCAGTTACCACCAGTACCCGTCTGAAAAAGTTGTGGGCACAGGATGATTTTGCAACAAGGCCTCTTTCTGCTCCTCTGTTGGTTCTTTCTGCACATGTCTTGCTTCTTCCTGCACTTTTCTTCGTCTTTGTGGACTTCTGTTGCTTCTTTCTGCATTTCTTTGCTTCTTTCTGTGTGTTTTTTCTTCTTTCTTCACATGTCCTACCTATGTAGACATAGTTAGAAACTAGCATTTAAAAAACCTTACAAATTCACTGAAAAAACCATAGGTTTCAGGCACGTTATAGTTAGAAATTAGCATTTAAAAACCTTTGAAATTCACTGAAAAAACCATAGGTTTCAGATACGTTATAGTTAGAAATTAGCATTTAAAAACCTTTGAAATTCACTGAAAAACCATAGGTTTTAGGGACAGTTATAGTTAGTTGGACATTGCACTCGTACAAAACCCGTGAAATTCCCCCGTTATAGTTAGTTCAGCTAACTATAACTCGCGCCCCCGCAATGCACTGCTGATGACGTCACATATTTCATCACTCATGACATGGTCAGTGACATCACTGATGACATCACTGATGACATCTCAAATGACATCACTGATGACATCATCCAGTGACTGTGTGTTTCTGTAAAGTTTAAATATGTTTAATATATATAGGCAAAGGCGTATTGAAGAATGAGTGGGTGTATAAGTGTCTGAATGGATGATTGAGTAGGTGCGTGACTGACTCTACAAGTGAGTGATTAAACGTATCTTACTGAATGCATGGGCTAGTGACTAAACTGTGTGAATGTCTGTATCCGTCTGTCTGTTGGTGTGTAAGTGGATGCATGGATTTGCGAATAGCTACATGAGTGTCTATATGGGTTATTGATTGGTTCTCTGAGTATCTGTATGGGTGCCTGAGTGTTTGTGTGGGTGGGGGTGTGTGTGACTCTGTACATAGATGTGTGAGTGGGTGATTCACTGGGTGCATGATTTGAAGAGTGCGTCTGTGATGGACTGCTTGGGTGGGTGAGTGTGTGTATGGGTGTGTTAGTGAGTGAATGTATATCTCAGTGGTACATGTGCGAGTAACTACATATGTAAAAGGCAGTATATATGTGTGTTAGAGTATTTAAAAGGCTATAAATGAGAGTGTGTGATTGTGAGAGTGGCTGTATGGATGCGTGTGTGCTTGTATCAGTTATTGTATAAGAGCGTAAGAATGTGCTAGTATTTGTATGAGTAAGTGAGCTGGAGTGTGTATAACTGTATAGGTGAGTAAATGAGTGTGTGATTAATTTTTTGCATGACTGACTAGGTGTGTGAGTACCTCTATGGATGAGTGGCGGTGTGTGAGTGTTTA
The DNA here is from genome assembly GCA_963921515.1 of Calotriton arnoldi. NCBI lineage: Eukaryota > Metazoa > Chordata > Amphibia > Caudata > Salamandridae > Calotriton > Calotriton arnoldi. Next base: position 3,142,880 of record CAWUFW010000960.1, read on the forward strand.
TATAGGTGTATGAGTGCATATGATAGTCCTGTACTGAGTGACTGTAAGTATGAGTGACTGGACGGGTGAGTGAGTAGATGTGTGTGTGTAGACCTAAGAATCAGTGAGTGGGTATGTAGTTATTGGTATTGGAGTGTGTATGGTTTTGCGAATGGCAGTCTGTAATTTAGAGTGGGTGTATCAAAAGTTATATTAGGGTGTGAGAAGATGCATGAAATTATCACATGGATGATGTCATCAGTGATGTCATCAGTGATGCTAGCTGAACTAACTATAACGGGGAATTTCATGGGTTTTGTACAAGTGCAATGTCCAACTAACTATAACTGTCCCTAAAACCTGTGGTTTTTTCAGTGAATTTCAAAGGTTTTTTAAATGCTAATTTCTAACTATAACGTGTCTGAAACCTATGGTTTTTTCAGTGAATATATATATATATATATATATATATATATATATATATTATCTACTGGCGGTCGCCAGTAGATAGTTATAGTTACAACCTATTATCCATAGGAAATCCGCGACATTCTATTTGAAATAACTCTCTTGCCGGTTGACGTATCTTCGCAAAATTTTCAAACTTTATGGCCCGCTCCGGTCCGCTCCTACCCTGAAAGTCTCGGGGGATTCGTCAGCGGGGGCCGAGAAAAAGGGGGTCCCAAAACGCGTTTTCCCCATGCAATTTTCCATAGGAAACTTTAGACACGGCTACAGCCCGAACTGCTGAACGGAATTACACCAAATTTGGCAAAGAGGTAGTTCTTGGTTCAGAAAGAACCCTTTTGTTAAATGGTGTAAATCCGTTCAGTAGTTGCTGAGAAAATCAAAAGTAAAAAGATAGATATATCTATGGCCGAGTAGGGTCCGCGTACCCTCAGCGCACCCTGCGCGCACCGTCCCGATCACGAGCTGCATGTTAATTGGCTGTCAGCTGGCTGTCAACATTCCGATTCAGGAAATGTTGGCAGCCATTTTGTCCCTCGGTAGAACCGAGGGACAGAAACAAGTGCGCAAAGCGCACAAAGGGGGCAGGGTAGAAACACCCTGACCCCTAGGTTTGCTCAGGGGTCCCACAAGGACCCCCTGGGCAAAAAATAAAAATCTTTTTTTTTAAAAATCGGCAGGATGCGCTCAGGGTGCGCGAATCCTGCCGAAAAAAAGATTGTATTTTGCCCCCGGGTGGCCCAAGTCCTGGGGGCATGGTGGGGGGGGATAATTTAATGTGTGGGGGGCCTCAAAGGGCCCCCCAAGCCCCGGGGACCGCCACCCCCGGGGCTTTTTTTAAATGGTGCGGGAGGGCTCTGAGCCCTCCCGCAGCCCCGAGGACCACCACCTCCCCGGGGCTTTTTTTTATAAATTAAAAAACCTGTGTGGGGGGCTCCAGCCCCCACACGCCCGGGGACCGCCACCTCCCGGGGCACTAAACATTTAAATATGGGGGTCCGTTACGGACCCCCAGAGCCCGGGGACCACCACCTCCCTGTGGACTGAATGGGAGTGGGGCCGCGCGGCCCCCTCCTGGAGCCCTTGATGGCCCTGGGGACCACCACCCCCAGGGCCGGCTCCTGCAGTGTCCCGGGGTGCCTACCCCCGGGACACTGTAGTTTGCTATGGCAGGACGGGAGCCTCGCGGCTCCCGTCCTGCCATAGCAAACTGCTTTGGATATTGGAAGAGAGAGCAGGGAAACCTGCTCTCTCTTCCAATATCCAAAGCACATTGCTTTTCCACATGGGGAGCTGCATCTTAGCAGCTCCCCATGTGGAAAGCAATGCCGGCTCCCAAGGGACGCGGGAGCCGGCGGGACTGTGGGGGATTGGGGACCCCCCACAGTCCCCAACGAGAGGGCCAGCCCGGGGGATGGGGTCCCCGGGGCAAGTAGTGGCCCGGGAGGGGCCACGCGGCCCCCTCCCCAAAGTTTACAAAAATGTTTTTAAAAAAAGGGTATGGCCGGCCCCGGGGATGGGGTCCCCGGGGCCTTAAAATGGCCAGAGGAGGGGGCCACGCAGCCCCCTCAAAAGAATAAAAGTAAAAATAGAGGCCATGCCCCGGGGATGGGGTCCCCGGGGCCAATACAGGCCCAGGGAAGGGGGCCACGCGGCCCCCTTCCCGTTTTTAAAAAAAATTGTAATTAAAAAAAGGGGTAAGGCCCTGGGGGATGGGGTCCCCAGGGCCCAAAAACAGAAAAAAAGGAAGGGGGCCACACAGCCCCCCTTCAGGGGACAAAAAATAAAAATAAAAAATAAAAATAAACGATCGGGCCCGCAGGCCCCGCCCCTTCCTTCACCACTCTGCAAACGCACCCCCTGGCGCGTTTGCAGAGGAGGAACGAATTCCCCTTGAATACTGGGGGTCCCTGAGGGCCAACTAGCCCACCAGGAACCTCCAGTATGCGCCAGGGGCTGCCTTGCAGAGAGGTGTACAGAGGCCACGCCCCTTTTACACCTCTCTGCAACGCAGCTCTGTGGCGCTTTTGGAGGTATATGGTGGGCTAGTTGGACTCTGGGGACCCTCAGGATTCAAGGGGACTTAATTCCCCAACTTAAAACGCGCCACGGGCGCGTTTGCACAGTGGTGAAGGGAGGGGCGGGGCTTCAGGTGAAATGTGTGCAAACAGGCCCCGTGGTGCGTTTTAAGATGGGGAATTAAATCCCCTTCAATCCTGAGGGTCCCTGGGGGCCAACTAGCCCAACAGGTACATCCAGAAAGCGCCACAGAGCTGCGTTGCAGAGAGGTGTAAAAGGGGTGTGGCCACTCTACACGTCTCTGCAACGCAGCCCCTGGCGCATATTGGAGGTTCCTGGTGGGCTAGTTGGCCCCTAGGGACCCTCAGGATTCAAGGGGACTTAATCCCCCAACTTAAAACGCGCCACGGGGCGCGTTTGCACAGATGTCACCTCAGGCCCCGCCCCTCCCTTCACCATTGTGCAAATATTCTTCTAAAATCATCCGAAATACGAATTCCTATTTACTCACCTGTTATAAGGAGAGACCTCAGTGCTGCATCTTTCAGCCCAGTACTGGTCCTGAAAAGTAATTTTAACCGTACTTACCAGTAACTTGAATTTCCTTCCATAGGATATCATTGCCTGCTTTTTGTTGATAAAGTTTGTAAGTGTTGATTTTTGAAACATACAAATATTCCTCTAAAATCAGCCGAAATACGAATTCCGATTTACTCACGTGTTATAAGGAGAGACCTCAGTGCTGTATCTTTCAGCCCAGTACTGGTCCTTAAAACTAATTTTAACCGTACTTACCAGTAACTTGAATTTCCTTCCATAGGCTAACATTGACTGGTTTCACTTGGAAATTCTTCTAAGTGTGGAGTTTTGGAACTTTAAAATATTCCTCTAAAATCAGCCGAAATACGAATTCCGATTTACTCACCTGTTATCAGGAGAGACCTCAGTGCTGCATCTTTCAGCCCAGTACTAATCCTGAAAAGTAATTTTAACCGTACTTACCAGTAACTTGAATTTCCTTCATAGGCTAACATTGACTGGTTTCACTTGGAAATTCTTCTAAGTGTGGAGTTTTGGAACTTTATAATAGTCCTCTAAAATCAACCAAAGTACGAATTCCAATTTACTCACCTGTTATCAGGAGAGAACCCAGTGCTGCATCTTTTAGCCCAGCACTGACCCTGAAAAGTAATTTTAACCGTACTTACCAGTAACTTATATTTTCTTCCATAGGAATCCATTGTGTGGTTTTCAGCAGAAAAGTTTCAGTGTCGATTTTCACAAACTACAAATATTCCTAAAAATCGCCTGTATGACTTAAACGCATTCTTTCGACTGTTTACAGGAGATGCACCAGTGCTGGATCCAGGATGCAACACTGAGTAAGAAAATGTAACGATAACAGTTTTTACCTTCTAAGTGAATTTCCTTCCATAGGATAACATTGGTGATTCTATGAGAAAAAGTTTCTAAGTGTCAACTTTTAAAGTACAATAATATTCCTTAAAAATCACGACTGTAACCAAAACGCTTTTACTCAACTGTTTACAGGAGATGTTCCAGGACTGAATCTAGGATCCAGTCCTGTGGTTAGAAAAGTAATCCATAAAGTAACTAATTGCATTTAACTAGAAATTCACATTGAGCTGAATGTTGCATTGTGTTTGAAAATGTGTTGCCCATTGCAACAACTGTAACTACTGTACTTAAAAGTCTATTGCCTATGTGCAAAGTATTTAAACTAAAGTAATTCATTCTGAGAAAGTATTTTTGTAATGTAATGTATAATGTAATTACAATGTAATTTAAAAAATAAAATATGTAAAAAAAATTGTTTCTGAAAATGTAGTAAATCAGTATGAAAAAAATGTATATAACAATTAATACATTTAAAAATTGTCATTTACAAAACCTTTGAAATTCACTGAAAAAAACCGTAGGTTTCAGACATGTTATAGTTACAAATTAGCATTTAAAAACCTTTGAAATTCACTGAAAAAACCATAGGTTTCAGGGACGTTATAGTTACAAATTAGCATTTAAAAAACCTTTGAAATTCACTGAAAAACCATAGGTTTTAGGGACAGTTATAGTTAGTTGGACATTGCACTCGTACAAAACCCGTGAAATTCCCCGTTATAGTTAGTCCAGCTAACTATAACTCGCGCCCCCGCAATGCACTGCTGATGACGTCACATATTACATCACTCATGACATGGTCAGTGACATCACTGATGACATCACTGATGACATCTCAAATGACATCACTGATGACATCATCCACGTGATAATTTCATGCATCTTCTCACACCCTAATATAACCTTTGATACACCCACTCTAAATTACAGACTGCCATTCGCAAAACCATAGACACTCCAACACCAATAACTACATACCCACTCACTGATTCTGAGGGCTACGCACACATCCACTCACTCACCCGTACAGTCACTCATACTTACGGTCACTCAGTACAGGACTATCATATGCACTCATACTCCTATATAGACACTCAAATACCGCCACTCATCCATAGAGGTACTCACACACCTAGTCAGTCATGCAAATAATTTAACACACTACCATTTACTCACCTATACAGTTATACACACACCAGCTCACTTACTCATACAAATACTAGCACATTCTTACGCTCTTATACAATCACTGATACAAGCACACACTCATCCATACAGTCACTATCACAATCACTCACTCTCGCTTATAGCTATTTATATACTCCAACACACATATATACTGCCTTTCACATATGTAGTTACTCACACATGTACCACTGGGACATACATTCACTCACTAACACACTCTTACACACACTTACCCACCCATACAGTCTATCACAGATGCACTCTTGAAAGCATCCACCCAGTGAATCACCCACTCACACATCTATGCACAGAGTCGCACACACCCCTCCCACACAAACACTCAGGCACCCATACAGATACTCACACAAGCATTAAATAACTCATATAGACACTCATGTAGCTATTCACAAACACATGCAGCCACTTACACAGCAACAGACAGACGGATACAGACATTCACCCAGTTTAGTCACTAACCCATGCATTCAGTAAGATACCTTAAATCACTCACTTATACAGTCAGTCACGCACCTACTAAATCATCCATACAGACACTTACACACCCATTCATTCTTCAATACGTCTTTTCCTATATATATTAAAAATATTTAAACTTTACAGAAACACACAGTTACTGGATGATGTCATCAGTGATGTCATCAGTGATGTCATCAGTGATGTCACTGACCATGTCATGAGTGATGTAATATGTGACGTCATCAGCAGTGCATTGCGGGGCGCGAGTTATAGTTAGCTGGACTAACTATAACGGGGAATTTCACGGGTTTTGTACGAGTGCAATGTCCAACTAACTATAACTGTCCCTAAAACCTATGGTTTTTTCAGTGAATTTCAAAGGTTTTTTAAATGCTAATTTGTAACTATAACGTCCCTGAAACCTATGGTTTTTTCAGTGAATATATATATATATATATATCCAGCTCAAAAACTTCATCCCCAGCAGGAAAATGAAGGGACCGCACTCAATCGAAGGTGAAACTCGGTTATTTTATTTCACCGAGATGTATATATATTGGAAACGCGTCATGGCGGCACAGCACGAAAAATAAATAATTGCACTGAATAAGAGGAGTCCGTGCCTTTTTGATTCCTGGTTGTGGAGAATCGAGCGAAAAGGAGTATTGGATATATATATATATATATATATATATATATATATATATATATATATATATATATATATATATATATATAAAACAACTCCCCATGCACTAAACAGACTGCACACACATGAGGGCTGATGGCATCACCTTCATTTTAATGCATAGGGCCTCCCACGACCCGGCAGTTTAAAAAGCACTTCAGAGACGCATTTCGGCTGTGTTAACAGCCTTTCTCAATCTGAAAGGCGCCATATTGACGCTGCTTTTGTGCTCACAAAATACTCATTAATCATTCAAATCTGTGGGCAGAGAACAAATGAATTTGTGCATAGTACTTAATTCATTGACGTGCAATGGCATTGTAATCCACGATATTTAACAAGGTGTCCAGCATAGCATATTAGCAAGCCTGTTGGTAAAAACTACGAATTGACATGATAACAAGAAACATTCTTATATGTATTCCTGCTGTCCGAAAACACTGCTCGTTAACTCATCTCCAAATACTTTGCAACACTTCGTAATTTGTTTGTTTAAAAGTCAATTCGGAATTAAAGTTCCGTTTCTTGCACATTCACTGCCGTCTCAGATACAAGTCACGTGTGTCTTTCCCTTTCCAATATATATATATATATAGCACATGCAGTTAAGTAACAGTCCACAAACCAAGGTTATACTCCCGCTTTTCCTCATAATGATACAAAGCGGAACCAATTATGACGGATTCCCATTTGTGACCTGCAGGACACAAATGGATTTGTCAGGTTTTGGAATCTGGCCACAAAATATCATGAGGGTATGAAGTAGCTTATGCCGCATGAGCACCACAAGGGGCTGCAGAATCTTTATACCAAGAGGTGATGGGCACTCACTGGATTAGGGAGAGTCAACCTCAAATACATGGGTGCACGAGCAGCAAACTGCAGAGCAAGTGACTGCAATACAAATAGAGGGGTAGAGCAGGTAGGTAGCACAACGGGGCTAGTAATCTGTGAGGTGGGATTTAAACAGAAGTGGGGTTCATTAACTCAGGGAGGCTTGCTGCAAATAATGGATATTTATAGAAAACTTCAGGTCATGTCATTATGGGAGATGCGTTGGATTTGACTCGGCGAGTACAGTGCTCCTGCAAACAGAGGAACACTGTGGTTACACAGTGACCCACCTCAAAACCTCCTTCTTGAATGACCCAAAAGCGAAACTGATAGAGGTCGGGACTCCACTATAATGATATGAAAAAGCGCAAAGCTTCAAAGTGGAGGGATTAACCAAAGCAACTCACCTCTGCTGTCCGCTCCACACGGCTCTCATGTCCTCATCCTCTGAGGCGGGGGCAGTATGGTGGGTTGCTGGGGGCGTGGACGGGCAAAGAATAGGGCTGAATGGGAGGGAGAGCAGCATGTAATGAGTGATGTGTTAAAAAGTGAAATACTCCAAGTAGTTTAAAAGTGTTTATTCCAAGAAATGCAGCACAGCAACTATACGCAGCATGCCAGCAAAGAGATCCAGTGCAACTGACCCAAATTCTAGGCAGCAGCCTCAAGGTTCCAGATGGAATTGGAACATACATTGTAAGATGCATATAACAGAGAAAGAGGGAAGGGGACAGGGAGAGAAAACAAGCATAGAAAATGCAAATACAACATACCTCCCCTTTTCCAAAACGGAACAGAAGGGGAAGGAACACACAAAGTAATCTAACGAACTCAGACAACCTTTGGGGAAAATGTCTAATGCGATCTGAGACCTTGACTCTAGATGCAACTGTGTCATCAAAACCATTGTGAGATTCAGAAGATGAGTTTGGCATACAACTTTGATTGGATCTTACATCAGAATAAAACTTGGTCGTGTCACCCTCCATATTAGAACCAGAAGGACATTTGGCAACACGTCTAACGTTCCACAACTTACCATCTTGTGTGATTACACTGTTATCAAAGACTCTAACAATCTTCATTGCTTTGGTGAATCTATCCGAGCATTTGCTAGTGAAAGCAGGCTTTTTAATTATGACCCAGTCACCAATCTTAAAACTATGGAGTTTAGTTTTCCACTTACAGTCGTACCATTTTTTAATTTTGAGTTGCTTGGCTTCCACCCTATGCGCAGCACCAGTCATCATATCATCAGAAAAAGCATTGCTCCGGCACTTCTCTTTGAACCACCAAGGACAAATTTTGGAAGCGGGGTCTCTTCCTTTTAGGAGGCGGAAAGGACTAATCTCTGTTGTGGTATGGGGTGTGATTCTATATAACCACAGTGTTTCCCTTAAAGAGTTTCTCCAATCTCCTCCCAACTTGACTACATCAGACACATACCCTTTCAAGACTCTATTAAAGCGTTCTACTAAACCATTTTCATGTGGTTCATATAATGAGGTAGTTTGATGTCTAATGTTGTGACATTTCAGGAAACTTTCCATTTCTGTGGAGGTAAGTTGTACACCATTGTCAGTCACAAGGACTGAGGGACAACCCTCCCTAGCAAATACCTCTTTAAAAAAATCAATGACCCTGTTGGTAGTGGAATTTGACACAAATTTTACTTCTGGCCACTTTGAGTGATAATCCACAAGTACAAACGCATAGCGTGCGTCATGTGGTAAACACATGAAAGGTCCAGATATGTCAAAAGCCAGCTTTTTCCAAGGTTCATCTGGCCATTTAGAATTCTTTAACGGAGGAACATTGAGAGTCATCATTTTTTCACTACTCATGCATACATCACATTCCCTGACAGTGCGATCAACCATGTGATCCAACCCTGGCCACCAAAAGTAATTTCTGACCAAACATTTCATGACAGACATGCCAGGGTGAGATTTGTGTGCCAGCTCTAAAATTAACTTTTGAACTCCAAAAGGTGGCACACATTTACCATTTTTATACATAAGTTCTCCCTCTAACTCTAATTCATCTGCAACTTTGAACATGGGCAAAACTTCAGCAGACAAATACTTTTTATCTGGCCAACCCTTTAGAATATATTCTTTAATGGTCTGCCATAAAAGGTCTTCTCTTTCACTGTGTCTCTAGGACTCTTCAGAAATACTCTAAAAATCTCCAGAAACAACATCTTGAATGGCGGTAACTACCTCAGAGTCGTCAAGACCGTCAGAACAGTTAGACTGACACGGAAGGCGAGACATGAAATCTGCCATAACATTTTTCTTACCAGGTACAAATTCTGTTTTAAAACAATACTCCTGCAGCCTGGAAGTAAGTCTCACAATACGGGCAGTGGAATTCCACCCACCACCTGGGGATAAAATGTTGACTAGGGGCTTGTGGTCAGTTCTCAAAATGAATTTGCTACCCCAAACATAATTACGATAATGCTCTATGGCCCACACACAGGCCAAGAGTTCCTTCTCAATCACGGCATATCTACGTTCTGTTTCATTTAAGGTGCGGGAAGCAAAACATACGTTCCATTCTTCTTTCCCACACCTCTGTGATAAAACTCCTCCAATTCCATAGAGGCTTTCATCAACAGTAATGACACATTCCTTGTTCATGCAGAAAGGCTTGAGAGTGGGAGCTCTAAGGATATCACTTTTGATAGACTCAAAAGCTTGTTGTTCTTCTTTCCATTCAAAAGTGCTTTTGTGTCTTAATAATTTCCTTAAAGGTTCCATCTTAGATGCAAAATTGCTTACAAACTTGCTATAGTATTCGCACATACCTGCGAAGGATAACAATTGTTCTTTGTTAGTGGGAAAGGGTGCATTGACAATTCCATCTACGTTGGATTGCTTAGGAATTACACCATCACCAGTTAATGTGTGTCCCAAGTACTCCACTGTAGTTTTAAATAATTTACACTTATTGGCTTTAAGAGTCAAACCACTCTTTCTTAATCTTTCACAAACTTCCATCAAATGCATAAGATGCTCATCTTCAATGCTAGAAAATATTAAAATGTCATCTTGGAAGCACTTCACAAATTTATCCACATCTCTAAAAATGTTAAACATCACTCTTTGAAATACGGAGGCCGCAGACGCTAGACCAAACGGCATCCTAGTATATTGGTATAAGCCTTGCGGGGTGATAAAGGCTGTTAGCATTTTGGAATCCTCAGTGAGAGGAATCTGGTGGTACGCCGATCTTAAATCTAAGATAGACAATACCTTGGCACCCTCTAGCATGGTGACAACCTCGTCAATATTAGGAAGAGGGTGGCAATTTACAACAATAGCAGCGTTTAATGCCCTAAGATCGACACAGACTCTCAATTTTTTATCAGGTTTTCGTACCAAAACAATGGGAGAAACCCATTTGGCTGAATCAATCGGTTCAATGATACCTTCAGTGACCAATTCATTTAACATATTCTTCAACTCCTCTCTGACATTGATCGGCACACCCCTCAATTTTTGTTTTACAGGTATGGCGTCATGTTTGAGTTTAATTTTGTTTGAATAATCTCTTAGTTTACCTAAAACATCTGAAAAAAATTCTTTATATTTTTCTTTTACAAAGTTTTCTTTTCCACCACAACTTATGACTGCGATATTTTCTACTTTTGTGTTTTCATCCAACATTACCGGTTCACAGGAACGGGGATTAAGGATAATACCTAACTTCCACTGGTCCCTCCATCCTAAGACATTTACTCCCTTAATAGCAATATAAAGCTTGATAGACGTTATTCTTGTTTTGAAACTAAGCTTAACCTTGAAATACCCTTCCATATCTATTCTGGAGCCATCATAACTCTCTGCAATGATAGCAGGTGGCAATATTTCCTTAAAATCTAACACATTACTGAGGGGCATATTAACAAGGGCCTTATCTCCGTTTTTTTGGCTTGAAAAGCCAAAAAAGCGGAGATAATATTATCGCCCTATGTACAAGGGGATGCTAACATGCATTAGCGCATGTTAGCACCCGTTTTCCCGACGCCTCGCTTTGCATCTCTAATGAGATGCAAAGTGGGCATCACTGGGCAGTACTCCCTGTAAATTATCGCTGATGTGCACATCGCAATATTTACAAGGAGGCCCACGTATTTTAGCAGACGTTAGTTTTGGGCGAAAACCGCGGTTTTCGCCAAAAAATAACGTCTGCTAAAATGCTGACTTAGCCATACTTACCATTGGGGGTGGATTATGCTGATACGACCACAGGGTCGTATCAGCAAGGTTATCGCCGTTTTCAATGGAACATCGTGGAAAAACCAGCGATGTTCCATGGAAAACATCGCTATCGCTGGGATAATTATCACCATTGCGCTATGCGTTGTTAATACAGCGCTAGCATGGCGATAATTATCTGCGATAGCCGACGATAAACATTTTCACGCTGAGGGCGGCCAGCGATAATTATCGCTGCCGCTTGATAATATGCCCCTAAGTTTCTCTGTAAAGTATTTTTTAGAGATAATGGTCCAAGGAGAACCAGAATCCGCCATGAGCTCTAAGTTTACACCTGCAACCACAACAATGCACATGGGAGGATTCTTACAGTGCTTGAGATCAGGGTCATTCACATTAGAGATTACTTCTGAAAGGGAAACCACAAAACGTTTCCTTTCCTCCATACTGGCACCACATTCACACTTAGGTACCATGTCACATCTCTCCAAAGTGCAAGACACTTTACCACGTGTAGGTAATACATTTCTCCTCTGATCCTTGCAGACAGAGGAAAAATGACCAATCCTACCACACTTCCTACATTCTCTGTTTAATGCAGGACACCCTCCATAGGATGCCATGTGTGTTCTGCTGCCACACCTATAACATGCACCAGACTTCTCATTTCGATCAAGTGTCTTAAATCCCCTATAGTTATTAAAGCGAGAAGTATTAAATCCTGAAGATGATGCTTCATTACACTGTGCGTCCGATCGTTTGACCACACATATCGCTTCACTTTGTTCCGATTTACTATTCGCATTCCTCACAGTGTGCATCCACTTCTCTGATTGTTTAAAGCCTTGGCTGTAGATATACATTCAGCAAGCTTCGGATCACCCAAGACCCATAGTTGTTCCTGTGTTTTTTTATTTTTTACATGTACAATTATCTGATCCTTGATCATTTCGTCGCACACAGGACCGGACTGGCCGTAGCGGGCACTGGGCGATTCCCCGGTGGGCCGCCAGGGTGGGGGGCGGTTTTGTTACCGGGGGCCGGCAATATCGGCCCCCTGTAACAAAATCGTCCGAAACCGGCCGTTGCAAACAGCTCGGCCGCACCCTCCTCCTCTCCCACAGGGGGGCCGGCCGAGCAGTTTGCCAGGGCCGGTTTCGGTTCCCAGTCCGGCCCTGGTCGCACATATTACCAAAATTGCACTGCAAACTCAAAGATTTCAAAGCAGTCAAAAACTCATCGAAGGATTCATTTTCATTTTGTACCCTAGTGTAAAATTTGTATCTGTTGAGAGCAATGCTAGTGATGGAGCAAGGACTCACAATGAGACTTGCTCAGAAGCAATTCTCTCACAGTATTAATTAATTTGTATTAAAACCATGTAATGTCTTATTAATAACGTGCAACACAAACATTTATCTAGAAGATGCTTGCCTATGTGTTTTCCGCTAATAAGTAATCCTTGTCTAATCCAAAATGGCCGCTAAAACGCGGGAACTCTATTGCGCATGTGTCAACCATGTCACGTGGTATGACGTCTTTCTTTGCTTGGAGGGAATCTTTTGCTTCTGCGCAGTGTATGCTAAAATGGCCGCTTTAATGTCCTCACATGCTAAAGCTTTCGCATTGCTGCAATTAATAATGTGGTATTCTAACACTACTAATGCGGGATAGTCATTGATAATTAAATGGGATTAGGGTAGAAATAGGAGGTATACAGTGAAAACATTTATTTTTGATTTTAATATGTTTCTTCTTTGATTTTCTATTAGTTCGTAAAGTGGGCCTGGGTTGATTAAACGGCAGCTCAAGAAATCATGTGACCTGCGCATGCGCCCTGAAAACTAACAAAGCAAAGCGATGAAGTCAACTTGGAAGATGTCCAAGGACATGACCCGCTGATCACCTTCAGAGTTCATCCGAAATGTCCGACGAAATTATACATTTTGTATACACTTTGTATTAAAATTGTTGTGAAACGGGTGGGAAATAAAGCAAATGTATTAATTGAGAGGGGCGGTATTTTAAAACAATGGGCTTAAGAAAATTGAACTAAATTGACATGGTGTGAGGATCAACCCCTGTCCCTGTCCAATCAGAATTAGTGGGCCCATAATTTTGAAACATGAATGGGAGGTACCTGGGCATAGAAGGGTATAATAGATATAGAATTAGCTAATTAGTTAGCACAGGGGAGCAGCAGTAGCGCTTAGGATAAGCAGCGCACGCTCAAAGAATAGACGGACATAGATGCTGTAGCCGAGAACCGATGCTATTGCAGAACAAAGCAGACTGACCGCTGTCCGAAGAGGTCGTGAGGTGGGGGCGGCGGACCGTATTAGAGGGAGACGCAGAAGAATCCACGAGGAGGAACGAAGTGTCAGAGAGGGGAACGACGCAGGCGTCGTTGGTAGAGAGGTCACCTATCCTGTCCTGAACCTGGTCCAGAGGTCTTGGTCTTCATCCTTCTTGGGACCCAGCTTTCCAACTCCTTGGCCAAGGGGTTTGGTTTTCACACCTTTAGGTAACTATAAATGCGTAATCTTTAGTTTGTACTGCTGTCTCTATCTTCTCCTTTCTGAAGGACCGTCATTTGTGATTAATAGGTGATTATATAGTGTGCTTCCTCCTTGATAAGCGATTAAGTGCCATGTGGCTTATATTTTACTCTGCTAAATAATTTTAGATAAACATTTTAAAAATTCCTGAGTCAGTGGTTATTTCAGGTGTTTGATAAAATTATGTTTTGTATGATCTCATTTCAACCCCAGTTATCAAAGGTCCATTGGTAAGTCATTACTCTTCAATCAGAAAAGGTAATTGGTAGCCGGGATTTTGATAAAGAGTACAACTGACTCCCACCAGCGGTGATTACTAGTTAGTGTGAATGAATGGGCCCAGGTGAGTATTTAGTTTATGAATGCTTGTTGCTAGTAACCCGCTGGATCAGTTTTCTGGCAGCAGAGGATGGTTATACTTTGTTAACTGGGTAATGAGAATTTTATTTTTATGAACTAACATCCGTTTTAAAAGTTTTGTTTTATGTTGTCTAGAAATCCCCGGGGAAATTTGAATAGCGGATGGTAAGTGGAAGCCATACTGCAGTGAGGTTATCTGTCAGGCAGAATTAGTACTGAAAAGTTAAGCAGGGCTATCAGTACTTGTTAGGGACTCTGTGTGTGTGTGAGTGACAGCAAAGGAATACGCTGGTGAAAATTTGATGTTATATCACCTAGAAAGGGTAACATTGAAGGAGTAGCAGGTATGTTTGAAGCTTACGTGAAGTGTAAACGGAAGGGTTTTACTCGTAGTGTATGTCTAGTAAACGGAAGGGTTTTACTAAGTATGAGAAAATCTATCCTTTAATTTAGGGAAACTGACAAGATAGCGAATGTTTTATGTTGTTACTGAAATTTAATGAAAAAGTGTTGAAGAATTAAAGTTTGCGTACGATTTTTGTAAAGGGAGGGTCAGCAGCCGGAGTAGAAGCTGACGTCACAAGTGCCGCGCTGAGATTGGCTGAAACAGCGGGCGTGGAACGAGTCTTGTAAAGGAGGGGTCAGTAGTCAGGAGTAATACTGACGTCACAGGTGCCGCGCTGGGATTGGTCGACACAGCGAGGGACAGAGAAGCACAGATTGTAAAGGAGGGGTCGTCAGAGAGAGTGAATAGACGTCACAGAAAAGCCGCGATCGGATTGGTCCCGAGACAAATGTAAGCTGGAATTTGATTGGTTGTCAGAATAGAAATTGAAATATTAGTGGACAGTGAAAATTGTATGTGGAAACACGATCCGACTTTGATAGGAACCCGTCCCGACAGAAGATTTTTAGGTTTTGCAGAATATAATTCAATACATAGATATTTACCCAAAATGGACGGAGAAAAGAGAAAATTGTAATTCTTACAAAAGATTAAGAATTATTTTAAGAAGGATAAGCCAATCAAAACTAGGGAAGGAATTCTCATCCCACCAGCAAAAACGCCCGCCTCATTTATGATGATGGAGAGGGGTTATCATACTTGTGTATGGTTAGAAAATTGGATAGAATATACAAAAGATGACGGAGTATTAGCTTTCCCAGAGAGTGGTACATTCAATGGGAGAATTCTTCAAAATTTAAGAATGAGAATGAATGAATTAGAACCCAGACCAAGATTAACGCAGTACGAAGCCCTAGAAGAATGGGAGACAGAAGCATTTGAACGTGATAGACCCAGGAGCAATAGGGGCTATAGGGGATTTTTCCCTAGATACCAGAATGGGACAAGAGAAAGTCAGATGAAACAGTGGAGACGAGCGATGATTAGTGAAGGTTTGTACCCAGTATTCATGGCTGATGAGCAGCTAGGGAGCAAATGCAAAGAAAAAACTAAACATATGACAGGGTTTGGAGAATCCGAAGATGAATTCATGGAAGAAATATTAAAGAACCCTCCACCATACCAGGAAGAGTTGGGTGGATGTTCCCCAAGCGCACCTGTTTTGAGAACACCATTAGTACCAGGAGTACTGCATAATCCCCCAGTAAATAGAGTACTTCAGGATAAGGAAAAAGAGGCTTTAGATAGAAATAGAGCAGAGTTAATTCAGAAAATAACTCAGTTGAATGTACATCCTGATTCCCTGACTATACCTGTAACAATTGGTCCCGTGGTCCCTTTATATGGCGACAAAGTAAATTGACCGAAACCTCTAGCTATGACTACACCTATGGATATTCCTAAACATGAAGCTGTAATAATTGATGATCATATCAGTGATTGTGAATCTATGATTTCACTAATGGATTTGCCTATTCGAGAATCTGCAAATAGCACCCCCAGAAGAACCACACCTGGTTACTCAAAAGATGTAAATATAATAACATCTTCAGGAACTTAAAGTGCAACCGTAGTAACTCCGGAAGACTTAGAAAGATGGGCACAGGGAATAGACAGACAGAGTTCACCCCCAAAGATCTTGGACATTTATAAATTAAAAGTCGAGTTAGAAGAAATGATAGCAGGCAACGTAGGAGTAGATCGTTTAAATACCTACAGTGAAGAAGAACTATTGTTCGTATGTAGGAGCATAACCAGAAATGTAAAAATATTCCATGAAAAGTTAACGGACTTGGCTTCAGAGATGGGAATTGAAATAAGGAAGTCAAAAGTGTTGCAGAGACCATATAGAGCAGAATTTACTGACAAAGACTTAGAAAATATGAATACATCTGGTAGAAAATTACAAGTTAAAGAATTAATGACAGTCTTACAGAAATGGGGCGAATTGGATAGATGGAAAACTAGAAGGACAAAGAAAAAGGAAGACGCACGTTCAAATAGAATGACATCTGAGTATTTATTGAAGGAAACAGGAAAGGTAGAACAGATGTATCCAATGCGAGAGGTTCCAGGAGGAGGTTATGTCCATGTCCCATGGAGTAGGCAAGACATTTTGTCATTTACAAATGATTTTCCAAAGTTGAGAGAAAAACCAATTGAATGGTACAAGCAGGTTGAGAGGTTTGTGAAGGTTTCAAAGGTTTTGTTGAAGGATCTAGATGGTTTATTTGACATAGTGGTACCTGCCGATTTATGGACAGACTGTAAAATAACAATCGACTGGCCTAGTGAAGAATACCCTAGGGATCCAAAGACAGGTGCCCCATCAAATGATGTGATGAAGAAGTATCACCAGGTAATAACTTATTTGAAAGGGAAAATACCACCAAAAGAAACTGATTGGGTGAAAATAGACAGAACAGCCCAAGAAGCAAATGAATCGGTACATGCCTACTATGAACGTCTATTACAGGTGTTCAAACAGTATAGTGGTTTTGAAGATATTGGAGACAAGAATATGAGTCAGTTTGTCTATCGATTTGTTTATGGTCTAAAAGCAGAGATTTGTCAAATGATTAAGCAACATATGTTATGTTGGCAAGGAAAGCCTATTGATGAGATTTTGAAATATGCTAAATATTGTGGGGATGACATTGAAGATATGCACAAGAAACTACAAGAAAAAGTGATGTGGGCTCAAGTGAAAATGGCTGAGCCACAGGGAATTAATTTAGATAATCCAACAGAAAGTCAGGGAAAAGAATCTGGATCGAATGGTGACACTGGAAATGGTGGAAAGGTAAGAGGACGAATGAGTAGAGAAGAGGCTAAAAAGAAATTTCCTTGTCATGGATGAGGAAAGTTGGGACATTGGAAGAACGAATGTAAAAAGATTCAAAATAATAATGGCCCAAATCATAATTTAAATCCACTGACGCAGAATGACTCACAGCAGGGTATAAATCCCCAGAGTCAGTTGCCACCTGCCCCTATACAGGGTAATGTAAGCAGAGCAAAGCACGGTACAGACATCGGATATCAAGGAGGAAGCGGTAAGAATGAATATATAACTTCACAATTTCTTTTACAGGATGATTTTAATCCATATGATTATCAATGACGGTGCCTAAGAGAGGGGAGAAGGAGTGCGTACTTGGCGCATCCTTGCCGGTAGATCAGTCAGGTCCATATGTTGAAGGGAAAGTAAAAGGTAATGATATCACCTTTCTTTTGGACACTGGTGCTACCCGTTCTACTGTAAGAACAGCAGACATCCCAGACCTCCCTCTCTCTGGAGAAGCTATCCAAGTGGTAGGTGTAGCCAATCGAAAGATTAGAACACCCCTTACAGAACCCATGGAAGTAAGAATTGGAAACTTCCGAGAAATGCACCAATTTGTGGTGTGTGATTCCAGTCCAGTAAATTTACTGGGCAGAGACTTACTGTGCAAAATGAATTGCACTATTTTCTGCACACCGGATGGTGTTGCAATACAGACCCCGGATGAAGATCATGTTTACAAATTCATGATAGCCAAGCAAGGTACGGAGGTAGATGAAATGCTCTCCTTGATAACCAAAGAGGAATTACCAGAAGAGTTAAAAACTACAGTGAGCTCAAAGGTATGGGATTTTACTGGAAAAGAAGTAGGTCTGATGGCAAATATAGACCCAGTAAAGATAACTGTAAAGGAAGGTGCAATTTTCCCAAATACCAGACAGTATAAAATGAGTGCTGAAGTGAAAGCAGGAGTTACTGAGGAAATTGGCAGAATGGTGAAACAAGGCATATTAAAAGAAGTTATGAGTAGCTCTTGTAATTCACCAATCATGGGGTTGAAAAAGCCTAGTGGAAAATATAGGATCGTTCAGGATTTGCGGAAAATTAATAAAATTGTGGTACCTTGTTGTCCTATAGTACCAAATCCTGCAGTGATCCTATACCAAATACCCTGGAATGCAGAATGGTTTACAGTAATTGATTTGTGCCAAGCATTTTTCTCAATTCCATTGCACCCAGATAGTCAGTATTTGTTTTCATTCAAATTTGAAAATCACGTTTATGTGTGGAATCGTGTTCCTCAAGGGTACACAGAAAGTCCCTCCATCTTTAATCAGATACTGAAAAAGTGCCTAGAGAAAGTAGTAATGCCTAGGAACTCAGTCTTGGTACAGTACATAGACGATTTGTTAATCGCATCTAGAACTTATGACGATTGTGTCACCGACTCAATTGTACTACTCAATCATTTGGCTGAGGAAGGTCACAAAGTGTCACCTGAGAAGTTACAATTTTGTACAACAGCAGTTAAGTATTTGGGACACCAAATTGAGAGAGGAAAGAGAAGGATAACATCTGAGAGAATAAAAATAATTAAGCAAATGAAAATGCCAGTAACACAAAGAGAGGTGAGAATGTTTCTTGGAATAGTAGGATACTGTCGACAATGGATTGTAGGGTTTTCACTACTAGCAAAGCCTTTAATTCAGTTAACGAAAAAGAAAGCAAAGGATCTAGTTGAATGGGATGATGAAAGTGCCAGTGCATTTGTAAAATTAAGAAATGCTTTGTGTGAGGCACCTGCCCTGGGCATGCCTGACTATACAAAAGAATTTACATTATTTTGCTATGAAAGAGAAAGTTGTGCACTTTCGGTCTTAACACAAAGACATGGACTGGACAGACGTCCTATAGCATATTTTTCTGCAACATTAGACCCAGTGGCCGCAGCATTGCCAGGCTGTTTAAAAGCAGCAGCTGCTACTTGTATGAGCATTGAACAAAGTGAGTCAATAGTAATGGGACATCCTGTCAAGGTATTCGTCCCACATGCTGTTGTAATCCTGTTGACAAGAACTAGAACTCAGCATCTCACACCTAGTCGGATGACAAGATATGAGCGAATAATTCTTGGAGCTGAAAATGTGACTATAGCTAGGTGCACAGTTGTCAATCCTGCTACACTGTTACCAGATCCATATTGCGAAGAAATTAGGGACGACACAGAACATGACTGTTTGCAAGTCACAGAATTGTGTACCAAACCGCGCCCTGACATGCCTCTTAAGAACCCAGACAGGGAGCTGTTTGTGGACGGCTCATGCCTAAGGCATGAGGATGGCAAATTGAGTGCAGCTTATGCTGCTTGTGAACTTTCTGGAATAGTCGAAGCATCCTATTTACCAGGAGTCAAATCTGCACAAGTAGCTGAATTAATTGCTTTGATCAAAGCCTCCAAAATTGGGAAAAATCTAAAAGTAACCATATTTACGGACAGTCAATATGGATACGGGGTTGTGCATGATTTTGGCCAACTGTGGATGCAGAGGGATTTTATGACTTCTTCAGGATCCCCAATCAAAAATGGGCAGTTTGTAAAAGAATTATTGGAGGCAATACAATCACCAAAAGAATTGGCAGTGGTGGAATGTGCCACACACCAGTCAGTAGATGACTGGGTGGTAGCCGGTAACAGATATGCAGACCTAATCGCTCAACACTGTGCCAGAAATAGACTGGCAGTAAACAGAAAAGTCGAAAGAATGGGAATCAGCTGCCAACTTATGTTATGTTCAACACTTGAAACATGGAATGATGTGAGATGATTGCAGGATGATGCTGAGGAGAGTGAAAAGGATGTTTGGATAAAAATAGGGTGTACACGAAGAACAGATGATGACGTGTGGGTTTATTCAGATGGCATACCAGTCATGCCTGATTGCCTGATTTCACAAATGGCCAGAATGTATCACAGAGACACACATGTAGGGAGAGATGCTATGATTAGACTTTTCAGACAAAATTGGTACAATCCAAAGTTTAGAGCGGCAGCAGAGAGTCTTTGCCAGAGGTGCTTAACTTGTCAAATGTATAATCCAGGAAGGAAAACAGTAATTGATTTGGGAAAAATTGGAAAAGCAGAAGGTCCATTTGTGAGATTGCAGTTAGATTTCATTCAGTTGCCACCATGTAAAGGACTGAAATATGTACTTGTCATAGTGTGTCTGTTTTCAAGGTGGGTGGAGGCTTACCCTACCAGGAGGAATGACAGCATAACAGTTGCAAAATTATTATTATGAGAACCCATTCCACGGTTCGGTTTCCCAGTAACTTTGGAATCAGATAGAGGGAGTCACTTCAATAATGATGTAATTCGAATATTCTGTGAAGCATTTAAAATTGAACACAAATTGCACTGTGCATACCGCCCAGAGGCTTCTGGAGTGGTTGAACAAATGAATGGCACAATAAAATCAAGATTGTCAAAAATGTGTGCATGCATATCATTAGATTGGCCAGATGCATTGCCTCTTGTCTTAATGGGACTCAGAAGCATTCCTGATAGAAATACAGGATTGAGTCCACATGAAATCATCATGGGAAGAGCAATGAGACAAGCCCATGTACCTGGAAATAAACTGCTGAACATAACTGATGATATGGTTCTGGATTATTGCAAAGGATTGGCTGACCTAGTGCGTTCTGTCTCTCATCAGGTTGGAGAAAACGCAGTTTCCAGGCAGCCTGAACAAGAGCATGATCTGAAACCCAGAGATTGGGTGGTAGTGAAGCATCACACCAGAGAAACGTGTTTATCACCCAGGTGGGGCGAACCTTGTCAGGTTATATTGGTTACAAACACAGCAGTGAAATGTGAAGGTTTACCTAATTGGATTCACGTAAGCCATACCAAAAGGGTGCCAGCTCCTGAAGAGAGAGATCCTCAGTCGGCATCAATAGCTGAGGAAGCAGAAGGTTGTACAGCTGAAGAATCTCAAGTGATAGATTCAGGAGTAGCTGAAGAAGAACAACCGAGCACAAGTCAGGACTGGATACCAGTGGTTGATATACCTGAAGTCTTTATCAAAACAAGGAGCAGAGCTAGATTAGAAGAAATTAGTGAGGACCAGATAGGTGAAGAAGAACAAGCTCAGGATAGGGAGGTTGAAACTATAAGAGAACCTGAGCAGGCCCAGATAGGGAAAGGAAATTGGGCTCAAATTGACAACGAAATAACAAAATTTGAGCAGGGACAGACAGGTTCAGAAGAACGCGGTCAGGCTGCAGAAGTACAGAGTGCAATAAGCCCTGATCAGAACCAGTTAGGACAAGAAAATCACGTTCATGGAGAAGAAAATCAAGAAAACATTGAACATGAAAATATCAAGCAAGAAGACGTTAATCCTGAACAGGGCCAGTTAGCAGAGAATCACATTCAGGCAACTGAGGAAACATCAATAAGACCTGAACAAGAGCAGATAGAGTGGGAAAGTGAAATCGAGGACAAACAATTTGTGCCACACCTTGATAATAAAGGAGTTTTTGGAAAAGACTCGGAAGGTGAAGATACAGTGCAAACCAAGAAAGCCAGAAAGGGTGATCATTGGCCTAGTGTCATTAAAAGAGTGAAATACCATATAGTAACACGAAGTGAAGATCCAGAACAAGTAAATGAAGTAACGAGCTTATCTGGACAAACAAGTGGGACTGAAAAACGAAAAAGCAAAAGATTGAAAGTCGTGAACAATAAGTTTAAAGGTCCTGATTGGACTTATATAATTCTCGAAGACTGCGAAAGTTCCGAAACAGATGAAAGTGGTGACGAAGGAACAAGTGCAGAACTGACTTACGAAAAAGAAGTGAAACCACCTTGATAACATTAAAATTTTAGAAGGAAAAAGAAAGAAGAGAAATCTTCCTAGTCAAAAATGGCTGAGGACAGAGTTTCTGGGAGACCAAAACGGAAATGTTGTAACAGATGCTGTGCTATATGCATATGTAGTCTGGTAGTGGTGCTTATAGTGTGGTTAGTTGTGATTGTAGCAATTCCTTACCTTATGATAATGGACAAAAAGAATAACAACGATACCAAGGGAAGGATAGATAACTTGAAAGGTGATAGAGTAGAAATAGAAGCAGAAGATGAACCAGATTTTCATCACGTAACAGATAACAATACTAGCTTAAATGTCTTTACTAAATTATTGTTTCAGTATGTAGATACAATGGATGTTAGTGATTGTTATGTGTGTATGAAGTTACCCGAATCAGTAGCAGAAGGTTTAACCTATCATCATTTGCCTTTAACTTATGGTATATCATGTAGTGTACTAACTAGTTTATTCTATAGAACAGGGAAACTTCAGTATTATTATTCAAATATAGATGTGATATTCTCAGAGGTTCCTATTCGAAAGAATCTGAACCCAGTGCTTAGTAGTCAAGATGCACAGTTTATGGGAGAATTTTTCTTAACAATGAAGACAATAGACATAACACATGCACATAGAAGCAATCTAACATGTTCATTACGTAAAGAAGAGAAGATATTTTTAAACTTAGTTGAAGATAGAAGACAGAATTTCCAAAAGAAGGCATCTGAGCATAAGGCTCATCTTCCACCTTGGGCTGAGAAAGAGGGTATTTATACACCTTGCAAAGCTCAAGCTGCTATGGCTCTAGATTTTGTAAAGACAGGGAAAATTTGTCTTCATAGGTTAAAAACTGAATATAACTATGTCTTTATTGGTACCAGTGAATGTGAACATCATTTCTTAATTCTTGGAGGATGGGGACTAGAAGGAGGAGCAGATTCAGTTTTTCCTGGAATATATTATGTGTGTGGGAATAAGGCTTACTTTAGGCTTCCTACACGGTGGTATGGAAGTTGTTATTTTGGAATAGTTTTTCCAAAAGTATACCACGTAAAAAGAAACACTGGGAGCAATGAAAATAATAGTGAACTATCACGTAGTAAGAGAGCTAGTTTTTCAGAAATTGTAGGGGATATATTTGGTGCATTGATACCTTCAGTGGGAGTAATTCTGAACTCAAGGAGAATATGTAAATTGTCTACAGTGGTTGATCGTTTATCAACGGATACTGCTGGAGGATTTCTAATGATTAATGCGGAGATGGTTGCGATTAGATCTATGGTTATACAAAATCGACTTGCTTTTGATATAATATTAGCAAAAGAGGGCGGAGTCTGTAAATTGTTGAAAACAAAACATTGTTGCACATATTTTCCGGACAAAAGTACAGAAATCGGAACATATATAAAGAATATTACTAAACTTGAGAAGGAACTGAAACCACTGGAAGTTGATAGTGTATGGGAAAGATTGACAAATAGTATTGCGTCAATTGGTACCTGGTTTACTAATGTAGGGAAAGGATTTATAGGTCAAATAATAGTACCCTTAGTAGGGATAGCAATAACAATATTGTCAATAATGATATGGTGCAAATGTTGTAGAAAGAAGGAAACATATAGGATGACAGGAAGAGGCAAGAAAAGGAAATTTGAAGAGATAGAATTAGAAGACCTGAGAAGTGAAATTTACAAGAAACTGAAAGGAAAGGATAAGAATAGACAGTGTAAAAATGAAAATGTGACAGAAATATGTTAAATTGGCATCTGGTTGTAGGTAATTTTGATGGCTCAGAAACGCCATCAGAGAGGGGATTGATGGAGCAAGGACTCACAATGAGACTTGCTCGGAAGCAATCCTCTCACAGTATTAATTAATTTGTATTAAAACCATGTAATGTCTTATTAATAACATGCAACACAAACATATTTATCTAGAAGATGCTTGCCTATGTGTTTTTCGCTAATAAGTAATCTTTGTCTAATCCAAAATGGCCGCTAAAATGCGGGAACTCTATTGCGCATGTGTCAACCATGTCACGTGGTATGACGTCTTTCTTTGCTTGGAGGGAATCTTTTGCTTCTGCGCAGTGTATGCTAAAATGGCCGCTTTAATGTCCTCACATGCTAAAGCTTTCGCATTGCTGCAATTAATAATGTGGTATTCTAACGCTACTAATGCGGGATAGTCATTGATAATTAAATGGGATTAGGGTAGAAATAGGAGGTATACAGTGAAAACATTTATTTTTGATTTTAATATGTTTCTTCTTTGATTTTCTATTAGTTCATAAAGTGGGCCTGGGTTGATTAAACGGCAACTCAAGAAATCATGTGACCTGCGCATGCGCCCTGAAACCTAACAAAGCAAAGCGATGAAGTCAACTTGGAAGATGTCCAAGGACATGACCCGCTGATCACCTTCAGAGTTCATCCGAAATGTCCGACGAAATGATACATTTTGTATACACTTTGTATTAAAATTGTTGTGAAACGGGTGGGAAATAAAGCAAATGTATTAATTGAGAGGGGCGGTATTTTAAAACAATGGGCTTAAGAAAATTGAACTAAATTGACATGGTGTGAGGTTCAACCGCCTGTCCCTGTCCAATCAGAATTAGTGGGCCCATAATTTTGAAACATTAATGGGAGGTACCTGGGCATAGAAGGGTATAATAGATATAGAATTAGCTAATTAGTTAGCACAGGGGAGCAGCAGTAGCGCTTAGGATAAGCAGCGCACGCTCAGAGAATAGACGGACATAGATGCTGTAGCCGAGAACCGATGCTATTGCAGAACAAAGCAGACTGACCGTTGTCCGAAGAGGTCGTGAGGTGGGGGCGGCGGACCGTATTAGAGGGAGACGCGGAAGAATCCACGAGGAGGAACGAAGTGTCAGAGAGGGGAACGACGCAGGCGTCGTTGGTAGAGAGGTCACCTATCCTGTCCTGAACCTGGTCTGGAGGTCTTGGTCTTCATCCTTCTTGGGACCCAGCTTTCCAACTCCTTGGCCAAGGGGTTTGGTTTTCTCACCTTCAGGTAACTATAAATGCGTAATCTTTAGTTTGTACTGCTGTCTCTATCTTTTCCTTTCTGAGGGACCATCATTTGTGATTAATAGGTGATTATATAGTGTGCTTCCTCCTTGATATGCGATTAAGTGCCATGTGGCTTGTATTTTACTCTGCTAAATAATTTTAGATAAACATTTTAAAACTTCCTGAGTCAGTGGTTATTTCAGGTGTTTGATAAAATTATGTTTTGTATGATCTCATTTCAACCCCAGTTATCAAAGGTCCATTGGTAAGTCATTACTCTTCAATCAGAAAAGGTAATTGGTAGCAGGGATTTTGATAAAGAGTACAACTGACTCCCACCAGCGGTGATTACTAGTTAGTGTGAATGAATGGGCCCAGGTG
This sequence comes from Calotriton arnoldi, assembly GCA_963921515.1. NCBI lineage: Eukaryota > Metazoa > Chordata > Amphibia > Caudata > Salamandridae > Calotriton > Calotriton arnoldi. The sequence goes on from CAWUFW010000960.1 coordinate 3,168,580, forward strand.
AGTATTTAGTGTATGAATGCTTGTTGCTAGTAACCCGCTGGATCATTAGTGACGGGTTTAAATCTTTGTTCCATCCTTTGTAAGGCCTCTTTGTACACATTGGTACCGTCACCTTCACCTTGTACAGGAGGAATTTGAGGCAAAGCTCTAAAATCGACTTGTCCTTCAGAGCCCAAACAGTGCAGAAATATACTTTTTTTTCTTTCTGCCCCCATTTGTTCCCCATCAATAGCTTTCATGTAGTTGATAAATTCCTCTTTCTACCTAGTCCAAGGGATGGTAGGATCTCCCTTGGTTTGTAAGAACTTGTCTGGAGGATCAAATTGCATTGTAGATGAGAGATGTTGTACTTATTTCTCTTCCGTTATCGTGGAAGTGCTTGAAATTTAAGCAGAACTGAAAAAATAAACCTGTTGCCACTTCAGTTATTATCAAAGCGCTCAAAGTTAATTGCCAAACACAAAGGAAATAGCGCGGGGAAGATACTTTTAATTATGCCCCTTAATAGGAAAATTTCTCAATGGTAAATCGTGCTATCCCAGCGGTAGAAACACATAGCCAGTCGCTTACTTGTATTATTTATGCAAGTTGTCCTTTTTGTGTGAATTGTAGATTGTATGGTTTTGTTTCCGTTTATAAATAGTGTAAAACGGAGGAATTCCTCCGTACGGGTGTCACTATGGAAACCGTGGTATTTCAAAATGGCCACCACGCAACGCACTACGTCACCGCGCAGCGTGCGTGACGTTCCTTCACACGGTGACTAGAGAACGCGAAGAGAAGAATTTTCCTGGAATCCTGCGTCAGACTTCCCTCGCGTCTCTGTCGTCTCGTTCCACAGGCATCCACAGGTATTTACCTTTGAAAATGTAATACGTTTGCTCGTGCGTTCCACGCTTCTTTCCTCAACGAAATTTTAAAAGGCAACGAAAAGTTTTAAAAAATCACCAATTTCACTTCTTTTAAGTTCCGGAAATCGGGGTTTCGACGGTTGGTTCCCAGCAGGTGTAGATTTCTTCTTTAAAAGCAAGGAAAAGCTTTGGGAGGCTTAAAAAGGGTTTAAGGAGCACACCACTCCTGTGCTGCAGTAAATTGTTGGTAGGAGTATCCCTTTCTTCAGCTCGTCGCCATTTGTTAAAAAGTGAAATACTCCAAGTAGTTTAAAAGTGTTTATTCCAAGAAATGAAGCACAGCAACAAGGCACAGCATGCCAGCAAAGAGATCCAGTGCAACTGACCCAAATGCTAGGCAGCAGCCTCAAGGTTCCAGATGGAATTGGAACATACATTGTAATATGCATATAACAGAGAAAGAGGGAAGGGGACAGGGAGAGAAAACAAGCATAGAAAATGCAAATACAACATGATGCTAACGCTAAAAGCGCACAGCTTCAAAGTGGAGAGATTAAGTGAGCCAACTCACCTCTACTGTCTGCTCCACACCGGCTCCCACGTCCTCATCCTCTGGGGCGGGGGCAGTATGGCGGGTTGTTGGGGGGAGGGGGCGGACAGAAAAAGAATAGGGTTGAACGGGGAGGGGGAGTGTAGCATGAAATGAGCGATTCTAACACTACACAACTGAGAGTGGGCGCACGTCCCCAAGATGTCCGGCATGCACGTATTACCTGGTGGGTGCCCCAAGGGCACCTGAATATTACAGAATGAAAAGCGTTCTCATGAAGGAGAGGAGAAACAAAGTGAAACTCTAGAAGGGTGCAGACATTTTATTTTCAGCTGCAGGACAAGCTTATGAAACTTAACTAGGGAGGTATGTACTTTTGTTATGCAGAACAGTAAATCTTTCTCCTCTTGCTCGCTGAAAGCCAAAAAGAAATGGTAATGTTGGGTGGCAGTAATTGTTTCTGGCGGGGCTGCGGCTAACGCCTCCTGCCATGTCGTGCTGCGTGGCGGACGGATGGAGGTGTAAGTATAAAACTCGTAACACAACATTTCACGAAAACAATAGATAAATAGAACACCCCCCCACCAAACAAATACACATCACACGAAGCCTGGAATATTTATTTATTTATTTTTTTTATTTTATTTTATACATTTTATATAGCGCTAGCTTGACCCGTGGGTATCAGAGCGCTTTACATACACAAAGGAAAGAAAATTGCATTACATAGCAACACATAAGTATGCATAAAGATATAAGCAAAACATAATAATTAGGCATACCAGTGAAGTGGGAGAAATGCATGAGGTGGGAGAAATGCAGAGTGCCTTCAAACCAACACCTGTCGGGTGAATGCTAGAGGAAGTAAAGCAAACAGGGGCAGAAACTCTCCATCACAACACAAGCTGAGGCAGGAAACCAAAAGTTAAAAAGAGTTCTCCACACAAAAGATAAAGAATTAAAGTGTAACTAAACTGTAGTTGGTTGGTGCTCCCTTGGCATAAAAAGGAAATGATGTATGGGAGTACTAACCAATAAGGAGCAAGGACAGAAGAGCAACACAGGAGTGAACCAATGGCAAGCAGCAGGCAGGATTACACTGCGTACAGACAGCATCTGCGCGCTGCCTAGGCCTAAAATATACAAAACTAAACAATCCCATTTGTAAAATGTTGTATATACCATTGGGGGGAGACAACGCCCCAGGCGCTGTGGACCGCATGATGATGGATGCCTGCAGAGGTGGGTATGGATCGCAAATTATATGATAGGAACATAATATGATATAATAGAACATCAATGCCGACTTTGTTTCTGAGGGAGAGTGCCTCCAAATCATAATTTTTAATGGCTAGTGTCTTAAGTATACGTTCCAGTTTTTCCAGGCGCTCTATCGTGCACGTGACACCATCCTCCAAATTGGAGACACGCTCCTCAGCATTGTCCAACCTGATGTTTTGATGTTCTAGGCGTTCACCCATACGGTCAATGTGGCTGGTAAGGGCATCAAAACAGGCATCTACGGAGCGAAACCCAGCTCTAAGTTCAACCATTATTGCAGCAATGTCTGCCGCGCCCTCAGGCCCCTGGCCCTGTCTGGTGGCTCGTCAATGTCAGATTGGGAACCCCTGCAGCACGCAGCTTTCAATTGTTCAAAAAGAAGCTTGCGCTGCTTCGGGTCTCCTCTGCCCATCATACGGGAAATGAGAGCAGGTGGTAGATGGATCTAGCGTGGAAAATGCGGTAGGTGCAGAGTGCTCTCAGCAGGCCACACGAGCCCCCAGTATTCCTGTAAATATCGCCATGGAGATGAAGGGAAAAAGGCCCAATGGGTCACAGATTGGGGTGGCAGGTTGCCAGGGTTCAGTTGCAGGCCGGTGCAGTAGCAGTATGATAGGTGCAGATCAGGCATAGTGTTCTTTCCTGGCACGGCGCTGATTTCCCCTCCACGCCGCTCCACGCCTGCGCAACCCCTAGAGCACTTGGCCAGGGCTCTCCAATGAAGGCTGCCACATCAGGGCCTGGCAGAGGTGCGTATGAATGCCGATCGCAGCAACGGTGGAAGCGTGCTTAGTGTGGGGGGCAGAAGCGCTGGTGCTCCCACAGGGGAATGGGGATCAGGGCGAGCGTAAGTATCTGCCGAGAATGCAGGTGATAAGAGTCCGCTCTGTCTCTGTAGAGGCTATGTGGCATCGGAGAAAAGACCGGGCGCAGTAGGCCACATCAGGAGGCCGTGCCCCATGGGCCACGGAGTGTCCAGTTGTGCCAGTGAAGAGCGTGAATCAGGGCCTTATAGCCTAGAGCAAGATGTAGCTGGGAATGTCCTCCTAATTAGTGCCACACTCACCACACGTTATCGAGGTATACTTGGGAGCCTCCAGTGTGCGACGACTTCGCTCGCAAGATGGCAGCAAGTCAGGTGGGGCCACAGAGTGGGCGATAATGCTGGGCTGCAGTAGGGAATGGCGGTCATAGGCTCACACACCTGCCGGGATCACAGCAAGGCAATGAGGCAGGGCCCCGGCGGGACTCGGCCCGGGGCTTGCCCGTGGCCCCTGTCCCTGCAGGGACTCCGAGTTTGTGCCGGGTGGCACAGGCCCTATGCAGGTTTTGCAAGCATGCCGGCAACTGCACACCTCAACAGCTGCCCCCCCCCCAGCATGGTGAATAGGTCTAAATGCGGGTTTTAATGCGATCCATGCTCTTTAATGAACCACAAACGCCAGAGCTTCACAAACAGACAGACATTTTGGTCACTGTCATGGCCGTGTCCCCATGGATACAATATTAAATCTAATAATATCTCCATCTAGAAAACAGCTGAAAATGTAATTCTTGGACTTTTAAAAATATTTATTACAAGCTCAATTCACTGATGAAGTCAGATTTGTAATACATATTTTGGAAAAGGTATTTTTGGAATGTTACTGTTTGTGGATAAAGCCTCAGGAGGCCCATTTGAATGAACTCCAACTGTTTCTTGGTAGCTGAATGGCCCCCTTGAGGAGGTGTGAACTTGCTCCGAGAGCTGATGCAAAGGTTTAGTGTTTTGGAAGGTGTTCTGTTCCTCTAGCAGGATGACCATCTGGGTTGTGTCCAGGAACTTAATTAACTTCAAAGAGGACTACCATGACACAGGCACATGTAAGGTGATACCTGGGCAGGGGCCTTCTTTGTTCCCCCAGTCAGACAGGTACCAATCCCAGTGGAAGAGGAACTGCCCACAGAACTGGTTTAGAGTGACCACAGAGGAGGAGTGGCTCATTTTCCTGGCCACACGTCTGGGGTGGGCACACAGCCTCTGCACAAGGACAGAAGGGTTTCACCATCTTGGATTTAGGCAGAGAAAGGCACTGAGGACCTGTTTGTAGTAGGGTTCACAGGAAATGCTGCAAAAGCGGGTAGGGTGCCACTGGGAACTTTTACCCTATTGATTAGGTAGGGGCCAGGAGTCACACCCATTCACAGGCTGGTGTCTGACATTAATAAAGTACCTTCCTCAGAACACTTTCTTCTTATTTATTCATTATTAATATTTATTATTAATATTTATAGAGCACACTGTGACCAGGCTGGTATCCTGGCCCTGAGGCAATAATTGTCAAGATAGAAAAGTAGGGAATGGTAACATCGAAATATTAGTAACTTACTGTTTTCTAAACAGCAAGGTCTTCAAGGCTTTCCTACTTTTCAGCAGGTCCATACACGATCTTAAACTAGGTGGTAGCATATTCCATAACTGAGCCGCTTTAACTGAAAAGGCTCATCCACCTTGTCGTACCCTTCCATATCTATGTTCCTGAATAAGATTTGCATTGGCAGAGTGTAATGGCCTCCTCAGAGCATATCTTTTTAATCTACATTGCAACAGTACCGGGCCCTTATTCTGAAGGGCTTTAAACATGGTGCACATAGACTTGAAAAGAATCCTCTGCTCCACGGAGAGGCAATGAAGTTCCCTGAGGGCGTTAGATCCAGAGGATCTTCGTGATCTATTTACGGGCAGTTTTGCTGCAACTACCTGAACTATTTGCAGTATTTTGACCAAGTACTTAGAGGCTACCAGGAGAAGAGCATTACAATAATCAAGTCTACTGAGTATAACACGTCGTGCTATTAAGGAGTTAGCCTGTGCAGGAAGCACTGGGAGCAGCTTTCTGAGGCTCCGAAGCAAAGCAAAGCATACACCAGCCACTGCATGGACATGCTTCTTGAGTGAAAGGTGTTTCTCAACGGTGACTCCAAGATTGCGTACTACCTCGGATGAGCATAGTGCAGTCTCTGTAGGTAATGGCCAGATATTTGGAGATAAGGACATTGTAGTCTTGTTCGCGGAGCAACAGAAAACACTTTTTATCCCCATTTAGTTTTAGCGATGTTGAATTCATCCATTTTACGATGTCTGTTACACAGGTCTGAAAACTTGTAACAGCATCCTGCTGTCTATTATTAAGTGACAGGATCATCTGTGTGTTATCTGCGTAGTTGATTAGAGAAATATTGTGTGTTTTTATTAGAGAGATTAGTGGCTTTTTGTAGATGTTACACAACACCTGCCTGAGTGCCGAGCCTTGTGGCACTCCATGTTGAGTATATATGAAATTGGAGAAAAAGGAGGTAGAGCCACTGCCTGACAGCGGTCTTGTGGATATGATTTCATCCATTTTAACATAGTACCACCAACACCCACTGACACTAATTTTGTCAGCCAGGTGTGGTTGTTGACTGTGTCAAAGGCCGCTGACAGATCAAGCAGAACCGGCAATGTAGATTCGCCAATATCCACCCGCGTGCAAATCTCATCCATGGCACTCAGTAGAGCTGTCTCTGTGCCATGGCCAGGTCTAAAGCCAAATTGATCACCTTCTAACAAGAAATGCTCCTCCAGGTATTGGGATAAGCTCTTACTAACGTACTGTTCCAAGATTTTCACTGGAAAGGGGAGACAGGAAATTGGCCAAAATTGCTTGGTCTGCAGGTGATTTTTTAAGCAGGGGCATAATTATGACCTTTTACCAACTTCGAGGTTCTGGACCTGTGCAAGACCAGAAGAGAACTGGACCATCTGCCTGTGACCTGAGAAGCACCTAGAAGACTGGACCTGCTCTCCTTCTTGTATCCAGGGCAAAGAAGTGGTCGCAGAGGGCCATAAGATTGACCTCTTTTTCAAGCTACAGGTACACAAGTAGCTAAATAGGCCTTTTCTGCAACTGCCAAAATGACCAGTTGCAACTCGTCCTGCCCTGGACCCTGCTTCTTGCCTCTGCTGGAGTGAATCTTGACCCCTATGTGCTATCTCCAAGTCCTGTACCGTTGGTTGGTGTACCCCTCCTAACTTTTCCTGAAACTTAGGACTTAGAAACATTTTGGCTCCAACGACCTACTGAGGACCAGGATCAACCTGTCATGCCCATCCAATGAAGGCACGTTGCAGCTGGACCAAAGATTCAGGTTGCTCTTGCTCAGTGCTTTCTGCAGCAGCAAATCTGATGCAGTGGGACCTCGTGGACCTCGTGGAGAAGATATCTGGCCCTGTTCAACTGCAGATTGCATTCTCGCCCCATTGGAAGGATCTGAGCTCCAAAAAAGTGACTTAGTTCGAAGGTAGAAATTGTACCGGGTGCAGGTGCCAAAATTAAGGGGCCGATGAGGGACTGTCCTTTGGTGCAAAATTCACATTTCACTTGCTCGATTTCCTGCCAAAAGTCAACGGCTTCACTGAGACCTTGTCTAACGGCTGTGCAATGATTTAAAACTCTCTTCGGCTACAGCCTTCTGCATGGCCCTACTGAGGTTTTTGACCTCCATTTCAGAGAATAAGTCTGAAGGTAATACTTCTGACTAGGTTGAACCTGGTTTCTGTATTCAGTCAGAACTCCAGCACCATGGGCCTTAACTTGTGCCTAGGTACCAGTCAAGCACAACAAGGTCACATCAGTTGGCTCTTAATGCTTTTTGGCACTATTTTTATATTTAAACTTTAAAAATTCATAACCCAGGTTTCTCTTATTTAATTTATGTTGTTTTGGTGTCATTTTATTAGTTGGTTTGGGATTTTTCTTGTGTTGTGGTTTTACTTTATTACTGCTTTGGTTCTGCATAAATACTTTACACATTGCCTCTAAGTTACGCATTTCTGCTCTGTGCCATACCTACCAGGGGTTGAGCTCACTCAGGTTAATTTAGTATCTTTAAGGGTTCACCCTGACAAGGATTGTGGTTATTACTTAAAGTGGGTACTCGCCCCCCTCAACTAATACCCTATTTTTTACAATATACCTCTCCAAGAAGCACCCAGATGTCTTTGATGAGTTTATGAAAGGAAATTTCACTGTTAATAAGATAGGTTGATGGTTTTCCAACATCCCGCTCAATGAAGCACATGAATACAATATTGCAATCTAAAAGAAACTGGAGGAGCAAGAGGCTTAATAGAAAATCCTGATTCCATACTAAGATGGATGGTCTGAGGCCCAGTGATAGCCAGTATTTTGAATGACTTTGTGAGATACATCACACTAGCTCAAAACAAGCAATGCTCTAAGCAAGATAACACTCCTAGCAATCAACAAACGTTTCTGGATAAATTCATTAACTTGGCAGCTACCATGATGTTTGGCAGCTGAAACATGCTGACAGCACAGAGGGCACCTGCATTACGTCCGCCCATGGTACATGGTCCAGAATAGACTACTGGCTACTCACCTAAGATGCCCTTACCTGGGTCACGGATGTAGTGCATTTACCTTGCACCTTATCCGACCACGCCCCTGTCCTGCTAGAGATGCTCCCCCCCACTGGCCCCTGTGTGCTTTCACCTGCTGTTTAGCACCCAACGCCCTCTGTGACCCTGTCTTCCAAAACAAAGTTCAAATGGCAATAATTGGCTACTATGCCCACAATGAGGGCTTGGTTGCCTCCCCGGCAATGCTGTGGGAGGCCTCTAAAGTCGTAATTCGCAGAGTCTACAAAGCGAATTGTCGGGAATAGTCAAAGCGATACAAGCGCAACTAGCCACCATGGAGGGGGAAATCCGCACCCATGAACTAGAATTCTATGCAACACATAAAGTACAGGCTAAAGCTGATGTTAGGGAGAAACTCACAGCATAGGACTAGGAGGCTCATAGAGAAACCCGCTATCTCCAACTGGAAGTGACTGTGCGATTCTACGGCGTGAGCGATCGTCCTGGGAAGACGCTGCCAGGTATGCTCCTTAAGTCATGGGCCACTGTCTATGTTCTGGAGCTTGTTGACGACCAGCGGGTTAGCTGCATGAAACCCAACGACAAGCTACAGACCATGACATCGTTCTATTCTTAACTGCACAGTGCTGCGGTAGTACTTGACGCAGTGGCCCTGGTCATCTACCTCGACAGGATACAGCTGCTATGGCTCAACCGAGCCCACCCTCTGTACCTAGATGCCGGTAGAGGAGGTCACTCAGGTGATTCAGAGCCTCCCCAACGAAAAAGTACCAGGGCTCGCCACAATCCAAGCCCCCCCATCTCCTGGCTGTATACTACGACTCCCTGACATCTGGTGTGCTACCACCGTCCCAACGGGAAGCGGTCATTGTATCAATCCTAAAACCTGATAAACCCGCCAATCACTGTGACTCATGATGATCTCTGTCAATGATAAATGTTGATAAGAAAATATTTGCTAAACTCCTTACCAATCGGCTATTCCCCTTACTGCTGGCTATTGTTGGTCCAGGCCAGTCGGGTTCTGTACCGGGCCGCTCCACGGTTCATAACATGAGATGTTCTTTCTCATGCACACCATAGATCCCCAGCTGCCCGCAGTTGTTAACTTGCTGAATGTCACTAAGCATGTAATTCCCTAGAATGGCTATACTTATTTCATCTCCCTCCACGGCTCGGGCTCAGCTTTCGGTTCTTGCGCTTGATCCGCCTTCTATACTCTTCCCCAATGGCATGCATCCGCCTCAATGGCATGACTTCTACCAGATTCTTATTTACTCGTGGGACGAGGCAGAGGTGTCCTTTGTCCCATGTCCTATTTGCAATAGTGATGGAGCCACTAGCTGCTAGGTTGCGACAGCACCACACCCACTGGGGCCTCAGCTTTACCACCAGGAGGATATTAGTCTCAATGTATGCGGGCGACATCAGACTACATGTATCGGAACCCCAATCAAATCTGTCCCCCATAATACACGAATTGGTATTTATATAAACTGGCTAAATCCACCCCATTCCCTCTCACCCCTTGTACACAACCATTCGAGTCTGAATACCCCCTGTAGTGGTCTGATACCCCAGTTCTCTATCTGGGTATGTGGCTCTGCTGAGACATGGACAAACTCAGGAGGGCGAATTGTGGAAGGGCTATGGCCTGTCTTGAGCGGGTTCTGGCCTGGTCCCAGCTGCCCCTTTCCATCACAGGGAGGATAGCCATTGCTAAAATGATTATCCTGCCCAATTTCCTCTACCTTTTACTTAACCTCCCGCTCACCACACAATTTATTAAACGACTGCATCAAATTTGATTTCCCTAGCCTGGGCATGCAAACATCCACGGTTCGCGTGGAAGATGCTTACCATGCCCTTCCAACAAGGAGGCCTAAATGGGCATAACATGTACCTATACACGTACTGCGCACAAGCCCAATACATACATTTTTTGGCTATACTTCACTCAGTTCCAGCCCCACATGGCTGTGGAGGCAGACCAAGCAGCTCCCTGACCTCTAGCTACTGCACTATATCAGCCTTACAAACTCCCATGCGCTGAGATTAATACAGTGGCATGTGCCACTGGGCGTGGGATGGATTGCGTCAACACGCCCAGTTGTCAAGTATATTTGCTCGTTCTATACCTCTTGTGTGCAATCCCATGCTCCCACCGCTACAGGACAAGGGCGTTTGGCGTGAGCCTACCGGCGCGGTCTCTTTACATTCAGAGACCTCTACCCAGATGATCAGTACCTGCCCTCTCATGAGGCTGCTGAGTGTCCATGCCCCTCTGCTCTGGATTACCTCCTCTATAATCAGCTTTGCGCTATATGCCACACACTACACGACATGTTCCCTGCGCCACCTCGCCCACACTGCATGTGCTGGAGCACCTGTGAACGAACCCCTCCTGCCACAAACTGGTCACCCGATTGTATGCCACAATGCAGGAAAACATGTCGATGTGTGCCCCGACGGCTCGTTCGGCATGGGAGCTGGACCTCAATTCCCCCATCTAAGAAGCACAGTAGATATATTGCTGGAGTCAGACTGCGGCCTTGTCACCCAATAACACACTCCTGCTCACTAACTTTAAGTTTCTGAACAGACTATACCACACCCCGGTAAATTGCATCGTATGGGTCTGATCTAGGAGGCGCAATGCCTGAGGTGCACCACCCCACAGACTACATTCCTTCACCTTGCTTGGGAATGCCCACACATGGCTAGCTACTGGACTGATGTATACTGTGCCCTAGCCCAGATCATTGATCACTTGCCATCTCAGACCCCACTGGTGGATCTCCTGGGAATATGTCAAAGATGTCCCCGCCCGAAGCCCTACGCCTCACTGCAATGTTAAAACTACTGGCTAAGAGCAGGGTGGCTATCCATTGGGGCAGATGGCCCATGCCTAGGGATGCGAACTGGCAGCAGGATGCTGCGTACTGCCAATAACAGCTCTCTACCTATTGGGAACTCATGCCACAGCGATCAGGCCCAAAGGAAATTTGGGAACCGCTGATGACCTACTTGGGGTAAAGAGAGTTTGAGGCTGCTTCGGACATGGAGAGGGCTCAGCTGGTTGTGGGGACAGATCCCACACCTGATGAGGCACCTTACATACCTGACCCCTTAGCCTCCATGCATTCGCCGGAGGGAACGCCAAGCTCTGCGACATCTAAAGATTGAATGCTGGGTTTATCTGGATAGTTTCTCTGATATGGTGTTTGCCTTGCCTACATCGTGAGAATGTATAAGCTGATGTTTACTGTATGCCTCCTGATTTCCCCTCCCCCTTTTAGTCATACATGTGAAAAATTACCTTCTTTTTTTCAGATACTTTTTATTGCGGTTTTATGGTTTACATCCACTACGGGTACAGAGGTGAGCAAATACAACAGAGAAGAAAACCATCATTATCAGTCTCTTTGTAATCGCAGGTCTTGTGTCTGTCGACAAAGCAAATCATTCATAAAAGCTGGTGGAGTTGAGACTGAAAATAAGAGAGGAAAAACTAGGATACAAGTTTAACATACATACATCGTCAGAGGTAGCCATGGCTCGGTTGAAGCTACATATAGATGACGGTGGCAGGATGTGTCATGAACCAATATCCCAGTGAAACATGGATAGCTTAAGGGTCACATAAGGGCAGGATGGAACAATAAGGAGGGGATAGAGGGAACTTCATATATAGGCTTTCCTGTTTTCAGTTTCTATTTTTGGTATATTCTGGTGGGGTTTTTTCAGTTTTTTCAATACCTTAAAAAAACAGTGGTTATCAGTGGTTACACATTTTCGCGCCATTAAAAACAACAGAAACTGTTTTTCCAGTGTTTATGGAATTTTAATTTAATTTTAATTATTGCTTGCCTTCTGCACTGATAGTGCATGTGTATAGATAGCGTGTGCACAGGGTATATGAGGTCCAAATACATTTTTACTGCTCCAGAATGGACTACAAAGTCAATAGCATTCTTCATTATCTCTGAAGATTGTAAAGATGCTTTCAGCATACCATCTAGCAAGTGACTAGGATCTCTTTCAGGGAAGCACTTCAGCTCAGGTATCGATTTTGACAGGCCATCATACAACTTTTTCATATACATAGCTGAATTACTGCAAATACAAACAATATCACTCCAATCTTTATTGAACTTGGTAGGAACTTTTTTCAGTAGCATTCCAAGTGACACTGCGTTCCATGTTTACCAAACGTCTGGTGTCATGTTTTCACCACTATCTCAGATGCTTGGTGACAACATTCTTTTCACATATACCTGTCACTACATCTTGCATTGAATGTTTAAAGCCTGGGGTGTTTGGCAATTCAATTACATTCAATACTGACTCGCTAGAAAAGGGGGCTGATTATCAAAAGATTTCACCCATTCTCTGTCTGTGGGTAAATGTGATGGTACATATTAGGAAAGATTCTTATGAAACCAGCCATTTTACCTATCGGTGAAATCAAATGTAGCCAAAATATCAAATATGATTTTAATATTTCCTGATTCTCTACAGTTTATAAAATAACTAAATAAGACCTAAAACATGCATCTAAACACTGCATCTTTAGACCGAAGACCACAAAACTAAAAAAAGCAGAAGGAAGAAGAGACAATGTTTTAGTGACATCCCTAAACAACAAAACTCAAGCAGAATAATGTTAGCCCAGTCTTTGTTGATGCTACCTTGTATAACAAAGTTACATTGTATGGGCCCCTTCAGTAAGAAATAAAAATGACTCTTTCACTCATCTTTTCCTTTCTTTGAATGGCACTTAGTTTGTGGTTGCAAAGGTGTTTTTTCAGTGTTTATATGTTTACACTGGTGATAGCTATTTTCTTTTTGGTGGGGTTTTATCAGTTAATATAGGTTTAAACCTAAAATCAGATAGCCTATTCATATAGTACATGGGGGAGAAACTAGAAATGGGAATGGGCTTGGGGAAAGGGAGATAACAGGGTGAAGGTAAGTAGCGCTAGAAAGGCACTTAGACATTGGAGACGGAGAGTGCTGAGCTCTCCAATGTAAGGGCAACAGTCATTTAGCTAGCAAAAGACTGAGATTGGCAAAGCGGGCCCAGGACTTTTGTTGTTATTCCCTGCGGAAAAGACCTAGGGCTGTTGCTTCCCAGGTGTTTAATGTTGCTATGTGCGTGATCGTGGCGAGGATGTTATGTACAGCTTGCCAGTAGTTGGTTATAGTGGCACACGACCAGAGCATGTGCTGTAAGTCAGCTGTCGGGGTCCGACACCTAGGGCATAAGAGGTTAGCCGTTGGATGTATTCGGTTCAGACGGGAAGGTCTGAGGGTATGCTTTATGCAATATCATGTACTGAATGTTTTTAAAGCAAGCATTCCTAGAAATAACTTGGGAGGACTTTAGGGCTTCAGTCCATTCTGTGTCGTGCAAGGGCCTGGCCTGTTGAAATTCTCCTCCCAAAGTTGTTGAAGGCATGTTAGTACAGGCCATGTGTGCTCCCATACAGCTTTATAGAGCCATGTTATAGGAAGCTGAATCCCGCATCATCTTTCTTTAAACATGTATACCAAAAACACTAGGAATCTCATTCATAAAAGACTTGGACAATAAGAGGGCCCATAGGATCCCCACTAAAAGATCATCCTCTCAACACAACCCGAAACCTCTGATCTTTTGCCCTCTTAGGTATCAACATACCGAGCTGATTCTTCAACAGATGAGAAAACTGAAAACATTAGTTTGGAATGATCACAAAATCTGCATTTCTCAGGACCATGCAAGACCGACACTAATCCGGAGGAAATCTTTTCTGAATCGTAGGCAGGATCTCAAATCACTTAACATTGCTTTCGCCTTTGCTGGGCCAGCGAGACTAACAACCACACATAATGGCTACTGCAAAATCTTATGTACTCGAAAATGTCTAATTAAGTGCTACCCCAGTTTACGCATTACTTACTATCGCTGTTATAACATTCTAATAATATGGCATAGTTTACATTACGTCATAATGCCCCTATAAGGCTCCACTATAAGTTGTCATCAGTCTGCTGTTACTGACACTTCTCAATAACTTATTTTATGCATATACAAACTTATGCCTCTCTTACTAAATATACAATATACTGTATAGTTACTGGATCCTTTTGAGCGATTAAACATGCATTCACCATACCTTATATTTGCTAGCCACTCAATAGTCCCTGCTTGATTGCTTTGTTATTGTATGGAATGTGATGTCTTTACTCTCATGTTACTTTGTGCAATGTGAAGCTATTATTCTTGCTTTATTAGTGTTTCTCACAGATGTTGAGTTGTTCCTTGGTAAGCCTATTTGAGACCTCTACTGTTCCTCTTGTTCTCTTTGGTGTTCTTGGGGTGGGGGTATATTGGGTTTATTGTGATATTTTAATTGTTATTGTTATGTTTTGCTGTACTCGGTCGCTCACAATAAGTCTTTCCTTACCTGCTCTGTTTCCTCTCTCACATCCCTTTCCTCATCTACTCTTCCTTCCCAACACTATGCACTACACTCCTACATTGCACCTAATATCGCATGACCACTTTGCCACCTTCTAGGACTTTACTAGTGCCTCCACCACCCCTCAAACGTTGGTCAATAACTGAACTTGGCTATCAACATGTTATAACAACTCACTGGTGGCCAACACAATCTTCAATATTATGTCATTAAATTCAAAAGGCCTCAATCATTCTATTAAAGAGAATGAAAATACTTGACTACTTCCACAAACTTCATGGAGACATTATAATATAACAAGACATGAGAGTGGGCTTCCACAGAAGCGCGCAGTATGCAACTCTAATGGGTCCATTATAGTGCCTGTGCTCCAGTTAGGAACAAGAAAAACTGCATCATTATCCTTATCTCTTAAAGCATTCAAGGCACTTTGGAATCCATAGCACAAGATGAAAATGGCAGCTGGCTTAACACCTGCCTCACCACCAGTCAGGTATCACTATAACTCATCAATATATACGCCCCCCCACAAATGATGAGCCTGCCTTCTGGGTGGACTTGAACAAACAAATCACTGACCTCCTGCAAGATCACTATTTTATCCTAGGGGGAGATTTTAATCTCCCATGGTATACTACTTTAGACAGATTGTCCAAAGGAAGCTACAAACTTCCCATGGCTCATGTACAAATGTGTAAACTATGTAAAGATAACAACCTAATAGCCCCATGGCGCCTACATAATCCCAGTGGCAGTGAATTCACTTTCTATTCTCAACTCCACAATTCAATGACTAGAATTGATTTTTTACTTACCAGCAACAATCTTACCCTGTTAGCGTCCAATCCCACAACTGAGCCTATTGTTGTCTCAGGCCATGCCTGCATATCTCTTACCATAGAACTGGCAAGCCCTCACCCCATAAACAAAGCATGGAGGCTGAATGACTACATCCTGGAGGACCCTGATGCTAAGAACCGCACTCACACAGCCCTGCACCACTTCTTTCATAACAATAGCAACCAGGACCTCTCCCCGGAGAATGTTTGGGATGTGATGAAAGCTACCACTAGAGGAGTAGCCCTTTCTATCACGGCAGAAAGAAAGAAAAAACGTAACAAGAGACTGGCAGAACATGAGGCTAATATTAACAGCTTGAAAGAAAAAGAGCACACTTTCTTGATCATAACATAACCCTCAGAATTAAACCCTCAAAATGTGAATTTAACAAAACCCTTAGTGAACGAGCTCATGCCTGGTCACACAAACAAAAATCCATCAACCTTTAAGAACGCAAAATCAGCAAACATTTAGCTCTCTACCTGAAGCATAAGCCCATGAATTCCTGTATCCCTGCTATTAGAGACAAGAATGGCTCCATCCTCTCAAACACCAATGCAATCCTAAACTATTTCTCTCACTCTTTGGAACACTATATTACCCCACTTCACCCTCAGATGAATACCTCTGTCACCAATACCTAGATAATTTAAATCTACCCAAACTGTCTGACTCTTCCAGAGAAAGCCTTAGCAAAGACGTTAATGACCACAAAATACTCGCTGCAATCAAATCCCTGAAATACAGAAAGCTCCTGACACTGACTGCTTTCCAGCAGCCTTCTTCAAAATTTACCAAGATTCACTTACTCAGCACCTCAAAGCCTTTTTGCATTCTTTGATTCATCTGGGACGATCGAAGGTATTGCAGCAGAAGCATTTATAGTGGTAATCCACAAAGAGGGTAAAGACCCACTCAATCACAAAAACTATATACCGATTTTACTACTAAACACAGATTATAAAATCTATGCCCGGATTTTGGGGGCCCGAGTACAGAAATCACTCCCCTCTCTTAGACATCCCTCCAAACTGTCTTCATAAAAGGCAGACTATCTGCTGATAATATTTGCCTTTTCAGGCATGTTATTGAAAAGGCAAAATCTCTTTCTTTCCCCACCATGGACATGACACTCGATGCTGAAAAGGCCATCAACAAGATTTCCTAGCCAATCCTGAGAACTGCCATGCATACTTTTAATTCGAGCTCATGTTTCATACGCATGGTAATGTTTCTCTGCCACACACCCTTAGCTCACATAAAGATAGAAGGTCAGAACCCTTTCTACTCCACCAAGGGACTTGACAGGGCTACCCCTTCTCCTATTTCTACTCACCATAGAACCATTGCTCCATATTAGCCGCATCAACCCAACAATTAAGGGGATTCCCTTCCACTCGGGCTCTCACAAATTAGTCGCTTACACGGATGATGTTCAGATCTTCTCTATGGAGGTGGAGAATACAGAATTTTAAACCCAATCAAACAGTATTCATCTGTATTGGGTTACTTCCTAATAGAGAAAAAAACAGAAATGTTCCCACTCCATATACATTGTTTATCCCCTAGCCCAACTCTAACCTAAAATGGCAACAGTCTAATCAGTGGTTCTCAACCTTTTGACTTCTGGGGACCCCCAATAAATCATTACTGGAACCCGGGGATCCCCCCATCATTATTGGAATCCGGGGACCCCCCCACTAAGTCATGACAGCCACCCTAGGGCCCCAGCCTAAGCACTGTCGATGATTTGAACCGCAAAACAATACACAAATATAGAAAAAACATTCAAACAACTACACAAATGTTGACACATTTTATTTAATTCACAAACACATATAAATTAAAAAAAAAAAAATTATTTTGATATGAAGGTTGAAGCTTTTCTAAATTCAATTGTGGCCACCCATCATCCATACTAAGGGGCCGATTACGATGTAGTCCGGAAAGGCTCCGACCGACGGTCGGAGCCTTCCGGGCAGGATCGTAATCAGCGGCTCAGTTTACTGTCTGACCACCGCATTACAATGCTGACGGTCGGAAACTAAACCGGCCGGTTATTCCGGCTGGCTTCTGTCGGCCAGTCAAAACTGGTTCGTAATCCCAAAGGGCGGGCCTTTCCGCCCTTGGGATTTCGATGCACAGTTTCCGGCATGGTTTCCATGCCGGCCTGTCCGACATGGAAACCATGTCGGAAAGTGTGTTTGGGGGCCCAAGAAGGGCCCCCTTAGGTGCGCGGCCTCAGGTTGGGGGCCCAGGGGGCTCATATGGTGCCCCCCTGTTGATCCCTGCACCCCGTGGCAGGCACCTTGAGGTGCCTGCCACAGGGTGGAAGGATGAACAGCACCTCCCATTTCCCTATGGGAGTATGTATTACGGCCTGTTTACGGCCATAATACATGCTCCCATAGGGAAATGAAGGAATGCGACCGAACAGTGTTTGGTCACATCCTAATGAGGCGGTCGGGACCGCTGACCAGAGGTCGGTTGGTCCCAGGACCGAGACTTGTCGACATCGTAATTAGCCCCTATATTCTGTCTGATGCACTTGCACTGCTCCCAAAAACCAATCTAATTTAATTTTTTGTTTCCAGTTTTAAATTCCTTCACATTTACAGTACATTTTCAAATGTTCAACTGTACATTTAACTTCTTTATTTATATATACTTTATTAATATGTTAATATTATTTAACTAATTTCTAGATGAAAATTCTTGGGAATAGGAGGGCGTGGCCTGCAGCATGGTGGAGTAGACACATCTGTCGGAGCTCCAGCAGCCTATACCAAATCCTAACAGAAATCCTGCCTTCCCAAACACCATTCGACTGTAGGAAACGGCATCCAAGACGGTCCGGAGCCCGCAGGAAAATAAAAGAAGCTGCAACAGGAACGGCTCAGCCACTGCAGAACAAATAACACCAACGAGTTGAGGCAGAGCCGCACAAGATGGCGGAGGGCTGATCGGCAACGGCCGGCAAGACACTGAGGCCCGGGGGGAATAAACCCCAGAGACAACATCAAGCACAGAACCCCGCTGGAAAGATGCGGAGGGCTGGGGAGAGGCGGCGGCAGGTGTACTTCCATAGAGCCGGGGGCCCCTTTCCCCCCTGTGAACAGCACGAAGACACTGCGTCGGAACCCCCCGCAAGACTGCCCGAGATGACCCGCGGGTGATGGTGTGGCAGAGAGGACCCCCCTCCCCCGAGTTCTGGTTAGCGGCAGACGCAAAAGGTAGGGCCCGCCGCATACATAACGGGCGACGCCGATATGGCCAGGTGAACCCCTACTGCGGTTGACCCCGGCATACCATACAGGCATGCTCCCGGAGAGGCGTAGAGACAGACGGGGAGGCCCCTGCAGATAACCGGCCTGCTTCCAGCCAAGTGCACACGGAGTAAAAAAGCGGGCGTGAGCTGGCTGATAGCGCACCCCCCTCTACTGAGGCAATAAGGAGCAGAGAGACTCCTCTTGAAGGCCCGACCAAAGCGGGGACACATACTGAAACCCCCCAGAGGGCAAAGGTGGATCTTGGGCGAGGGTTTGTGAACCCCATCAGGAGTGGTGGGGCAGAGCCGCAGAGGAGCGAAGCGCCGCTAACCTGTCACTATCTCTTCAACGCTCCCATAGAGCACTTCACCACATAGCATGAAAGAGGTAACAGACCCGTTGCTGTGACCTGCCTGGGACTTGTTTTATGGCCAGGGTGCAGTCGAGAAGTGCGAAGGCTGAAATAGGAGAATGGTGGGGATTGGAGGGGAGACTTCAGGTACACCCGCTCAGCAGACCTGTGAGAGGGATAGGGCCGGCACAACCTCGTCAGACCAGGATATCCTTGGGAAAAAGGAGAGACGCAGAGGCCAGAACATTGAAGGGCATACATCCTGAAAAGGAGAGATCTCAGAAAGTCTATCCAGGTGGTGCACCAGATGGAAATAGTACCTAGGTGATCAAACTCATAGAGGCACCGCTGGACCTGGCTCCACAATAAGAAAGGGCGAAATACGTGGTGCGACGTGCTCCTTGACACCCTATGGTCACTGCCTTCTCAATGGAGCACCCCCGATCGCTCTTTTAAGCCACGACACAGGAGAAATGCGACCCCCCCAACAACCCAGCACCAGACGGCCGGAGGATCTGTGCATGGCCCACTAACCTGGGAGTAGGATGGCCAGAGACAAGGACCCTAAGACATCTAGGCAAGGCAAAATGGACAAATATACCAAAGTAGTGCCCCCGCCAAATGCCATTGATGATGAGTCAAGTGCTCCACCGGACAATGCAGCCCTTCTTCAGGCAATCCATGCATCAATGGAGGTGCTGGAGGGAAAGATGGCAGAACTGCGCTCTGACGTGACCCTTCTACGCCAGGACATCCGCAATGCATCAGAAAGGGTGACACAAGCAGAACACCGTACCTCGGAGGTTGAGGACACATCCCACACCCTACGCAAGGAGGTCTCTGGCCTAGCAACAACGCTAAAAGAAGTGTCATAGCGGGTGGATGATGTTGAAAACAGGGCCCACCGCAATAACCTGCGTTTTATTGGATTTCCAGAAGATGCAGAGGGAAGAGACCCCTTCACTTTCCTGACCACATGGCTTAAAGACTCTCTGCCGGCGGCACAATTCTCAATCTGCTTCATAATCGAGTGGGCTCACAGGATGCCCAGTATGCGACCGCCACCTGGGGCGCCTCTGCTGATTGCACAATTTCTTAATATCCAGGACCGAGACTCAATACTCCGAGAGTGTAGGAAACTTGGTGAAATTAAATATTTCATTACTAAGATAATGGCCTTCCCGGACTACTCCTGGGAAGTTCAAAAGCACCGGCGCACATTTGACTCAATCAAGGCAAAACTAAGAGATCTCCTGCTCCAATACATGCTGCTCTTCCCAGAAAAACTAAAAGTTCTCTTCCAAGGCAAAGCCTTTTTCTTCCAGACACCGGAGGAGGCATGGGCATGGATTGAGGAGCGCCCCCCACTGACATAGAGCCAAGATATAGGGGGCTCTCCACGTAGGAACATTCATCAAAGAGCAAGCGCCAGGCAGCAAAGGGGAAGAAGAAGACGCCTCACAGCTGAGATCCGTGAGGCTAGAATGGGAACCCCTCTTCCTAAGCCATCCCGGGGAAAAGACAGAGCCCAAACCTCGAACTCAGAAGCAGAATCTACTAAGGTCAAGTCTCGAAAAAAGCAACCCAGAGAACAGGCCTCTGGCCAGTCGGACAGAGGTGAATTGGCAGATAAAGATAGCGACCACCCGCTCATTCGCAACATCAACCTCATGGAGCAAGAGACTCCACAGGCTGCAAACCAAGAGACAATAAAGCAGCAATTTCCTACAGTCGGCGAGGAAGGATGAAATCCGGGGCTGCTCGATGACCGCACCAGCCCAGAACAGTCTAAAGACCCGCCCAGACAGTAGCAACACCTTGCTGTAATAGACATATAGACGAGTCCTGAATGCATATCCTTTTTCCTGTTTATAATAGGTTGATTTTGGGGAGGGAGGGAATACAGACCTCTCAGGCTTTACCTATCTCAAAATTGTCACTTGACCATTGGGGAGACAGACGTGGGAAGTGGGAGAGAGTGGGGACCAAGTTAGAAGTTGTGGGATGTGTCAAAATGTTTAAGAAATTATTGTTTATGTTTGTGGCTAGACAATGGGACCCTAAGGCTCCCCAAGAACTGAGTATTGTACACGCACGCCAAGGGACACAACCGAGCGGCAGTCAGAGGATAGTACCTCAACACAAATGGGGTAAAGGAGCTACTCCATATTGACGTGGAATGTCAATGGACTGGTGGAACAAAGTTAAAAGAGGTGTGGTCACAAAATATCTCAAAAGACTTAGACCCGATATCGTCCTCCTCCAGGAGACACACTTACTTGGCACACGTTACGCCTTTTTGGGGAGGGGGCCATATACCCTGCTGGCACATGCGGGCTTCTCCTCAGGTTCCAGGGGTGTTGTTATTTTGATTAGAAAAACAACCCCCTTTCACACGACCGAAACATGGACGGATCCACATGGCACATATGCCGAAGTGCAGGGAATGTGGGGTCGGAGGGAATTTACCCTAATTAGTACATACGCCCCGCCACGACTGCAGAGCCAAACACTTAGGAAAATAGCTGAAATACTCCTAGAGTCTGGCCCCTCCACACACATTATTGGGGGTGATTTTAATGATGTATTCGACCCGAACTTGGATCGATCCAACATTAATGATGGAACACGAATATCCACCCCGCTGGCGGACTTTGTGACTTGGGCTCACAAACCTCTGGCGCAGGCATAACCTTAGGACATGATGCATTCATATTTTTCAGGGGCCTACAGAGTCTTCTCCAGGCTGGACCACATCTTTGCACCTGCAGGAGAGATAGGGAAAATAGAGAAGGCCGAATACTAAGCCAGCGGTATATCAGATCACTTGCCTTTATGGCTGACAGTGGGAGGAGGGGTCTTGAGGTCTTGACAGGACTGGAGACTGTCCACTTGGGATTTACAGGATTCCTCAATAGCTGAAGCGATCCAGACAGCCACAGAGTTATATTTCCGAGAGAACGAGGGCTCCGTGTCCTCGGCAGTCACATTATGGGAAACATACAAAGCGGTGCTGCGTGACAGAGCACAAAATATAATAGCCTGCAAATGGAAAGAAGAAACCAGTCAGATCAAGACTCTAGAACACAAACTTATAGACCTAGAAAGACACGTTAGCCCTGACATAGACACCCATTTACTCTGTCAGCTTGCAATAAAGCGAAGGGAGTACCGAACATTGGCGGAACATGAAGTATGATCCCAGATTCAGGCCACACAACACCGACTTTATGAATCTGGCAACAGAGCCGGGAAGCTACTAGCCTGGCTAGGCAATAAAGAGAGGGAGGCAAGATGGGTGGTGGAGATCAACAATGCGGAATAGACATACACAACATCCCAGGGAGTGGCAGCTGCCTTTGTCAACTACTATAGGGCCCGTTATGAAGATAAACCCTTGGCAGATGAGGCCCAAATACCTTAGCACCATAGACGTCCCCATCCTCACGCAAGAAGACCGAACAACCCTTGACAATGACTTAACACTGCAGGAAGTGACGGACGCAATTACCAGACAGAAGGCGGGGAAGACCCCTGGTCCAAATGGATTACCGCCCAAATTTTTTAAACAAAACACCACCTTACTGGCCCCACACCTCTTGACCATGTTTCAAGCGGCCTTACAAGAAGGGACACTCCCACCCGACCTGCGTCGGGCGACTGTAGTGGTGACCCACAAACTGAAAAAGCCCCCCACAGATTGTGGGTCGTATCGCCCGATATCATTACTTAATGTGGAAACCAAGATACTGGCATCTATCTTAGCGACCCGCCTGTTGTCAGTGATCACATCCTTGATACACTATGATCAGTCCGGCTTTATGCCCAAACGCGCCACGCGATTCAACCTCCACCTCTTGGCCAACTGGTTGGAAACGGTCAGAGACAGACCAGCTCCACATGCTGTCCTATCCCTCGATGCAGAAAAAGCATTTGACGCCGTACACTGGCCCTTTATGCGGCAAGCCTTGCCAAGGTTTGGATTTGGTCCCGCCTTCATGGCATGGATAGACCTGCTATACACTAACCCTAGAGCTAGGGTGCGCGTCGATGGGGCGACATCAGCCGAATTCCCAGTGAAGAGAGGCACCAGACAAGGCTGCCCATTATCCCCTCTATTGTTTGTGCTTGAGCCTTTGGCATGTAAGGTCAGGGTGCATCCCGCCCTGAGTGGCTTTAGTGGCAACGATGGGCTCCTGGGAGATGAACGGATTTTCCTATATGCGGACGATATATTGTTATACATCACCGACCCAGATAGGACACTTCCGCTGATTTTGCAACTGCTCAAGGAATACAGTAACCACTCGGGCTACAACATCAATTGGAATAAATCCAGTCTTTACATGGTGGGGGTCTTTTTAAACACACACAACCTACCCGGACAACTCAAGGTAGCGACAGAAGGATTTCGATACTTGGGGCTCTATATCTCCACTGACGACACACTATGTATCAACCGCAACATCAAACGAATCCTGGCAGACTTCCGTGAAGACGTATGTAGGAGAGTAGGATCTGCCTCTTATGGTTACCCCCACTTTTTGCTGATGTATCACTGTTTTTGACTTAGACTGACTGGGATCCTGCTATTCAGGACCCCAGTCTATCTGCTTTCTCCTGTAAATTGATTGCATGTACTTTAGGTACACTCCAGATTGGATTCTGGGGTACCCTTATCAGTCCCTAGTAAATGGTACACCATGTACTCTGGGCATAGGTACCCCAGAGGCCTCCCAGGGGCTGAAGCATGTATTGTGCCACCCCTGAGAGGCCATTCAAAATGGCACCACAGGTCTGCTACTGCAGCCTGTGTAAGGAGGTGCATGCACCCCTTACTTAGATATAGGTTACCTATATCTATTCTAAATCACTGCACATATAAACCTATCAGTCACCCCTATGGCAGGCCTTATCAATCCTGAAGGCAGGGTGCTGAGTTTTGTGTGAGAGGGGGCCCCTGCATGAGCAGAGCCCCTCTGCAGCCTTCGGAACCTATTCTCCGGGGTTGTCTGTGATGCAGCCAACCATATATATTTAAGTGCATTATAACCTCGCGGTAAATGCTAACTTTAAAATGGCTGCTTAGAAACATGTTGTGTTTGGTGTCAAACACCTTGGAATCATACCTCCACACCAGTAACTGGTGTGGGAGGTATGATTCCACCCTTGTAGAACCACTACTATGGGTCACCGGTCTACCAAGTACCAGCTTTCTCGACCTGGGCGGCACAAAATGGATGCTGCCAGCCACAAACACGAGTCTGCCCTCCTGCTGCTGAGCCAAGCTCGAGCAGAGAAAGGCCTGACAATAGGTTTCCTGTCACAGGGAGGTGTGACCACCTCCCAGACAGGCTTTAGTGTATTGGGGCTGGGTGGGTGCACTCTGAGAGTGCCAGAAAGTCTGCACTGGGGGCACATTTGGTGTCCCCAAGCATAGTCCAGCTCAGACCAGTTCCAGGAGCCATTTACTCCTGCTCTGGCGCAAAACTGGACAAAGGACATGGGTGTAACCACCCCTCTGTCCTGCCCCTCCCCTAGGAGGGTCCCCAGAGTCAGTCCAACCCCTTCCCTGGGTATAAAGTGGGAAACCTGATTACAGGACTTTGGATTTTACCTGGACTAAACTCTGCAACAGAAACCAAGTACTTCAACAGTCTACACTTCACTGGACAACTGAAGAATCTCCCTTGGAGTAAAGGAGTTACTCCCCTGCAGCAGCAGGCACCTAGACGCATCTGACCGGTTTGCATCTCCCGAGCTCCTGAGGACTCCGAAGATTTCTGCAACACAGGAGGTGGGTTCCCGAGCGTCCCTGAGGTTGATCTGCTCTCTCAGCAATCCTGAGACCAGTATCCCTCGTGGGGACCGTGCAACCTGAACCCCTGTGCACCGTGTACTTTTGCAGCAGCATATGCTTTTTGGCAATCCCTGAGGCTGTGCTTTGGACTACGTGTAGTCCCAACTCTGAGCAGCACTTTCACCGAAGATCTCCGGCCTCCACTCCACGAGTGCTCTGTGGGCTGGTGCTTTGTGAATTCGCTTGAGGTCCCCTTGTGATCCCTGGTCCGTTGGCCTGTGGGTCCTGGCGAGGGTCACGTTGATTTTCCTTGGGCTTCCCTGGTTGCTCCAGACGTGCCCTGACTCCCATTAGCTTGGAGAGTCTCCTGGACCTTGCTGTTCCACACCGTAACCTGTTTCCTCTGCCCGCGTGGGGTGCCTTTGCCAAGGCTTGTTGGTGTTCAATCCGGACACTGACCCCTCAGCACTCGACATCCTTTGTGGGGCAGCTCACCTATGGACTTTGGTCATCATCGACGTCTCCTGGTCCCCGTGGCTGCAGAGTCAAGCATCCTATCTTCACACCTGAAGCACCCAACATTGGTGGGCATTCGTCTATTGAGCCCCTGGTCACCCTGAAGTGACCCAGACTCTGTCCCCTCTGCTTTCAGGTTCTTCTCACCTCGGATCCAGGCTTGGATTCCACCGGACACTTTTCATCTTCCCGGCAGCAGCACTTCTTCGCATCACGCAATTGAAAACGACGAGGGTTTCCGACACCACTTGACCCCTATGCACCCGGCTCCTCTGGGATAGGTAACACGGGTACCTCAGTACTCACAAGGGTGCTGGCCTTAGAACCTTCTATGTTGCAAAGGGTTTGCTTGAAGTCCTCTCCGAAGTGTCCTTAAACTGTCATTTTCCAACCGCGACTTTCCCATAGAGTTGTACAGAGCTGGCGTCTGTGTTCCCACACTGCACCCGTCCTCCGTGGGCTCCCTGTGTCACTCCTTTGGGTGGTTCCTTGGGGTCCCAGCGATTCTACGTGCTCTAGGCCCTGTGTCTAGTGAAGTCGTTATTGTTATACCATTTTTTTAGTATATGGTTCGGTCTCCCCCTGGAGCCCGCTGTGTATTGTGCTATTTACTGCCTTTCAATTGATTAAGTATTGTGTGCTTTATGTTCTAATCTCACATAGAGATTAGTAGAGAGTGTTTAGTAATAAATACATATTTTTTATATAACACTTGTGTGGTTCTCCTTTCATTTGGTCACTCAGGAGGTTCTGTTCTGGTAAAACAAGCTGCTTTACATTCCTTCAAGACTTAGCCTGAAGGCTGCTCTCCATAGCTACCACTAGGATAGCTTTCAATAAAGGTTATCTTTGACCTAATCACCATAAGGGTCGTTTGGACTGGTGCAAGGTGCCCACTTTAATTAGTGGACAGCATATACCAGGCCAACTTCTCACAACGTACGAGATGGAGAAGGCTGCCATTGACACTACTCGGGAGGGCTGCATTATACAAAATGATAACACTCCCGAAATTTCTCTACATACTACAAAACACATACTGTCGAATACCGGAAGCGGTCTTCACCGCCGTCAGTGAGGATTTACGCACACTTTTATGGGATGGGCACCAACCACGCATAGCTTTACAGATGCTACAGCGTAACTAATATAATGGAGGGATAGCGCTGCCCGATAAAAAAGGCCTACTACCGGGCGACCCACCTCGTAGTCATCAACGAATGGGAGCACATGCCCAGGGATCACCCCACTTACGCCGTGGAAAGACTCCAATTTTGAAAACACACACCTACACTACATCTATGGGGGTAAGGGAATCAGACAGCTGCTACCTGCCACCCAGAGGGCAATAGAGGCCTGGAAGGGGGTGGAATGACAAATAAAGTGGGACAAGAAGCCGACGAAGGCGACTCCGCTATGGGAGGGCACGAGACTACCAGAAATAAACAGGCTCCAAGGCTTTAAAAAATAGAACATGATCGGGATCTCTAGTCTGGGAGACATAATCAGAAGGGGAGCCCTGATCTCATTTGACACACTTCAATTCGAATTCCAACTACACAACTCTCAAAGGTACAAGTACATACAGCTACAACACGCCTGGAAAGTGGAAGCGATAGACCCCGCCAATGTCCCGGACTTTGCCCCACTAGAAGGTAGATTATTGCAAGAAGAAATCCCTGACAAAGCGGTCTCATGGACTTATAAGATGCTAATCAATAACATCCCAGACAGGCTGACAGCCCTCAGATACAAGTGGGAAACCACAACGAGACAACTGCCAGACATTGACTGGGAGGCCGCCCTTATGCATCCGAGAGAGGTCGCGATCAAACTACGGCTACGTCTGGTACAGTACAAAGTTTTGCACAGAGTGTACTATGACAGAGTGCACCTTCACGCCATGGGAAGACCTGACACACCTAACTGTATACGGTGCAAAACAGAGCGTGGCACATACATGCATGCACTGTGGGACTGCTCCCTAATAGAGAAATACTGGAGACGAATACGGAGGGAACTAGGAGAGATACTGGAGCCCATCTCCAGAGGGATACCAAGTATGCATTGTTGGGTATTTTCGCAGATGTAGACCTCCCCTGGTGTAAACTCCTACTCTGAAATCTGGGATTGGTAGTGGCTAAAAGGAACATTGTCAAACACCGGGGAGCCCCTGACCTCCCCACTCTAGCAGAATGGAGGGCGGGCATGGACCTATACATGGTCATGGAAAAAGGGACATTTGAGGCCCAGGGCTGCCCTAGAAAATTCACTAAGATCTGGACCCCATGGCTGAGGCACTATGGTCTCGAGATGGAGTCCGAAGTAAGGAGAAATAGCTGCACACAGACCTGAGCCAAGAGGGTAGGAAGGGAAGAGATCAGAGCACCCCCCTCGATCCGGGAACTGTGTGGTGGGAGAGGAGGAGATTTACAGCTCTTACCCTATTTCTGGTTTATTTTTTAACTCGCCTGTACTGTAACTTGTATCAGAAATGTAACTTTGCTGCGTGTAATGTACGTGTCCCTAAATACTATCTGTTGTTATGTTAATATGTATGCTTAATACTAACAAATCCAAAAGTGGCATAGGCATCCCAAATTTCACAAATTACCAAAATGCATTTCTTGCTAGACAAGCCATCCACTGGGTCAACCAAGCCTACCTTCTCATCCTCCTTAGCTGGACATTGAAATGGATCTGTTTAGGCTGCTTTCTTTAGTAAACCTATTTATGCTTAAACACCTCAAAGTGCCTCACTCCTACTGGATTCTAAAAGACACCATCTCACAGTGTAATCCCTAGACAAGTGTTTTAAAAAGAGAGTGCGCAAATCAGAGGTTTGGTCTCTGTGGTTTAACCCACTTATTAAAATAGAGCATAATCACATTTGCTGGAAAACATGGGCATAAGCAGGCATTCTTCTAATTAGAGATTTTGGCTCCCCTAAATTGCTTCTATCCTTTGCCATGCTCTCAGAGAATCAATAGATCCAACCCTCAGAGTTTCACAATTTCTTGAACATCAAAGCTGAAATTTAAAAGCTGGGTCCTGATTTGGTAATCGCAAATTAGCAAATGCAAAACCATTCATTCCTATAGGCCTTTAGGCCCATAGGAATGAATAGAGTCATATTACCTAATAGCGATTCGCTATTTACCGAATCGATATTAGGTAATGTAAAGGAATTGTAAAATATTTTGCGATTCCTACATGTATTGCATTTTGCGATTCCAAAATAGCGATTCGGTAAAAATCGCTATTTTAGAATCGCAAAATGTATGCTTGATGCATGTGCCCCTATATGTAATGACGCAGAAAATCCAGTATAGACTTTATCTAAGTAAGACAAATTACATTTGGATAGACGAAGTTCTGTCTAGAATTAATCTACAGGAAAATCAGGAAAAACAACCAGTATGTCATAGTTATATTCGATTAAGCTGAATCAAAATGTATTTCTTTAGGAAAAACAGAATCATGACTGGGAAGTCGCAATCAGGTGAGTAGTCAAGAGATTTTTGAAAGAACACCAAGTGAAAAGAAACCAAAACCTTAAAAGGAACTGGAGTGAGCATTAAAAGGTATATTGTTTTATTGTTTTAAAATACAGCCAGTTACAACACATACACTTAAACACAAAGGGTAGAGTCCCAGTGTGTAATTCATACAAATATGGGGCCTGTCTTTTGTTGGTGTCGACAGCGTTTCGACCCTTTACCAGATACTAGGGTCTCAGCAGGACTGGACTAAACCTGAGGGACTGAGGAGATACGTACAATTAATGATTGTGAAAAATGGTGCTGAAGTAATTGCGTAAAAGATGAGAGGGTACATACTGGTTGTATTACTAGACAGGGTCTAGTTGCATTTATTTAAAGGCCACAGGAATTTCCTTATTTTCCTGTAGATTAATTCTAGACTGAACTTTGTCTGTCCTAATGTAATTTTCCTTAGATTAAGTCTATACAGGATTTTCTGCATTATTACATTTAGGGGTATATTCACAAGAACGTGTGATAACTACCGCAGGAGTAGCGTAACGCAACTTTCAATAACGCAGCCCATCACGGGAAAATAACCCCGTGTCAACGTGGAATTCACAACAAGGCGGTAGCATGCGATAGCCTGCCAAAACCGCGGACAAAGTCTGCGATACAACCACCACGATGGAGATAAAAACACAAAGCACAACACCAAAAAACACGCGATGGGTCAAAGCGCAATGAGGAAACCAGCGACAAGCAGCGCCAGGCCTGCAACACACACCTGGCAGGCGTCAGAAACCTCCATAAAAGCAGAAAAAAAAAACCACACACAAACTGACCAACACACAAGCACCATGGAGGCAGCCGGAGCAGGCGCAGAGGACCAGCGCAACCCCAAAAGCACCCTGGACGACCAGCCTGGGACCTTGGGGACAGGGAAGGGCAAGGAAAAGAAGACCAGGAAGACCAAGTTCAGTCCGCAGGCGAACAGGATCATAGTCACGGAGGTGAGGGAACACCATCAACAACTCTTCGTCACCTCCAACGTGTCATTGGGCACCAAAAATGGAATATGGCGGGACATCGTCGACAAGGTGAATGCCGTCGGAGAGCACAAGCGGACAATGGACGAGGTCAAGAGGCGATGGAATGACATCAAGCAGAAGACCAAGGATAAACTCTCCGCCAACCTGAAGGCAGCAACGCAGACCGGAGGTGGGGGCCCAGCGCCACAGCTGGAGCTGGATGACATGGAGGAGCTGGTGTCGAGAGTCATCAGTGTGGAGACTGTGGCCGGAGTCGGGGGACCGGACACTGCTCGACAGGACACAACACAACCGCAACAGGGTGAGTGACCACCAGGTACTGGGGGGATGGGGGGAGATGGCCACAATGGCACACATGCACAAGCAAGCAGGGCACAGTGCACACCCACAATCACTCTGGGTCCTCGCCTAGACCCACACACTGTCACAATGTACAATGCCATGCTGTCTGAATGTCAACCTGTACCATGCGGCTACATACATGTGGACACATTGTAATACACCATCTCCCCTTCACATCGCAGGGGCATCGTCAACACCTCCTGCAGAGCAGTCTCAGCCACTCCTCACTGATGACGAGGAGGAGGACAACACCA
Source organism: Calotriton arnoldi (assembly GCA_963921515.1). Classification (NCBI taxonomy): domain Eukaryota; kingdom Metazoa; phylum Chordata; class Amphibia; order Caudata; family Salamandridae; genus Calotriton; species Calotriton arnoldi. Next base: position 3,199,061 of record CAWUFW010000960.1, read on the forward strand.
GCATCAACACCCAAACCATCCAAGACCTCATTGACCTCATCCGCAACTCACCTCCAGGATCAGGGCAGCCCAGCTACATCCATGAGACCCCACCCACCACCCAAACCACCCAGCAGGAAGCACCCACAGCCCCAGCACCCTCCCAAGTCCCCCAGGAACAACAAATGGCCTTCCAACGCCGTGTGCTGGAGGGCCAGAGGGAGACGGCCGAGCAGGTGAGGGTGGGGTTCGAGCTCATGGCTACCAAACTGGATGCCATCCTTGGGTGTCTATGTCCGCCCCATGGTCTCCAGCGAGCCCTGACTGACATCTCTGGAGTCATGACGCGGAGGGAAGAATACTTGTCCACTCAGAGTGGCCCCAGCGATGCCAGCCGTGAGCTGGCACACATGCGGAGGCTCATGGAGGACATGGTGCGGATGGAGGCGGAAAGGATGGCAGCCTCCGCTGCACATCAGCGAAATGTAGCTGGGATCTACTGTGCCCTGCATGTCCTCGTCATGGCATTGCTGCCACAAGGCGTGGCGATGATGAATGCTGCTGCCCCCACGCCATCCACATCTCCGGGCCCTGGTGTGTCAGTGCCTCCCAGTGCGGCAGGCGTATCCACTCCGGCACCTGATGTGTCACTGCCACACAGTGCGGCCGACAATCCTCCTCCGGCCCCTGATGAGTCAGTGGCACACAGTGCCGCAGCCCGCACTGCAACACCCACAGGTGGGGCAGAGCACACATCCGGGGGCAAGGACGTGGATGGGATTGAATTCAGAAGGAGGCACTAGCATTCATTTCCGCCACCATGCCTGTTTCTGCTTGGTTCCGCACATGGCCTCAAGACCTACCACTGACCCCCGATACACTCCGAGGCACTCACCTTGGACAGCGACATGGACTGCCACATCCTGTTTGACGACCAATGACATGGTGGACAGACTGCGGACTGTACCCTTCCTCTTCCGCAGTACAGGTCATCCGGGATGGACACTGGCTGGCCCTCCACGGGCCCATATTGTGTGGTGTGCTCGGTATTGCCCTGTACCGCTCCAGCTGCATGACTGCACTGGATGTGCAAATAAACATCCAGTGACGCACTGCTGTGTGATGTCTTACGTCATTCCTATGTGGATGTGAGGATGAATGTGGGGACAGTGACTTCCCTTGCGTCAATGATGTTCATGCTGTGGGATGCCAGTAAGGGGGTGCGACATTGCATCTTGTGTAGCGGGTTCCATGAACACTGCAGCAGGGACACACGCATCAGTCACTTCCTTGTCCGGACATGGACTGGACCACGCCCAGAGCCCACGAGTCATTGTTGCAAGCCCTGCGCTGGTCCGGCATATGGCAGGCCAGTCCACTCCGCTTACGCCCCGAGGGGGGGCCCTCATTGCTACCCGTCGCAGCCGTACTCGCTGGTGGTGTGCAGGTCACTCACTGGTCTAGTCGTCAGCATGTCACAGCCACTCCCTGAGGGCAGGTTTTCACACACACCACACCCATCCGGCACAGGCGTCACAGGCCATGTGACTCCGCCAACATAAGGGTCCGACGACGTCACATTCCCCTCTTCCAGTGGTGACTGGATGACGAACGCCCCACGGTTCGCACTCATATAGGGCCAATGAGTTGTTGCGCACAGGGTTAGTAGCATCCGAGGCCTTGAGCACGGCACGGGCCTACCGCCACCTGGCGCAGACTGGGGTTGTACAGGGTTAGTGGCATCTGAGGCCTTGAGCACGGCACGGGCCTACCGCCACGTGGCGCAGAAATGGGGTTGCACAGGGTTAGTGGCATCCAAGGCCTTAAGCACGGCATGGGCCTACCGCCACGTGGCGCAGACTGGGGTTGCACAGGGTTAGTGGCATCCGAGGCCTTGAGCACGGCACGGGCCTCCCGCCACTTGGCGCAGACTGGGGTTGCACAGGATTAGTGGCACCAGAGGCCTTGCGGGCGGCACAGGCACCCCGCCACGGGACGGTGACTTTGGGTGCACTGAGTCAGTGGCACCTTGAGCTGCTGAGCGGGTGTGCAGCCTGCGATGAAGCCCCGTCCCGGCGGTCCGGACGGCTCAGGTTTTGTGTACCCTGCTGGACCGCAGTGTAGGCCAGAGCCAGCGGACAGCGCGGGCCTACTGCCACGTGGTGTCGCTTCCGGGATCCCAGAGTTGGTGGCACCCATTGGGCTGAGCGGGTGTGCAGCCTGCGATGGTGCCGGGTGCACTGGTATGTCCTCTGCCATGGAGTAATCAAGACCCAGCACTAAACGTGAGACCTGGTGGCCTGCGGAGCGGGGCTGCATGATGTGGAGGGTGCCATGTCCGTGGGCCCCGGGCTTGTGGCTTGCAGCGGCACGTGGTGGGACCTCCTGTCTACGCGCCGGTGGCGGAAGGTGAGCATTGAGGCCTGGGTGTGCATGGGCGGGCATGCTCCGATGGGCGGCGGGAGGGGTTGGGGTGCCTCTGCCTGGATGTGCATGGGCGGGCAGGCGATGTTGTCTTGAGCAAGTGTGTGTACTGTGACAGTCATGTATCTGGGCTCTGTTTCAGCTGACGGCTCTGACTCAGATGTGTGACCTGGTGTCCTGCTATGCATACCGGCACGTGGTTGGTGACACACAGGTGGCAGCAGGTGAGCAGTGTGGCCTGGGTGCGCAGGGGCGGCACGTTCTCTCTCTCCCTCCCTCTCTTCCTCTCTCTCTCCTCTTCTCTCTCTCTCTTTCCCTCTCTTCCCCTCTCTCTCCCTCCCTCTCTTCCTCTCTCTCTCCTTCGCTCTCTCTCTGTCTTCTGATGTGCGCAGGACACACCTTCTCATCATGTTTTTTGTCTTACAGGCTGTGACCTACGTATTGTCCCGAGGGGAGCGGCCATGTGTCTTCATTTTATTTCGTTGTTCATTTTAATAAGGTTTTATTTGTTGCTTCGAAAGTGGATGTGTGCTGCTCATTTCTGTGACGACACATGCATGTCACCAGTTGTGATTGTGCGGCATCAAGCGGAATGCTCTGTACATGTTTAGGTGTGGCTGATGTGGCATGTCTTTGGTGGGGGGGGTGCCAGAGAGGGGTGGTGTCGGTGGGTGTTGTGGCCCTCTTGGGTGTCCGGGCCGCATGATGGGTGGCTCCATGGCATCTGTTGCCCTTCGGATGTGGCCCTGGGCTGTGCTCCCTTTTGTGGTGCTGGCTGCCGTCTAACTTTACACCAGGTCAGAGCAGGTGTAGATTTCCTGGTGCTAACGCGCCTTATCGCCTGTTTTGTGTTTTTATCGCGGATGTGGCTGGTCGTTGTGAATGTTGAGGTGTTCTGTTGTCTCAGCTTTTGTCACGGGAACACCTACTCTGCATCTCATTAGCGATATTTGCGAGGGTCCTCTGTTGCGATGTTTTTTGCGGCTGCTATCGGGGGTAAACTGGTGCTGTGGGCTGTTAACACCGGCTTGTGACTGGGGGGGGGGTAAATTTATCACAACTTTGGCTGTGATAAAGTGCCGTTAATTCGGCGATAGCTCCTTGTGAATATGCCCCTAAGTTTCTTAAAATGAGCACCGTGTAAACACTTTTTTCAAGTTCTGCACTTGATACCCATGTTCACATGGACGTTTAGGTTTGTTCTTGTTTTGTTTAGATTATTGACTTTTTCCGGCAGCAGAAATATTATCCCACTTTCTCTAGGGAACAATAATACACCTCTCATTTTGCTTAAACCTCAGACCTAAACAATTTCTGAACATGTGAGTCGAAGGACTTTGCAATTTTGCACAACCCTGCTGAAAGTCTCCTTTAGGACAGACAGTTTCTCGACCTTTCAGGTCAGCATGCTGCTCCCCGGATGCTGCTCCAGATCACTTGTTGCCTCTGGGACGTTGCCATAGTCATAACTGTATTGTACCCTCTGTTACTGCACTGCACTGTATATTGTTCTAGTATGCTACTGTATTTCTTTTGTTTACTGTTGTTTTTCACCACGCCCGCTACTGCCGTTTTTCCCACTCTTTGCCCTCCCTCATCCCACCTCCCGCCAGCCCCACCCACCTCCCAGGATGACTTATGGAGACTGCAGCGTAACTCCAGTAAGAGCTCCTCTACCTCTTGGGTCAGGGTGCCGCTCCCCTGCTGCTGCTGCAGACCACTCGTTACCACTGGGACACTGCCATAGTCCTATAACTGTATTGTCCCCTCTGTTACTGCACTGCACTGTATATGGTTCTTATTTGCTGCTGCATTTCTTTTGCTTACTTTTGTTCTTGCTGCGCCAGCAGTTTTTTCCCACTCCTTGCCCTGTCGCCTCATGTCAGCTCCACATCTCCAGGACTACTTATGGAGACTGCAGTGCAGATGCGCAGTAGGGGTGCACAGCAGGCATGCCACCGCAAGCCAAAGGCATGCCTGTCGGTGCCTGTCCGAGCCTGGACCGCTCCAAGCCCCAGGTAGCCTGGTTCTTTCACCTCGCGCAGCCACACTGCCACAGACCTCCGAGCCCTGGATCCTGGGCCCATTGACAACAACTGCTGCTGCACATCTCCATGCACAACCAGAGGACCGTTCTCCCGCCGAAACTGCCACTTCACCTGCAACACCGAAGCAAACATCAATGCCAGAGACACTGCAAACATGACTGCTCCCACCACCCCGACCGAAACTGCCACAGCACAACTCCATTACACTCTACTCAACACACAATCACTCAGGCAAAAACGCCACGGAGATCTGGGGCATGATCTCATCCCTCACCCCAGATGTCATCTTACTCACAGAGACCTGGCTGAACCCCCGTCTCTGGACCAGACATCGCCATCGCCACCGCTGAAGGCTACAAGATAACACACAGGGACAAAACCAAAAAACACAGAGGTGGAATTGCCATCATCTACAAGGACACCATCCGCTGCACAATCTCCTCCGATGACTCGACCCAGATAATAGAGCATCTCAATTTCCAACTCCACACAGACGGAAAAAGCACCATCAGAGGCACCTTCGCCTACAGATTACCAGGACCGCGCCCCAGCTTCTGTAACACCATCCCTGACCTCATCGCCCTGGTCACCATCGACTCCGAGCACTACATCTTCCTAGGGGATCTTAACTTCCACCTCGACGATCCCAGCGACACCACTGACCCACCCACATTGCAGGATACACGCTCTACACCATTTTCACGTCCAGTAACAGATCAACTATAACCATGTCTCACAGCTCAGCTGGACTGACCACTACAGCGTCCACTTCACCATCTCAAGACCCACCAACACTGGTACCATGCGCCCCAGCTCCACACACAGAAACTGGAAAAAGTTATAAGAAGACCAGTGAATCAACGCTCTCAAATGCCACCTCCCAGACTCAACATCCAACCCAGACCATATGTCAGAACCCATAAATCTCCACAGGAACGGAATGGAAGCTGGCTCCCAATGCCCACCTTCCAGTGACACCTAACTGCCCACAGTATAATGTCACTAGCAAGGGGGAAAGGGGAATGGGACAGAGAAGAGACAACTCCTGTCAACGGCTGGACTCCCTTGCAGTGGATTCATCTGGTTCTGTACCTTCTTCTATACTAGTTACTACTGCGGTATGAGGAAAAACCTGAAGCAATAACAACAACAAACATTAGCATGTACCCTTAACTATTAAATACAATTCAATAAGTATATTTTTCTCTTTTGACTTCATACCAGGCTGATTGGACTTATTGCCTCTCTCCTGTTAGTTTTACTCTTATGACAATTTGTAGGTTCTACCTTTGCTGTGAAAGGACTCTTGAGAGTTCTACTTTCTTCTGTAGTTTCTATGATGACTGTGGAAGGACTCTTAAAGAGTTCAACTTTCTTCTTACTTATTGACTTCATTTTTAATGTTCCTTTAGAATTCTTTAACCTTTCAACTGAATATCTTTAATGGTTGTTTTCTTGAGGAGGCTGCTCTCTACTCGCAAATAGGTTCAGGGTAGGAAAGGAGGGGGAAAGGAGAATTTAAGGTAAAGCTCCCAAAGGGTATGTAATTTATAAGTCTCAACGCGAGGATCTACTCATGCGACCTTCTTCACAACGATGTCTGTTGCAGAGAGTCTGCACGATTCTGCTGCTTGAATCTTCTCCTTGGACTGTGCTGACTCCGCTGTTAGGTGAAATATAACGGAGTGGGGGCTGCGCAGACTCAATGCCCCTTACACTCCAAGCCGTCTTCTGCAACGACTTGGAAGATCCAAAACCGCTGGGGGTGACTGCGCAGACTCTGAGCTACAACACTTTCAACTAGGAGCTCCAATACTTCCTGATGAAACCATGTACTCAGGAACAGCTTCCGACTGAAGCCCAATATGCTGATTTCTCCAGAGCTGCTTCGAGACTTAAAGACTGAACTCGGAGCAGGCAAAACTCTTCAATGCCGATCTTCTTTGCCGACTCAAAGACTAATAGGTAGGCGATTACTGGGAATCTAATTGAAACTAGAGCTTTCTTGAGAATAACCTACTTATCTTTCTAAAACTACACTGAATCTCAGGAGATGACCATTAAATTGTAGTCTCCCAATGAAGTCAAAATTGAAGTGCGCAGTTTTGAACTCCCAAAGCTCTGAACTAGGGAATTCTAAGAACACATCAAATGCCTCTCAAAACCTTAACTAAAGGAGTGGCCATCTTACACTGCCTAATCTCCACCAATAGAGGCTATGGTTTTCCAAAGGTTAACCCCAGGACACCTAAAACGTAGTTTGCTCCTCCTGGAACTAACAACCTTTCTAAAATCTTGTCTAGCAGCAGCACAGACATGCAGAGTCCCAACAGTACCCCCTCTCAAAGGCTGTTTTAACGGCTTAGGTTTAGAAGGATTCTGTAAATGGAATTTGTGTGTTAATCTAGGAGCATGAACATTGTCAGCAGATTCCCAAGACCGATCCTCGGGTCCATAGCCCTTCCAAACAAAGAGATAATAAAGCCTTCCTCTGGATTTTTTTGAGTCTATAATTCCCTTCACTTCATACTCAGATTTTCCTTTAACTAAAAGTGGTGCAGGAACCTTAGAAATTCTAGTATTAGCTGCACATCTTTTAAGAAGGGATACATGGAATACTGGATGAATGTCTAGGTTATGAGGCAATTTCAATTTTACTGTAACTGGTCCCATTATCTTTTCAATTGAATATGGTCCCACAAAACTTGGTTAAAACTTCATGAATCCTTTCAAACAAAGATGCCGAGTTTACAACCAAACCTGCTCTCCAATTTTATATTCCGGTGATTGTTTCCTATGCATATCTGAATGTTTTTTTTATAACATTTGTTTGCTTTGACTAAATTACTGGCTGCAGATTTATGAAGACTCCTTAACTCTTTCACCCAACCACTAACTGCTGGAACCTTAGAATCTCCCTGACATACTAGGAGATTAGGGTGTCTTCCATAATTTAAAAAGAAAGGGGATTACCCTGTAGATACATTCTTAGCATTGTTATGTGCAAATTCAGCCAGCCACAGTAAATCTGACCACTCCCCCTCTTGATCCAAAAGAAATAGCCTAAAAAATTGTTCCAATTCCTGGTTAGTTCTTTCCGTTTGGCCATCAGTTTCTGGGTGATAACTAGTGGAATATCTAACCTCCACCCCTAGTTCTTGCAGAAATGCCTTCCAGAAATGTGAAATAAATTGATGGCCTCTATCTGAAATAACAATCTTTGGAATTCCATGAATCTTAATTCCATTTTCACAGAACAATTGAGCTACTTGTTTGGCTGTTGGAACTCTTTTCAAGGAAACAAAATGACTCATCTTAGTAAAAACGTCCACAAACACAAGAATGGTGTTACGACCTTGACTCAAGGATAAATCAACAACTAAATCCATTGTGATCGTATGCCATGGATGAGGTGGAACAGGCAAAGGTTGCAATATGCCCTGAGGAGCCTGTCGGACTGATTTCCCTCTTGCACAGACTTCATAGGACATCACATATTGTTGAATGTGAGTCTTCATGTTAGGCCACCAAAAATGACGTCTAATCAAGTCAATAGTCTTCAACATGCCCTTGTGACCAGCCAATGGAAGACCGTGACATTCCAGTAAGGCCTTCTTTTGAATCATCTCGGATGTTGGTAGAAACAAAGCTCCCTAATAATATGGCAATTGGTTGGACAACATTCTTTTCAAATCTTGTTCGCACCAAGCTTGCATTTCTTCCAGTGTCATATTCTTCTTAACTTCTTCTTCAAAATACACTATAGAAATTGCATAGATTATCTTTGACTTCGGTATAATGGACTGCTCCTCCACTTGATGTCTTTGCTCTTTTGTCTGGATCCGAGATAAAGCATCAGCTTTCCCATTTTTATTTCCTAGTCGATAAGTAATGACGAAATCGAAATCAGCAAAATAAAGTGACCAACGAAGTTGCTGAGGAGTTAAAGTTCTTGCAGATTTCAAAAATTGAAGATTCCTATGATCAGTAAATACTGTCACAACATGTCTGGCCCCAAGCAAATAATACCTCCAATCTTCAAAAGCATCTTTTACTGCTGGCAAATCCTTCTCAGCAACTGTATAATTTATTTCAGCAGGACTTAATTTCCTCGAACGATAAGCAACAGGATGTAGTTGCCCAGTGGTTTTATGACGTTGAGAGAGTACTCCTCCAATTGCTTGATCAGATGCGTCAGCTTCAAGAAAAAAGGTTCAGCTGGATCAGCACGTAACAAAATTGGACCTGTGGCGAAACTTTCTTTTAAGTATACAAAGGCTTGTTCTGCTTCTCAAACCACTGGAATCTTATTCCTTTCTTTAATAACTTAGTAATGGGAACAATCTTTTGAGAAAAATCCAGAATAACCCTGTGGTAAAAATGTGCAAAACCCAAAAATCTTTGAACTTCTTTAACATACTTTGGGGAAGGCCAAGTGATCACTGAGTTCACTTTCTTAGGATCCATGCTTACTCCTTTCGGTGACAAGACAAATTCAAGGAACTCCACGGTGGTGACACTAAAAGCACACTTTTCCAGCGTCACATATAAATTATTCTCAAGTAGCTGAGTTAGAATTGTTCGTACATGTGTGGAATGTTTTTGAGGATCTTTAGAAACGATCAGGATGTCATCTAGATGCACTATTGCAACCTTGTCAATAAGATCTCCCATAACATCATTTGTAAAATGTTGAAACGCTGCAGGAGCATTACAAAGGCCAAAGGGCATCACTTGATATTAAAATAAACCATATCTGGTTTGAAAAGCTGTCTTCCACTCGTGTCCCTCTTTGACTCGAAAAAGATGGTAAGCTCTGCGCAAATCTAGTTTTGTATAAATCTGAGCTTCTGTCAACTGATCTAACAAAACTGAAATGAAAGGCAATGGGTATCTGTTCTTAATTGTGATCTGATTTAAGGCTCTGTAGTCAATACAGGTTTGCAAAGTTCCTTCCTTCTTCAGAAACTGGAGACTGTGATGGTCGGATAAATCCATTGGCCAGATACTTGTCTAAATAATCTTTTAAATATTTGTTTTCATTTTCTGTTAAAGCGTAAATTCAACTGCATGGCATCACGGCCCCTGGTTCTAGATCTATTGTACAGTCGTATGGATGGTGAGGCGGGAGTCTTTCAGCTTTGATTTCACTAAAAACATCTTGAAGATCCTCATATTCTGAAGGTATGGTTATAGTATCCATTAAACAAATGGACTCCCCACCATGGTACAATAATGAGGCCTGAGACGGTCCTAGATGCGATTGTCTCTTGAAGAAACACTGTTCCAAACAGTGACTTGAATTCATTTCCACAGTTCTGTTCTCCAAGTTAATTGTTGGACTATGTTCCGAGAGCCAAGACAAACCCAGAATAAGCTGAAACTGCGGAGCATCAATAAGGTTGAATTGGATGGTCTCATGATGTCCATCTGACTTCCATAATTCCAGGGGTTCAGTATGGCTGATGGTGTGGCCTGAAGACAAATTGGTTCCGTCAACTGCACGTACTGGTTCACTTCTTTCTTTCATTAGAGCCTTTATTCCAATTCTTTGGGCATATTTCAAATCAAAGAAGTTACCTGTAGCTCCTGAATCTATCATAATTGTGACTCCAGGAAATTCTTGATCTCTAAATTTGATAGTTAGATGTAAAATAAGGTGGGGTGACATAGTCTGTAAGGTATTCATAATCTGATGTGATTCTGGGGTCTTCTTAGAGCTCTCCACCACCAGTGCAACTCCGTCTACTGGTGGCTCTTGTTGTTTCCCTTCTGAAACTTCTTTGGCTTCTTTGGACATTCCTTTACAAAATGTTCTGACCCTCCACAGTAGAGACACAGATTCTTCTCAGATCTTTTTCCTCATTGGTTAATGGACCTCTTACTGTTCCAATCTGCATTGGCTCTACCCCCAGGGAAGTCTCTATACTCTTAGTTGTCTCTGATCTCATCGAATCGATAAGAATTCTGCATTAAGTCTCTTCTTTTTTCTCCTTTACGCTCTGATCCTCGAAAATCGATTTCCAACACCAAATCTATTAGAGCTGCTTACTCAGTGGGTCGATGGGGAATTTGACCTAAAACATCTTTTAAATTGTCACGTAACCCTCTGTAGAAGAGAGTAACTCTTTTCTCTTCTGGCAAATTGGTCTCCACAATTAGTTTATTGAAATGGGCCAAATAAGTCACCAACTCTTTGTTTCCCTGACGCAGCTCCAACAGCTCATTATCAGTAGCTTGGGACACCCTTCTTCTATCAAATATTCTTAAAAACTCTGTTTTAAAACGTTCAAAATCATATAGGAATGGATCATTTCTCTCTGCTAAAGACATCGACCAATTTGCAGCATCCCACTCAGATAGGACAAAACAAATGCCACATATGATTGTGCATCAGGGAATAAGGTTGGACGACACATAACATGCAATGAATATTGAGTAAATAAGACTTGAGCTTTCTGGGGGTCTCCACTATACCTTTCTGGGGGAGCAAGTGGAATAAGAGGTGATACTGTATGAACCACTTAAGCTACCGAACCTTGCAGTTGCTCAGAAGGCATTCGTCCTTAAGCTGATGTTATTGAGAAGTGTGGGCTCACCCTCTTTTCATACGCTGATGACACTCTGATCATCTTTTTGTTATCAGCTGCCCAAAGACAGGAACCTGCGCTGCTTCACCTAGGCCTGGGGAATATTTCCTTATGGATGAATAAAAATGCAGTGAAACTCAACGGCGAAAAAACAGAGGTCCTAGTCTTGGGCAACAATCCTGATCTCGTGGGACCTAGTCACTGGCCAGACTCGCTTGGGCCCCTACCCTCTCCGTCTACTAAGGTCAAGAATCTTGGTTTATCATTGTCCATCAACTTTCCTTGAATTCACGGGTTACTGCTGTCTGTTTTTCAGTTGTTAAATGGCTGAAAAAGATCCTTTGGCTAATACCATTAGAGGCACAGAGAACGGTCATTCAGGCTCTGGTCATGTCCAGACTGGACTATGGCAATGTACTGTATCTAGGCGCAGACAAGACTTCAATTAGACACCTCCAGACAATCCAGAAAGCGGCTGCCCAGGTACTTTTTCGCCTACCTAGACATACCTAGACATGCCCCTGTCTCGCCTCTGTTCCAGGAACTGCACAGGCTAAACATTTCGAAACACATTGAATTTAAAGCACTTTGCTATATGTTCAAGGCCAAACATAGCCCTGCGTCCTCATACATCCAAGGACTGGTGACTCCTTATATGCCTACGCGTTTGCTGAGATCTGCTATTCACTTGCAGTTTACCATGCCTAGGTATCGCTTAACCCGTATGAAGGGACACTCTTTTTCCTAACTTGGTCCCAAGCTGTGGAACTCTCTTCCTGCCACTCTCAGGAACTGCAACTCCTTACTGGTGTTTTGTAAAAATCTGAAAACTTGGCTTTTCTAGCTTTTGTTGGGGTTATTGTTATCTGCATCTATCCTGCGCCGGGAAACCACTCGGGGTAGCAGCGCACTTTATAAAGTTTATATATAAATATATAGTATATATATATATATATAGTAGAAGGCAGAACGCTGAAACGCGTAGGTCTGGATTGTACTTTGAAGGACTATAAAATGTTAAATGCCAATGGTCTATGCTAAAAATAATAAAAAAGAGAAACTGACCTGAAGAGTGGACCGGTGTTTGTTTAAACGCGCCGCCAGACTGGATGTTCCGGCAAAAGAACATCAATGGATGAATATATATATATATATATATATATATCAGTATATAAAGAAAACTTCGGATTAAAATACAAATATTAACATTGTGGGGGAATTAAACAATAGACAAAGTGCTTCCTGATGCATTACTATAAGGTGCTTAAAGACAACTGAATTAATACATTTTCTTTGGAGATCTAGATGAAACTTACACCGAGGTAATGTTTCCACAGAACTTTTTCAAGGTTAGTTACATTTCTAAACGAGGAAATTGACCTTGCCTCTATTCAATACAAAGCAGCAGAGGGAATATTAGCTATGTACACCTTTAACAATAATTGTACATCTCCCCTCCCCTGTGCATTAAAGAATTGCAAAGGTCGATTCCTATCGACTTCGTTTTGGAAAACAGTATTGTGGCTTGTGGCACTTGCAACAAATTATTGGAAATACTCACACCTAAATATGTATATTCTTCTACCACATCTAATTTTCCCCATTAAAGAACAAGACTTGGGAGTTTTAATATCTCTTGACCCATTATCATAATTTTAGTTTTCTTCTCATTAACTGGAAGATTATGTGCAAAAGCAGAGTGCTGAGCTCTCCAATGTAAGGTCAACAGACGTTTATCTAGCAAAAGACAGAGACTGGCAAAGCGGACCCAGGCCTTTTGTTGTTTTTCCCTGCATAAAACACCTAGGGCTGTTGCCTCCCAGGTGTTTAATCTTGCTAGGTTCGTTACCGTGGCGAGGGTGTTATGTACAGCTTGCCAGTAGTTGGCTATAGCGGCACATGATCAGACTGTATGCTGTATGTCAGCCGTCTGGGTCTGATACCTAGGGCAAACGAGGTTAGTCGTTGGGAATATTCGGTTCAGGTGTGAGGTATGCTCTATGCAAAATAATGTACTGAATGTTTTTGAAGCACGCATTCCTATAAATAACTTGGGGGGGACTCTAGGGCTGCAGTCCATTCTGTGTTGTGCAAGGGTCTGTCGAAATTCTCCTCCCAAAGTTCTCAAAGGAGCGTTAATACAGGCCGGGTGTGCTCCCCTACGGCTTTATAGAGCCATGTTAAAAGAGGCTAAAATGTCAAGTTGCTTCTGTAAGTCAGTCAGAGTAAGTGACATTAATACCAAGTCATCGGCATATAACAACATTGAAACATCCCTAGAATCAAATTTGGGAGATCTGTGACACCTTGGTTTAAAAACCAGACAATTAAAAAGAAAATAACAAAACGGACAATATTCAGCCTTGTTTAAGGACATTATTTACAGGTATTTTATCAGAGCATTCATTACTAGTGCCCAAAAGTCAATTATCCATATGAAGAAATATCAACAGGTGTAATAACTCATATTTAATGCCGAAACGCTCAAGTTTAAAACCAGAGGGTTAATTGATCAACAGAGCCAAAAGCACTGCAAAAATCAATATACATCACAAATATTTTTTTTCCATGATTTTGCATACCTTTTACTTACCATATGCTAACACATAATATTGTCTATTACAGAGCAAGTCTTCCGAAAGCCAGACTGTTCGATAGGTCAGAGCTGGACGGCTTTCACCCAAGAACCTAAATGATTTGGTAAATATTTTCTGAAAATCTTCCCTGTAACGTCCAAAAGTGCAATTTGATGATAATTTTTGGGAAGATTACGATCCCCTTTTTTATAAAGGGGAACGGTATTACTACCTTGAAAAGACTTGGGAAGTACATCTGCCTTCAAACAATGATCAAACAATGGCTTCAGGATTCCAGCCCATAAATGTGGATCACTTTTGACTAAAGAAGCTGGTGTACCATCCAGTCACTGTGCCCGACTGTTATTTAGTTCCAAAATAAACTTGGCAATTTCATCCCCAAAAAATTCAAGATGACCAGAACTTCCATTAGGAAGTACCAAGCTCGACTCAGGGAGGGCAATGATAGTTTATGCATAGAACTCAAATCTACCATATTTTTTTAGTATCCTTACCCTTAACCTTTAGCTATTAAAAACCAAAATGTATGCATATTCCAAAAAGCAACAGCAGATTCAAGATTAAACCAAAGCTTCACCTCTTCATTATTTTAAATATTTTGTCAGTCAACCTGGGAGTTCTTCCTAGATCTAGAAATGGGAGGATTAATCTTCAACTTTTTGTCCTCCCTAGGGGGTTTGCATCTAGATGCAAAGGTCTCCTGCACAGAACTCAAAATAGCTTTGAAAGCAAAAGTTAATTTTTTTAGAACGTGATTGTAATACATCATAAAACAAATTCCTAAATTTGCCATTGCCACATTTTCAAACATAAAAATGGTCTTAGCGAATTCTTATATCAAAACTAGAAACCTTGGCATTCCTCCTTTTAACCGCAGTAAGGTTATGTGTAACATAAAGTGGTGAATGATCACTCTAGGAGCTGGGATGCATTTCTAGATTGGTGATAACTAGGATCAGTCGTTATATTGTCATATAGAATCGCATGCTCTCATTCCTGTCATCAATCCCAGAACGTCAGCCATTTACTGTCCATTAATTAAAAGCTATAATGCTTCTTGGATTGGCACAAGATTTCAAGATGTTCACACCAAGCAGATAAATACCCATAGGGATCATGGCCCTGTGTAAGTAATCTTCCAGCCACATTATGGAGACTACATCATTACCCAATCTGATTTCTCAATTGCATCTTGAGTGTGCTGCTGGAGGTAAGTCTTTAAGGGACCCCATATATCATTTGGCCTTGATTGGACCTGTATTAGTTCCCACTAAATGCCAAATTGTTCATTGCAATATGTAATACCCCTTAGGAGCTGAGTCAAGCACAGTTAATTGCTCCCTTTGTGTGGGGACGCCTTTGCTCCTGCTGCTGGAGAGACATGTAATTAACTTGGCACAGCAGCATGACAAAATGCCTGGGCTATAATCCTGAGCTGAGCCAGAGAAATATGACAATCCTGGATGACCCATAAGCTGTACAGATATCTTTTTAGAACTTCCAGAATTGATTTTCCTGCACAGGTTACACCCCAATTCGATATGTCACTGGTCTCTGTCGACCAAAGAGAAGCAAAACTGCACTCTAAGGCAGTCTTCCCCATAGGTGTATAATGGAGTGTCACTGCAGATAAGACAGTAAACCACACTGACTTTCCCTATGAGGTCTACCTGAGATCGATATTCAATCCGACAGATTTCCCTCTGCGCCAGGATACATGTGCGTAGTTACAGTGCTGCGCACAACAGGAGCCTTCCACACACAGCCCTCACACACACGTACATGTGTAACCAGCTAAGTGCCCCTTAACCTTGCTGCGTCCCAGCGGCCTAATCTTAAAAGGTGGACCCGGCGGTAAATATACCCAGTCCATTTGCCGTGAGTTTACTGTGGATGAGTCACAGGTTGTGATGCTCACCCCCTGGAAAAAGGTGATCAAAAAGCAAACATTCCAGGCGGATTTGATGAGCAGAACCCATTTCCTTACAACTTTTCTGTATGTTTTTATGATTTTTATCTAAATGGAATAAAGTATTCATGATGATGATTCAAGAACCTAAACATTTTTTCCCTGTAGCTTCATATCCTGCAGCAACGTTCTTATTATCATAATCAGAAGGACATTCTAGTGTCTCAGTTTTTGTTTTTTTGCAGAAAAATACACTTCTCCAAGTTCATAGTTGATATTTTTAAAGGTTTGGCACACTATATCTACCACTAACTTAAAACGTATATTCATAGTTTCATTCCTAAAGCCAGTTTCCAATAAACAAATACTTCATACAAGTACAGGTCTAACTTATTCCACGGATCTTGAAACCAGAGACTTGAAGTCTTGTTAAATCTGTTACAAAACAAAAACATTGTTACCACTTTCTTATTGCAAATGTTGTTCTAAACCTGCAAATGTATCTTCTGTGCCCTAAATCATACCATTACTTTCTTGTGCAAGTGTTACAGACTTTAATGGGTAAATTAGTCACAAATCACGATTTGTTCGTTTTCCTCATTTAAAAAAACATTAGACCCTATCAAGGCTGTGGGTTCCATAAATTGGAACTTTAGCACAATTTTGAGATACAGTGGTGGTTGGAAAAGAAAATATTTTTCTATGCTTTTAGAGAAATGATTGCTGAACAATTTTACAAATAAGTGAAATCCATTCATCTGTTCAGGAGCTATGAGTGAAAGACATATTTTGGTGGCCATTTTCCAATAGGGCTGCTTGTGGAGGCCAATGCATCTACGTTTAAAATTACAATTTGTATATAAACACCACATCTGCCAAGTTTAATGGTTTTACCTAACAAATACACAATTTTAGACATATCCTCTGGACTATTTAACATATCTATCAATGGGTAGTTTGGCCACAGGAGTGCTACCAATGTAATAGAATAGGTCAGGCTTGCAACTGATTCCTGTTCCTGGGCATGGGATGGATTGACTCAGCTCACACCCGTGGAAGTCACCAAAGGAGTGACTCTGGCTTGTGTTGCTGACTGCCTTGGTCCTGTTGTGTACTGTGTGAAGAGTTAGCTTTTTTTGCAGATGTTTCTATTGGTGTTATGCAATAAAACAGATATACAACAAGGTTTTAATGATAAGAACCACATATCATGCTTGATTAAAATGCTAGGAAAAATAAACCTCAGGTAAAAATGTTCTATCAATCCAATGGATAGTTAGAAACGTAAAAAAGGTCATGGTGAAAGTAGCATCTTACCCATCCCGGATACACGCAAATGATCATTCCACACACGGAGCTTGGTGTTACACATCTTTATTCCTCAGCATGTAACTGTTTACTGACCATTCTACATCATGAATTCCACCACGCACACCCACGCACTTATGTCACTGTTCTACAGGGTCCATCAGGAACCAAAAGGGTCCCGTCATCTCTAACGCACAAGAGACTACATCTCCCCCTTTGTTAAATTAAAAACACCAATAATGCATATGTACATCACAACTTTTCAATAAGTCGTTTTGGTACTCGAATCAATCGCCCAGATCTGGTCATGTGAGGCTGCAGAAATACCGATAAGTGTCCATGACTAGCATTGGTGACAGAGACAACGGTACAGTCATTGGGTTCTCTGGATTCTCAGGTGGACAAGTCTCACTCCTGTGTGAAGTTGCACTTTCATGGCCTTAAGTTTCCTAGAAAATGAAACAAAAAAATGGAAACTGATTCACTATCTCATGATAGGCATTGACATTGTAGTTTATAGATATCAGACCCATGTCAGCACCAGTACTGAAACTGAGTAAACATGTGCTTGATGAAGTGCCTGGCAAGACATGAATTGGCGCATGTACTTTCGTAATTTTATGCTTCACAGTTGCTATGAATGAACCTTGACTTTGCAGTGGTGTCGAAGCAGCCCACGTGAACATTTTGGTTTTCAACGGAGTTTAACGTGGCACTGGAGACAGTTCACTGTACTTTTCCACTGGCATAATGTTTATAGACACGCCACTGTCCATGATAAAAGGTATGGAGCACCCATTCACTTTCAGTATGATCTTGGGACAGTGTCCAAATGAAGTACGCAACTTTCACATGTCGGCCTAGCTTTGACCGGCATTCTTTCTTGCAAGAAGCTAATCCACATCTTCCAGCAGTCAACATTGACATCACACACCCATCTTCCTAACTTGCACTCGACAATGTCGGTGATGACTTTTAGACAAAGAATTTGATGACATTCGACGTTGGTCAGTTTCTACTTGCCTCAACTGATGTTGCTGCTTGACCTAATGGGCTTGCGCAGAATATCGTGTTTGGAACTTTATGGCATCCATTTTTTTTCTCAACGTGAAGCAGTTGATCTTTCCCTCGCTTTGCAGTCTATTACAAAATGGTTCTCTTTCCCGCAGCCTCTGCATACCTGTCCAATGGAGGAACACGTACTCTCATGTGAGAAGGAAAATCTACATTGAAAACACAACTTCTTTTTCACTTGAGACAGTACTTTATGGCCGTCTGTCTTGTGTTTTGACGTACTTTTCACACTCAGCGCTGATTCATTTTTGGCTGCTCCGGTCTCCATGTTAGCAGCTTGTCTGTCAGCTCTTTCTTTCGCTCTGACAGCCATGAGCACTCGCTCCAAGCTGAGTGTCTCTTTCAGCATTCATCGTCTGAAGGAATCAGAGAGGCCACCATCTATTACACTGAGACGCATGGCCTCTTTACGTTGAACTCATTGAACTTGCAATGCTTTATGAGCAAATCAAGTCTTTCTACTAACTCATCCATCGTTTCACCAGCTCTCTGCAATTCCTGACTGAAGATATATCTTACATAGTCGACATTTTGCACTGGATTTAACTTGGCGTTAAGCACCTCTTTGATTTGACGGTATGTCACTTCATCACCTTGTCGTATTTTCTTTTTCACTTCTTTTACACCCCCACCTGCCAAATTCTTTAGATATTTAATGATCTTTTTGTCATTTGCTTCTTCCAGCGCATCAATGAAATGGTTGAAGGTTATGATCCAGGCAGTCCATCTGTCACCAAGATTTTGCTTTTTGGCGGTGTCAAAAGGAAGTGGTGGTTTAGGAAAACGGCAGCATCATAACCTGTGGAACTTTCTGCTACCGGGAGCTGAGTTTGCTCCGGCACGTCTGCTGCCCACTTGTACCGGCACCTTCGCCACGCACTGGCTGCGTGCTAACATTTGGGTCATCATGCCTGCTCTCCAGTTGTAAGGCGTGGTCTTCTTCTTCAGAGGTGATTAGTGGCTTTATTTTTTTTTGCATGGCTTCTTCCCCCTTCTCACTTCTTTGCATTGTATCGGGTTTCTATTGCCTTTAACGTTTCTTTACATTAACCTGCTTCTGCTCACAGCGTTCTCTTGATGTCAAAAATGCCTCTGTTTTTAGCTCTTCCTTCCAGTTGGCGATCATGGCCTTTAGCACTTCTCTGTACCTGGTTGTCGCTGCATTTAGCATTGTCATACTGTTTGAATGACGGTTCTGTGTCGCGTTGTGGTGCAGTACCTCTTGTCATGACTTGATTAACAAATTTCTAGCCAACGACAAACAAACTTGCTTTAAAGCCTTTACTTTCTTCACAGGCCTGGCACTAGTTGGAGTGGCGTTTTGACTTCACATACACCAACTGTCGATGTTCACTTCAACTGAGGAACACGTGGCATGCACAAGCAGTTTGCTGGACCACGGCAAACTCTCCAGGAGAGCACTGTCTGTTCTTCTATTCGTTTGTGTATACTCCTTTCTCGTCACCAGTTGTAGCATCCTCCCCAGCCCGGGTACATGCAAATGATCATGCCACACATGAAGCTTGGTATTACACGTCTTTATTTCTCAGCGTGTAACCGTTAACTGAACATTCTACAGCATGAATTTCACCACCCACACCCATGCACTTATGTCACTGTTCTACAGAGTCCGTCAGGAACCAAAAGGGTCCCGTCATCTCTAACTCTCAAGACACTACAGCTGACTGGAAGGGGTACCTCAGAGCAGGGAGCTGAGCTGGTATTTTGTTCGCTCTCTGTAGTGTAGCCACACTGTACGACCCTGAATCAATAAGTGCCAGGGTAAGCGCACAGGCCACTAGGACAGATATGTTTTGATAGCAGGTGGATGGGGTCTCAATTCTCTAAGAAAGAGATATTTGTTTGGGCTAACATGCATACAGGATGCCTGTGCTGTACAATGCAGCATTGGATATAGGTTTTGCAGAACGTGCAGGAAGTAGCTGCAGTGGTCCAAGAGCTGAAGATGTTATGATAAAACCAGCGCTCTGAAGTTGCTCATCCAGTTTTTGCTCAAGCTTTGCATCCTTGTGCATGTAGTATGGCATTAAAAATGGGAGTAACACAACTACACTTACCTGAATGTACTGTAATAACCAGTACTGGATGAGCTTCTCATGTCTGGCATGGGTCTGTTTAAGAGCTCTATAAGACAGGTGTGTGTGCAAGGAGAGGACCTGCATAGATCCCTGAAACTCAGAGTTGAAGGCGGGTCTGGAACTTCAGGAAGACCATGATCTGCAAGAAGAGCATGTACTAGCTCGTTTTTGGCCGCCATTTTGAAAGTTAGCAGTCTAGTTCTTAGGAGCTGCTAGATAGAAGCCTTATCAATGTGCTGGACAGCGCATGTGTGCCGATAACTCTGGGGGTAAAGTTTGTTTGGCGCTCTGAGGCACTAAGTCATTGTTATTTTTGCACCTCACTATTTTTTAACTGTGTGTTTTCTCTGGTTTACCTTCCTCTGTTTAGTTTCTTTTTTCCCACCATTTTAAAAGTTAGCAGTCTAATTTTTAGTGGCTGCTAACTAGAAGCCCTATAAATGTTCTGGGCAGCGCGTGCATTCCAATAACTCTGGGGGGAAAGTTTGTTTGGTGCTCTGAGGCACTAAATCATTGCTATTTTTGCACCTGACTGTGTTTATTACTGCATGTTTTAAAAGTTTGTTTTCTCTGCTTTACCCTGCTTTGGTTTAGCTCGTTTTTGGCCGTCATTTTGAAAGTTAGCAGTCTAATTCTTTGTGGCTTCTAACTAGAAAACCTATAAATGTGCAGTGAGCGTGCCGCTGGCACACCAAAGACAAGCTTGTCTGCGCCAGTCCGAGCCCGACCTGGACCAGGGAACCTACCAATTTTCTTTACTATTCATACTTGGAGCTTCACGATTTAAAACAAATAAGTCCTCCACTTGATTGAAAGGTTGCTAAGACCTTATGGAGAGCAGGCTTACTTAGAAACCCTTCTCCGGTGGGGTATTCTCTTTGTCCAGCTCTCTTCCTCGGTTTGCCCCCTAATAATTCCTATCTTTTCCTACACATGGCTCTCCTCAATACCAGGTCCCTGAGTACACATAGCACTGATATCTACAACTTGCTGCAGGAGAACTCACTAGATATACTGTCGTGCAGAAACCTTGCTGGAGGAGTTGTCTATGCCTGATATCTTGGAAGCATTACCCTCTCAATATATTATCTTACCACCAATAGATGTTCTCACAAAAGGGGCGGTGGGGGTTGCCATTATCGCTCACCACACTCTTAATGCCTCTATTGTGATCTGTACTACTATTCCTCAAGTTGACTTAATGATGGTAAAAAAGTAATTTCCCTCTTGCTGACTAGTGTGCATGGTCGGCCATCCACACTGCATGCCCAACTTTATTGACTCCTTCTATGAGTTAATATGTAGCCTTGGAGCCTCGTATAACCATCTTCTGGTCGTTGGGGATTTCAACTTTTGGTATGAAAACTTCAGTAAATTCCAAAGAGTTCTCTCACCTCATGTCTTATTTATCTTTCCTGCAGCAGGTCCAATTACCTACTCATGGTAAGGGGCATATTTTGAATTTGGTATGGTCACACAACATACCTATCAAGAAGTTGTCATTTCTCCCTTGCTTATTTTCCGATCACCACCTCATAAAATTTGAAGCATTTCTGAAGACCAGCATTGCATTGAGTAATGCGGGCCCTAGCACCTTCCGCAACTGGAGCAGGTTGGATCGCCAGGAAATGGCTAATACCCTCTGCAAAATCTGCCCAGTTCCCAAACCCTTTGTTAAATAGACTTCTAACATTTTTTTCAATTGGCTGCAGCACGCCCGTGATGTACATTTCCCAGAACGTACTTAGATGATGCAACCTCCTTCTAAACGCACTCAGTGGTTCAATGATTAATTGAAAGCAGCAAAGCTCAGGCTACTCTAATTTGAATGGCAGTGGCATAAGAATTATCCCACTTTAGAAAGAGAACCTTTTATTGATGGCTTGAGGAAGTATACACACTTGCTCCTCACCACCAAGTTCCCATTTTATCCTATCCACATTAATTTAGCAGCAAATACACAAAAGGAAACTTTTAAGCTATTAAACAAACTCATTTGTACCAAGCGAGTAACCCGGGATATCGAACCCTCTCAAAGGCTATGCGATGCACTCTGCACATATTTCAGTGAGAAAATAAATCAATTAAGGATAGCATTCTGACCACATCTCTATCTCAACAATCTAGGGAGAATGTGGATGTGGCCCCAAATAATTCTTACTCCTTGTTACAGTTTCCCCAGCTCCAGCATAAGACACTTATTTCTCTCATACATAGGGTGAAATCTGGCTCTCCACTGGATCCCTGCCCCCTATTATATAAGCTCTGTGTGTCATAACAGCCAACCCTCTGTTAGACCTTCTGAGTAAATCACTCGCTTAGGGCATTGTCCTTGACAGATTTGAAGCTACTGTGATACTTTCCTTGCTGAACAAGCAGGGCGACGGGCCTAAGCTACTAAAAAATGATCTTCCTATTTCTCTTTCTCCTGCACAGCCAAAATTTGAAAACGTTTTATTACGCTGGAGCTAAGGAGGTTCCTTTATTCATCCAGCTTTCTTCATCCATTGCAGGCCAGTTTCCGTCCAGCATACAGTACGGAAGAGTGATGCTTTCTGTCCTTAATGATCTACAATGTAATGATCTACAAAGGGAGATGAATTTGGGACATGTCCACGCTAGTTCTCCTAGATTTATTGTCCATCTTCGATACTGTTGACCACAGGATTCCGTTGAACCATCTGAAGGCAGCTGGTCTATGAGGTCAGGCTTTAAGTTGGCTATCCTCCTTTCTTGGAGGCCTCACACAGGAAGTGCAGCTTCTTCTAAGACCCATGTCATCTGTGGGGCTCCCCAGGGCTCAGCATTATCTCTTTTGCAGTTTAATGTCTACATCTGTACATTGAACTTAGCCCTGGCTAGTCGTGGTTGTTAATTCTACAACTACTCCGATGACTCTCAGTTCATCTTGAGGCTTGAGGGTACTCTCCAATCCTACCAGGAATTTCATTATATACCCTGAAGTTCATTAGGAACTGGATAGGCACTAACTCCCACAAGCTAAATGCTGATAACACCAAGCTGGTTATTCTCAATCACAGGAAAGATATCTGTGCCAACACCTACAGCTCTCTGAGCTCAGTGCCCCTCCCATTCAGCGGCCTCTGCCAAGAGCCTGGGCGTCATGATAGACAATGAACTGTCCATGATCCTCCAGATCACAGCAGTCATGGCTGCTTTGGCCTATTGAAAACCGTAAGGAAGGTCGCCACTCTTCTGTCACCCGAGGGTTTGAAAGCAGCTATTTCAGCAGTAATTGTGCCCCGCTTGGACTATGCAAACTCCCTGTAGTTGGATCTCCCTGCATCGTCTTTACACAAATTATAAATCATTCAAAAACAGCAGCAAGGATATTTTATAAATTGCAAAGATATGTGCATATCTCTCTTGGCTTAATAAAGCTACACTGGCCCCCGTTAAACAGAGAGATCTAATTAAAATGGCTTGCTTTATTTACAAATCCATTCATGACCAGGTTCCAGCCTTTGTAGCAAGCAGAATTGAGAGGTATGTTCCTCTACGACTTCTCAGATCCTCTCTTGCCAACCAGTTGAGGATCTATCAGTTCAAGCAACAGAAAGCGGTGGGGCAGGAGCTTCTCTGGCCCGGCCCCCATCTTCTGGGACTCTCTCCTTCCTTGATCAGGCTGGAAACTAACTTCCTGAGGTTCAGGAAGCTTTTGAAGGCCTGACAGTTTAAGAAAGCTTTTGATTAGCCTGAGCCCTCTCTTCTCTCCCTCCTGGTCGTCACAGCACCAAGAAACCCTTGGGTGTACAGGCTCTCTATACCTTTTCCTGACATAATATAATTACAGGGACGGTGTAGGTGAAAATGAGACCAAGGAGGTACTGAGCTGCTTGGAACTGGAAAGAACAGTCAGCCAAGAAGCTACAAAGAGATCAAAAGGTGTGGGGCTGCCATGATCTGGAGAGGAAGGCAAAGCACTGGGGGGGTTGACTTGGGGGCTCTTAGGAGGCTACAAGCTGCAGTCAGGGAAGGAGTTGCAGGGGTAGTATAAGTGAGCATGAGACCCTGGAGCTGCAGGGATGCCAGAGCTGAAGGGAACCCTATGACCAGAAAATGCAGAGATCAAAAGAGGCTTGGCAGGCCTGCTCTGTAGTGGAAGGCATATGAACTGTGTGATGGTGACCCAGGGACTTGAGGGAGGCCACAGGCAACAGTAAGAGCAGAAACTTCAGAAAGTCTAGCTCTGGAAGTTAAAAGACAAGTGAGAAGGAGACCTGCAAGTTGCATTGAATACGAAATCTAGAGAGGCCTCACCCAAAGAGCCACAAAGAGATAAGAATGCTCAGGGGGCAGGGATATTCAGCAATGAGCTGTGGGGAGAACCATGAGCTGCAGGGGGAACTAATACATTTGGGGTGACCTAGAGTCATGGAGAGGCCGGAAGGTGAAGAGAAGCCAAGAGGTATATGGGTAGGTTTGGGGTACTAGTAGCCAAGGACCTGTAGTGTAAACAAAGCTTGAAGGAAGACCAGGAACTACAGAAGACTAAGATATGTTAGCAAGGGCTCAAGAGTTAAAGGAGCATAAGCTGCTGGAAGGAACCATTAGTCCAGTAGTTTCAGAGAGCCGCAGAAAGGCAAAATATGTAGTGGCAAGATCAGTGAGAAAGTCATCCATGAGCTGCACGGAACATAGGAGTTGCTGGGAGCCACTGAACAAAGTGCTGCTCAGAGCCCAGAAGCTGCACAGAGGTCTGGAGGTGGATAGAGTTTTGCAGCAGAAAGGATGGCAGTGACTAAAGAGAGAGCCTGGAGATCTATAGAGGCCTGCTGGCTGGAAGGTGAGGAGGTACTAGGAGGCAAACAACTTTAGTGTTATTCAGGTGCTACAAGAGGCCATGAGGTGTAGGGAGTTGAAAAGCTAAAGGAAGGTCAGGAGCTTAAGGGACACAATAGAACGGCAGTGGGCCCAAGAGCGCCAGGCAAGCCAAGACCTACAATCAAGGCAAGAGTTACAAGGAAAGGAAAGCCCCAGAGAGACAAAAACTAATGATAGATGAGGAACAAAAGGAGTAGGGCATGTGGTCGGGCGGCAGAAGTCAATGGGAAATCAAGGGCTACCAGATGAGCTCTGCCCATGAGGTGCAAGGATGCTAGGAGCTAAGAGAAGCCCACAACTTGATTTAGAATTGATTTAATTTGTTATGCGTGAAGTGATTGCCCAGAGGGGCATCTCATCACTAAACACTCAACTGATAAATGTCCCTCTAGTGTTCTGAACTGCTTGTCAACATTCTTCACTTTGGAATGCCCTGACGGAGTGAAGAACATTGTGATTTAAAGATGTGACGGTTAAGCAAGACTGAGAGGATCGATGGAAAAGTCTTGTGCACACCCCCGTGGCAGCTCCTAATTTCTTGATGACTAAAAATAAAGTCTACTGGCACCACTTAATTTTGTGTTCTTCTTCATCTGGCATATCCATCTCCTTGCTACGACATACTTTTCTGAGGCGACGAGCGGAGCTGTCACCATGTCCAGAGTTGGCCGTGCCCATGCAGTGCAAGTCGAGTTTTATTTATTTCCTCACCCGTTTTGCAGTGAAGGTGTTGCAGAGTTTTCTTTACGTCTTGAGCCCCAGTTGTTCAGTCTGCACACATGTGAAGACTCATGGGAAGCAGTCAAAGATGTGCAGCTCCGTGCATTTCCTGGCAGTAGGAGCGCATCATCAGAGAAAGGCTGAGTAGTGTGTGCCCTCTAGTGGAGCTTTTATCTGTCAAGCCATGCTAAAATCAACTGTTTCAGGTACTGAGCAATTATTTCCGTTGTTTGTTTTAAAGCGTTTATGGCAGTGGTTCCCAAACTTTTTCAACCCACGGCTCCCTTGCCCTATTGGCCGTTGGTTGCGGCTCCCCAATATGTTACTTTCTTTTGGCGGGTGGGGGGGATGTAAACCCAGCCTCAGGAGTACTTCCATTTTTCTCCCTGAAAATAATTGGGATGAAGCCGACGAAGGTATTATAATGATTGATGTGGGGCTCACTCTTGGGAACCAAATGGGGGGAGATGGGCGGGGTATTAAAAAAATTATTCTCATTGGCACCTTTCACATGATCGCTAGGTGTAAGAGTGCAGCTATTGTGTGTTTCATAATTTGTGCCAGTAAAGCACAATGGATATGTGTATAATAGAGTGGTGCATGGCTGCACTTTCCCAAACCAGGGGCACTCGGATCATGCAGAGCGCAAGGCAGCCCTTATATTCCTTGGATGCACTGGAAGACCTGGAGTGTGCACTGGGGGCTCTGTTACATGCACTGGATAGGCCTATGATTGGCAGTGCCGGCCCAGAAATGTGCATTGGAAACCCTCTCATATGTGCTGGCAGATCTGAAATGTGCATTGTCAGTATTATGGTGTGCTTGGCCAGCCATGGAATCTGGTGCAAGCTTCCCCCTGCTGCCTTAGTACTTCAAGTTTTGCTGTTCTGATTATTGTTGTGCTCCTGTCCTGCTATCAGAGTCCCACCATGCCTTGTTTACTACACTGCACAATAAGCGTTGCTATATAATTTCCACTGAGTCTACAGAGCAAGCAGTTGCGGAGAGTCAAAGATAGACTTCTATATTCATGTGAGCACAGTGCTGCCTGCATCAAGGCCAACCCAGGACCAACAGATGCATGATTGGAGAGGTTGATTATAACGCTGGAAACTATATCATGATTCAATAAGTAAACTACACTGTAATAATGTACATTTCAATTTACGAGGCTTTTGCAGCCCATTTGTTTTGCATCAGTCTAGTCCGGGAGGCATAAAAAGCATGGCTTGTTCGAACAGGACATTCAAAGCAGTGACATATACAAGACAAAAAATGTCCTTGTCCAATTATGGTGACATTGTGCAAAATCTAACAAGAGGGTTGTTTCAAAACAATCGGTGGCACACATGGGGAGCGAAATGCTGGATGTGTCTGAGTGCACAGGACTCAACTGAAGATTGAAAGGCAATCACTGTCCTTGCACACAATCCCATTGTGTTTAAACTTTGCAAAATAGAAAATTATGAAGGCAAAGACAAAGTACAATAGTCAGTGGCATGTCAGGAAGTGGAGATCAGTGAGGGGGTGGTGGGGCTACACCCTGAGGGCAGCACATACTACTTGATCCTTGCATTGAGGACATGGATAAAACAAATAGCAAATGTCACCTTAATGACGAATAGCAGCAGACATAGACAAGTATTGTTCTCAAGCCATAAATTAGGGAAGCAACTGCACATCTTTTGCATTCTAATCCAGGATTAGTCTTTCCAAACTCTCTATGACCCACAGGTTTTGCACAGCTCTTAGCAGCAGGCACATTAACCGACTGAGATCTTTTCCATTATATGTGTAAATTTGAGAACACGGCTAGTGGCCATGAGTTTTCGCCTGCCCGCTTGTGCCTGCAGTGCTGCACCAGAGATGGCTCCCCGGCGCTGTGAATCATTATTTATCAAGGGGCCTTTGTGTGTAAAAGCAGGTTGTCTGCAAATGTTTAGTTTTGCTTTCAGCGCCGCAGGACGTTTTATTTCCTTCTTAAGTAACACCTTCGACCTAAATCCTGTCAACCAACTTGCAGACCTTGTTTGTCCCACTTAGGCCCCGTCCTCTTCCCCAGCAAGGCTCTGCCTGAACTCCTAATCAAGGTGCTGCACTGCTTGCACTTTTCCGTCCTTTTGTAGGAGTGTTATGCAAGGCTTCCTCCCTCCTTGCTGAGTGGTCCCTTGGAGCAGGGGAATTGTGCACTCGCTAGGCGTGTGGGATTTCTTAACTTTCTCCTGAACTCCAGTTCCCCCGTGCCTTTTGACCTGCATTACTGCAAGAATAAACAAACCTGCCACCGATTACAAATCTGTGTCTGCAGCATCCTGCCCTCCACCGCTGGTATTACCCTTATTGTGTATCAGTCCGAGGTTCCCAAACTGTGAGCTTGGTGCACATCTGTTTGCGGCGCCCCTGGCTAGTTTTGATGGCGCACCGGGGTGCCGCAGCGCACAGATTGGGAACCACTGGTTTATGGTGTAGTACATCCATAACGGTGACATGCACACCTTAAAGAAGAACCCGGCGTGTCACTGACACTAAGGAAGGTCAAGCACTAACACTAAGGACGTGTTAAACGGTGACACACACACCTAAAAAAATGTATCTGTGGATCACCAGTCTTAACAAGGGTTGATAAACGGTGACACGCACATCTCTCCCCGTAATTTTAGTCAGCAGGTGTTGTGACTTTAGTTATGAACCTCTGGCATGTTGAACTGACGGTGACACACAGCATGTCAAGATCATTATATAATGTTGCATTCAGTCTGCAAATTTTGGGGAGGCAGTCTATAGTGGTGACACGCTTTTCAAAATCATTACACTTACAGAGGGTCTCTACAGTGGTTTTATCTTCTTGAGATATGTGAACTGCATTGTTTTATTGAAAGTGTACGGAGGGGTCAGTCACGCATTAAAAAAAAAAAGAGTTTTGCAATTTATTGTTTTTAGTGGAGTAACAACTGTTCACCAAGCAGTATGTAAATCCACCTCCTCCATTTCTAGAGGTCCGTAGTGAGCCACCCATAAGGTGGAAGTTATAGTTTGATGCATTCAATACATATCTGGGTGCTATAGGGGCATCCTGGTTCAGATATGAAAGAAAGAAATGTTTATTGCTATACTCCCTAGGGATTGGAGTGGGTTCTGTTTTCAAGCACCTTCCTGAAACTGATGTGAATGAGGGAGAGGTGTTGAATGAATATGTCGAGGAAGTAAAGAGACTAGAAAAGAAATTTGGCGTACAACTCAATTTAGCTGTACTGCCTCAGAACTTTTTCAGGAGGAAACAACTACCAGGTGAAAATGTTGATACATTTGTGTCTGCTTTGAGGAGGTTGGTGTCTAAGTGCCAAATTGGTAATTTTACAGATTAATTGGTGTGCAACCAATTCATTGGACATTGTTCAGATAGATCTACCCAGTAGAAGTTGTTGTCTTTGGGTAACCCATCGTTAGAAGAGACTTTTATTGATTGCCAAGAGAATTGAAATTTCCCAACAGGAATTAGATATTAGGTATAAATGTGGTTCAACATAAGGAAGTGAAAACGCTCGAGACAGTCAGAGCCCAAAAGTAGGGTCCAAACAGATTAGAAGTTTTTTCAATCAATCCCAATCAATCTCAGATCTTTTTCAGGTGTGGGAATTCTCCACATACCAAAGGGGGTAGAGCATGTCCAGCTAGGAATGTGTATTGCACGAATTGTGGCAAAATGGGCTATTTTGGTACATTTGTCAAGGGCAAAAAAGACAAAACGACAGAGTGGCTAATGTAGTTATGCATGGGTCGGATGAACAGACAGAGAAATATTTTAGTAGTATAGAGGAGGATCTCTGGGATATGGTTTTGGTGGTCAGAAACAGTGACGTAACCATGGGGCATCCCTCCAACTGTGTCGATCCCTATGTGAATATCACTCTTGGAGATAAGGTGGTGAGGATTCTGGTGGATTCAGGTGCCAGAATAATGATGGTCACTCGAGTTATTTGATTAAGTATGGCCAGGTAGGAGATTAGAGCCCCATACTGTGCCCCAGTGTCATACGAAGGGAGGAGATTCATCTGTTTTTTTAAAGATATTATGTTGTTTGGTGGGAGGAACAACTTTGGAAAAATCTATGTGGCACTCAAGGGGCTGTGCATTTTGTTGTGGTTTCACCAGGGTCTGTTCAAAATGGTATTGAGATCTGGGACTAAGAAACAAGTGTCTGTTGTGAGTGAAAATATTGCTGAGGCGCTTAGAAGCAAGCTCCACACTGTTTTCACTGGTAGTCTAGGTATTATCGAGGCTCTCCAGCAAAGTATTGAAGTCAAGGAGGGAGTACTTCCTGTCAAGCACAAATTGCATAGTCTACCATTTTCAGTCAGGGATTATCTGGAAAAAGAATTGAAATCCCTATGTGAGAAAGGGATATAGAGTCTTCCATATGGTTGTCACCACTGGTCGTTGTGCGTAAGCTCAGTGGTGAGTTAAGAGTCTGTGTTGACTTCAGAAACCTTAACAAATCCATTTGGATAGACTCACACCCATTACTCAATATTCCAGAGCTGTTGGCCCAAAATGGTAGGGCTAAATTCTTTGGTAAACTGGATTTCGCTTACGCTTACCATCAAGTTGTGTTGGAACCTATCTCCTGATATTTCACTGCTTTGTTTCTCCCATGGGAACTTTCCAAAACTGCAGGATGCCTTTCAGACTGGCTTCCACTGCATCAGTGTTTCAAAGAATCATGCATCAGATGTTTCATATGAAGAAGGACGTCACTGTTTTCCAAGATGACATTCTCATATTTGTAGCCACAAAAGAAGAACATAATTCCAAACTTGAGTAGGTGGTCATTAAACTACAAGAAAGGGTTGTGGCTCTTAAGATAGACAAAATTAGATTTTTTCAAAACCAAAGTAGAGTATCTGAGCCATTTAGTTTCGGGGAAAGGCATTGAACCCAGGCCAGTATTATTCAAGACCATTATTGATGCACCTGCATCCAAGGACAAAATAAGCCTGAAATCATTCATGGGAATGTGTGAATTGTATTTGCGCTTCATACAAGACTATGCTTCACACATTAAGCCTCTTACAGAATTACTCAAGGATGTTCTTTTTTTGGGGGATGACTCGCCAGCAATCTTTTGAGTGGGTAAAAAACAGCTTGTGAGTTCAAAAATATTGAAACCATTCAACCCTAATTTGATGTGTTGCATAACGGTTGATGCTAGAATTTGCAGTCTGGGTGCGGTACCCACTCAACAGGAGGGCAGCATTGAACATACTATCAGTTATGCATCATGGGTTCTCAGAGGTTCGGAAGCAAATTTTCCAACGATTGAAAAAGAACTATTGGCATGTTAGTGGGCCAGCCAGAATTTCAAACCGTATGTGTGGGAAACTAAGTTCATGGTCAAAACTGATCATAAGCCATTGGTGTCAATCCTGAGTGGTGAGAAAGTTAAGGATCATACCCCGCACATTGCTAGGCTTTCTTCCGAATTGCTCCAATTTCATTTTGATGTGGTGCACATACAGGGTGTACGAAAAATGTCAGAGCAGACTGTCTGTCCAGATTTCCTGTTAGTTCAGCGACCGTTGATGAGAGTGAAGATTCGAGTGAGGAATTTTGTTTGATCGCTTCTCTGGACATAAAAGTAATGAGTGCTGTCTCTGAGGATGAATGGGGGCAGTTGTTGCTCGATGAAACTCTCAAGCAGGTAATGATGCATGTGTAGAATAGCTGGCTAACAATAAAAGTGTTGCGTTTTCATGTCAGCCATTCTGGAAAATTAATTGGATGGATTGTTGATACTAGGAGAAAAATTGGTACCACATAAGGGTGTCAGGTTTAGAGTCATGAGGACTGTACTTGAAGGGCATATGGGGTGCACATTCACCAAACGACGGATAAGACAGACATTCTGGTGGCCAGCTATGGACAGGGAGGTGGACCAGTTTGTTGGAGAGAGTGTGATTTGTGCGTCATCAGAAAAAACTTTGATTGTGAAGAAACCTCCTTTGCAGCCGACTGAGTGTCTGGAAAGAGCTTGGAAAAAGGTTGGTATTGATTTGGTTGTGCCTTTCAATGTTTTACCTCCACGTTCTCGTTTTGCACTAGTATTAATAGACTATTACTCTAAATGGCCATAGAATGGGTTTATAGCTGGACCCAACGCCAAGGAGGTCATTTCCACAGTATCTTGTATCAGACAATGGAGTTCAGTTTGTGAATGAGGAAGTCAAACAATTCCTGAAGGCTGGAAATATTAAACAACTTAAGACTTCTTTATTTCACCCCCAGGCCAATGGTCAAGTTGAAAGCATGAATCGTGTTTTGGTTTTGGGCACGCTGGGCTGTTGCGAACAGAAGTATTGTGAGTAAGTCAGTGTGCAGCATACTATAGTTATATTGTACCAGCCTTCATTCCTCAACCCAGAGGTCTCCATTTGAGCTGTTGAAGGGAAGGATTCCTCCAACAGTAGTCTGCCCTGGTTGGATGGTTAGGTGGGTCAGGTAAGATGTGTCATTGAGAGAGATGGGTGTGATGGTGCAGACTAAAGAAACTGAAGCCAAAGGAAAACAAAAAAAAAATTATGACAAACGGAACTGTGTACACTATCATGATTTTAAGGTGGGAGACCTTGTTCATATTAAAACAAGTTTGATTTTTCAGGAAAGGAGAGAAGTTTGGTGACCCAGTGGTTATTGACAAGTTTAATGGAAATGCCATCCGTGTCAACTGGGATCATTGGTGGAATGCTGAAAGAGTGGTGAGGTGCAAAGGGGGAGCAGCCCTGGATCAAGATTCCAAACGAACGTTTCTTGTCAAGCACCAGGTCTGTTTGTCCCAGTATAAGGACCAGCAAAATGGCAGGAAATTATGGTGGTTTCCGGCATCTTCGTAGAAGTGTTCGCCTCAGAAGGCTGCCCATTTGTTACAGATAATTTGTTTAGTTATATCACCTGGAAATTTCTCTATTATTTACAAAGTGTCAAGTAGGTCAATTGTAATTTATTAGTGATTTACTCTGGACAGTTTAAGCTGTTTGCCAACTGTTTATCATTTGTAATTTTGTTTAATATTTTTTGTATATCATTAGTTTATTTGATGCGTTCGCTTTGTAAAGGGGAAAGTAATGTTGTGTTCTGTAATGCTTGTCAACATTCCTGACTCCGGAATGTCATACAGCGGAGTGAAGAGTGTTGTGATTTGAAGAGGTAACGGTTGAGCGAGACTGAGACAAGTGATGAAAAAGTCTTATGTGCACCTCCGTGGCAGCTCCTTATTTCTTGACGAGTGAAAATAAAATCTACTGGCACCACTTACTTTGTGTTCTTCTTCATCAGACATATATATCTCCTCGCTACGACAGTCCCCTAGTTAAACTGACAGATTGGGAATCCTTACTGAGGCAGATAGTTTTCAAAACAGATACATTGTGAAGCTTTCTAAAGGAGAGGTAACTGTATTTTATGTTGCTAAACCAGCTTTCTCTGACTTGAAAGAGACCAAGTTCAGGAGCAATGCAAAGTCCTCAGCACCTCAGTAAAGGCAATTGCATGTATTTCCAAAACAATAGGGTCTCTTGAATATCACGAGTCTCAAATGTGCTCATTTAAACAAAAGTAAAGTGCAGAACACCTATTGTTTCACCCAAAGCTCAGACATGAGTGCAAGCTTGCATTTTTGATTACCTTCTAGAAGCTAGAATCGCCTGGTTCAAATGGGTTGATTGGAACATGCTGTGGAGTACTGTAAATATTTTCAGAGAAGGATATAGTGCTACTGATTTTTCACATTATCCGATCACACAAAAGACTTTTTAAAAATCGCTGTCATAACATTCCTCTCCTACGTACTTTCACAGTATACAAGTGGAGTCTTCACTATGATCCCATACTGAAACCCCCAGGAGGCAATAAAAAATGTAAAAATATCGGGGCGGAACACAAACGATATAAAAGAATGGGGTAGGCACATAAATATCAAAAGGTTTGGGGTAGATGGGGCGAGACATACAATTTAACTATAATAATCCAGAGTAACAATGTAGTCCTGATTAGCATGAAGATTGTGTGTTTGATGGTAGCCAAGTAGACAAAATATTTAGAACGTCGAACAGACCGGGACGGCTTGGATACCCCACATCTAACGCCTCATAAGTGTCAGTGTGGCTGAAGCTTGAAGACAACAATGTTAAAATAGTAATGTACTGATCAAAGGAATCTGATTTGCCTGTGTTGATGCTGACAATACTTACACTGAATAATATATTAACAATGACAAAAAAATAAAAAATGTTTTAAGGAAATGTAAAAAAAAAACAGCAGGCTTGGTACAGCACTTGTCAGCTGCAACGTAAGTGAGGCTCGTTTCAAAATGATGGTTGGGAGACCCATGTTTTTCAGTGGGATCAAACACTGCCTGCCCATAAGCCCAAACAAAAATGAATTGCCATTCTAATGAAATGTAGAGGTTTTTTATTCAATATAATTCAAAATGTCCAAAGAAAATAACATCCATATTACCATCAAAGAATATGCATCTCGGTTTATAATCAAATATGCAGCTATCATTTTGATTTGTCAAGGATCGATCAGTTTGCCACCGAATAAATCTTCAGATTATCATATTTGTTGCAGAAAACGCCATAATTTGTCAGAGAAATATATGTCCATTCCATTTTGCAAAACGTACATGTTCTAGATACTTTGTCACATTTTGCACAATCATTTGCCACAACAGTATGCCTTCCCTGCCTTGTCTCTCTCTTTTCTTGCTCTCCTCTGCAGTGGTGTAACAAAGGCCCCCGCAGTGCGGGGGGGGGGGGCCCAAGCTCCAGGGGGCCCCCTCAGCTCATTACTCTGGCCTGAGAGCTCCAAATAAGTACGGAAGGGGGCACCTCGATGTACTTTGCAGGGGGGCCCCTTCAAGTTTTTTTACACCACTGCTCCTTCACCTCTCCTGGCCTCTCTTCTCATTGATCCTTATTTCCTTTGTCAACTTT
Source organism: Calotriton arnoldi (assembly GCA_963921515.1). NCBI lineage: Eukaryota > Metazoa > Chordata > Amphibia > Caudata > Salamandridae > Calotriton > Calotriton arnoldi. The sequence goes on from CAWUFW010000960.1 coordinate 3,233,644, forward strand.
CTAACATGCATCTCTCCTCTTGGCTTTGCCTTTCACATTCTCTTTATCTCCATCTTACCATTACCACAACTCACCTCTCTCACACTATTTCCTCTGCTTTTTACTTTTCCAGAGCCAACTTTCCCCTCTCCTTTGTCTCCATCACTTGTACCTCCATTTGCTATCTCACTCTATGAGCTATTCATCTTCCTCTCCTTGTCTCTGCTTCTCCCAGGTCTCTTCCCTCACTTGTGCCACCTTCTAGTAGTTATCGTCCTTCCTTTTTTCATTGCTTTTCTCTATATGTAATAACAGTTTCTATTTCCATTACTTTAGGAAAACAAGCATTGGCAAACCCAATAGACCTCGCCTATGTGAGAGCTATTGGCTTTGGCAATGTGTTTTCGCCATTATATACCCCAGTGTGGCTGCTGTTCAGCTTGGCTAAAAGTTAGTGGCATGGGGTGGGTAGATTGGAGTGGGGTAGAGTGGAATGGGGTAGATTGGGGTAGTTTGGCGTAGAGTGGAGTAGAATGGAGTGGGGTGGATTGGAGTAAATTGGGATAGACTGGAGTAGGGTAGATTGGTGTGGGAAGATTGCTGTGGGGTAGATTGGAGTGAAAGAGTTGAGTATTTCAATTATTAATTTCAATTTCAATTAATTCTTTATTGTTTGATTAATTAAGTTAAGTAGATTGGAGTGGGGTAGATTGGGATGGAGTGGGGTAGACTAGAGTGGAGTAGATTGGGGTAGATTAGAGTGGGGGAGATTGGAGTGGGGTAGATAGTAGGTGGGTAAGTTAAGGTAGAGTTGAGTGTGATATATTGCGGTAGATTAGAGTGGAGTGGGGTAGATTCGGGATAAATGGAGTGAGGTAGATTGGGGTAGATTAGGGATGAGTGAGTGGAGTGCATTGGGGTAGATTGGAGTGGGGTAGACTAGAGTGAAGTCGGGTAGATTGGAGTGGAGAGAGGTAGATTGGAGTGGGGTGGATTATGGGGTGGATTGCAGTGGTGTGGGCTAGATTGGGATGGGATGGGGTGGGGTAGACTGGAGTAGAGTAGAGTGGAGTGGGGTAAACTGGGGTAGAGTGTGGTAGATTAGAGTGGGGTAGATAAGCTCCTCGCGCATGGACCCAGGAAACTTGAAAGCTGTGGTCAATCACATAAAAGTGGAGAGAGGTAGATTGGAGTGGGGTGGATTATGGGGTGGATTGCAGTGGTGTGGGCTAGATTGGGATGGGATGGGGTGGGGTAGACTGGAGTAGAGTAGAGTGGAGTGGGGTAAACTGGGGTAGAGTGTGGTAGATTAGAGTGGGGTAGATAAGCTCCTCGCGCATGGACCCGGGAAACTTGAAAGCTGTGGTCAATCACATAAAGTATGCTTGTTTGACACCAGGGTGGGATGTTTCCTGTACGCGTTCCAGCCACTTAAACCGTGCATCTTTTAGTGGGGTTTTGCTGTCCCTTTGCTATTAGCATTGTACTAATCGGAGCGAAGAGGAGGGTGCCAGCAGACCGACCAGTTCTGGTATCAGAAGTAAACAATTCCGATTTTCTTCTAAACCAAGTCTCACGGAATTCGATGCAATGTCCGGCAAACTGGCGATGACTACAAAAGTCCCTGAAACAAAAGCTACCACACCCCATATGTTTCCGCTACGTTCACTATATTTTTTTAACGGCTATAGTCCCTCCCTCGACTCCGAATGATGCAGTGTAGAAGCAGCCTCCTTGTTCAGCCCCCAGTTTGTCACTTCCTCAAGGATCAGCGGGCCGGAGTGGACGGCTTTTGGGGCGGGGGTTGCTGTACAGCTCAGAGGCGGAGCAGGGAGGGCGGAGGAATACATCGCTCTAAGGCTGTAAACATAGCGGGTTAGATACAGAACACAGCCGTTGCAGGGACCTTCTCGAAAAACGGGTGAATGCAAGCGGCACAAACACGCCAAAAACGGAATTCTCCTAAGCACAGCTTTTCCTGGGACTTTCAGAAACACAAACCGAAGACAACGTGCGCAGTCCTGAGCTTGGAAGCGACGCTCTCATGGAGGTAGCGGCAGTGCCCCCTACTGCCTCGCGGACGGTGGCGTTGCTGCTGCTGCTGCTTTTGGCCTCGGGGGTGCTCTCCGCCGCTGTACATACCTCATGCTGTAGCCATGCAAAGGAGAACCCAATGTGCCATGACGTTTGTGAACAGATTGTCTCTTCAAAAAGTGAATCCCGCCTGAAGTATCTTTTGCAACGAGCGCCCGAATATTGCCCAGCGTCCATGTCAGAGGTTTGGGGGTGCATGAATTCATCCTTACCCTGGGGGTCTCAGAAGTCTGATGGTTGGGTTGGCTTGGGATGCTGTGAACTAGCCGTTGCAGTTGAATGCCGAAGTGCATGCAAACAGGCCTCTACAATGAATGACATTTCAAAATCTTGCAGGAAAGAGTACGAGACTACGCTCTTTGCATGCATTAACAAAAATGAAATCGGCTCGGTGTGCTGCAGTTATGCAGGTCGTAACACCAATTGCAGAGAATACTGTCAGGCAATATTTCGTACAGACTCCTCTCCAAGTCCTTCACAGATCAAAGCAGTTGAAAACTTTTGCGCTTCTATTAGCCCTCAGCTAATCCACTGTGTGACCAACTACACGCACTCCTACCCAGTGAAAAATCCAACTGATAGCCTGCATTGTTGCGACAGAGCAGAGGATTACTCTTGTCAAATTACCTGTAGAAAAATTCTGATGTCAAAGAAAACCGAGCTTGAAATAGTGGATGGTCTGATTGAAGGTTGTAAGACACAGCCTTTGCCCCAGGATCCTCTCTGGCAATGTTTTCTTGAAAGTTCCAGATCCGTTCATCTTGGAGTAACTGTGCGCCCTCCACCTTCAACTGGGCTTGATGGCGCCAAATTGCATTGTTGTTCTAAAGCAAATACATCCACTTGTAGGGAGCTGTGCACTAAACTATTCAGCACGAGTTGGGGAAGCACACAAAGTTGGCAAGAATTTGATCGTTTTTGTGAGTATAATCCAGCAGAAGTGTTCATGTTGACTTGCTTAGCGGATGTGCGGGAACCATGTCAGCTTGGTTGTAGAAATCTATCTTACTGCACTAATTTCAATAACAGACCAACAGAATTATTTAGAAGCTGCAATCCGCAGTCAGACCAGGGTGCCATGAATGACATGAAGCTCTGGGAGAAAGGAAGCATTAAAATGCCCTTTATGAATATTCCTGTTCTAGATATTAAACATTGTGAACCTGAAATGTGGAAGGCTATTGCATGCACCCTGCAAATTAAACCTTGTCATAGTAAATCTAGAGGAAGCCTGATTTGCAAGTCAGATTGTGTTGACATTCTCATTAAGTGTGGCGACCAGGATGCATTCCCAGAGGGACACACAGCAGAAAGCATCTGTGATCTTCTGTCTCCTATTGATGACTCCAATAACTGCATTCCATTAGCTGCATACCTCAAATCAAGTTCATTAGATCAGGTTGTGGAGGATATTACTCATCCGTGTAACCCAAATCCGTGTATGGCTAATGAGCTCTGTGAAGTAAACAGAAAAGGATGCCATCTTGAGGAAAACTGTCTTCCTCATTTTTGTGTTCCTGGTTGCAAGTTGGGAGAAGCGTCCGACTTTCTTGTTCGTCAAGGTACACTAATTCAAGTTCCAGTTTCAACGGGCGAAGTTGGCTGCTACAAAATTTGCACATGTGGACAAAGTGGACAGTTAGAAAACTGCTTGGAAATGCATTGTGTGGATCTTCAAAAGTCATGCATTATTGGGGGCCAAAGATTAAATCACGGGTCTTCTTTTCAAACAGACTGTAATGTATGTTCCTGCATTTCTGGCCAATTATTATGTTCCACTCGTCAGTGTGTAAATGAAAACCTCTCAGAAGATGGTCATATGTTTACAGGTTTACCTTGTAACTGTCCTGATCAATTTGTTCCAGTCTGTGGGAAAAATGGCCGTTCCTATCCAAGTGCCTGTATAGCTAGATGTGTTGGACTGACTGACAATCAATTTGAATTTGGATTATGCGCATCTAAGGATCCTTGTACTCCAAATCCATGCCCCAAAAGTCTAAGATGTATTCCAAAGCGACAGGTTTGCCTCACCAGTTTTGAAAAGTTTGGCTGTAACCAACATGAATGTGTGTCGAGACCAGGGCACTGTGACCAGATCCGTGACCCGGTCTGTGATACTGAAAATGTGGGTCATAGCAATATCTGCACATTGCACCAAAGAGGAAAACATTTATCATACAAGGGTTCTTGTCAGCCCTTCTGCAAATCCACAGAACTTGTATGTGGAAACAATGGTGAAACATACAACAATGTTTGTGCGGCCTACTCTGATCGGGTGGCTGTGGATTACTTTGGTCCATGTCAGGACATCGGAATTGTTTCAGATTCTGCTTTTCCCACTGAATGTATGTCTGTTAAGTGTCCACCTGTAGCAGCCACTGTGTGCAAACCAGTATTCTCTCCAGGAGCCTGCTGTCCGTTGTGTGCTGGAATGCTGAGGATTTTATTTGATAAGGCAAGGTTAGACACATTTGCTAAAATAAACAAAAAGCCAATAACTACCTTTGACATAATCCAGAAAATACGCCTACACATTTCAGTACCACAATGTGATGTTTTTGGATATTTAAGCATAGAATCTGAAATTGTGGTTCTCATCATACCTACTGATAAAAATCCTAAACAACTGCAGGTAGAGGCCTGCAATAAAGAGGCAGAAAAAATTGACTCGCTCATTAACACTGACAGCCCAAATTTAGCATCTCATGTGCCACTCTCTGCACTTATAAGGTCACAGGTCCAAATCTCGTTCACTGTGTCTTCATCTAGTGATAGAATATTCCCTTTGTTGTATATTTTCTGCAGTCCGATTATTGTTGTCCCAAAAATATTATGTTATATTTAGTGTCTAGTGAAAATGAATGATGAACACATGGAATGCATATTGCATTCAAGGTGCATTTAAAGGACTTTTTGATAGATTTAAAGTTTCATATGTACAGCTTTGTATTTATATAAAGAAAAATTAAATTGCTTATATGTGGCTGTTGCTTGATGCCTATATATTATATTGCATATTAACGGGCTGGGTATGATAAATAAAAGCATTTAAAGGGCATTTACCAAGGAATATGCACATTTTCGAACAAAAGGACACCAAGCATTTTGCCTGTGCTAATTCATTCTTTTACTAACTATGCAATTGTGTTTGACTAAGTGCAACTTGCTGCTTTCTTGTCAATTTGGAGGACTATGCAATTTTTCAAAAATGGTTGGAGGAGTTAAATATTTATTATAACGTGTGTTGTATTCGGTTTAGGTATTTTTCGAGGTGACTTCTTTTTAGTTTGTGCCAGTGTTTTGGGTACAGGTCAATTGGAGTAAGGGAAAGGGGAGACTCGAAGGTAATATGGCATTATCCAGGATGTTCATGTGCATCTGAAATTACAGATGGGTTGCTTAATTAATAAACCAAATGAGCAAAGGTACTGTAGAAAACAATGAGCCCTGTTCAACCATGCAAGTGATGTTCATACACATGGATTAACCAACTTTATTCTGATTAAATGGCTCGGATTGTTATGAAACTCTTTGACACCTGACCTGGATCAAAGTCCACGTACATTTAAAATTACAGATGCTTTGGTTGATTAATAAGCCCAGTGGGTGTAGATATATATTGAAGTGTAGTGTTGATAGGAGTGAGCCCTGTTCAACCATCCAAGACCTGGAACGAGCTCCCTCTCTACATCAGACGCGCCCCCTCCCTGAACACCTTCAGGAAGGCTCTCAAAACCTGGCTCTTCGACTGATCGGAGCTGCTACTCCCCCCGCACCTTGAGACCCTCACGGGTGAGAGGTACGCTTACAATTCCCTGATTGATTGATTGATTAATTGAACCATGCACGTGATTTTTCCTCCCCATATACTTAACAGAATCTATTCTAATTAAATTGCTCTGATTGTCAAGAAAAGGCTTGTCACCTGAACTGGATCATATCAAAGGCATTGTCATTGGTACCAATCCACTCTTGCAATCTTTTCAGTAGTATTCTTTGGTCTACTAGATCTAATCGAACTAATGCTTCTTAATGATGATCATCTTTTGTGATCAGGAGGTCCTCTCTGATATCAGTAACAGTGTTCAGTTCAGTCTGTAAACTCTATTTGAATGTCAGAGACGTACAAAAAAATGCATAAACACAAAATGGCAAATTTAATAATACATAGAAAGCCTATATACACAATATCAACGATTAAAATAACGAATAACAATAATTATAAAGCCATTGAGTTCCGACAATAAACAGCTGATTTAAGAAAAGATCTCACCCCGAAACAGACCTCATCATCATTTAATAACTGTAAAAAACGAAGAGCTATTCTGCACTTGTTAAACTTATATTTTTTTTTAAAGTGGAATTAAAAACTGTTTAGTAAAAGATTTATATGAAATTTGCAAAAAAAGGATAAATTGCAGAAGGGAAAGAACTGACACACCATCACCTGGACAAATGCACACAATTTCAATTTCAATAACTTTATTCGGTTACTGTACAAAGTAAACCATAAAAGCACAATTCATATTTTACACAGTTAAAATTCCCTTAACGATTTAGAACAAATATGTCATGTCACAATTGATTTACGCAGTTTAAAACATTTTTAAAAAGGCAGTAATACAAGGTAAACCATAAAAGCACAGTTCATATTTTACACAGTTAAAATTCCCTTAACAATTTAGAACAAATATATGTCATATCACAATTGATTTACGCAGTTTAAAACATTTTTTAAAAAGGCAGTAATAGAGGCAATAATAAATTCATTATCCAAAAATTGTAGAGCCAGAAATGCAGAGTGGCATTGTCTCAGTCCCAATTTTTTTAGCACTGGTATAATCCATCTTTTTCTAGGGATAGAATAAAATTTGCAAAAAAACAATATATGTATAGATGATTGTACGGAAACATAATCGCACGGGCATTTACATAATATTCTGGCCCAATCATTTAGTTCGGGGAATCTTAACGATCTGTATAGAATGTTTAGTCTGAAACGTGTTAGCAAAAATCTATCGTAGTCGCTAGTGACTAACAGGACATATGGCTGAATGTTCTCAAAGGCCAGAGTAAGATGGTGAGACTGGACCGTTGTTTTTTTCATTTCAGTCAAAATTCTCATTTCACTCAAATATCGCATACAGCTACACTTTAGATCCTTTCTAGACACGTTACACATAGTGTAGGGATCGTTATAATATTCTTGATGGCCTAATTGAAATACAAATGTTTTAACATATTCTAGCCATCTTATATGTTTAGCTCCATCGATCCCCAGGGCATCTTTCATTATGTGGCGATTAAAAGCAGACTCATCTGTAGTCCAGACCCTGTGCCAGAGGAGGACAGGCTGGATCTTAATCACGTCCTCCAAGTAGGGCAAGCCAAGTTCAGCATGACAGATCAAAGTAGACGTACTGTCTGGTACTGACAAGAGGAATCTGAGAAACATATTTTCTGCCATCTGCAATGAATTTACATTGGCAAAACCCCAAATTCCTGTTCCATAGGTGGCAATCTCAACACATTTTGCCTTATATATATATGCAAAAGTTCCCCTGGAGAGCGTTTTCCTAATTTTCTACTAAAATTGGTTAGTGCCATCAATGACTTACTAAACAAAAGCCTTCTGGATTTAACTGCCCGGGTCCAAGTTCCTGATTGGTCAAATAAGATCCCTAAATAAGAAAAAGTTTTTGTGCACTCTATTTTAGCCTTGGAATTAATAAAAATAGTATTACTCTTTTTGTTGGATCCGTTGCCACAATTCATTACAAATGTTTTTGAGCAATTAATTGTCAGACCCAGATTAGACATAAAATTTGTAAAAGAAGTAACTACCCTTTGGAGACCAAGTGGTGTACGAGCCATAAGGACCGCATCATCTGCATACAGGAGTGCAGGGATAGGGCGAGTTGCTGCTGATGGTAAATCCCTGCACTCCTTAACCAGAGTGGTCTCTAGATCGTTTATATACAATGTGAATAAAAATGGAGCCAGAACGCAACCCTGCCTAACACCTTTCATCACTCTAAAAACTTTTGTGCAGTCCCCGTCCATCCCAAAGCGCACCCTTGCCCACCCCGAGTAAAGCTGCCTTAAAAAGGAGATTAATAAAATTTCTACCCCCTGCCCCTCTAAAATCAACCATAGCTTTTCATGAACGACGCAATCAAATGCGGCCGTTAGATCAACAAAAGTTAAAAACAGCCTTTCCCTTTTCGCTTTGGTATATTTTTCTAATAAAATGTGTAGATTTAATCCCTGATCAATTGTCCCAGGCCCTTACGAAAGCCGTATTGTAGGTCACTTATAATTCCTTGCTCCCCCGCCCAGGCCTGCAGTCTTTCTAAAATCACCCGTTCTATGATCTTAACTGTGGAATCCAATAATGAAATTGGGCGATAACAAGCTGGGTTCGCCCTGTCTCCCTTTTTAAAAACGGGGACAATTATGGAATCGTACCAGGTCACTAAAAATCCCTTTGTACAGCACGCATTAAAAACTTGTGTTAAAAGTGGTCCCCACAATGCCGAATTAGTATACAAAAGCTTTGTTAGTTGAATGGGACAGTAAGTTATTTAACTCACTGTTTAATTTTCACAATATCCCCTCAAGCGTTTCAGTTGGGGCGTTATTATAGAAATTTAACAAAACCAAGCATAATCCCTGATCTACATATAGGTTTATAATTTGATAATACCGATTTGAGACAGTTAATTCAACTTTCCTCAGATTTAAGTAGTTGGAAATGTAGGTACAAAGACCCCCTTTAGCTCTGCCGTGGGATGATCTTATTGCTGAGGTATGAAACGTTTTGTACCCGCTGATGTGGATTGGATCCTCTGCCCATGTTTCTTGCAGGCTAAAGATCTCAAATTTGCTCACAAAATCAACCCACACATTATTGGACACCTTGGATTTTAATCCAGCCACTTTCCAGAACAGAAACTGGCATTTATCTTGCCTATCTATAACCCTGTTCCTGTTCCTTCCCCGCCCATCCTCCGCCTGCAAAGTTGTGATCCCAGTTTGTAATAAGGAGGTTTAAATTGGGACAACCGTGGCGTCCGGGGCTATGTTCACAGTTGCCTGTATGTTTTCCACTGTAACTTTCTCTTGTGTGATTCCTATTTCATTACTATCTCGAAGTATTAGCGGACCCGGATTAAAGCCAGCGTTCATACTACTAGGTGTTATTACCTGGGTAGAATCCCCTGGTCTCAGTCAATCGACTGCTTCGAGATTGTTAAATACATCGAAGCGGTTATGTGTTTGGATATTAAACTGATTTCTATGGGTCGGAGTGTAAGATTCCCAATTTATCCTTGCGTTATTGCTATATGTAGGTTGATAAAAATAGCCTAAAGGAACTACATTAACACCTTGTCCTAGCGCAGTATGGTTTCCCGCTCTGCTCAGGATCAGTTTTACTAGGCGGGGGGTCTTAAATGTCAGCACTACACAATACCCTGGTAGAGTTTTCCGTCCTCTACCTACCCAACCTATTCTCCTTACCATCTTAAACTCCTCAAATAACTCCCCGGCAAGGCCCGTTCTAGCACCAAGCCAATGTAAAGACTTGCTGGCACATGCATCAAGGAAGGCTTTTGCGATTCCTTAATTGCGATTATTAAGGAATCGCAATTAAGGAATCGCAAAAGCCTATGCATGTGGGAATCGCTATAAAAATAGCGATTCCTAAAGATTCCTTAATTGCGACTCGCAAATTGCGAGTCGCAATTAAGAAATGGCTTCCCATTCATTCCTATGGGCCCACAGGCCCATAGGAATGAATGGGAATTGCATGCACAATTTGCGAGTACCCATTAGGTACTCGCAAATTGCGCAGGCAATTTCAAGGGTGTCAAAGGACACCCTGTTTCACCCCTGAAATTGTATTGTGCACCCATGTTGCACACACACATGCCCCAATGGCATGTGTGTGTGACATGTAACTTTGAAAAATGCACTGTAGTGCATTTTTCAAAGTTTTAACAAATTACCGACCTGTTGTATTTTGCGGTAAATTGCAACCCCTAATAGCGAATTCGCTATTTTAAATTGCTTCTAGCATTGCACTTAAGGAATCGCAATTTGCGATTCCTTAAATGCAATCTCAATTTCCGATTTTTGCATTTGGGATGATGCATCCCAAATGCAAATACCGGTCGCAAAGAGGCAGATTCTGAGAATCTGCCCGTTTGCGACAGGTTTTTAGCTTGATGCATGGGGCCCTTGTTCTTTAATACCTCCCACGATTTTTCGGTCCCGTTTTCTAATTTTGGAACATTAGCCAACACCACTACATATGGCGTGGCAGCTGGGGGTAAATCCAGGTATATTATATGCCGTTCCTTCTTCTTTTCGTATACATTATTAACGCTTTTAGTGAGAGGAGTACATATGAGTGGGGTCATAGCTGGTGAAATGGCAGGCGGAGGAACCCCTATGTTTACTGTGGAAGATTGTAACAATGTATTGGCTACTCCATGTCCTGTATCATTATGAGTAACCAGGGCAGAACCTGGTGTTAAGCCTTAGTCTATTCATTTCACAGTCCTGAGTGCTCACTTGAATAGACTCACACCCCTGCCCATGGGACTGGAGTTTGTCCAGGCATTTGGCTAAAGTTACCTCCATTAAGCCAAATCTAGATGTCAAACTACTTAAACTTTCTCTAATATGCATATCTAAGGCTTCCAACTTGGCTATTCGCTTGCCAACCTCACTCTGTGTGCGCGCATTAGAACTAAGTATTGATTTTTCCCAGTTTTCAGATTTATGGGGCTTCGCTTTTTTAGGAGCCTTTTTGCATGGTTTGAGTGGGGACTTACTAGGCTTTGAGCATGGTACCTCGGACATAGGGGAGCAAGTGTCAGGGTTCCTAGGGCGCTTAGTCGGTGGTTGTGTTTCGTAATCATGTTCGCTACCAGATATGTGGTCAGAAATATTTACTGAACAGCCGTTTGTGCCCGGGTTACTTCTATGGGTGTCAATTGGATTAATAGAGCTAGCTCCCCCTAATACACCCCCCTCCATTCCTGGATTCAACGCCTCTTCAACAGTTATAATCTGCCGCTCAATAGCTCCCACGGCGCCCGTTAAATAATTTAATAGGGACTGACGAGAAAGCTCCCCTGATTTGACAAATTTTTTGTTCTGGGTGCTCGCCAATTTTCTCTTCCCCATGTTAGTGCGAATTAAAGAAGAATTGTTCAATAATAGATTAAATACACCAGTGATATAATTATTCTTTGTCCGCAAATCAGGGAATCACGATATCAAAAGTTAATACTTTGCTTCGTCCAGTTTTCCTTCTTGAGGGAAGTAGTGCGAGCTCGACTATTTACAAAGTCATTGACCGTTCTTCAATAAAATCCGAGTTAATAGGTCCTCTGCTTTAAATCACAGTACCTTAGATGTGGCAGATGACAGTCTTGTGACCCAGCCTCTGTCGGTCTATGACGGGCTAAGACGGGCCCGTCCTTGGCCCGTTCTTGGCCGAGCTCGGGCACGCCCCGCGCACGTCGCGGGACTGCCACCGGTGATTTAAAGCCCCTCCGGGGGCCGGGTACAAAGTGCTCAGTGCGTTGAAGCCCAGGGACACAGGTGAAAGTACAGTATCCTCAATTGCGGTCTCCCGCGTCGCGAGACCGCCGCCGGTGATTTAAAGCCCCTCCGGGGGCCGGGTACAAAGTGCTCAGTGCGTTGAAGCCCAGGGACACGGGCGAAAGTACAGTATCCTCAATTGCGGTCTCGAATTGCTGTATTGCCCTTGTGAAAAACCGAGCAAATGTCTAGGTGTGCAGAAAGCTAAACAAAATGGCCATATGCCGTTGGCCAGATACGACAGACTAGGCTTCAAATCAAAGCACGTTTTTGAGGGAGCATTTAACTTTACATTGGGCTGGCATAACTCCACTTCTTCCCTCAGAAGATATGGTCTTACCAGAAACAGAAGTTTTATTTATCCTTTGCACAAACAGAGGACAGGATGTCAAAAGGGGATGGCCGCCCTAACACAATAAGGCTGTGTTGACCATAAGCAAGTCACAGGATTTTAAGTCCATTGTTGCATCATAGGCAGTTTCTGATTATAATGTGGTTTAGACATGCTTCGGAGTTGAGCCAAATCGATAGTCACAATTGGACTCTACTTCACAAAATCTTCTAAATAAGGGAACCCTAATTCTTAGTGGCATATGAAATAAGAAGTGGAGGGAGATACAGAGAGGAGGCATCTCCAAAAGTAATTTTCCTTCATCTGCAAAGCAGAACAACTGCAAAGTGGAATAATTAGCAAGGCCCCATACCCCTGCACGATATAGAGCCATAGGAAAACACTGACTCATACATTTCAAGAAGTGGTCAAATTGTTTTCCCCCCTTGAAGCTGTGGGAGGTTAAAAAAGGCACCTACAGATTGGCTGGGCTTCAGTTGACGGTTAGAGGTGTTAGTGGCCCAACATCCAGAACAATTAAAAAAACCTAGCTAGGGAAAACTGTTTACCTTACCTAGTTTAAAGTTATCAATAGCATGTGTACACATACTAATGTGTTTAGGGCCATAAGCTATTATATGCAATTTAGTGAAATTTTGAAATCAAATCAAAGTGAGCCATAAACTGCGTTAAAGCATTAACAAGGCCACGCAAAGCCTTATGTGTGTAGGGCATCAATACCGCATCATCTGCATTCAAAAGAGCAGAGATGGGAAAGTTATTTATCATGAGAATATCGAGGCAAACATTAGTTAAAAAATAATTCAAATTATTAATATATAACACAAAGAGAAAGGGTGTGAGAATGGACCTCTGGAGCACCCGTCGCAATAAAGGAAAGGAATCAGGAAGCTCCCCTCTAGGTCCAAATCTGACCCTAGCCGAAAGATTCTCATGAAAATAAGAAAAGAAAATGCACTAGAGCCAAGTCTAAACCAAGTCCAAGAAGAATCGGCCATAATTTGGTGTTATTGACATTGTCAAAGGTTGAAGAGAGCTCCATAAACACAAGGTACAGTGGGCAGTGATTGACTATGCTGTATTTGCCTATGATAATGTTTAAGCTCTGCTCTGCTGTACCTAGCCGCTTCCTAAAGCCGTACTGACTAAGTATTTATGATGCTATTATTCTTTGCTCAATCTTGCATCTTGGCTCATAGCAATTGCCTTTTTTTAGACATAGGGACAATAATCAATGTGGACAATGAGCTGGGTAACTACGTTTCAGATTGTTGAAAACATTGGTCAAGAGCGGGTCCCACAATGCTACGTTTAATTTTAGCAGGTCTACAGGCATCTCATCAGTCCCAGGAGCTTTGCCTGTGAGTCTCTGGCATATAGCTTCTGCCACTACTTCTAGATTAAAAATAAGTTTAGTACCTATATATGAACATTTTAAGAGAACCAACAGAAGACAATAAGAGATCAAATAAATATCCATAAAATGGGTAGCCTATTGTACGCATGTCACAACTGATCATCATGTTATATGGGAAACTGTTTGTCTTGATAGAATTTTCTGTAGGTGAAACCCCCCCTTTTTTTTTGTTAGCGGCAAGTACCAAAACACCTAATTATCATTGTTAAGCTCTGCTTTCCTTCTTTTAAATGCAAGTTTACCCAGAAAATGGGAAGTAGCAACCTCCAAAATGTCCCTGGTGTCAGGTTTAACTCACAGAAGGATATAGGATTTTACAGGAACTAGTATGTTACTCCAATACCCTGGGAAACTAGGCCTCCGCACCCTGGGGATTTAGGGTGCTGAAGGCTGACCCACAAAGGTAAGGGAGCAGTGGTGCCCCCATCAACGGTTTGTTTCAATTCCACGGGAAGGAAATGTGTTATCTGGATCCGGAAAGGCCCTGAACTGACTCCTCTGGGTTTCTCTCCCTGTGAAATAATGAAAAGGAGTTATCAGTATGTGATCTAGGCTGGAAAATTGGTTCCCCTTGATCTTTCCCATTAGAACTTACCAATGAGAGTGGTGATAGGTTCTCAATACTCTCTCTAATAACTGCATAGAGAGCGTGTATATGTGGAAATGGTTCTTCCTACAGTCAGACAGCCCAGAGGAAGTTCTTCAGAAATAGTTTGATTGTCCTCTCCTTAGAAGAGTGGGAAACGTAATTGAAGGACACCATCACCTTCCATACAGGTGTCCAAAGTTCCAAACTAAGTAAATTCAAAAAGGGATGTCCAGGCACCAACTCGTGAATCCTTTTACCCTCTGACTGAGGGAGTCCTGCTTTAAACCTGAAAAACAGTCCTCTTTAATGGAGACCAGTGTAATAATTGAATCAACAAATTTTTAAACATAAAAACATGCCTTTTCCTTGACCAATCTGAGGTAAATCAATATTGCAAAATAAAAAACAGAACAGGAAGAGCTGGGTCTACTGAGTCTTATGCAGCATTTGAGTGAATATGGACACAGGCTTTCTCTCTACAGAGTAACTTGAAGCCAAGCAATCTATATTTGCGAAGACACATTATTTATACTGGGAGTCCTAAGATGGCTGTCTGTTCTTGCTAGTACTGAGAACTCTCAACATGTCAACCAATGTTCTAGATGTTGGTTTGTTTTTGTGGGTTTGACCTCCCACAAGAAGTCGGACCTCGAGGAAAGATGGCGCCTCTTCTCTCATCGCACAGCCGCCCACCATGTATTTCCCTGGCCGCACCATCCAGCCGCAAGGAAAATAGAACCCACAACATGATGTCCTGAAGGGAGGGGGAGATGAGAGCGCCTCAGCTGTCTGTTGTCCCAGAATACACATACGTTTTAAAGGGAATGAGGCCAAGAGCTGAGCGCATACCGAAAACATACTGCTCATTTCGTAACTGTTCTCTCCCCATATTTCTGACCAACAGGACGTTGTTTATCTGGATGCTGTACATAAAAGGTGTGGCTAAGTTGTGGAGCAGGTACATGCAAGCTGGTCCCTAAGTTCTACGTTCTGATGGATAGTCTTTCCAATCAATCAAATAGAAAAGCTTTCCCTGTACTTGGTTAGTAAGGAGCATCTTATTTACTTTGAATTCCAAGTGTCCTTGCATAATTACTGGAGCGGGTGGAGGTTCTGGGTGATGTTGCGAATTGTAGGGTTTCAGACGTGGGACATGGAATACTGGATGTACCTGCTAACCATCAGGGAGATGCAGTTTCATTGTTACTGGATTAATAATCTTCAGGATTGTAAATGGTTCAGTGTAGCAGGGTTGCAACGTGCGAGGACCTTCCAAAGTGGAGATTCTTGGTATCAAGACATAACAGATTCCCAATGGAATAAGCGGGTTCTCTGCATTGATGTTTATCAGTGTGGGATTTCATAGTATTCTGTAAACATGTAAATGTAACGTTTAATTCTAATGCCGATCCATTCCTAGCGCTGGGATGCCCCTGGGTAACCACGCGCTTTATAAGTGTTCATTCATTCATTAATTCCTTAGTGGGGGGGCGTGGCCTGAGGCGTCAAGATGGCGGTCACACTCTAAGAGTGCTCCGGACCCCTCCGTCATCCGCCTCGAATCCAGCCCATATCGGCAGCCATCTGCGAGTCCTACCTGCATGTAGGGGACCCCTGACGCGGTGACATCGTCCTCCTGAGTCAAGAATTTCGGTGCGAGGCCTGTGTGGCCGGTGCGGTCCGCGGCCTGCGGCGGCCTGTTCTTCCTGCGGCGGTGGCGCCCTGCCGACGGCGCCGAGCCGCCTCTTGTGAGTTGGAGCGGGCAGGAGCCCTGTAGACGGTAGCGACCAGGCTGCCTCAGGTGCCCTGAAATTGGGCGGAATGCCGGAGATTGGAGGGTGGGGTCGGCCCTAGGGAGCTCTGGGAGCCCGACCGCCCACGAAGCTGGTGGTGGCGGCCTTGAGGTCCGCATCCTGCGTCCTCCGGTGATCGGCCAGCGGTTCGGCTGGCGAGCGGCGCGGCATACCGGTGGAGGTGAGGGGCGCCTGTGAATCCTTCCACCAGGTTTACCCCAGGCTGCGGGCTCCGGCTGCGGACTCTCATGGTGAGGGGGGCTGGGACCGGCTGTCGGCTCGGGCAGTGACGCAGGTACACGCGTCCCCCCCTTCCCCCCACCCCGATTTGGCGAGGTGAACTGGGGCCTGCTCTGCACCTGCACCAATGGCCTGGGCCTGTCTGCCTGCCGCGCCTGTGACCGGACCCGTTGAGCTGTTCTGTTGAAGTCGGCCACATCACCCGGTAAGTTGGGCGGGGGACCGGCTGTCGGATCGGGCAGCGGCGCGTGTGGCATTGTATGCCCCCCCCTCCCGGGCCTCTACGTCCCTCCCACCGCTGTATGCTGCTCTTAGGGCTGGGATGCTCTGGTACGCTGGAATGGAGGGCACCGGAGGGCCGTGTGGAGGGCACTAAGGCCTGCGGTGCGGCCTGCTGCATAGGTAGGGCTGGGCCTTTCCTTCTCTGATGCCTTCGGCCTGCTCCTCCAGGCTGACCTCCTACTGGGCCTGAAGGTGTCTCCACCCTCCTGTGTGTGGGGCGGGTGACCGGCTGTCGTGTCGGGCAGCGAGGTGAGTGGGGAGGCGCACATGGGCCCCCCCCCATTGTCTTCTATCACTCCGGTCCATTGCTGTGGCCTCTCATCTGACGTGCAGTGTGGGGGTCCGTGAAGTCTGGAACACGGCCTGCTGTGTTAACGGGGCAGGGCCTGTCGTGCTCTGTGCTTTTGGGGCCCGGCCTTTCGGGGCAAGGGTATACGGCCATCTCGTCGGGTGGCAATCTGGGGCCCCACACACGGTCCCTGAGTGACTGCTTGGTTCTTTCATGCGCCGGCAGGTTCCCGGCCTCCCGGCAAAGTTTCTGAGCCTGTTGGGTTCCCTCCCTACACCTAATCCTTGTTACCCAACCAGCGACTGGAATTACCGCCAGCCATGGGGGGAGACAGGGCCCCCAAATCCATGCCGGCTCCCACACAGACGAAAATGGACAGCTTCACTACCTCTGAGCAGGGTCCCCCTGGAAGGGCTGAGGGGGGCCTTCCCCCTCCCCAGGATAGGGATCTCAACACCATCCTTCAGGCCATCAGTGCCTCGCAGGCGTCCGTTGAAGGGAAGATTGGAGAGGTCAAGGTGGACGTGTCCCTCCTCCAGCAGGACCTCCGTAATGCCACTGCGAGGCTGACAGAGGCTGAATCCCGCATATCCACCGTGGAGGACGACATCTCACAGTTGAAAGAACAAGTGGCCCACCTCAGCACTCATACCAAGGAGCTTCACCGGCGGGCCGAGGATGCTGAAAACCGTGCCCGTCGTAATAACCTCCGCCTGGTGGGGTTTCCCGAGGGGGTAGAGAAGGGACAGGTGGAAACCTTCGTCAAAGATTGGTTCACATCCTGGATGCCTAAGGACACCCTCTCGTCCTGGTTTGTGGTGGAGAGAGCCCACAGGTCCCCTGCGCCCAGGCCGCCTCCGGGGGCTCTGCCTCGCCCCATCATCTTAAAAGTTCTTAACTTCAAGGACCGGGATGCTATCCTGCGAACGGCACGAGTTGCAGGGCCACTCAAGTTTCAAAACCATACCATTATGGTATTCCCGGACTATACTAGGGAGGTGCAAGAACTCCGGCGCTCCTATACGAATGTTAAACAGAAGCTGCGGGCCCTTGGCCTACAATATCAACTCCAGTTCCCTGCGCGCCTACAAGTTATTTTCCAAAACCAAACACAGTTCTTTGACTCACCCCAGGCAGCGTGGACATGGCTGACGGAGGAGCACCGCATCCGCCAGGGGCGTGTCCCCTCCCCGGGGCCCATGGGCTCCCAGCCCCGGGGGCCGAGGTCGCCGGGACACAATCCCGTAGGGGGCGCCAATCACAAACAGCACCCAGATACTTGAGCGTGGCGGCCCAGGGGTCCCGGGACTCTTCCAGCCAGTCGGGCTCTCCACCGCGCAACAGGCACCGCTCTGCCGAGGACCTACCCGGACTGCCCTCATCGCCATCTCGGGTGAGCTCACCCAAACCAGCTCGGATCTTTCCCGCACTCCGACTCTTTGAGGGCCTGTTGGGCTCGTTGTGCTGTACATTGACTATTAGGGCGGGTCGCTCCCGTGATGGGGCTCCTTGACATTGGTAGACTTACAAGTTTAACGTTTAATTCTAATGCCGATCCATTGCCTATCCGTCCTTTTGGAGGGGTCCTCCACGCACCCAATACGAGCGTTGTAGTTTGGTACTGTTCATATGGGGGGTCGACAGATGCTTCCGTTCTCGAAGTGTAGGGTGGGGGGTGGGGGAGAGGGGGAGGTTTGGGGAAGTTTTTCCTGTTATGTTATTGTTTGTTTGTCTTTTTGTTTCAGCACCCACGGAATGACACATGCTTCCTATGCAAGAGACGGGTATGTCCTTACTGTAAGCGATTGCCCATACATTTGCAGGCTCCCACACACGTTCGCACACCCCTGCCAGACTGTACACCCCAGAGTAGTTACCTCCTGACCTGACTGCTAGTACTACACCTAGGGCGTCTCTCCACGTGCTGTCGTGGAACGTTAATGGTCTTCTTGACTGGCATAAACGCACGGCGGTCCTGCGCTATGCACAACGCCTCCATATAGACATCCTCATGCTTCAAGAGACGCACCTCCTTGGGAATTGTTGTCCCTTCCTGGCGCGCTATGGATATGATAGAATATGGCACTCCGGCTTCTCCAGGTGCTCCCGCGGGGTGGCAATCCTATTGAGGCGTACTCTGCCCTTTGTCCTTTCCCAGGTGACTCACGACCCGCAGGGGTAATTTGTATCAGTTTGCGGCTCATTAGCTGGCTCCCCTATCAATCTGATATCTGTCTATGCCCCACCATCGATGCTCACGCCTACACTCACCCATACCGCTGCCTTGGTGAACACTATGCCTCTGGGCACCACGATTGTTGGAGGCGATTTTAATGCAGTTTCCTCCCCGGCCCTTGACACAACAGGTCCTCCTTCCGCCTCTCGTATGGCGCAAGCGAGGCAGCTCAAGAACTGGTCCGAGTCACTGGGCCTCTGTGATACATGACGCACATGGCACCCCCGCACCCTGCAATTTACACACACCTCCGCGGCCCACCAAACACAGGCGCGCATAGATGCGATCTTTGTCCCTGCACCTGAATGCTCAGAGATTATAGATGTCCGCCTCCTGCCTCGAGGTATCTCCGACCACTCTCCAGTGCTTCTTAGCACGGGGACTCCCCCTCCTTCGGCCCGCCAAACATGGAGAATGAATGCATGGTTCCTCCAAGACAAGGAATTCAAACAGGTGGGGGGGACGGAACTCAAGCACTACTTCCTCACCAATGACGGCTCCGTAGCCTCTCCGGGTACCTTATGGGAGGCAGGAAAGGCAACCATCCGGGGGGTCGCGAAGGGACAGCTCAAGAGCCAGAGGCAGGCACAACTGCAAGAAATCTCTTCGAGGGAAGCGCAGGCGCTTCGCTTGGAACAACTATTATCTCTGTCTGATGATGCCGCCCGGGCCCGACAGCTTGCTCACCTTCGGGAAGAAATTAGGCAACTATCCTTGGATGCTGCTAAGCTCCTATGGAGGTCGTCGGTAGCGCGAATTTATGGCTGGGGGGACAAGAACGGTACGATCTTGCACAGGCTAGCCACATACCCCAGGGCGAACCGCATTATCCCAGAGGTGGCAGACCAGGCCGGAACGGTGCACCGCGCCCCCATGGCGATGGCCAACACCTTCGCCGCTTCCTATCAGTGTTTATACACAGCGCGGGCCCCTGACCTCTCGCTCGCTGATTTCCTTGAGCGAGGTAGGGTGCGTCTCCCTTGCCTGGAGGCGACCGCCCAGAAGGATTTGGAATGCCCCATTTCTCTGAAAGAAATCGAAGAAGCGATTTCCATTACCTCTTCGGGCAAGACGCCGGGCCCAGATGGCCTTCCTCAGGAATATTACGCGACATACCGCGAAATTCTAGTGCCCCGTCTGGCCGACCTGTTTCAGGAAGCGGTGGAAAGAGGTTCCTTTCCGCCAGAAACTGACATCGCCACCATCGTGGTCCTCCCGAAATCCCAGCCTCCCTCGCGTCACTGTGCGGACTATCGTCCTATCTCCCTCCTTAATACGGAGGTTAAGCTGTATGCCGCCATTCTGGCCCAGCGGTTGAAGCCCCACTTGGCCTCTCTGGTCCACCCAGACCAATGTGGCTTCATGCCTCAACGTGGGACCCGCCATTGCCTCTGAAGGCTGCAGCTGGCTCTAGCCCACCGGCACTTGCTAACCCCATATTTGGCTCTCCTATCCATAGATTTCGAAAAGGCATTCGATTCGGTGGATTGGACGTATTTACAGGATGTGCTGGCCGAATTAGGATTTGGGCCTCAATTTAGGACCCTGGTTCAGGTCCTTTACGCCCACCCGCGAGCGCCTGTGCTGGTCAACGGTGCGCTGTCAGAGGCCTTTCCCATTAGCAGGGGCACTATACAGGGATGTCCCCTCTCACCATTGCTATTCGCCCTGGCTATGGAGCCCTTGGCCTCCCTGGTGCGGGCTGAGGACCGAATTCATGGCTGGGAGTGGCCCAATGCGGAAACGAATAAGATCGCACTTTATGCGGATGACGTCCTGATTTTTCTGGCTGATCCAGCCTCCTCGGAGCCATACTGCCTCCAGACCCTAGAATACTTCGGGCAGGCCTCTGGGCTTCAACTGAACCCCGGGAAATCAGTCCTGGTTCCACTGCACCTCTCTAGTGACTGCTACGATTGGCAATCCACTATACCGCTTCGGCGACAATCCTTTAAATACTTGGGGATATGGATTACCCTTCTTCCCGAATTGGGCTGGTCGCTCAATGTCGCCCCATTAGTTAAAAAGGCCAAAGAGGATCTCCATAAGTGGAAGACGCTTCCCCTTAACCCTCTGGGGAGGGTCGCCCTGTTTAAAATGATGATACTCACTAGATTTCTTTACGTCCTCCAGAATACCCCCTTCTGCTTCCCCAGGTCCTGGTTCCGGGAGTTGGACAATCTAACCACCACGTTTCTTTGGAATGGGGGGAGGGCACGCCTGGCTCTGTCTACTTGCCGGATCCCCTCCTTCGACGGGGGAATGGGGATGACATACTTCTACCTTTATTTCCTGGCTGCGCGTCTCCTGGTGGTCCATGACTGGTTTAATGGGGGCTGGTCTGATCCGGCCTACCGGCTCGAGCTGAGTGAGCTGGGACTACCCACAATTCAAGCAATGCTGTACGGGAGGCCCATTCCATCCCACCTACCTGACGTGACACGCTCCGTGTTCTTGGCCTGGCGGGCCTCGTTGCGCCACACTGGTTGGACGCGTAAGCTCACTCAATGTACACCCCTCTGGCATGGGGCTTGGCTCCGGGAAGTTAGTGGGTTGCAGGGGTTTAAATCATGGGATCTCATTGGCATTTCACAACTAGGGGATGTATGGGCTAAAGGCCATCTGCTTTCCTTTCAGGAGCTCCAAACTCGTTACTCCTTACAATCATCCCAATTCTATAAGTACTTGCAGCTGCGGCATGCCCTCCAAACGCACATCGCGGATAACACGAGGCTCCCCGAATACAGCCCTACATAGGCGCAGACAATGTTGGGAGATCTAGGCAAGGGGGGCATCTCCCGCATATACCGCACCCTAGTCAACAACACTCCCACCTCCCTGGATAAGTTGAGGGACCAATGGGTGGAAAGGGTGGGCCCCCTCGACGAGGTGGACTGGCACGACGCACTCATGGCACCCAGGACAGTCACCACCTCTGCCAGACTTAAGCTGATCCAACTCTATTTGCATGCAGCTTATCTCACTCCCCTGCGCCTGCACCGAGCGGGCTTGCGCCCCGACGCGTCTTGTGCGAGATGTAATCATGCCCCGGCTGATTTTTTCCATGTGGTTTGGTCATGCCCCCGACTGGAGCGATTTTGGGGGGCCATTGAAGAAGAGCTTACGGAGGTCCTGGGTTGGGAGGTTCCTCACGACCCACGGCATTCACTACTGGGAATCACAGATGGGCTGGATGGGTCCAGGAGTGACAAATTATTTTTCAATACAGCCATGATAGTGGCCAAGCGTGACATAGCGGCGGCGTGGACATGTCTTGACCCGCCAGATATTGGGCGGTGGCGAAGGGGGGTGGACTGGTGTGCGACCCTGGAGAAGGCCCTTTACGTGGCGAGAGGGTGCCCCAGAAAATACCGAAGGGTGTGGGGGAAGTGGTTGGGTACTGTGGAGGGTTCGGAATGATTTGTCTCGTTATTTTTGCCTTTGCATGTCTTATGGGGTGCGGAATTGTGATATACTCTGTGAGAATGTATCTGATCCACTGTCCTCCGTGTTTTTGCTGATTTGTTTCATGCGCTGTAAAACAATAAAATTTGATTATCAAAAATGTTCCTTAGTGAGTGACTAGATTCTTGCTAACTTGACTCAATGGATTTCTGCCGCTGGCATCTGGCTGGTGTTTTTTAGAAGATTCACGTATATTCTTTTTGGATGATAGTTCTTATTACAAAAAAGGAGATACACCTGTTGCTGAATGAGTCTTATTATAGGTAAATTCTGCAATTGGTAAAGCCGAACAAAATTGGTAGTAATAGTAGACAATAAGCAACGTAAATACTGTTCCATGGACTGTTTCACTTATTCCGTCTGTCCATCAGTCTGCAGGTGATATATCATGGACAAACGATGATCTATGTCTAAGGAAGTATAGATTCCCTGCCAAAACCCTGAAACAAATTGAGGTTCACGATCTAAGATAATAATGAAGGGAACTCCATGTAATCGGATGACATTGTTGAAAAAAACATCAACTAACTGTCTGGATGTAGGAATCTTTTGTAGAGGAATAAAGTGGGCCATTTTGATTTGAGATCAACTTACACTGGAATTATAGAGTTGCCTTTGGTAGTAGGGAGATTAGTAACAAAATCCATACTGATAGTATACCACGGAGTGGGAGGAATGGGAAAGGGTTGCAAAAACTCAAGTGGGGGTGAAGTCTGGGTCTCATTACGGGGACAGGTTTGTCCAAAAGTTTAATGTCTCTAGACAGGATGTCCCACCCAAACCACCTCAAACAGTTCTGACGAGTTTTAGCTTTCCCAGGGTGGCCCATCTGAGGTTTAGAGTGACACCATGTTAAAACTATGTTCCTCAACTCCGAGGTGGGCACATATAACAAATCATCATGGTGGAACTATTTCTGTCAAAAGGTCTCAGATTCACAAACTCCAATAACCCTTTCGGCAGGAAGAATTGTTAACTTGTTTGAGTTCGAATCCAGAATCAGCGGATCTGGGCACTCTAGACAAAGCATCCACATTAGCTTTTTTGGGACCTGGTCGGCACATTATGGCAAAATCATATTCACTTAAAAATAAGAGCTATCTTATCCATCTATCAGTGAGAGCTTTGGCTGGCCTAATCTATGGTCAGAATAAATGGTTAGTGTGTGATGGGCAAGTAATGTCTCCACACTTGGAAAGCCAGTTTAAAAGCCAAGAGGTCCCTATCTGCAATAGTATAATTTACTTTGCTGGTAGCAGTTGGTTGGAGAAAAAAGCTATGTGATGCATGTTGCCTGTGTTCTCGTCCCTTTGTGACCATACTCCCTCTGCTTCATACCGGGAGGCATCTGCTTCAACAAAATACGGGACAGCTGGATTTGGGTGTTTAAGTACAGGAACAGAAGTGAAACTTTCCTTTAGGTGTGTAAATACCTGATCAGCATCTTGAGGTCAACTAAAGGAAACACCTTTCCTCAAAAGATGCTTGATGGGGGTGATTATGTCTGAAAAATGTGTTATGAGTCACCTATAGAAATGTGCACACCCTAACAGACTTTGTACCTATTTTATGTTGGTGGTTTTTGGCCAATTGAGAATCCCCTCTACTTTCTTAGTGTCCATTTGAATTCCAGAAGTCGGTAATATGAAACCCAAAATTATATTTCAGTGGTGTAGAATACACATTTGTCTAGTTTGAGAAAAAATGCTTTGGGGCAGCCTCTATAAAACTGCCTTCACATTGGTTATATGTTCTTGTTTGTCTTGGGAATAAGTCAAAATATTATCAATGTACAAGATTACACAAATGTCTAAGAACTCTCTTAACATCTCATTAATAAAAAAAACAGGAAAGCCGCAGGTGTGTTGCCAAACCCAAAAGGCATCACACAATACTTGTTATGCCCGTACTTGGGTCTAAAAGCAGTCTTCCACTCATCTCGCTCACAAACCCAAATCAGGTGATATGCTCCACATAGATCTAGCTTGGTATACATAGCAGAATGTCCCTGTGATCAATGGTAACGGATATCGATTCTTTATGGTAACTTTATTTAGGGCACAATAATCAATGCAAGGTCTTTATTCACCATCTTTCTAGGGGACAAAGAACAGTGGTGATGAGACTGGTGATGTTGAATGCCTTTTACACTGATAAGATAGGAGCTCATCCAGGTATTCCTTAAATGTAGTGTTTCAGGTTCTGACAAGGCATAAGGCCTGCTACAATGAAGAGTTATCCCGGGGACCAGATCGCTACGGCAGTCAAAACTCTTATGAGGAGGTAATGTGGTGGCCCTACTCCTATCCTAGACATCACAATATTCTTGATACTGGATGAGTAGTAAGAGCATGGTTTTGTCCTGTACAATGGCACAGGTGTATTGCTTCGCACTCCAAGATAATAGAGAATACCACTCTCCAAAACGGAGGCTCAAACACGACGAAGCAATAAACACAACAGAACACCACCTGGAAAGGGATTTCACTTTATAAAATTAAAATGAAGTGCATCAAAGACTGTTTTCAGAATAAGGCTTGGGGTTTTATTTATGCAATGCTCTCTAACAGAAAGGCTTTCCCAGATGTCAAATGAACAACATTCAAATGTGTGATATATATATATATATATATATATATATATATATATATATATATATATATATATATATATATATATATACATATATATAATAACACACTTGGCAAATGCAGCTGTTAAATGCATGGGTAATAATATGAAATGAAACACAAGCAGATTATGCTGGACGTCCTGCAAGAAATCAGAAAGATATGTAGACTAAATACATCAGATGATTAATCTGGATGTGCACACAGACTCACACATCACAGAAAACACCTCAGATGATTATAGCCACTGGAAACTGAAGGTACACACAGACAGTCACACATCACAATGACTGTTAAAGCCATTGGGAACTGAATGTGCACACAGTCACACACCACAATGGCAACAATCAAAAATAAAACACATCACCTGGTGCAAACTTCATCCTGGCCTACTCCAGACTGTGGGATTCACAGCCAGGGTCAGGAGACTCAGCAACCAGATTCCTGCACTGAAGACGCGTCTGCCTTTCAGGCTCCAATCCCAGTTTCTAAGTCAACAAACCCCAGCTTTATAGTCTCAAAACACACTAGAAAGTTCCGAGAGGCCTTCCTCTGCGCTAAGGAAACTTACTGGAATTGCCCACTTTCCATGCAAGCACTCCAAAGGCAAATGAGTTCTCACGTTCCTTCTGCAGTCTCATGTGTTCCAGCCTTTATCTTAACGAAGCTTACGAAATTCTCCGGGAGTACGTTCAACAATCTCCAAAAACAAAGCAACCTTGAACTTGAATAACCTAAACAACTTGAGTAATCTGGGGGCCTGCCTGTGCGTGCAAAAAGCTCAAGCTAGACAGAGTCAGTAATCAAGATGACATGAGGGCATGTCAAAGCCAATAGTAAGAACTTCATAATACTTGCCAATATACAACACAAGGCACATTTGTGTACCACTGCCTATAGCATCACACACTTCATCTGCCAATGTACAACATAATGCACATTGAGCACCACTGCTCATAACACTGCACTTTGAGACCAAGAAGTACATTCCACATCTCTCTCTCTCTCTCATGCTTTCAAATGCACATCCCAAACGTTCTGTTCCTGGTAAGGCTGTTCTACTCTGTGACAGCTCCCACTCTGCTAAAACTACAAAGAGATACGAAAGAAATCTTCAAGGGAAACATGCACATGCAGGGAAATTATGTCGTACATTCAGGCTAGGGTAAATAAAACACCAAAAGTCAATTAAAATAATGGTAGCCGAAGGTCATCACTTGGTTTCAAAACATAGGAGTGCCTCTAACACTACAACAGGTCAAGGGAAGCACCCAATCAGGGGCTTCTTGATAACAAGATAGGAGGCAATGTCTAGAATCCAATGTTACTTTTTTGGTTGCCCAATCTGTTTTAGGATTATGTAATTCCAACCAAGGAACCCCCATTAAAGCTGCGAAAATTGGGATGTCAATTAAGTCAAAACAATTTTTTTTTGTGTGTCACAGATCAAAGTCATAGGAGCGTAATTGAGTGTTATTAATGAGGAGGAAAGTTCTGACCCACCACTGCTCTCACTGGTTCTGGCCTGTCCTTAAGAATTCCTAAACATTTAGCTAAGGAGATGTCAAGAAAATTCCCAGCAGCTCCAGAGTCTAGCAAAATTGGTAGAGCCTTTCTGAATCGACTAGAAAACACCAGGGTTACTGTAATGGTGAAATGTCGAAGGAGTCTAGAAAAAGGGTTAGCTAAATATTGTGAGATCCCTTCACTGTCAGTGCTCAAGAAGTCATTATCTTCCTCCCAAGCCTATTAGTTTTCCACCTGATAAGAGACAGACTTGGCATTGGATAATATAGATACACCTCCCCTCTTCTAGGACCTTTGGGTTTTAAAGGACATTCATGAGCAAAATGGCCACCTTGCTGCATTATAGACAGAGATTTAATCTTCGTCTTTTTTTTATTTTCCTCATTAGATAGAGGACCCACAGTCCTCCAGTTTCATGGGTCTATCCATTCAGTGGTCTTAGGATCAAATGACTCATTCCTGTCCACTTTGAAAAGTATCACTTTAGCATCTCACTTGACTTTCTCACACCTTCTTTCCATCAACCTGTGATCCAGCTTGACCACAAGACTGATAACGTCCCCACATTCCTCTGGTGTATACACTATTTTTGAAAGGATGTCCATGAGGTCATCCCATAGTTCTCGGCAAAACAGAGCGATATGGTTTTCTGTGGGCTCTGCTTCTCCCTAACGATTGAAGTTTGAGATGTAAGAGAGCAAAACTTATTCCCGTGCTTAAGATTTAGTAGTTTGTTATCACTTGCCTACAGAAAAGTATGTTTGATTAAGAACTTTCGCTTTGTTTCCTTGAAGGCTCAGAAATTGCACAAAATGGTGTCAGCACTTTCTGCCACAGAAATTGACCAAGTAGCTACATTTCCTGCTAAATCAGAAATTATAAATGCTACCTTAGCAGCATCACTGGAAAAGGCGTGTGGCCTACACATGAATTGGAGATGGCATTGATTAATAAACCGAGTTAATTTTGAGCTGTCCGCTGTGAAACGTTCAGGAGCGGCTAAAGGTACTAATGTAGGGGTCATGACCATAACATTGACTGGCATATTACTATCCCCTTCCAAGGAACTAGCAGGCCGAGTACCTTTCTTAAAGGACTGAAAATGCGCTGGTTGCAAAACGGGTTTGGAAGCTTTCGGAATGGCTCCAGGATCTTGGACTCAATATCGAACTAGCTATGCTTTTAACTCTTGATTCTCCTGTTGTTAGCTAGAGAGTTCATGTTAAACTGTAATCAGGGCACAGGCCATATCCTCCATGGTGGGAGTGTGGTGAGTCAGAGACATATCTGATATGTCAGAGGGGTTGCCTAGATCCATCCTTGTTCTGGCAGAATAAGCATTCATATTCTTGGCCTTCTATCCGGCTTACCTCACCAAAGGATAGAGAATCCTGTAGGGACAAGGATATTGTTCTGATACCATGGGAAACCAGGCCTCCACACCCTGGTCATTCAGGGTGCTGATGATTGACCTACAAAGGTAAGGGAGCAGGAGAAATAAAAAGGAAAAGCAGAGAGGCCCCCTTAATAGATCGTCTTAATTCCACAGGAAGGAAATGTGTTTCCTGAATCGGGAAGGCCCTGAGCTGACACCTCTGGGTTTCTCTCCCTGTAAAATAGGGAAAATTAATTATCATTGTGTGATCTAGACTGGAAAATCGGTTCCCCTTGATCCTTCCCAATAGACACTTGCCAATGAGAGTGGTGATAGGTTCTCAATACTCAATTAACTGCATAGAAAGCGTGAATATGTATAAACGTTTCTTCCCACCGTCAGACAGTCCAGAGGAAGTTCTCCAGAAAATACCTCAAATGTCCTCTCCTTAACTCCAGGAAAGTGGGAAACCTAATTGAAAAAGATCATCACTTTACATACCGGAGTCCAAAGTTCCAAAGTAAGTAAATTCCAAAAGCGGTGTTTAGAGACCAGTTCATCAGTCCTTTGTCCCTCCAACTGAAGGAGTCCTGCTTTGACCATGAAGCATAGTCCTCTTTAAAGAAGAACAGTGAAGTAGCAAAATCTTCACAAAGTAACATGAAGCCAAGCAATCCATATTTGAAAAGACGCAGTATTTATACTGTGAGTCCTAAGATGGCTGTTACATCTCACAAGTACAGAGCACTCACATATTTCGGGCAGCATTCTAGTTGTTGGTATGTTTTTGCCGTTTTGACCTTCAGCAAGACTGCGATCTCAAGGTAAGATGGAGGTTCTTCTTTCACTGCACGGCTGTCAGCCATGAACTCTCCCTGGCTGCACCGTCTCGCCACAAGGAAAAGGGAGTCCATAACATGATATCCTGAAAGGAGGAGGGAGATGAGAGCACCCGTCCGCCTCAGCACTCTCACATCCCAGAATCGAGGTAAGTTTTAAATGAAGGGAGGCCAAGAGCTGAGCGCTTACCGGGAACATGCTGCGCATTTCTTAACACCTGGGTTTTGGTGATAATGCTGAGCGCAACTGCCTATTTACAAGGCAAGATGAGTCAAACCATTGCGGGCAGTCATTGGTTTTACACACAGGCTTTAAAGTAAAATAATAGATATGGTTACATGTGACCTCAAAAGATGATAGGCCTTGAAATATGAGCAGAGGTTATTTCTGATCAAATTGTCAATTAACCTACTAAGATTAGGAAGATTCCAGGACAATCTGAGACCATTGGATTGTGGTTGGGGGCGAGCAGTGACCTTAGATAGGCAACTAAATGTGGACAATAGAAGGGAAAATAAGAAAACTAATGGCTTATGATCCCAAACTTAACATCCAGAATTTTGCCCTGTAAGAGATATTTAGTTAAGCCTCGTGACAGGCAGATATAATCAATGATTGAAGCACAGCGTCTCCCATGAAAACAAGGAATCCTCCTGCCCCAAATTGCACAAGCTCGAGCATGTTAATTAGATCATAAGCTATAATATAGTTTCCAAGTTGGATACCCCTATGCTTCGAAGTCAAAATCGGAAGTGTTTGTTAACAATTTTGCATCAAAAAAGAGAATTGTGTTTATACTTTAATCCACAAGACTGAACAACAAAGAATAATTAATGTTAATAGAATTCACAAAATCATTATTGAGAAAATTTAATTAATATATATTAAAGTTATGCTGCCCCTTTTTGCAGACAGTTTTAATCTGCACTCTTGCAATCCACAGCACTTACAGTCACTTTCAGGGACTGCTTAATCCAGATTGACAGCCCACCTTTTGTACACCTGAAGTGAGAAAGGTTATCAGGAGTATAATACGCATACCAATAGCAAGCTAAAGTGGGGGTTGCCCAAGTTTCCTGAAAAAGGATTATATCATACATTTTAATCAGGGCTAACCTATCTAGTAAGAGCAACTTGCAATTTATCCCAGCAATGCTCTAGTCATTAGGGCAATTGTGGACAGGATGTTGTTAGTAAAGAGTAACTATCTGGGTCCTGATGGTATGAACCCACAAGTTGCATCAACTACAGGGGAATTGCATTAGTCAGTCATTTGCCATTAAATTGGACAGAGCTTCATATCTATTACATAGTGGAAAGTCGGCCCCCCCTAACACTGGTTCTGGCAGATGGTCGATACTGGGTCTGGCATGCTAGGCAATAAGCTACGAAGGATAACTCGCAGCAAAGGGCTTTTGGAGCCCCAACGCTTTCCTCACCTTCACCAGTGCAGCAGGGGGTCTCGGGCCACAACGTCCGTTTGACAACACCCGCTGAGCCTTTGGTTTCGCTTGGGTGGGACTCCGTCCCCCAACAGGCTCCACCATCAGTGCAGCGAGGGAGGTGACGTCATCCTCCCGGCGCCTAGTAAAAAGGACGCGCACTCCCGCAGCGCGGGTTGCAGCAAAGGGATTTTGGAGCCCCAACGCTTTCCTCACCTTCACCAGTGCAGCAGTGCAGCAGGGGGTCCTGGGCCGCAACGTCTGTTCGGCAACACTCGCTGAGCCTTTGGTTTCGCTGGGCAGGACAGGGCCCCCTCACTTGACTGGTTGGACTCTGAAATCTGAGCAACTCCCTGATCTGCGCAACTGTAAGTTTTGCCATAAATATTATTGATACCTATATACTGTGGCTACCACTATTGTCCTTAGTCCCCGACGTTAGGGTTACAAGTAACTGTGTTTTATAGATCATGGGGAAAAGGAAACACCCTAGTTCCGCGCTAGCTAAGTTCCCTCCAAGATCTCGGCAGTCAATTATGAACTACATCACAGGGGCTATGGGGGCTATCGAAAAACAGATTTTAATTGTTGAAGAAACGTTAACTACATGCTCGGAGGGTGGCCCTAATCTACCAAGTCCATGCTCAGCTCCACCATGCGCCGTTCAACCTTGTAACCTGCATATTGCAGGGTCGGTTAACCGGGACAAGGATGAGATTACTCAGGATTCCACACCGCCAGTCACTTTGATTCCACATCCGCCCCTCAAATACCTTAAAACACAGAGGAGATGTAATGTTGACTCTGCCATGGCTTCTTCTGAAGGGGTAATAAAGACTAAAAAAAGGGCACCAGCGCGGAAGCCAGTAATTATACCCAAGCCCGTTGGCGATGGCGATACTCTATCGTCAGCAGCATCTTTGAACTATACATCATTGGCAGCATCCATACAAACCTTAACTGAATTAGTCAGGACAACCTTTTGCTCCATTACGGACAGACTTAAATTGATTGAATGTGCCGTTCAATCTTGTATAGAGCGTTTGGTTTCTGCAAATCTGGGGGGGTCAATGGAACACTTGAGTAACACTGACCCAAATCCAAGTCATTCTGTAATCCTCCCATCACATCAGACTGCTCTGGGGAATTCCAAGCCACCCGTCCGTTCTGTGCCAAAACCGGTGTCCCAGCCTCAACAAGCAATAGCTACAGAGAATGGGATTTCTGACAGTAGGTCCCCACCTATTACTTTGTTAAACAATCATAGCACAAGAGCAATTCTTGCCCCTTCTCTGCCTACCCATGACAGATTAGATCTCCTGCCCGATGTGACTCCTTATGTGATTATCCTGGCCAACATCCCGACTATATGTGCACCTAATGAAGAAGCATGGGACTCGCTAAGAAATAAATCACTTAATTGGCTGAATAACAGAGTCGGCTTGGGGGGGGAGCTCTTTGCAAATTTTAAGATGGCTAGACGAATAGGGTGGGTTGGAAGAGGCCCTAAAGTACTGAAGGGGGATTGTGTGGTGCTTTCTTTTAAATCTCCTGCAATAGTTACTGATATACTCAGTAAAATTGGTTCATCATTTTTAAATTCAAACCATATCTCAGTTCTGCCTCTGGGAATTTTTACCAACCTTCCCGGTGGCCATTAATTCAACCTATTGTACCAATTCAACATTCTCCGTACCCACAATCTTCATATCAACCATACTCTAATGTAGATTATGCCCGTTCCTCCATGTTCTCTATTGCTACGTCTAACAGGTTTGATTGTCTCTCTAATCTCACCGGGGTGGATTGACTGAAGGTGGATATACCGAATGGTGATATCATCGATGATTCCGCCACTACAACCATGACCCCGGACAGCTGCTTTCAGATAGTTGATGTACAGACTAAATCATTATCAGAGGTGGATCATACTCCCTCAAGATGCGTTGAAATAATGAATATATTAACATCAATCTTAAATGGTAACCACCCACTGTTACAGGAGGACCTCCCAAACTCGCAACAATCAGTGGAATCGCCTCTAGTGACATGTGAGATTAGTATGGATCCCTTAACAACACCTACGGGCGAGATTACTGTTTTAAGCTGGAATGTAGCGGGGCTCCGCAAGAAGTTTAGTACACCAGACTGGGTATATTTTACGAAAGGTTTTAATATTATGTTTCTTCAAGAAACTTGGGCTATTGAACCTATCCATCTCAATGGATTCAAGACATTCCATTCTCCAGCTATCCCATCAAGGCATGGTAGGCCCAAAGGTGGACTCTATATATATGTCGAATAAACTTACTTTTATAGATGTAATTCTAAGGTCTTCCAAACTTTTTTATCAAATTGTGCAGGTCAAACTGTCAGAATCTTTTTCATTGATATTAGTCAATTTTTATAACAACGCATCCGACATATGGGATAGTTTGTGTCAATTAGACTCTGATCTGGAATTACTAATTGACAAGGGAACTAGAGAAAAAATCATGACATGGGGGGAGATTTTAACATCGAACCCTACCAATTGTCAGCTAATAAAATTTGCGGCATGGCGTCCCCTACAGGGGATGATGTTATGCACTTTTCTCACACAGAGTACGGAGAGAAACTTAATGAGTTACTTTTTAAATATGATTTGGGTTTTAGTAACGAGTTTGGAGACATGCCAGTTGAAGTATTATGTACATTCGATGGCAGTATGGGAAAAAGCGTTATTGATTTTTTGCTCTTCCCTAAGCGTTATTCTGCCCTAGTTAAAAAAATGTCATTGCATGACATTGTAATGAGTGACCACTTTCCACAGAGTTTAACGTTGGACACTGACTCTGTAACTAAGAAGGGGGTCCGTCACCGTACCTTAGCTGTAGGAAATGTTGAGCTCTCCAGTATGAATGGTTTTACCCTGCGTTGGTCTATGGTTGACCCGTCTAGATTTCTAGAACAATTAATCCATCAGAAGAGAAGGGCTTTTGATGTGTGCCTGGATGAGTCAGCTGAAGCACGTATGGTTATTAGTGCTTTTAAAGAAATCACCAAGGAAGTCAAGGCAGGGCTAATTGCCAAAAAAAAAGAGAAGGGCTGGAAAAATTCAAAGTTGGTTTGATCACGCTTGCTCCCATGCCCACAAAAAGTTGATAGGAGCCCTAAAAGAGACACCTAGAAATGCCATTGAAGTACAGAACTGTAGGCGGGTCCAACGGCTAGCTTTAAAAAATCGTAAGAAAGGACTCAAAGAGGAGGCCTGGGAACAACTGTACACGGCAAGCCAAATAAATGATGCCACTGCATTTTGGCGGGTCATAAACTCCCCCATTTTTAGTGATGCCGACAAGCCTAGAATTGAGGTTGCAATAACTGAAGAAGAATGGGTAGCTCATTTTTCTAACCTATATTCTGGCATGATTGACAGCAGTCGTAATAGCTCTTTGCCCGAGTCGGTTGTTGATTCTATCAGGCCTACATTTTTGCCTACAAATTTTGATTTTAATTTCACACTGGATGAAGTGATTCAGGCTCTGGGATCAAGTAAGGGAGGCAAAGCACCGGGGCCCGACGGCATCCCAATCGACCTTTATAAAACAAATATTGAACTCTGGGGCCCTCTCCTGACCGTGGTTTTTAGATCTTGCAAGAGTGTCGGATTCCCAAGTTCCTGGTCTGAATCACACATTGTGCCAATATTTAAAAAGGGAGACCGTAACTGTCCCACGCACTTCAGACCCATCTCTTTGCTGGATTCTTTGGTTAAAGTGGTGGGCCGCATACTTTTATGCAGATTGCAGGATTGGGCGGTTGCCAACAACATCATCTCTGATTTTCAATACGGGTTTCGCCAGGGAATTGGGACCACGGAGCAAGCTATCAATCTGAATTTATTGGTGGGCAAATATACACAAATTAAACATGGTAACTTGTTTTTAGTTTTTGTGGATTTGTCATCCGCATTCGACTGTGTTGTTCATGACAAACTGTGGTCTGTCATGACCTCAATGGGTATAGATATCGCTATCATTAACAATCTCAGATACCTATACTCAACCGGTTCAGCTAGGGTCTGCTTTGGGGCGAGTGGTGAATGCACACGATCTTTTGACATCAGAAAAGGGGTTCGTCAGGGCTGCGTACTTGCTCCTTTTTTATTCAATCTATATATTAACAGCTTGGGTGACACCCTGGCAAATGCATGCATCGACCTGTCCCAAATTGGACATCGACCTATACCGGTTCTACTCTACGCAGACGATCCGGTGCTTATGGCCCTCACTCCACTAGCTTTACATCGTCTTTTAGATGAATTTGTACTTTTTATGGAGAATTTGGGGTTATTAATTAACATTAGTAAAACCTTTGTCATGAAAGCAGGACGAAGAATATCCAAGGGGCGTAACATTTTAATAGGAAAAGCGATTTTACCAACTCCCTCTTTTTCATACTTGGGGATTTTATTTGATGATGCAGGGAATTGGAGAAGTGCAGTAAGCTCGAGAAGGATGCAATTTCTCAAATCAATTACGGCCTGTGCAATTTTTCAAGGAAATTGGGATACAAACCGCCAAAAGAAATGTTGACCATATACAATGCCAAATGTCGATCAATTGCAATGTATGGCTCCGAGCTATGGGGTATGTAAATGTGGACTCTTTACAGCTGCTAGAAAATGTTCTTTTTCAAAAATCTTCTTGGGCTTGCAACCAGCTGCTCGAACTTTGTATGCCACTCAGAACTGGGAGCAATTTACTTAGCTGATCTGATAAAAATGCAGCCAGTGCTCCTCTGGCACAAGATTTGAACTTCTGATTATATGGATTTTAATTGTTCTATTGTACAGGACCGTTGTGATTCGGAGCTTGCTCTGAAAATTCCATGGTTAAACTATATCAAAAGGTTTATGATTGACATTAGTCATCCTGAATATTTTGATAACCCTGAAACACAAGGAAATCACTAAAAACAGAATGTCTAAATCTACTGGAAGATATGAGATTATCAGTGGAACTGGTCAAACCCACTGTACAGCACAACCAAATGATTTTGACCAGTTTCTCGATTCAACCATATTTAATTAGTGTTCTTAACTCCCAACATAGGTTTGTTTTGACGTGTTTTAGGCTTGATATTTTTCACAGTTTGACAAGCTTCCCAACTGTCAACAACTGGTCATGACTACTAACGCACTGCCCTTGTGACAAGATGTCTGAACAATCGACCATACATGTACTGTTTTTTTGTAAATTTTACAAGGATTTCTTTTATCAAGCCTCTATTGAAATCACTACATTTTAGACAATGTAGGCCGGCGTATTTATATTTACAATCACTCCCAAATTTGTATTCATTGGCTAGATTTTTGAGAGCTGCTATTTTCAGAAGTCACTAACTACTGTATGCTAAATTGCATATGCTTTTTATCTGTACTCTTATTTTACAATTTTTGACTTTTTAATGTATTGTTATGCATACTTTGATGATTCATTACCTTGAATCGAATAAAGATGATTATGGTATGGACTTGCAGTGGGAATTTGTAAAATAACCAAGAGGAAGGGTAATAATGCCCCTTTGTTTAGAGTCCGAGTAGTGAAGAATAGCTAAAAGATTTCTCACATATATGAAGTTCCTTAAGTTAGCAACAGTACTTTCACCAGGAATATCTTTATTGAAGGTGCCCACCCAGCCAACCCTCATGGTCATAAAGGTCTGATTACTGTTGATTACATGAAATCCTTTTCTCTGAGAATGCCAATGAATTACTTTATGGGTTGGTTGTTTCCCTGTTTCCCCTTGATCTCGTCTGAGTGCAGGAACTTCCACAGAGACAAGTACATATGGGCAAGCAGATACAAAGGGATTTAGCACAATAGCGCTATATTCATTCTCCAGGTCCACGCATTTTACTTAAGGCTGTGCCTTAGCACAAAGATCGGTCACAGACCTGGGGCACGTAAAACAATCAGCATTATTTATATCATCATGGGGTATGTTACAGAAACGGTTTAGATCGTTCCGATGAATGTGCTTTGTCCACAGAAAGACTCCAGGCGGCGATGAAGAAGAGCTTGGAGCAGAGGCCACTGTTTGTTAATTAGAAGGTGCAGCCTGAGAGGTTTTCATTTGCAGATTCTCAGATGATGTAGATTGTGGAGCTGAAACACTAGAGGGACAGGGAGCAATCAGTTGTGGTTCAATGCACACTAAGCGAACAATAATAGGTTGCAGCTGGGCTTGCAGGACCATGCTGATCCTATTATAGCATTCCTCTAATAACCTACAGTCAGTACTACAATGACAAGATTTAGCGACCCGCAGTAGCACTCTATTAGTATTTGATTCCACCACTCAAATGACACTCAAGAGCTGTCTCTTCGAGACCTGCTGTAATCGGTCTGTGGGCATCAAGTCCATCCCCTTTCTTCCCATTGCTTTCCATTTGTCTATGTCAGTGTCCTTTAAAAATCCTTGCTTGCTAGTGGTCAGTCCTGCCTCTTTCTCCCTCCTTTCTCTCTTCTGTTACTCCCACAGAGCAGGGACTTAGTACTGTCTCATTCCACTAAGGCTGTTTATCTATGTCAGTGTCCTTTAAAAATCCTTGCTTGCTAGTGGTCAGTCCTGCCTCTTTCTCCCTCCTTTCTCTCTTCTGTTACTCCCACAGAGCAGGGACTTAGTACTGTCTCATTCCACTAAGGCTGTTTATCTGTTCTTTGGGGGACTATTTGGGTCCCGTCTTACTGCCGCTTGCTGCTGCCATTTCCCGGTCCCCCGCACCGCAACGAACAGCCTGCTTTGTGTTCTGCAGCGCTTGGCCGCCAACGTCATTTTGTAGCGCCAGGAGGCGCTTT
This sequence comes from Calotriton arnoldi, assembly GCA_963921515.1. NCBI lineage: Eukaryota > Metazoa > Chordata > Amphibia > Caudata > Salamandridae > Calotriton > Calotriton arnoldi. The sequence goes on from CAWUFW010000960.1 coordinate 3,270,654, forward strand.
ATTAACGGCCGCGGGCTCGGGTCCCGTCTTACTGCCGCTTGCTGCTGCCATTTCCCGTTCCCCCGGACCGCAACGACCAGCCTGCTTTGTGTTCTGCGGTGCTTGGCCGCCAACATCATTTTGTAGCGCCAGGAGGCGCTTTATTAACGTCCGCGGGCTCCCGCAGCGCGTGTTCCATCTTACTGCCGCTTGCTGCTGCCATTTCCCGGTCCCCCGGACCGCAATGACCAGCCTGCTTTGTGTTCTGCGATGCTTGGCCGCCAACGTCATTTTGTAGCGCCAGGAGGCGCTTTATTAACGTCCGCGAGCTCCCGCAGCGCGGGTCCCGTCTTACTGCCTCTTGCTGCTGCCATTTCCCGGTCCCCCGGACCGCAACGACCAGCCTGCTTTGTGTTCTGCGGCGCTTGGCCGCCAACGTCATTTTGTAGCGCCAAGAGGCGCTTTATTAACGGCCGCGGGCTCCCGCAGCGCAGGCCGCGCCCGGGCAAAGCCTGGGCCAAGGGCGGGCCCATCTGCGCCCGTCCGCGCCAGATCATGACAGGGCAGGGCCATCTTATTTGGTTTTTGTTCTTCTTTGAAGACAGGGGGACTACCAATGGAATAGCCCTTTGAATTGTGATGAATTACAGCCCCATTGGATGACAAGCGGACATGTGGTGATGTGGTGAGCGCTTATACACATGATATTAAAAGACCTCAAGGATTTTACGGACATTTATTAGAGCACCCCTGTATAGTAAAACGGTTCAACGCCCAGTAGGTTTTATATACCCTGTAGTATATCTTGGGGCATGTAAAGAAAATAAATGACCGATAAGGTACACAATTGAGGCAACCATTATATTTAATAGTTATTTTAATTGTTTTAATTGTTTTTATTTCTATTTTAATGCATTTTTAGCTTAAGTCTTGTGGTTATTTGGAATACTGCATATCGTACCTAACCCCTTCATATTTATCAGGCATCATTTATCAATTTTAGTTAATTAACTAATTTTCCAGATCCTCCCTATTTTATATCTATTTATATTACTGTCTCCTATTTGGAATTTGGAATCTTTGCACTTTTGCCTCCTTTGTACATGGTACTAATTGCACTTTGCATTTTTGCACATTGTACATTGCACATTGTTTCTTGCATATTGGGTTATTTATATTCTGTATTATTGTGTTGTTTTGCGTCCTGTATTTTGAGGGTGCGGTAGCATCTATAGTACCTATAGTAATAATAACAGTAAGATAATAGACAGGATGTCTAAACGTAAAACACTAAAACAGCAAAAAGCTATAGCCGACCCCCCATGTGCTACCATTGATTCTTATTTAGCACGGGTGGTCAGTGCAATTAATGTTGAAAGATAGGGCGGAACGCCGCATGTCACTAGGGGCAGGTATGATGATGGAAAATCTACCTGGAGCTGACCGTGAGAACGGCCAGCAAGAGGGAGAGGATGCCCCCTGTATCAGGCATGAGGACAAATCCCCGATAATAGGAGATATAGAGAACCCTGTTATTGATTTATCTATTTTACCATCAAAAGTGGATTCGCTTAGTGGTTCCCCTACTCCGAAGAGGAGACGGGGATGTAAAAGAGGCCAGGTGAAATCAGGGACCTCTAATAAAAGTAAGAAAGGCCACCCATCAAATTCTAATGCCAACGTTATCCGTGACCAGGGCCCCCAGCAAGATGTACAAATTGACCAGATAGTAGCCCTTTTAACTCAAATAATTGAAGTATCATTAAAACTCCTCTATGAAAAACTAGATAAACTTAATGGAGAAATTACTAAGCTTAGAGATGTAATAAAACACACTAATAAAAACCCTAGGGAAAATATGAATGTGAATCTGGGGGGACCGATTAGCCAATTACCACAGGGGTTACCTATTGCCGATTCAGGAGCCAGCAGTTCAGGCTCTACTATTAGTGTTAATAGGGACAGTGGGGATCAAGTTAGAACATTGCAAGGGAAAAAAGGAGGTGCCAATACTTTACTAACTCGGCCAGGCCAGTGTGTGACTACGATTAATCAACCCTGCCCCGGTAGAGGGGATAGGATTGTTAGAGCTCAACTGAACCTGAACCAAAATAAACACGATGAAAGGGGGACTCCCGAGGGAAGTATTGGTATGCCGATCGATTTGCCCCCTGAATGCTGCCCATATGTGGCAGTATTGGTGAATGTACCACAGCTTGAGGGGGGCCAGAAGGAATCATACCATACCTTAAAAAATAAGGTGGTACATTGGTTGAGTAAGAATTGTGGTTTCCCAGTGAATTGTGCTGACCAGATACTGCTAACTAGAAGAGTAGGCTGGATAGGCCCTTTAGAAAAAATGCTGCAGGGGGATTGTATTATCATTAACTTTAGGCTCCCCAGCTGGGCTAGGCGCACTTTGGATTGAGTAATGGCACCACTATATAATGACTTTAGTGTATCTCTATTACCCCTGGGCTTTTTTTATAGACACTTAAGGCCCACATATTCCACCGGTGGAGACCAGGGGACATATAGAGCTAATCCTGTAGTGCCCACACAGCCCTTCTATGCATTACCAGTATATAATAGATTCCAAACACTTAGTTCACTCGAAGAAAACGATTGACAGTGTACCTCCCATCAACCCCATAAGGAGGTTAGATATGGTGGAGATGTGTTGATGGAAGATAAGCCGATAGACGGTGGAGAAAATGATGTTGTTACATTAACTGTAACTAAACTCAATCCGCTACATATTGCACCAAACATATCAGTAATTCACTCAGCCATCGAGGAAATGGATGCCAGTTTAGGCGAGCATTTTGCTGGTATTAAAGGAACCCTACCATTTAGTACTAACACACAACCCGTAATGTTCACATCTATTATTGATGAGGATGTGAGAATATGTGAACATCTAGATGACAACATAGAGAATTTGCCAGTCAACGGTTATACTATTGTAACCTGGAATATTGCTGGACTGGCAAATAAAAAGGATACGCCGGGTTGGGCAGATTTTATCAATAAACATGACATAATCTGCCTACAAGAAACCTGGAGTCTAGATCCCATATATTTTGAAGGGTTTAGCTCGTATGATTTGCCCGCGTTACCCTCCCCTGCTGGTAGAGCTAAAGGAGGGCTGTTGATTTTGTTGTCTAATAAACTGCCTTTGACAGTTAAAAGGGTGGTTAAAATAGGAAATCACTCGCAGATATTCTGGATACATTATAAAGACGGGTGGGACGTTTTGCTGGTTAACTATTATAATAATATCTTTGATTCAACTCGCCATTATGCAATATTAGAACTAGAGAAGGGGATAGATAGTCTGTTTGAAACAACGAATATTAATTTTGCAATTATATGGGTAGGAGACTTCAATATACCATCATGTCCATTTTCCAAGACCAAAGTCTGTGGATTTAAAAGTGATGATGGAGATGATTGTATACACTTCCCACATAATACTTATGGAGATTCTTTAAATATGGTATTAGCCAAATATGATCTCGATCTAGTACAGAGTGCACCAGATAGGAATGGGAAGGAGATACCGACTTTCACTGGTAGAAACACTAGCATCACAATTGATCATGTTTTAGTTTCTGCAAATATTGTACATCTTTGTTTCACCCCGAGGACCGCTCAACTATTACTTAGCGATCACAATTGCATTATTATGCCAACATTGATCTGGGGGAACAAATTCGTAATGCCACAAAAGGTTGTTACAGATATTATTCCATTTAGACCGAATGGCACGAGAATCAAATGGAAGGGCATTAATCCAGTCAAAGTTATAAGTAGTATCATTGTAGATTGTGGCAAGGAGATATTTGATTGTCTCGATGAAGAGGTTAAACCAACGATGATTTTAACTAATTTTTGTAAGATTAATGATAAAATTGACAGAATAATGACTGCCCCACTTAGAGAAAAATTCACTCAGTATAGGGGGGTTTAACCATGCATGTACTCAGTCTTTGAATCAGTTAAAACATGCACTTTGTAATAGACCCAGGGATAAGGTATTAGTTCAATGTTTAAGATCTGAATACAAATTAGTCCTAAAGCAGAGGAAAAGGGAGCTCCAAGAGGAAGCATGGGATAAATTAGCACTGGCCACAGATACATTGAATAATAAGCTCTTTTGGGAGACTGTTAATTCGCCCTTTCTCAAAAATGACTTTGTACCAGAACTAATATCCCATGTCAGTTGTGAGGAATGGGTGCTATATTTTACCAGTATTTTTAATCCACCAGATTATGTATATGATGTACCCCAAAATCCTAGTACAATAGTACAACAATGGCCTATTGTTCCCCTAAATATTACGCTTGAGGAGGTAGAGCTAGGAATCAGGGGAAGTAAAGGTGGAAACGCACCGGGCCCTGACGGTGTCCCCATAGATGTTTATAAAATGTTACCAGAACTATGGGGCCCGATATTGACTAGAGTTTTCAATGGAGCAGTTATCGAGGGTGCCCCGTTTACATAGGGCCATTCAGTTATTATCCCGATATATAAAAAAGGGAACAAATCCGAAGCAAAAAGTTATCGCCCTATCTCCCTTTTGGACTCCTCAGTAAAAGTGATGAGTAGGGTTTTATTAGTTAGACTGGAGGAATGGGTTATGGAGAATGAGATTTTATCGCAAGCACAATATGGTTTTAGGAAGGGGTTAGGTACAATTGAGCAATGTATTAATCCTGAACTTTTAATTGGTAAATATACACGTGCTAAACGCGGGAGTCTCTTTTTATGTTTTGCTGATCTTAGAAGTGCTTTTGATTGGGAAACGACCTTAACAACGCAGTCAAAACACCGCAGTACATTTAGATCGCTGCTTTTACAACGCAAGTCGTTACCACGACTTGCACTGGAGGGCGCTCTAGACTAAGGAATACTGTGATTTACTATTCCAACACCTTCCCTACTGTACGTAGGCTGGAGTTGGAATAGTAAATCATACTATTCCTAAGTCCAGCGCCCTACAGCGCAAGTCGAGGTAACAACTTGCGTTGTAAAAACAGCGATGTAATGTACCGCGATCTAAATGATCGCGTTGTTACATCATACAACCTTTTGATTTAGTCGATCACGCTCTCCTTTGGCCAGTTTTACTTAAACTCGGTGCCCCTGAACCTATCATCTATTTTCTTGCTAGGCTATATGAGAAATTATCAACCAGAGTTCGATATGGTCATCGGGGTGAATGTACACCAAATTTTAAGGATAAACGTGGCATCCACCAAGGCTGTGTTTTAGCCCCCTTACTTTTTACCTTATTTATAAATGAGGTAGATGCAGTTCTTAAATTGGTGCCGGCGGATGCCCCCCAAGCTGCTGGACAGATTATACCGGTTTTACTATACGCAGATGATGCTGTACTTTTATCTAGCACTCAGGTTGGTTTACAGCATTTAATTGATAGGTTCACAGATTTTATTAAGGCAAGGAAGTTGTTAATTAACAAGGCCAAAACATATACTATGGTATGCGGTGCAAAATTAAGGAAATCAAAAGCCTTTTTTATACATGGCGCAAGAGTAGAAACCGTCGATAATTTTTGCTATCTGGGTTTACCATTCACTGGCAACGGCCATTGGACAACTGAATTGTCTAATGTCCATGCCAAAATGTCAAATAGTGGGCACGGGGTATTTCGGTTTGCATCCAAACTGGGAGATCGTCGAATTAAAGATATGATAGCCATTTATAAAGCCAGATGTACTTCCATTGCACTATATGGTGCTGGGGTATGGGGCTTTAACCCTAGCCAAGAGCTACAAATAGAGGAAAATTCCTTTTTAAAGAAATTATTATGCCTTCCTGCATCTGCCTCTACAGAATTAATTCATTGCGAAGTTGGCTTGAGATATCTGTCAGATTTGATTGCCCTAAGACCTTTAATGCTATGGAAATCAATCTGGTCCAAAGAGGAGACAAAATATACTCAATTAATTATACAGGACTGTTTGAAGTTGGATAAATATTTAGCGATCCCATGGTTAAAATATATTGCTGATGTTTATAGAGATCTATTTATGATCACGATCCGGGAAAACCCTGCTGATATGGTAGCTCTGACTAAACTCGAGATTAAGAACACATTTCTGGCCTATAAAAGTGAATGTAGGATGAGAATTGTCGAGTTACAACCTACATATTTGCTGTATCAATCAATCATAGATACAGAGGGTTTCCAAAGTTATTTATCAACTGTCACCAGTCACATCGTTTTGTACTAACGAGGATGAGATTGGGTATAGTTCATCATTTGGTTGCATTCCCTAAAATGAAAATGAGCCCTGCCACCCTATGTCCTTGTGATGAGCACTCCAAACAGAGCACTATGCACTTTTTATTATTATGTGGTCTATATTTGAATTACAGACGTGTTTATCTTAAACCTTTGTTCAAGAAATACAACGCAAATACCACCAAGGCAGCTATGAAATTATTGTTTACACTTAGAGACCCCGAGATATGTTTTTTTGTTGCAATGTTTATTTTAAAATCAATACATGCGAGGAAAAGTGTTGTTTACTCTTAACTGTTTTTAGCGATCTTATGCAATATTAATGTTGATTGTATTTGCGTAAATGAATTTATTTGTTGTTGATGTACATATGTTGCTTTTCTGGTTGTCCCACAAACCGAATAAAGCTCGTTGAACTGAACTGAACTGACAATATTTAGCGACCCGCAGTAGCACACTATTAGTATTTGATTCCACCACTCAAATGACACTCAAGAGCTGTCTCTTCGAGACCTGCTGTAATCTGTCTGTGGGCATCAAGTCCATCCCCTTTCTTCCCATTGCTTTCTATTTGTCTATGTCAGTGTCCTTTAAAACTCCTTGCTTGCTTGTGGTCAGTCCTGCCTCTTTCTCCCTCCTTTCTCTCTTCTGTTACTCCCACAGAGCAGGGACTTAGTACTGTCTCATTCCACTAAGGCTGGTTATCTGTGTCAGTGTCCTTTAAAAATCCTTGCTTGCTAGTGGTCAGTCCTGCATCTTTCTCCCTCCTTTCTCTCTTCTGTTACTCCCACAGAGCAGGGACTTAGTACTGTCTCATTCCACAAAGGCTGTTTATCTGTTCTTTGGGGGACTATTTTTTTCTCTTGGTTTCCTGCTCTTTTACTGTTTGTCTGTGTTCAGCTTCAGCATCCTAGCTGCTTACATTTAAATATAGCATTCTTCCTCCCACTGCCTCTTAATGCCACAGTTGTGTTACTGCCGCCTTATGCCTCATTGCGTGTATTAGTTTTAGCCTTTTTTGCAATTTTGGAGGTCGATCGTCAGTTGGGCTTCCTTTGGTAAGACGGTTGGTTGGTTTTGGGCTTCATTTTAAGGGGTATTGGGCTTGTTAACAATTGTGAAGATACTTTATCAGCGCTGCCTTCTTTTCACGAGCGCTGCGCTGGTTTTGTTTTGCTTTCATTTTTGTGTATTTTACCTCCTTCGTCCCCCTTTATCTGCTCTCCCTCTCCCTTCTAACCAGTCATGAGGCTCCACCTTGTTATTTTGCCAGTGCGATGCACGTCCTGTTATCATTGTTATCTTCTGTTCAAAAGCAACTGCTGCCACTTCCACACGTGATCAGCTCCCTGCATTTCAACCCTTACCACTGGCCTGGCCCCCCTTTCTGCTCCCCAGAACAGACCTGACTAAGGAACAAGGGGCACCATGGACGTGATGCCTCTGAGGTCCGTCCATGTCGAGCTCCTCCCTGGCCCACCCTGCTTCAGTCCCTGGGGCAAACAAGGTGAGCTAGTGAAGTGGTGGGCTGGGCCTTTCTGTCTCATGCTCCTCGGCTCTCGCTGCCAGTGCCCGCCCTGGCTCTCTGAATGAAAGCGGCTCTTCCCTCCTCCCAGCTCACCTACTTGATGGAAGCAGCAGATCTGCGTGTTTCACAGCAGCTGTGAAACAAACCGTTCTTGTTTGTGAAGCAGTCAATGAGCGCGGATCTGTTTTTCAACTGTCATGTCCGTCTTGCCTCTTACCACTATCTACTTACTTACTCTGTCTCTCGTAAGCTTTCGTTTGCCCCTCCTTCCCTTTCTGCTTTTGTCTCCAACTACTCTTCCTCCCTGCTGTCACAGCCTCTCGAGCCCCACAAGCCGTTCATGTTTTCATGTAATTTTCTCTTTTTTAAAACGCTACCAGCTTTGCTAATTGTGTGCTTAAACGCCCATTTTGGTTCACAGCGAAAATAATGCAACATATCTTTATTGAATTAGTTAGTGCTGTGCCTTCCGGCAGCATAACTGCAGCAGTTAAATAGGTTTTTTGGTTTATTGAATTTAGATACTTGTTTCAAATCGTGTTGCAATACACCAAAACAAGTGGATGGAATGTCTTTGCTGCAGACGAAAGCAGCTGAAGTAGGTAAAAATGCCACCTTGTATGGGTGCTGCTAATTGAAATGCAAGCAGCTGCTTACGGCGAGTCTATGTGATAGGTCTTAGGCAAAGGATCAGAGTTAGGAACTGCTGATTTAAAGTGCCTCCATTCCAGTTTTTGTTTTCACTTTATGTTCACTTTAAGAGTTAGTGAGCAATCGTAATTTGTGGTAATCAAGTATTTTGTTTCATTCAGTACCCAGTTTAAAGGAACAATATTTTATGCAGAGTTGTCTTCTATATAGAGTGCATGTTTGCTTTATGATTTCTGAAATGTGTGCAAGTGATGGCCACATCCCCATATACTTCTAGCCTATGTAATGACCCAGCCAATAACCTACTCTGCGGAATGCATCCGTGCGAATAGGCAATGCCATCAGTCAGAAATACCCACCCCTGCAACCTGGCGCTTCACTTGGTTTGACAATGGAGGGTGGGGAGAGGTGGTATCATTTGGCATGAATTAAGATCGTTTGAAGGCAGCCTTTGGATCAGTTCCCAGGTGCATACCACCATATATCACAGTAACTTTTCTTTTTTTGTTAAATTCATTTGGTAATGTATTCCAAGTAAATCTGGATTTTCTTTACTCTCCAAGCGTTTCTTGGTTTTGCACCACTTCAGTTTTTCAGCGTACTGCTTGATGTTTAAAAAATGCAACAATATTATCGCATCTGCCCCTGAACTCTTAACTCAAGATGCAAACTTGAATAACAGCAAACGATCTCACTTAAGTTAGATGATTTGAAAAGATGCGGTACCTTATACCCCCTGACCTGTGCAGTCAGTCAAGCCACTGCCATAAACCCCAGTTGGCTTCAAAACATAAGCTTTTGTGAAGTTTCCTTTGTGGAGTAATCTGACTGCACTATATTAGTACATTCATTTCGGGCTGCACAGGCCAGGGGGTCTAAGGCAACGCATCTTTTCAAACGATATTGGCAAACACGTCTATTTCGTCAACTCATAAATGTTTCTCGGATAACTTGCTATCCTAATTTTCTTAAGGCTGGGGCTTGCTTGTCCCAGTTAAGTGATCCCTGCAAGTTGTTGGCTTCTCCTTGCTACCATCAGTTTTAAAACACCTGCTTACTTGTCCAAGTTTTGTCTGCAAATGCTGTCTCAATAGAGACAACTTTCCCTGGCACCACGAGGTCGTAAAGTATAATTTCATTCTTTTCTGGCCTGGGGTTCTTTCGATTCTCCAGCTTGTCTCACTGGCAGAAGTCCTCAATGGTTTGCTACCTGCACCACGTAAGCTCCAGGGCGCTTCTTATATCCGTGTGCATGCCTACTCTTAACAAGTGTCCTACATGGTTTTCATTAAAATTAATAAATCAAGCCATACTTTAAAAAACGTTCAAACACTTGCCTCTAAAACCTATGCATAGCGATGTTGAGCTTCCTCTCAGACTTTTCATGGCACTGATTAAGCTCCCTTGCAGCTGCTCTATTCCACTCAAAGCCACAATGCTTTACTCCACTCCGCTTTACTCCACTCAACTCCAGGCCACTCTCCTTTACTCTGCTTTACTCCACTCAAAACCACTCTGCCTTACTCCACTTAACACCACTCTGCTTACTCCACTCCACGCCACTCTGCTTTATCCACTCAACAGCACTCTGCTTTACTCCACGCCACTCTGCTTTACTCCATGCCACTCTGCTTTACTCCACTCAACGCCGCTCTGCTTTACTCCACTTAATTCCACTCTGCTTACGCTCAACTCCACTCCGCTTAACTCCACTCCGCTTAACTCCACTCCGCTTAACTCCACTCCGCTTAACTCCACTCTGCTTAACTCCACTCTGCTTAACTCCACTCTGCTTAACTCCACTCCGCTTATCTCCACTCCACTTTACTCCACTCCACTCTACTTTGCTCTACTCTACTCTGCTTTACTCCACTCCAATCAACACTACTCTGCTTTACTCCACTAGGCTTTAATCCACTCTGCTTTACTCTCCACATTACTCTGCTTTATTCCACGCCACTCTGCTTTACTCAAATCTGCCCTGCTCCACTCAACGCCACCCTGCTTTACTCCACCCTGCCTTACTCCACCCTGCTTTCCTCCACTCTGCTTTACTCCGCTCCACTCTATTCCACTCTGCTCAACGCCACTGTGCTTTACTCCACACCACAGTGCTTTACTCCACACCACTGTGCTTTACTCCACACCACTGTGCTTTACTCCACGCCACGCTGCTTTACTTCGCTTCACTCTGCTTTACTCCACTCTGCTTCACTCCGCTTTACTCCATGCAACTCTGCTTTACTCCACTCTGCTCTGCTCTATGCAACACCCCTCCAACCAACTGCACTCCCCACAATGCTATATAAATGCACTCCACTTTAGGCCACTCAACGCCACACCACACCACTCTACGCAATGCCACTCCATGCAACACCCCCAATACAATGCCAATCCGTACAACCACACCACGCAACATAATTACAATCTACATAATACCACTCAACACCACATAATTCAACCCCACCTAATTACACACTACTCAATATCACATAAATACACCCCACATAAATCCACTGTATACCACAGAACATTCCACATAAAAACATTCCACACCATGCCACATAATTCCACTCAACATAATTTCACTCTATACCACACCTTTCCATGCCACACTATTCAACTCCACACACATCCATTCCACACCCCATAATTAAAAAAACAAACATTATTCCACCCAACACAATTCCACAACACACCACATACATCTAATCCACACCACACAATTCCACATCGTGCCACAAAATTCAACAGCACACCATATAATTAAACTCCACTACATACCACTTCACAAAACGAAATTCAATTCCACATAATTATGCTCCATAACACACAATCCCACTCCACATAATTTCAGTAGACTCAATACCACATATTTACTATCCATTTAATTCCACAGCACACCATGCCACATAATTCCACTACACAAATCCAATCCACACCACACAATTCCATGCCACACAATTACACAATTAACTAATCCAATCCAACACATATAATCCACTACACATCAGATACATACATTCCTTAACACATAGGTAAAAGACATTGCCATTTACAATGCCAATAGCTCTAACTCAAACAAATGTGAGACCTATTGCATTTTCAATGCTTGTTTCTTTTAGATGTCAAAGCTACAGGAAATGTAGCCTAATGTGCACCAGGAACTTGTATACGAGAACAGAGGTCAGATCCAGACTGACAAGTGCTAGGGCCAATACCATTCTCCGTTCAGTAAGTGAAATCTCTTTAGTAATAACCCCACTGCCCTCTTTAGATTATTAATAGTAGTAGTTTTGCGAGGAGATTAGAACTGGCAACCAACTTTCGCTTACCATGATGAGAGAAGCTTGTCATATGAGGACCAATGCAAAGAACAAACGACGGGTGGCCCAGCCTCTGACGGGCTTGCTCTTAGTCCGGTCTTGGCCTGGGCACGTCCTGCACATGTACCGTGCTGCAGTCTGGAAGCGGCACTTTATAGCACTGTTTAGTGGTCCCCTGCCTCTCCTAGCAGCAAGGTATTGTGGGCACAGAAGTTCTTTGGTCAAACAAACAGGCTTAAAATGATGAGATTAGAAATGCCAGTGGCACTATTGGAGATGACTATAATAAAATCAAAATTCTAAAAAGTGGAATGGGTGTTAATCATTTGTTCCTTCTTCTATGTTGTTGTGCTGTCCCATGTGACAGTGTTTTCCTTCCTCTCCTTTGTCTGTCCTCTCCTTTGTCTGATTCCCGACTGACTGACAATCGCGGAATGCCTTGTATTGTTCCACATGTTTTATTCCACATGTCTGAAGTTGTCTTGTAACTTCCCATTCAAGCATTTTACTTGGGTATGGGAAACTGGAACTCAGTCTGTATTTTGCTAGTATCGCAGGGTCTGCCGTTTGTTTCTTTGCAAGTGGGTCACTGCCACTTGCTACCACTTCAGTCAGTCGGGTAATATAATCAGGGTTAGGGGTGCATTAATAAGGCCTATAATGTCTTGTGAATGCTTGGCAGCATTTTGTATTGAACAAAGCTGGGCTGGGCTGGGCTGAACTGGTACGTTGGGAGCCTTTATTTTGTTAGCCTACCTTTTTACTTCCTCTTCTTGCATGAGTGTGAGGAAAGTAAACAAATAGACTAATGTTGATGAGAACTTAGAAGATAAATGAATTCAGCTGAGTTATCTGTATCCCCAAGGGATTTTTGGAATCAAAGAACGAGGACGAGGTTTTGCATTATCTTGGTGTTTGTTGACCATGTACAATTTCTGAAACCTACAGGGTTTGTATGTTTGAGAAATATATTGACTATTTCCCATGATTGATTTGTTGCTTTATTGATGCACTTTACTTTGTGCACCTTTTTGTCCTCTTCAGCACACTGTCATATCCTTTCCTAACAATCTCTCATTGTACCTTCTCCTTATATATGCACCTTTTTCATATTTGTCAGCTCTTCGCTGTACTACCCTTTTCATGCTTTAAATGTATACCTTTTAATTCTGAGCAGGGTTGGTTTGTCCACTCTTCTAGGTATATTACAATTAGGTGTCTGAAGGCAGGCCTCCATGTCACTTGCATCGAATTGCTTTTGAATGATGCTTCAGGTGTTTTTTGGAAATTGATATTGCCTACTCTTCTGTGCCAGTTTATCTTACAGACATGCTCACCATCTCCGGTGGTTCTTGCCATACCTGTAGGCAGGACATCATCAGGCTGCAGAATAAGAAGTGTAAAAAAGGAAAAACAAAACAACAGACCTTTTCCATCTATGCACACAGGTTTTGGACCAACATCCCCATATCCATCAGGTCTGCCCCAACACTGCTCCAATTTAGGAAAGAGTTGAAAACAAACCCCTCTAAAGAACAGTACATTGCAATTCATTAACTGTCCACAACTCAGCTTTCTGACTGATTACTTGCCGACAATAAGGTTGCTTTTGACCATGTACAGCGCTCTGCTACCTTTTGGCTAATGTTTGTGCTATAGAATTACCATATACATACTCTATTGAGTTTTCTGAAACATTTGTGTAGGGCCTACAGTTTGTTGCCAGGGCATGAAGAGTGTATCATAGTAATCAGTGGGAAAGTGGTTAGTGAATTTTCTGACCAAGTTAGACATTTGGTTTTAAGATGGTCTGTGTCAGTCTTGTGTATGAAAATCAAGCCTAGTGTGTGCTCTGAAGTGTGAGTATCCTTACCATTTATTTGAAGTCTAATACTTCATTGTTATCCATCCAGTAATCTTCACTCCTGTATTTAATCCTCTCCATCCATAGACTGAACTCTCCTAAACTAGTATTTTTGCAGCAGTGTTTGTAAATGTAAATTATGCAAGGATTCTGTCCAGGAAAAATGCCCCATACCTGGTATTCAGTAGACAACTCCTACCACAACTGTAGTGCAGCTGCCACCGGGCTTCGGACTGCAATGCCCTCATAGGATTTGTAATTTGTAAGTAGAATTGAAACATGTGGCATCTTCTTGGTCTATATCAAATTGACCCCTCTTCCTTTCTCTATTACTTGCTTTTCTGAATGAGCTTGTAACACTGAGGATCAGTTCATCCTTAATATGTACTTATTTGTCTTTAAAACAAGTTTCTTTGAGTTTGATCACATCTCAACAAGTTTCCCTAAGTCTATAATGTTTGTCACAATAGTGGTAATCCAAGCTAATTGGATGTTGATTAGCTCTTCATTCATACGTAGGTTCATTTTGATTCAGGATGGCAGGAAAAGGTGTTGCACTTATTTGGACATCTTCCAGTTTTCTACCAACTCCATAATTTATGACTTTTGGGGTTCAGTCATCTTGGGCCCACTAGTCTCTTTTGTGATGATGTCTATTTTGTGCTTTACTCTGGGGTAGGTTTCATCGTCTGTAGCTATATTTTGTGTTTATGTTCTCTCATCCCATCCCTCAGTTCTGTGGTGGCTGCTTTAGGTACAGTGGTCAACAGTTCTTTTGTTTTTAACATATTTACCTGTAAGGGTATGTTGATTCTTTTTTTGTGGTCAGCCATTCTGTAATTTGTCGTAATAATTTACAAATGGTCTCTGCGCATGCTTTCCCTGCCATAGCTGTCATCATTTTTCCACAACTCATTGCGCATGAGTCGTCTGACAGTGGGTGATGGATATTTATATGATCGCTAATGCTACTTTATCTTTGAGGTTTACAATGTCCACTATTGTTTCCTTTTAAGTCTTGCTACAGACAGCTTTATCTGTTTTCCATGGCTTATGTGACAACAGAAAAAAGGGGACATCAGGAGAGGCTTTTCCCCATGCCTCTTTACTGCAGCTCTGCAGTACAATGGCCAGTATTAGTGCTAGTCCGCGTATGAAGGGATTTCATTGTAGTGCAAGGGCAGTGAAGTGACTATGCCCGCTTCATGAATTAGCCAGACATGCGTTCCTGAGCTGCGCTTTATGCACAAAACTATTGCCTTTGTGAGCAGTGCACTGCTTAATACGTATCAATAAGTCCTGGCAAAGTTAGAGCTCACACTATGGCATAAATGTGCTAGTGATAACGGTGGACTGTGCTGCACCCAGGAGTTGACCACTGGCTTCTATTTGCTGTGGATGCACAGCCACTGGTTTGGCTTGTACCTCCGTCTCCTACCTAAAGCACGCCACAGTTGCAGGGGATGTGCTCAGATTCTCCAGTAGAAGAGCTTCAAGGGGTGGGTCTGAGCCCTAAGCAGGGTACAGGCTGATTATATAGAGCCTTTCCCTGTGGTCTGAGATTAAGTGAAGAGAGAGTGGACTTGATTCTAGGATCATCCTCCCTATGAAATTAAATTTATGTTGAGTATGTGAGAGGTTGTTTACCCATGTTGTAGTCACCTGTGCGTGTAGGTAAGTTGTTGGATGCACATAAGGCTAGTTGTAGCAAGATTTTGCTTTGTTCACTCTACCCTGTGTGTCACCCTGTCTTGTACCTTTAATTCATTCCTTCCTCTAACTGGGATTCTCTATAAAGCCAAGTACAGAATCACCATCCAGAGGAAGAACCTTTTGTTTCGAGTAACTGAAACTTAACCAGTTTCAGTAGGTGTGAGCTTGCCAGAGAGCATCAGTTAGACAAAACCTCCAACATAACCTGAAACACACTTCCAGTAGAAAGTGTCAGGATTTTCCCTGTCCTCTACTTTGTGCTGAAAGGAGGAAATACCTTTCTACACATCTCTAATGGAAGGAGGCTCTGTTACCTCTAAATGTTTGGCATGGACCGGAGGCACATGCTATGCCAAACATTTTATTTATTATAAGTCAGACTCTCTAGGGCCACAGAAGATGAGAATACATCCATAATTTCAAATAATTTAAGCAGCTGAACACGTTTTGAATAGTTCTACAATTGACAGAAAATATTTACTGTTCTTGGGCTATGCAAGATTCCCATTGCTTTCCTACAGTACACACATAATTTGTTTTAAAATATCAGTGTTATATGTCATCTTTATTGATTTTCGGCCCCAAACAAGTAAAGCTTGAAACATCGTGTTTAAAACACTTGTTACTTGAAGTAAAAGTCTGAACTATCTATTGAGGAATTACACTATAACCCATACCTTTAGCTAAAGTAAGACTGTCAGTTATTAAATCAATACAAAAGCATCTAAATCTGATATTTAAAGATGCCTTAGGATAAAATTCCATTTCCATATGTGCAACACATTATGCAGTTTAAGATAGCCGTTTTATTCTGCAACAGTGATTACCATCTTGTTCAAAAATTCAGTTTGTTAATGCACTTCTAATGCTTTGTTTAATTTATTTGATAGGACACTGTTATAATTACATTCCTTCTTTAAGACCTTATTATGTTACCCTTTTGGGTTGTGCAGGCATGCATTTCTTACCCCTTCCCTTCCACTTTCCCCACCCCTTTCCTTGCCCTTGAGTTGGTATCTCCTGATTGTTCCAGGGAGCCTGCTTTGGGATGTTGTAGAGAGGTCCGTTATCTGTGAGAGGAGTTTTGGCGGTGGAGAGAGGAGACTGAAGAATAAAGCTGTTTAACAGTTTACAACTTCTTGCTCCGTAATCTTATCACTGGCAACGATCTTTGGAAGGGGACAGAAGACCATGTCTCCTCCCCTTCTGTATGCTACTCCACCTACAACATTGAACTCCATCCTAAGGTACTGTTTACTTTTACGCTGTTCTTTGACACTTACCTGGGATTCCCCGGCTTGGTCGGCTACTTCGTCCGCCACCTTCAGATGACCCAGCTTTCTTGTGAGCTCCCTCCCGCTCCGCCTGCAGCACTTCCCCGACTGCCCCGAAAGAAGTTTCACGAAGAGACCTCCCTGGTTGTGGCTCTAAAGTGGAGGACCTTCCCTGGGCTTCCAGCATTCGTTAAGAGACCTCCTCTGGGCAGGGTTCCCCAAGCGGTGGACCTCACCTCGACTTGCCAGTCTTCTGCAGCATCTTATCCACGGCGTGCGCATTGCCTCAGACGAGTTGGCCAGCGGATATGTACTAGGTGGGTCATGCCCGCTATATCGAGCTTCACACTCTAGTGCCACGGTGTTACTTCTGCTTGTCATTTTGTGGTGACACGCACACCATTTCCTCATGGCCATTCTTTGTGCCTTGGCTCCTGCTTCTCAAGTGTGCTCCTGGTGAGCTGCCGTGGTGTCCTTCTGCATGTCATTTCACGGTGACACGCACACCATTTCACAGTGACACGCACACCATTTCCTCATATTTTCCAACGTACATCCTCATAACTTGTTTTCAACGTGCATCTTTCCTTCACGGTTCACGTATCATGTGTGTAATTTACAGTGACATGCACACCATTCCCTCATTGTGTTCAACGTGCATTATTCCTTCACGGTGACACGCACACCTTTCTGCTCTCCAATCTCAGCGTGCTCCTTTTATTTCACGATGACACGCACACCTTAGCTACTGATCCATAATTTTATTCAGAGCCTCAGCGTATCTCAGTTATTGACGGTGACCCGTTCACCTCCAACACCAGTCAGCTTGTCCTTTTATATCACGGTGGCACATACACCAAGGATGTTACTTACTATTTTGCATTGCATCTGTGTTGTGTATCCTTAGGATTACAGATATCTTATCTCACATATAATTTCCTGGTCATCTTTTACCCTATAGTATTATGATGGCAGCAGCTTGTATGTCTCAACCTGCACCTTTCCTGAATTAATTCAGTGAACCCAACATACCAATTAAGGAATGGGAAAACATTTTTGAATCATACTTAATAGCGATTGGTGTCAGGAAGTTCAGTTCAACACGGAATCAACACATACTATTCCACAGTTTGGGTACACATGGTAGAAAAATCTTACCAGAGGTTGCATTTGATAACAGTGATACAGATGAGGATGACGAGGATGCTTACAAGACTACCCTAATTAAGCTGCAGAATCATTTTGGTGATAAGATTAACATTGTACTTGAACACCACAAGTTCTTCAGCAGATCTCAAGGCAAACAAGAAAGTGTATCCACCTAAGTGGCAGTGCTTAGAGGTTTAAGCAGGTTGTGTGAGTTTCATGATTTGAACGATTCTCTCATAAGAGGCCAACTAGTGCGGTGCACTACTAACAGTAAAATACAGGAGAAGCTGTTACAAAAACAACCCAACCTTCAAGAAGCCATCGAAATAGCTAAATCTATTGAACACACGGCCATCTGCTTAAAAGATATGAAATCCCCAGGCCTGGGTGAGCAGGTTTCAGAAGTGGTAAATTTGGAATCCAAACTTGCTGTATGCAAAGTAAAGAACGACAAGTGGCCTTCTCAAATGGGGGATACAGAAAATTTCAAACTTAAGTGCTTCCGCTGTGGGATTAGTAACCATTTAGCCAAGAACCCTATTTGCCAAGCCAGAGCAGTTATTTGTAGAAAATGTAGCAAATGGGGTCATGTAACAAGAGTATGTAGAAGCCTCTCCAAGAAAAGTAATGCAAATGTTATACCAGAAGAGAAATCCCAAGTTAAAAAGATAATACTGCAAGTTAAAGATGATTGTACAGAGAATAAACAAAAGTATCCTGTATGTGATGTTTGCTTGGATGGTAATTTAGTTAAAATGTTTGCTGATTCGTGTTCACCTTTTACCTTAATTAACTACTCAGATTATAAATCTATTGTAGGTGTCAACAAGGTCAATTTGCTTTCAGCTGACATTTCGCCCAGTGGGTACACTAAAGATTCCATTCCTATGAAAGATATGATTAAAACCGTCCTATCTTTCATAGGCCGCTTAACAGTGGTCAAGGTTTACATAGTGGAAGAAGGGTCGAATCTACTGGTCTGGCAACATCAAAGGGAATTGGGTATCAAGCTTGACCCCAATAACCCTGAACACATCTTATCAGTGAATCAGTCAAGCACTAGTGAACACATAATTGGTGAATTTCCGGAAGTTTTCTCTGAAGAATTAGGCATGTTGAAAGATTCTCAACACAAGATTCAATTGAAATCTAATGCCAAACCTGTTGTACACAAGACCAGACCGATACCACATCTAATGTGGGACCCATTAAAAAAGAACTCACTAGACTAAAAGATTTAGGTATAATACAACCCATAGATTGCTCTGATTGGGTAGCACCCATTGTAATTGCTAAAACAAACTTTGGGATGATATCAGATTGTGTGTTGACTTGCATGATCTAAATACCAACAACTGGGTCGGGAGACATCCCTTACCTCGTATCCATGAAATGTTAAGCACGATGGGTGAAGCCACATGTTTTAGCATTTTAGACCTCTCCATGACTTATCACCAAGTTGAATTGCACCCAGAGTCCAGATGGCTAACGGCCTTCACCACATCTATGGGCACTTTCATGTTGTGGCGTATGCCTTTTGGACTTGCCTCAGCGGCAGCAGTCTTTCAAAAGATTATGCAGCAAGTTTTAGAAAGAGTACCTAAAACCCTTTGCTTTCAAGACGATGTTTTGATTTATGGAGCCACTACTGAAGAACATGACAGAATATTGAGGGAAGTACTTACCAAATTCAAGAATGCAGGGTTAACATTGAAGAAAGATAAATGCCAACTAGGTGTAGGTGCAGTAGAATAAATGGGGCATACTATTTCCAAAGATGGTTTTAAACCCAAAGTTTGCCCACTAGAAGCTATAAGAGATGCTCCCGCTCCAGAAAACAAAGATGAGCTCAAATCCTTCCTAGGCCTAGCAGCATATATGGCAAAGTATGAGAGAAATTTCGCTGATTTAACTTTTAACCTAAGAGAACTGATAAAAAACCACGCACACTATCAGTGGTTAGATAAACATCAGGCCTCATTTATGAAAATAAAAGATGCTATTCTTTCAGCTCCCTACTTGTGCAATTTTGAACCTAACCACAAAGCCATACTAACAACTGATGCCAGCAATAAGGGATTAGGAGCCTCCCTTTCCCAAATGATTGATGTCAAGGAAAAAATTGTGGCCTTTGCCTTGGGTACCCTTACAAAGTCTGAAATGAACTAATCTGTAGTCGAAAGGGAAACCCTAGTGTGTTTCTGGGCCGTCAAACATTTCAAGTTTTTTTTATGGGGTATACAATTCTGCATGTACTGATCATAAACACCTCACATTCATGTTCAACCCTAAAGGTACATCTTGCAGTACTCCTCGTATAGCTAGATGGGTGTTAGGATTAGAAAGCTTCTGTTTTAAAGTAGAATATGTAACAGGTAATCTAAACTCTGCAGCAGATTTCCTTTCTAGAGCACCATTGAAGAAGGAGGAGAAATTTTATACTATGGAATACCCTATTCTGCAAGTCAACTCTGCAACCATTACGTCACAAGAATGGGAAGAATGTATGAGTAGGGACAAAACCATGAATCAACTCAAAATGTATACTTTGCAAGGTTGGCCCGATTCTATTGGTACTATTAGCGACAATGTCAAGAAATTTTGGGAAGTCCGTCATGAACTGAATCTAAACCAGAACCTCCTACTGAGAAATGACAAAATAATGCTACCTGAACCCTTGCATTGCAGGTTATAGATCTAGTACATGAGTGTCACTTGGGTAGGAGCCTGACCAAAGCCAGGCTCAGGGAACGTTACTGGTTCCCCTACATGGATTACATGGTAGAAAATAAAGTTAAAGATTGCTATATTTGTGCGAACAGCGACAAATCTAAAATAATTTGCAAGGTTCCCCTTTCCCCTCTCTCAATTCTTGGCAAGCCATGGGGAAAACTTGCCTTAGACATTTATCATTGGTCCCATAAACTGGAAAGGTGTACTGAAACGTTTTTCCTTCGTTTTAATAGACTAACAGTCCCATTGGATTGTTATGAGGATGGTGAACCAAATCACCACTGAATCTCTCATTCAATTCTTGAAAGACACATTTTTGACAGAAGGTATTCCATTCGCTATTGTCACGGGCAGGGGGGTACAATTTACCTCATCCTTCATGACGGAGTTTCTTAAGAACATGGACATCACTCATCTTAAAAATCCCCTTTACTGTCCTAGAGCAAATGGCCTAGTAGAGAGAATGAATAGAATAGTTAAAGAGTGTACACAGTTAGCCTGTGCCAACAAGGTCCCGGTGGAGCAGGCCATCCAAGAAATGTTCTGGGCGTACCATACCACTCCCAACCAAGTCACAGGCATATCCCTTTTTTTCTGCCCTTAAAGGAAGAAAACCCTGCACGAAATTCTTCCCCAATTGGTTAGGGGGTGGTGTTGATGTAGAACTCATCACAGGAGACACGAGGTACAAGATCGCTGCACACAATGCCAAATACAAGTCCTATTATGATCTCAAACATCGCACTAATGTTCCGCAGTGGGTGGTAGGTGACTGGGTATATGTCAGGAATCCTAGGAAAGTAAATAGTGACTCCAAATTTTCCAAACCCATGCAAATTGTGGCAATCAAACATAGCATTGCTGTTATGAATAATTGCCAAACATGGAGCGTGGACAGGTTATCTAAAGCTCTTGACCAAAGAGAATTCTACCTCGTCCTATTCGCACTCGAACCCTACACGCAGTTTCTCTGAAAATCAAAGAATCCGCAGGGTTGCCATATGGCACTGAGACTATGACATGAATAATTAAAATGTTTATGGCGTTAATGGGATTGACAATATGTGCAAGTATTTTAATATATCATATATGTTTAAGAACACTTCCTCTCTGTTTCTAGTACTCAGGTTTTATATTGTGCTATTGGTTATTGGGGGGAAGATGTGTTATAATGACATTCCTTCTTTAAGACCTTATTATGTTACCCTTTTGGGTTGCGCAGGGATGCATTGCTTTCCCCTTCCCTTCCACCTTCCCCACCCCTTTCCCTGCCCTTGAGTTGGTATCTCCTATTTGTTCCAGGGAGCCTGCTTTGGAATGTTGTAGAGAGGTCCGTTATCTGTGAGAGGAGTTTTGGCGGTGGAGAGAGTAGACTGAGAATAAAGCGGTTTTACAGTTTACAAATTCTTGCCTCGTAATTTTATAAGACATCATTTTCTCTTTTGAAATTTTTTAAATATTGCAGAGCTACCAAGACTGAATTATTCAACAAATGTTTCTGAGCGGTATCTGATTATCATAACTACAGATATGAACACTTTTACAGAGTTATTTGCATACATTCCAATAGACCGATTCAGGAGGGAGACTCCTGATGTTTGAAAGCAAGAATGGCTTTAGTTCGGTTGCCTCTTGCCTGCGCTTCTATAGTCAATTGTGGAAAGACATTCTCTCGATTATCTTTTTTTAAAACTCACTCTTTCCTCTTCTAAAATGTTGGCATGTATGTATTTGGTGCATTTGTCAAATCGAACCAATTCTTCAGTCTTGGTGTGTAGCCCTTTGATTGCATATTGAATATACCAAATTTAAGATTAAGAGCTTCCAAGGAAATACTGCCACTACCACAGTCATTGCTTCAAGTTCTTGCGCGCCACTCATCGGGGCCAGACACCGGGAAATCAACCAGGGAATTGGGCTCCCAGGATCCCAGCCATGGAGGGCGAGTGAAGCTGCAAGCCCAAAGTTCAGCAGGCAGCCGGCAGCCCCAGCACGCTGCACATCATAGGAGGCTGTTTGAGGCTGGGGGTAAGGCACACAGTGTCAGAGCCGCTGACCTAGGGTCAGGCTTGAGTGGTGCAGAGGCGGCCAGGCTAGGTCCTGGTGCGACTTTCTTCACTATATGTGCTCCCCCGCCACCCTGTTCCTAAACTGCTTGGTGTGTCCTTAGGGTGGGCTTGCCTCTGCAGTGCAGTTTTCACCTTTCGTGGCTCACAATCCACGATGCTCCGACCATCCTTCCCTCCCCCCACAACATCCTTTGAAGCCGCCATTGACACTTCTTCTACGTTCTTCCACGCTGATTCAACTTGCTGGCAAATTCTTTTATAATGAGGTTAGTAAGACCTAGGGGTAACCCCTGTCTGATCCAGCACAAAAAGGGGCCAAAAAGACGCTGAAACAGTTCCTCAAATGTCCAGCCCAGTGCAAAGCCTCCCTTTATCCCCACCTCCAAAGGTCAGCATATTAGTATTGCCGTTTACTCCACATCCAACCAGCATGTTTGCCTCATGGCCTAAGGCGCAAAACAATTTGTCGAAATTCTCCTTCACGAAAGACGAGGGCACCATTCTATATCCATCTCCGGAGGAGGTCAAAGGGTATTTCAAGCATTACAGCCCCCCATGACTCCTCAATCTGGCCCACTGAACAAGGATGCCGGCCCTGCCCAGCAAACACAAGTTGACAACTTGACCAATCAGCACCCCTTGCTCTGCTCCTCTCGCTCTATCCTAAATCTGCTGAGCAGCAGTTGTCTGATCTTCTCCTGCTCTTTCAATGCAAAAAACAAATGCTCAACAAGTCTCCCCCTCCAAGCAGGCAAAACTATGCTGAATTTCAGACTGGGTTTCGTATAAAACTTTGAATGACACAATGCATACCATAATCCCTGATGCATCTGAAGACATACCAATTTCTCAACTCCAATCTCTTCAGTCTGAACGGGCCCCTCATGCCTAACTTTGGATTCTCCCACAAGCTGTAAGATGTCTGTTAACAATAGACTTGGACGGGGAAATCAGCACTTTCGCCTGTGAAGGACATTGTCAGTGCTTCTCCTTCACATGAATCAACATTTATTAACAATTTTCATGTTGAGTCCCCGATTCAAAATCATAGTATAAATTCTCCTATCAACATAAGCACCTGGCAGCAACTAATCAATACTCTTGACACCACTGCCAAGTCTTTGGAATATCAATCAAATAAGTTTGATATCTGAATATCATTACTAGAGACGCTAGCCCAATACGTCATCCATCATAGACTCTCGCTTTGAACGTCTTAATGACGCCATCAGCAGCTTGCTTTCAAAGTACACAACTTTCCAACTCCCAATCCACCAACCTTCGCCACGTTCAGCATAAAAGAATGTGTTTGTTCAACTTTGTTGGACAAGTTACTCACTTTACCCTCTGTAGTTAGTGATTTACTTCAGGAAGTCAAATTGGTTGGAAAAACCCAACCTGCCCTGATCAACACTTAAGTTATTTCTCCTTCAACAGTACTGGTAAGCCCGGTTGCACAGATACCAATGCCCGCGACAGTGGTGCATCCCCCAATTGACCTGACCTCGAAAAATGTGGTGGAAATCCATGTGGCATTTACCCTGTTCCCTCGCACCTTGAAATGCTAGACAATAACAATATGGCAACAACCAATGCAGCTGTAGATACAGATGCAATCGCGTTAACCAACATTGCCATCTGTTCATCAACAAATGTGGATAATGTCACAATCAGTGCATCTAGTAGCACAAGAGAAAGCAAATCAGGAAACTGAATAAAAAACAAAAAAATATTAGGAGAGCTGCAGATCAGGACGTCAAGATCAAAACTCTATCTACCCCAGAAAAAAGAGACCCATACAGAGCCACCAGTTTCAGCTTGAATTTTATATTCACAGAATTCACAGCAAGCATACAACTGAACATTTTCTCAGCCTCCACATGATCCATCAACGCCTCAAAAAATAACCAGAACACAAATTTCTGTAAGGCTGGAGAACGGTAACTTAGCTGCAACCTGCCTGCAGGCTTCAGTAGCACAAGAAATACGGCCCAAAATTGTCATGCCACTCAGTGGGGCTGCTCCGAGACCCTCCCCGCTACTGGTCCCTCTCAATTCCCAAGTTGGAATGGTCTGTCCAGCAGAGCAACTAGACATACTATCACTCCTCAATCAAGAGATGGGATTCCCAATTAACAACGGCATGGCTTGTCCACCCCTTTGATTCACTCTGGCACAGTTTCTGCTCAAAATAATACACCACAAGTCGCCTCCACTCTAATAACATCTGGCACGCGGAGTACACTTCCTAAGGCTGTAATGACATTTTGAATCGAGGAAGCATTGTCAAAGTTCTGGCTTCTCACCCTAACTTTTCCCACTTAAATTGTAACAACATCGTAGGCATTCAGTTTATCCCTTTCAAATATATCGCTTCATTAGGAAGCAACAGCCTTGACATGGTCTACCCAATCAGCAATCAACACAATATGTGAAAATTACAAAATATTAGAAGAGTGGGGTGTACTGATAACACTACCAACAAAGCCCTGATTTCCACCAGCTGTTATTCAGAAGGAACCTGAGCGTACTCATTGCTAATCCTCCCTTGATCAGGATAAAACCCAAAGTCTCCGCAGGCCTGCAAAATCCCTAAGAACATCATCTCTTCTTAGAAGCTCAATTAGCCCCCCTCACTCAAGAGCCGTTAACAACTTACAAGCTTTAACCATTTCCACTCACAACCAAGGAGGGAGACACTGCAAGTTTGCCACTTCTCTCGTGGACATACCCCAAGAGGACAGGGGTTGGCTTGCTGCCACCCTGTTAGGAGCCTCACCCAACTGACTTGCATTAAAAGGGTATACAGGCCCAATGCAAACTTGAAGAATGAGCCCAAGTACAAAAGTCTACTTTCCTGGAACGTGGCTGGTCTTGAAAAGGTCCTAACAGATTTGGATGCAATATTTTTTTTAACATCCCTTGACATCATATGTATCCATGAATCATGGCATGACATGGAAACCCTGCTTGAAGGCTGCTACAAGTTTTTCTCTCCCGTCTCCAGACAGTCTACCAAGGACCATGCAATGGGCAGCCTGTCTATCTTTTTATCAGCCCGCTGGAACTTTGTGTCCTCTTCGTATGCCACTGGTCATCACAATTTTTTGTCTGAAAGTTCAAGAATTGGATCCAGAAGTCCTCAAAAGACAAAAGGTGTAGGAGCTGGAGCTCCTAATTTCGGATATCAGGTCCACTCATCCTAAAGCCCATCATCTCTTGACTGGAGATTTCTATCTAAATTTACTTCATAACCTGTTTCGCAGCCTCTCTACCGAAATAGCGGACTCTCTGTGGTTGATTCCATCAGAGGTAACAATTCCACAAACATCAGATTCCATAGGACATACTTTGATAGCTGCCTTGGAGGGAATGTCTTTGCTCGCACTGAATGTGCGCTTCCCTGAATCCCACTGATCAACGCGACTAAGTCTTTTTCCATCATCTTGCACTGCGAAAGCGAGCACATGCCTCAGAGCTTGCTTATAAAACACTATAATAAAGTGCACAATATCTTACGAACTGCTTGTTCACATGGCATACATCAAAACTGGAAACCAATCAAATGGTCCTTGGAAGTCGCAGCGAAATAGATGGCCTGGAAAACAATATTGTCCAATCAGACTACCTCTCTGTGGCATACAGTCCACAACTGGGAACTCTTTGTGCAACACTTCCTCTTTTATCAGCATCCAACAGCCTTGACCAGCACCAAGGCCTCCTAGACCCACTTTGTTGAATCCTAGGTTTACAGAAGATCTTAAGATCCTGAAAAGATCTTTGAATAAAATGATCAGATTGCTGAAATCTGTATCGACCACCATTTCCCCAGAGGAAATACACAGCCTACATGGTAGCTACAAAAAACAAATCTGGCAAGCGAAACAGAGATACTAGGAAGCACTCCAGATGGAGCTTTTCCTGGTCTGCCCAAGTAAAAACTCATCATTAATCGCCTTAATAGAGATACTGACACTGTTAAATTAAACTAAAACAGTATCTCCTCTGACAATTGGTCCATACACATTAGCACCCTTTATAAAAACCAAACAAGAAAGCTCCAACCAGCAGTTCAGTTATTGTAAACCCAGACTGGTACAGGGAAGGTCTGAGGTAGCAGATGCAAAAAGCCTTCAATACACGCCCATCATCACGGCTAAAAGAATAGCAACCTTGATTAAGAAAAGCAGTACCAATGCTGCCTCCGGCCCAAACGGCATTCCCATCTCAGTTCATAAGCCGGAGCTGAGTTCTGGTCCCGACTGATGGAAACGTTGTTCATAACTTGCCTCACCACTGATTCCAACACCCCGTCCTGGGAAGGATCGATATTGCATCCCATCTAAAAGGGTCCAGTGTCGAACCCCAACAGTTATCGTGTTATAGCCCTTTTAGACGTCGAAGCCAAATACTTCACCTCCCTACTATTGGAAGATCTGGATGAATGGGCAAGCTCTAAAACGCGATCTCTTTCAACCAAACTTGTTTTAGACCCATGTTGGGCACTACTGACAGGCTTGTGGCCATCAGACTGCATTACAGCAAGGCTTTTGACAATGTCAACCGTCAGCTGCTCTGGTCAAAGCTCAAAGCCTGGGACATTCCTGATACATTACTTTGTGGCATTCAACTGCTTTACTCTGACACCTAGGCCAGAGTAAAACTGGGAAATAAATCTTCAGTCTCTGACAAGATAAAAACAAAACCAGGCATTAAGCAAGGGTGCATTCTAGCCCCGGCCCTTTTTTAACTTGCTCCTGTGCGATATGGTACCTGCGTTGGATTAATTAACCAGCGACGCACCAAAACTGGTAAATTGCCCTATCACTTCCCTGCTCTATGATGATGACATAGTCCTCCTAAGTCAAACGGCGATGGGGCTCCAGAGGTTGATCGATGTTTTACATCAGCAGAGCAGCTTAAATGAAATAATAGTACATTTAGAAAAAAACGAATATTGTGATATTTGGACTCAAAAGCAAAAAAAACGGAATCTGCCATCTGACCAACAGTCGCCTGATTTTAGCAAACAAATACAAATATCTGGGATGCTGGCTGGACAACAAAGGAGGCCACTTAACCCATTTAAACGCACTAAAACATAAAATGTGCCTCACTACAATTTGCCTTTCAAACCATCTTCAAATGCACAAAGCAGCCTACATTTGAACCTCTTTTAAAGATAGTGAAGGCCAAACTTATCCCCACTCTGGGGTATGGCACAGAAGCATTCCTGAGGAAACTGGGCACTTTTCTGAACAATACCCATAGTGCTGTTTTAAGATCACTGTTTAAAGTCCCTTACCACACTTCTTCAGCCCAGATCAGGCTCGAATTCTTGCTGAGTGATCAACTGTGAGTTCAGAAAGCTAGCTTCCTCAAATATATGCAAATGCCGTAAAAGAAGGCTCACTGAAGAACTACTTTGGCTGTAAGTGCCATCAGAAACAACATGACGCTTGAAATCCCTGGAAAATCGCTCTCTCTCAAGTTCTGGAGCACAAAGGTGCAGCACCCCTCTGGAATCTAAGGAGCCGATTTCAACTTAGGTGGTTTTACCGCCAGCCCGCTGCAGCGCAGACCAGAAAACGCCACTAAGCCGGCGGCATCCTGCCTGTCGTATCATGAGTTTCCCGTAGGACTGGCGGTGTGTAGGCAGCGGAGTCATGGCGGTGGCACGCTTTGACTCTGGTAATGAGCCGGAAGCCATTGCCGGCCATGCTACAGTGCCTCCAGCCAGTTAGGCGCACTTCTTTCTTGCATTATGTTGTGCAAGACAAACAGTGCGCGCACCCGACCCGAAAGCACTGGAGGGCAAAACATGAGCACCAGTCACATTTCACAAGGGCACATTCACCCTCGAGCCAGTTAATTGCATAATTACCTGCCTTTCCGCCGACTCTTGCTTGGCTTGGCCGCCTCTACCGCTAGCGCGTAGGCGGTTGGCGGTGGTGGCGGTCCTGAGGCAGGGTTCCCGCTCACTCCCTAACGGGTGGTCGGACCGCAAAGGAAGCGAGTGGGAGGACCAACGAAAAGCGACAGTGGTCCCCAGACCACCATCATCGTAATCAGGCCCCAAATCTTCCCCACCAGCGATTCAAAATAGCTTTAAACATAGCGGTGCAAAAGGAATCTTTTGAATTGGATCGTCGGACCCTCAGGAGCAGAAAACATGCGGACCTTATTATTAGGAGCTGTATTAAAAGAGAAGTGCAAAAATACATCACATATCCATTCTCCTTGTACTACAAAGCCAAGTTCTGCCTTATTTGTGTGCCCAGCTTCGCCTCATTAGATCTTCTCCCTCCATGGGTGAGCCATGGCATCATTAACAAGTGCTGTCTCTGCGGTTTGTTCCAGGAGTCTCTTCTACACCTGCTCTGTATTTGCCCTGTGTTAACCGACAACCGCAGAAGGTTTCTTCACCACTTTCTGAATAAACAAGGGACACAGACAATACAGGCAGCCGTTGACTTCCTTCTGAATGATGCTTACCCGCAAATAATTGAAAGCTTGATAAAACTTCTAGACAGATGAATAAATTGTTAAGGAACTCAGTCATACACCCAAATCTCCTCAGGGTCATAGGGCCATGATCCTGGATTGCGCTTGTAGCATGAACTCTGCTCTAATGTGCTTTGAGTGTGCAAGTTTCAAATCTGTTTGCCAACAAGAAATCAGTATGAGCAGGCTGCTAGGCAAATTCTGTAAATACAATGTGGTTATAAGCTGCTAGGCAAATTCTGTAAATACTATGCGGTTATAAGCTGCATCTTTTAACCATCGCTTGCTGATCTTGTGTTGAATTCCTCCTAGCCTGCCCTTCAGGTTTCCTGCTGCCCGGCACTTGATGTAGGTAACAGTATTTTTACATTACTTCTACTGTTATTATTTAGCTCTTTATAACACATGGCACTTTTATGTCTTGACACTTGAAATACAATTCCCAGCCTTTGATCAACTCGTGTCTCCAAGTTGTACAAATAGCATTAAAACACGTTGAGCACGATGTATCATCATTGTATTTTGCGAGTCCTTAATAGCGAATTTTACTGATTCGCTATTAAGGACTCGCAAAATGCAATGTATGTAGGTTTCGCAATAATAATTGCGATTTCTACATATTCCTTAATTGCAAATGGCAAATTGCGATTCGCAATAAAGGAGTACCTTCCCATTCATTCCTATTCTGAGAATCGGCCCGTTTGCGAACGGGAAAAAGGCTTGATACATCTGGCCCTATGGTATCTGATTTTAGCAGTTTTATAGCAGCGGTATGTATTTTCAATTATTAATTTCTCCTGCCCATGTTTTTGCAAATATTGTTTCCCTGTCTCTCTAGGATCTTTCTGTTTAAATCCTGATGTAGACAAAGAACATCTTTAGTCCCGCTGTTTACAAATTTTTTATCGGGTTATTACTAGCACATGGTAATTGGCACTTTAGCATAGTCCCTCGACCCTTATCAATGTTTTTAACTAAGTTCATTAAGAGGGTTGGAACGCCATTTAGCTTATGTCTAGAAGCTTAAACGAACAATAGCCACACAAGAATTAGTGCCAAGTCTTTGGGCACAGTATCTGAAATTTGTATTGCACATAACAAGTATGACTTGGGTCTGCTTTCAACATTCTGTCACAATTTTACTGCTAAATGCCTAGATATCTCATCAACTACCCATTTACAACACCCTGTTATACATCACAGATGTCTTAACTACTTATGAACTGATTGTGTCACTTATGACATTATCTGTTTTTTATGAATTGCTCTGATTCTTACATTATTTTTGTGTTCCGGTAACTTTGATGAACTTGATTGTCTAAATAAAGTATTTTGAAAATTAAAAACTCAAACTACTGCCACTTAGTAATATATTTTTTATAGGCTACATTTAACTTGATTCAAATGTTTATACACACTCAGTGGGAGAACTTCCACTCTGCATAGCAAACTGTTAGGGATTTGTGCTGCATATGTTTGCATTAGTTTGCATTTGTTTTTAATCCATACCAAACTAAGGGGCTGATTAGGATGGCGGGCGGAAAACCACTCCAACCGCCATGGTAGCGGAAATCAACCATCCGCTAGTACCGCGGCAAAACCGGTGGTCCGATTAGGATCAACCGCCACAAAATTCCGACCGCGGAGGAACGGTGCCACGAAAGACCGCCGGTAGCGGGCGGAGCTAGTGAAAATCCGACCGCGGCGGTCGGAATCGCGGCGGAAACCCACAAAACCGCCGCGAGGCCAGCGGAGTGACCGCACGTAAAATTAAGATTCCATTGAGGTGACAGAGGGACGATCCTCTGTTCCCGACCGCCGCGATCGCAAACAGTGATGAATGGGAGAGCCGGCGTAAGGGCTGTTGCATTGCCACTGACGCTGACGCTCCGTGACAAATATGGCGGTCGACAAAAAAAACACACAACAAGGCCACCAAGTGCACACATCAAACTAGCTCTGCCCCCAAAAACACCTAACACACCCCAATGACACACCCCATGGCAACTTTAAAAATACAAATCCCAGGACAACCCACACAACACACCTGACAGCAATACTCCATTTTGACACACCCACATAGGTGACTATAAAACCAGCCCCTTCCCTGACCAGAATCCTTTGCACTACTCCAGCCCTGAAGGAACTAAACCCTGCAGCACATTGGATTGGCAAAACACCACACATCTCACCAGCACAACAGCACACACACACACACCACCTACACCACCCCCACCACCCTCACAACTGCACCTCAAACCATTTGCACATCACACACCATGGCACAAAAGAAAATGCCCAAATTTACAGAGAGTGAGTTGTCAGTCATGGCAGATGAGATAATCAGAGTAGAACCACAATTGTTTGGTACCCTGGTCTAACAGACACCATTAGCCACCAGAGCACAAATGTGGGAAAGGATAGTCGACAAGGTCAATGCAGTAGAGACCACCCGCGCTCCAAGCAGGAAATCATGAAGCGGTGGCATGACCTGAAGAGGATGGTGAAAGCGAAGAACAACAAGAACCGTCAGCTGGCTCAGATGACTGGCAGTGGCCCTCCCATTCCACCAAGAACCTTCACTGCATGGGAGGAGAAGGTGCTTGCCATACTGCATCCAGAGAGTCTGACAGGAATAGCCGGGGGAGTGGAGGCTGGTAAGTACAAACAAATGTATACCATTACACTGCCATGTACTGTCTTGAACAACTACAAACCTACACCTCCTAGGCCCAATCCCATTCATCTGCACCACAATACCCAACACAGGTCTCACAGATGTAACATTCACCCCATCTGATTCACCCCAAAGGTAGCCAGCTACATTCCCAGGGTTGTATGTGGACAGGCAGCCAGCACTACAACTCCCACCAGGCCCCCTTGTTCCACAGCTCAGCAAGATGGAGCACCCCCCACCCAGCCAGAAGCATGTGGCAGCCATTGTATCTCACCAACCAAACTTACAGGTAGGTAGTCATCTTCCCAGGGAGGGCTGTTTGGGGGTGGGAGGCCTGCACTACAACTCCCAACAGGCCCCCTGTCCCACCCCTGAGCAGGATGGAGCACTCCCCCCCCACCCAGAAGCATGTGGCAGCCATTGTATGGTTCACCTTCACCTAACAGGTAGGTAGCCATCTTCCCAGGGAGGGGGGTATTTTGGTTGGAGGGCAGCACCACTACTCCACCCAGGCCCCCTTGTCCCACAGCTGAGCAGGATGGAGCACTCCCACACCCAGAACCATGTGGCAGCCATTGCATTGCTCACCTCCACCTAACAGGGAGGTAGCCATCTTATGCTCTCATGTCCCACCCCTGAGCAGGATGGAGCACTCCCCCCCCAGCCAGAAGCATGTGGCAGCCATTGTGTTACAACAAACAAACTTACAGGTAGGTAGCCATCTTCACAGGGAGGGGGGTATTTTGGTTGGAGGGCAGCACCACTACTCCACCCAGGCCCCCTTGTCCCACAGCTGAGCAGGATGGAGCACTCCCCCACCCAGAAGCATGTGGCAGCCATTGCATTGCTCACCTCCACCTAACAGGGAGGTAGCCATCTTATGCTCTCATGTCCCACCCCTGAGCAGGATGGAGCACTCCCCCCCCAGCCAGAAGCATGTGGCAGCCATTGTGTTACAACAAGCAAACTTACAGATAGGTAGCCATCTTCACAGGGAGGGGGGTATTTTGGTTGGAGGGCAGCACCACTACTCCACCCAGGTCCCCTTGTCCCACAGCTGAGCAGGATGGAGCACTCCCCCACCCAGAACCATGTGGCAGCCATTGCATTGCTCACCTCCACCTAACAGGGAGGTAGCCATCTTATGCTCTCATGTCCCACCCCTGAGCAGGATGGAGCACTCCCCCCCCAGCCAGAAGCATGTGGCAGCCATTGTATTACAACAAACAAACTTACAGGTAGGTAGCCATCTTCACAGGAAGGGCTGTTTGAGGGTGGGAGGCTTGCACTACAACTCCCACCAGGCACCCCTGTCCCACCCCTGAGCAGGATGGAGCACTCAAACACACACCCAGAGAGATGTGTCAGAAAGTCCACCCCAATGTGACACCAGAACAGGTAAGTAGAGAGTGCATGCACCCCACCATTCCTCTCAAAAAGCATGGAGCCATATGACACCAGCCCTCACATCCCACCAAAATTGACACAGAGCCAATAGCTACTAACAGTGTGCAGACAGCTGAGCGTATGTAACTGTCACAGAAACCAAAGTGTGACTCACCAAATCACATGTTGAAGAAATTCAGGGCCCAATCATGCACAGCACTGAATGCTATCTGTAAGTTCCATGGGGGCAGAGCTTGAAGGACCATATGAAAACAAAGCAAGCATGGTCTATAGAACAAATAAAGAAAAGCACATGACATGACAAAGGTATGCATGAGATAACAATGGCTAGTTCATGCTCAACTGTAACGCCTGCCAGGCAGAGTAATCAGCAAAGATGCTTAACATCAAGTCGTTGTGCCGCTAGTCGTTAGATGACAACATGTCCTCGTAATCACAAAATCTGCACGTGGGGCATGGTATCCATTGACATGTCACACCATAGACAAGTAATGTATGTACCTCCACATCATGTCATGATGCACAGTACTGTGCAGACATACAATGTGAGAACTAGTAAACTGTGTGGTGCATAACCTGTAAATAAGATACATCGAACACCAAGCGTGAGGGGTGCACGTCAATGACCATTTCCCCTCTGTCCCACAGGTGACCACCAAGAACTGACTGCAGAGGATGACAACACCAACCTGCAGAGCCAGTCTCCACCCCGGAACATGGACTCTCTGATGATGACTCCCTGGATTTCGAGGATGCGGATCAAGAAGCCGGCCCATCAGGCATGCCAGGGCGCAACAGGTCCCAGGACCCCACTGTCCCCCCCGCCACCACATCAGCAACAACAACAACTACACTGACCCCTGCTGTAACGACCTGTGCGGCCCCTACCACCACCACCACTGCTGCCTGAAACACTCTCCCTGCCCCAGAGGATGACCACCCCACCCCACCAACTGAGGAGGGCAGGGAGAGTAGGCGGGTGCATACAGTGGTGAGGCAACAGGTCCGTGACAGCAGGGCAGGTGGGAGGGCAAGGGGGAGTCAAAGCCAACCGGACCCTGGGACCGAAGCCCTGGCCAACATCACCAGAGTCCTTGGGGCCTATGAACGGGCCCAGGGACAAACGGGCCAGGCTCAGGAAGATTCCAGTGAGCTCCGCCTGCTGCTGAGGTCCATAGACACCCGCATGGGCCAAATCGTGGACCTCTTGGGCCAGCTAGTGGCGGTTCTGAGGGACAGGCCTGCGGCCCAAACAACACCTCCACCTCCCTCCGGTGGCCCGCAGGATGACAGTTCCACATCCTCCCCTGCGGCCACAGAGCGGGGGGAGTCCTCAGACCCCACTGGTCCCGCAGCAGAGGCCCCACCTGCCAAACGACCAAGGGGCCATCCAAAGAAATCCAAGGGAGGATCCTGTGGCAAAGCACCTGCCAAACGCCAGTCAAGGAGCCAGCCATGATGGCACCCCTCTTCACCATTGTATTGACTTTGTTGACTGTCCTTCCCCATACTGCCATGTTAATGGCATCCGTCTGTTGGACTGGGTCACCACATCAATGTGGTGACTACTCGATTGTCTCATCTTCCATCACTGACAACTCATTGATTCACTATTCACCTTTTTGTAAATATTCACTTCCTTGTCACATGTACCCATAGTAAATAAACACCCCTTACACACCTTTGTAGTTGTGTCTGCACCATGTTTATCACAAGATGTACAATGTTCACCATGATTACAATGTACCAGGAGCACGGATTGTTTGTAGGCAAGGAGAGGCTGAAGGGACCTAGCAAAACACAACAGAACAATATTCACTAGTCAGGTGGTGGCATCACAGCCATTACACAACACTTGTCATCAATGTACTCCAATCTGCACACATTACAATGAGCAACAGTACCGACATAGACATCCTGTATCTGTGCAAAACTACCCTGTCCCAGAAACATTAGCAGCCAGCACAGAGTCAACAACAGGCTGCAGTCACAAAGCCCACCTAGACCTTTTGACCAACAACGACATCAGCAGATAATGGCCCGTTGTACGTTTTCACTCACCTTCAAGGGAAGTAGCGGTTGATGAGTTGTTGACGCAAGTCGACACCTTCCTCCTCTCCACTATCCTCATCACTGGACATGGGTTGGTTTGCAGGTGGAGGCCTCGGCTGCTCATCAGCATCCAGGAGCAGGGGGATCTCCTTGCGCAAGGCCAGGTTGTGGAGCATGCAGCATGCAACTACAATCTGACACACCTTTTTGGGCGAGTACATCAATGCACCTCCGGTCCTGTCCAGGCAGCAAAATCGTGACTTCAGGAGACCAAAAGTAAGCTCCACCACACGACCTGTCCTCCCATGGGCATCATTGTAGCGGACTTCACCTGGAGTCCTGGGATTCTGCAGTGGGCTCAGCAACCAAGGCTGGTTGGGATATGCAGAGTCACCTAGGTGTGAGATACACAGACTAATTTTGTAATATAACTGTGGCAGAGGACAGCATGTCACACACACAGCACGCTACTTGACTCTGCGTACTCACCCACAATCCATGCATGCTCCGGAAGCAGATTAGCTATCAGCTGTGGCACAATGCTGTTACGCATGATGTACGAGTCATGGGCCGAGCCAGGAAATTTGGCACAGATGTGTGAGATGATCATATCCGCCTGGCACACCACTTGCACATTGATGGAATGGAAATGTTTCCTGTTCCTGTAGATGTGCTCACGTGCCTGTGGTGGAACCAGGCCAACATGTGTGCAGTCAATGGCACCAACAACATTAGGGATGTGCCCAAGGGCATAAAAATGACCCTTCACAGCCGCCAATTCATGCCTCCTGGGGAAATGGATATATCTGTCCTTGTAGGTCATCATAGCGGACAGGACAGCACGTAGCACCATGCTGAACATAGGTTGCGACATCCCACCTGCGCTGGACACCGTGTACTGGAATGAACCAGTAGCAAAGAAATGCAGGGCCGCCATCACCTTACACGTTGGTGTCAAAGCAGTCGGATACGTTCTACGAGGCCGCAGGTGGGGTTCCAACAGAGCACATAGGTCTTGTAGGGTGGGTCGATCCAGATGGAATTTCCGTATGACGTCCTCATCCTCCATGTCCGCCAGCACTGTGAAGGGACGATGCACATTTGGTCGCCTCCTAGGTGAGATGAAAGGGGACACATGTCATTGCAATCCACCATGTGATGTGTCCAACATCTTACGTTTTGACTGACACAACGCCAACAATGACTGGCATCAAACCTCAGCTTACAGCACAACTTACATGTAGGGACACCTTCAGCTACACTAGTCGTACACTTGTCCACTGGTCACACAGTGAGTACCTCCAAAACAATATCTGACTATGTGAATGCCCAAAGGTATATGGCCACATCTTGCATAACCAGCACTGACAGTAGTTCATACAGCATATGTGTCAAACAGCAACAATACTGTCTCCTACCTAGCTTCTGTACCTGCCACACCTTCTTGCGTAAGTCGAACAGGGCACACATCAACAACACAATGTGTCTGTGCATTAAGATCAAGTATGTGCATGAGCCAAGCAAAGTAGACAGTGAAATATGCACATTGTGTAATCAGACATTCATCACTGTGAGTTGCTCAGCCATATCACACATTGACATGTGTACCCATTGGAGAGTCCATCACAACACTGTTCTGTGTACATGCCCAGCAATATCACAAGTGACATGTGAGGGAGTACATGCCAATGTTTTCAATCATATACACCAACATGGCATGTGTAGTCAGCAGTGGGCTAAATGTTACATTGGCATTGTGTGCACTATCTTGTGCCATGAATCAGGTGTCTACTGTGCACTGTTGACACAGCATGATGTGTCCAAAGGTGCTGTCAATGTGCTCCGCCACCCAAATCATGGTCATTGGCACCAATGGATAGCAGCCATATCGCGGTAGCGACCGCCTGGCCCCAGCGGTGTGTCACCGCCAATACCAAAGCCCCACTCGCGGTAGTGATATACATATAGTAAAATGGCGGTTGGCATGCTCCGCCACCCAAATCATGGTCATTGGCACCAATGGATAGCAGCCATATCGCAGTAGCGACCACCTGGCCCCAGCGGTGTGTCACCGCCAATACCAAAGCCCCACTCGCGGTAGTGATATACATATAGTCAAATGGCGGTTGGCATGCTCCGCCACCCAAATCACGGTCATTGGCACCAATGGATAGTAGCCATATCGCTGTAGCGACCGCC
Organism: Calotriton arnoldi; assembly: GCA_963921515.1. Taxonomy (NCBI): domain Eukaryota; kingdom Metazoa; phylum Chordata; class Amphibia; order Caudata; family Salamandridae; genus Calotriton; species Calotriton arnoldi. The sequence goes on from CAWUFW010000960.1 coordinate 3,308,051, forward strand.
TGGCCCCAGCGGTGTGTCACCGCCAATACCAAAGCCAAACCAAAGCCCTACTCGCGGTAGTGATATACATATAGTAAAATGGCGGTTGGCATGCTCCGCCACCCAAATCACGGTCATTGGCACCAATGGATAGCAGCCATATCACGGTAGCGACCGCCTGGCCCCTGCGGTGTGTCACCGCCAATGCCCATGCCCTTACAGCCAATGGGAACCGCAATCGCAGTAGCCTAATGCATTTTTTTAAATAGCGGTAGGCGTGCTCCGCCACCGCGGGGCTGGTCATTGGATGCATTTGAAAAAAGCAGACCTGGAACACCAATTGCAGCAGCTTAGAACCACTGAAACTACCCCAGGGGGCTATATATGTGTGGGAGAGAGCCTCACATTTCCACTGCTTCCAGACACTGCTGCCTGACACTCCTCACCACCAACTGCTGCTGCTCCTGTCTCCAGACACTGCTGCCTGACACTCCTCACCACCAACTGCTGTTGCTCCTGTCTCCTGTCTACAGACACTGCTGCCTGACACTCCTCACCACCAACTGCTGCTGCTCCGGTCTCCTGGACCCAGTGATGGCGAGGACAGAGAACACCAGGGCCCGTCCCTTCACCACAGAGGAGCTGGAGGTCCTGGTGGACGAGATGATCACACAGTATGGGAGGCTATATGGTGCTCCAGATGTCATGGTAAGTGTTTCAGAGTGGAAGTGAGAGTGTATGGAGTGCACACATGAAGTTGATCTGCTGCAGTATCTGCCTGAGAGTGTGTCTTCATGTCATACACTGCCTAGCATGCTGACTCCAGGGGAAAGGGGTTTGTAGACTATTTTACACATTTCCCTGGCTGCACATCAGGATGCATTGTTTTTGCAGCCATACAGTGACACAGCAAGTTTGTTAAGCTGGAGTCAGGACAGAAATAGCCTGTGTTAATGGATGTGTGGGTCCATGAGGTTCTTCACAGGCTCATCTGTGACATTACCAAGGGTTTCCATCCAGAGGGTACTGATGGAAGTGTGTCTGACTTAATATTGCCACCATGTATAGGTCAGCATTATGCACAAAAATGAAATGCCAGAGGCTGACACTCTTGGTGGAAATTCACCTATGACACAGCAGATTGTTGTACTGTTGAAACGTCCCCCTTCCATTTTCATCATCATGTGTACTTACTCGCATGTGTAGGCACTGTTTGCCCTCTCATATTGGCCCTGCATGTGACATTTCTGATGCCCCACGTTAAACCTCAGTGTGAGCCACCCTGGCCTGCACAGTCACTGTTCAATTTCACAAGGACCCATCACTGAATGGACCGAGTGAGACATGTGGGTTGTCTGCCACACTATCCATCAAAGGGCTATCTCAGGCCTGTGTATTGCACAAAACAGTGCAAAACCAAAGGGGATGATGGACGGAGTGTTGAACATTGCAAGCACTCACCCCCAGTCAACTGATCTGGGTTTAATCCATCATCATTCTTTAGCTCACTCCGCCACCCCAGTTCAGACATGGCCATATGCAAATCAGTCTGACCCTGTGCCTCATGGGAACAGTCCAGCCCGAACTGCCAAGCCATGTCTTCCCTGGACCGGAAACAAGCATCCTGGGACCGGTTTCTGGCTTACAGCCGTCATCAGCCAGGCTATCTTGAATCCAGTGGCAAAGTGAGCAAGGGACCCACGTCTGGGCATACCCTGCCAACTTAGGGCGAACATAGCAAAACCAAAGGGGATGATGGACGGAGTGTTGAACATTGCAAGCACTCACCCCCAGTCAACTGATCTGGGTTTAATCCATCATCATTCTTTAGCTCACTCCGCCACCCCAGTTCAGACATGGCCATATGCAAATCAGTCTGACCCTGTGCCTCATGGGAACAGTCCAGCCCGAACTGCCAAGCCATGTCTTCCCTGGACCGGAAACAAGCATCCTGGGACCGGTTTTTGGCTTACAGCCGTCATCAGCCAGGCTATCTTGAATCCAGTGGCAAAGTGAGCAAGGGACCCACGTCTGGGCATACCCTGCCAACTTAGGGCGAACATAGCAAAACTAAAGGGGATGATGGACGGAGTGTTGAACATTGCAAGCACTCACCCCCAGTCAACTGATCTGGGTTTAATCCATCATCATTCTTTAGCTCACTCCGCCACCCCAGTTCAGACATGGCCATATGCAAATCAGTCTGACCCTGTGCCTCATGGGAACAGTCCAGCCCGAACTGCCAAGCCATGTCTTCCCTGGACCGGAAACAAGCATCCTGGGACCGGTTTCTGGCTTACAGCCGTCATCAGCCAGGCTATCTTGAATCCAGGGGCAAAGTGAGCAAGGGACCCACGTCTGGGCATACCCTGCCAACTTAGGGCGAACATAGCAAAACCAAAGGGGATGATGGACGGAGTGTTGAACATTGCAAGCACTCACCCCCAGTCAACTGATCTGGGTTTAATCCATCATCATTCTTTAGCTCACTCCGCCACCCCAGTTCAGACATGGCCATATGCAAATCAGTCTGACCCTGTGCCTCATGGGAACAGTCCAGCCCGAACTGCCAAGCCATGTCTTCCCTGGACCGGAAACAAGCATCCTGGGACCGGTTTCTGGCTTACAGCCGTCATCAGCCAGGCTATCTTGAATCCAGTGGCAAAGTGAGCAAGGGACCCACGTCTGGGCATACCCTGCCAACTTAGGGCGAACATAGCAAAACCAAAGGGGATGATGGACGCAGTGTTGAACATTGCAAGCACTCACCCCCAGTCAACTGATCTGGGTTTAATCCATCATCATTCTTTAGCTCACTCCGCCACCCCAGTTCAGACATGGCCATATGCAAATCAGTCTGACCCTGTGCCTCATGGGAACAGTCCAGCCCGAACTGCCAAGCCATGTCTTCCCTGGACCGGAAACAAGCATCCTGGGACCGGTTTCTGGCTTACAGCCGTCATCAGCCAGGCTATCTTGAATCCAGTGGCAAAGTGAGCAAGGGACCCACGTCTGGGCATACCCTGCCAACTTAGGGCGAACATAGCAAAACCAAAGGGGATGATGGACGGAGTGTTGAACATTGCAAGCACTCACCCCCAGTCAACTGATCTGGGTTTAATCCATCATCATTCTTTAGCTCACTCCGCCACCCCAGTTCAGACATGGCCATATGCAAATCAGTCTGACCCTGTGCCTCATGGGAACAGTCCAGCCCGAACTGCCAAGCCATGTCTTCCCTGGACCGGAAACAAGCATCCTGGGACCGGTTTCTGGCTTACAGCCGTCATCAGCCAGGCTATCTTGAATCCAGTGGCAAAGTGAGCAAGGGACCCACGTCTGGGCATACCCTGCCAACTTAGGGCGAACATAGCAAAACCAAAGGGGATGATGGACGGAGTGTTGAACATTGCAAGCTCTCACCCCCAGTCAACTGATCTGGGTTTAATCCATCATCATTCTTTAGCTCACTCCGCCACCCCAGTTCAGACATGGCCATATGCAAATCAGTCTGACCCTGTGCCTCATGGGAACAGTCCAGCCCGAACTGCCAAGCCATGTCTTCCCTGGACTGGAAACAAGCATCCTGGGACCGGTTTCTGGCTTACAGCCATCATCAGCCAGGCTATCTTGAATCCAGTGGCAAAGTGAGCAAGGGACCCACGTCTGGGCATACCCTGCCAACTTAGGGCGAACATAGCAAAACCAAAGGGGATGATGGACGGAGTGTTGAACATTGCAAGCACTCACCCCCAGTCAACTGATCTGGGTTTAATCCATCATCATTCTTTAGCTCACTCCGCCACCCCAGTTCAGACATGGCCATATGCAAATCAGTCTGACCCTGTGCCTCATGGGAACAGTCCAGCCCGAACTGCCAAGCTATGTTGCTATGTTGCTATGTTCGCCCTAAGTTGGCAGGGTATGCCCAGACGTGGGTCCCTTGCTCACTTTGCCACTGGATTCAAGATAGCCTAGCTGATGACGGCTGTAAGCCAGAAACCGGTCCCAGGATGCTTGTTTCCGGTCCAGGGAAGACATGACTTGGCAGTTCGGGCTGGACTGTTCCCATGAGGCACAGGGTCAGACTGATTTGCATATGGCCATGTCTGAACTGGGGTGGTAGAGTGAGCTAAAGAATGATGATGGATTAAACCCAGATCAGTTGACTGGGGGTGAGTGCTTGCAATGTTCAACACTCCGTCCATCATCCCCTTAGGTTTTGCTATGTTCGCCCTAAGTTGGCAGGGTATGCCCAGACGTGGGTCCCTTGCTCACTTTGCCACTGGATTCAAGATAGCCTGGCTGATGACGGCTGTAAGCCAGAAACCGGTCCCAGGATGCTTGTTTCCGGTCCAGGGAAGACATGACTTGGCAGTTCGGGCTGGACTGTTCCCATGAGGCACATGGTCAGACTGATTTGCATATGGCCATGTCTGAACTGGGGTGGTAGAGTGAGCTAAAGAATGATGATGGATTAAACCCAGATCAGTTGACTGGGGGTGAGTGCTTGCAATGTTCAACACTCCGTCCATCATCCCCTTTGGTTTTGCTATATTGCACAAAACAGACCTTGTTCAAGGGGTGTGAGATTGTGAGTTCATGTCCCAAAATGTGACCTCCATGACACAGTGAGCCATTCACAGGACAAGGACATTGAGGGGTGTGCAGTGTTGGACACAGTGAGTCTGCCCCGCCACATTACTTACAATCTAATGTATGTCTTGCTCACTCACAAACTGGATAGCAGATGTGGGCCTCCTTCACATTGCTTTCTGTGCTGACATGCTGCATGTGTATGAGATGGCCAGGTACTGTGTCGATCCTCATACCTGCATGCATTTTGGTATGATTATCCCATGCTAATGTACTACGTGTCATGCTGTATTGTCTCTGCTAAACATGTCTGTGAAGTTGTGCTGAGTTTGTGCATGCTCCTGTACTGGGAGATAGTGGTACACAACCCAGTGTCACTGAAATTTCCTCCTCTTGTCTCCCATGCCTGCAGCTCAAAGTCCACCAGCGTTAGGCTGTATGGAGGGGCATTGCACGCAAGGTGCAGGCTCTGGGTGTCTCCAACCGACGACACACACACTGTCACAAGAGGTGGGATGACATCTGCTGGCTGAGCAAAAACGTGGCAGAGATGACGCTGGGGCTGCTCCCTCGGACTGGCAGGTTGGCGCGCCGGAGCATGACACTACTAATGGCACGCATCTTGGCAGTGACACAGCCAGAGCTGGATGCACATTGGAAGGACCATCAGCAGCAAGCTGCGGGTGAGTATTCTGGGAAGGGTGACTTTTGTTGTGAGTGACTGCATGTATTCCAACCCTGAGCCAGTGCTGTGCTGTGTGATATTGCTAGTGTGATGCAATGGCTTGTAAATGGATCTGTGTTGGGTGCAGCTGTCATGCATTATCGCTACATGTACTTTCTCACGTCATTGATGTAATGTGCCTGGACGTTGCATTCTGAGTTGTGGCGTTATGGCATCGGCTGCATTGGGGGAGTCAGGGACATCCCCTGTCAGTGAACGGCAGTGTGCCTCATCTGAGTGTGCTTTCATCAATGTGTGCTGTGCCTGACCTCTAAATTGCAAGGACTACACATCTGACACCAATGTGCAACTGTGGTTGTGCCACAAAGTACAACATGGTGGATGGCATGAGCTCATGGGCATTGCGGCCTGACATTTTGGAGTCTGTACCTGTGTTGGCCCCTTATGGTGACTCCATATGTGACTGTGACATCATGTTGGGAGGTACACCTTATCCGCCCACAGGACCCTAGGTATGCTCAGAGTGATCTGTATGCCTGGTTAACCTTAGGCACGGCAAGCTATTTGGCTGTGTGGGCATCACATGGGTCAATGATGCCAAGTTTGCATGATACCATGCGATTTCTGACTTAGGAATTAAGGTTGCACAATGTGATTGCACGGGGTGGTGTGCAACATAGCGGGTATCATCATCTTGCTTTGTGCTTTGCTTGCATATGATGTTTGTGTGAATGGCACTATACTGAACCTACGTCTCTGTCTCTTGCAGCATCTACCGTGGGCACAGAAGGACATGGGTCGGACACCAGTGGTGAGGCATCAGGCACCACTGCTATACACGAGCACACTGACACTGATGTGACCAGCGCCTCGGAGGGGGACATGAGTGTGCTTGAGGAATCTCAGCCAGAGACACCAACCTCAACGTCATCTGACACCAGCGGTGACTCATCCATGTTGGCGGGCACAGGGAGCGGGAACTCTGCCTCCTCTTTCACCACACCACGTCCGGTGCCCACCCTCCCAGCTACTTCCACTAGTGCTGCACGTGCTCGCATCAGTAAGAAGGGAAGAGTGTCCTTCCCCCCAGGCACCCCTGCCCCTGCCCCTGTATCCCCTGCTGCCCTCAGTGTTGAGGCTGTGGACCTTTTGCGCCAGCTGTGTGTGGGTCAGACAACTCTCCTCAATGCCTTCCTAGACCATGACAAGAAGTTGGCACAGGTGGTTGCCTTCATGGAGGGGATTCATTCAGACGTGGGTGGGCTACACAGGACTGTCTAGTCTTTGTCCTCCACAGTGGAGGCAGCCATTCTGCTGTCAGAGGCTCAGAGTCCAGCTCCAGTCCCTTCGGCCACCCCCCTGCCACTGGCTACTTCTGACGAGAGTGACTACACACCACAGACCTCAGGCTGAAGATACAGCACACAGCAGCAGCACCCCAAGCGGGCCAGAGTGCAGACACTATCCCCCAAACAAACCAAAGTCACCCCAGAGCGCAAAGGCAAAAGCCCTTCAGGGGACACTCAGGGGCATCAATCCAAGAAGCAGGCCTCAGGCTCACATGCCTCAAAGGCATCCCCATCCAAGGACACTCCCGTCCCGAAAACGGCTCCCAAAGAAGAGCAGACAGTTGCCGTGCCTGCTGAGAAGCTGGTGCCTGCTACGAGTCCACATAAGAAGAGCTCTAAGGCAGATTCACACACAACCTCAACTCCCATCCATACCCCTGTGAAGCAGGGAAAGGAGGGCACTGTAGGTGGTTCACCTGGTCAACAGGGGATGGAGGGGAAAAGGCAAGGCCAGGCCAAGCATACCGCTGGATCCAGCAGGTCCCCAGAGGGAGGGCCACCGGCTGCACCTGATGCAGCTTTGGTGGAGAGTGTGCCTGTTGTGGCCGCCCCACCTCCCACTCCTACCAAGACCAAAATTCCATTTCGACTCCCCAAGAAGTGGAAAGGCACCCCTCCACATTCTCCCACCCACACTGTGTCTCACGGCAGCATGTCTCCGCCTCCACGTGCCACCACACCACCCGGTCCAAGCAGCCCTCCGGCTCACAAAGCCACTGATGCCTCTACCTCAGCTGGTCCTCTCTCTCCCAGGTCCAGTCCTCCAACTGGCCCCAATACTCAGCTACCTCCCAGGCCGACTGACAGCCAAGTCTGAGGGAAAGTCCCCCTCACACACCTGTGTCTCCCACAGCGGTGCCTGGACTGCCCATTGTTATCCCCCTAGCTGTGTTGCTGACCATGGCAGTGTACAGTCTCACACATTCCCTGTGCAGGTTCTCATGCACACATGTGCCTACTCTGCCCTTTGGACTGGCCACTGGCCTTGCTGTTCATTATTGTGTTTGCCCATTCCCTGTGCAGGTTCTCATGTACCTACTCTGCACTTTGGACTGGCCACTGTCCTTGCTGTTCATTACTGTGTTTGCCCATTCCCTGTGCAGGTTCTCATGTACCTACTCTGCACTTTGGACCGGCCACTGGCCTTGCTGTTCATTACTGTGTTTGCCCATTCCCTGTGCAGGTTCTCATGTACCTACTCTGCACTTTGGACCGGCCACTGGCCTTGCTGTTCATTACTGTGTTTGCCCATTCCCTGTGCAGGTTCTCATGTACCTACTCTGCACTTTAGACCAGCCACTGGCCTTGCTGTTCATTACTGTGTTTTCCCATTCCCTGTGCAGGTTCTCATGTACCTACTCTGCACTTTGGACCGGCCACTGGCCTTGCTGTTCATTACTGTGTATGCCCATTCCCTGTGCAGGTTCTCATGTACCTACTCTGCACTTTGGACCGGCCACTGGCCTTGCTGTTCATTACTGTGTTTGCCCATTCCCTGTGCAGGTTCTCATGTGCCTACTTTGAACTGTGGACTGGCCACTGGTCTTGCTCTTGTCTACTTTTGATGCCTATATGGGTAATATGTAATAAAGACAGTTAATCCTGTTGTCTGCTTTGTCAGTGTCCTTGCTAAATAAAGGGTTTTCTGTGTGGGTATGGTTTAATGTGACACGTGCTCTGTTTGCCACTTTAACATTGCCAATGGCTTGTTTCACTTTTTCAGGGTTTTGCAGAGGTGACAGGCACTTCAGTTCTTCTTGACTCTGAGGCTTGGGGGTGCAATGATGGTTGTTTGTGATGACCTACTGTTATCATAATCATTCTATGGTCAGGTTAGCTAAATTGTACACATGTCATGTTTGGATGCACTGCCAGCACAGAGTGGGATTCTATCCACAGGATTGCAGGCAGGCTGGCCAGGGTCCATCATGTCTGTGTGATCTTTCTTGATGTGTGAACAGCAGTGTTGGTGTATGGTCATCTTGTGATGGCCAGACATCCTTGTCACATGGGTACATTTAAATGTGTGCACTTGGGTGGTCATGAAGTGTGCAGTGTGAAGGGGGTGACTTTGTCAGTAGTGTTGATGTGTGTGTGCCCCTGCAATGGCAACTGCACACATGTGTCACCCAGGAGTTGAGTGCCTGTTAGTTTGATTAGTCAGCCCTGTGCTTGTGATTGTGTGCACATGTGGGAGTTGTAGGTTGTGCACTGTGCAGTGTGTTGGTGTTTCCTTGCACTTCTGGGGGATACCTACTTGTTGTTGCTGCCAGTTGTGAGTATGCAGAGTGTGTGACTGGCAAGTCAGTGTTGTGTTTTGTTGATCAGCCATGTGTCTTGATAGTGTTTGTGCTCACTGTGCAGACATGCTCAGCCACACTGACATTGTGGGTGTGTTTTCTCATGCATTGCTGTCACTTGAGGCATTTTTGGCTCCAGTATGGCATGTGGGATGTGGAATTATACCATCCCCTAGCTGTGCTTCTGATGCCTACCCATTGTGAGTGACCACTCCATCTATTTGTGTTTGGTGCACTCCTGACATGTCCACTATTGACGTACACACCACTTCACTCTCATGTCAGCTATCCCCTTGGGTTGCCAGTGTGTGTGCCTCCCCACCACTTCATTAGTTACACCATGCTTTGTGGTGCTGATCTGTGCACAGGACCAATGTGCCACTCAGGACAGTTTCCCAATTGGTTATGTGTGATTTTCTTGTACTGGTTTGAAGTCAGGGTTGCTCATATGCAGTGCAACTGTTTGTGCTGCACAGTCCTCTGGTCATGTTGTTTGCACCTGGGTGTCCCAGACTTGTGCATCTGTGGGTGATGGGTAAGCTGTATGTGTGTTTGCTGAGGTACTGCTACCCTTCCTGAGTGTGATGTTGTCTGTGTGCTGTGGTGATTTGTGTTGTGGGGGTTCATGTTGTGGCACTCAGATATGTGTGCTACTGGTTTGGTTGGTGTCCACACACTGCTTGTTGTGCATGCAGTGTGGGGTGGTGAAGTGAGCTAAAGAATGATAATGGATTCAAACCAGATCTGTGACTGGGTGTGAGTGTCTGAAAGGTTTCAGCACTCCGTCCATCATCTCCTTGTGTTTGCCCTGATTGTGCGATATGACAGCCCAGCTCCCGCCAATTCTGACAGAAAGTTCACGATCTGAACTACATCTGCCTCCACCGGATCAATATCCTGTTGCAGACACCAGCGTGACTATTTATGCCAAGCTGAACTATATTGTTTGACCATAGAGTCGGCCCAAGCTCTCCTAATTAGTAAAGAAGCTTGTGATGAAAGGCCTGGGTCATCCCAACATCACCTGTAATCCTCCATGCCATCAGACGAAGAGTACCATTCTGCACCAATTGGTGCAAGTTGCCGTGATCGTTCATCAGAAGAAGAGGAGTCTGGGGAAGTGGGCTTGGATAATCCATGGAAAGTTCTAGAAGAACTGGATACCATACTTGCAACTTCAAAAAAGGTGTCACCAAGATCACCTCTGTTCTCTGACGCCTGACCAATGCCATGAGTCTGGCAATCATCGAGAAGGGCGGGAACACATAACCACGAAAGAGGCTCCAGTCCTGGAAGAAGACATCAGTTGCCTCTGCCTACGGATCTGGGCGACACCTGAGGAAGCGGGCAGTGGATGATTGAGACGTGAGGCAAAGACCTTGGCATGGACTCCACTTGATCATGATCACTTGAAATCAGGCCGGATTCACCTGCCAAGCACTGGAGTCCCTCAAGTAACGCAAATGCCAGTCCGCCATCCGATTCAGATGATCTGGAAAATATTCCGCCTTAACCAAGATTTTGTTTGTCAGCCAGTGGTTTAAAAAATCCCTGGATAGATCCGCCGGTGTCTTGGAGTGAGTGCCCCCCAAGCCATTCATGTAGCAAACTTCAGACACATTGTCCATCTTCAAAGAGGATGGAACGTGAGGGCCTGTTGACCGCCAAGCTATGAATTGCAAACGACCCTGCAAGAAGCTCTAGACAGTTGATGTGTAAAGACCCTTCGTCATTTGACCACGCCCCTCCAGTGGAAATTGCTCTGCAACGAGCTCCCCAACCTTGATGACTCGCATTGGAGTCTATAATCAAGTCAGGGTTCAAACCAAAGATGGCTCTTCTATTCCAGGCTTACATGTGATTGAGCCACCAGCGAATCTCCAAGCTCGTTTCTGTAGACAGACCGCTCTCCCGGATGTAGGAGAGACCTCTCCTAAGGTGTAGAGCTTGCTCGAGTGTATCAGGTACAGCACCGGGAAGACGTGTAGAGCTGGATCCATTGCGGTCCGGACCAGGTGGAGGGGACCGGGAGTCTTGTTTCGCGCTCCGCTGTCGTGCTTCCGCCGTCTCTGGTTGGGTGGTTTCTCCGCAGCGGTGTGACGGGCTGTTTGGGGCATCCTGATTTGTACGGCGGTCCAGACGTCATTCCGCACGACGGTGGGTCTCCATTGGCTCCCACCGGCGCGGTGGCGTGCGCATTTTTCTGGCGGTTCACTTCGCACCGTGGCGGACGGGAAATGGGCTATGTTTGCCCATTGTAATATGGCGGCGTGAGCACCGCTGCTGGCGTGCGGAAAATGACATTTTCTGCCACCGCAGGCATTGCGGTGGTGCCTCCGCCCGCCATCGTAATCAGCCCCTAAATGTGACCAAACCTTTTACAACAGACATCAGTTTAGCAGTTTGTTTTTGAAGAAATGTGTTGAAACAGTATTCCAAGATAACAATATTCTTTGACATTCTCCTCAGTGCATTCTTTTGTGTACCACTTCCTGTTTCTTTTTGTTGATACTTGTTTTGTAAAACGTTCAGAAGACCGCCAAGTGCTCACGTGCCATCCTGCAGATAATACCATTTACTTTCTCAAATTTATCTACTGAAATAACAGCACTAAATTCCATGTTGATGCAGAAAATGGATATTCATATTTATTATTGAAAATGTGTAACGTGCAAGTGCTTAGGTGCAAAAATGTTTTTCTCACCGCTGTGGGCTTTGTCAAAGTCAAAATATTTAAGTTACTTTTTGTAGTATTTATTAACAACTTGCTTGTGGTGTGAATTTATGCAAGGGCAATCAATTTCCTGTCTAGGTAGGTTTAAGTACCATTAAGTAGAACAATGTCTTTGGCGTACATCAACAATGGAAAGGCTCTGCCTCACAAAATTGGAGGAAAAGAACCTTACTTATTATGTGCACTGTGGTAGATCAGTGATGTGCAGGGAAAAAAAGGGTGGGTCCGAGATGAGGGGAACATAAAATGTCATAGCTATGTTGATGGAAAGTTACAATTCTATTAAGGACGCGGAGGCGAGGATTATGCAATAGCTTTCTCCATTTATTGCTCAGTAGCGAAAAACCAACATTAACATCAAAACAATAAAGACTACAAATCTTGTGAGTCTTTGTTCTAAACTTTCAACAGTCCAACCATAGAGCCCACCATATAAGGCATCCACCCAGGAAAAGTAATTGCTCTTCTTCCTGCGAAAGAGCTTCCTCCATCCTTTGAATTTAGCCATCTTGCTTCTGATCTGATCCTATCATAGAAAAAACAAAACATATATCACCAACCAGGACTCAGACTATAGTCCCATCATTTTTACAAGAGAGAAACTCAAATACATTGACAACAATAATAGCATCATTATAACAAATGTCATAGTGACACCAAAGAAAAGATACATTCTTTGTCAGGACCAGAGGATTCGATTATGCACGTTTAAAGCTGGCTGACCACCAGTGAGCCATTCCAGGGATTGGCTTAAAGTAGAAAGTCTTGAACGTACAGTCTGAAGACCAATCTACCACCCTGAGTATGTCCTCCAATCTTCCTCCCAAGGCGAAAGCTTTTGATGCCATCGCTCCCCATGTCAAATGTGCCCCAAAGGAGGAGGTGTCAACCCCCTCCTCTTGTAGGATCTATTTTACCCATCTTGCAATAGTAGCCGCCAAAACCGTTATGAACGGCTTCTTAAGAGCTATCAGAAGTTGTCTCGTTCCAGGGGTGGATTACTCTTCTGTCATAGCATCATAGGTACGAAGACACCGAACCACACACAATTTAGGATGAGAAGGGAAAGTCGGGTAATGCACCACCCTAGAATTCGTTTTAGTTCTTCTAGATATAGGAAACGAAACTCCCTCTGGGGTAAAAACGTGAGCTATGATATCAAGTGCTCATATGTCAGACACCTGTCAACAAGAAATCAGGCATAATAGAATTGCTAGTTTAGCAGACAGTTCCCTGCATAACAGGTACTCATTATCCTGCCAGTTAAGCAACACGCGTAACACCACATTAACATCCCATAAGGAACAGTATCATGGTTCTAGAGAAATAGACAATTGAATCCGTCTCAGTAATCTGCACACTAGGGGATGTTTCCCCGACGGTACCTTGTGGAGCGGTAAATGGCCAGCTGAAATAGCAGACCTACATGCATTGATTGTGCGGGCGGCAAAGTGAGCTAAAGAACGATGATGGATTCAACCCAGATCTGTGACTGGGGGTGAGTGTCTGAAAAGTTTCAGCACTCCGTGCATCATCTCCTTGTGTTTGCTTTGTTCGCCCTAAGTTGGCAGAGTATGCCCAGATGTGGGTCCCTTGCTCACTTTGCCACTGGATTTATGCTAGCCTGGATGATGAGGGGTGTTACCCTGAAACCGGTCCCAGGATGCTTGTTTCTGGTCCAGGGAAGACCTGGCTTGGCAGTTTGGGCTGGACTGTTCTCATAAGGGTCAATACTGATTTGCATATGGCTGGGTCTAAACTGGGGTGGTGAAGTGAGCTAAAGAATGGTGATGGATTCAAACCAGATCTGTGACTGGGTGAGAGTGTCTGAAAAGTTTCAGCACTCCGTCCATCATCTCCTTGTGTTTGCCCTGATTGTGCGGTATGACAGCCCAGCACCCGCCAATTCTGACAGAAAGTTCACGATCTGAACTACATCTGCCCCCACCGGATCAATATCCTGTTGCAGACACCAGCTTGACTATTTATGCCAAGCCGAACTATATCGTTTGACCATAGAGTCGGCCCAAGCTCTCCTAATTAGTAAAGAAGCTTGTGATGAAAGGCCTGGGTCATCCCAACGTCACCTGTAATCCTCCATGCCATCAGACGAAGAGTACCATTCTGCACCAATTGGTGCAAGTTGCCGTGATCGTTCATCAGAAGAAGAGTCTGGGGAAGTGGGCTTGGCTAATCCATGGAAAGTTCTAGAAGAACTGGATACCATACTTGCAACTTCAATAAAGGTGTCACCAAGATCACCTCTGTTCTCTGATGCCTGACCAACGCCATGAGTCTGGCAATCATCGAGAAGGGCGGGAACGCATAACCACGAAAGAGGCTCCAGTCCTGGAAGAAGACATCAGTTGCCTCTGCCTACGGATCTGGGCGACACCTGAGGAAGCGGGCAGTGGATGATTGAGACGGGAGGCAAAGACTTTGGCATGGACTCCACTTGATCATGATCACTTGAAATCAGGCCGGATTCACCTTCCAAGCACTGGAGTCCCTCAAGTAACGCAAATGCCAGTCCGCCATCCAATTCAGATGAACTGGAAAATATTCCGCCTTAACCAAGATTTTGTTTGTCAGCTAGTGGTTTAAAAAAATCCCTGGATAGATCCGCCAGTGTCTTGGAGTGAGTGCCCCCCAAGCCTTTCATGTAGCAAACTTCAGACACATTGTCCATCTTCTAGAGGATGGAGCATGAGGCCCTGTTGACCGCCAAGCTATGAATTGCAAACGACCCTGCAGGAAGCTCTAGACAGTTGATGTGTAAAGACCCTTCGTCATTTGACCAATCCCCTCCAGTGGAAATTGCTCCGCAACGAGCTCCCCAACCTTGATGACTCGCATTGGAGTCTATAATCAAGTCAGGGTTCAAACCAAAGATGGCTCTTCTATTCCAGGCTTACATGTGATTGAGCCACCAGCGAATCTCCAAGCTCGTTTCTGTAGACAGACTGATCTCCCGGATGTAGGAGAGACCTCTCCTAAGGTGTAGAGCTTTCAAGCATTGAAGCGCCCTGTAGTGCAGAGGTCCCGGAAATATCACCTGAATAGACAAAGAGAGAAGACTGACGATTCTGGCTAAATGTCGGAGGGAAACGCATTCCTTCTCTAAGGTTGTGAGCAGTACCCTGCGGATGAGAGTCTTACTAATATATAAAAATCTTTATTCGGTAAATAAAATCAGCATAAAATAATACAGATCGCGTACAATCTACATACTGTGGGGGGATCGCAGCAGCGGACATCTATTCATATTATGCAGCATCTCACTTACTAGTGGTAAACGAATGGTGGTATAACTCCCCAACCGACCCGGCTTTTGCAATCGAGCATGCGGCAATGGAAGGGACTCCCCTCCTTCAAATCCTTTATAGTGCCACATGCCTGGATTTTTTACCTCCGGAAGGTAGAGTAGTGATACAGCTGTGGCGGGATACAGTCCGACAGATGGGTTGGAGCGGGACACCAACCCAAACAACTCCACTATGGCAGGGCGCATACCTCCGCCCAGTTGCCGCCTTGGGAGGGTTCCGGGGGTGGGACCTAGTAGGGATATCGACCCTTGGCGATGTGATGCGGGGTACCACACTGAAATCCTTCCAGCAACTACAGGAGGAGTTCCAGTTACATAAGACGCAATTTTACAGATACCTTCAATTCCGCCATTCCCTGACTCCCCTGATCCACATGCTTGAGACTCTTCCAGAATTCCACCCATTAGAGGGCCATCTGCTGATGGGAGATCTGGGCCTGCACAAGATCAAGCAAATATACCAGACACTGACGACCCACACACAGACAACGCTCGATAAAACACGGCGAGCGTGGCAAGCCGACATTCCTGACCTGACGGATGACCACTGGGCCGAAGCCATAGCCAGCCCACGTGGTGCGGCGGTATCCACACTGTACCGCCTGATACAGTTTAAATATCTTCACCGAGCATACTACACACGGACCAGACTGTGGCAGATGGGAGTTATCCAGTCCCCTGCATGTCTACGGTGCGGGAGGGAGGATGGGACGTTCTTACATACAGTTTGGAGTTGCACTGTGTTGCAGCCTTTTGGCGTAGAATCCTGTCCTGTCTAAATGAGGTACTTTCATGGGAACTCCCGTTTGACCCACAACTTTTCCTCCTTCACAGTACAGACGACAATGGGGGAAACAAGTATAAGCAACATTTATTGTTTTTAGCCCTCACTATCGCCAAACGCGATATCGCCCAAATGTGGAAAGGGACATCTCCCCCGACACTGGGTAAATGGAAAACTGAACTTGACAGATGCATGGGGGCGGAAATAGCAGTATTTCTAGCTTGGGGCTGCCCCAACAAACATAGGAAAATCTGGACCCAGTGAGCGTCATATCGTGGAATAGAACTTCCTCCACTGCCACCCACGGACCCCTTATAGGTGACTCCCCTATCCCAATGATCACTGACCGGACCATCCTGTATTGTATGATAATAGATGACTCTGCTAATATATCATATGCACATGTCTCGAGATCTAGTACTGTCTGCAGGTTGTTTAAGTTATACCACCTGCATGTTTGGCAGGCTTTGAAAAATAATTAAAATGTCGGAACTTCTGCAATGTTTCTTTCTCTCCTACAGGTTATTGTAGGTCTGTCGCCCAACTTTCAAATGAATAACCGAATAAAATCTGTTGTTAAAAAAAAATAATAACACAGATCAGAAGGCAATAATATCAAATTCGTAGTTGATAAAAACAAACAGTATAATTGCTCATAAAACTGTGAACGTTAAGACAATTAATCAGGTGTCGTTCTCCTAGACACCCAGACAGCTCGTAAAAAGGATACAACAGTAGAAATCACATACTCTGCATCTGAAGGTACATCATGGTAGGCCTAACTTGTTTCAAATTCAGAGTTTTCAACAAAGGAATTACAAAACGCTTTTTCGGCCAGCTGCAATAAGAGCAAAATATTGTAAAATGCAGCATATCCTACCGAGACAAATTGTCGCAGCCGCAGGGTGCCCTAACCTCAGGCCGTACCCACCAACATAGAGTTGCCAAAAAATGGTGCAGTTGATCGAACCTAAACCTGGCCAATAAGAACCTGTCATGCTGTGAGCAAACCATGACCAGATTCGGCTCCATTCCCTATACAGTTTTGAATAGCATGTGACCTGAAGTTCTAAGCCTTCTCTCTACGAACGAGAGCATTCCAAAAACAACCTTTTATCGCTCCCTAGGTCACAGACAGAGAGAGCAGTAGGGGCCACAAAAATATCAGACCTACCTATGGAGAAAAGGCTGCTTAACATAAGCTATCCACGGTATGCTATTTACCCAGTCTAGGGCCAAACAGTCCTCAAGGATCAACTGGCTTAGCTTCAGTTCCGCCCTGCTCCAGATCGTAATCCAGCACAGGAGCGGACTTAAAGATATCAAGTCCAAGACTTGTTCAAGCCTGAACTCCGCATGCACGGAAAAGGCTGGGGTAGACTGAGGGACCTGGACCAACTTACGTAAAAAATGATTCTCCAACATTTGGATCCGATCCAACTTGACATACCCCCAGACCTCACTGCCGTAAGGAAGCTGTGCAATGCACTTGGCCTGATAGATTTTTAGGAGATCCATTGGAGCCCTAGAGCCAAGCCTATGTGCAAAAGTAAAAACTGCCCCCATTGTTTTTACAGACTCTGATCTTTTTGCCTCGACCAACAGTTCCCAACAATTATTAACATCAAATAAAACACCCAAATAGGGGAACGCCTTAACTTTGCTCAGGGTAAAATTGGATATCTTAAAAGCCTTGCTACTTGTCAATTTGGGGCCCACTACCAATACATATGACTTTGAAAATGTAACCGACAAGTCAAGATGCCCCATAAAAGACGCATACCCAGCCAACAGCAAATCCAACCCTTGTGCGGTTCGAGCCTTAAGGATCACGTCATCCGCATATAATAAAACGGGGAGAAATCTGTCGCCAACCTTAGGGCAGTCGGCCGAAACTGCTAAGAGCGCAGACTCTAGCCCATTCACATACAATGTGAACAAGAAAGGGGCAAGTATGCACCCCTGACGAACCCCCAGCTCGGATGAAAGTAATTTTCTTGCAAACTGATGACGGGACATAAACCCTTGTCCTTCTTTTCCACCAGGAATATGTTGCTGGGAAAATCTCTAGGATGGCGGTTAGAGGGCATAATCGCCCCTTTGTGTAGTAACTCCTGAACCTCT
This sequence comes from Calotriton arnoldi, assembly GCA_963921515.1. NCBI lineage: Eukaryota > Metazoa > Chordata > Amphibia > Caudata > Salamandridae > Calotriton > Calotriton arnoldi. Next base: position 3,325,927 of record CAWUFW010000960.1, read on the forward strand.
TGGTCGGCTACTTGCATGCCTTTTCGAGAGAAGACTAGAGGACGGGGTTCCTGACCTTGTCGGATGTGCCAAAGACCTCTATGTGAAAACACTGCATGGTCTGCAACACTCATGCATCCAGGGCCCCCAAGGGTGTTGTTGGCTCCTCTGTTGCCAAGACCTTTGCCCCAGATGGGTTGAACCCTTCGTACTTCTTTCTGTCTTCCCACTGCAAGGGTCTGCGAGTTTGGAACTTGTGGGGGTTGGAGTTAAATCCACAGCCGGAAGAGCATCCTCTACCTCTTCTGCCTGCCAAAAACCTTCTGGTTGAAAACCTTCTGGATCGACTGGTGGGGCTTATCCAGCAAGGAAAAAGTAATCACGAATTTAGTGAGCTCCTTAATAAAAGGGTCACCAAAGAGGCCCCATCTGCCACTGCTCCGGCCTCCATAGTGGCAAGCTCCCCAAATTTAGGATACATTTTTATCAATTAAGAGTATCGCTTATAAGGGGATAACACACAATTTGCGTTTCCCAGAAAGCATAAGTTCCCTGGACCCAGTCTGAGAGAATAACCGGATCGATCAGCTCACTTGACTCCTGGGCTGCTTCTGCCCTATCGAAAATATTTGTGAGAGGCCTCAGGATATCCAGGGTCTTATCCTGGCAGGCCCTCCAGGATTGGTCCAGACCCTTTTTAGGGTCTTTGATGAACTTGGAAATAAAAGTCACAATTTTGGGGGGGCGTGGCCTAACCGCCTGCCAAAATGGCGACGCGAGTCTGAAGCTCCGGCGAACCACTCGTTGAAAAGCACGATATGGGCCCATAATCCCTGCCTATGCGTGCCACGACCAATTCAGATGCCGAGGGAAGATATTCTGCCACAGATGTGGGCCATCAGGAGTGCGGGAAGAGCTGCGACAAGTAACGGTGAGTGAGCCTGCTCCCAGCCTACCTAGAAGGCCCTGCAGCAACAGGGGCCGCGGGCGAGCCTGAGGTTGTGGCCATCGGGCCCCACCGGTGATTACCACCCTCAGACCCCACCTCCCCCACCTCCCCGAGTGCCAGACTGCCACTGCCCGAATGGCCCAGAATTAAGATTGGACAGACCCACGCACCAGCTGGACCTTCCGGGTGCCGCTGTGTCACCTGGGTGGGCCTTCTGCAGCCGCACAGAGTTCGCTTAGTTCGACCTCCGGGCCGCTGCTTAGAGGCCTACAGAAGGGTACAAGTGTCTACACATTAGAGCGCAATGTGCTCCTGGTTGTCGATCTTACGATCGATTTAACTCCTCTGATCCACTATAGTGTACATCGGCCTACTGTGATCTTCCTGACGGCCCCAGCTTTCCCTTTGTGGTTCGGGCCTGCCCACCCCCTCCGTACTGAGTGGGCGATTCCTCACCCCTGAATACTGCTGCCTAATATGGATCACCGTCTACTGAACTGTTGAATACAATATTGTTCTAGGTGGCTACACTTACCTACACCACTGCAATATTGCAGACCAAATACATCTCTATTAACTACAGTGCAGACGTGCGTCATAAGATACCTTTTCTACTATTCCAAATTCCACACAGAGATTCAGCTTGCATTAACATGGCTTTTTGAGATACGTCACTCCTGCCACCCTCCTTCCCAAACCAGCAATGGTTCGTGGGGACCCTAAACAACAGAAATTAGCGTTTGATAAAACCCGACCCTCGGATCCCCAGGAGAACGCGCCTGCTGAGGATTTAGGTGCACCGGGGGTCTGACGCGAAAAACGAGCCAGAATGGATATCATCATGGTGGAACTGAGGGCCGGCTTTCATGCCAAGGATGGTAGGTTTGATGCCCCAACCGGGTGCCTCGATAACCTGGCTAAACGCCTGGACAAGCACGCTGCCTGGCTGGATGTGGCTGAGGAGAGAGTCTCTTACCTGATGGATGGGGTGAATCAGATTACCAAATGCCTGGATAAATTCGAGAAGCTTTTGAAATATGTTGCTATCAAGAATGAAGACCTGGAAGCAAGGGGGCGCCCAAATAATCTACATATCCTTGGTGTTGCGGAATCCACTGGCACTGACCGCATGGACCTAGTCGTAGAACGCTTACTCTCCGAACTCCTGGGGTGCCAGCACTTCACTACCACTTTTGTGGTTGAAAGAGCACATCGCTCCCATGGCACACGCCCCAACCCAGGCCTCCCTTAGGCCATTAATTGCCAGGTTGCTCAATTTTCACAACTGCGATATAGCATTTAGACTTGCCTGTGAGACTGGTCCACTGCGTTGGCAGGGTACTGAAATCTCTTTATTCCCAGATTTTACGCAAATAGTACAAGATCCCCGCTGCAAATTTATCGATGCCAAATCATCACTCAGAAAGTTAGGGCTCCATTATGGCATGCTCTACCCTGCGAGGCTCAGGGTGGATGTGAACGGTAAACCCCGCTTTTATGACACTCCGGCTGCTGTCCAGGACTTTTGTAAGCAATATTCCAAAACCCACCCAAGACCAGGTCCTTCCACGCCTGAAAGATCTCTTTCGGACTCACTATCGGGCACCAGTGCGGATCTTTTTCCCTCCGGCTGAGCTGGTTCTTCCTGGCCTATGCATCTGACTTCTGGCAATTTACATGCTAATGCTATATTTAGATTCCCACCTCATTGTATCACTTCACGCTGGATATCACTCAATTAACTCTCAGGACTCTATTTTCAGACACTAAAATTACATTTGATCCATATTTATTCCCTGAGCTACCGCCGTAGCGTTGCCACCCCCCAATGGCACACACACACACTAATGTTTGTAAATTCCTATTGGTTATTTTGTTGGGTAGTTAAATGGGAATCCACCAGTACTTACATTGCCTGTTGTCTGATGCTGTTGTCTTCCCTAGTGAGTCAACTGCTTTGCTTTATAAATAGAAAGCACAACCTCGATATTTTTGTTACGCTCAGGCTAGCATCCACTTACTACTTTGCCCCGCATGACACCTGTTCGCATATTGATTATTGCCTTATCTCTGCTGCTATGGGCTGGTGGCTGAAATCAGTCCATCACCTAACACGCACTCTCTATAACCATGCCCTGGTGTTGGCCATCTTCCAAATTCCCTTTGGTGGCATTCACAACCGTCCCTGGAAATTCCCTGCTTTGGCCCTACAAGTTGCACTATTCTGCTCCACCTTACAGGAATCAATCTTAGACTATTTCAGATTGAACGAGGGCTCACTTACCTTGCAGGCCACACTCTGGGAAGCCTTCAAAACCTATATCAGAGGTATGTGCATTTCACAATAATCTGGAATACTGCAAGAGATCCATAAAGAACTGACTGAGCTGGAGAAGGCCCTTACCCACCTTGATCTCCAGACCCGTCCCCCGCTTTCTACTGCTTGTACACTTACATGCACTGCACTCCTAACTAAATTCTGAAACTTGGCAGTCCAGGAGATCTTATTTCTGGAGAAGTATGCTAGGGCCCGGCGATATGGTGAGGGTGAGCGCAGGGGATTTACGTTGGCCCGCTACTGCGCCCCCCCCCCCGGGGGCACATCCTACATTTCAGAAATACACACTGATTCCGGATCCCTAATATCCTCAAATGATGAGATACTCGCCACTCTCCTCCACTATTACACACGCCTTTACACTACGCGACTGTCCAGCAACTTCACAGCACAATCTACCCCAAGGAGGTGCCTATGGTATGGCTTACCACAGCACAACAACAGTTCCTGAGGGAGCCGCTTACCTGTGATGAAATTATACAAGCTATGAACTCCTTGAGTGGTAACAAGGCTCCAGGACTCGACGGATTCACAGGAGATTTTTACAAATGTTTCAAACACATCCTGTTGCCACGTCTGATGGCCATGTACATGAAATCTATCACAACTGAGTTACTTTTCCTGACGTTGCGAGAAGCGGTGATAAGTCTACTCCTTAAGCCAGGTAAAGACCCTCATCACTGTGGGTCCTACAGGCCTCTGTCCCTACCAAATTTCAATAACAAGATACTTGCCAAAGCGATTTCTAACCGCCTCGTGTTATTAATAGACCAGATAGTTTACCCCGCACAGTCCAGGTTTGTCTCACACCGCTCTACCTCCTTAAATCTCCACATAGGTTTTTCAGTCCTAAACAGAATTTCCTTGAGCACGGCAGCGGCTGTTGCTCTTTTAGACACGGAGAGAGAATTCAACTCCTTAGAATGGCCATTTCTCCATGCTACATAAAGTAAGCTGGGTATTCCTCAGGAGTTTTCCTCCTTAATTGTTCTTCTCTACACCACCCCAACAGTGTGCCTTAGAATAAATTCTTCAGTGACCCACCTATTCCCCATTACACGTTGAGTGCAACAGGGTTACCCATTGTCCTCCTTGCTGTTCATCATAGCAATGAACCCTCTTGTCTTACACCTACATCAGAACCATGTACATTGCGGCCTGCAGTTTGGTTCCGGACCGGTACTCACATCATTGTATGCAGATGATATCCTTGTATTTGTCCACCACCCAGAAGAAAACCTAGCTCCTGTTCTGCGCAAGGTGGTGCGTTTTGGGTCACATTCTGGACTCCTGATTAGTTGGTCAAAATCCAAACTTTTTCCACTGGTGGGTGCTACTAATCCATTTCAATGTGAATTTCCCTTGAGGTGGTGTGATGGCTCTGTTAGATATCTTGGGATACATCTACACCGAGATAAGGAACAAGTGCCCAAATTAAATTACAGCCCTGCCTTGACCCGGTGTACCGCTGGATATGCCACCCGCTCTCTGTCGCTGGGCGAATTGCAATCATTAAAATGGTGGTACTTCCCCGAATTTCTGTACTTATTCCAAAATGTTCCACTCCCACTGAACAATATCTTTTTCCACACCTTGCGGGGGATACTGTTGAAGCTTATTTGGGCTGGTAAACGTCCATGCATCGGCTGGGACACACTAGTCCTACCATATGAACGGGGAAGGTTTGGCTTGCCGCATTTTAAGCTGTACTGTCTTGCAGCCCGGTGTCAGTACGCTCACCATTGGTTCCATAAGGATACCAGGCTTCTCTACGCCAGACCCGAATGTGACCTAGTTGCACCAGTGCCCTTGGGGTCTATATTCCCCAAAGGTTTGACCGTGGATACTGTTGGTATACAATCGCTATCTACCTCATGCTTTGCCTGGCGTAAATTACAGCACTTATTAAAAGCCACATTGCTGTACTCCGCTTCATTGGTCATTCCCGACAATCCCTGGCTTCCCATCTCCACTGAACAATTGGTTAAACGCACTCTGACCTGTTATAACATTCATACATTAGGCGATTTCTTTTCCTGAATGTTATGTTTTTTCTTACTCCACTGGCTCTCAGTTTGCAGCTATGACAGTGATGGACCATTTTGAGTTCCAACGTGTCCATAGTGCGCTCCGTGCACTAATTCCATCCTACCCTTTGGCGCCTGAAGAGCTCATATCACTCACACTCATAACTGATGATGACAACAGCACTTGTTTAATATCTAAACTCTATCACTCATTCCTATCATTCCTACCCGTTAAGGATCAAAAACTTTGTGCACACTGGGAGAGCGATTTGGGCTTTCCGCTATCAGACAAAATGTGGTCTGCTTGCTGTCAACAAGCACAGTTGGTTTCCCTCAATCATTACCATAAACGTATTCATTTTAAATTCCTACGCCGCGCCTATGTCAGCCCGACCAATCTCCACATATTCGACCCCTCCAGATCCCCAAAATGCCCTAAATGCCAAGACGTTGATGCCAACTTCTTGCAAATGACTTGGACATGCAGGCATATTGCACGATATTGGGTAGAGATTTTTTCTTGTCTGACTTAAATGGTGGAAACTACCATTGCTTCGACCCCCTTATGGCTTTGCTAGAGTATGTCCATGGCCTCCCAAAAGACATTTGCCGATATACAGACCCCCCAGGATATTGCGGCTTAGATTTGCACATTTTGCGGCACAAAAATTTAAATTTGTTGACACAAAAATTGACATTTTGCTGCATTATTGCGGCACTTTATTTTACTCATAATCATTCCTTTTCAGTCTTAAATCAATGGAAACTGCTTTAGCAGAGTATTCCACTTTCAAAAAGGCATGTTTAAAGTGTCTGGGAGTATTTGTTTGCCATGCTAAGTCTCAGTGTCCTCTAATGACTGGCAGCAACATTTTTCTCATGTTGCTGGCAGCCAATTAGAGCACTTGCGGAACCCTGACTGACTTCCTCAGGAGCAAGATGGCCCAAGGGAAATAAAGATTGCAGGGCCAAGACACTCGTGCAAGCCTAAATGCACCTCTGCTGGGTCCCAAAACAAGAAGAGAGGGGATGTGTTGGTGCCCAATGCTGCTCCCTCCTTCCTGTCTACTCCTGCCCCGGAGCAGGCCGCTGGGACTTCTACCCTGACCAGTGGGATCAACCCTTCCACTCCCTTGCCACCGGCCCTGCTTACAAGCCTACACCATGGTTTGCTGTAATTCGATTCTCTCTCAGCTACTCATGCACTTTATAACTGCGCAATAAACAACAAGTTGCACACATGATTATACTGACTGACCCCCCCCTCACCCTCCCTTCTAATCACCACCACCCCCTCCTCTAGGGCGCAAGTCCTAAAAAAGAAGTGGGGGGGGGACTGGCAAAGTTAGGTAGTTTAGGTAGTTTGGTAAGTTAGGTAGTTTGCAAGTGACATCATGGCGAGTGCCACCATAGCACCTGATGTCACGACGCGTGGCATTGCATGTGAGATCACAGGAAGTGACCTCTCTGGAAGTGAATTCAGATATTAAGACCTCACACATATGTTTATCAAGTATATCATGAGTACATTTAAGCGTATTATGAGATTTAACTATTTAGATTTTGCTTTGGGCTTGTGCCAAAAAAATTGGTTCAATACCGACGCAAAATCTGACCCTCAACTAATAATATTGTTTTATTTAAACTTTGCCACAAAGAAATTGGCAACAAGGAGAAGCATGGCAGTAGACATTGTCTGCTTAATTGGTTGCAAAGTCTGCATTTTAAAACATTTTATGGGGTTAAGGATAGGTACTTATCTGGCTGCCGAGCAGCAAAGAAAGAGGAAGTACTTTTCATTGGTGGATATCTTATATGGTGGACACTATGGTTGGACTGTTGAAAGTTTAGAACAAAGACTCATGGGATTTGTAGTCTTTATTGTTCTGATGTTAATTTTGGTTTTTCAATTCTGAGCAATAAATGGAGAAAGTTATTGCATAATCTGAGCCTCTGGTCCCGGCGTAAAATCAAATATCAAACGCAATAGGAGCCGCCTGATGGCCCCTTAACTTTGCCTTTATCTTTGGCACAGCTGGAGGTGACAATAAAGAAAGCCCCCCTTGCTGCCTGGACGTTGTTGCTGAGAACGGAATGCAGGAATTGCCCTGCACATGTGAAAGAGATTTTTGCCGGTTGTGAAAGTTAACACACTCTTGGCTAGCACCTCTTCCTGAACATACCGGCAGGCTATCTGGTCTCCATTGTTACTTTCTCAGCCCCTCTTGCAGGAGACAGAACTGCTGCACAGCTTTCTGCAGCCCGCGCTCTAATTAGACCTGATTTCGCAGACAATTTTGTAAAAAGCTTACAAGCCTAGCTTATTGTAACTTCACCAGCGAACTGTACGCCACACTTCAACGCCCCTCCTCCAAAAATAAAGATATTTGGCAACCTCGACGCACTTACCTGTTATCTATCACACAATCCACGCGACTCGCTCAGGATATCTTCACTTCACCCACCACCTACACAAGCTCGCCTCAACCTCCCTCAACTAGACCTCCTCCACTTGAATCTCCTACAGAGCGCTTTATAAATGACTGTTACATTATATTACATTACCGCTAATTTGTGCCATGAATATGTTTGTTGCCTTTCCTTTAAGGTACAGCTTTTCGCGATAGTACGCATTTTCTCTAGGCTACAGGGGCTTTGAAATGTGAGATGATCAGGGTGCGTCGTCTACGCAAGAGGTTATGGTTTCCCAGGACCAGCTGTATCCTGTATGTCGACCCTCCGGCCTCCGCATCCGTAAACCAATGGACAAGAAGGTCAGGGGTGGCCTCCCGCATCTGTAAAGCAATGGACAAGGAAGCCAGGGGTGCATGAAGGTGGAATGCCCGAGACTGTCCCTGACCTGGAAGGTGGCATGTACACCTGGAATTGACGGCAAAATTGCGACTTTTTTTAAAAACTATTTTTTTTATGATGTATAGTACAGGCGCATACAATAGCATATACAATCATCACAGTAATGGCAATAAAAGTTAGGTACAGTGTGTAAAATTAAGACTGAGCAGAAGAGCGGTCCCAGCATACAATCAAATATCAAACACAATAGCTGATCTGAAATGCCAATATTTTCTATTTTTTTCATAGTGTAGGTCTGCTGGCCATTTACATTGCATTAGACAGGCCGATACATGAAGCACAAGTTGGATGCCAGAGATATTTTCAGGGGCGGTGCGTCCATTGGGGCGCTGGGGCGTTGCCCCACTAATGCACATGGCCCCAAAGTGATTCAAGTAATACTCCTGTACGTCTGGCAGACGTACAGGAGTATTACTTGAAGTCCGTGCCGGTCACTGACGTCCACCGGGCGACGCCCGAGCAATCACATCAGGACAAGGGGGTGGTGGTGACGTCGGGTCTAGCGCACTTAGTGCGCATGCTCAGTTCTGGGCTGGTCATTTTTCTGACCAGCCCGCGGCGCACATGCGCATTAGACTGAACATTAGAAGAGCGGGGGTTGCTTCATGGCGCAGCCCCCGGTCTCCTAATGGGCGGGTGTGTACCCCTGCCCAAGCCAATCCTGGCGCTGCTGGAGCAGCGTCTGGATTGGCTTAGAGCGAGGCACGGGATTTGGGAAGCCTGTTGAGCCACACACACGACGACGAGACGATGACGACGACACACCTGTATTTTGGTGCGAGGGCCGAGGCTGCTACTACTGCAGTGCTCGTCGTGGGTGGCTCGAGTCCTGCACTGCTCCGGTAAAGAAGAGACTGGTCCTGGACGAGAGTCACGAGACTTCACGACGTAAAAAAGTAAGTATTTATTTCACCAGTGAGCTGATGACCATAATATACTATTTTCCTTTCACCCGTGCCACCAAGCTGATTGCTGTAAATAATTGTACATTTTAAATTACTTACAGCAATCAGCTTGGTGGCACGGGTGAAAGGAAATGCTCATGCTAACGTTGCTCTGCGCTCTCTAAAGTGCACAATCAAAGCGCCGGCCATTAATATACTCTTTTCCAGGAAAAGAGTATATTAATGGCCGGCGCTTTGATTGTGCACTTTAGAGTGCGCACAGCAACGTTAACATCATGGGCATTTTGTTAACGTTGCTGTGCGCTCTGAAAACCAGAGATCTTCACCTCCACTGCAATAGGGCATTTTATTTGTGAGAAACCACATGTGCGGCCAGGTTCTCACATGAGAAGCTTCTTGAACAGCGACTGCAGAGGGAACCTCCTGTTTTACTGGGTTTGATGACATGCCTCTGTTTCCGCACCAGCCAAGCAGAGCATACTGTAAATCGCTAAGACGAAGAGACACACGGAATGTCATTACGAAGCACAGTGCTGTTTCAAAGGCTGCACCTATCCAGCAGCCATGCACCTACAATTGTCACCCGAAGAATCATTAAATCCTTGCCAGTGTTCACTGTACTGGAAGTTATTAAAAACGCATGTTGTCAGCCACGTTTGTGTTTTCCACAATGAATTCCGCTTGATTCAGCAAGCTTTAATTATGGGCATTTTCCCCCACAGTCTTTTAAGTAGAACACTAACCGAGAATAGGAAAGAACCTTTGGCATCCGCTCTGCCGGAACTTAAATTGGCCTGTTAGTTATGTTTCGGAGACACTGTAATGAGATGGCAGTATGCAACACATTAGTGCAAATACACGGGTTCATACGTCAAGAAGAGATTGCAGCATCCCTGCTCTTGGCATCTATTAAGCCCATAACTTGTTTGCATTGATGGGCATTATTAATCAATACTTAAAATATTCCAGATGTCAGAAGTGTTCACATTTAGCACAACAACCATCAGTGGCGGCTGGTGACATTTGTAAGTGGTGGGGCGGAAAATGAATTTCATAGAGCACCGTAGCGAGCGAGCGTAGCAAGCGAGCCCGAACAACCAAAGGGGGGTTCGGGGGGGTTCTCCCCCTGAGAAAATTTTGAAAAAAAGAGTGGACAAATGGTGCATTTTCAAGCAAATTTGAGAAAGCAGGAAGGTTAATAAAGCAATTGTGAAAGTGCAGTTATTATATTATTAAAGATAAGTCATATAACATAGGTAGGTGCTTATTCAGTATAACCATAGAGCTTCATAACAGACTTCGAGATACAATACATTTCTGAGTACCTCACAAATGTTTTTTATTTAACAAACAACTAAACAGGTCGCAAACTAGCAGCATTCAATATATTGTTCACTTTTTGTAGATAAAATCAGCACGTCTGTCTTTAAGAGCAGCAAACTTTTCAATAACTTGAACGTTAAAGTCTGGGATTCTTTTAACTAGGTCGCTCTATAGAGAGCATTGCTAAAGCATTCAGTCTTTCCTCAAGCATGGTGTTCCTCAGGAATGTCTTAATCCTCTTTAAGGTGGAAAAACATTGTTCAGACTCTGCTGTTGTCATAGGAGTGGTAATGACAATTTTTAGTAAAGCCAATGTCTCTGTAAGTGACTTTTCCATATTAAGTTTATGAATTAAAGCCAGCAAAGAAATGACACCTTTGGCCTTCCGGTATACACTCATTCCGTACAGTACAGTCAACTCAGTTTTCAGGTCCTCTTTGTTGAGCATAGGATAAGCTTCCACAGCCTCGGCCCGAATGTGGGCCAGAATTAAGCGATGTACGGGCTTGAATTACTTTTCAAGTTTAGCCCCCTTGTGGGATTCGCCAGGGGCTCCAGAATGTCTAAGAGACAAGTTAGCCATACCACTTAAAACAGCAGGGCTTACTGTGTGGAGAGATTTGACTTTTGAGGGGTCACTTTTACCATGGGCATCTCTACACAGTATGTTGGAGGAGGGCATGTCTAGGTTTAAATACTTACAGCTGCAGAGTTGGTCACAGAATCTTAAAAAACCGATAGGAATAGGGAACACTCTAGAGGAGCAATTGGTTCTAAGACCTGGGGGAGTAAGGAGGTGTCTTTCTTCTACTGGTCTATAGAGGAAGCCGTAGATGGAGATTTTAAATTGGCGGAAGAATTGTGGAAAACCTCCATGCCAGACGAGAATTGGGAGGATTTGTGGCAGATTTCTTTCCAAACCCTGTTTGCTACTGTAAAACCTGCTTGGCTTAGGAGGAACCACTACTTCACCACTCATAGAGCCTATTTATCTCCAGCAAGACTTTCTAAAATAACTAATGGCCCCCAGTAAGCTGTAAGAAATGCGACCTAGTAAACGTTCCTGATATACATATGTTTAAAGATTGCCCTGGGTTAACAGAATTTTGGGAGAGAGTAGGGGCAACTTTAGCTGACATCGTAGGAACCCCAGTTCAGATTTCTCTCACTCTGATCATTTTTGGAATAAGCAGTGAAATCACAGGACCTATAAGAGGTTTTTTATTTTATGCAATTTTGTTGGCAAGGAGAGAAATTTGTAGGAGATGGGTAGAGGCCACACCCCCATGCATTCAGAATGGCTGTCCTCTTTATATAGGACCTCTAAGACAGATCTGGGCAGACTGCAGAATAGTAAGAGGAAAGCAGTATGGGACTGTCTGCTCAATTGGTCCCTATGTTAGTCTTCCCGGGGCTGGTTTGATTTGATTTGGGGCGGGAGGAGTCTAGGGTCCTAAATTAGTTTTTATAGTATCAAATCATTTTTGGGATCCTATGATTATGCCTCTCTGGAAACTCTCAGGCTAGCTTGGGCCTGCTCCCTGCGCCCAGTTTCCATTGTGTGCAGGCCCGCACAAACAGCCTTCGGTCATAATCCACCTGAAGAGAGTGAGATCTTTTTCCCCGTTACAAAGGGGTCAGTGGCATATTGGGGGTTATGGTATACCAGTAGGCGGGCATTGTCCCAGGTTTTTAACTCGATTGCCTACGTCTCCTTGAAACCGAGAAATGGTATTGTCAGCCCACCTAATGCCAACTGTGGTCTGAGGCGAATGAGGATTACAAAAATAAAAAAATTAAAAAAAATTTTAAAAAAAAGCTTCCACAGCCTCATTCAGAGCTTGCTCAGGAAAGGATTGATCATATGTTGCAAATTGTTCACTTTGCAATAATGCGGCACTTACCAAATGTTTTGTGAAAGAAAAACGTTCTTGTGCATGCACAATTACAATGTCACATATCTCCTTTGCAATTCGGACCAGACTGCTGATGTTTTTCCTGCGGTTTGAAAAAGTAGAACCCTCTGGCAGTCTGCTGTCTAAATTGTCAACCCCATCTCTCACTTTGCTGATGTTGGTGACAAACATACTGGTATCTCTTTGCACAGAGACAATATCTATGGCTCGTGCTTGCAACTGGTTGTATAATATCTCGACATAAAACATTATGTCATGAAATAAAAACAGAAAGAACTGAAGCTCTCTGTCTTGTAGTGTTCTAGCAAAGCCACGGGCTTCATTCTGACTTCTGTAATCAAAGCCTTCATTGGCTTCAATGGCGTCAAAACATTTCTCAAGGTCCTCCCTATGTTTATATATTAGGTTGACTGTACGTATGTTAAAGTTCCAACGAGTTGACGATCCCCTTGGAAGCCTTTTGTCCACAATCTCCTGAAGTGCTTCCGTTCTTTTGGGGGAACGTGAGAAGAATGCTGCCATGCCTCCTACATCCTGAAAGAAAATTTGTGTCTCTGAGATCCTTGATACTGCCTGTTGCATAATAAGATTAAGTTGGTGGGCGTAACAGCGCACATAATGAGCATTAGGGTACACATCTCTAATTCTTTTCTGTACTCCACCAAGGCTTCCACTCATTACGGACGCACCATCATAGCTTTGTGCAATAAGTTTTTTTTTTTTGAGGCAGCTCTGGAAAAATGAGGATAAGTTGACGCAGTATAGCTGAAGTAATGGTTTCTGCACTAGAGTCTCTTAAATGTGTGAAACCATAGAACCTCTCCACAACTTTACTGTCATTGTCAAGGTACCGAAAGACTAATACGGACTGTGTTTTTGTGGCCACATCAGTGGTGTCATCAGCCTGAATAGCCACAAAGTCTGTATTTTGCACCTCTTGGACAATATGGCTTCTCAATATTCTCCAATGCAGTTCATATTCATATACATACATATACACACACTCACGCACACAATCACTGAAACAAACTTGTTAAATGACAGGTTTGCCTCTTGTCTCATATCAAAAACAGTGAGTGCTATTTAATAAAAAAAGATATATATTTGCATAAAATCCATAGTAAATGGAACATTATGATTACAATGCAAAACCTTAATCGCCCTTAAATTGTCTAGCTATGGTTAACCCATGCAAACATAGCTCCATCAGTGACCTTCCTATGACATCACAAATTATATCGTTGATGCCATCACTTGTAACATCATATATCGCATTGCCATATGTGGCTGGCCCTGAGTGAAAGCCATCTGGCACACCCTGGACCTAGAGCCCACTGGTTAACAGTGCATCTAAGCAATGCACAACGGGCTCTGAACGCAGTGTATTGCCTGTGGCTTGACCTGCACACGGTGATCCTAATCCAATCCCTACAGCCTAGTGTGCATTTCCTATGTTCAAGCTGTAAGGTAATAAAATGTGTCCTTCGTCCATGCCCTGCATCTGTTGGATACTGTGCAAGGCCCTTCTGCATGCCCCGCGTGTATTGTACCCTAACCACAAGGGGATTCCCTGTGGCCATGTCCAGCATGTGCTGGGAAGAGGTTATGGCTTTCATAAGCACCACATGCCCAATACCATATCTCTTGTGGACTCAGCACATGGATTGGGATCTCTCCACCGTCAGTACAAAGGATGTGATCTTTAGCCATGCATTAATACCTCTGCAACAACGCCCACTGGATAGAGCTTTTGCATTGTGCCGGTGGGCACTGGCCGCAAGAGATGGTCTTCAATCGGGGAGTGGATCAATTCCCCAGCTCCACTGTCTAATGGCATGTGCTTTTGGCATTCTTGAGGGGTTCATATACAGAATATAACTTCTGGGCCCACCTTGCAACATACTTCCCTCTTGAACAAACTGCAGGCTAATTTCCTACAGTAAACTTAATCAGATTTCTTTTGTTTTAGGAACATTTCATGCAAACAAGGCCAGTTACGAGCAATCAAAAATATTTTTCTTGGTCTACACATAAATGTGTGTACCAATATCAACTGGTACAAATGAAAAGGCCATGACCCGGTACACAGTATACACTGGTTCAAGTGCTGAGTTCGGCTTAGGTTTAAAGTTATTGGATAAAGATCTACTTTCAAGTCCTTGCACCCTAATTTTGTAGAGAAATAAAATGCATATTTCCAGTTAACTGTTACAAACCCCTAACCTAATATGGCCAATGTGAGAAGAAAGAGTGTTTCGCCAGTCTGGGGCTCAGCTCTGCCCTCCATGGAGAAAAGGTGTGCCCATTGTTACGCCATCACTCCCTCCCCCCACCCACACACACACCATGGCCCAAGAACATGTCTACAGAAATAAGCACTGTTCCATTACATCGAGCGACAGCAGAAAAGGCAGACATACTAAAATGTTTAACTACGAGCAGTCAATCAGGTTACACTTCCCTTGGGGTGCTTTCTCACCTTCACCTCAAAATCAAATTATATGAAAGATCAAAGCTTCGAAACACACCACACACCTATTTGTAACACTAATATCCCAAAAACTACTTATTGGATTTACAGCAAGCCACAAATGAGTGTTGGTTCGCATACCACATTATACATCAATTATTACTTTCCTCCAGAGAATGTGGCCCTGGTTTAGCAGGTTCGAGTACCACAGCCCATTTCATGTAATTTTTTGGTGGAACTAGTGCATTTACATCAGCTGGGTTGTGCTCCAATGGGGCTCATAAATCAACAATCTGCCCCCACATTATCCCAACACGTTTTTGCCTGGAGGTTTGGTAAAACTCAAACAGCAATCTGCAAATCTGACTAGCTGCACTTTCCACAAGAGTCTCTGCCCACCCATAGATAGGATGGCATAGGGTTTGGGCATCAAAATTTCGCACTCTCACAGTCCGAGTACTCAATTCATTTTAGAAATGTCAATAAGAATTGCATCTTTAGGCTCTAACTTATATTCTCCCAAATAGACACTCAAACCTAGGTAGATATAGTTTAACTTTGCAATGTAGTGATAAGGGGCCAAAGTTGCAAGCACTGAAATGAATATCTGTTCTACTCTTTTTCATACAAACATGCAATCAAAAAGCATAGTGCAGTATATATTTCAGAACACATTTTTTTTCCGTAGCTGCACGCAGTACAAGGGATAACTGGTAATGGCTTTAGGCAAAAAAAATGCTTTATGGGCATCAAATGATGTCTTTTTTTAAAACCCCTGCATCTCGGGTTTTCACCATCTATCCTGGTAAATTTCCGTAAAACTAGCACGACCCGGGTTTCGGTCTTGAGAGGTCAAGTGAACACCGAGGGTGGAGAGTTTCCATGTCTTACACAGTGCAGGATTAGTTAGCAGTCCTCATCAGGTGGCAATTTTATTAACAAGAATGATACTATGAGTTAAAGTTGCGTTTAATAAACCTTAGTACACTACTGTATATGTTTTTGATATTAGCGAGCGCTGTCAGATAAATCATTCAATGCCCTTGGCTGGTGCAAAATTATATACTTCAGGGTTTGTGGAATGCACCGGTTTTTGGTTTTTCAAAACCTGCTCACCCTACTTTTTACATCTAGAAAACCATCCAACGAATGTGAAAGCTACTTAAGCCCATCATGGGCGGAGCGGATTACCGAGAGTCTATAATTGTAGCCTGGAGGCAGTGCGAAGATGGCGGTACCCTGGCATTCCACTTTCAGTTTTAAAACTGACATGGTTGTTGTGCTAAATGTGAACACTTCTGACATCTGGAATATTTTAAGTATTGATTAATAATGCCCATCAATGCAAACAAGTTATGGGCTTAATAGATGCCAAGAGCAGGGATGCTGCAATCTCTTCTTGACGTATGAACCCGTGTATTTGCACTAATGTGTTGCATACTGCCATCTCATTACAGTGTCTCCGAAACATAACTAACAGGCCAATTTAAGTTCCGGCAGAGCGGATGCCAAAGGTTCTTTCCTATTCTCGGTTAGTGTTCTACTTAAAAGACTGTGGGGGAAAATGCCCATAATTAAAGCTTGCTGAATCAAGCGGAATTCATTGTGGAAAACACAAACGTGGCTGACAACATGCGTTTTTAATAACTTCCAGTACAGTGAACACTGGCAAGGATTTAATGATTCTTCGGGTGACAATTGTAGGTGCATGGCTGCTGGATAGGTGCAGCCTTTGAAACAGCACTGTGCTTCGTAATGACATTCCGTGTGTCTCTTCGTCTTAGCGATTTACAGTATGCTCTGCTTGGCTGGTGCGGAAACAGAGGCATGTCATCAAACCCAGTAAAACAGGAGGTTCCCTCTGCAGTCGCTGTTCAAGAAGCTTCTCATGTGAGAACCTGGCCGCACATGTGGTTTCTCACAAATAAAATGCCCTATTGCAGTGGAGGTGAAGATCTCTGGTTTTCAGAGCGCACAGCAACGTTAACAAAATGCCCATGATGTTAACGTTGCTGTGCGCACTCTAAAGTGCACAATCAAGCGCCGGCCATTAATATACTCTTTTCCTGGAAAAGAGTATATTAATGGCCGGCGCTTTGATTGTGCACTTTAGAGAGCGCAGAGCAACGTTAGCATGAGCATTTCCTTTCACCCGTGCCACCAAGCTGATTGCTGTAAGTAATTTAAAATGTACAATTATTTACAG